>JAIOJX010000002.1:60003000-62413000 GCA_022376925.1 Tragulus kanchil
GATTTAAGATGTAATTCCAAATATCCTGCTTACTTTGGCTTTCTTTTATCATAAAACAGGCAGATCTTTCCCATCTGGCTTTTGTGCAAGCAGCTCAAGCTATCATTTCTAGCTTGGGGTCATCTACAAATTTCAAACGTGCTTTCTAGAGAATCCATAAATAAGTTAGGAGGGGCAGTGTCCATAAAAATAGGAATCATTGGGCTTCCCTGGTGGTCCAGTGGGTAAGGACACTGCCTTGCAGTGCAAGGGGCGCTGGTTCCATCCCTGGCTTGGGAAGATTCCACGTGCCATGGAGCGGCTGGACCAATGTGTCCAACTACCGAGCCAGAGCTCTGGAGCGCATGCGCCCAGAGCCAGTGTTCTGCAACAAGAGAGACCACTGCAATGGGAAGTCCACACAGACCAAAGAACAAAGATGGAAATTAATGAAAGACCAATAGAAGTGGCCAAAAAAAAAAAAAAAAAAGGAATCATTAATCTAGTCAAGAATTAGAAGGAAATGTGACAAGAGAATATTTATGACAATATTGATAATTCTGTAGTTGTGATGATTCTCCTAATACTGCCAAAGATTATCACTGTTGCCAAAGGGTTATTTTTAAATCATGGTAAGGAACATGGGAAGGGAGTTTGCCTAGACTTAATTTTAAATTCTACAAAGTGGGTAGCAAGTCTTATAACCTCTAGCTTCTATTCAATGTATCATAACCAACAGTGAATAATTCTAACTTTTTTTTTCTTTGGACATTTTGTATTTTGTGTCCAAATCTCTTGATCTCTTTCTCTCTGCCACCAGTCAATTCCCATTTTATCACTGTTTAGCATCCCCTATTGGCAGTTTGGGGGCAGGTCAAACTGTATTCAACTTGCTTTGTTGTTTGATAAAACCTCCAATAGGTAAGGGAAGAGATAAATATAAGTAGCTTATTTCACCTAAATTACCAGGTATGGTCTGACTTTATATCAACAAAGCAATTACATCTATAGTTTTCAGGAGAACTGGAGAAAAAAGAAATAATCAGAAGCCACATTTTAGCTGATGGACTGGAAGATCTATGGAGGGAGACAGGAGACCTTGAATGTACTTTGTAAACCTAAATGATTTAAGATGTAATTCCAAATATCCTGCTTACTTTGGCTTTCTTTTATCATAAAACAGGCAGTTCTTTGTGCCTTGAAAGAGACACAAACTGCAAAGAGTCATCTGAACTGCCCAAAAATGTCTTTAATCTTCACCATTTTCAAACACAGATCTCCATGGTGGAGAATTTTCTGAGGAATTCATACAATGCAGAGTCTGTTCAGAGGATGCAGATTTCAAAACCTCTGTACACAGGGCATCATGAAGAGGGAAAGAAAACACAGAACTTCCGGTAACTTGAGAAAAAGAAAATTTGACAGGAAGTGAAAGACTACCCAAGTAGAAAGCATGTAGCCGGTTATGACTCAGAATAAATGAAATGCTAACTCGAAATGTAATTTAACCTTGTCGGGTCTAACATAAACCAGTATTTGCCCTCAAGTACTGCAAAGAATGTTCTAGCTGTATACATTTGCACAAATAAAACAGGATGCATGTGAAATATACTTGCCACCATCACGGGTGAGGGACTCTTACTCATCTTTCATCAATGACTTTTAAGTTCTATAATTTTCCATCAACTTTTATTCTTTTAGAACTGTAAATATTCCAGTCACTCATAAGATGGTAAGGGAAATGCTTATTTAATGTCTATCCATGCAGGATGTGGGTAGATGCACCATTTAATACTGCTTTGAACAGTCTGGTAATCTAAGGATTTAGGAATGCAGATGAAGCCATTCTTGTTGGATATTTTGCTGTTGCTTGTAAATCTCTTGATCTCTTTCTCTCCTGCCACCAGTCAATTCCCATTTTATCACTGTTTAGCATCCCCTATTGGCAGTTTGGGGGCAGGTCAAACTGTATTCAACTTGCTTTGTTGTTTGATAAAACCTCCAATAGGTAAGGGAAGAGATAAATATAAGTAGCTTATTTCACCTAAATTACCAGGTATGGTCTGACTTTATATCAACAAAGCAATTACATCTATAGTTTTCAGGAGAACTGGAGAAAAAAGAAATAATCAGAAGCCACATTTTAGCTGATGGACTGGAAGATCTATGGAGGGAGACAGGAGACCTTGAATGTACTTTGTAAACCTAAATGATTTAAGATGTAATTCCAAATATCCTGCTTACTTTGGCTTTCTTTTATCATAAAACAGGCAGTTCTTTGTGCCTTGAAAGAGACACAAACTGCAAAGAGTCATCTGAACTGCCCAAAAATGTCTTTAATCTTCACCATTTTCAAACACAGATCTCCATGGTGGAGAATTTTCTGAGGAATTCATACAATGCAGAGTCTGTTCAGAGGATGCAGATTTCAAAACCTCTGTACACAGGGCATCATGAAGAGGGAAAGAAAACACAGAACTTCCGGTAACTTGAGAAAAAGAAAATTTGACAGGAAGTGAAAGACTACCCAAGTAGAAAGCATGTAGCCGGTTATGACTCAGAATAAATGAAATGCTAACTCGAAATGTAATTTAACCTTGTCGGGTCTAACATAAACCAGTATTTGCCCTCAAGTACTGCAAAGAATGTTCTAGCTGTATACATTTGCACAAATAAAACAGGATGCATGTGAAATATACTTGCCACCATCACGGGTGAGGGACTCTTACTCATCTTTCATCAATGACTTTTAAGTTCTATAATTTTCCATCAACTTTTATTCTTTTAGAACTGTAAATATTCCAGTCACTCATAAGATGGTAAGGGAAATGCTTATTTAATGTCTATCCATGCAGGATGTGGGTAGATGCACCATTTAATACTGCTTTGAACAGTCTGGTAATCTAAGGATTTAGGAATGCAGATGAAGCCATTCTTGTTGGATATTTTGCTGACTGTTGAGCATATGTAAACTTGAGCAGCCAGTGGAGGGAGGAATTCAGTCCCCATTTCAAGACATATGACTGCTGTTTCCCCTCTGTACCATTTTTCATGCTTCCCCTGCCTTGCTCTCTATCCCAGGAGGCTGATCTCTGCAGGCGGTTTCCAGGCTTCTCTCTGCTTCCCAGGCTCTTAGCGTTAGTATCACTACTTATCATTTTTTCCTTCCTTCCTTCTTTCCTTTCTCTTTATTTCTTCCTCCTGTCCTTTCTTTCTTTTTTTTTCTCTAGCTGCATTTAGTCCATCAGAGATTGGAGGATGGCAAGAGGAGAGAAGCCAGGGTACTGATCATCTTCTCTCTCTGGTACTGGCTTTGTCTCTTTCTTGGTTCTAGCTTCCTACGGACAAGGCCAGTATAATTCCAGCTTTGACTGGTCCCCTATGTCTCTCCAGCTTAGCGGTGGTAAGCAACTTACACTATGGTCAATCTGTGATTGCTTCACTGTTCCCCGTTGAGCTTCTAGCCTTTGTGGTCAGTTTCCTACATTAAATTCCTTCTGTTTCAAATACTTGGAATAGCTTCTGTTTGCTAACTGGATTCTAAATGGTACAACTGTTTTGTGGGTTAAGTGTCATCTATTAAATCATTGCTTCCTTTAATTTTATGCAGAATCTCCTACTTTTTAAAGATTTATGTATTTATTTTTTTATGTTCTGTTTGCCTTGGGTCTTCCTTGCTGCATTAGGGCTTTCTCTAGTTGTGCTATGTGGGCTTCTCGCCATGGTGGCTTCTCTTGTTGGGCAGTACTGGCTCTAGGCATGTTAGCTTCAGTAGCTGCGGCTCACGGGCTCTAAGGCAGGGACAGTAGTTGTGATGCGCTGCCTTAGCTGCTCCGCGGCATGTGGGATCCTCCTGGACCAGGGATTGAACCAGTGTCGCTTGTACTGCAAGGCAGATTCTTAACCACTGCACTTACAGCGAAGCCCCAGAATCTCCTACTTTTATAATGAAATATAATCGCTAATGTGGGAGAAGGAAATGGCAACTCCCTCCAGTATTCTTTCCCGGCAAATCCCACAGACAGAGAAGGCTGGCGGGGATGGGGCACGACTTGATGACTGAACAACAGCAATAGCAGTTCTGGCCAATATGTGAGAACAAAAAGTTGTAAGGAATTGGGGGTTGGGGCTGAAACAAGAATCCTATTGTTTACAGATGTGATTGTCTGTTTAGAAAAACCTAAATAAACTGTAGAAAAATATGTGTGTATGTGTATGTGTATATATATATATATATACACATATATATATATACATACATATATATATACATACATATATATGTATATATGTGTATGTATATATATATACATGTATATATATTTAAATACATATATACATATACATGTATGTATATTTAAATACATATATACATATACATGTATATATATTTAAATACATATATACATATACATGTATATATATTTAAATACATATATACATATACATGTATGTATATTTAAATAATAACTCATGTGCATTGTGCCGTTTCTAAGTACCAGGTAAAAGTATCTAGTAAGTAACTCAGCAGAGGACAACCACAGCTTCAGCCTCCAGCTTCTCTTGGCCGGGCTATCCTCCCTCGGAGGGACTACCGCCAGCTGCCCATGAGCTCCTTGGTGGTCCAAATACGATGGACTCGGTGCTTCAACCGGAAGTCCAGGAGTCAACTTGAACTCCCGAGATGGGGCTGTGACTTCCTCCAAGCTCTAGCTTCTAGGACGGCCCCCAGAGGCTCCTCTGTTTGGGATTCCAGCCCTAAGGGTGGCAGCTGCTTCCTTCAGTCACTGTCTGGTTTATCTCCATATCCTGGCTTTCCAGCGTCTAGGTGACCAGTCTCCCATATTAAATCTCCCCTCCTCTGGTTGAGATATCAGGTGTGGTTTATGCTATTCTGACTGTGCATGCTCAGTCGCTTCAGTCGTGTCTGACTCTGTGCAACCCTCTGGACCACAACCTCCCAGGCTCCTCTGTCCATGGGATTTTCCAGGCAAGGATACTGGAATGGGCTGCCTTACCCTGCGCCAGGGCATCTTCCTAACTCAGGGATTGAACCTGCGTCTCTCACATCTACCTGCTTTGCCAGGCAGGTTCTTTACCACTACCAGCACCTGGGAAGTTCATGCTATTCTGACTAGATCTTGACTAATACATAAGTTTTTCTACCTTATTTCCAGTAAATGTGTCATTGGTTCTAAAAAATTGGCACTATTTATTTCTGTATTTATTTCAACTATCCTGTTTATGACCTCATTGATAGCACTACTTTTCTTCCTTTCTGCTCTTTTTTAGAATAAACTACCCAAAAAATGTCAAGTAATTGTACAAATAACATTACAAAGATAGAAATGCTGCTGAAATGAACATTTTGACTGGTGCGCAGTGATTACATGAAACCTTGACATGTTTATCATCAACTGATGCCTCAGAGATACACCTGGCATGCAAAGGGTGATGGAGAGATATGTGAATGCTTAAGCAGCTTCAAAGTTGAGAATCGCCTGTATTTGCTTTCCAACAAAAGAAATATAGAATGCTGTTGGCTGATTCCAACCTCTAATGTGATTAGAATGCTTTCTTAGAAAGGTTTTTGCTTTTTTTTTTTTTTTTTTAATGTGGACCACTTTTAAAGTCTTTTTTGAACTTGTTACAACATTGCTTCTGTTTTATGTTTTGATGTTTTGGCTGTGAGGCATGTGGGATCTCGGCTCACTAACCAGAGGTTGAATTTGCAATGCCTTCATTGGGAGGTGGAGTCCCAGCCACTGGGGCCCCAGGGAAGTCCCTAGAATACTAGTATTGGCCATCCTGATCTTGCCACCTACCAGGCTGGTTACTTTTTATAACCGTAACTGAGCAGGACCCTACCCCGGGTAGGTGGCAGCTGCTTCCTTCAGTCAGCTGGTTTATCTCCATATCCTGGCTTTCCAGCGTCTAGGTGACCAGTCTCCCATATTAAATCTCCCCTCCTCTGGTTGAGATATCAGGTGTGGTTTATGCTATTCTGACTGTGCATGCTCAGTCGCTTCAGTCGTGTCTGACTCTGTGCAACCCTCTGGACCACAACCTCCCAGGCTCCTCTGTCCATGGGATTTTCCAGGCAAGGATACTGGAATGGGCTGCCTTACCCTGCGCCAGGGCATCTTCCTAACTCAGGGATTGAACCTGCGTCTCACATCTACCTGCTTTGCCAGGCAGGTTCTTTACCACTACCAGCACCTGGGAAGTTCATGCTATTCTGACTAGATCTTGACTAATACATAAGTTTTTCTACCTTATTTCCAGTAAATGTGTCATTGGTTCTAAAAAATTGGCACTATTTATTTCTGTATTTATTTCAACTATCCTGTTTATGACCTCATTGATAGCACTACTTTTCTTCCTTTCTGCTCTTTTTTAGAATAAACTACCCAAAAAATGTCAAGTAATTGTACAAATAACATTACAAAGATAGAAATGCTGCTGAAATGAACATTTTGACTGGTGCGCAGTGATTACATGAAACCTTGACATGTTTATCATCAACTGATGCCTCAGAGATACACCTGGCATGCAAAGGGTGATGGAGAGATATGTGAATGCTTAAGCAGCTTCAAAGTTGAGAATCGCCTGTATTTGCTTTCCAACAAAAGAAATATAGAATGCTGTTGGCTGATTCCAACCTCTAATGTGATTAGAATGCTTTCTTAGAAAGGTTTTTGCTTTTTTTTTTTTTTTTTTAATGTGGACCACTTTTAAAGTCTTTTTTGAACTTGTTACAACATTGCTTCTGTTTTATGTTTTGATGTTTTGGCTGTGAGGCATGTGGGATCTCGGCTCACTAACCAGAGGTTGAATTTGCAATGCCTTCATTGGGAGGTGGAGTCCCAGCCACTGGGGCCCCAGGGAAGTCCCTAGAATACTAGTATTGGCCATCCTGATCTTGCCACCTACCAGGCTGGTTACTTTTTATAACCGTAACTGAGCAGGACCCTATGTGGCCTTCCCTGGGTAGGCCCTTCCCCCCATATCCTCTGCCCTGACTCCTCTCTGAAGAGCCCAGATAATAACACACTCTCATACCTATTTCCTGAGTTTTTCAAATGCTAAAAAACCACCACCAAATGGAAGACATTAACTACTTGATGATCATGAGTATGTAGCCCCCAGACCTACTGGTACCTAAGGATTGATGATGTTTGTTAACCACTCTGTTACTTAAACATCCACCGATCAGAGAATTGTGCGTGAGCTGATCACACACCCTGGGAAGCCCCTCCTCACCTGGCCTTTATGAAGGCTTTGCTGAAACTCTTCAGGGAGTTCAGGGAGCTGGGGGGATGAGCCATCTGTCTCCTTGCTTAGCCCCACAATAAACCTTTCTTTGCTCCAGACACTGCATTTCAGCATTGTTTGGCTTCACTGTGCCACACGCACATGAACTAACTATTGGAGCATAAGGAGACAGTGATAAAAAATCAAAAGCTTCCAGCTATAGCCATTTGATACATGTGGTAGCAAAAACTCTGAGATGACCACCAGGATTTCTGTTCTATGGTGTAAAATCCCCTTTCCTTGAGTATGAGCTAAACTGTGAACATGATAAAGGGCATTCCCATTTATTCTTATTTATTTTATACAGCAGGAGGGATTTTGCAGGTGGAATTAAGTTCCCTAATCATTTTACTTTGGTTTATTCAAACAACTATGGAATTTACCTGAAGTTAGACTACCTGGGAGAGCCTTACTTGTGTGAACCCTTTAAAAAAGAACTGCACTCTTCCTGAGATCAGAGATTCAGTGTGTGACAGAGGATCTGTGGAAGGGAGCCATGTGGCATAGACCTGGCCGTGGCCTCTAACAGCTGAGAATGGTTCCCAGACAACAGACAGCATGGAGGCAGGGACTGTGCCCTACAGCCACAAAGAAACACATTCTGCAAACAGCCTAAGGAAGTTTAAAAGTGCATCTTTTCCAAGTCAAACTTCCAGATGAGAACTCATCGAGCTTACACCTTGACTTCAGCTTTGTATGATGCTAACTAGTCTTGGATCCCCCACCCTCAAAAATAGCAGGTAATATAACTTGTGTTAAGTCACTAAGATTGTGGGAATTTGTTACACGGTAATATAATTTGTTACACAGTAGGAAGGTGTCCACTCTCTTTGCAAAAGCAGAAAAATGCACAGTAGCCAGAATGAGGAATATATAAGACCTATAAAAAGAAAAATTTTACCTATGCATAAATGAAGATTTGGAAAAACAGGGAGACATAGTATGTCTCTAAATTGGAAGATTAAATCTTTTAAAGCTGTCACTTTTAAAGGAGTTTTTATGATAGATAAGAAATGCCTTAATAGTTCAATAGGAAGATAAATATTTGAACAGAAAATAGATCATTTGGAAATCTTTGAGAAGGAGCACTCTGGATATAGCACCCAGGACTCTGAACTAATCCCTAATCCCAACTGGAACTATAATGGTAGAATGAGTCTCAGTTTTCAAGCTAGAAAACTCAAATTCCAGAGTTAGTAGGATAAATGACTTCGCAAACCCATGGAGTTATAGAATTAAACATAGATACAGTGAAGTTAATGAAACCCATAGTGGGAGTATACATTTATGATAATCTTAGGATCTGGGAGATCAGATATGTGAAAGCACTTTGTATGCTGGAAAGCACTTACACATAATTATATATTATCTTTGAAAAATAGATATCTAGTTTACTTATCTTACAAGGGCATTCCCATTTATTCTTTTTAATCGGAGATTTACCTTTTTGGTTTATTCAAACAACTATGGAATTAAAAACTACCTGGGAGAGCCTTACTTGTGTGAACCCTTTAAAAAAGAACTGCACTCTTCCTGAGATCAGAGATTCAGTGTGTGACAGAGGATCTGTGGAAGGGAGCCATGTGGCATAGACCTGGCCGTGGCCTCTAACAGCTGAGAATGGTTCCCAGACAACAGACAGCATGGAGGCAGGGACTGTGCCCTACAGCCACAAAGAAACACATTCTGCAAACAGCCTAAGGAAGTTTAAAAGTGCATCTTTTCCAAGTCAAACTTCCAGATGAGAACTCATCGAGCTTACACCTTGACTTCAGCTTTGTATGATGCTAACTAGTCTTGGATCCCCCACCCTCAAAAATAGCAGGTAATATAACTTGTGTTAAGTCACTAAGATTGTGGGAATTTGTTACACGGTAATATAATTTGTTACACAGTAGGAAGGTGTCCACTCTCTTTGCAAAAGCAGAAAAATGCACAGTAGCCAGAATGAGGAATATATAAGACCTATAAAAAGAAAAATTTTACCTATGCATAAATGAAGATTTGAAAAACAGGGAGACATAGTATGTCTCTAAATTGGAAGATTAAATCTTTTAAAGCTGTCACTTTTAAAGGAGTTTTTATGATAGATAAGAAATGCCTTAATAGTTCAATAGGAAGATAAATATTTGAACAGAAAATAGATCATTTGGAAATCTTTGAGAAGGAGCACTCTGGATATAGCACCCAGGACTCTGAACTAATCCCTAATCCCAACTGGAACTATAATGGTAGAATGAGTCTCAGTTTTCAAGCTAGAAAACTCAAATTCCAGAGTTAGTAGGATAAATGACTTCGCAAACCCATGGAGTTATAGAATTAAACATAGATACAGTGAAGTTAATGAAACCCATAGTGGGAGTATACATTTATGATAATCTTAGGATCTGGGAGATCAGATATGTGAAAGCACTTTGTATGCTGGAAAGCACTTACACATAATTATATATTATCTTTGAAAAATAGATATCTAGTTTACTTATCTTACAGTATAATTTAATTCACATTAAATTAAAATTCACATTAATTGAAAATTAATTAGCTGTGTGAATTAACTGTGTAGATTAAAAAAACATGGATTGTGGGATTTCCCTGGAAATCCCACAGTCCATGCCTAAAAAACTGGTAGTTTTTTAGGCACTGGCCAGTGGTTAGGACCTCACCTTCCAATGCAGGGAATGTGGG
Source organism: Tragulus kanchil (assembly GCA_022376925.1). NCBI lineage: Eukaryota > Metazoa > Chordata > Mammalia > Artiodactyla > Tragulidae > Tragulus > Tragulus kanchil. The sequence continues at coordinate 60,012,979 of JAIOJX010000002.1, forward strand.
TTTGATCCTTGGTCAGGAAGTTCAGATCCCACATGCCTCACAACCAAAAACCCAGATCATAAAACAGAAGCAATATTGTAACAGATTCAATAAAGACTTTAAAAAACAGACCACATTAAAAAAAAATGTTTTGTTTTTTTTTTTAAATGCTTGGAGCATTAGCTAATTGCTTGAAACCTCAGTCTTACCCCAGATCTACACAGAGTGGGACTATCTGAAGTCAGTGGGTGCTAGTAGCAGCAGCAGTAACAGCACCAAGAGTTGGGCTTGGATAGAAGACAGATTCTCTGGTGGTGCCAGCTCTCCTCTCCAGACTCTGGACTGCTGCCCCCACACTGGTCACACTACAGAAGGGCGTCTGCTTTACACAGGGCTGATCTCATGGGTAAGCAACCTGTGTGGCTGCATTTAGAAGGATGGCATGGTTGGTGGATTGCTCTGTTAGCACTATCTTGAAATTCTTAATTAAAAAAAAAAATTATTTTCATCCATCTTTATTCTTTGGCCTGTGTGGGCCTCCTGTTGCAGTGGCCTCCCTTGTTGCAGAACACCGGCTCTGAGCACATGTGCTCCAGGGCGCTGGCTCATAATTGGACACACCGGTTCAGCCGCTTCTTGGCATGTGGGATCTTCCTGGGCCAGGGATCGAACTGGTACCCCTTACACTGCAAGGTGGACTCTTTACCCACTGGACCACCAGGGAAGCCCTCTTGCTTTTTTAACAAAAGACCCTGCATTTTAATTTTGTACTGGGCTCACATATGCAGCCAAGCCTGGCTTTAGACCCCATTTGGATGTTTGCTTCTTCTGACAAACGGCTATGGAATTTACTTGAAGTTAGATGCTGGCCCAGGAGTGAGCATTCCTAGAACTGCCCTGAGCAGTTCTTTCTCTTTAATATCCGTCCGTTGGACCCACCATAATTTCTCAAAACCTGGCTGATAAAGAGAACCCTGCTACTGAATTTGACCTCAGCCCCATCATCATTCTCTTGGAAACGGCCATGTTGTTACTGGTATGGCAATGCTCCTGTCCTTCCTGACTCCAGCCAGGGGTGAGGAAAGAGCTCATAACTCAGCCTGACCCTGTCTGTGGCTGACCAGGGTATCTGAGGGTGTTTTCTTCCAGAATGGACAAAGGAAGACAGAGGTGGTCAGAAAAAGGTAATTACCAATGAGAAGCCAGGCATGACTGCTCCTAAGTGGACTTGTATCACTGAATGTTGGTTAGCCTCCTGAGCCACAATTTTCTCCTCCTGATGGGGCAAGCAGAGGTTTCCCTTTCCACAGAATTGCCAAGAGACCACGTAGTGTAAAAGACCACGTGGTTCCCGGAGCTTTGTAAATTTTACCACTCTTTATGAGGCAGGAGTTCTTAATAATTTGGATCATGGGCCCCTGATGATATCTATGAGCCCTTCCCATCCCCGCTATCTCCCCACCCCCACCCCCAAATGTCATCTCCCAAAGAATGGCGGCCAGGGTCTGACCCAGGCGTTCCTGGACCCAAGTGAAGGCACATGCCTCTACACGGTTCATTTAAGCCGCCTCCACTCCGGCCTCCACGCCTCCACCTGCGTGTGGTTCGCTGACCTCCGCAACCCCCGCCCCCACCTCCCCGGGCTCTGCAGGCGACAGATCCACGCGGTCGGCACAGCCCAGCGAGGGTCCCGGGGGGGCGGAGCGGCCGCAGGAGGGGGCGGGCTCGGCGGTGCGCCCGCCCCGCGTCCGGATCCGGGAGGGGGCTCCGACCTATTACTGGATGGAACTCTGGTGTCCGAAGGGGCGGGAGGGAGAAGGGTGGGGGGAAAGGGAAGCGTGCGAGTGAAAGGCGCATTCATGCGACCGGCGGCGGTGGCTTCGGCGCGCGGCGGGGCCAGACTGTGATCACGTCCCGGCTCCCGGGTCTCCTCCTTCTCTCCAGCTCCGCGCGTCCCGGGGCCGCCGCGCGCCATGCGCCCCCAGGGCCCCGCCGCCTCCCCGCGGCGGCTCCTCGGCCTCCTGCTGCTCCTCCTCCTGCAGCTGCTGGCGCCGTCGAGCGCCTCCGAGACCCCCAAAGGGAAGCAAAAGACTCAGCTGCGGCAGAGGGAGGTGGTGGACCTGGTGAGTCGGGCGGAGGGGACGGAGCCCGGAGAGGGGAAGAGCGAGAGGGTGCACGTCTTGCGTACGCCTCGGGATCCGGCTTTGTCTGAGTCTACGGGTCAGAAAGGACCTGAGCACTGCAGGTGGTGGAGTTCTGGAAACTCGCGGGGGAGACTGATATGAGAGGGCTATCGTGAACCAGAGATGTGCCGTGGGTTGGGTTGGGACGCCCCAAAGTACAGGGAGTCGCCCAGTAATTTCTGACGTCTGAGCACCCCCCTCGTTCTCCCGCCCTCGAGATGGAGAGAGTTTGAGCTACAATGAGGGTAGAATGAGGAGCTTGGGAGGTTAGAACGTGGGCCAGGAAGCTGCCTCGAGATGGTTCCCGGAGCTTTGTAAATTTTACCACTCTTTATGAGGCAGGAGTTCTTAATAATTTGGATCATGGGCCCCTGATGATATCTATGAGCCCTTCCCATCCCCGCTCTCCCCCCCCCCCCACCCCCAAATGTCATCTCCCAAAGAATGGCGGCCAGGGTCTGACCCAGGCGTTCCTGGACCCAAGTGAAGGCACATGCCTCTACACGGTTCATTTAAGCCGCCTCCACTCCGGCCTCCACGCCTCCACCTGCGTGTGGTTCGCTGACCTCCGCAACCCCCGCCCCCACCTCCCCGGGCTCTGCAGGCGACAGATCCACGCGGTCGGCACAGCCCAGCGAGGGTCCCGGGGGGGCGGAGCGGCCGCAGGAGGGGGCGGGCTCGGCGGTGCGCCCGCCCCGCGTCCGGATCCGGGAGGGGGCTCCGACCTATTACTGGATGGAACTCTGGTGTCCGAAGGGCGGGAGGGAGAAGGGTGGGGGGAAAGGGAAGCGTGCGAGTGAAAGGCGCATTCATGCGACCGGCGGCGGTGGCTTCGGCGCGCGGCGGGGCCAGACTGTGATCACGTCCCGGCTCCCGGGTCTCCTCCTTCTCTCCAGCTCCGCGCGTCCCGGGGCCGCCGCGCGCCATGCGCCCCCAGGGCCCCGCCGCCTCCCCGCGGCGGCTCCTCGGCCTCCTGCTGCTCCTCCTCCTGCAGCTGCTGGCGCCGTCGAGCGCCTCCGAGACCCCCAAAGGGAAGCAAAAGACTCAGCTGCGGCAGAGGGAGGTGGTGGACCTGGTGAGTCGGGCGGAGGGGACGGAGCCCGGAGAGGGGAAGAGCGAGAGGGTGCACGTCTTGCGTACGCCTCGGGATCCGGCTTTGTCTGAGTCTACGGGTCAGAAAGGACCTGAGCACTGCAGGTGGTGGAGTTCTGGAAACTCGCGGGGGAGACTGATATGAGAGGGCTATCGTGAACCAGAGATGTGCCGTGGGTTGGGTTGGGACGCCCCAAAGTACAGGGAGTCGCCCAGTAATTTCTGACGTCTGAGCACCCCCCTCGTTCTCCCGCCCTCGAGATGGAGAGAGTTTGAGCTACAATGAGGGTAGAATGAGGAGCTTGGGAGGTTAGAACGTGGGCCAGGAAGCTGCCTGCAAGACCCTGGACTCGCTGATCCCCTGGGTGGGCCTGGGCCAGGGACTTGCAACGTTAAGTCCTTTGTAGGGGCTGATGCTAGCGGCAGAGAATAACAGCCCGCACCCAGCATCCGTCCAGCTCTTTGTAACTTGATGACAGTGAGTCATGTTGGGTCATCTTCCTAGGGAGTATGAGCCGCAGTTTACGCTGTTAGACGACCACAGCTGGGTCAGGAACAGCTCAGAGGGTTTATGATCAGAAGAGGAAAGGAGGGGGCCCAGTACTAACCCTCCAAGGATCCATTTCATTGTTCTGTTTAGACAGATGGGCAGTCAGTCCTTGCAGACACACTGGGTCTTTGGCCAGGTAGAAGCATGACAGCTGAACTGAGGGAAAAGACGGTTTCCAGGAGAGCAGATAAATAGCTCAAATTCTTCCATCCTTTTTTTCTTTCTTTTCTTTTTTTTGTGGTCCACACGGCATGCAGGATCCTAGTTCCCTGACCAGGGATGAACTCACGTACCTTGCCTGGAAAGTGGGGAATCTTAAAGGCTGGAATGCCAGGAAAATCCCCCAAGTGATTTCTGAGGGGCTAATCCATGGGCTGGTCTGTTTGCTTAAAGCTCTTTCCTTCTAAAAGTCAGCAAACACAGTGGAGGGCAAAGCAGTTCTCTGCCTTGTAGCCAGAGTGATCCTTTCAAAAACTATCATATTCCTTGGCATATAATAAACTTCAGTCGGTGAGCAGACAAATATGGGTTACAGTCATTGCAAGACATAAGAAGGGCATTTTTTTTAATTAAAAAAAAAAACTTTCAAATTTGTTAAACTGCCACTGTAAACTGAGCTAATAAACCAAACTGCTGCCAGAAAGTTCTATGCCAGATTCAAATGCTCAGGAAAAAATTCCTGCCCTTACAACACTGCACTTTTTGGTGATCTGCTATGTAATTTTCTCCCACAAAGCAGACTATGTGTTCAGGGCTATAGTTCTATTTTGAGTGTCTAAATTGTTTTAAACTGTACCAAATGAAAGTGGTTCATGTGCAGTCTGCATTTTATGAGTCTCTAGTTATGACACACAAAATACCCTCTTCCCCTATAAAGCTAGAAATTTTTTCCTTTCCCTCCAAGGATTTACAGTGCCCGTGGTTTCCCACAGCTCTAGCGCGACTTGGAAAAGTTTATTGTGCAGCTAGGCTCAGGTGCATCCTGTAGATTGGATGTGGTTTTGCTGGGGGGAAAGAATCTACACAGTCATTCAGGTTTCAACAGATTGTATAAAGCAGCTTCTATGTACAGGATCTTTCAAAGCCTTCCTTTCAAGCATCCAACAAGCTCTGCCCCCTGGTGGCCAGTGAAAGAAACTGCGAGGTTCATTCCGCAGGCATTTGTGGAACCCCTACCTGGTACTGAGGTGTGCTGGGTTAGCGTTTCAAAGTGCAAGAAGACAGATGAATACCTGTGGAACCGAACTCACTAAAATTATGTGGTCCCTGGGTGCAGTTTTTAGATTAAAAAGGTGAATAAAAATTCTCAACCATGGCACAGTTTACATTTCAGTTGATGATTCTTTGCTGGGGGGACTGGGCTGAGCATTTAGCATGCTTAGTAGCATCCTGACCATCTACCACTAAATGCAGCAGCAATCCCTCCCTCCCAAGTCGTAACAACCAAAAATGTCTTCAGACATTGCGGGGAAGACCCAGGTACCCAGTTATCCAGGTACCCAATTTTGTCCCCGGTTAAGAACTTCCTATATATAGAAAAATAAAACTGTGTAACATCTTGCTCTGAGAGAAATAATAGTGAAAAAAAATCAAAGAATACCAGAAATTTTATTGCTTTTCCCTTCCCGCTCGAAATCTGTCTGAACATTGCATGTATTTGCTAGTGAAAATGACATACCTACTAAATGAAAATTAAAGTATATCTACTTAATTTAAATCTAAGTCTACTAATCTTATTAATCTTTGATCTTATTAAGATTAAAGTATATCTACTAGAATGAAAGCTAAGTATAAAATAAAAACTAGAATGTTTTGTACTTTGCTGTGTCTTCAGATATGTTTGCAATTTTGTTAAATACATTGCCTGTTTCTCTGGCAGTAAATAAATAAGAGATGTCTTTTTTTGTTTGTTTAAAGTCAGGAAAATGGCAGTGGTCAAAGTTACGAAAATCATTTAGCAGAATAAAGTTCAGATTGGTGAGGGGAGGAGATTGATTGGCAAACATTAGATAATAAGGATCTTTTCTAAACACAGTTGTTACTGGATTTTTTAAAAATAAAATTTGGCCTCTTTTATTAATTTTTTGTTTATTTATTTTTCATCCATCTTTATACCTCAGCCTGTGTGGGCCTCCGATTGCAGTGGCCTCCCTTGTTGCAGAGCACTGGCTCTGGGCGCATGCGCGCCAGAGCGCTGACTCGTAATTGGACACACCTGTCCAGCTGCTCCGCAGCACGTGGGATCTTCCCGGGCCAGGGATCAAGCCGGTGCCCCTTGCATTGCAAGGTGGACTTTTTACCCACTGGTCCACCAGGGAAGCCTTCATTACTGGATTTTTTAAAAAATGCATTTATTTATTTGTCTGTACTGAGTCTTAATTGCCACATATGGTATCTTCGATATTCGTTTTGACATAGCAGGATCTTTAGTTGCGACATGTGGGATCTAGTTCCCTAACCAGGAATCAAACCTGGGCCCTCTGCATTGGAAATGTGGAGTTTTACCCACTGGACTACCATCCCTGAATTTTATAATATGACCATATCCGACACTACATAGTGACATTAAAAAATGGGTAAAAATTGAAAGTAAGCTTTAAAGTTATTTTAATATGTGAGGAATCTTGATTTTTTTTGTTCTCTCTGGACAATAGATTTATACAGCATCATAATATTAGATCATTTATACAAATAGGGAGGATTGTTAGAGTAAAAATTTAAATGAATTGGGTTAAGGGTTTGAAGGGTCTAATAAATGGACCAGTTCAGGATAGGCACAAGAGTTAGGCAGATGGAGATCCGGCTTTACCACTGATATAACTGTATTGCTGTGCATGGCTTATGGCTTATGTGTGCTAGCTGGCAGGTTTGCTAATGCTCTCTTCCCAGGTCTAGTGCCCTGGGCCACTGCCTCACACAGTGTTGGGTAATAATAAGAATAATCGCGTCTGAAAACATAGTGTTTACCATGTGTCAGGCCCTGCTCTAGCACATTTTTTGTATTATCCCACTTAAACTTCCTAGATGGTGAGAATCTTTATTATTTTTCCCCATATTTCAGATAGGGAACAGGCACTGAAGTGTTGAATAAGTTGCTGTAGGTCACATAGCTGTTAAGTGGTGGAGCCAGGAAGAAACTCCAGAGAAAATGACTCTAAAATCCACCATTCAACCTCTACATGCATTACAGCACCACTCCCCAAAAAAAGAGAGAATCATAGCACTTAAGAGCTTCCCTGGTAACTCAGTGGTAAAGAATCCACCTGCCAATGCAGGAAACACAAGTTCAATGCCTAATCCGAAAAGACCCCCACCTGCCTTGGATCAACTAAGCTTGTATGCCCCAACTATTGAGCCTGTGCCCTAGAGCCCAGGAGCCACACCGACTGAAGCCTGAGTGCTCCACAACGAGAGAAGCCACCACAGTGAGAAGCCCGATCACCGCAACTAGAGAATAGCCACCAGTCATCACCACTAGAGAAAAGTCCGTGCAACAACAAAGACCTAGCACAACCTAAATAAATAAATACCAAAGTAAAAGAGATTACTGATGGATTACTGCCCCCCTCTTAAAGACTAATGGTCACCTGCCATGAGGTCATTTACTCCCACTCCTTGCAGGGTGGGCCGGGTGGGGTTGGAGGCCAGAAGTGTTTCTCCGGTGACACTTTCTCTACATATAAAAATGGGGAGGAGAGACAGGTGTGCGTATCCAACTTAGAGACATTGCCTGTGTGAGAGAACTATTAAGACTTTATTTTATAATTCTCTCTCTTAAGACGTTATCTTAGGGAAATAACTCAAAAAAAGACAAAATCTATGTGGATAAAGATTTTCATTGCCATAGAAAAAATAGAAATAACATCCCCAATGAGTGCAAATGTTTGCATACAATTGTAAAGGTGTAATTCTGAGATCTAAGTCCGTTTGTGATATATAGGGTTAGAAGAATAAGCGGGATATCAAATTATGTTCATCCTGAAATAATTTAAAAATCATGTATGCTTTCATGAGAAGATGGAGAAGGAAAGGGCAACCTGCTCCGGTATCCGCGCCGGGGAAATTGTATGGCCCGAAGAAACTGGTGGGCTACCGTCTACAGGGTCACAGAAGAGTCGAACCCAACTTAATGATGAAAAGAGCAACAGTGAGCAGTAGAAAAAAGCAGGCAAATGAAAACATTTTCTCTTCACTGATGTTTGATGTGTGTAAAGTCTATGCAAAAAAAAAGAAAGGAAATTTCAATATTTTAGAAATAACTTTAAAAATCAGCTATATATATGGATATATATATATATATATTAACTCATCTGAACCATGGGAAAGTGGTATGAAGGGATTCTTGACTCATAGGGCTCAAAATAAATTTGGCTCTAATGAGACTGCCTTTGAATCTTAAGTGGCAAGAGTTTTCCCCCTTTCTTTCTTCCCTGCAGTATAATGGCATGTGCTTACAAGGGCCTGCAGGAGTGCCTGGGCGAGATGGGAGCCCTGGGGCCAATGGCATCCCGGGCACCCCTGGGATTCCAGGTCGAGATGGATTTAAAGGAGAGAAGGGGGAGTGCCTGAGGGAAGTCTTCGAGGAGTCCTGGACGCCCAACTACAAGCAGTGCTCGTGGAGTTCACTGAATTATGGCATAGATCTTGGAAAAATTGCCGTAAGTCAAGTCTGAATTATTTTAAAGGTGAAATAAGACGGAAAGGTTTTCATAGTTGAGGGTCCATTTTAGGTGAGGTTTTATTTTATTTTATTTTGCCTATAAGACAGAAAATATTAAGGAATGAGTATCATGTGACTTTTAACTTAGAATTAATGAAAAAATTGGTAACAGTTCAGAATTAATTGTATAAAGGTATTTCTGAGACAAATACATCACTGAATTATTTCCACCCTACAAATACTTAAAATAACTGACTCTTTTTTAAAATGGAAACAGACTGTGTTGGACAGTAAGTAACTTTCCAATCTTGTCCTAAAGTGAATTTAAATTAATTCAAGGAATTCTGCTGTGGCTCAATGTTTGGGCTAAGAAAACCGTTTGTGATATATAGGGTTAGAAGAATAAGCGGGATATCAAATTATGTTCATCCTGAAATAATTTAAAAATCATGTATGCTTTCATGAGAAGATGGAGAAGGAAAGGGCAACCTGCTCCGGTATCCGCGCCGGGGAAATTGTATGGCCCGAAGAAACTGGTGGGCTACCGTCTACAGGGTCACAGAAGAGTCGAACCCAACTTAATGATGAAAAGAGCAACAGTGAGCAGTAGAAAAAAGCAGGCAAATGAAAACATTTTCTCTTCACTGATGTTTGATGTGTGTAAAGTCTATGCAAAAAAAAAGAAAGGAAATTTCAATATTTTAGAAATAACTTTAAAAATCAGCTATATATATGGATATATATATATATATTAACTCATCTGAACCATGGGAAAGTGGTATGAAGGGATTCTTGACTCATAGGGCTCAAAATAAATTTGGCTCTAATGAGACTGCCTTTGAATCTTAAGTGGCAAGAGTTTTCCCCCTTTCTTTCTTCCCTGCAGTATAATGGCATGTGCTTACAAGGGCCTGCAGGAGTGCCTGGGCGAGATGGGAGCCCTGGGGCCAATGGCATCCCGGGCAGCCCTGGGATTCCAGGTCGAGATGGATTTAAAGGAGAGAAGGGGGAGTGCCTGAGGGAAGTCTTCGAGGAGTCCTGGGCGCCAACTACAAGCAGTGCTCGTGGAGTTCACTGAATTATGGCATAGATCTTGGAAAAATTGCCGTAAGTCAAGTCTGAATTATTTTAAAGGTGAAATAAGACGGAAAGGTTTTCATAGTTGAGGGTCCATTTTAGGTGAGGTTTTATTTTATTTTATTTTGCCTATAAGACAGAAAATATTAAGGAATGAGTATCATGTGACTTTTAACTTAGAATTAATGAAAAAATTGGTAACAGTTCAGAATTAATTGTATAAAGGTATTTCTGAGACAAATACATCACTGAATTATTTCCACCCTACAAATACTTAAAATAACTGACTCTTTTTTAAAAAAATGGAAACAGACTGTGTTGGACAGTAAGTAACTTTCCAATCTTGTCCTAAAGTGAATTTAAATTAATTCAAGGAATTCTGCTGTGGCTCCAGACATAAAAGTGGAAAGAAATCTCCAAGAAATTACTGCATGATTGGAATTATTTAGAAGTGGGAAGTCTGGTGGTATTTGTCCTTATTCTTGGTAGTGCAGCAAACTTAAATTTGCTAAGCTTAATAGAAGTAAAATGAACTAGCAGTGTCCTAAAGCGACTATCTAAAATTACTCTGCAGTATTTAGGGAGAATTACTTGTCTGCCATTACAAAATACAAAAATTACCTGTCAGGCTATTAAAAAATAACCTGTCTGGCAATGCATTTGGATTAATGATTCAATCACTTTGATTATACTTGCTTCCTAAATAACTGGCAAGTTCACTGGATGGCATTGAGTTGCCACTGATGCCATTTCAGCTTCTTTCTTCTTTTGTTGACCAACTCTGTACATGGTTCCATATCCACAATATATTATTCCTTGATGTTAACCACTACAACCACCAGGAAAATAGAAGAAATGCTTTCCTAAAGCTCTCAGGTTCTAAGTAGTGATCTCTGTGTTATCCCTGCTCCTCATCTCAGCTCTTTAATGCCTGCTCTGTTATCTATAAAAATGCTTGAGATGGTCTCGATTTGATTTCTGTGTGTTGAGTTTCCATTTAGGTATCATAGTTTGGTGACTATGACCAGTTATATTTTCATATGTGATTTCTTAGAAAGCATTTTGTTAAACTGTTGTTGCCTACTTCTTTAAATACTTGATACTATAGACTGGTTGCTTTTTTATAGTTCATCAAAAGTTGCTGGCTGAGTTCTCTTTAAAACTTTCCCTATGGACTCTGAATTATTGATATGTTTTCAAGTTTCTTTTGGTGGTCAGAATGGGTTTGGGAGCCTTTTGCAGGTAAAAGATAGTAGGACCATGAGTCAGTAGACACACAAATACTGCAAAGACCAATTTGAGGAAAAAACCCTGGGTCTTACCATTGTGTCCCAGATGTAAAGGCTAACCCCTCCCTGTCCCACTGCATGCTTTGCTCCTGATACTATTTTCTGTTGCTTAAAAAGAAACAGGTCAGAGTAATATATATGTACAGTGCTCGTCTGGAATGTTAGTTCTATAATGGCAGGGATTCTGTTTTGTTTACTGCTATATCTGTAGCATCCAAAATGTAAGATATAATTTTGGGATAAAAAGAAAAGTAAATATATAGACTTGGTTTAGTCTAAAATACTGGCTGTTTTTGTAAAACTGAAAGATATCCTCAATGGAGTGAACAAGAAAGCCATAATTCAAGTTTCTTAGAGTTTCTGTTATCAAAGTCTGTTATGATCTTGCGAAGAACTGGTTTCCCTCTGTTAAAGCTAAACTTTTTAAAGATTGTTTGGGGAAAGGAATAGTTAAATAAAATTCACAATACAGTATGAAAGCATTTTTTGAAATACAAATGAAAATGCTAATTAAACCCTATTTCTGTGTGTGTGATAGGAATGTACATTCACAAAGATGCGTTCGAACAGTGCTCTAAGAGTCTTGTTCAGTGGCTCACTTCGGTTAAAATGCAGAAGTGCATGCTGTCAGCGCTGGTATTTTACGTTCAATGGAGCCGAATGTTCAGGACCTCTTCCTATTGAAGCCATAATTTATCTGGACCAAGGAAGCCCTGAATTGAATTCAACAATAAATATTCATCGCACTTCCTCTGGTATGTAGAATAGTGACATTGCAGAATGTGCCTCAGATCTTTAGAGAGCAAAGATTTAGTTTTGAGTCCACTATGATGGTAGGATGTCATCCTAGTCCTGCAATGTGGGAGACCTGGATTTGATCCCTGGGTTGGGAAGACTCCCTGGAGGAGGGCATGGAAACCCACTCCAGTATTCTTACCTAGAGAATCCCCATGGACAGAGGAGCCTGGAGGGCTGCAGTCCATGGTGGTCACAAAGAGTCGGAGATGACCGAGCGACTAAGCACAGCACATGATGGTGGGTCATCACAAGCTTTCTGTGCATAAATCTCCATTCTGGTTGCACTTCAGAATTTCCTGTAGATCTTTTTTAAAAAAATATGTGAATGCCTGAATCCTATCTCTAATCAACTGAATCAGCATCTTGTGGTAAGATTACGGCAGCTGCATTTTTAAAAAAGATCACAACGTTGAAAAGCACTGAGTTAGATGAAATGGCGAAATAGCCAATAATGCCACAAAGCAGTGGTTTACGACCTTACACTCAACGGGAGAACTTAAAAAAAATCCCCATGCCTGGGTATCCCTCTTCTTTGGCGTCTGAGTTATTGGGTCTGGTTTCCTCCTAAGCCTTGAAACTTTCAACGTCTCTTCTGGTTATCCTAATATCTTCTAAGGTTGAGAACCACTAGCTTAGATTGATAAGGAGGCTGATTTCTCTGCCTTGTTCTTTAAAACAGTAGGTACAGTTTGCTGTACCTATTTATAAAACAGAACATTTCTATATTGTTTCTTTGTATTCTGTTTGCTTCTACTGGTGAAGCAAAGAGAGAAATGACATTCATGTAAACCAGTGGTTACTTAAGCTGTTAAAAAAAACTTTGGACTTCCCTGGTGGTCCACTGGTTAAAACTTCATGTGGTTAAAGCAGTCCCTCAGGTCTAGGAGCTGTGACCTGTACAGACACACACGTTATAAATTATTTAACATAGCATTTACCAACCACATTGTGGAATTGCATTTGGCATGATCAATTGGGTAAAATGTCAGAAGTAATTTATTATTCATAACAGTTTTCGTCTTAAGATGAATCAAAGGTTACCTCTATAACGAGTTCACTTCCCCTGCCCACAAATACTCTTTCCCAAGGGACAGAAAAGGAATGCATTTATACTTGACACATCAGAGGATGACGTTAAACCTTAAATATGCTCATGAGAGTTCAGGATATCATCTTACCTGAATCTAGGAGAAAACAGATTGAGAACCCTAATCCAACATATTTTAGGAATGCTATAACTCCTTATGACAGCAAAAAGGAGCCTGGAGGGCGGGGCAGTCCATGGTGGTCACAAAGAGTCGGAGATGACCGAGCGACTAAGCACAGCACATGATGGTGGGTCATCACAAGCTTTCTGTGCATAAATCTCCATTCTGGTTGCACTTCAGAATTTCCTGTAGATCTTTTTTAAAAAAATATGTGAATGCCTGAATCCTATCTCTAATCAACTGAATCAGCATCTTGTGGTAAGATTACGGCAGCTGCATTTTTAAAAAAGATCACAACGTTGAAAAGCACTGAGTTAGATGAAATGGCGAAATAGCCAATAATGCCACAAAGCAGTGGTTTACGACCTTACACTCAACGGGAGAACTTAAAAAAAATCCCCATGCCTGGGTATCCCTCTTCTTTGGCGTCTGAGTTATTGGGTCTGGTTTCCTCCTAAGCCTTGAAACTTTCAACGCTCTCTTCTGGTTATCCTAATATCTTCTAAGGTTGAGAACCACTAGCTTAGATTGATAAGGAGGCTGATTTCTCTGCCTTGTTCTTTAAAACAGTAGGTACAGTTTGCTGTACCTATTTATAAAACAGAACATTTCTATATTGTTTCTTTGTATTCTGTTTGCTTCTACTGGTGAAGCAAAGAGAGAAATGACATTCATGTAAACCAGTGGTTACTTAAGCTGTTAAAAAAAACTTTGGACTTCCCTGGTGGTCCACTGGTTAAAACTTCATGTGGTTAAAGCAGTCCCTCAGGTCTAGGAGCTGTGACCTGTACAGACACACACGTTATAAATTATTTAACATAGCATTTACCAACCACATTGTGGAATTGCATTTGGCATGATCAATTGGGTAAAATGTCAGAAGTAATTTATTATTCATAACAGTTTTCGTCTTAAGATGAATCAAAGGTTACCTCTATAACGAGTTCACTTCCCCTGCCCACAAATACTCTTTCCCAAGGGACAGAAAAGGAATGCATTTATACTTGACACATCAGAGGATGACGTTAAACCTTAAATATGCTCATGAGAGTTCAGGATATCATCTTACCTGAATCTAGGAGAAAAACAGATTGAGAACCCCTAATCCAACATATTTTAGGTGTATAATAAGCTATAATACTACCTTATGACAGCAAAGATATGCGTTCATTCAAAAAACATTATTTCATTTGTTAAAGACCATGAAGTGACCCCCCTGTGTGAGGCCAATGCCGGACCCAACCCTGTCTGACCTCCTGTGACGGGGAGTGAACACATTTCAGGCCATGGGTATCAGTGCGTTGGAGGAACATGAGAATTTCTGGGCATCCTCACCTGGGGTGATACTGACAATTCTAGATTAAATGGGATTGTGGGCACACCTGGCTTAGTTCTTCCAGCTTGGAAAGGGTCTTGAACCAGACACAGGTCTCTGGATTCAGAGGGACCTAGCTTGAATCCACTGATATCACAGCTGGTGAAAGCAGATTGTTTTCAGGAGGCCTACATCTCTGGGCTTGGCTTGAACATACTCACTTCAACCAGATAGAAAAACCGACCAGATGCATGTGGTTATCCCCACCTTACTGATGAGTCAGGACCCATTTTCTTTTTTTTTATTTTAAACTTTTTTTTTTTTTGCCACTTCTATTAATCGTTCATCTGTTTATCTTTGTTCTTTGGCCTGTGTGGGCCTCCTGTCACAGTGGCCTCTTTCGCTGCAGAGCACCAGCTCTGGGTGCACGCACTCCAGAGCGCTGGCTCAGTAATTGGACACATCAGTCCAGCCGCTCCACGGCACATGGGATCTTCCCAGGTCAGGGATCGAACCAGCGCTCCTTGAACTGCAAGGCGGTGTCCTTACCCACTGGACCATCAGGGAAGCCCAGGACCCGTATTCTTAAAGACTGCCAACCTGTGCTTCCTTTTTCCCCAGACACAGACATCAAAGGGGGATTAGCTTGTGCCTATTAAAATGAACACTGGGGGAATATTTTTTAATGTTGAAGAAGAGCCTTGATAGGATGGAATGCAGATTATATATATTAGTGTGCAAAAGTCTACAGGACCTGTGAAAAGGACATGTGTGTAAAGCAAAAGACAGGAGGAAAAACAAGATTTAGTTTGGTTTTTTTCACTGTGAGGAATTTCTGTGTAAAATAGGATGTGAGATTGGAGGACTGGTATAATGATTACACTAGCGTTTCTTTTATAAAGAGTCCTTTCTCACTTGAATACCATCAAGTATATATAGGTAAGTGTTTTAACTCTTAATGTGAGGTATTGCCACAGCTTGTCAGCCGGGTGCATAGAGAATAGCGGGTGTGACGAGACTTTAAGAAATACACACACACACATATACACAGACAGAGAGAAAGGGTGGAAACGTGGGGGTAGGGGGGGCGTGGATCAAGACCTCTTAGGTCAAGGCCCCGAATACATTCAGCAGTCTGCTTTTATTCAGTGCTGAAGCCTCCAGGTGTTTACAGGCAATGATATTAGCACAAGCTGGGAATCAGTCACAGCCCTATGCAATGATTATTCTCCTGGCTCTGAGGATGGAAAGGGCGTGTTGCAGCTGAGGGGCAGCTAAATCAGCAAGAAGTTAAAGAGTCTGCACAGACCCAGCATTCCAAAGTCCATAGCAGGAATCAGTCACAGCCCTATGCAATGATATTTCAACATACTCACTTCAACCAGATAGAAAAACCGACCAGATGCATGTGGTTATCCCCACCTTACTGATGAGTCAGGACCCATTTTCTTTTTTTTTATTTTAAACTTTTTTTTTTTTTGCCACTTCTATTAATCGTTCATCTGTTTATCTTTGTTCTTTGGCCTGTGTGGGCCTCCTGTCACAGTGGCCTCTTTCGCTGCAGAGCACCAGCTCTGGGTGCACGCACTCCAGAGCGCTGGCTCAGTAATTGGACACATCAGTCCAGCCGCTCCACGGCACATGGGATCTTCCCAGGTCAGGGATCGAACCAGCGCTCCTTGAACTGCAAGGCGGTGTCCTTACCCACTGGACCATCAGGGAAGCCCAGGACCCGTATTCTTAAAGACTGCCAACCTGTGCTTCCTTTTTCCCCAGACACAGACATCAAAGGGGGATTAGCTTGTGCCTATTAAAATGAACACTGGGGGAATATTTTTTAATGTTGAAGAAGAGCCTTGATAGGATGGAATGCAGATTATATATATTAGTGTGCAAAAGTCTACAGGACCTGTGAAAAGGACATGTGTGTAAAGCAAAAGACAGGAGGAAAAACAAGATTTAGTTTGGTTTTTTTCACTGTGAGGAATTTCTGTGTAAAATAGGATGTGAGATTGGAGGACTGGTATAATGATTACACTAGCGTTTCTTTTATAAAGAGTCCTTTCTCACTTGAATACCATCAAGTATATATAGGTAAGTGTTTTAACTCTTAATGTGAGGTATTGCCACAGCTTGTCAGCCGGGTGCATAGAGAATAGCGGGTGTGACGAGACTTTAAGAAATACACACACACACATATACACAGACAGAGAGAAAGGGTGGAAACGTGGGGGTAGGGGGGGCGTGGATCAAGACCTCTTAGGTCAAGGCCCCGAATACATTCAGCAGTCTGCTTTTATTCAGTGCTGAAGCCTCCAGGTGTTTACAGGCAATGATATTAGCACAAGCTGGGAATCAGTCACAGCCCTATGCAATGATTATTCTCCTGGCTCTGAGGATGGAAAGGGCGTGTTGCAGCTGAGGGGCAGCTAAATCAGCAAGAAGTTAAAGAGTCTGCACAGACCCAGCATTCCAAAGTCCATAGCAGGCCTCCCACCTGTTGCTGATCAGTATATCCCCAGCTAATAAGCCCATGTGAATCAAATTGACTTGTTTTTCTCTTAGATCTTTCTAGTATATTTCTCATTCCCAATTTACTTTTCCCCTGGCTCAGCCAAAGCCACAAAAATCATCACTGGTTTGTTTCCCCACAAGGTATTATGTTAATTACTGAACATCTGATTTAAAAAGAAAAAAAAATTTTTTTGGTCACTTCTATTGATCTTTTATTTATTTATCTTTGTTATTTGGCCTGTGTGGGCCTCCCATTGCAGTGGCCTCTCTCGCTGCAGAGCACCGGCTCTGGGCACATGTGCTCCAGAGCTCCGGCTTGGTAGTTGCACACATTGGTCTAGCTGCTCCACTTGGCACGTGGGATCTTCCCAGGCCAGGGATTGAACCAGTGCCCCATATCACTGCAAGGCAGTGTCCTTACCCACTGGACCACCAGGGAAGCCCAACATCTTCAGATGTTTTTAGATTGGGTTGTTGATAGAAAATTAAAATACGGAAGCTTATTTTCTTTTAACTCTTAACACGAGGTATTATGTTAATTATTTAACATGGTACTTATCAGGTGTTTTTAGATTGGTCTATTGATAGCAAATTAAAATATGGAGGCTAAAGGTATAGCAGCTTGTCCCAAATGGTTACATAAATTACTGATTCAACTTATAATCAGAATTGTATTTTCATCTTCCCATGCTCTTTGGATAGAAAGGGCTTTTTTTTTTTTTTTTTTTTTCATCCATCTTTATTCTTTGGCCTGTGTGGGCCTCCCATTGCAGTGGCCTCTCTTGATGCAGAGAACCAACTCTGGGTGCATGTGCTCCAGAATGCTGGCTGGTAATTGGACACACCAGTCCAGCCGCTCCGCGGCACGTGGAATCTTTCCCAGTCAGGAATCAAACCAGTGACCCACTAGACCACCAGGGAAGCCCGAAAAGGGCTTTCTTACCAAAAAAAAAAAAAAAAAAAAAAAAAAAACATACATATCACTTCAAAGAAAAAATATTCTTTTTGTTTTAAGGAAATACCATTTACTTTTTTTACATTTATTTGGCTGAGTTGAGTTTTAGTTGTAGCCCACAGGATCTTCATCCATTACGTGGAATCGTTCATTGCAGTGCACAGATTCTAGTTGTGGCCCAGGGTCAAGCCTGTCGGCTTCAGTAGTTGCCATGTGCACGTTTACTTGCCCGAGTGCATGTGGAATCTTAGTTCCCCAGTAAAGGACTGAACTCACATTCCATGAATTGCAAGATGGATTCTTAACTACTGGACCACCGGGGAAGTTCCCTGCATCCCCATCTTGGTTTTCAAAAGTGTAGGCTTGGTACAGTGGTTAAGACTCACTATTTTCACTCTTAGTGGCTGGGGTTCACAGTCCCTGATAGAGGAGCTAAGATCCTACAAGCTTCATGGTGTGGCCAAAAATAAAAATATATATATATAAGTTTCCTTTATTTAGCCATAAATAAATTGCTTTTTTTTGTTTAAGTCATCTCTATAAGTAAACAAATTCTCCCTTTATGGTTGAAACCTCAAAGAAAATTTCCTGTGAGCTAATCACATTGAATGGACACCTTTTTCTTTAATTTTTAAAAATTTAGTCATTATTTTGGCTTGCTGGGTCTTTGTTGCTAGGAGGGCTTTTCTCTAGTGGTGGTACATGGGCTTCTCATTGGGGAGGTTTCTCTTGTTGCCAAAACACAGGCTGAAAGGTACGTGGGCCTCAGTTGCAGCATGCAGGCTCAGTAGTTATGGCTTGTGGGCATAGGTGCTCCGTGGCATGTGGGATCTTCCCAGACCAGGGATCAAACCCGTGTCTCCTGCATTGGCAGGTGGATTCTTCACCACTGAGTCACCAGGGAAGCCCTGGATACGTATACATCTTTTTTTTTTCTTTTAATTGGCTTTTTTTTTTTTTTTTAATAAACTTTTATTTTACTTTTAACTTTTACAGACTTTTATTGTTTACAGACATGTATGTCATATACATCTTTTTACAAATATTTATGTGCTAAGATAAAGATAGCTTACTTTGTGAGAGCCTTATTAAATCTCGCATTTTAAATTTACTGTACATGAAATTGATTTAATTGCTAGTTTGCTCAAGTAAGAAAACTGAGCTGAAAGTGTTTGCTTTTTGTTCTAAAGAGATTAGTAACTCTCGTCTTTGTTTTATAGTGGAAGGACTCTGTGAAGGAATTGGTGCTGGACTAGTGGACATAGCTATCTGGGTTGGAACTTGCCCAGATTACCCGAAAGGAGATGCCTCTACAGGCTGGAATTCGGTGTCTCGCATCATTATTGAAGAGCTACCAAAATAAATCCTTTCGTTTTCATTCCCTACCTCTTTTTTATTATACCTTTGAAAGGTTCATTTTAGTGATACTTTTTCTGTGTATTTTATTGTTGTGGTTCAGCCCCTAGGTCGTGTCTGATTCTGCGACCCCATGGACTTCAGCACTCCAGACTTCCCTGTCCTTCACCCTCTCCTGAAAGTTTGCTCATCTTCACGTCCACTGAGTCAGTGATGCTCTCTAACTATCTCACCCTCCACGGCCCTTTTCTCCTTTTGCCTGTATATCTGAGTGAAAGAACAAGTCTAATGTGTTTACAGACCAAAGTGTGATTTCACGCTGTTTTTAGATCCAGTATTATTCATTTTCCTTCAATCAAAATAGTTTTGAGATTTTGTAGTTGATTAAAATACTTTCTTCATTGTCCTGTTCCCCAGACCTGTAATTTTGGGGTTATTGTGGTCTTCATTCCTTTCTGGTTCTCTTAGTATAGCACTTTTAAAATTTAAAAGCTACCAGTGTTTGTACAAGTTGTAAATGTTCAGAATTGTTTAAAGGTACGTGGGCCTCAGTTGCAGCATGCAGGCTCAGTAGTTATGGCTTGTGGGCATAGGTGCTCCGTGGCATGTGGGATCTTCCCAGACCAGGGATCAAACCCGTGTCTCCTGCATTGGCAGGTGGATTCTTCACCACTGAGTCACCAGGGAAGCCCTGGATACGTATACATCTTTTTTTTTTCTTTTAATTGGCTTTTTTTTTTTTTTTTTAATAAACTTTTATTTTACTTTTAACTTTTACAGACTTTTATTGTTTACAGACATGTATGTCATATACATCTTTTTACAAATATTTATGTGCTAAGATAAAGATAGCTTACTTTGTGAGAGCCTTATTAAATCTCGCATTTTAAATTTACTGTACATGAAATTGATTTAATTGCTAGTTTGCTCAAGTAAGAAAACTGAGCTGAAAGTGTTTGCTTTTTGTTCTAAAGAGATTAGTAACTCTCGTCTTTGTTTTATAGTGGAAGGACTCTGTGAAGGAATTGGTGCTGGACTAGTGGACATAGCTATCTGGGTTGGAACTTGCCCAGATTACCCGAAAGGAGATGCCTCTACAGGCTGGAATTCGGTGTCTCGCATCATTATTGAAGAGCTACCAAAATAAATCCTTTCGTTTTCATTCCCTACCTCTTTTTTATTATACCTTTGAAAGGTTCATTTTAGTGATACTTTTTCTGTGTATTTTATTGTTGTGGTTCAGCCCCTAGGTCGTGTCTGATTCTGCGACCCCATGGACTTCAGCACTCCAGACTTCCCTGTCCTTCACCCTCTCCTGAAAGTTTGCTCATCTTCACGTCCACTGAGTCAGTGATGCTCTCTAACTATCTCACCCTCCACGGCCCTTTTCTCCTTTTGCCTGTATATCTGAGTGAAAGAACAAGTCTAATGTGTTTACAGACCAAAGTGTGATTTCACGCTGTTTTTAGATCCAGTATTATTCATTTTCCTTCAATCAAAATAGTTTTGAGATTTTGTAGTTGATTAAAATACTTTCTTCATTGTCCTGTTCCCCAGACCTGTAATTTTGGGGTTATTGTGGTCTTCATTCCTTTCTGGTTCTCTTAGTATAGCACTTTTTAAAATTTAAAAGCTACCAGTGTTTGTACAAGTTGTAAATGTTCAGAATTGTTTTATATCTGTGAAATAAACTTATTTCAAACAACCTTGCTATCTTTAATGTAATTGCCACTAAAATGAGGGTTTCTGGTACTTTATATCTGGAAAGTTGAAGATAAATTTGATCTTGTATTTATCCATTTAACAATCCTATTTTAAATTTAGTGCATATATTGTACCTTTTCATATTTTGAGAGATTCAAAGAGAAATGAATATTTCTGTGTCAGGAAATATATTAATACTAGCACTTTAGAAATCTTTATTTAATTAAGAATAAAGAGATATGGACCCTGGCCTCACATTACTTACTAGTGAGTAGGGAGAAAGAGATATACACAAAAATAGCATTATTCAAAGATTAATATGTTGATTGCAAGTAAAGTTGTTGAAGGGGTAGTGTAACTCAAAAACAACAACCTACCACTTCTAGCTGAGGTGATCAGAAAGAGCTCAGAGTGAAGGAAATACAGGTGTAAGACTGACAAGGTTGAGTAAATCTTGGACTTGACTTGGAAGTGTCAGTATGAACTCATAAATTACTTTATCTTTAGCTATAAAACAGAAACAACAGAATCTCCTAACTTGGATTACTTAAAAAAACCTAGAAACAATGACCCGAATTAGTAATGTTCTGATTGTGATCTCTACATGCCATTTCATACTAAAAGGATCTAAGCCTCCGTAAAAAAAAAAAAAAAAAAAAGGATGCTTTCAGCTCTGGGGCAGGAAATGCACAACAGGAGCCTGAAACGTCTTGACCACTATGAATGACGACAGGAGCCAAGAGCCAGCATGGATTGGTTCCCACTGGCAAAGATGATACGACTTAAGCATCAATGAAGATAATAACTCGAATGGCTTGAAACACATCAGGTATGTTTAAATGTATGCTTTCATAATAATATTATAATTCATTTGTCAACTTAATAAATGCCAGGAAATTGACTTGGTACTTTGAAATTGGCGGTGGGGGTGGGGGGCGGAACAATAAAAGCAAAACAGCTGTTCTGCTTTCTAATAATTATGTATTTATTAATTGTTTATGGCTATTCTGGGTTTTCAGTGCTTCCACAGGCTCTTCTCTAGTTGCAGGGAGTGGGGACTACTCCAGTTGAGGTGAGCAGGCTTCTTGCTACAGTGACTTCTCTTGCTGTGGAACTTGGGCTGCAGGGCATATGGGCTTCAGTAGTTGCGGCACATGGGCTCAATCGTTGTGGCTCCGAGGCTCTAGAGCACAGGCTCCATAGCTGTGGCTCACAGGCTTAGTTGCTCCACAGCATGTGGGATCTTCTCGGATCAGGGATGGAACCTGTGTCTCCTGCATTGGCAACCAAACTCTTCACCACTGAGCTACCAGAGAAGCTCTGTTCTGCTTTCTCAACATGAATCTGTATTTCTTGGTAACTAAATTGATGAAGGAAAACTTCTCTGTAGAATGTGTGTGTGTGTGTATATTTTACAGTAATATATTGGTATAGATAACAAATAAGAGAGTGGTAGGGAATCACCCTTTTCAACGCTGCATGACTAAAGGGCTCTAGCAATTATCATTAATGACTGATCCCACTCCAAAATAAGAGAAAGACTATGTGCCCCCTAAGGAATGGACATGAAACCACCCAGGTTGTTTTGCAAGAAGGAATCCAACCTGGACCTGATTTAGCCTCCTGATATAACCATATAAATTTTAGGACATACAGAGGATAAGACTATGCTAATTGACACATCAGCAAATCAGGCCTTTGGGAAATCGAAAGGACTCATGGTACCAGTTGATGGACAGCATCCTAAAAGAATGGGGTCTGTCTTACAGGTGCAGTGTATTCTATGGATCCCAGCAAGGGGTTCTCGCTCCTATAGCCAGAGTACAAGCCAACAGATGAATGTGTGGCTTCTCTCCCTGTTACATCTAATAACCCATTTGTAGACTTCGTTTCCTGTTCTGACAACTTTGAGCTCTGCTGGTCTGGAGATATCAGTATCCCGGAAGGGAAAGCTTCCGCTGGGGAACGCAACAACCATTCTGCTGAACTGGAAGATGAGAAAGATAGTCACTCAGTCATGCCCAGGTCTTATAACCCCATGGACTCCGTCCATGGTATTCTCTAGGCAAGAATACCAGAATGTGGTACTTCCCTGGTGGTCCAGCTGTCCAAGAATACACCTTCCAATTCAGAGGACACAGGTCTGATTCCTGGTCAGGGAACTAAGATCCCACATGGCTTGGGCAACTAAGCCCTCCTGCCTCAGTAACAGAAAGAAGAGATTCTGCATGCTGCAACTGAGACAAATAAATAAATATTAAAAATATATTAAAATTACCATGGATCGAACCCAGGTCTACCTGCATTGGCAACCAAACTCTTCACCACTGAGCTACCAGAGAAGCTCTGTTCTGCTTTCTCAACATGAATCTGTATTTCTTGGTAACTAAATTGATGAAGGAAAACTTCTCTGTAGAATGTGTGTGTGTGTGTATATTTTACAGTAATATATTGGTATAGATAACAAATAAGAGAGTGGTAGGGAATCACCCTTTTCAACGCTGCATGACTAAAGGGCTCTAGCAATTATCATTAATGACTGATCCCACTCCAAAATAAGAGAAAGACTATGTGCCCCCTAAGGAATGGACATGAAACCACCCAGGTTGTTTTGCAAGAAGGAATCCAACCTGGACCTGATTTAGCCTCCTGATATAACCATATAAATTTTAGGACATACAGAGGATAAGACTATGCTAATTGACACATCAGCAAATCAGGCCTTTGGGAAATCGAAAGGACTCATGGTACCAGTTGATGGACAGCATCCTAAAAGAATGGGGTCTGTCTTACAGGTGCAGTGTATTCTATGGATCCCAGCAAGGGTTCTCGCTCCTATAGCCAGAGTACAAGCCAACAGATGAATGTGTGGCTTCTCTCCCTGTTACATCTAATAACCCATTTGTAGACTTCGTTTCCTGTTCTGACAACTTTGAGCTCTGCTGGTCTGGAGATATCAGTATCCCGGAAGGGAAAGCTTCCGCTGGGGAACGCAACAACCATTCTGCTGAACTGGAAGATGAGAAAGATAGTCACTCAGTCATGCCCAGGTCTTATAACCCCATGGACTCCGTCCATGGTATTCTCTAGGCAAGAATACCAGAATGTGGTACTTCCCTGGTGGTCCAGCTGTCCAAGAATACACCTTCCAATTCAGAGGACACAGGTCTGATTCCTGGTCAGGGAACTAAGATCCCACATGGCTTGGGCAACTAAGCCCTCCTGCCTCAGTAACAGAAAGAAGAGATTCTGCATGCTGCAACTGAGACAAATAAATAAATATTAAAAATATATATTTACCAGAGCGGATATCAGTCCCAACCCATGGATCGAACCCAGGTCTACCTGCATTGCAGGCAGATTCTTTACCCTCTGAGCCATCAGGGAAGATGAGACTATGTATTTAAAATAACAGAAATGTATTTAGCCCATGCTGTTTGCTGGTCAAACACCTGGGCGTTAGTTTAGCTGAGTCCTTTGTTCAGAGTGTCACCAGGCTGAAACTGAACTGTTGACTGAGGCTGCAGTCTCATCTGGACTCAGGATCCTCTTCACCGCTCATGTGGTTGTCAGCAGAATTCGGTGCCTTGCAGCTGTGTGATTAACGTCCCTGTGTCTTGCTGCTGCCTGAGGACAGCTCTCAGCACCTGGAGATCACTCTCAGGGCCTTGCCATCTGCAGCATTTTGATAGAATTTGAATTGTTGTGTTTTCATTGGTCTTTAGGTATTTTCTTATTTCCTGTTCGATGTCGTCAATGACACACTGGTTTAGTAGCATATTGTTTAGCTTCCAGGTGTGCATTATTGGGGTTGTTTTTCCCTCGTGGTTGGTTTCCAGTCTCATAGCCTTGGGCCAGAAATGGTGCTTGCTGTGATACATGGTCTGACCACTCAAGGTGGCTGTTTTCTTGTCTTTGATACATTCCCTGCTTTACTTGCAGGACTCTCCAATCCTCTTAATTATAGAGCTTAATGGGTAACTGCCTCCCTGCTTGCTCCCTGCCCCAGCTGCTGGTTTCCCTGGTAACTGATGAGCTAATCTGACGCCAGTTCCCCCTATAAATGGTAGCTTCTTTCTCCCCGGAGGAGTGAAGGCTGCTGCCATACAGCAGTCCTGTCTGCTCTGCACAGCGAAGTGTTCTAGGGCCTTCCTTCAGATGTGTAAGTTGTTCTGTCCAGTAAATCACAGATGGCTCCGTTGCCGTCTCTGGGCGAGGAAACCCCTCGGAACTGAGATGTCAGGACATAAGGTTGGGGAAGAGAAAGTCATGAGGGCAATCCCGAGGAGGCCGTCCACTGGCACCTGGGGTCCTGGGGCCGCTATGTATTGTGAGAGATGTCTTTTTCTTCTGTCATGTTGATACTACCCTGCTAACTTCCATCTTTTTGCAGTTTGAAGGTAGCATCCCTGCCACACCTCACTCTAAAGGGTTTGAACTACCGATTCTTGTCATTTTCTAAAGAACCAGTTCATAGTGAATTTGTTAGATTGTCCTGCGTGTGTTCCAGTTGGGTTTTTGTGGAGGTTCGGAACAGAAAACACCATAAACTGCTCTGAGATCCTTGTTCTGAAGTACATTCTTGGTTACCTGTACTTTTATAGCTGGTGTGATTCTGTTGATTGTATATATGGCACATCTCCACATGTTAATGAAGGACTCAAAGAGGTTTTAGTACATAAAAAAAAAAAAAAAAAAAAAGCAGGCCTGATGCTTCCTGTTAATCTGATTGCCCGGGGGTAGCTGGTGAATACTGACAAAATGCAAGCACCCTCCTGACCTACCAGCCCCAAACGATTTCAGACACAGACTTTAGTGGATAGAAGTTCAGAGACAGATCTGTGAATAGAACGTGGCCAGTTACCTGGAAAGGTTTGGTTGGGGCGGCCTGTGGCAACAGCAAAATAACGAGAGTGCCCTTGGGCTTTTGGTCTCAGGTAGAGTTTGATGCTGTCTACGATGTGTTACAACGGGTGGAAGACCTTACAAAAAATTACCAGATCCTTTGAGCAACATGAAAAACCACTGTTCATTTGTGTGCAACATATAGGATTCCCATGGACATTGATAGTGACCAAGGAATCTACTTTCTTGGCTATGAAGTTCAGGAATGAAAAATTTAAGTGATAAACCACTTGCCCCTTTTCCCTGCTTGCTCCCTGCCCCAGCTGCTGGTTTCCCTGGTAACTGATGAGCTAATCTGACGCCAGTTCCCCCTATAAATGGTAGCTTCTTTCTCCCCGGAGGAGTGAAGGCTGCTGCCATACAGCAGTCCTGTCTGCTCTGCACAGCGAAGTGTTCTAGGGCCTTCCTTCAGATGTGTAAGTTGTTCTGTCCAGTAAATCACAGATGGCTCCGTTGCCGTCTCTGGGCGAGGAAACCCCTCGGAACTGAGATGTCAGGACATAAGGTTGGGGAAGAGAAAGTCATGAGGGCAATCCCGAGGAGGCCGTCCACTGGCACCTGGGGTCCTGGGGCCGCTATGTATTGTGAGAGATGTCTTTTTCTTCTGTCATGTTGATACTACCCTGCTAACTTCCATCTTTTTGCAGTTTGAAGGTAGCATCCCTGCCACACCTCACTCTAAAGGGTTTGAACTACCGATTCTTGTCATTTTCTAAAGAACCAGTTCATAGTGAATTTGTTAGATTGTCCTGCGTGTGTTCCAGTTGGGTTTTTGTGGAGGTTCGGAACAGAAAACACCATAAACTGCTCTGAGATCCTTGTTCTGAAGTACATTCTTGGTTACCTGTACTTTTATAGCTGGTGTGATTCTGTTGATTGTATATATGGCACATCTCCACATGTTAATGAAGGACTCAAAGAGGTTTTAGTACATAAAAAAAAAAAAAAAAAAAAAAGCAGGCCTGATGCTTCCTGTTAATCTGATTGCCCGGGGGTAGCTGGTGAATACTGACAAAATGCAAGCACCCTCCTGACCTACCAGCCCCAAACGATTTCAGACACAGACTTTAGTGGATAGAAGTTCAGAGACAGATCTGTGAATAGAACGTGGCCAGTTACCTGGAAAGGTTTGGTTGGGGCGGCCTGTGGCAACAGCAAAATAACGAGAGTGCCCTTGGGCTTTTGGTCTCAGGTAGAGTTTGATGCTGTCTACGATGTGTTACAACGGGTGGAAGACCTTACAAAAAATTACCAGATCCTTTGAGCAACATGAAAAACCACTGTTCATTTGTGTGCAACATATAGGATTCCCATGGACATTGATAGTGACCAAGGAATCTACTTTCTTGGCTATGAAGTTCAGGAATGAGCCAATACAAATAAACTACAGGGGCGTTTCCACCTGTTTTACAACAGGCTACTTAAACAACAAGTGAGATGGCAGACTTGCTCTCAACATGTGGACATAAGCCAGGAGCAATCATCCCAGGGCCGAGGCCACATTAACCCAGAGGCAGTAGTCAACACTACTCACATTCAACTGCTGACCACTGAAAGATTGCGGCCAATGACAGGTAAGGACAATAACTCCAAGGGACAGATTATAAATCACCCTTGGGGCTAGCAGGTAAGTCCCCAGTGATGTGGATTTGCTGCTCTGTTGGAACAGGATCAGAAAGGGACTTTTAGATTTCACCTCTCTTCTACCTGGTCCCACCTAAGACTACTGAGGTTTTAACGCAGGCCCCTCCTAGAGAAAGGCACCATTATACTAACTCTGTGGTCTGGTCTGTTATGCTACCTCTCAGTATTTGGCACTGGTTATGGGGACTGGATATGGGCTTCCTGGATGGTGCTAGTGGTGAAGAACCTGTCTGCCAATGCAGGAGACACAAGAGCCCTGGGTTCAGTTCCTGGGTCAGGAAGATCCCCTGGAGGAGGGCATGGCAACCCAATCCAGCATTCTTGCCTGGAGAATCCCATGCACAGAGGAGCTTGGTGGACTGTAGTCCAGAGGGTCACAAAGAGTTGGATATGACTGCAGCAGCTTGGCTGCATGGGGACTGAAGGTAGGCAGGTGGTACAGTATTCTGGGCTGGGACAAAACCCTGAGACAGGGGTACCGTTATCTCAGAATGATGTTACTGCTTGTATTTTGCTTTAGTGGTCATGAACTTCTTGTTTTGTGCCTATTAAACATCTTGCAACTCATCCTACTTTAGTGGATAGAAGTTCAGAGACAGATTGAAACCTTGGAAAGGTTTGGTTGGGCCTGTGGCAACAGCAAAATAACGAGAGTGCCCTTGGGCTTTTGGTCTCAGGTAGAGTTTGATGCTGTCTACGATGTGTTACAACGGGTGGAAGACCTTACAAAAAATTACCAGATCCTTTGAGCAACATGAAAAACCACTGTTCATTTGTGTGCAACATATAGGATTCCCATGGACATTGATAGTGACCAAGGAATCTACTTTCTTGGCTATGAAGTTCAGGAATGAGCCAATACAAATAAACTACAGGCGTTTCCACCTGTTTTACAACAGGCTACTTAAACAACAAGTGAGATGGCAGACTTGCTCTCAACATGTGGACATAAGCCAGGAGCAATCATCCCAGGGCCGAGGCCACATTAACCCAGAGGCAGTAGTCAACACTACTCACATTCAACTGCTGACCACTGAAAGATTGCGGCCAATGACAGGTAAGGACAATAACTCCAAGGAACAGATTATAAATCACCCTTGGGGCTAGCAGGTAAGTCCCCAGTGATGTGGATTTGCTGCTCTGTTGGAACAGGATCAGAAAGGGACTTTTAGATTTCACCTCTCTTCTACCTGGTCCCACCTAAGACTACTGAGGTTTTAACGCAGGCCCCTCCTAGAGAAAGGCACCATTATACTAACTCTGTGGTCTGGTCTGTTATGCTACCTCTCCAGTATTTGGCACTGGTTATGGGGACTGGATATGGGCTTCCTGGATGGTGCTAGTGGTGAAGAACCTGTCTGCCAATGCAGGAGACACAAGAGCCCTGGGTTCAGTTCCTGGGTCAGGAAGATCCCCTGGAGGAGGGCATGGCAACCCAATCCAGCATTCTTGCCTGGAGAATCCCATGCACAGAGGAGCTTGGTGGACTGTAGTCCAGAGGGTCACAAAGAGTTGGATATGACTGCAGCAGCTTGGCTGCATGGGGACTGAAGGTAGGCAGGTGGTACAGTATTCTGGGCTGGGACAAAACCCTGAGACAGGGGTACCGTTATCTCAGAATGATGTTACTGCTTGTATTTTGCTTTAGTGGTCATGAACTTCTTGTTTTGTGCCTATTAAACATCTTGCAACTCATCCTACTCTGAGTGAAGCAAATCTATGAACTGGGCAACAATAGTGGCCTCACTGCAACATGAGTTTGATTGGAGAGTCTACATCAAAATGCCCTTGTCGACCTCTGAAGTTCTTTAAAAAATGGACTTATTAGGCACCTGGACCCCAAATTTGCCCATCTCTTGGACTGTCTGTAAGACATTTGTGGTATTTGGTTGCCATGAACCTCTATCTACCTGTCCTCATGGATATTGCTAAAGAGGGGTGGGCCAAGATGATCAGGGTATTTAAAGGTGGACTATATGACCAAGCCACTCAGGAGGGCAGTCCTCTTGCTCTCTGTACCTCTCCTGCTCAACTAGTCCCTGCTTCACTTACGTTACTCTCCAGTCCTCTTAATTATAGGCCTTAATAGTAACTGCCTACCTCCTTGCTCCCTGAGCCAGCTGCTGGTTTCCCTGGCAATTGTTGAGCCGATCTGATGTTAATTCCCCCTGTAAATGGCAGTCTCCTTTTCCCTCTGCTGCGGCTCCTGCCTGCTGTCTGCCACACATAGCAAGGTGTAGCTCTGCGAACTTGTTTCAGATAGGTAAGGCCCTCTGTCTAATAAGTCACTGATGTGTCTGGTGCTATCTTGAGGCTCTTTCTATAGTGTTGAGGCGGGCAATTGTGGGACTTGTAGGCCTACAGGGTACAGCCCAACATATGATTTAAATCTTCCTCAGTATTTGGCACTGGTTATGGGGACTGGATATGGGAGGGCTAGTGGTGAAGAACCTGTCTGCCAATGCAGGAGACACAAGAGCCCTGGGTTCAGTTCCTGGGTCAGGAAGATCCCCTGGAGGAGGGCATGGCAACCCAATCCAGCATTCTTGCCTGGAGAATCCCATGCACAGAGGAGCTTGGTGGACTGTAGTCCAGAGGGTCACAAAGAGTTGGATATGACTGCAGCAGCTTGGCTGCATGGGGACTGAAGGTAGGC
This sequence comes from Tragulus kanchil, assembly GCA_022376925.1. Taxonomy (NCBI): domain Eukaryota; kingdom Metazoa; phylum Chordata; class Mammalia; order Artiodactyla; family Tragulidae; genus Tragulus; species Tragulus kanchil. The sequence goes on from JAIOJX010000002.1 coordinate 60,042,864, forward strand.
AGGTGGTACAGTATTCTGGGCTGGGACAAAACCCTGAGACAGGGGTACCGTTATCTCAGAATGATGTTACTGCTTGTATTTTGCTTTAGTGGTCATGAACTTCTTGTTTTGTGCCTATTAAACATCTTGCAACTCATCCTACTCTGAGTGAAGCAAATCTATGAACTGGGCAACAATAGTGGCCTCACTGCAACATGAGTTTGATTGGAGAGTCTACATCAAAATGCCCTTGTCGACCTCTGAAGTTCTTTAAAAAATGGACTTATTAGGCACCTGGACCCCAAATTTGCCCATCTCTTGGACTGTCTGTAAGACATTTGTGGTATTTGGTTGCCATGCACCTCTATCTACCTGTCCTCATGGATATTGCTAAAGAGGGGTGGGCCAAGATGATCAGGGTATTTAAAGGTGGACTATATGACCAAGCCACTCAGGAGGGCAGTCCTCTTGCTCTCTGTACCTCTCCTGCTCAACTAGTCCCTGCTTCACTTACGTTACTCTCCAGTCCTCTTAATTATAGGCCTTAATAGTAACTGCCTACCTCCTTGCTCCCTGAGCCAGCTGCTGGTTTCCCTGGCAATTGTTGAGCCGATCTGATGTTAATTCCCCCTGTAAATGGCAGTCTCCTTTTCCCTCTGCTGCGGCGTCCTGCCTGCTGTCTGCCACACATAGCAAGGTGTAGCTCTGCGAACTTGTTTCAGATAGGTAAGGCCCTCTGTCTAATAAGTCACTGATGTGTCTGGTGCTATCTTGAGGCTCTTTCTATAGTGTTGAGGCGGGCAATTGTGGGACTTGTAGGCCTACAGGGTACAGCCCAACATATGATTTAAATCTTCAGTTTGCAAGGACTTGTTTTGTGGTCTAGCATGCAATATATCCTGGAGAATAGAACTTTTGTTTTTAAAAGACTTGCCTGATTATGAGGTTGGACCCACCCAGGATAATATCCCTTTGGATTATATTTAGGCGATATATGCATGTCTTGACTTTTTGCGACCCTGTGGACTGTAGCCCACCAGGCTCCTCTGTCCATGAGATTCTCCAGGCAAGAATACTGGATTGGGTTGCCATGCCCTCCTCCAGGGGACCTTCCAGACCCAGGAATTGAACCTGTGTCTCCTGACGCTCCTGCACAGCAGTCTGATTCTTTGCTGCTGAGCCATCAGGAAAGCCCAGTTGGCTGATAAGGGATGCTAATTACACTTACAAAATTCCTTTTGCTATATTGTTATATAATCATGAAGGTGACATCCAACTGTACTTACAGGTCTCTACAATGTTCAAAAGGAAATGACACTGGTGTTTACCCCAGTGGGTAAGATGTGGGTTCATCTTAGAATTCTGCCTACCACACACTGCCACGTGACCCTCTTATAATCCTATACCACTTAACCAGAAGGTGAAAAAAAGTTGATTTACTGGTGTACTGACCCCAAGGACCAAAGGAAATGGGTTGCTCTTAATACAAGTGAGGAAGACGTTGTCTGAACCCAGGAGATTTTTGAGGTTCCTCTCAGTACTTCCGTGCCCATGGTGAAGATCACTGGAAAGCAACAGGAACTGAAAAAAACAGGATTGAGGACTCAGATGCTTCAAAAGGGAAGACTTACGTTACTCTCCAGTCCTCTTAATTATAGGCCTTAATAGTAACTGCCTACCTCCTTGCTCCCTGAGCCAGCTGCTGGTTTCCCTGGCAATTGTTGAGCCGATCTGATGTTAATTCCCCCTGTAAATGGCAGTCTCCTTTTCCCTCTGCTGCGGCGTCCTGCCTGCTGTCTGCCACACATAGCAAGGTGTAGCTCTGCGAACTTGTTTCAGATAGGTAAGGCCCTCTGTCTAATAAGTCACTGATGTGTCTGGTGCAATCTTGAGGCTCTTTCTATAGTGCTGAGGCGGGCAATTGTGGGACTTGTAGGCCTACAGGGTACAGCCCAACATATGATTTAAATCTTCAGTTTGCAAGGACTTGTTTTGTGGTCTAGCATGCAATATATCCTGGAGAATAGAACTTTTGTTTTTAAAAGACTTGCCTGATTATGAGGTTGGACCCACCCAGGATAATATCCCTTTGGATTATATTTAGGCGATATATGCATGTCTTGACTTTTTGCGACCCTGTGGACTGTAGCCCACCAGGCTCCTCTGTCCATGAGATTCTCCAGGCAAGAATACTGGATTGGGTTGCCATGCCCTCCTCCAGGGACCTTCCAGACCCAGGAATTGAACCTGTGTCTCCTGACGCTCCTGCACAGCAGTCTGATTCTTTGCTGCTGAGCCATCAGGAAAGCCCAGTTGGCTGATAAGGGATGCTAATTACACTTACAAAATTCCTTTTGCTATATTGTTATATAATCATGAAGGTGACATCCAACTGTACTTACAGGTCTCTACAATGTTCAAAAGGAAATGACACTGGTGTTTACCCCAGTGGGTAAGATGTGGGTTCATCTTAGAATTCTGCCTACCACACACTGCCACGTGACCCTCTTATAATCCTATACCACTTAACCAGAAGGTGAAAAAAAGTTGATTTACTGGTGTACTGACCCCAAGGACCAAAGGAAATGGGTTGCTCTTAATAGAAGTGAGGAAGACATTGTCTGGAACCCAGGAGATTTTTTTGAGGTTCCTCTCAGTACTTCCGTGCCCATGGTGAAGATCACTGGAAAGCAACAGGAACTGAAAAAAAAACAGGATTGAGGACTCAGATGCTTCAAAAGGGAAGCATTGAAACAGTCTGCCTGGTAAAGTAGCTAGAGCTGTGGGTTCTGGCTGAGGGCAAGAAAAACGAGGAATAAGTAGGGGAAGGTGGAAGCTATAGAAATCAGCTCTGACCTTGTGAATAATTCAACCAGGACTGGCAGCTTTGCATATTTTCTGTTATATGTATGTGTTTATATAATCTAAACTTCTTCTCATTTTAACTTTCTATAAAAGCAAGCAGAGGTCAACTTTCTAATGTAGTCTTTAGTGGGACCAAGACGAAACTGAACCATAATTAATACAGGCAGCAATGGACTCAGGGATGGTTGGGGCTTTGTGTCTTACTTGGGTGAAGGGCAGTAAGGGTGAGTTTCACTTATCAGAAGGTTAGGCTCTAGGGTGCCTGAGCTTCGCAGTTGCGGCATGTGGGCTCAGTAGTTGCGGTTCCCGGGGCTAGCTGCTCCGCAGCATGTGGGACGTTCCTGGACCAGGGATTGAACCTGTGGCTCCTGCATTGGCAGGCAGATTCTTTACACTGAACTACAAGGGGAAGCCCGATAGCCTCTTATTAACTCCTCTTATGACCCATAAAGTGCCAAATTTCTGCTCTGAATTATCCTTTGATTCCCAGTTTAGGGGAAATACTAGGGAAATGATTTGATTCAGAAGGATTTGGGCTTAAATCTTTTTTTCCCCCTTAAATCTCAGCCTTTTATTTATTTATTCATCCATCTTTTTATTCTTTGGCCTGTGTGGGCCTCCCATTGCAGTGGCCTCTCTCGTTGCAGAGCACAGGCTCTGGGCACATGCACTCCAGAGCACTGGCTCATAATTGGACACACTAGTCCAGCTGTTCCATGGCACGTGTCATCCCCCTGGGCCAGGGATCAAACTAGTGCCCCTTGCACTGCAAGGTGGACTCTTTATCCACTGGACTACCAGGGGAGCCTTGGGCTTAAATCTTTGCTAATGATATTCTACTACTATCAATTTACTTTGTGGAACTTTTAAGCTGATATTTTTCTGCCTTACCAGCTGTGTCACCTACTCATACTAAGATAATGTCTAAACGGCTTGAAACTAGATTACACCTGTGGCTCTCTATAAAAGCATGGACCTATACAACACGCATGTGAGGAAAACTGGCTTAAAAGTCTTACTGGACAACTTAGAATTGAAGGTCAGTCTTTTCCCAACATCCTGCTGGTATAACCCCCAAAAGGAGAGAATCAGGCTATTAGAACTTGACATTGAGGGACATGATGGATCCTAGGGCAAGCAAGCAGTGACCCTGGTTTTGAGTGACCAAACAGTTCATCACCTGATACTTTCTACTCAAAGATTACTTTGCAATTTCCCCTCCATTAAAGTTCATGTTTTATGGCAAGACAAGAAAAATTTAAGCAAAGTTTCCTCTGCCCTTTGGAAGCCTCTGTCCCCTCTACTGTGCCTTGTGTATCTGCATTATCCTAAATCAAACCTCCGCCATCAGCAGAAAAACCTGCTCAACCATACTGAGTAACATTCTCCTAGCATCAACAAGACAGTTCCTTTTTGATCTTGTAAGGGATCATGATGCTGCTCACATCTGGATTGTGTTAACTGTGGACAACATATCACATAAGGAAGAGCCCTCTGTCCGCTTTCTGATATGCTCCTCCTGGTATAATCCTCAAATCTGGCTTGAATGCCAGTTTCCACTTCTCAGATCGACTGGTTGTGCTGACATATCATAGTAGCTTGCTTCCTCACTTGTGTCAATGTTTCAAATACTACCTTCTCAAAGAGACCTTTCCTGACCTCAACTGTCCCACATGACAGCAATGCTATTCCCACTCTTTCTTAGTTATGTTGAACATTTAATACCTGAAGTTATATTAGGCATGTTTTTGTCACGCTCACAAAAATGAGAATTCCCTAAGGGCAGGGAAGTGTTGCCTAGCATTGTGTAGCCGGGCAGGAAGTGCTGTGTAGCTCGTTTACTGCTCCATCCTCCTGCTTGGTTAACACACACGACTTGGAGCAGGAAAGGGTTCTGTAACTGTTGGCTGAGTTCTCCTGTAGGGCTTGTAGAAATCTTGCATGCTCTTAATCTGGAACTGTAGCTATTGAATTCTGGGGCATCCTGCAAGTCTGTATGCTCTTAACAGAACAGGAATTAGGCATTCTTAATTTAGGGGTACACAGGTGGCATTTAAATAACGACGCAACCTCTAAAACTCCAAATACCAACGCAACTTGCCTTTTCATATAGGGACTACTATCAAGATTCCATATTAATTATAGTTTAATTCAAAAGTTGGAAAATATATCACATTTAGTTTATAATGCATTCCTCTGCATGTAACAAGATACCGTAAATATAACTAAGCACTTATCAGTTCACCTTTATTTTTAAAACAGTCATTTTCAAAATATAAAAAAATAGACCTCTTTTCAAAGAACCATTTAAATATGGCTTTGAAAACCACAATATTTTTTATTTACAACAACTAGATGGTCGTGTAAAGAAGCATTCATATATGTAAATAAAAATATTACTATTATTCTGGCATCTTTTGGGAGCAGGCCTTTAATAGAAAATTATAATAACTCAAAAGTAAAATAAATAATGGCCTTTAGTATAATTTGTATTTAAACTCGACTTCGAGTAATCAATGTAGATTGGTCAGCTGCTTGGAATCTGAACCCACATATATGAAATTGGAAGTAGAAAATTAAAGCTTCTCATTTTTCATTCAGTTTGTCAAAAAATATACCTGCAATCATCTAGCATCTATATGAGATGACCTATTAGCTACTCCAGTAAGTGATGTATAGCCAAACAGGCTAAATGAGGGCTGGTACAGCTGGATTTTGTTCTGATTTTATAATATAAGAGACAATAAGTACCTACGTCAAAAAATAATAATGGGATCCAAGACTACATTTTAAATCATGAAACAGCCTCTGGGGGAAAAAAAATGATTAGCAATGGAATGACAACACATGTCAGATACTTCTCAAGAGAAGTATATAAATACTCAAAATTTTCAAATTTCAATTTGCATTCCAGTTGAATTAAAACTAAAGCACATTCACAGTGGATTTTTTTCCCCCCAGCAAACTTTCCCAACTCAAAAATGGTCAGAATTTGGGCAATTATCTTTCCCAGAAAATTCTTAAAGTTGAATTTATCCTTCAAACAGCAATGACATCTTTTAAGAGGCCATTTTCTTGCTATTGCACAGAGGTTGATTTTTAAAGCCAATCCAGGCAAATGAGTTCAGAAAAAGGAGCTCATTCTTCAAACCCATCCAGCAGACGGTGGAAGTCAGCTTCTTACTTGGACAGTGAAACAGAGGAAATCTGTGAAACTCTCCACTTTATGTCAGTTTTACTGCCGTGTTGCTGGCAGCCACTTCAGGCAGAGGTAGCCAAATCTCATATCCATGGGGAAGGCAAAAGTAGGAAAACGCAGTAAAGGCTTAGCAGCTGTGTGACTTCTAATGAATATAGATAGAGGTGGATTATGAGCTATGTTGCTGTGCAGTCATCTGAGTTTTGTGTCTCAAACACAAAGAAGCACGTTGCTGTCTTGGGCAGATTTACTGGAGTTACTTCTCTTAGTTTACGTTTTCTTTTCTAAGGCCAATTAAAAAATGTGAGACATTTTCATAAACAACGAAGGTAATACAGCAGGCTGGAGTCACTCTGATCAAATTGGGGGCAATCCCTTTGTAAAATCCACCGATGCCTTCTTTCCTTTAGAGAGAGAGACAGAGAGAGAGAGAAAAAATATATACACACACACACACACACTTAATTTCCTGCAGAGCTAGTCAGAAGATACAAAAGTTTAACAGACAGGGCACAGAGCCAGCATTCAAAGTTCACTGGGATTTGAGTTCATGTTTTCAATGTTCTGAAATAACAGTTTATGAGCCATTCATAGCCATACATTCCTTTTGTAGACTAAGGAAGAGAAGGTAGGGACACCTCAAACTGAATAGAATACTGCTTTGATCATATAACCATTTTCCTTTAAATGTATGAACAGCTAGGAGTATTAACTGATTTTACACAGGCATTAGGTAGGAAAACTTGCAACACTAAAACTAAGAGAAGTATATAAATACTCAAAATTTTCAAATTTCAATTTGCATTCCAGTTGAATTAAAACTAAAGCACATTCACAGTGGATTTTTTTCCCCCCAGCAAACTTTCCCAACTCAAAAATGGTCAGAATTTGGGCAATTATCTTTCCCAGAAAATTCTTAAAGTTGAATTTATCCTTCAAACAGCAATGACATCTTTTAAGAGGCCATTTTCTTGCTATTGCACAGAGGTTGATTTTTAAAGCCAATCCAGGCAAATGAGTTCAGAAAAAGGAGCTCATTCTTCAAACCCATCCAGCAGACGGTGGAAGTCAGCTTCTTACTTGGACAGTGAAACAGAGGAAATCTGTGAAACTCTCCACTTTATGTCAGTTTTACTGCTGTGTTGCTGGCAGCCACTTCAGGCAGAGGTAGCCAAATCTCATATCCATGGGGAAGGCAAAAGTAGGAAAACGCAGTAAAGGCTTAGCAGCTGTGTGACTTCTAATGAATATAGATAGAGGTGGATTATGAGCTATGTTGCTGTGCAGTCATCTGAGTTTTGTGTCTCAAACACAAAGAAGCACGTTGCTGTCTTGGGCAGATTTACTGGAGTTACTTCTCTTAGTTTACGTTTTCTTTTCTAAGGCCAATTAAAAAATGTGAGACATTTTCATAAACAACGAAGGTAATACAGCAGGCTGGAGTCACTCTGATCAAATTGGGGGCAATCCCTTTGTAAAATCCACCGATGCCTTCTTTCCTTTAGAGAGAGAGACAGAGAGAGAGAGAAAAAATATATACACACACACACACACACTTAATTTCCTGCAGAGCTAGTCAGAAGATACAAAAGTTTAACAGACAGGGCACAGAGCCAGCATTCAAAGTTCACTGGGATTTGAGTTCATGTTTTCAATGTTCTGAAATAACAGTTTATGAGCCATTCATAGCCATACATTCCTTTTGTAGACTAAGGAAGAGAAGGTAGGGACACCTCAAACTGAATAGAATACTGCTTTGATCATATAACCATTTTCCTTTAAATGTATGAACAGCTAGGAGTATTAACTGATTTTACACAGGCATTAGACATCTCATAATGTATGTAAATGCCATACAACACTAAATATAGCACACACAAAAATAAAACTTTATTTCCTTAATCCCTAGAATCAGAATACAGGGTTGAAACTTTACACTTTGGTTCTCAATATATATTTACTGAAGTGAACTGAGTTTAAATGTTAAATATTCTGTTCTGACCTTTTAGAATTAAAAAGAAACATGGGGATGTCTACGCCTAACAATTTAACCATTCCCACGCCAAAGAAAGACACATCTCTTCCACACACAGAAACAAGTATTTGCAAAAGTCTTCATATTAGCAGCAGATGTGGAGCCTTCTTAATTATATTCGCTTTTTTTTTTAATGCCTTACTATGTTCAATGCCATTCAGATATTTTACAGCATCTAAAATTTCATTCATCAAAGCACTTTCACAGATCTCATTTGATTTTTATAAACTGTCAACCCAGATATTCAAATTTTACAAATGAAGAAGTCAAGTCTCCTGGGTCTCTCTGTGGTAAATGGGATATGTTCAGGGAAGGGCCATTAGCCATATTTTCACCACTGACACTGGTCTTGGCTATAAACATCAATTGGACCGCTTAAGATTTACACAGTACCTCCTAAGAGCCATTTGGACACACATGTGCTCTTACCTCCATGTCTTTGTAATTACGTCCAGTACACCATTGTAGAACATGTGCTGATCCTGAAGACGCGCTCTTACAACCTGGTAGGGGTACGTCGCTGCCACAGCAAAGATTTTGGATAGTGCTGCAACTGATATATATTCTATGGTGCTCTAAAATGACAACACAAGACTTTTTAAAATTTTTGGTTGAATTTCCTTAAAAATAAAGAGAGGAAAACAAACACTGAAGTGGATCCATAAATGAAAAATAGTTTCCCCTCTTAACACAGACACTATATCACAGGGTTCTATTTTTACCATTTGTGTGTCATTAGCCTATAGAGCATTTAACTACAAATTAAATTAGTGGCAAAGTCGGTACTCAGCATCACAGCAATACTACTAAACACAACAAAATTTCCACCTATTAAATGCCCATGAAAGTAAATACCAGTTTGTTTTTTCCCAAAAACCGTCTTACCAACTGTGCCTCTGGTAATCTATTCACATGTTGGTTGTATTTCAGCTTCAACAATTCATATGTCATAAACTGAAGGGCACCATGTGATGTTCCAAACAGCCCAGGAATAAATCCCTAAAAAAGGAAAAGTAAAAGAAAAAAAAGGGCTAAACTAACCAAGTTCCTGAAGGACCACAGCTTCTGGGGCAGGGTGTAAGGAATGGGTGACCTCAATGAATGTCCTAGAGAAAGAACTACTCAAATGGTTTAGACAAGTGCATCTCACACCCACCAGCATCATGATACTAGTTACGGTAATGAGGATAAATGGGCTAAAGTATAATTTCAATGCAGATTTCAGTTTTCATTAAATTGTTTCTTGCCCAAATTTGGCTTCTTTTCAGGACTGACTACAGGTCATCCTGAACTCAGACAACAGAGACAAGGGAAATAAATGACAACTGTCAGCTATTAGAAATATATGGATAATAATTTATTACCTTATACAATCCACGCACACCTTCATACTTATATATCTTGACAAGTGTATCAAACATTCCTTTATACTGTCGCTGTGAAGTGTTAACAATCCCCTCGTATTGTAGCATCAGGCGAGTTTTTGTTACCCATAGCGGGTTGGTGATGCAGAGGTCATGGCCCCTGAAATCAGATTTAAATAATATTACTCAGCATACAGGTACTCTCTGAGTTCTGACCATCCGAATTCAGAACAGTCTGTTTATATAGAGGATGGGGGTGCCCAGGTGCTGTACCTGCAACAGCAAGATGTGGTCCCTGGGGTACAGACTGAGGGTTAACAAACAGGTAGACAGAGTTTCTGGTGGTCTTAAAAAGTCCCCTGTGCAGTCAGTGAGAAGTAAATTTAAAAGAAGGTAAAAAATGTGAAGCACTTTCCCTGTGACGTGTGAGGACAGGTAAGGTGACCCGGCTCCTAAACAAAGTGGCCTAGTGTGGAGAACATGGAGGTCCTGGGAAGTGGAGGCTGAGGAAGAGACACAGACCCTTAAGAGGAGGACACAGTACGACCCAGATGTGGGGGCCACGAACATAAAGTCGGTACTCAGCATCACAGCAATACTACTAAACACAACAAAATTTCCACCTATTAAATGCCCATGAAAGTAAATACCAGTTTGTTTTTTCCCAAAAACCGTCTTACCAACTGTGCCTCTGGTAATCTATTCACATGTTGGTTGTATTTCAGCTTCAACAATTCATATGTCATAAACTGAAGGGCACCATGTGATGTTCCAAACAGCCCAGGAATAAACCCCTAAAAAAGGAAAAGTAAAAGAAAAAAAAAGGGCTAAACTAACCAAGTTCCTGAAGGACCACAGCTTCTGGGGCAGGGTGTAAGGAATGGGTGACCTCAATGAATGTCCTAGAGAAAGAACTACTCAAATGGTTTAGACAAGTGCATCTCACACCCACCAGCATCATGATACTAGTTACGGTAATGAGGATAAATGGGCTAAAGTATAATTTCAATGCAGATTTCAGTTTTCATTAAATTGTTTCTTGCCCAAATTTGGCTTCATTTCAGGACTGACTACAGGTCATCCTGAACTCAGACAACAGAGACAAGGGAAATAAATGACAACTGTCAGCTATTAGAAATATATGGATAATAATTTATTACCTTATACAATCCACGCACACCTTCATACTTATATATCTTGACAAGTGTATCAAACATTCCTTTATACTGTCGCTGTGAAGTGTTAACAATCCCCTCGTATTGTAGCATCAGGCGAGTTTTTGTTACCCATAGCGGGTTGGTGATGCAGAGGGTCATGGCCCCTGAAATCAGATTTAAATAATATTACTCAGCATACAGGTACTCTCTGAGTTCTGGCCATCCGAATTCAGAACAGTCTGTTTATATAGAGGATGGGGGTGCCCAGGTGCTGTACCTGCAACAGCAAGATGTGGTCCCTGGGGTACAGACTGAGGGTTAACAAACAGGTAGACAGAGTTTCTGGTGGTCTTAAAAAGTCCCCTGTGCAGTCAGTGAGAAGTAAATTTAAAAGAAGGTAAAAAATGTGAAGCACTTTCCCTGTGACGTGTGAGGACAGGTAAGGTGACCCGGCTCCTAAACAAAGTGGCCTAGTGTGGAGAACATGGAGGTCCTGGGAAGTGGAGGCTGAGGAAGAGACACAGACCCTTAAGAGGAGGACACAGTACGACCCAGAGGGACTCAAGATTAGGGGAAGAGGACCAGGCGACCAGCACTCGATTGTCTGTGTACGTGTACACCCAAATCTACCCCAGCCTTATCACAGGCTTCCTCAAACCCACTCAAAGTAGCCACCATGACTCAAAATTAAATGACTATGTAAAGTCAAAAGTAACAGATTTTTTTTTTTTTGGCTACTTCTATTGGTCTTTCATTTATTTATTTTCATCCATCTTTCATTCTTTGGCCTGTGTAGGCCTCCCATCACATTGGCCTCTCTCGTCGCAGAGCACTGGCTCTGGGTGCATGCGCTCCAGAGCGCTGGCTTGATAGCTGGACACATCAGCCGCTCTGCGGCACATGGGATCTTCCCAGGCCAGGGATCGAACTGGCGCCCCTTGCACTGCAAGGCGGTGTCCTTACCCGCTGGACCACCAGGGAAGCCCAAAAGTAACACATTCTTTACAGAAAGAAATCATTTTGTAAAAAAAAAAAAAAAATTCATCTGGTCAAGTTTCTTGTTTGCTGAGTCTCCTAAGTAGTCCTTTATTGAACAGATGTTTACTGAGTCCTTTTGTGGGTCTCTGATAGTAGTTAGGGATTCAAAAATGAGCAAGATAATTCTTGCCTTAAAAAACAATCAGTAAACATTAAAAAAAAAAACAAGGTGGGGAAATTCCCTGGTGATCCAGCAGTTAGGACTCTGTGCTTTCACTGCCGAGGCCCAGGTTCAGTTCCTAGTGGGGGACTATATTCACAACCATGAGGTGTGATGAGCTGGAAATCTCCCTCCCACCCAGCAAAAGAACCAAGGTAACAAGGTATCAGAGTAGGACTTATGAGTCCTACTTTGTTTTTCCTTCCAAATATTATACATACATGAGGCACTTAAACAAGGCCACTAAATTGTTTAATTTGATGACTGAAATCATACTTTAAATGAAGAACACGATACCAGATCATCTTAAGTCATAACCTTTCTAAATGTTGTATTGTTTGTGATAAGTAAAATTCTTGAAATTGATCTAGAGTAATTCATCAGAATACCTGCCTTCTAAGAAAGTTCATGTGATAACTGATTACATAGTTAGAGAAGCATATTTAAACTCAGGTGTTCACGGGAAAAAAGGCAAAGAACAAAAGTGAGAATCAAGTGGGAAGTCTTACCCGCTTCAGCAGCTGAGATGAGATACTCTGTTGCCTCTAACTGTTCAGCTCTGCCTTCTGTCTTATATGATTTGATGGCATTGTAACTAAAAGAATTAAAACAACCAGTCGAATAAATATCTGAACGGGTTTCATAAACAGTGAATGCTATTTTTAAGCTGGGTACCTTAACAATACTCTTAAAGTAGAAGTCAAAGCGTAATCCAACTACAAACAAGACCTATTTCAAGTAATGGGTTTACTGGAACCAGTTTACAGAAAGACTATACCATCTCTCCCCACAAATGTGGAAGGCCATACATACGTGAAATATGTTCAAAACACGCCCAACTGTTAATAAAAATGGCAAACGGGAACACTAGAATGAGGAGGGAGTACTGGAGGTGCAAGTGGGCAGACAAAAACAGGGCAGGTAACAGATATGTGCTGAACACCTATGATCAGACACTGTGGTTGGCACTTATGTGACACACAAAACACTCCACAGATTCCACCTAACAGATTAACAAGAACCATAGGGGCCCACACAATCATCATAACAAAAGGTAACAGATGGCATCACAAGAGATTCAGAAACTACTACTGAGACCAAAGAAGGCTGTGTGTGGAGGCTGGGTGTAGAGAAACAGGTGCAATTTCAATAGGGAAGCCCGAGCTTGAGCAGAAGCTCCAGAGGTGGGTGGGAAGACCTGGTTATTAATGGAGCCCCACTTGGACAGAGCACTGACATTCCTGCTTTACTTGGCAAAAAATGGCCACAAAATGCTTCTGAGTAAGGGAGTTACCAATTACCTTTTTTCTCTAACTTCAATTTCCATTTTCTTCCAGAAAGAAGACTTCAACTAAATAAATCTTTCTAAACTTGACCAATCCGTTCTATCATATAACAAGTATATTGTTTTATTATAGATGATTTCAACACATAAGCCTTACATGGCTTGCCCTTAGAAACTCTTTAAAGAAGCTACACAACTCTAAAGTTATAAAGACGATAAATTTTATATAAACAGGTTTATCCAGTCAAGTACACTTTACAGCTCAAAATAGGAAAAATATTTAAACACTATTAAGGCTGATTTTTATTTTGTTTTCACTTAGAAAATATTTTAAGGTTGGTTTGGATACTACCATAAAGTTATGAGAGATCAAGTAAAATACAGGCCACAAAAGAGAAAAAGGAAACTATATCAGGTATTGATATTTTCCTAAAAATGCCCTGTATTATAACAAAAGCCTCCCCATTCATGGATTCACTTTCACATATCAGAGGCAAGCTCAGGGCAGCAGCCCTCCACCGCAGGGTGTTAATGTTTCCTCACCCTGGAACACTCAGTAACCTCAATGGGGCTGCCCCAGGTGCCTTCTGTAGCTTCTTTGTCAGCATCCACTGGCAGGTATAACAAATGGTGAGGACGGTAAAGGAGGGAGGAAATGAATGAGCTAGAAAGAAGGAGCGGGTCAAACAGGAGATAAGAAACATGCCTCAGGCTCTCTCAGTCAAGCACTGGTTTTGGGTTTCTCTTCCCAAGGGCTGTCCTGTGATATCTGTTCTTATGAGGGCTCTGAGTTATGTCCTCTTCTCTTCCTCCGATTTCATTATGAATCACGTGCATTGTGGGAAGCCACCTTCCTGAATTCATCTCACAGAAACGGCTTCTGGAAGAGTATCCATCTCATCCTTCTACCTTCTTCCTATTAAGAACTTTTTCCCCCAAACCAAATGTTTCTGGTACAAGCTTACAGAGAATGAGACTATTAAGCCGTTTTCTTTCTAGCCCTTCCAAGCCAGAGGAACTGATTAAACAACTCATTCTGCTTCAACAACTGATTTTTATATAAATCATTAAAAACAAAAATCCCTTTTTACATATAACAGTAACATCTCCCAGATCTACTCACAAGAAAAAGTAGAGTCCCCAGGATAGACCTGCACCCCACACATTTGGAGTTACTCCTTGGTAAAGTCCCCGTAGTCCATCAATTTCCAGATGGTTACCAATTCTTTCAGAAAGAAGACTTCAACTAAATAAATCTTTCTAAACTTGACCAATCCGTTCTATCATATAACAAGTATATTGTTTTATTATAGATGATTTCAACACATAAGCCTTACATGGCTTGCCCTTAGAAACTCTTTAAAGAAGCTACACAACTCTAAAGTTATAAAGACGATAAATTTTATATAAACAGGTTTATCCAGTCAAGTACACTTTACAGCTCAAAATAGGAAAAATATTTAAACACTATTAAGGCTGATTTTTATTTTGTTTTCACTTAGAAAATATTTTAAGGTTGGTTTGGATACTACCATAAAGTTATGAGAGATCAAGTAAAATACAGGCCACAAAAGAGAAAAAGGAAACTATATCAGGTATTGATATTTTCCTAAAAATGCCCTGTATTATAACAAAAGCCTCCCCATTCATGGATTCACTTTCACATATCAGAGGCAAGCTCAGGGCAGCAGCCCTCCACCGCAGGGTGTTAATGTTTCCTCACCCTGGAACACTCAGTAACCTCAATGGGGCTGCCCCAGGTGCCTTCTGTAGCTTCTTTGTCAGCATCCACTGGCAGGTATAACAAATGGTGAGGACGGTAAAGGAGGGAGGAAATGAATGAGCTAGAAAGAAGGAGCGGGTCAAACAGGAGATAAGAAACATGCCTCAGGCTCTCTCAGTCAAGCACTGGTTTTGGGTTTCTCTTCCCAAGGGCTGTCCTGTGATATCTGTTCTTATGAGGGCTCTGAGTTATGTCCTCTTCTCTTCCTCCGATTTCATTATGAATCACGTGCATTGTGGGAAGCCACCTTCCTGAATTCATCTCACAGAAACGGCTTCTGGAAGAGTATCCATCTCATCCTTCTACCTTCTTCCTATTAAGAACTTTTTCCCCCAAACCAAATGTTTCTGGTACAAGCTTACAGAGAATGAGACTATTAAGCCGTTTTCTTTCTAGCCCTTCCAAGCCAGAGGAACTGATTAAACAACTCATTCTGCTTCAACAACTGATTTTTATATAAATCATTAAAAACAAAAATCCCTTTTTACATATAACAGTAACATCTCCCAGATCTACTCACAAGAAAAAGTAGAGTCCCCAGGATAGACCTGCACCCCACACATTTGGAGTTACTCCTTGGTAAAGTCCCCGTAGTCCATCAAGTTTCCAGATGGTGACCAAACAATGCACAATTCCTTTATATTTCGGTCTCAGTTCCAATCCATCACTCACTGCAGGAGAGGATACACAGCATTAGGTGAGAGTGAAGCTCGAGATCTGAATTATAAACATATATCGTACAGTCAGTCATATAAAGGAGGTCAATTCAAAAGAAAAACATTTTCTGTAGATAAAATTATTTTCCAGGATTTGACATTTTAAAATTAATACATTCATCTATTTATCCAAGTTTTAAGTGCTTAGTATGCCCTCGATAAAGCGACTTCCCTGGGGGTCCAGTGGCTAAGACTCTGAGCTCCAAGTGCAGGGGGCCTGGGTTTGATCCCTGGTTGGGGAACTAGATCCTGCATGCCGCAACTAAGACCCAGCACACCTAAATAAATAAATAAATAATATGCTTCATTCTTAAAAAGAAAAACAAAAGAACTTGGATAAAGATATAAGCTGTGATAAGAAAGGAAATGCAGAGAATAAGATACACATTTCTGGAAATTCGCTTGCCATCATCTCCACCAACACTCCACCCCTCACCCCTGCCCTAGAATCTGAACAGAAAGGAGAAAACACCCATTGTTTTCTTTTTTTTTTTGTGGCGGGGGCAGGTTTGGGCCTCCCATCACAGTGGCCTCTCTGGTCGCAGAGCACTGGCTCTGCGCACATGCGCTCCAGAGCTCCAGCTCGGTAACTGGACACATTGGTCCAGCCGCTCCGTGCATGTCGGATCTTCCCAGGCCAGGGATCCAACTGGTGCCCCCTGCACTGCAAGGCGGTGTCCTTACCCACTGGACGACCAGGGAAGCCCACCCATTGTTTTCTTACTCTCAGAAGTCCTGCATTAATAAAACATTAGAAGGTAGAACAAAAACTAAGTGATACTCTAGACATTTTATGTTTCTTGAATAAGAATTCAAATCTGTTTTGGAAGTTCAGAAGGTAACAGTTTATTTATTTATTATTATTTTTAATATTTTGGGGGGGCAGGTTAGGGAGGGAGGGGTGGGTGGGCCACTTCTGTTGGTCTTTTTTATTTATCTATTTTCATCCATCTTTGTTCTTTGGACCATGCGGGCCTCCCATTGCAGTGGCCTCTGTTGTCGCAGAGCACTGACTCTGGGCGCATGCGCTCCAGAGCTCAGGCTCGGCAGTTGGACACATTGGTCCAGCTGCTCCGCGGCACATGGGATCTTCCCAGGCCAGGGGTCGAACCGGCACCCCTTGTACTGTAAGGCGGTGTCCTTACCCACTGGACCACCAGGGAAACCCAACACTTACTTTAAATAACTTCTGTTTTATGAAGGACTCCTCAAACCAAGAAGAGATTGAAAATAAAACAATATAGACTCAATATATCTAATTTACAAAAAGGATTCACAAATAAAAAAAAAAGCCAAACAACCCCTAAAAATTTTATGGGCAAATTACATGAAGTGCTGATTCACAGAAAATTACACATGGTCAAATGGAACAGAATAGAGAACCCAGACATAAACTCACCCACTTACGGTCAATTAATCTATGACAAAGCGGGCAAGAATACACAATGGAGAAAACACAGTCTCTTCAATTAGTGTGCTGGGAAAACTGGACAGCTGCCCATTAAAGAATAAAATTAAAACATTCCCTAACACCATATACAAGCTAGCCTGAAAATGGGCTAAAGACTGAAATGTAAGAACGGATACTATAAAACCCTTAGAGGGAAACATAGGTAGAAAACTCTGTGACATAAATCGCAGCAGTATTTTTTTGGATCACCCCCTAGAGTAACAAAAATAAAAACAAAACTAAACAGAGAGGATCTAATTATACTTAAAAGCTTTTGGATCCAGGAGTCCCAATCCTGGGGACATACGTGGCAAAAACTCTCATTTGAAAAGACAATTGCAGCACTATTTACAATAGCCAAGACGCAGAAGCAACCTAAATGTCAAATGACCAATAAATGGATAAAGATGTGATACATATACATGCACAGAGTTGGACATAACTGGCAGACTAATCACACTCACACACACACAGCCATATAAAAGAAAACAAAATGATGAACCTACCATGCTAAGAAAATCTGTTTTGTTTGAATAAGATTAAATTTTTTGGAATTTAAAGGTTAGGGTTTATTTATTTATTATGTTTTGAATATTTTGGGGGCAGGTTAGGGAGGGTGGGTGGGTGGGCCACTTCTGTTGGTCTTTCATTTATCTATTTCTCCATCTTTGTTCTTTGGACCATGCGGCCTCCAGACTCTGGGCGCACTGACTCTGGGCGCATGCGCAGAGCTCAGGCTCGGCAGTTGGACACATTGGTCCAGCTGCTCCGCGGCACATGGGATCTTCCCAGGCCAGGGGTCGAACCGGCACCCCTTGTACTGTAAGGCGGTGTCCTTACCCACTGGACCACCAGGGAAACCCAACACTTACTTTAAATAACTTCTGTTTTATGAAGGACTCCTCAAACCAAGAAGAGATTGAAAATAAAACAATATAGACTCAATATATCTAATTTACAAAAAGGATTCACAAATTAAAAAAGCCAAAAAACCCCCTAAAAATTTTATGGGCAAATTACATGAAGTGCTGATTCACAGAAAATTACACATGGTCAAATGGAACAGAATAGAGAACCCAGACATAAACTCACCCACTTACGGTCAATTAATCTATGACAAAGCGGGCAAGAATACACAATGGAGAAAACACAGTCTCTTCAATTAGTGTGCTGGGAAAACTGGACAGCTGCCCATTAAAGAATAAAATTAAAACATTCCCTAACACCATATACAAGCTAGCCTGAAAATGGGCTAAAGACTGAAATGTAAGAACGGATACTATAAAACCCTTAGAGGGAAACATAGGTAGAAAACTCTGTGACATAAATCGCAGCAGTATTTTTTTGGATCACCCCCTAGAGTAACAAAAATAAAAACAAAACTAAACAGAGAGGATCTAATTATACTTAAAAGCTTTTGGATCCAGGAGTCCCAATCCTGGGGACATACGTGGCAAAAACTCTCATTTGAAAAGACAATTGCAGCACTATTTACAATAGCCAAGACGCAGAAGCAACCTAAATGTCAAATGACCAATAAATGGATAAAGATGTGATACATATACATGCACAGAGTTGGACATAACTGGCAGACTAATCACACTCACACACACACACAGCCATATAAAAAGAACAAAATGATGCCATTTGCAGCAGTATGGATGAACCTACCATGCTAAGAAAATTTAGAGAAAGACAAATATCATATAACATTGTTTATATAGAGAATTTTTAAAAAATGATAGCAACCAACTTATTTACAAAACAGGCAGAGACTCACAGACTTGGAAACAAACTTGTGCTTACCAAAGGGGAAAGGTGGAGGTAAAGGGTAAATTAGGTGGTTAGGATTAACATATACATACTACCATATATAAATTAGATGATCAACAAGGACCTAGTGCGTAGCTCAGGAAACTCTCCGCCTGGGTTTATGTGAGGTTTATGAAGGATACGTTTAAAGGCGACCAGCTAAGTAACTGACTCTCAAGAAATGTTTTGCTGTGTACTTCATAATCTTTCTGATGCTTCCCTTGGATTTCATGGCTTTCATTCCTCTGTATTAAATGCCTTCTAAGTAAGTTTCCCTTTCAATAATAAGCTTACAACACAGCTTTTCTTGAGGCAAACAAAACAAAACAAAAAGAAATCACAAAAAATCATTGGTTCACATATGAACCAATGATTTCTTTGAGAAGTCATTTAATCCTAGAAGTATGGAGTATGAATACCTCAGTAATAGGCAACAACATCCTGTATCCTCTGTTTCTTTAATAGCATAATCTTATCTACTTCATCATATAGTTAGGATTAAATCTTTTTTTTTTAATTTTGGCCTCTTTTATTGGTATTTCATTTATTTACTTTCATCCATCTTTGTTCAGGATCAAATCTTTAATTTAGAGAAATATTCATTTGTTCACAGATAATTTTTTGTAAAAAAAAAAATTAAGAAAACAATGTATCGACTCCATATCATTGGCAGGCAAAGAGGGAATATACGCCCAAGTATGACACAAACTCTGAACCGGAGGAGGATATAATCCTCAAGGCAAAATGGACAAGCAACCTCATTACAAAGCCGTCAGCACTGTGGTACACCCATGAAGAGCTACAGGAATAAGGGAGAAACACGATGCCCACGATACACAGGAGCAACTAGAGAGATGCAGGAGGGTGACAGGAGGTGTGAGAGCGCAAATACAGGTACAGCCCTGAAGATCGATTAGAAACTTGAAGTTGGGAAAAGGAGAGAAATTTTCTCTCTAGACAAGTGGACAGCTGGCACACATACATGGAGTGTCACATCACCTGGCACTGCTGGGGAGCATCCTGGGGACATGTTTCAGCTGAAGTGCCAACTCTGAGAGGGGAAGGGTGGCAGGAAATCAGCTCATGAAGAAGGGAAAGGGCCTCATAAGGACTGAATTGTGTCTCTCCTCCAATTCATATACTGAAGTCCTAGCCACCAACGTGACTGTACTTGGAGATAGGGCCTTTAAGGAGGTCATTAAGATTAAATGGGGCCATAAGGGCGGGACCCAGTTCCATAGGGCTGGTGTCCCTCTAAAGAGGAAGACGGTCCAGGAGTGCATGCAGACTGAGAAAAGGTCCTGCTGAGGACACCCACAGGGAGTCATTTGTAAGCCAAGGAGAAAGGCCTCACTGGGAAACCATCCCTGCTGGCCCCTTAATCTTGGACATCAAGCCCCCCCGAACCATGAGAGTATCAATTTCTGTGGTTTAAGCCACTTCACCTGTGGTGTTTTGTTATGGTAGCCTGAGCAGACTAAGACAGGCTTAACTAAGAGGAACATTCCTGAAAATCACAGAAGAAAGTTTGCTTGTGATCAGAGTCCCATATTTCTCAAACTTGGGTTCAAGTGTGCCTAAGATAATCAAATGTGTGTTTATAAAGGAGACCTGGCAAGCTGGAGGGAATGCATCTGAAGGTGGAAAACCTGGAAGCAAAAAACAAGAGATGACTGCAAAGGTACGGAGATGAAGAGGGTCTGAATTGGAGCCTCTCTGATGTGAAATTAAAAGTTAAATAAAATACAGTGAATATTTTTGGCTTAAATGGCCTCATAATCATTTTTAAAACACCTGCCACTGAAGATTTTGTAGTTACATTTAAATACTTTCTGCATGAGTATTATTATAATGGTCTGTGACTGTACTAAAAGATGCCAACAGACACAATTGTGTGGCTCACTCGTGTGCCATTCTTTGTGATCGGTGGACTGTAAGTCCACTAGGCTCCTCTGTCCACGGAATTTTCCAGGCAAGAAATACTGGAGCGGATTGCCATTTCCTACTTTTGGGGATCTTCCCCACCGAGGGATCAAACCCAGGTCTCCTGCAGTGCAGGCGGATTCTTTACCCACTGAGCCACCAGGGAAGCCCAACAGACACAACTGGAAGATAGAAAAGTTTGCTGTGCAAGAGGGAGCCAAGACAGGGGACACTAATTTTTACTATCCTATTACAGCCTGTTTCATTTGTTGTGTGTTAGTTTTATCCTCCTTTCCTCTGTCACATTGACGAGTTGGTCCCTCTTAATAAACCACCTCCGCATTATGTCAGCATTTTGAAAGCTGCAGATGGTTCTAGAAACTGATTGAACAGATCATTCAAAAAAAAAAAAAGAACAAAACTCCCCATCAACAACAGAAGACAATATAAATGACATCACATGCAGTAAGGGTAAGTATTGCTTTATGAAACTTGTTCAGTAATATATATGTGTACTTGCACCAGATAGCAAAGAAAAAATTTTATTTCCTAGAGATTCACAGACTTAGAAAATGAACTTATGGGAGAAGGGATAGTTAAGGTCTTTGGGAAGGTCATGTACCCAGTGCTATATTTCAAATGGATAACCAACAAGGACCTAATGTACAGCACACAGAACTCTGCTCAATGCTATGTGGCAGTGTGGATGGGAGTGGGGTTTAGAGGAGAATGGATATATAGATAGATAGACAGATAGATAGATATGGATATGGATATGGCTGAGTCCCTTCACTGTTCACTTGAAACTACCACAACATTGTTAACTGGCTATACACCAATACAAAATAAAAAGTTTGGGAAAAAAAAAAATTACTTCCCACTGAAGGTTGTGGCCAAAAAAAGTTTGAGAGAGACTGCTCCAGATTCTGTTTGCTCAGAACCCCTCGCATTCATTATCTTCCTGCTTCCATCTCCAAACCTTTCCTTGCTTTTAGGTTTTTTCCCACCAAAATGTAAAAACTCAAATAAGCTCATCTCCTGAGTACCTTCCTCTTAGTTAAGCTTCTTAGAAGAGACAACTGTAATCTCAGCATGAAGTTTTTCACCTCCACCGCTTTTCTTTTTTAAAAAATAATTTTATTTATTTATTTAATTTTGGCTGTTCTGGGTGCTCATTCCTGTACCAGGGCTTTTCTCTAGCTGTGGTGAGCAGGCCTCTTGTTGCACAGCACCTTAGAGTTAAGGTGCACGCACTTCAGTAGTTGTGGTATGTGGGCTCAATAGTTGTGGCTCTGGGGCTTGTTGCTCTGCAGCATGTAGGATCTTCACAGATCAGGGATCAAACCTGTGTCTCCTGCATTGGCAGGTGGATTATTCACCACTGAGCTATGAGGGAAGCCCCCTCCATTGCATTTTATCCATTGTAAGATGGTTGGGGCCTCTGCCTGATACTGCATTTTAAAGACCTTCTCACGCACTTTGGGACTCCTCTCTCTTTAATCCCTTGAGCAGCATCTGAGAGCTTACCTCCTAAGACAGTTCTTTGGGCTAGTTTCACTCTCTTCTGATTTTTTCCTTACCTCTTTGGCCGCTAAACTTCCTTTGCAGTCTCCTCTTCTACTCATCATTTAAATGCTGGCTTTCGGGCAGTCAACAAGGATACTCTCTCAATCACTAAGATGCTTCAGTTTCTAGCCCTGGGCTTTCATTTCTACAACTCTAGTCCTGATCTCAAACTGTTTTTGAATTGTGGTGCGGGAGAAGACTCTTGGGGGTCTTTTGGACAGTAAGGAGATCAAACCAGTCAGTCCTAAAGGAAATCAACGCTGAATATTCTTTGGAAGGACTGTTGCTGAAGCTGAAGCTCCAATACTCTAGCCACTTGATGTGAAAAGCTGACTCACTGGAAAAGATCCTGATGCTGGGAAAGACTGAGGGCAGGAGGAGAAGGTGATGAAGGATGAGATGGTTGGATGGCATCACTGACTCAATGGACATGAGATTGAGAAAACCCCAGGAGATCGTGAAGGACAAGGAAGCCTGGCATGCTGAGTCCACAGGGTCATAAAGAGTTGGACACGACTAGCAACTGAACAACAGTCCTGACCTAATTCCTAACATCCAGACCGGGCTTTGGTTTTCTCCCCCCTCATCATGCCTCTTTTATTTTTATATTTATTTTCACCCATCTTTATTCATTGGCCTGTGTGGGCCTCCCATTGCAGTGACCTCTCTCACTGCAGAGCACCGGCTCTGGACGTATGTGCTCCAGAGCGTTGGCTCGTAACTGGACACACTGGTCCAGCCACTCTGCGGTATGTGGGATCTTCCAGGGCCAGGGATCAAACTGGTGCCCCCTGCACTGCAAGGCAAACTCTCCACCCACTGGACCACTAGGGAAGCCTCTGGCTTCCATTTTTACATGGCATAAAAGATGTATCAATCTGGAAGCTTAACTTTCTGGAAACAGTTTCATCTCAACCTGTAGCATTCTACCTGTGAGCTATACCAAACTACCCATGAAGGATTTCAGTCTAAGGAATCGGACTTCTTGGGTTTGAACCCGTATTCCATCACTTACTCTGTGATCCTGGGTAAGTTACTAGACTACTCTGTGCCTGAGTTTTCTCGTTGCACAAAATGGGAAAAAATAACAGAACCTAACCCTAATAAAAAGTTAGAGAGAATTAAGGAGTTAATATACATAAAGCTCTTAAAAGCATACCTGGCACATAGCAAGCATTCAGTAAGCACCCTTTATGTTACCTGGTCCTGAAATAGCATATACATCCAAACCTTGGCTGTGTGCTGTTCTTGCTACAGGGCTCTACATTTTGGTTCCTTCATCTATAGATTATTAGGATTTCAGATTATTTTAGAAAATACTGTTTTACTTCACGTTCTTGGGGTCTTTTGGACAGTAAGGAGATCAAAGCAGTCAGTCCTAAAGGAAATCAACCCAGATATTGGAAGGACTGTTGCTGAAGCTGAAGCTCCAATACTCTAGCCACTTGATGTGAAAAGCTGACTCACTGGAAAAGATCCTGATGCTGGGAAAGACTGAGGGCAGGAGGAGAAGGTGATGAAGGATGAGATGGTTGGATGGCATCACTGACTCAATGGACATGAGATTGAGAAAACCCCAGGAGATCGTGAAGGACAAGGAAGCCTGGCATGCTGAGTCCACAGGGTCATAAAGAGTTGGACACGACTAGCAACTGAACAACAGTCCTGACCTAATTCCTAACATCCAGACCGGGCTTTGGTTTTCTCCCCCCTCATCATGCCTCTTTTATTTTTATATTTATTTTCACCCATCTTTATTCATTGGCCTGTGTGGGCCTCCCATTGCAGTGACCTCTCTCACTGCAGAGCACCGGCTCTGGACGTATGTGCTCCAGAGCGTTGGCTCGTAACTGGACACACTGGTCCAGCCACTCTGCGGTATGTGGGATCTTCCAGGGCCAGGGATCAAACTGGTGCCCCCTGCACTGCAAGGCAAACTCTCCACCCACTGGACCACTAGGGAAGCCTCTGGCTTCCATTTTTACATGGCATAAAAGATGTATCAATCTGGAAGCTTAACTTTCTGGAAACAGTTTCATCTCAACCTGTAGCATTCTACCTGTGAGCTATACCAAACTACCCATGAAGGATTTCAGTCTAAGGAATCGGACTTCTTGGGTTTGAACCCGTATTCCATCACTTACTCTGTGATCCTGGGTAAGTTACTAGACTACTCTGTGCCTGAGTTTTCTCGTTGCACAAAATGGGAAAAAATAACAGAACCTAACCCTAATAAAAAGTTAGAGAGAATTAAGGAGTTAATATACATAAAGCTCTTAAAAGCATACCTGGCACATAGCAAGCATTCAGTAAGCACCCTTTATGTTACCTGGTCCTGAAATAGCATATACATCCAAACCTTGGCTGTGTGCTGTTCTTGCTACAGGGCTCTACATTTTGGTTCCTTCATCTATAGATTATTAGGATTTCAGATTATTTTAGAAAATACTGTTTTTACTTCACGTTCTTTGTTGGAGTTCCCTTTCATCATTCTTTTTTTTTTTTTTTAAAGATTTATTTATTTATTTATTTTTTGGGTTGGGGTCGGGATGGGGAGGGAGGGGAGCAGGCGGGCCACTTCTACTGGTCTTTCATTTCTCCATTTTCATCCGTCTTTGTTCTTTGGCACCTGTGGGCCTCCCATTGCGGTGGCGTCTATCACTGCAGAGCACCGGCTCTGGGTGCATGTGCTCCAGAGCTCCGGCTCGGTGATTGGACACATCGGTCCAGCCGCTCTGCGGCACGTGGGATCTTCCCAGGCCAGGAATTGAACTGGTGCCCCTTGCACTGCAAGGCGGTGTCCTTACCCACTGGACCACCAGGAGAAGCCCATTTCTTTTCTTTTCTTTTTTTTTTTTAAAAAAACACTTTATTTATTTTTGGCTGTGCTGGGTCTTTGTTGATGTGTGGGTTTAGCTGCTCTGCGGTACATGGGATCTTCTCGGATCCGGGATGGAACCTGTGTCTCCTGCATTGGCAGACGGGTTCTTATCCACTGAGCCACGCTCTCATCATTCTTGATGGTTTAAAAATGGTATCTTGAAGTTATAAGGGGCCTCAATAACCACCTCAAGTAACACTTCCACCCAACACAAGAATATCTTCTAACCTGTGTTATCCAAATGCTGAACCGCCAGCATTCATTGCCAGTTTCCCTTCTGAGCACCAGTACTTTTCCAGGGCAAAACTGGCGTCCCTGGAGTCAACCTCTGCATTTCAGAGCAATGGCAATAAGGCAGATCCCTTTCTCACACTAAAGTTCTCTAAATAGCTTAAGTCCCTCCTACGCCTTAAGTTAAACTAGTTTCTCCAGTTATTTCTCACACAAAATGTAACCGTGTAACCTCTGAATTCCCATTTGTACCCAAACTCATTGAAATGTTGCAGGTTTGGTTTCATGGTGTTAACCTCTAAAAAAGGGTACTCCAATTACTTTTGAAATAGCATATACATCCAAACCTTGGCTGTGTGCTGTTCTTGCTACAGGGCTCTACATTTTGGTTCCTTCATCTATAGATTATTAGGATTTCAGATTATTTTAGAAAATACTGTTTTTACTTCACGTTCTTTGTTGGAGTTCCCTTTCATCATTCTTTTTTTTTTTTTTTAAAGATTTATTTATTTATTTATTTTTTGGGTTGGGGTCGGGATGGGGAGGGAGGGGAGCAGGCGGGCCACTTCTACTGGTCTTTCATTTCTCCATTTTCATCCGTCTTTGTTCTTTGGCACCTGTGGGCCTCCCATTGCGGTGGCGTCTATCACTGCAGAGCACCGGCTCTGGGTGCATGTGCTCCAGAGCTCCGGCTCGGTGATTGGACACATCGGTCCAGCCGCTCTGCGGCACGTGGGATCTTCCCAGGCCAGGAATTGAACTGGTGCCCCTTGCACTGCAAGGCGGTGTCCTTACCCACTGGACCACCAGGAGAAGCCCATTTCTTTTCTTTTCTTTTTTTTAAAATAACTTTATTTATTTTTGGCTGTGCTGGGTCTTTGTTGATGTGTGGGTTTAGCTGCTCTGCGGTACATGGGATCTTCTCGGATCCGGGATGGAACCTGTGTCTCCTGCATTGGCAGACGGGTTCTTATCCACTGAGCCACGCTCTCATCATTCTTGATGGTTTAAAAATGGTATCTTGAAGTTATAAGGGGCCTCAATAACCACCTCAAGTAACACTTCCACCCAACACAAGAATATCTTCTAACCTGTGTTATCCAAATGCTGAACCGCCAGCATTCATTGCCAGTTTCCCTTCTGAGCACCAGTACTTTTCCAGGGCAAAACTGGCGTCCCTGGAGTCAACCTCTGCATTTCAGAGCAATGGCAATAAGGCAGATCCCTTTCTCACACTAAAGTTCTCTAAATAGCTTAAGTCCCTCCTACGCCTTAAGTTAAACTAGTTTCTCCAGTTATTTCTCACACAAAATGTAACCGTGTAACCTCTGAATTCCCATTTGTACCCAAACTCATTGAAATGTTGCAGGTTTGGTTTCATGGTCAAGAGTAACACCCCATCACTACGTACTGTAATTTTACTAAAAGGGCTTAATTTTATGAAAGCATTAAAAACTCTAGCATTAATGCTGGTGGCCAATCAACTGTATAATATTTTGACTCCAGTTATTCATTTTCCTGTTTTCTTTTCTATCACCATTTCACAGTCACATTGGGGGCTTGTTATTACAAAGTCCTGCTTCAACTCCTAGATCTTTAATTTTGTCCTCCCGTCTTAATACCTTACCTGCCGCTTCAGCCCTACCGGTCTTCTAACATTCTCTCCATTTCGTTAATATTACCAATATTCTCAGGTACCAAGAATCCCCTTTCCTCAGGTACAGTCTGTGTTACAGCACTGTCTTCAACTCATCAGGTCAAGCACATTATTCTGCAATGACCATCTCAACCATCACCTCTTTTGCTCTTACGTAAAATGCTGCAGAAGAGAGATGCCAAGTCATACAGGTCTGCATCTGCAGCAAATCCAGAATTCTTGCCTTCACGTTTAAGTCACAGTATCAGGATTCCTGGAGGTACTGAGGGGAGTGGTTAAGTGCCAGAGGTATGTGAGTTAGACTGCTTGATTCAAATTGCAGATTTAGCTTTACAGATTATGACCTGGGCAAGTTAGTCAACTTCAATTATCCTTTCCTGTGTATTGGGAATAATAAATTCATAGGATTGTTCCGAGTAGCAAATGATCTAGTGAAAGAAAAGTTCTTAGGGCCTCCCTGGTGGTCCAGCAGGTAAGGACACTGCCTTGCAGTGCAAGAGGTGCTGGTTTGATTCCTGGCCTGGGAAGATCCCATGTGCCACTGAGTGGCTGGACCGATGTGTCCAACTACCGAGCCACAGCTCTGGAGCACATGCACCCAGAGCTGGTGCTCTGAGACGAGAGAAGCTGCTGCGATGGGAGGCCCACACAGGCCAAATAACAAAGATAAATGAATGAAAGATCAATAGAAGTGGCCAAAAAAAAAAAAAAAACCCTCCAAAAATTAAAGAAAAAAAAAAGGAAAAGTTCTTATTTCACTGTTCTTGTTGCAAGTAAACAAAGAATATTCCTTGTCATAATTCTTATTTGTGCGGACATGGTAAAAGTTGATGGAAATTACATGCCTCTGTGGGTCTTGTCTAGGGAGAACACTCCATAAATTTTCACTGATTTTCAATAACTTCTTGCTTCCTCTCCAGCTGTCAAATTTTTAGTCCTTCTCTGGTGAACCTCAAGACTACTGGAACTTTTACAAATACAGTTACATATGGCCATCACCAATTTATAATTTTCCTAACAGTCTCTGTATTTGGGGTTTTATTACAAAGTCCTGCTTCAACTCCTAGATCTTTAATTTTGTCCTCCGCTTAATACCTTACCTGCCGCTTCAGCCCTACCGGTCTTCTAACATTCTCTCCATTTCGTTAATATTACCAATATTCTCAGGTACCAAGAATCCCCTTTCCTCAGGTACAGTCTGTGTTACAGCACTGTCTTCAACTCATCAGGTCAAGCACATTATTCTGCAATGACCATCTCAACCATCACCTCTTTTGCTCTTACGTAAAATGCTGCAGAAGAGAGATGCCAAGTCATACAGGTCTGCATCTGCAGCAAATCCAGAATTCTTGCCTTCACGTTTAAGTCACAGTATCAGGATTCCTGGAGGTACTGAGGGGAGTGGTTAAGTGCCAGAGGTATGTGAGTTAGACTGCTTGATTCAAATTGCAGATTTAGCTTTACAGATTATGACCTGGGCAAGTTAGTCAACTTCAATTATCCTTTCCTGTGTATTGGGAATAATAAATTCATAGGATTGTTCCGAGTAGCAAATGATCTAGTGAAAGAAAAGTTCTTAGGGCCTCCCTGGTGGTCCAGCAGGTAAGGACACTGCCTTGCAGTGCAAGAGGTGCTGGTTTGATTCCTGGCCTGGGAAGATCCCATGTGCCACTGAGTGGCTGGACCGATGTGTCCAACTACCGAGCCACAGCTCTGGAGCACATGCACCCAGAGCTGGTGCTCTGAGACGAGAGAAGCTGCTGCGATGGGAGGCCCACACAGGCCAAATAACAAAGATAAATGAATGAAAGATCAATAGAAGTGGCCAAAAAAAAAAAAAAACCCTCCAAAAATTAAAGAAAAAAAAAAGGAAAAGTTCTTATTTCACTGTTCTTGTTGCAAGTAAACAAAGAATATTCCTTGTCATAATTCTTATTTGTGCGGACATGGTAAAAGTTGATGGAAATTACATGCCTCTGTGGGTCTTGTCTAGGGAGAACACTCCATAAATTTTCACTGATTTTCAATAACTTCTTGCTTCCTCTCCAGCTGTCAAATTTTTAGTCCTTCTCTGGTGAACCTCAAGACTACTGGAACTTTTACAAATACAGTTACATATGGCCATCACCAATTTATAATTTTCCTAACAGTCTACTTCTACTCATGTTTTGGTATTTGGATTTATTCCATTTTGCCCTTAATTTTATATTGTCAACAGTTACCCTGGCCTGGGAAGATCCCACGTGCTGTGGAGTGGCTGGACCGATGTGTCCAATCAGTGAGCCAGAGTTCTGGAGCGCATGTGTCCAGAGCCGGTGCTGTGCGACAGACGCCACCACGATGGGAGGCCCACAGGAGCCAAAGAACAAAGAGATGAAAATAGAGAAATGAAAGACCAATAGAAGTGGCCCGCCCACTCCCCTCCCTCCCCAACCCGACCCCCGCCAAAAATAAATAAATAAATAAATCTTTAAAAAACTTTAGTCAAAGAAGAAGTTTAATCAAAGAAGTGAGAAAATAGAGAAGCAAGGGAAAACAGACAAACAGGATCAAATAACAATAGTTCATCATTAAGCAAAGACCTTTCACTCCTCTTCAAGGGCTATAGGTAATATTCTGAGTCACAGCCTTTGAGCTGTTTTATAGACACTGAAAGGCCCACTGGGTGGAAGAAGTTAACTACATGATGACCCAAACGGTAGCCATGACATTATTCTAAGCACTGGCCTCTAAAGCAATAAGAACAAACTGACCATGGAACTGAAGACTAACTGTACTTAGAACAATCAAGATTACACTGCATGACCAATTTCAAGATAACTGTCAGAGCTGCCTGTGCTGTTTTTACATGTAACCCCCTTCCTCCACCTATAAACATCTTGCCCAACGATTGTCAATGACAGGGGGAAATCAGCCTTGGGATATGAATCCACCCGTCCCCAGTTCCAGCCTCCAAATTAAAGGAAAGGCTCCTTCCTACCAACTTAGTTTCATTACTGGCTTTTGAGCCCAGAGGAGCTGGACTTTGTAAAAGAAAGGAAATGCCAAAACCTAAAGTTCTTGTTGCAAGTAAACAAAGAATATTCCTTGTCATAATTCTTATTTGTGCGGACATGGTAAAAGTTGATGGAAATTACATGCCTCTGTGGGTCTTGTCTAGGGAGAACACTCCATAAATTTTCACTGATTTTCAATAACTTCTTGCTTCCTCTCCAGCTGTCAAATTTTTAGTCCTTCTCTGGTGAACCTCAAGACTACTGGAACTTTTACAAATACAGTTACATATGGCCATCACCAATTTATAATTTTCCTAACAGTCTACTTCTACTCATGTTTTGGTATTTGGATTTATTCCATTTTGCCCTTAATTTTATATTGTCAACAGTTACCCTGGCCTGGGAAGATCCCACGTGCTGTGGAGTGGCTGGACCGATGTGTCCAATCAGTGAGCCAGAGTTCTGGAGCGCATGTGTCCAGAGCCGGTGCTGTGCGACAGACGCCACCACGATGGGAGGCCCACAGGAGCCAAAGAACAAAGAGATGAAAATAGAGAAATGAAAGACCAATAGAAGTGGCCCGCCCACTCCCCTCCCTCCCCAACCCGACCCCCGCCAAAAATAAATAAATAAATAAATCTTTAAAAAACTTTAGTCAAAGAAGAAGTTTAATCAAAGAAGTGAGAAAATAGAGAAGCAAGGGAAAACAGACAAACAGGATCAAATAACAATAGTTCATCATTAAGCAAAGACCTTTCACTCCTCTTCAAGGGCTATAGGTAATATTCTGAGTCACAGCCTTTGAGCTGTTTTATAGACACTGAAAGGCCCACTGGGTGGAAGAAGTTAACTACATGATGACCCAAACGGTAGCCATGACATTATTCTAAGCACTGGCCTCTAAAGCAATAAGAACAAACTGACCATGGAACTGAAGACTAACTGTACTTAGAACAATCAAGATTACACTGCATGACCAATTTCAAGATAACTGTCAGAGCTGCCTGTGCTGTTTTTACATGTAACCCCCTTCCTCCACCTATAAACATCTTGCCCAACGATTGTCAATGACAGGGGGAAATCAGCCTTGGGATATGAATCCACCCGTCCCCAGTTCCAGCCTCCAAATTAAAGGAAAGGCTCCTTCCTACCAACTTAGTTTCATTACTGGCTTTTGAGCCCAGAGGAGCTGGACCCCACTTTCAGTAAAAGAAAGGAAATGCCAGAAAATAGTTTCCAAATAAAGTTATCAATGACATTTTTTGAAGCTATCTTTTCCAGGATTTAAAGTTCAGTTTAACTTTTCAATATACTTAATTACTGCATTTGATTCAATAAAGCTAAATAAAAACCAATACTATTTGGATTCTAGCTACTTATTCCTTCACAGGACCCTGTACCACACTATGCATGCCAACAAACTTTCAATTCTGTACCAAACCCATTCCTAATCATCTGACAAGGACAGACGTTTGGATGTTCCTCTCAGCTCTGAGGGCAAACACGTGGCTATCCTAAGATCTCCAAGTAAAGGTTTCCCAGGCTATGCGAAAGTAAAGCAGGAGAGTTTTAACACAAGCCGAAAGTGCATAAAGCGAAGAAGTAATGACCTTAACACACACCTTGCTAACGGATGCACAAAATAAATCCAGATAAAGCACAAAAGCTCACAGACACAGTTCAAAGCTATGGCGGCTGGACGCTGAGATGCTGAGTGAAGTTTTCAGGAAAGCAGCTGGTGGTAGGTACCATTCGCACTGCTGGCGGGGCATGCTGCCTCTACAAAGGGCTTGCTGCAAACCAAACGCTGAACGCTATTTTCGCTTTTCGCCTTCTTTTTATAAAGGCGAAAACCCTCCTCGGATTTTTCCAATTTGGGACTCAGCAGAAAACTGATACTAACGTAAGCCTTTCCTAAAAGTGAGGTGGTATAAAGCGAACATTCGAAAAGCGCGGCGGGGGAATACCTGTACCTCCAAGGGTGAACCCTTTGCACATGAGAGGTTTAAAAGCTTATAAAGGGAAGATTACATGTACCCTCTCCACCTATAAACATCTTGAACAATCAAGATTACACTGCATGACCAATTTCAAGATAACTGTCAGAGCTGCCTGTGCTGTTTTACATGTAACCCCTTCCTCCACCTATAAACATCTTGCCCAACGATTGTCAATGACAGGGGGAAATCAGCCTTGGGATATGAATCCACCCGTCCCCAGTTCCAGCCTCCAAATTAAAGGAAAGGCTCCTTCCTACCAACTTAGTTTCATTACTGGCTTTTGAGCCCAGAGGAGCTGGACCCCACTTTCAGTAAAAGAAAGGAAATGCCAGAAAATAGTTTCCAAATAAAGTTATCAATGACATTTTTTGAAGCTATCTTTTCCAGGATTTAAAGTTCAGTTTAACTTTTCAATATACTTAATTACTGCATTTGATTCAATAAAGCTAAATAAAAACCAATACTATTTGGATTCTAGCTACTTATTCCTTCACAGGACCCTGTACCACACTATGCATGCCAACAAACTTTCAATTCTGTACCAAACCCATTCCTAATCATCTGACAAGGACAGACGTTTGGATGTTCCTCTCAGCTCTGAGGGCAAACACGTGGCTATCCTAAGATCTCCAAGTAAAGGTTTCCCAGGCTATGCGAAAGTAAAGCAGGAGAGTTTTAACACAAGCCGAAAGTGCATAAAGCGAAGAAGTAATGACCTTAACACACACCTTGCTAACGGATGCACAAAATAAATCCAGATAAAGCACAAAAGCTCACAGACACAGTTCAAAGCTATGGCGGCTGGACGCTGAGATGCTGAGTGAAGTTTTCAGGAAAGCAGCTGGTGGTAGGTACCATTCGCACTGCTGGCGGGGCATGCTGCCTCTACAAAGGGCTTGCTGCAAACCAAACGCTGAACGCTATTTTCGCTTTTCGCCTTCTTTTTATAAAGGCGAAAACCCTCCTCGGATTTTTCCAATTTGGGACTCAGCAGAAAACTGATACTAACGTAAGCCTTTCCTAAAAGTGAGGTGGTATAAAGCGAACATTCGAAAAGCGCGGCGGGGGAATACCTGTACCTCCAAGGGTGAACCCTTTGCACATGAGAGGTTTAAGCCCTAAAATGTTATAAACCCTTTCTTATAAAGCAGGCTTTTGAGTTCCACGCTCTATCCCAGTGAAGACTTTTATATCCATTGTCCTCATCCCTCAGTACTGGGGAAAGGTGACGAGAGAGACTTCATTTTCTCAAATCTGTCCCTGCGAGAGCATGGACAAATAGCATCTTCAGCTCTCACCTTGCCTGCAGTACGGAGGACGCAGGGGAGGCTAAACCCTCCCTTTCCGTCTTTACCTCTTAGGTTAGGGCAACAGCAAGGTGGAATCGAGGGTCTGGCTGGTCTCTTACCGGCGAAGCGGATCTTCACGAGGTCGAGCGGGTGTAGCGCGAGGTTGGAAAGGACCCCGCCGCTCACGCCCGCCACCAGATTCTCGTACCGGACGTGGCGGAACACTGTGCTGCTCCACGCCGACAGACCGGACGCCGACTGGCCCTGTCCTGTCATGGGCTCAGAGCCCGCTGATGCCGCGGACGTGGGACGAGATGCAGTGGCCGCCACCGTGGCGACGTTCGCCGCGCGGCAGTAGAAACCGCAGGGCACGAGGCCACTTCCGGGACCCCGGCGTGGAGTCACTCTTGGGGGCGCGAAGGTGACGCCGAGAAACCTAGGCTCACCGCGAGTTGAGCGGACTCGCCGGAGGGTAAATAGGGGCGGGGCGCCTCCGCCAAGACCCCGCCCTCCTCGCCAACCTCGGCAGCTGGCTGAGGCCGAAGGGCGTGGATCTGAGAATACAGACGAAGCACCGCCCCGGCCTACCTGGGTCCGCAAAACTACGGAGCGCCGTAGATTCAAGCTAGGGACTGGCTAGACAGAAAGCAGCTGGTGGTAGGTACCATTCGCACTGCTGGCGGGGCATGCTGCCTCTACAAAGGGCTTGCTGCAAACCAAACGCTGAACGCTATTTTCGCTTTTCGCCTTCTTTTATAAAGGCGAAAACCCTCCTCGGATTTTTCCAATTTGGGACTCAGCAGAAAACTGATACTAACGTAAGCCTTTCCTAAAAGTGAGGTGGTATAAAGCGAACATTCGAAAAGCGCGGCGGGGGAATACCTGTACCTCCAAGGGTGAACCCTTTGCACATGAGAGGTTTAAGCCCTAAAATGTTATAAACCCTTTCTTATAAAGCAGGCTTTTGAGTTCCACGCTCTATCCCAGTGAAGACTTTTATATCCATTGTCCTCATCCCTCAGTACTGGGGAAAGGTGACGAGGGAGACTTCATTTTCTCAAATCTGTCCCTGCGAGAGCATGGACAAATAGCATCTTCTTCAGCTCTCACCTTGCCTGCAGTACGGAGGACGCAGGGGAGGCTAAACCCTCCCTTTCCGTCTTTACCTCTTAGGTTAGGGCAACAGCAAGGTGGAATCGAGGGTCTGGCTGGTCTCTTACCGGCGAAGCGGATCTTCACGAGGTCGAGCGGGTGTAGCGCGAGGTTGGAAAGGACCCCGCCGCTCACGCCCGCCACCAGATTCTCGTACCGGACGTGGCGGAACACTGTGCTGCTCCACGCCGACAGACCGGACGCCGACTGGCCCTGTCCTGTCATGGGCTCAGAGCCCGCTGATGCCGCGGACGTGGGACGAGATGCAGTGGCCGCCACCGTGGCGACGTTCGCCGCGCGGCAGTAGAAACCGCAGGGCACGAGGCCACTTCCGGGACCCCGGCGTGGAGTCACTCTTGGGGGCGCGAAGGTGACGCCGAGAAACCTAGGCTCACCGCGAGTTGAGCGGACTCGCCGGAGGGTAAATAGGGGCGGGGCGCCTCCGCCAAGACCCCGCCCCTCCTCGCCAACCTCGGCAGCTGGCTGAGGCCGAAGGGCGTGGATCTGAGAATACAGACGAAGCACCGCCCCCGGCCTACCTGGGTCCGCAAAACTACGGAGCGCCGTGGGGCCCATCCAAGCCCGATTTCCGGTCCGTGAAGTCACATGACAGGAAGTAGTCCCGAAGAAGCGGAAGTGGCATGTGGTGGAGGAGAAGGCGGCCGCGGCGGTGGTAACTGGGTCCGGGAGCGAAAGGGTCGTCAGATCCCGGCAGAACTGGCAGCAAGATGAAGGTGAAAATGCTGAGTCGGAATCCTGACAACTATGTCCGCGAAACCAAGTTGGACTTACAGCGAGGTGAGACAAGTTAATTGGGAGGAGTCCGCCCCAACTGGCCTCGGCGTCCACCGAGAAAAGCTGGTCGGGGGCAGACTGGTGTTCCACTCGGCGTTCTTTGTTTTCTTTCTCCGGGATACTTTGTTGACGAAGCGGTTCTGGTACTGGGTAGCAGGATGCTTGTCTTCAAAGCTTTTTCCTAATAACTTGCTAGTGGTCAGTGGAAAAGTTAGTTGCATGGGAAAATGATTCCGTCTGCCCTCTGTTCCGCTGCTGCTCTGATTGTTCTCAGGTTTCTGTGGGGGTAAAGTGGACTTGAGTGAGCCAAACTCGAGGACTGGAGGAATTAACAATTAAGCACACGTCTTTAAACCTTTCTTATTGCTTTAACTTTCGACAACTTTGCTACTTAAAATTACATACTTCGGGATTGGGAACAGACAAAATTGAAACTTAAAGCCGTCAGTTTTCTCCTGAAAAGTCTTGCGGAGAAGTTTAACGGGGGAATGACTAAAATGAAATTAATGAGCTTTATCTATACCGGTCTGTTCCTCCATTAACATGCAGACTGCTTATAAATTACATAGTTTATGATATCTAAATGACAAGGGACCAAGCATGTGGAATAGAGGGCACGAGGCCACTTCCGGGACCCCGGCGTGGAGTCACTCTTGGGGGCGCGAAGGTGACGCCGAGAAACCTAGGCTCACCGCGAGTTGAGCGGACTCGCCGGAGGGTAAATAGGGGCGGGGCGCCTCCGCCAAGACCCCGCCCCTCCTCGCCAACCTCGGCAGCTGGCTGAGGCCGAAGGGCGTGGATCTGAGAATACAGACGAAGCACCGCCCCCGGCCTACCTGGGTCCGCAAAACTACGGAGCGCCGTGGGGCCCATCCAAGCCCGATTTCCGGTCCGTGAAGTCACATGACAGAAAGTAGTCCCGAAGAAGCGGAAGTGGCATGTGGTGGAGGAGAAGGCGGCCGCGGCGGTGGTAACTGGGTCCGGGAGCGAAAGGGTCGTCAGATCCCGGCAGAACTGGCAGCAAGATGAAGGTGAAAATGCTGAGTCGGAATCCTGACAACTATGTCCGCGAAACCAAGTTGGACTTACAGCGAGGTGAGACAAGTTAATTGGGAGGAGTCCGCCCCAACTGGCCTCGGCGTCCACCGAGAAAAGCTGGTCGGGGGCAGACTGGTGTTCCACTCGGCGTTCTTTGTTTTCTTTCTCCGGGATACTTTGTTGACGAAGCGGTTCTGGTACTGGGTAGCAGGATGCTTGTCTTCAAAGCTTTTTCCTAATAACTTGCTAGTGGTCAGTGGAAAAGTTAGTTGCATGGGAAAATGATTCCGTCTGCCCTCTGTTCCGCTGCTGCTCTGATTGTTCTCAGGTTTCTGTGGGGGTAAAGTGGACTTGAGTGAGCCAAACTCGAGGACTGGAGGAATTAACAATTAAGCACACGTCTTTAAACCTTTCTTATTGCTTTAACTTTCGACAACTTTGCTACTTAAAATTACATACTTCGGGATTGGGAACAGACAAAATTGAAACTTAAAGCCGTCAGTTTTCTCCTGAAAAGTCTTGCGGAGAAGTTTAACGGGGGAATGACTAAAATGAAATTAATGAGCTTTATCTATACCGGTCTGTTCCTCCATTAACATGCAGACTGCTTATAAATTACATAGTTTATGATATCTAAATGACAAGGGACCAAGCATGTGTGAATAGACTGTTCTAAATGAAGAGACTAAGTGCAAAGGCTATATACATTTAAGGCAGAAGACAGGGGCTGTGTCTTCGGAGTTTGAGTTAGGGGTAAACCATAGAAGGTGGGGCTTTTCATAGTATTTCACTATGAACGAGTCAAATAAATTATCAGTATATATCTTGTGAGTAATGTTAACTAAATAGTCTCTGCTCATAAAATATTTACAGATTAGTTATCAAAACAGCAATGTTCTTAAAATGCAAACTAGGTGATGTCATTTGGACTTGATATCCATCATGTCTGCTCCTTGGAATGTGGACCCATCTTCCTCTCTAGTCTCACAAGTGACTACTGTGCATTTCCTCTTGTTAATTTGTGTGTATTTCCGGCATTCTCTTTCAGGCATGCTGTGGCACATGCCTTTAGCCCCTTGCGGATTTCCATCCCTACTCTTGCACACGTAGGCACCCTCCTATGCTTCTCTCTTATTTTTATACTAACAACAGAGTGTTTATTACATTGTCTCATTATTACTGTGACTATCAGTTTTTCTTACCGGACTAAACTTGCAAAGAGTGATAGTCATTCGCTTCTATGTCCCCTCTGTTTAGACAGCACCTGGCACCTAGTAGTTGCATTATTAATACCTGAATGAAGGAATAAGTAAGTGACTGGTTGGTCATAGACTCATACAGTTAGGAAGTTACTATTAAGTTAAACTATCCGATCTTGTTATTAGGGTTAACAGCTACCTGTTTCTTTATACTATCTGGATGGAAGTGTTAGTAGATAACAAAAATGGGAAAATTGAAGTATTGGAGCTTTGCAGCTCATGAAATAAGGAAGACACTCGTTAGCGTTCTTCTTTTTTAAAAAAAATTATTTTCATCCATCTTAATTTTTTGGCCTGTGTGGGCCTCCCATTGCAGTGGCCTCTCTCCTTGCAGAGCACTGGCTCAGGGCGCATGTGCTCCAGAGCCTCTGCTTGTATTTGGACACACCGGTCCAGCCGCTCTGCGGCACATGGGATCCTCACGGGCCAGGAATGGAACTGGCGCCCCTTGCACTGCAAGGCAGACTGTTTACTCACTGGACCACCAGGGAAGCCACAGTTAGCTTTCTTTATTCTTCTTTTGTTTAGGTGTTCTTTCCGTGTACATTTTTGTGTGGTATTTAAATACTTATTTGAGTATTCTGACTCATAGATCTGGAGTGGGCATCGGGCAACCTGTATTTCTAAAACTCCCTTGGTAATATAGCTGGTAGAGCTGGTTAACACTCAGATGAATGAGAACAACATATGTAAATATGTACTGTGAGTTTGTTTGCTCTGATATCCTCAGTGCTTGTGACATATGGGAGGTAGTCCATATATATTTGTTGAATGTTTATTGTTGACCGAATGTGGCAGTTTAGAGGTGGGCATGATTATGGGTGCAAATTTTTGCAGAAGATACGAGATTTCAGCTGAATGTTTTTAAAGGATGTATAGGGTTCAGATAGGTTAGTATAATAGAGTACATTCTAGAAATGACTTCTGCAAGAAATCAAGAATAGGAGGCGCAAGGCAGTTTTAGCTGATGGTGAATAACTCAGTTTGATTGGAGTTTAGTTTCAGGAAGTATTTGACACAAAAAGAAAGAATGTGGTAGACCAGAAAGGAGCATTTTAATGCGTTACGGACTAAACTTGCAAAGAGTGATAGTCATTCGCTTCTATGTCCCCTCTGTTTAGACAGCACCTGGCACCTAGTAGTTGCATTATTAATACCTGAATGAAGGAATAAGTAAGTGACTGGTTGGTCATAGACTCATACAGTTAGGAAGTTACTATTAAGTTAAACTATCCGATCTTGTTATTAGGGTTAACAGCTACCTGTTTCTTTATACTATCTGGATGGAAGTGTTAGTAGATAACAAAAATGGGAAAATTGAAGTATTGGAGCTTTGCAGCTCATGAAATAAGGAAGACACTCGTTAGCGTTCTTCTTTTTTAAAAAAAATTATTTTCATCCATCTTAATTTTTTGGCCTGTGTGGGCCTCCCATTGCAGTGGCCTCTCTCCTTGCAGAGCACTGGCTCAGGGCGCATGTGCTCCAGAGCCTCTGCTTGTATTTGGACACACCGGTCCAGCCGCTCTGCGGCACATGGGATCCTCACGGGCCAGGAATGGAACTGGCGCCCCTTGCACTGCAAGGCAGACTGTTTACTCACTGGACCACCAGGGAAGCCACAGTTAGCTTTCTTTATTCTTCTTTTGTTTAGGTGTTCTTTCCGTGTACATTTTTGTGTGGTATTTAAATACTTATTTGAGTATTCTGACTCATAGATCTGGAGTGGGCATCGGGCAACCTGTATTTCTAAAACTCCCTTGGTAATATAGCTGGTAGAGCTGGTTAACACTCAGATGAATGAGAACAACATATGTAAATATGTACTGTGAGTTTGTTTGCTCTGATATCCTCAGTGCTTGTGACATATGGGAGGTAGTCCATATATATTTGTTGAATGTTTATTGTTGACCGAATGTGGCAGTTTAGAGGTGGGCATGATTATGGGTGCAAATTTTTGCAGAAGATACGAGATTTCAGCTGAATGTTTTTAAAGGATGTATAGGGTTCAGATAGGTTAGTATAATAGAGTACATTCTAGAAATGACTTCTGCAAGAAATCAAGAATAGGAGAGCGCAAGGCAGTTTTAGCTGATGGTGAATAACTCAGTTTGATTGGAGTTTAGTTTCAGGAAGTATTTGACACTGAAAAAGTAGATTGAAATCAGAATGTGGTAGACCAGAAAGGAGCATGATGTTCATTCCATTGGTCATTGGTGTCTAGAATGGGTGTACTGGGCTACTTATTATGGAGAAGAAAAAAACAATACTTCAATTTATATTTTTTATTTAAAAAAACAAATTAGGGGCTTCCCTGGTAGCTCAGTGGTAAAGAGTTCACCTGCCAATGCAGGAGAAGCGGGTTCGATCCCTGATCTGGGCAGATCCCTCATGCTGCAGAGCAACTAAACCCTTGAGCCACAACTATGGAGCCTGTGCTCTAGAACCTCAGAGCCTCAACTATTGAGCCCATGTGCCACAACTATTGAAGCTTGTGTGCTCTAGAGCCCGAGTTCCACAGCAAGAGAAGTCACCAAAACAAGAAGTCTGCTCACCTCAACTGGAGAGTGGCCCCCACTACCTGCAGCTGGAGAGGAGCCTGTGGCAGCAGTGAAAACCCAAAATAGCCAAAAATAAGTAAATAAATAAAATTTAAAAAAAATGAAAGAACAGACTTAAAAAAACCCAAATTAATCTTTATTTATATAATATTTGCATTGATACTGATGTCCTCATTTCAACTAATGCTGAGTAGTCACATGCTATATGTGGTACTTCCGACATCCCCAGAAAAGGCTGGAGGGTTGACAAAGGCGTACTTGCTTCTGCCTTCAGAATGTTGTGGCATATTACAATTTACATTTCTTGGAGGATTACATTATTTTAAATAATAGACTCTTAATTATTGGTAGAGGAGTAGGGAGGACCATGAAAATCTTTTTTCCTATGGAGGTATTTTGGGTATATTATGGCAAAGCTCTTAGAAGAGTTCTAGAACACATTGATGAATTATGCATTTTTTAGATTTGCAGAACTTTTTTGTGGTTATGAATACTAATTAGGAGTTTTACTTTATTTAAAAAATATAATCTACTTCAAGGTTCAGTTTAATGTTGAGTGAGAAAGTGGTTGCTTTTTTAAAAAAAAATCTTATGCAGTGGACAGATCATTTTGAAAATGCTATGTTTGGAAATATTTCCATCATTTAAAAAAATTTTGTATTGCAAATTATTCGTAAAAGTGTTATCCATAAAACTTCCTTTGCCTACATGAGAAAGTTGGCAAACAGAATGGTCCACTTTGTTGCATTTTTTTAATTTTAATTTTTTTTAACACCAAAAACATTTTGTGTTGGTATTGGGGTATAGCCAATGAATACTTTTGTGGTAGTTCTAGGTGAACAGTGAAGGGGCTCAGCCATGCATATACATGTATCCATTCTCCAAGCCCCACTCCCATCCAAGCTAGTACACAACACTGAGCAGAGTGCTATACAATAGATTTTTGTTCATTAGCCACTTCAAACATTGCAGTGTGTACATGACTTTCCCCAAATCCCCAATTATCCCCTTCCCCCCTGCAACCATGAGGTTGGTTTCTAAGTCTGTGTATTTCTTTCTGTTTTGTAAATAAGTTCATTTGTATCATTTCTTTTTAGGTCCACATAAATGGGATGTCATATATTTCTCTTTCTCTGTCTGATTTATTTCACTTAGTATAACACTCTCTAGGTCCATTCATATTGCTGCAAATGGCCTTATTTCATTCTTTTTGATGGCTGAGTAATATTCCATTTTATATATGGGTACACCACATCTTCTTTACCCATTCCTCTGTCAATGGGCATTTAGGTTGTTTCCATGTTTTGGCCATTGTAAAAAGTGCTGCAGTGAACATTGAGGTGTATGTTCATGGGTCTGTTCAGGCCATGTGAAGGTGAGGTGAGAAGATACATTTATTTTTAAACCTGAGAGGGGTTTTTAAGACTCGGGGGTTTAGAATTATTTCTGAAGCCTAATTATTCACTGAGACAGCGTTTGCCAGTGTAGCCTGATAGTGAAGAATACGAATTCTGGAACCAGACTGCCCTGGTTTGTATTCCAGCTCTATCACTTCATAGGCAGAGTGTGCCTCCCTCTCTCAGTTTGCCCATCTATGAAGTGAAAAATTGTGGTAGAATTTAACCCATAAGGCACTATGGAGGTTAAATGAGTTAGTAGAAGGTATTTGGAGTGGTGCCTGGTGTTAACTAAGAAAGTATGTGCAACCTTAAAGTTGAGAGTCAGTTTGGAAATATTTCCATCATTTAAAAAAATTTTGTATTGCAAATTATTCGTAAAAGTGTTATCCATAAAACTTCCTTTGCCTACATGAGAAAGTTGGCAAACAGAATGGTCCACTTTGTTGCATTTTTTTAATTTTAATTTTTTTTAACACCAAAAACATTTTGTGTTGGTATTGGGGTATAGCCAATGAATACTTTTGTGGTAGTTCTAGGTGAACAGTGAAGGGGCTCAGCCATGCATATACATGTATCCATTCTCCAAGCCCCACTCCCATCCAAGCTAGTACACAACACTGAGCAGAGTGCTATACAATAGATTTTTGTTCATTAGCCACTTCAAACATTGCAGTGTGTACATGACTTTCCCCAAATCCCCAATTATCCCCTTCCCCCCTGCAACCATGAGGTTGGTTTCTAAGTCTGTGTATTTCTTTCTGTTTTGTAAATAAGTTCATTTGTATCATTTCTTTTTAGGTCCACATAAATGGGATGTCATATATTTCTCTTTCTCTGTCTGATTTATTTCACTTAGTATAACACTCTCTAGGTCCATTCATATTGCTGCAAATGGCCTTATTTCATTCTTTTTGATGGCTGAGTAATATTCCATTTTATATATGGGTACACCACATCTTCTTTACCCATTCCTCTGTCAATGGGCATTTAGGTTGTTTCCATGTTTTGGCCATTGTAAAAAGTGCTGCAGTGAACATTGAGGTGTATGTTCATGGGTCTGTTCAGGCCATGTGAAGGTGAGGTGAGAAGATACATTTATTTTTAAACCTGAGAGGGGTTTTTAAGACTCGGGGGTTTAGAATTATTTCTGAAGCCTAATTATTCACTGAGACAGCGTTTGCCAGTGTAGCCTGATAGTGAAGAATACGAATTCTGGAACCAGACTGCCCTGGTTTGTATTCCAGCTCTATCACTTCATAGGCAGAGTGTGCCTCCCTCTCTCAGTTTGCCCATCTATGAAGTGAAAAATTGTGGTAGAATTTAACCCATAAGGCACTATGGAGGTTAAATGAGTTAGTAGAAGGTATTTGGAGTGGTGCCTGGTGTTAACTAAGAAAGTATGTGCAACCTTAAAGTTGAGAGTCAGGTTTTATTTGGTGGGAATGTTAGGACTTGAGCCTGGGAGACAGCATCTCAGGTAACCCCAAGAGGGCAGACTTCTGGGAGACAAAAGAGCCAGGCTATATACAGATTTGCAGCAAAGGGCATGTAATGTGAATATGAAAAGATTACTGTTAATTAAGAGACAATTAGCTCTCTCACATGAAGAGATTTAGTGATTTTCTGTGAAGATGCAAGCATCCGGCCCTACTGAAATCATCTTTCATATGCATCTAATTATCCCAGCATAAGTCCTGCTTTCTTTATTGTTCACATGCTAATTCCTTGTTTACTGTAAGAGATGGTAGATGACCACCTCTCAGATCCCTCTAGCTTTTCAGTGCTACCAAGGAGGAAGTAGCTGGTGGCTTCCCAACAGCTAACTTTGTCTCACTTTCTGATAAATTTGTTTCAGTCGTGTCCGACTCTTTGCAACACCTTGAACTGTAGGCTGCTAGGCTTCTCTGACATTGGGATTTTCCAGGCAAGAATACTGGATGGGTTGTCATTTCCTTCTCTTTTGTTTCGCTTGGGCTTAGATATCTGCATTTGGAAAAGACTTTCTTCCTGGTAGAGCATACAGCAGAAGATATTTCACATTGGTACACAGTAAACTTTTTTAAATAAGTAATCAAACATGGAATGTGCTCAGTGAACAGTAAGTATAGTCATCATCACAACATTGTATGCTTATCAGTACAGTGATAGGCACTGGAGGTTAATAATGTTCCCTACCCAGTAAGGAACTTAAAATTCAGTTGGGCAAATGTTTATCACACACTTGTTTTGTGTCAGGCCTTGTACTAGGCATAAGGAATGTGATGAAGAGTGTAGTGGAACCCTGTTCATAACCCAGCTGAAGAGGGTAGCAGGACATATACAAGGAAAATGTGTGTGTGTGTGTGTGTGTAGAGTCTAGTTATTTTGCAAGTTGTATGCATTCCATGACTTTCTGGTCATTTTGGAAAGGTTTTGAACAAAGTCTTCAACTTTTTATTCACCACAGTCCTCGGCATAGACAACATCTCTAATAAAGGCTTACTGAATAATAAGTTGAATGATTAGCTGGGGAAGACTGCAGGAAATATTAAATGTGAAGTATTTTATTCAGAGGAATCATTCTTATTTCAGTTCCAAGAAACTATGATCCTACCTTGCATCCTTTTGAAGTCCCAAGAGAATATGTAAGGGCTTTAAATGCTACAAAACTGGAACGGGTGTTCATAAGCCATTCCTTGAGACAATAGCTCACATGAAGAAAAATTTAAAGTGATTTTTTCTGTGAAGATGCAAGCATCCGGCCCTACTGAAATCATCTTTCATATGCATCTAATTATCCCAGCATAAGTCCTGCTTTCTTTATTGTTCACATGCTAATTCCTTGTTTACTGTAAGAGATGGTAGATGACCACCTCTCAGATCCCTCTAGCTTTTCAGTGCTACCAAGGAGGAAGTAGCTGGTGGCTTCCCAACAGCTAACTTTGTCTCACTTTCTGATAAATTTGTTTCAGTCGTGTCCGACTCTTTG
The DNA here is from genome assembly GCA_022376925.1 of Tragulus kanchil. NCBI lineage: Eukaryota > Metazoa > Chordata > Mammalia > Artiodactyla > Tragulidae > Tragulus > Tragulus kanchil. The sequence continues at coordinate 60,087,420 of JAIOJX010000002.1, forward strand.
CAACACCTTGAACTGTAGGCTGCTAGGCTTCTCTGACATTGGGATTTTCCAGGCAAGAATACTGGATGGGTTGTCATTTCCTTCTCTTTTGTTTCGCTTGGGCTTAGATATCTGCATTTGGAAAAGACTTTCTTCCTGGTAGAGCATACAGCAGAAGATATTTCACATTGGTACACAGTAAACTTTTTAAAATAAGTAATCAAACATGGAATGTGCTCAGTGAACAGTAAGTATAGTCATCATCACAACATTGTATGCTTATCAGTACAGTGATAGGCACTGGAGGTTAATAATGTTCCCTACCCAGTAAGGAACTTAAAATTCAGTTGGGCAAATGTTTATCACACACTTGTTTTGTGTCAGGCCTTGTACTAGGCATAAGGAATGTGATGAAGAGTGTAGTGGAACCCTGTTCATAACCCAGCTGAAGAGGGTAGCAGGACATATACAAGGAAAATGTGTGTGTGTGTGTGTGTAGAGTCTAGTTATTTTGCAAGTTGTATGCATTCCATGACTTTCTGGTCATTTTGGAAAGGTTTTGAACAAAGTCTTCAACTTTTTATTCACCACAGTCCTCGGCATAGACAACATCTCTAATAAAGGCTTACTGAATAATAAGTTGAATGATTAGCTGGGGAAGACTGCAGGAAATATTAAATGTGAAGTATTTTATTCAGAGGAATCATTCTTATTTCAGTTCCAAGAAACTATGATCCTACCTTGCATCCTTTTGAAGTCCCAAGAGAATATGTAAGGGCTTTAAATGCTACAAAACTGGAACGGGTGTTCGCAAAGCCATTCCTTGCCTCCCTGGATGGTCACCGAGATGGAGTCAATTGTTTGGCAAAACATCCAAAGAGCCTAGCTACTGTCCTTTCTGGGGCGTGTGATGGAGAGGCAAGTATTGCTCTAGACGTTGGCATTGTAAGCTAAAAATATTTATGTTACAGATGTTCTTCCTTTAGTTGTGAGTTACTGTGGGTTTTAATTGGTTTGATTTCATTTTTCTATGTCCTGTTTTCTTTTTATTCTCAAGACTAAATTCTCTTTGAACCAGTAACTTCAGTAGTTTCTTACCTAAACCTAATAAATTAACAATGTAGCAGCTTTAGACTGTTTGACAGTAAGTAATGAGGTATGTTTACAATACAGATATTTAACTATGAGGATTTTTTTGGGGGGGGGGGCAGAGTATGTTATTAACAATTAAACACTTAATTATTTCCCACTCTGGCAAGGAAAGCAAGCTTTGAAGCACTTTTACACTAGAATCAACAGAGTATTTAAAAGATTCAGTTTTCTGCTTGTTGATATTCGTATCCGTAGACATTGCAGTATTTTTTTTTCAGTGTGCCCAGCTGATATTCTTCTGTGTAATTAAAAAAAATTTATTTATGTATGTATTCTGCTTTTGATTACTCTAGGTCTTCATTGCCTGCTGTTTGTGGGCTTTCTCTAGTTGTGGTGGGGTAGAGGGGCAACTCTTTGCAGTGCTTAGGCTTCTTACTGCCATGGCTTCTCTTATTGCAGAGCATGGGCTTTAGAGCATGGAGGCTTCAGTAGTTGCTGTGTGGCATGTGGGGTCCTTCTGGACCAGGGACTGAACCTGGGTCTCCTACATTGATAGGCGGACCCCCAACCACTGGGCCACTTGGGAAGTTTGGCATTGTATTATTTTAATCTAGAAGATATATATTTTTTTAAAGATTTATTTATTTATTTATTTTGGCGGGGGTGGGATGGGGAGGGAGGGGAGCAGGTGGGCCACTTCTATTGGTCTTTCATTTGTCCATTTTCATCCATCTTTGCTCTTTGGCCCGTGTGGGCCTCCCATCGCGGTGGCCTCTGTTGTCACAGAGCACCAGCTCTGTGCCCATGCGCTCCAGAGCTCCAGCTCGGTAATTGGACACATCGGTCCAGCGACTCTGCGGCACGTGGGATCTTCCAAGACCAGGAATCGAACCGGTGTCTCTTGCACTGCAAGGTGGTGTCCTTACCCACTGGGCCACCAGGGAAGCCCCAATCTAGGAGATTTTGTTTTTAGCTGGCTAGTAGAGTGACTTACAGCCTTTTCAGTGTTGAACTTTTTTTTTTCTTGGAATGTAGTACTCCTGTGCCTGCACAGTTTTTTATTTATTGCTTACTGAAATTTCCTAGTATGTTTTGTCATAGGTTAGAATTTGGAGCTTGACTAAACGAAAATGCATTCGTACGATACAAGCACATGAAGGATTTGTACGAGGAATATGTACTCGCTTTTGTGGGACTTCTTTTTTTACTGTAAGTATAATGCAGTTATACTTTCAACATGTATAAGACTGATCTAATTGAATATTGTCTGAGTTCATGTATATGATCCAAGGCACTTTTTTGAGTTTCACATGCAAAATCACATTAAAACTCAGAAAAGTCCTGGTTTTCTTTATGTAGTCCAGCCTTTCCCATACTTTAAAATTGTTTATGCCTAATTACTTAACATGTTACTGAACTGATAGGCTGTAGAACACTCAGAAGTGGAATTAAAACAAGATGAATAAAATTACTCATCCGTTAGTTAGTAGTAAATAATAATGTCAGTGATAAGTCACTAAATGATTTTCGTGTATGATAAAATTTTATATACATAAAATTTACCATTCTAGCTGGGTTTTTTTTTTGGCCACTTCTCTTGGTCTTTCATATATCTATTCTCACCAGCGCATGGGCTCTAGAGCTCCGGGTCGGTAGTTGGACACATCAGTCCAGCCACTCCGCGGCACGTGGGATCTTCCCAGGCCAGGGATCGAACTGGTGCCCCTTGCACTGCAAGGTGGTGTCCTAAACCACTGGACCACCAGGGAAGCCCATTCTATCTGTTTTTAAGTGTACATTTCAGTGGAATTAAGTACATTCACATCATTGCACAACCACCACCATGGTCCATCTCCAGAACTTTTTCACTTTCCTAAACTGATGCTCTGTACCTGTTAAACACTAACTCCACGTCTCTCACCCCAACCTCCCGCCCTTGAGCTCCTGGTAATTACTGTTGTGCTTTGTATCTTTGTATATACCTGTGTATCTGATTTATTTCACTTACTATAATGTCCTTAAGGCTCATCCATGTTGTACCCTGTACCAGAATTTATTTCCTGTTTTTTTTTAAGGCTGAAAAATATTCCATTGTATGTATATACTACATTATGTTTATTCAATCATCCATCCGTGGACCTTTGGGTTATTTCCACCTTTGGACTTTTGTGAATAATGCTGCTGTGGTGTGCAAATATCTGTTCAAGTTCACTGAAAGTTTTTTAATAGAAAATGAGGGAATCTGTGTGGAGCTTTGAGATGATTAATTTGATAGCCGTGAGGGATTAGTTTTGAGGCAGTTTTAATAGTTTACATAAGCAATAATAAACTCTGGAGAGTGAAAACAATTGAAAGTAGTTGTGAAAAACATTTTGTTTTTAGGATTAGGAACTGTTTTATTGTGGTGTGGTGGACCTACAGCACTGCCTGAGTTGAAGCTGTACAGCACAGTGGTTACTTGCATCATGAACTGCTTATCACAGTAAGCGTCATGAACATCCATCATCTCATAGAGATTCAAAACTAAGGAAATAGAGAACACATTTCTTTCTTGTGATTAGACCTCTTAAGATTTACTCTCAACAACTTTCATACTTAGCGTATAACTATGTCAGTTATATTTATCATGTTGTACATTACATCTCTAGTACTTATTTATTCTATAGCTAGAAGTTTGCACCTTTGACTGCCTTCTTCCAGCACCCTCTGCCCCAACCTTGCACCTATGGTAACTGAAAATCTCATCTCTTTGTATAAAGAATGTCTGTTTTTTGTTGTTGTTTTCTTTGAATTATAATTGAGCTGCACCATTATGTTGGTTCTTCATGCACAACGTAGTGATTCCATATTTCCCTGCATTTCAAAATAATCACCCCAGTAAGTCTAATTACCTATGTCACCATGTGTAGATATCCATAGTTCTTGACTGTATACCCCATTCTGTACAGTTATTTTGCAGCTGGAAGTTCATGCCTCTTTATCTTCCTCACTTATTTCTCTCATATCTCTATTTCTGACCCCCTGGCAACCACTTATTTTTTCTGTATATTGATAATTCTGTTTCTGTTTTGTTCCGTTTATTCATATAGAGTCCACATATAAATGAAATTATACAGTGTTTCTCTTTTTCTGACTTATTTCACTTAGCATTATACCCTCTAGATCCATCAGTGTTCTCTCGAGTGTTAAGATTTCAGTCTTTTTTAAGGCTGAATAATATTCCATTGGGTATTTGTAGCATTCTTTGTTTATCCCTTCATCTGTTGGTGAGCACTTAGGTGACTTCCCTGTCTTGTGTAATCTCCATATTGTTCTCCATAGTGATCCACCAGTTTATGTTCATCAACAGTACACAAAGGTTCCCTTAGCTCCACATCCTTGCTAGCACTTGTCACTTGTTGACTTTGATAATAACCATTCTGACAGGTGTAAGGTGGTATCTCATTGCGGTTTTGATTTGCATTTCCCTGATGGTTAGTAATATTGGGTCTCTTTCCATGTGTGTAGCTGCCATCTGTGTATCTTGTTTGAAAAAAATCTTTATTCAGAGCCTCTGCCTATTTTTTGAGTAGTCTGTGTTTTTGATGTTGAGTTGTATTCTTCGGATGTTAATCCATTGCTTATAATCCATAATGTATCATTTGCAAATACCTTTCTGCTTTTTCATTTTGTTGATAGTTTTCTTTAATGTGCAGAAGCTTTTTAATGGAGTTCCCATTTGTTTTTCTTACCTGAGGAAATATATCCCCCCAGATTTAGGAAAATCGATGTCTACCTGATGTCTCAAATGTGTCTGCCATGTACCAAAGTCTAAATGACTGCAGTTGATTGCCTTAACTTTCATTTGGGCAAAGGTGCCGGCGGTTCTGCCCACCACGTCTTTCACCATCTCTGCAAGTGTCAGCAGAGTGAAAAGGCAAGCAGTGCCTATAGTCACATTTTGAAAATAGTCTTATCCTCAGGGACTCCCGAAAAATTCTCAGGTCCTTCAATAGTCTGCATTTCACAGTTTGAAAACCTCTACCTTAACATTGATAATTTCTGGAGTTATGAGTTTAAAGAAAAACAACACATGCCAAGATAATAAAAATCCTTCTTTCTACTATTTGTATGGATTTTGTGGCATTTTTTATGCTTAAAGTTATCTGGAGTTGTATTTTTATATTAAGTGTCAGATTGATTCATACTTTTTTTTTTTAGACACCAAAAACATTTTGTATTGTGGTATAGCCAATTAACAGTTTGTGATAGTTTCAGGTAAACAGTGAAGGGTCTTTGCCATGCATATACATGTATCCATTCTCCCCCAAGCTCTTGATTCATACTTTTTAAATAACCATTCTGATCTCTTAATACTATTTTATTGAAATTCATTTTTCTTCCTAATTTGAAATGCCATCCTTATTAAAATGTGCAGTTTTGGGATCTTTATGATGTAGCTTTGTTTCCCCCCTTACTCTTCTTGCCCTGTTCATGCTATTTTAACTTAAATTTTATGCACGCTATGTATGTATTTATCACAAGTCTTTAACAAGGTGGGACATAAATGCATCAATAAATACAGTACTGAGAGAATGTGGTTTGTGTTATTTTTAAACTGAAGATGTTTATAATTTCGTATATGTACTGGCAAGTTTACAGTTTATAATGGTTTATTATCATCATAAATATTTCTAGGTTGGTGATGATAAAACTGTGAAGCAGTGGAAAATGGATGGGCCAGGCTATGGAGAAGAGGAGGAACCGTTGCATACAATATTAGGAAAGGTACGAAAATAAATTGACCCATATTTGGACTATTAAAAGTTCTCCTCGTTTGCCTACAGTTATTTCATAATTTCAGTTTCAAAAAAAGATACAAATAAGAAATCAGAGGCTTTCGGCTGCAGTAATTGGCCTGTTTTAAGCAGTAGTTAATGCACTCAAGATTCTTAGCAGTTAAAGAAAAATTTTGCCTTGTACCAAAGTCTAAATGACTGCAGTTGATTGCCTTAACTTTCATTTGGGCAAAGGTGCGGTTCTGCCCACCACGTCTTTCACCATCTCTGCAAGTGTCAGCAGAGTGAAAAGGCAAGCAGTGCCTATAGTCACATTTTGAAAATAGTCTTATCCTCAGGGACTCCCGAAAAATTCTCAGGTCCTTCAATAGTCTGCATTTCACAGTTTGAAAACCTCTACCTTAACATTGATAATTTCTGGAGTTATGAGTTTAAAGAAAAACAACACATGCCAAGATAATAAAAATCCTTCTTTCTACTATTTGTATGGATTTTGTGGCATTTTTTATGCTTAAAGTTATCTGGAGTTGTATTTTTATATTAAGTGTCAGATTGATTCATACTTTTTTTTTTTAGACACCAAAAACATTTTGTATTGTGGTATAGCCAATTAACAGTTTGTGATAGTTTCAGGTAAACAGTGAAGGGTCTTTGCCATGCATATACATGTATCCATTCTCCCCCAAGCTCTTGATTCATACTTTTTAAATAACCATTCTGATCTCTTAATACTATTTTATTGAAATTCATTTTTCTTCCTAATTTGAAATGCCATCCTTATTAAAATGTGCAGTTTTGGGATCTTTATGATGTAGCTTTGTTTCCCCCCTTACTCTTCTTGCCCTGTTCATGCTATTTTAACTTAAATTTTATGCACGCTATGTATGTATTTATCACAAGTCTTTAACAAGGTGGGACATAAATGCATCAATAAATACAGTACTGAGAGAATGTGGTTTGTGTTATTTTTAAACTGAAGATGTTTATAATTTCGTATATGTACTGGCAAGTTTACAGTTTATAATGGTTTATTATCATCATAAATATTTCTAGGTTGGTGATGATAAAACTGTGAAGCAGTGGAAAATGGATGGGCCAGGCTATGGAGAAGAGGAGGAACCGTTGCATACAATATTAGGAAAGGTACGAAAATAAATTGACCCATATTTTGGACTATTAAAAGTTCTCCTCGTTTGCCTACAGTTATTTCATAATTTCAGTTTCAAAAAAAGATACAAATAAGAAATCAGAGGCTTTCGGCTGCAGTAATTGGCCTGTTTTAAGCAGTAGTTAATGCACTCAAGATTCTTAGCAGTTAAAGAATTTGAACAGTTCTTTGGTTTTCGTGGCAGTATGGTTCAGTTTCCGTTTTTAGCTAAAGCTTGGAATGAAACATTTCCTATAGTAAGAACATGGGAGGAAATATATAAGGTAAAAGGTTAGGAAGAATTATTATCATCATGGATCTTTCACAAAGCTCAGAATTTACTTGAAAGAATTCTTTAGGAAATTAATAAATGTAGATGTGTGCCTTCTGTATAAATTTTATTTACATTTCTTAACAGCATTCTGCAATTCAGATGCTATAGTTCAGTTATAACAAGTTATAGCTGAATAATTTGGATTGTTTAGCCTTCTTATTTATTTTTTTTTTTTTAAAGATTTATTTATTTTGATTTTTGGGCAGGGGTTGGGTTGGGGAGGGAGGGGAGCGGGTGGGCCACTTCCATTGGTCTTTCATTTCTCCATTTTCATCCGTCTTTGTTCTTTGGCTCCTGCGGGCCTCCCATCGCGGTGGCGTCTGTTGTCGCAGAGCGCCAGCTCTGGGCGCATGCGCTCCAGAGCTCCGGCTTGGTGATTGGACACATCAGTCCAGCCGCTCCGCGGCACGTGGGATCTTCCCAGGCCAGGGATCGAACTGGCGCCCCTTGCACTGCAAGGCGGTGTCCTTATCCACTGGACCACCAGGGGAAGCCCTAGCCTTCTTATTTTTAACACTTATATTTTGATACTAAGGGAAATTCTGAAATTGGAATTAATCTTTAAACATTAAACATTAATCTTTTCATTATTTCAATATTATATTTAGTGTATATTTAGGCTCTATTCTTCAGGCTTCGAGAAGTACTAAATCTTCTTTTTAAATTAGGAGTTCAGCCCATGTTTTATTTTTAAACTGAAGATGTTTATAATTTCGTATATGTACTGGCAAGTTTACAGTTTATAATGGTTTATTATCATCATAAATATTTCTAGGTTGGTGATGATAAAACTGTGAAGCAGTGGAAAATGGATGGGCCAGGCTATGGAGAAGAGGAGGAACCGTTGCATACAATATTAGGAAAGGTACGAAAATAAATTGACCCATATTTTGGACTATTAAAAGTTCTCCTCGTTTGCCTACAGTTATTTCATAATTTCAGTTTCAAAAAAAGATACAAATAAGAAATCAGAGGCTTTCGGCTGCAGTAATTGGCCTGTTTTAAGCAGTAGTTAATGCACTCAAGATTCTTAGCAGTTAAAGAATTTGAACAGTTCTTTGGTTTTCGTGGCAGTATGGTTCAGTTTCCGTTTTTAGCTAAAGCTTGGAATGAAACATTTCCTATAGTAAGAACATGGGAGGAAATATATAAGGTAAAAGGTTAGGAAGAATTATTATCATCATGGATCTTTCACAAAGCTCAGAATTTACTTGAAAGAATTCTTTAGGAAATTAATAAATGTAGATGTGTGCCTTCTGTATAAATTTTATTTACATTTCTTAACAGCATTCTGCAATTCAGATGCTATAGTTCAGTTATAACAAGTTATAGCTGAATAATTTGGATTGTTTAGCCTTCTTATTTTTTTTTTTTTTTTTAAAGATTTATTTATTTTGATTTTTGGGCAGGGGTTGGGTTGGGGAGGGAGGGGAGCGGGTGGGCCACTTCCATTGGTCTTTCATTTCTCCATTTTCATCCGTCTTTGTTCTTTGGCTCCTGCGGGCCTCCCATCGCGGTGGCGTCTGTTGTCGCAGAGCGCCAGCTCTGGGCGCATGCGCTCCAGAGCTCCGGCTTGGTGATTGGACACATCAGTCCAGCCGCTCCGCGGCACGTGGGATCTTCCCAGGCCAGGGCTCGAACCGGCGCCCCTTGCACTGCAAGGCGGTGTCCTTATCCACTGGACCACCAGGGGAAGCCCTAGCCTTCTTATTTTTAACACTTATATTTTGATACTAAGGGAAATTCTGAAATTGGAATTAATCTTTAAACATTAAACATTAATCTTTTCATTATTTCAATATTATATTTAGTGTATATTTAGGCTCTATTCTTCAGGCTTCGAGAAGTACTAAATCTTCTTTTTTTTTAAATTAGGAGTTCAGCCCATGATTAGGACCAAACTGAATTCTAATTGTTGATCTGAATGTTCTTAAGGGACATGGAGGGTGGGATATCAGTATAAAATGAAAATAATTTACAGGTGGTAAAAAATTAGTAATTTCTAAAAGAAAATTGGTTTCATTATTATAAAATGTCTTCTCTCTAGAAGTTCCAGAGATTTTTGAAGTATTTAGTGTTAACTTCTCTTTAGTGCTGTGGGTTGATTTTTTTTTTTTTAATTTTTATTTTACTTTTTACTTTTACAGTTTTGTTGTTTACAGATATGTATGATCCCAGATTAGTCATATGTATATACTCCCATCCCAGCCCTCCAGGCCATCTCACAGCATCCCTGCAGAATCCCCTTTTCTCATAGCACAATGACAATAGCTATTTTTTTCAAATATGATAGTATAGAATTTTTTTAAAAATTTTTATTTTACTTTTTACTTTTAGAGAGTGTTGTTTACAGATATGTACGTTCCCAGATTAGTCATACGTATATCTCCCCATCCCACCCCTCCAGGCCATCGCACAGCACCCCTGCACGACCCCCTTTTCTCACAGCGCAATGACAGTAGCTATTTTTTTCACATAAGATAGTATAGGTTTTCATGCTGCTTCCTTTATGCCTCCCACCCACTGTTCATTCCTGTGGGTTGATTTTTAAGGAGAAGTTTGTAGGGACTTGCCTCCATGAATAGAAGATAATTCCAAATCTGCAGATGCTGATAAAGAATTCTTAAGAAGTAAAAGTATTGGCTAAATAATTTCCTTTAATTTGCTTTGCAAGTTTTTTTTATTGTGTAGTACAAAGGTAGACTCTAATCTGGCCCTGAGTAGACGAGGCACATATTTTAAGTGAATAATACCAAATTTATGAGATCTTATTGCCTTTTTTAAAAAAAAAAAAATTTATTTATTTATTTATTTTGGGGGGGGGGGGGGGGGGGGGGTGTGGGCGGGCCACTTCCACTGGTCTTTCATTTGTCTAGTTTCATCCATCTTTGTTCTTTGGCTCCTGTGGGCCTCCCATCACGGTGGCATCTGTTGTCGCAGAGCACCGGCTCTGAGCACATGCGTTCCAGAGCTCCAGCTCGGTAATTGGACACATTGGTTCAGCCGCTCCGCGGCATGTGGTATCTTCCCAGGCCAGGGATCGAACCGGCGCCCCTTGCACTGCAAGGCAGTGTCCTTACCCACTGGACCACCAGGGAAGCCCTCTTACTGCTTTTAACAACCTTAGCATCCATGCTTGCTAATTTTGTTTCTCCCCCTAAACTTTAATGCTTTTGTTTGTATCTAAGTTTCTGTCCTCAGAATTAGTACTTCACATGTTACGTGTGGAATTAAGTTTTTAGAAATTCACCTTTGTGTTTTCATTAGCTGGTTCCAGGATCCTTCAATACCCAGTGATCATTTTAAAATTACTTCAGTGCAGTGTATTCAGACTTAACTAAATACATCCCATGTTAACATTTTTCTTTATTCCCAGAATGTGTGATAAGAAACATCACTTTTTAATGGTAGAGTTTTCTCCTTTAAGGGCTTCAAAGAAATTTCTAAGTCAACAGGGATTTTCTTGAGCAGATAAGAGTGTAGAGAACTATATTTAAGGTATTTTTCTGTATATTTGAAGTGCAGATAAAAAGACTCATCTATAACCACCTCTTTGCTCTTTTAAAGACAGTGTATACAGGAATTGATCATCACTGGAAAGAAGCTGTTTTTGCCACATGTGGACAGCAAGTAGACATTTGGGATGAAGAAAGAACCAATCCTATATGTTCAATGACTTGGGGATTTGACAGTATAAGCAGTGTTAAATTTAACCCAATTGAGGTAATGTTCCTTTCTTGAAATATGTTCTGCTTATTGTTTCTTTATTATCTTATAATTTCAAGAATTTAGGAAAAACTTCAATATGTGACCCAAGAGTTTTCTTAATTGGAATGGTGGTCTAGCATTTGGTTGTTTTTCCAGATTATATCTGAGTTCCTCTATCTTTGGTCAGATCTCGACATGTTTGTCCACAGTTTAGTCCCAGTTCAGGATTGTTAGAGGGAGGTGTGTGTGTATGCTTGTAGGGGTAGAATTCAAGCACGTACTGTCTTGTGAGACTTCTGTTATATTTGTGCCTTCAGCACGCATGATCCACAAATTAACATCTTCGTACCTTTAAGTGCCGGGCCAGCCGGCAATCGAACAGGTCCTGAAGAGAGTGGCAGATAGGCTAAGAAAAGAAAGAAGGACAGAAAAGATGGGGTTGAGAGGGACAGCAAGAAGGCAGACAACTCTACAGGTTGCTGACAAGTTGCTGACAAGTTTATTGAATTTGCTCATCCCTTTTATACTTCACACAACAAGCAATTGTGTACACGTGCTTTAGGCCAGATGTCGATCATAAACTAGGTGTTACCTCCTGGTGTGTTATTACAATGGTTCTGGGTCATAATGCCCCTCAAGCCCTGTAAAGAGGCTCCAAGTGTTCTTTATGATAGCTAAGGAACGTCTTCACAACACCTGGGGTGACAGGACAGAGAGCTGTGCTGTTATCAGCCTCTGTTGCCAGGGCAGCTCCCAGGGCTATGTTTCCTTAAAGGAAACCCCTTGAAACAGGGCAGCTCCCCGCATTTAAGAAAGTGTTAATTCTTCTTAATTCTGTCAGAGGTCAAAAGAAGGAGTGTTGAGCATTGGTCTTTTTTTTTTTTTTAATTGTTTTCTTTAGTTATTCGAACATAACAAGGACAACAGTGCTTTTTTGCTCTGAAGACTAAATTGTGATCCCTAATTCCTTCCTGATCTAAGGGAAGAGTTAGAGATTAGCCTACCTATTATTTATTCAGGTCCAAATTTGGGAAAGGAGGCTTCCCTGGAGGCTAATAGCCCCTGGACTCCAGACCTTTACCTGGGTTTTTCTGTATGCATAACAATTGATAAACTCACCATCAAGAAGACTCAGTCCAGATGCCTTTTCCTGCAGGAAGGAAAAGAAATCACTACGTATAACCTGGTTTTAGATTATCAGATTATTTTGTTAGATGGCACCAGAGAAAATTCTAATCTCTTAAGTTTTACATTCTAAGAGACTGTTTAGTCATTTGGTTGTTTTCCAGATTATATCTGAGTTCCTCTATCTTTGGTCAGATCTCGACATGTTTGTCCACAGTTTAGTCCCAGTTCAGGATTGTTAGAGGGAGGTGTGTGTGTATGCTTGTAGGGGTAGAATTCAAGCACGTACTGTCTTGTGAGACTTCTGTTATATTTGTGCCTTCAGCACGCATGATCCACAAATTAACATCTTCGTACCTTTAAGTGCCGGGCCAGCCGGCAATCGAACAGGTCCTGAAGAGAGTGGCAGATAGGCTAAGAAAAGAAAGAAGGACAGAAAAGATGGGGTTGAGAGGGACAGCAAGAAGGCAGACAACTCTACAGGTTGCTGACAAGTTGCTGACAAGTTTATTGAATTTGCTCATCCCTTTTATACTTCACACAACAAGCAATTGTGTACACGTGCTTTAGGCCAGATGTCGATCATAAACTAGGTGTTACCTCCTGGTGTGTTATTACAATGGTTCTGGGTCATAATGCCCCTCAAGCCCTGTAAAGAGGCTCCAAGTGTTCTTTATGATAGCTAAGGAACGTCTTCACAACACCTGGGGTGACAGGACAGAGAGCTGTGCTGTTATCAGCCTCTGTTGCCAGGGCAGCTCCCAGGGCTATGTTTCCTTACAGGAAACCCCTTGAAACAGGGCAGCTCCCCGCATTTAAGAAAGTGTTAATTCTTCTTAACTCTGTCAGAGGTCAAAAGAAGGAGTGTTGAGCATTGGTCTTTTTTTTTTTTTTTAATTGTTTTCTTTAGTTATTCGAACATAACAAGGACAACAGTGCTTTTTTGCTCTGAAGACTAAATTGTGATCCCTAATTCCTTCCTGATCTAAGGGAAGAGTTAGAGATTAGCCTACCTATTATTTATTCAGGTCCAAATTTGGGAAAGGAGGCTTCCCTGGAGGCTAATAGCCCCTGGACTCCAGACCTTTACCTGGGTTTTTCTGTATGCATAACAATTGATAAACTCACCATCAAGAAGACTCAGTCCAGATGCCTTTTCCTGCAGGAAGGAAAAGAAATCACTACGTATAACCTGGTTTTAGATTATCAGATTATTTTGTTAGATGGCACCAGAGAAAATTCTAATCTCTTAAGTTTTACATTCTAAGAGACTGTTAACTAATAGAGGGAGGAAAAAAGGTTGAGTCAAAGTGACAGGGTATAAGACTGAGAGCTTCTCTGGTGTCTCAGTGGTAAAGAATTCGCGTGCCAGTGAGGAGACATGGTTAAATCCCTGATCTGGGAAGATCCCACATGCCATGCAGCCACTAAGCCCGTGGGCCACAACTGAAGCCTGTACTCTAGAGCCCAGGAGCCACAACGGCTAAAGCCCATGCGCCCTAAAGCCCATGCTCTACCACAAGAGAAGCCACCACAGGGAGAAGCCCCTGCTCACCTCAACTAGAGAAAACCTCGCACAGCAAAGATCCTGCACAGCCAAAATAAATAAAATTATATATATATAAAAAGACATCAGTTTAAAAAGCCAAGAGTGAGGTGCTGGAGTGTGATGTGAACTTGGCCTTGAGGTGCTGAGAAGTTAAAGGACACCTTCCTGCCTCCAGCACATACCTGCATGCACACACCTGGGAGAGGCTGCAGGCTTAGAGCAGGGGTTGGCAAGCTCTGGTCAGTGAGCCCACTGCCTGTTTTTGTTTAAAGAAAAAAAAAACTTTACTGAAACATAGCTGCATCCTTTTGCTCATATATTGTTTGTAACAGTTTGCAGTACAAAGTAGAGTTGAGTAAACACTACAGAAACCGTATGTCCCACAATACCTAAAATATGCCCTTTTGCCCTCTCTTGCTGTTGACCAAAAAAAAAGAGAGAGATAGCTAGTACAGGGTTTTTTTTGGTGTCGTTCGAACATAACAAGGACAACAGTGCTTTTTTGCTCTGAAGACTAAATTGTGATCCCTAATTCCTTCCTGATCTAAGGGAAGAGTTAGAGATTAGCCTACCTATTATTTATTCAGGTCCAAATTTGGGAAAGGAGGCTTCCCTGGAGGCTAATAGCCCCTGGACTCCAGACCTTTACCTGGGTTTTTCTGTATGCATAACAATTGATAAACTCACCATCAAGAAGACTCAGTCCAGATGCCTTTTCCTGCAGGAAGGAAAAGAAATCACTACGTATAACCTGGTTTTAGATTATCAGATTATTTTGTTAGATGGCACCAGAGAAAATTCTAATCTCTTAAGTTTTACATTCTAAGAGACTGTTAACTAATAGAGGGAGGAAAAAAGGTTGAGTCAAAGTGACAGGGTATAAGACTGAGAGCTTCTCTGGTGTCTCAGTGGTAAAGAATTCGCGTGCCAGTGAGGAGACATGGTTAAATCCCTGATCTGGGAAGATCCCACATGCCATGCAGCCACTAAGCCCGTGGGCCACAACTGAAGCCTGTACTCTAGAGCCCAGGAGCCACAACGGCTAAAGCCCATGCGCCCTAAAGCCCATGCTCTACCACAAGAGAAGCCACCACAGGGAGAAGCCCCTGCTCACCTCAACTAGAGAAAACCTCGCACAGCAAAGATCCTGCACAGCCAAAAATAAATAAAATTATATATATATAAAAAGACATCAGTTTAAAAAGCCAAGAGTGAGGTGCTGGAGTGTGATGTGAACTTGGCCTTGAGGTGCTGAGAAGTTAAAGGACACCTTCCTGCCTCCAGCACATACCTGCATGCACACACCTGGGAGAGGCTGCAGGCTTAGAGCAGGGGTTGGCAAGCTCTGGTCAGTGAGCCCACTGCCTGTTTTTGTTTAAAGAAAAAAAAAACTTTACTGAAACATAGCTGCATCCTTTTGCTCATATATTGTTTGTAACAGTTTGCAGTACAAAGTAGAGTTGAGTAAACACTACAGAAACCGTATGTCCCACAATACCTAAAATATGCCCTTTTGCCCTCTCTTGCTGTTGACCAAAAAAAAAGAGAGAGATAGCTGGTACAGGGTGTCTTTTCCTTCTCTCTGTATCTTCCTCGCTCTGTCGTTCATCTCCCTTCTCTGGGTTTCCCTTGGTTGTGGAAGTGTTCTGTGACATGAAGGGGCGAGCCAGTTGTAGACCAGGCCAAGGTGGCACTGGGCAGAAGCAGGCTACAGACACAAGTGACTTGTGGGAACACTGCATGTCTTACTTGATATAGACGTAGGCTGTAACTGTATTTTCTGCCAATGTTATCTTTGCATTGACTTTACACAAGTCACAGTTTTTCTCTTTGTCTCTTTATTTTTAAAATGAGGTTAATTATATCTTCCCGTGTACTTCATAAATTTGTGGTAAGTGTAAAATGTGATAATATATGTGAATATTTTTAAAAGGTGCTACCCAAATTTACCATGGTGAAATTATTGCTGTTAAAAATAAACAAAAAGAAGGAACAGACAGTCTGATTCTGATACCTACTTCTCTAAAGGGTAAACAGGATCTTTCGTTTCTGTTTTGAACACCTGTGTGGGAAGAACTGATGGCCAACCCTAAAATCATGATTAATTACAAGCGATGACCTAGCAACCATGTTTTTCAAATTAGCCTGTATAAAAACTTATTTGCTCAACTATGTGTGTCTGTTTTACTAACCTTGACCTGACTTGGTGGTAAAAGCAAATGGTGTGCATGTCTCTTACCCTGTATTAAACTTCATGGGAACGGCATGTTGCTGTGAACAAATGGAGTGTATTTGTCTCCTCTAATCATTAATAATTAATTTTCTGTTAAAATATTGAAGCTATGAATTCTGCTAAAGCCAAAAGTTTATGCTGAGCATGGCTGCATTTTACAGTGTGAAAGTCAGCTCTCGTTTTAGGTAGAATTTTTTTGCTTTGCTCAAATTCAAGTCTTTACTTTTACAAACAGAACCTGGTCAGACCTTGGAGCGACATGATGAAAAACTAAGAACCATTGAGAGGAGTCACTCAGTAGGGAGAAGCTCAGAGAGGAAGCAGGTTAAAAAGGAGGTTTGGGGAAACAACTGAGAAGAGATCCTAATGGGAACATTGGCTTTAGTAGGAGTTTCATTTGAATGGTATACATACATGTAGTTGGCATTAGTTGGCCATGTAGCTGTTTAGTAAATAACTCTTCTTGTTCCTTTTCTGCTTGTGGTAGGGATCATATAAGCAGAAGCCAAGAGCTGTATTAGGAGCCAAGAGCGAGGAGGGATGGTGCTGCAGAGGGTGGGACTTGGGACTCCATTGGTAGGTAGAGGGGTTATTCCACTTAATGCCAAGGATTATTAAGCACTTTGCACATTTATAACACAAATAAATATTTGAAACATCCTGAAACTGTTAGATAAAGGAGAGGCCTAGTCTATAGAGAGTTAATAGCCATGAGGAAATGTCTAACAGCTAATAAAGCAGTAATTTATATAGTCGGGCCTCTGAATCCACGGGTTCTGCGTCTTTGGTTATAGAAGGCCGAGTATAAGGGACCTGAGCATCCATGAATTTTGGTATCCTGAAACCAGTCCACCTTAGGTACCATACTGCATATTTAGGAAATGCTGCCATACATATAATATTTTCTAAATGATATTACTGCTATGCAGTTGCAGTAAAATTAATGTATTTCCACATTGCAGTGCTTACAGGCACAACTCTTTAGAGAACAGTTACCTCTAAATATCATAAGCTATAAAATTATCCATGCTTTTTGATTTGAGTGGTGCCACTGCTAAAATCTTACTCTGAGGAAAAGAAGAGCTAAATATACACACATGTTTACTGAAGTGTTATTTACAATCCTGACACACAGGAAACAAGTCTTAAGTTGAAGAGGCAGTAAGTAAAATACGTTGCTGTGGAAGAGAATGCAGAGTTATCTCAGGCAGCTAAAGTACATGCATAGGGATTTAACTGTGTTAGTCCGTGACTAGTTTGCCAAGGTTATGAGTGACTCATTGTACCCTCTTAAAGTGGACTTTATTGTTATAACTTTGTATCTTAAACATAAAGGGTAATTTAGTCATTTGCTCACAAATGGACTTGGTTTGTTGCCAAACCTGGCTCTTAACTGATGATTGTTATACTTATTTTTAGACATTTCTCTTGGGAAGTTGTGCTTCTGACAGGAATATAGTACTGTATGATATGAGGCAAGCTACTCCTCTGAAAAAGGTGAGTTTCAATTTGTCTCCTGCTTTTTACAGTTGTTAATGCATCCTTCTGTGAATCGAGGGGCTGAAAATACAGAACGAATGTTTTTTCTGAATTAAAAAGAATTCTTTTTTCTAGAGATGTTATTAAAACCCGAAGTATAATGGCATTCTCTCCGTTCCCTTTTGCTTTATAGAGACCCTTAAATTTCCATGAGGTACTGTGTCCTAGTCTTCCTGGTGTCTTCCATAATGCTGTCAGATTTTAGGCATCTAGTTTGTATTTACTGAATTGGAAGTTCTTAAGCACTGCATCCTGTTAGTCAGGTCCTCTGTTATGATAATTACACATACAGTGTTTTATTCTGAGAATCTTGTAACTAATTCACATATTCACGGTTGTTTGTTTAGTTACATGCCAGTGGGTACTAGTTTGAGATTTTATTTAGACAAGCACTGTCCTGTTGAAGGTCAAATTTCCCAACCGTTCAAAAGCATTCACATACTGCATATTTAGGAAATGCTGCCATACATATAATATTTTCTAAATGATATTACTGCTATGCAGTTGCAGTAAAATTAATGTATTTCCACATTGCAGTGCTTACAGGCACAACTCTTTAGAGAACAGTTACCTCTAAATATCATAAGCTATAAAATTATCCATGCTTTTTGATTTGAGTGGTGCCACTGCTAAAATCTTACTCTGAGGAAAAGAAGAGCTAAATATACACACATGTTTACTGAAGTGTTATTTACAATCCTGACACACAGGAAACAAGTCTTAAGTTGAAGAGGCAGTAAGTAAAATACGTTGCTGTGGAAGAGAATGCAGAGTTATCTCAGGCAGCTAAAGTACATGCATAGGGATTTAACTGTGTTAGTCCGTGACTAGTTTGCCAAGGTTATGAGTGACTCATTGTACCCTCTTAAAGTGGACTTTATTGTTATAACTTTGTATCTTAAACATAAAGGGTAATTTAGTCATTTGCTCACAAATGGACTTGGTTTGTTGCCAAACCTGGCTCTTAACTGATGATTGTTATACTTATTTTTAGACATTTCTCTTGGGAAGTTGTGCTTCTGACAGGAATATAGTACTGTATGATATGAGGCAAGCTACTCCTCTGAAAAAGGTGAGTTTCAATTTGTCTCCTGCTTTTTACAGTTGTTAATGCATCCTTCTGTGAATCGAGGGGCTGAAAATACAGAACGAATGTTTTTTCTGAATTAAAAAGAATTCTTTTTACTAGAGATGTTATTAAAACCCGAAGTATAATGGCATTCTCTCCGTTCCCTTTTGCTTTATAGAGACCCTTAAATTTCCATGAGGTACTGTGTCCTAGTCTTCCTGGTGTCTTCCATAATGCTGTCAGATTTTAGGCATCTAGTTTGTATTTACTGAATTGGAAGTTCTTAAGCACTGCATCCTGTTAGTCAGGTCCTCTGTTATGATAATTACACATACAGTGTTTTATTCTGAGAATCTTGTAACTAATTCACATATTCACGGTTGTTTGTTTAGTTACATGCCAGTGGGTACTAGTTTGAGATTTTATTTAGACAAGCACTGTCCTGTTGAAGGTGTCAAATTTCCCAACCGTTCAAAAGCAATCAATCATTCCATGAACTGATAACTCATTAACTGAGATATCACAGTTAATACAACTTTAAGCTGATTTTAAAGAGGGAGAGACACGTTTTTGCTAAAGAAAGGAGTACCATTATAAGTAAACGAGTATAAAGTTGATTGCAAGTGCTCAAATAGAGTATCAGAAGATGTCCATGGACTTGAATTCTCTCATCCTAGTCTATACATAACAGAGATGCTCTACATATTTTTGCTGTTCCTAAATCATTTTTACAACATGTGATAAATTCAGAAATATTAGAAGTAGAGTATATTCATTGATGTTTGAACTAGATAAATAGGATAATCTTTCCAAAGTTCCACTCCATTCGTTTCACACATCCATGTCATATAGAGGGAATATCTTGCGTGAACTTTGGTGTTGGTCTTGAAGCAGGTGACTTAATCTGTGTTTCTTCTGTGACATGGTAGAATTAATAACTGCTTTCAGCCAGTGGTAAGAAGAAAACACGAAACCGTTAGAAGAATGTTAACATGAAATGCTAGTTTTATTATTTTTTTTAATTGGGGTACAGTTGTTTTACAGTGTTGTGCTGGTTTCTGCTCTATGAGTGAATCAGCTGTAGGTCTAGATATATTCCCCTCCCTATCGGACTTGCATCCAGACTCCTCTCATTTCACCCGCCCGGGCCATCACTGAGCACTGGGCTGAGCTCCCTGCCCTGTGTAGCAGGTTCCAACTAGTTGTCTGCTTTACACAAGGCAGTGTGTATCTGTGTCAGCCCCAATCTCCAGTTCATACCACTGCCCCACTGTGGTACTAGTTTAATAAGGAGTAGTTTCTGCCCCCTTCCTCCATTCTCAGTTGTTAATAGCAGTGCTTCACCTCTTTTAGGTTGACCTTTTCTTATGTATGTTTCATTTGTCTGACTAAACTAAGCTTTCTGAGGTCAAGGGACCATTTATTAAGCATTTTTATATTTTTCAACATTTACCACTCTGCCTGTGTCACTTTCAGGAAACAATTACTGATTTTCTTTTCTTATTGCCCTGAGCCAAGTACTGTGCACATGATAGGTGTTTACTAAAGTATTTGTTTAAATCAATGAAAAGAAGAAGGAAAGGAAATAAAGTAGGAATTTATCCATTTTAGAGGGACTTAATTTCATCATAATGAGTTAGTGTATGCTTCTCATCTCAGGTCATCTTAGATATGAGAACAAATACAATTTGCTGGAACCCTATGGAAGCGTTCATTTTTACTGCAGCAAACGAGGATTACAAGTAAGTTTCCCTGCTTTTAAAACGTAATTATTATCAGAAGTGATTCAATTGTTTATGTCTTACTAATGAAATATACTTTCCTAAGTAATCTTCCTTCATATATGTTAGAAAATTACTGTTTTGTTATGCTTAAAAAAATAATAATAAAAGGTTTCCCAGATTAGAGAAGTGCTTCTTAGGAAGTATTCTTAGTTTTCAAAGTGGTATGGATCAGGGAGAATAACTTTGATCTATGGAGTAAATCCTGGCTGCTACCTGTCTCTGAACTTCTATAGAAAAATAGCCACATTTATTTGTGTTTTTTTTCCTTTTTATTTTGTATTGGGGTATAGTTAACTGACAGTGTTGTGATAGTTTCAGGTGAACATCAAAGGGGTTCAGCCATACATATGTGTATATTCCATTCTCCCCCAAACTGTTCTCCCATCCAGGCTGCCACATAACGTTGAGCAGAGTTCATACGCTAAACAGTAGTACATTTCTCTTTCTTTGACTCACTTCACTCAGAGTGACAGTCTCTAGGTTATCCATAGCCATAGTTATTTATATATGGCTACTTCTGTGTTATAATGCCTGAGGTGAGTAGTTGAAACAGAACTGATATGACCCACAAAGCCAAACATGTTTATTATTTGGCCCTTTACAGGAAAAGTCGGCTAATCCCTGACAGCAACCATATATCGTAAATGAGGACTGAATCATACATGTTTTGAGAACCTAAAAATGTCTGCTTACAAAATGTGTAGCCCTTCAGATGATTGTTACTCATGTGATCATGTTATCAGCCACCACTATTACTTCAGTAAGACCAAGGGAGAAAATAAAGCTTCAATCTTTACCTTAATATTTACAGATATATTTATCTGTGACTTCTTGTAAAGAAGTAACTTAGCAGCCTTGTGTTCTTGACGTGGATGGATTTTTTTTTTTTAACTTTTATTTATTTGTTTTTGGCTGTGCTGGGTCTTTGTTGATGTGTGGGTCTATCTGCTCTGTGGTATGTGGTATCTTTCCAGATCAGGGATCGAACCTGTGTCTTCTGCATTGGCAGATGGGTTCTTATCTACTGAGCCACAAGGGAAGCCCTGACGTGGATGGATTTTTATGATTTTTTTATATAGTACTTCAAAACTCGTTGAAGCATTTGGCATTAGTTAATTTTTAAAAAAATTATTTATTTATTTTAATTTTTACAGAGTTGTTGTTCACAGACATGTATGTTCCCAGATCAGTCATATTGGCATTAGCTGTTATCTTTTCAGTCCCCCTGTAAGGTGGATAGGACATGTATCCCCCCCACCACCAACCTTTTTTTTTTTTAAATGGCTTTACTTTTTAATTTTTTGGCCATTTCTGTTGATCTTTCATTCATTTGTCTTTGTTCTTTGGCCTGTGTGGGCCTCCGATCGCAGTGGCCTCTCTTGTCACAGAGCACCAGCTCTGGGCGCATGTGCTCCAGAGCTCTGGCTGGGTAGTTGGACACATCGGTCCAGAATATCTAAGCCTATGCTACATGAAAGAAAAGGTTACAAGAATCAAAATTTAGGTTCCAAAATTTGTAGCATTTACTCTTTCTTTGACTCACTTCACTCAGAGTGACAGTCTCTAGGTTATCCATAGCCATAGTTATTTATATATGGCTACTTCTGTGTTATAATGCCTGAGGTGAGTAGTTGAAACAGAACTGATATGACCCACAAAGCCAAACATGTTTATTATTTGGCCCTTTACAGGAAAAGTCGGCTAATCCCTGACAGCAACCATATATCGTAAATGAGGACTGAATCATACATGTTTTGAGAACCTAAAAATGTCTGCTTACAAAATGTGTAGCCCTTCAGATGATTGTTACTCATGTGATCATGTTATCAGCCACCACTATTACTTCAGTAAGACCAAGGGAGAAAATAAAGCTTCAATCTTTACCTTAATATTTACAGATATATTTATCTGTGACTTCTTGTAAAGAAGTAACTTAGCAGCCTTGTGTTCTTGACGTGGATGGATTTTTTTTTTTTAACTTTTATTTATTTGTTTTTGGCTGTGCTGGGTCTTTGTTGATGTGTGGGTCTATCTGCTCTGTGGTATGTGGTATCTTTCCAGATCAGGGATCGAACCTGTGTCTTCTGCATTGGCAGATGGGTTCTTATCTACTGAGCCACAAGGGAAGCCCTGACGTGGATGGATTTTTATGATTTTTTTATATAGTACTTCAAAACTCGTTGAAGCATTTGGCATTAGTTAATTTTTTTAAAAATTATTTATTTATTTTAATTTTTACAGAGTTGTTGTTCACAGACATGTATGTTCCCAGATCAGTCATATTGGCATTAGCTGTTATCTTTTCAATCCCCCTGTAAGGTGGATAGGACATGTATCCCCCCCACCACCAACCTTTTTTTTTTTTAAATGGCTTTACTTTTTAATTTTTTGGCCATTTCTGTTGATCTTTCATTCATTTGTCTTTGTTCTTTGGCCTGTGTGGGCCTCCGATCGCAGTGGCCTCTCTTGTCACAGAGCACCAGCTCTGGGCGCATGTGCTCCAGAGCTCTGGCTGGGTAGTTGGACACATCGGTCCAGAATATCTAAGCCTATGCTACATGAAAGAAAAGGTTACAAGAATCAAAATTTAGGTTCCAAAATTTGTAGCATTTACTTTTTCCTCAGAATATGTGAAACTTTCTCAAATACTCTTCAAATCAAAGAAATTCCTTATACAGTAAGACTAAAGATGTAATTTAGTACCATACTTAGATGTTCTAAATGGACTAATATGAAAGCCAAAACCCACTCAACCTAGGAAACTTCAGAGTTTCCCCAAACCACAGATTCTTCAGTAATATTCTTCAGATGACCTGTTTTTTTTGACACTTTAAAATTCATTTATTCCACACTTTTCAGTCAACCTGCAAAACCATCAGAAAAAAGAATTCTGATAGTCCTTAACAATGGAGATATTCACCCAAAGATAAGCACTATATAGGTGAGCAGGTACTTTTGCTGATGGTTTTTAAAAAATGCAACAATTAAGGCAATTAAGTTTTGCAACTATAGAGGTTCATGTATCCCCTTTTTATAGATGAGGGTATTGAGTTTAATCTCCTCATGAGGAAAGAGTATTTTATTCATCTTTTTTTATCCAAGTATTTGTTGTATTGCTATTATGTGTATGATGGATTCTTGTTTTTTGCAGAAGATAGAATTTCGTCATTGGATTGAAACTTTAGATCTTCTATATTTAAGTTCTTTGTTAGTTAAGAAAGCATAAATAAGCTGAGAAATAGGACTTATTACGTGATGTTTTAGTGGTACAAACTAAAATCATCAATTATGATTTTTCTGTACTAAAAAGAAGCTATCATTAACTAGAAATACCAGACCACATTAATTGAAGCTCTTTTAGCCTTTATTGATGTTTGCAATTAAATGTTCTTGTGCCAGTTAAAGGCAGTTAAAAAAATGTCCTGCTTACCAATTTTACTGACATTTCTAAAGTTTGTTCCAAATAACTATTTTGGGAAGATAATCTTTTTTCAGAGTATCTTAGAATTTCTCAGTTTTTCTTTGGAAAGAATTATAAGAGGTACCTGAAACAGAGAGCACCTCCCTTGTAACAAGTGACTGTTAGGATACTGAAATTGCTCTTACTTGAAAGTGAGTTTGCTTTGTAAAATATCTTTTTTGTTTCTTTTCTTTACTTTTAAATAATCTTACTGTGATTTAGAAACCCAAGTTCAAGTCTAGACCCAACCAGTAACTATTATAAAAATTTAGACAAGTCATGTAAACTAGGTCCATCCCATAGTTTCATCAGATAATAGGGTTGAATTACATTATCCCTGACACTCTGAAGTTTTTTATGTTTGAAATTTTATGCTTATGAAAGTTGATTTATATAAACATTTTACATCCAAATGGTTTGATTTGCTTGGAATTAGAATAAGTTCTTAACCTTTTTCTCATGTAATAGTTAAAATGGTTTGCTAAATCTCTGTATGTGTGTGTGTGTGTGTGTGTTAAAAAATATTCTTTATGAACTATCTTTTTTAAAATTTTTGTTTTGAAATAATTTTAGGCTTACTGAAAAGTTACAAAGAAGGTACCTGTCAGACAGTTTCCCTAAATGTTAATGTCTTACGTCACCATAGTTCAATTAATGAAACCAAGTTATATTGTAAACTTCCCTTAATTTGGGTTTACCTGGTGTCTTCTCCTATTTCTCCTTATTTCACTGAGATTATACATCTTTGGTGAGAATACCACAAAATTGATATCCCCTTCTTGGTGCATCAAATCAGGGCTACATAATGTTGGTACATCCTATCACTAGTAATGTTAACCGTCATCACTTACTTAAGGTGGTGTCTGCCTGTTTTCCACTATTAAGTTACTATTTTTTCTTTTGTAATAAATACTTATCTTTGGAAGATTACTAATTCTTATATTCCTTTTTCTGTACTAAAAAGAAGCTATCATTAACTAGAAATACCAGACCACATTAATTGAAGCTCTTTAGCCTTTATTGATGTTTGCAATTAAATGTTCTTGTGCCAGTTAAAGGCAGTTAAAAAAATGTCCTGCTTACCAATTTTACTGACATTTCTAAAGTTTGTTCCAAATAACTATTTTGGGAAGATAATCTTTTTTCAGAGTATCTTAGAATTTCTCAGTTTTTCTTTGGAAAGAATTATAAGAGGTACCTGAAACAGAGAGCACCTCCCTTGTAACAAGTGACTGTTAGGATACTGAAATTGCTCTTACTTAAAAAGTGAGTTTGCTTTGTAAAATATCTTTTTTGTTTCTTTTCTTTACTTTTAAATAATCTTACTGTGATTTAGAAACCCAAGTTCAAGTCTAGACCCAACCAGTAACTATTATAAAAATTTAGACAAGTCATGTAAACTAGGTCCATCCCATAGTTTCATCAGATAATAGGGTTGAATTACATTATCCCTGACACTCTGAAGTTTTTTATGTTTGAAATTTTATGCTTATGAAAGTTGATTTATATAAACATTTTACATCCAAATGGTTTGATTTGCTTGGAATTAGAATAAGTTCTTAACCTTTTTCTCATGTAATAGTTAAAATGGTTTGCTAAATCTCTGTGTGTGTGTGTGTGTGTGTTAAAAAATATTCTTTATGAACTATCTTTTTTAAAATTTTTGTTTTGAAATAATTTTAGGCTTACTGAAAAGTTACAAAGAAGGTACCTGTCAGACAGTTTCCCTAAATGTTAATGTCTTACGTCACCATAGTTCAATTAATGAAACCAAGTTATATTGTAAACTTCCCTTAATTTGGGTTTACCTGGTGTCTTCTCCTATTTCTCCTTATTTCACTGAGATTATACATCTTTGGTGAGAATACCACAAAATTGATATCCCCTTCTTGGTGCATCAAATCAGGGCTACATAATGTTGGTACATCCTATCACTAGTAATGTTAACCGTCATCACTTACTTAAGGTGGTGTCTGCCTGTTTTCTCCACTATTAAGTTACTATTTTTTTCTTTTGTAATAAATACTTATCTTTGGAGAGATACTTTGACATTATGTGGATGTCTTGTTTCTCCTTAAACTTTTGCTGGTATATTCACATTTGTAAGTATTTTGATGTTAGGAACTTGGTTACAATAATACTTTATTACCACTGCGCATCATTTATGTTGGTTCATTTGAAGCACTGTTCTTTTAGCTATTAAAAATTTTTGGCCTCAAAAATCATGGAGTCATTGTTCTTGCCAATTGTGTACAAAGTATAGTTTTCTAATTTTAGTATACCCTTTGAAAAGCTGTGCTTGTTCTCATCACCGATGGAGTATAAATCAGTGTGATTTCATTGAAAATGATTTGTTAACTCAGAAACCTTAAAAAAGCATTGGAAACTTTATTAATAAATAGATTTAAATCTAAATTTAAGCAGATTATTGATTATTTTAACTCATATTTACATATGAAACATTAAAACTATGTTCAGAGATTGTTTAGTAGATAAATGCTCATAATATGCTACAGGAAATAATCAGAATATAGAGCTTTATAGAGTCACACCTTAATTTTATTAAAAGGCGGATAATTAAATAGTGCGATAAAAAGGTTAGAAATAGTTACACTGTGAAAACTGACTTTCTCTGGGAAGTGGACTTACAGGTGAATTCTGTATTCCTTACAGTGAGATCTACGTGTGTAAGGATGGAAGTGTGGAATTGTGATCCTAAGGAATAATAAAGCTGTTGATATTTTTCCCTGTCCCTTACCTGCTTGTGAGAGATTGAGCTGAATGTGCCAATTGTGACCCTGTCAGACAGTTTCCCTAAATGTTAATGTCTTACGTCACCATAGTTCAATTAATGAAACCAAGTTATATTGTAAACTTCCCTTAATTTGGGTTTACCTGGTGTCTTCTCCTATTTCTCCTTATTTCACTGAGATTATACATCTTTGGTGAGAATACCACAAAATTGATATCCCCTTCTTGGTGCATCAAATCAGGGCTACATAATGTTGGTACATCCTATCACTAGTAATGTTAACCGTCATCACTTACTTAAGGTGGTGTCTGCCTGTTTTCTCCACTATTAAGTTACTATTTTTTTCTTTTGTAATAAATACTTATCTTTGGAGAGATACTTTGACATTATGTGGATGTCTTGTTTCTCCTTAAACTTTTGCTGGTATATTCACATTTGTAAGTATTTTGATGTTAGGAACTTGGTTACAATAATACTTTATTACCACTGCGCATCATTTATGTTGGTTCATTTGAAGCACTGTTCTTTTAGCTATTAAAAATTTTTAGCCTCAAAAATCATGGAGTCATTGTTCTTGCCAATTGTGTACAAAGTATAGTTTTCTAATTTTAGTATACCCTTTGAAAAGCTGTGCTTGTTCTCATCACCGATGGAGTATAAATCAGTGTGATTTCATTGAAAATGATTTGTTAACTCAGAAACCTTAAAAAAGCATTGGAAACTTTATTAATAAATAGATTTAAATCTAAATTTAAGCAGATTATTGATTATTTTAACTCATATTTACATATGAAACATTAAAACTATGTTCAGAGATTGTTTAGTAGATAAATGCTCATAATATGCTACAGGAAATAATCAGAATATAGAGCTTTATAGAGTCACACCTTAATTTTATTAAAAGGCGGATAATTAAATAGTGCGATAAAAAGGTTAGAAATAGTTACACTGTGAAAACTGACTTTCTCTGGGAAGTGGACTTACAGGTGAATTCTGTATTCCTTACAGTGAGATCTACGTGTGTAAGGATGGAAGTGTGGAATTGTGATCCTAAGGAATAATAAAGCTGTTGATATTTTTCCCTGTCCCTTACCTGCTATGTGAGAGATTGAGCTGTTCATTTAGATGTGCCTTGTCTAGCTAGCAGTCTTAACTCGTGTCTCTTACTCCTACGTGTGCTTTTTTAATAGAAACTTGTATCAAATAATTAAAAATTCTTCTGCAGCTTGTACACTTTCGACGTGCGTGCACTGGACACCCCTGTCATGGTCCATATGGATCACGTGTCTGCCGTGCTCGACGTGGACTACTCTCCTACTGGGAAGGAGTTTGTGTCTGCGAGTTTTGATAAGTCTGTTCGCATCTTTCCTGTGGACAAAAGTAGAAGCAGGTATGTTGCTACCAGGAAACATTTGTTTCTGTTTTGACATTTTTTTCTTGCCTGTATAATCATGTATCTTTGTTGAAAGGTTTTTTGGTTGTGTGTATATGATGGGGCTCACATCGAGGTGTTGTGACTTGGGGTATCAACTTCTGTCACATCATCTGTGGGCAAAACATCAGCCTCTGGGCAGTTTCTTCATTGAATAGGATATTGTCTTTATATAATTTATTCATGTGAAGTCTTAACTTTTGTCATAGGGCAAAACCTTTTATTTTAGAATTATTTTTTAAGTGTTTTATAGTAATTTTTAAAAATATGACTTTTTTAAAGAGGAATTTTAAATTTACAGCAAAATTGAGAGGAGATTAAGAGAGATTTCCCATGTATTCACAGCTCCTACACATGCAGATCCTGTTCCATTATCAACATTCCACATAGGACGGTACTTTTATTATCTCACCAGAACGTAGGATGAACCTACATTGACACACCATAATCACCCCACATCCATAGTTTACCTTAGAGTTTAATTCATATATTCTATGGATTTGGATAAATGTATAATGACATACCCGTCATGATAATATCCTGCAGAGTATTTTCATTGCCCTTAAATGGCGTAAACTTCACAAAAAAATTTTATTTGATAATGAAGAATTTAGGTAATGTTTGCCTTAATGCAGTATAAAGAATGGTTACTTTGTTGTTTTGTACTTATTTAAATTCAGCTCTTAAATACTTAAGGCAAAAATAGAGAAATGACAGTGTAAATTGTCAGGAGAGTTCTTCCAGCTTCCCACTGTAGTAGATACGTGCTCCGGAATGGTCAGGAGGTGGGGCTGTGAATGCTCAGCTAATCCTGTGCTCTGTGTGTGTGACACTGATTGTGCACACTGAATGTGACTAGTGTGTAAGATGTGTGCTTTGTACAGCTTGACCTTCTGCTACATGTGTTACTGAATGTAGTATATATTTGAACAACCATGTTAAATTATTTCACATGTTATTGTATTGAGGTGGTTTATAGTAGGCTGTGGCATTTTAAGGTTTTCAAGGATAATTTTCACTGCATTTGAGTTTTTGCTTAAAAGATCGAGTTTAAACCTTAACTCCTATGTAAAATACAGCCCCATGTATTAGTATGCTATGATTTATAGAGCACTTAATGCATATTCAAGGCAAATTCAAGTAAACTAGAAGGTATTTTCCTATGAAAAATGATAAAGGATTATGATGGTCCTTTGTGAATCGCTAGTATATAACTGTCATCATCATCATCATCGTCATCATGTTGCTCACACTCACCTCCATTTTAACACAGGAGTAGTAGTAGAAAGATTAAAGTTTAAAAAGAAAGTATATTCTTTCTAAAATACTATGCAGGGCTTCCCTGGTAGTCCAGTGGGTAAGGACACCGCCTTGCAGTGCAAGGGGTGCGGGTTCGATCCCTGGCCTGGGAAGATTCCACGTGCCATGGAGCGGCTGGACCACTGTGTCCAACTACCAAGCCGGAGCTCTGGAGCGCATGCGCCCAGAGCCAGTGCTCTGCGACAGCAGAGGCCACTGCGATGGGAGGCCCACACGGGCCAAAGAACAAAGATGGATGAAAATGGACGAATGAAAGACCAATAGAAGTGGCCCGCCTGCTCCCCTCCCTCCCCACCCCACCCCCCCCCCAAATAAATAAATAAATAAATCTTAAAAAAAAAAAAAAGACAAATGAAGGACCAATAGAAGTGGCCCGCCCACCCCCCTCCTTCCCCAACCCGTCCCCCCCAAAAATATTTTTAAAAATGTATACTATGCATATGTACACGTATATGTATGCTCAGTCATGTCTAAGTCTTACAGCACCGTAGACTGTAGCCCACCAGGCAAGAATATTGGCGGGGGTTGCCATGTTCTCCAGGGGATCTTCCTGACCCAGAGGTCAATACATCTGCATCTCCTGCACTGCAGGCAGATTCATTACTGCTGAGCCACCAGGGAAGCAAGTTTAGGGAAGCGACTACCTGACATACACAGCATACGTATGCATAGACTTATATACATATACTAGCTTGGGTGGCCTCGTCTTGCTTCAGTGTGGGAGAAAATGGACATGGTGAAATATAATGGGGAGTGATTGGAACTCTTAGAAAAGAAAAGGAGAAAACTAGCAGAATCAGGGAAAAGAAAGAACAGAGGACCTGGACACTAAGGCTGGGAGAACAGCAGCCTATCTGTGCTGGAGCATAGCAGTGTGAACCTGGTGAAGAACTTTCCCCAGTTTCATAAAAACTGATTAGCAGAATTTTTCTAGGACCCTTCCTTCACTTACAAAACAAAACAAAGCACAAAACTGGAGAAAGAACATTTCAGTTTGCTGGAGTAATTGTAACAATGTGAAAAAATTTCACTATTTTAGTGCAGTGATGAGAATGTTTGAGTTCATCACTGTAGATGAGCTGAACATTGACAGTGTTGAAGACACCTGAACGTCATGGACAAGCGGTGTTCCTTTTCAAAGGTACATCCTGACTCCCCGTCTTTCTGTTCCAGCAGGGCCAGGACTAGGGTCCATCTTAGTGAGATGCCCATGGTGCAGCGTTCAGGGAGTTCCTCATTCTCAGAGGCTTACAGGTGCTAAGCCTGCATCTGCACCAGCCTGAAAGTGAGAGCCTCCTTAGAGTTCACACTGTAGGCACCTCATTTGCCTCACCCTTGTCCCAGCCCTGTGTTCACAACCAAAAGATCTTTCACACAGAGCCTCTTCAGGATCACACAACTCTTCCATACCTTTTTTGATCCTAGCCAGTCTGCTTGTCTGTAACTCTGGCATCATTGTGAATTGCTAGTAAATAATTGTCATCATCATCATCATCGTCATTACGTGTTTGCTTAAAAAGGTACTTAAGTCAAAAGTATACTGAGTCGGTATTCTGGTGACTTTGATCTTCATTCCGTCATCTGTGTTGTGGACTCCTGGGAGTTAGTTCCTGTGTGGCTGTTGGAGCTAACTTGATATTCTCCAAGTTGTCGTGAATGGTTTGTTGGTAACTGTTCAGTCAGGCCCAAGGCAAGGCTGATAGTTTCCGTTCTTCTCACATCTCTGGAAGAAGTAAGAGAATGCCCCTCCATCATGTCTTGACACCAGGGCCGCTAGAGGTAGTAAGTAGGACAATTCTCACATGAGACAGAAGCAGACATATGGAGTAAAGGAGTACAAGAAATGGGATGTTGAGGCACCTGGGATCCCAAGAGCCCCAGAGCTGAGTTCAGGCTGAATTACTCTCAAACCAGCATGGGCAATTAAATGCAAATCTAGTTAAAAGCTCAGATTATTCCATAGTTGTATAAAGTGAGGAGTTCTTATACCCTATTTCTAAGGAACTGTCTCCTGATGTCTTTTGAAGATTTTATAATCAAAATCTACTATGTGTTACTTCCTGTTGGGTTTAGTTGTAAATGATACTCTCTCTGACCTTGGAGAAAGAACATTTCAGTTTGCTGGAGTAATTGTAACAATGTGAAAAAATTTCACTATTTTAGTGCAGTGATGAGAATGTTTGAGTTCATCACTGTAGATGAGCTGAACATTGACAGTGTTGAAGACACCTGAACGTCATGGACAAGCGGTGTTCCTTTTCAAAGGTACATCCTGACTCCCCGTCTTTCTGTTCCAGCAGGGCCAGGACTAGGGTCCATCTTAGTGAGATGCCCATGGTGCAGCGTTCAGGGAGTTCCTCATTCTCAGAGGCTTACAGGTGCTAAGCCTGCATCTGCACCAGCCTGAAAGTGAGAGCCTCCTTAGAGTTCACACTGTAGGCACCTCATTTGCCTCACCCTTGTCCCAGCCCTGTGTTCACAACCAAAAGATCTTTCACACAGAGCCTCTTCAGGATCACACAGCTCTTCCATACCTTTTTTGATCCTAGCCAGTCTGCTTGTCTGTAACTCTGGCATCATTGTGAATTGCTAGTAAATAATTGTCATCATCATCATCATCGTCATTACGTGTTTGCTTAAAAAGGTACTTAAGTCAAAAGTATACTGAGTCGGTATTCTGGTGACTTTGATCTTCATTCCGTCATCTGTGTTGTGGACTCCTGGGAGTTAGTTCCTGTGTGGCTGTTGGAGCTAACTTGATATTCTCCAAGTTGTCGTGAATGGTTTGTTGGTAACTGTTCAGTCAGGCCCAAGGCAAGGCTGATAGTTTCCGTTCTTCTCACATCTCTGGAAGAAGTAAGAGAGAATGCCCCTCCATCATGTCTTGACACCAGGGCCGCTAGAGGTAGTAAGTAGGACAATTCTCACATGAGACAGAAGCAGACATATGGAGTAAAGGAGTACAAGAAATGGGATGTTGAGGCACCTGGGATCCCAAGAGCCCCAGAGCTGAGTTCAGGCTGAATTACTCTCAAACCAGCATGGGCAATTAAATGCAAATCTAGTTAAAAGCTCAGATTATTCCATAGTTGTATAAAGTGAGGAGTTCTTATACCCTATTTCTAAGGAACTGTCTCCTGATGTCTTTTGAAGATTTTATAATCAAAATCTACTATGTGTTACTTCCTGTTGGGTTTAGTTGTAAATGATACTCTCTCTGACCTTTACCTTCATGTGTTGCAAAGCTGCTTCTGGTTTGTTTCTGTGTTCTGCTCTAGTTTCCTATCATTACAAACATCAAACAACACAGGCAGTGATTTGAATGATCTGTATTTTAAAAATATTTTCCTTTAAAAGACCTTAAAGTTATTGAAATGTATTTTTTAAATTATTTTATTTTTTAATTGAAGGATAATTGCTTTACATAATTTTGTTGCTTTCTGCCAAGTGTCAACATGAATCAGCCATAGGTATACATATGTCCCCCGCCTTGAACTTCCCTCCCATCTCCCTCCACATCCCACTCCTCTAGGTTGTTAATCAGCCCCTGTTTGAATTCTCTGAGTCATACAGCAAATTCCCATTGGCTATCTATTTTACATATGGTAATGTAAGTTTTAAAGTCAGTTTTAACCACAGCCAAAAAATAAAAATAAATCTTTTTTAAATAAATCTTTAGAAAAAAAAAAACAAATTTTGAGTAGGTTTTCAAAAACTACAGTTAAATTGATATTTGAAGGTAACTTCTGTTGGAATTTCATTCAATATTTACTTAGTAAACAAGTAAATTCAGTTGTATTCACATAGAACATTCTTTTACCTTGACTATGTATATAAAGAATTTAAGTTTTGGGGGGTTTTTTTTGGCCACTTCTGTTGGATTTTTTTCTCTTTTTTTCATTTATTTCCATCTTTGTTCTTTGGTATGTGTGGGCCTCCCATCACAGTGGCCTCTCTCGTTGCAGAGCACCAACTCTGGGTGCATGCGCTCCAGAGCTCCAGCTCGGTAGTTGGACACATCAGTCCAGCCGCTCCGCGGCACATGGGATCTTCCCAGGCCAGGGATCGAACCACATCCCTTGCACTGCAAGGCGGTGTCCTTACCCACTGGACCACCAGGGAGGCCCAGAATTTAAGTTTTTAAATGTGCATATCTCCAAATAGTATAACTTACAGTGAGCTTTATATATCTGTTCTAAGTACAAGCACAGACATATCTAGAAGTTAAGAACTCTTCGTAGTTTACCGTTAAGGAGGCTTCTCAGTTTCATAGGTGGGCTCGTCTCATTTAATATCCGTACACAAACTGATCAAATATATGCAGGTTATTTTTAGTGGTTACCAAAGCCTAATTGAGTTCCCTGATATTTTAATTCAATACATGGCTTTGGGAAAAGAGGGGTCTTAAGTAGGTGATATTATAAGAATTGAGCTTTGGAGAAGCAGAGCATCGAGTAAAGAAAAGGCAGTCTGTCTTATATATTTGTAATAAGATGCTCATTCTAACCCTTGCTCTCTGTTTTAGAAATAAGTTTCTTATGGTTTATCTACATGTTCATTCAAGAGCTCAAAATGTATCTGTTAGAACCAGTGTAATAGACTAGTCTTGTGAGTGTACGTCAAAGTTGTTTTTATAGATAGGATATCTGATTTAATTATGTGAATTTTATTTTACTGTACACAACTTTGCCAAGCGTGTTTCCTTTCTCTCAGGTAGTCTACATTTTGAATTACTTAATCTGTATATGGAAATTTTACTTCTCCAGAAGTCTCCTCTTATTTTTTTCTGACCTTGTCTTTTACTTGCTTTTTAATGCTCCGCTTAACACTTCTTAAGATAACATCTTCTGTGAATTCACTTAGCATGTTTCACAGCCTTCCAAATAGGTATGATATTTGACATCACCGTTTATTAAATGATCCTTACCTCAACTCATCGCCTCTCTTTCTTTTCACATATGTAAATCATCAGCCCTCACTTCAGTTAACTGAGCTTTCTCAACAGTTTGCCCAAAACAGAAATCAGTCCATAGGCTCAGCATACCGGGATGTGCTCCTTGAGAACCACTGCGTTTATTTTCCAGTGAAGTGAAACCCCCAAAAAGTGTGGTGGTTGATCTTACCATTGCAAAATTAGTCCAACTTCTGTGTATTTTGTGTTATATGCCCTTAATTATTTCGTGATCTCTTCTGAATATTTGGTTCTGCTTTGTTTGTTTATACTTGTTTTTCCTTTTTATTTTTTTAATGTTTTATGTATTTTTGAATTATTTGTTTCTTTGGCTGTGCTGGGTCTTTTTTTTTTTTTTTTAAATTTTTTTTTTTTTTTTTTTTTTTTTTGGGGGGGGTTTGGTTGGGGGGGGGGGGGGAGCGGGCGGGCCACTTCTATTGGTCTTTCTCTATTTTCATCCATCTTTGTTCTTTGGCTCCTGTGGGCCTCCCATCACAGTGGCCTCCGTGGTCTCAGAGCACCGGCTCTGGGCGCATGCCCTCCAGAGCTCCAGCATGGTAATTGGACACATCGGTCCAGCCACTCCGTGGCACGTGGGATCTTCCCAGGCCAGGGATGGAACCGGCGCCCCTTGCACTGCAAGGCGGTGTCCTTACCCACTGTGCCACCAGGGGAAGCCCTGTGCTGGGTCTTAATTGCAGGCACATGGGATCTAGTTCCCTGATCAGGGATTGAACTGGGATCCCCTGCATTGGGAACACAGAGTCTTAACTACCAGATCACCAGCGAAGTTCCTATACTGTTTTCTTATTGGATTATAGCTTCTCTGGGTGCAGGACTTTTTTTTTTTTTAAATTCCACAACACTTAGCGTAGAATCTTGTCAGTTTGGTCAAGTAAAAATACATCTAAGTGAATTTCACTTTCTCTTTTAAAAGAAAGAATATATGTGTTTATTTATTTGGCTGTACTGGGTCTTTACTGCAGCACACAGGATCTTTGGTTGGACTACATGAGATCTGGTTCCCTGACCAGGGATTGAACTTGGGCCCCCTGCATTGAGAGAGCAGAATCCTAGCCACTGGGGCATCAGGGAAGTCCCTAAATGAATTTTATTTTCTCTTAATACTCTTTCAGGACTCAAAAAATTGTTATCCTTATACTTGATAGGTAATTGGCTAAAGAAAATCTGTACCAGAATCCTAAACATCAGCCCTCACTTCAGTTAACTGAGCTTTCTCAACAGTTTGCCCAAAACAGAAATCAGTCCATAGGCTCAGCATACCGGGATGTGCTCCTTGAGAACCACTGCGTTTATTTTCCAGTGAAGTGAAACCCCCAAAAAGTGTGGTGGTTGATCTTACCATTGCAAAATTAGTCCAACTTCTGTGTATTTTGTGTTATATGCCCTTAATTATTTCGTGATCTCTTCTGAATATTTGGTTCTGCTTTGTTTGTTTATACTTGTTTTTCCTTTTTATTTTTTTAATGTTTTATGTATTTTTGAATTATTTGTTTCTTTGGCTGTGCTGGGTCTTTTTTTTTTTTTTTTAAAGATTTATTTATTTATTTATTTATTTTGGGCGGGGGTTGGGTTGGGGAGGGAGGGGAGCGGGCGGGCCACTTCTATTGGTCTTTCTCTATTTTCATCCATCTTTGTTCTTCGGCTCCTGTGGGCCTCCCATCACAGTGGCCTCCGTGGTCTCAGAGCACCGGCTCTGGGCGCATGCCCTCCAGAGCTCCAGCATGGTAATTGGACACATCGGTCCAGCCACTCCGTGGCACGTGGGATCTTCCCAGGCCAGGGATGGAACCGGCGCCCCTTGCACTGCAAGGCGGTGTCCTTACCCACTGTGCCACCAGGGGAAGCCCTGTGCTGGGTCTTAATTGCAGGCACATGGGATCTAGTTCCCTGATCAGGGATTGAACTGGGATCCCCTGCATTGGGAACACAGAGTCTTAACTACCAGATCACCAGCGAAGTTCCTATACTGTTTTCTTATTGGATTATAGCTTCTCTGGTTGCAGGACTATTTTTTTAAATTCCACAACACTTAGCGTAGAATCTTGTCAGTTTGGTCAAGTAAAAATACATCTAAGTGAATTTCACTTTCTCTTTTAAAAGAAAGAATATATGTGTTTATTTATTTGGCTGTACTGGGTCTTTACTGCAGCACACAGGATCTTTGGTTGCACTACATGAGATCTGGTTCCCTGACCAGGGATTGAACTTGGGCCCCCTGCATTGAGAGAGCAGAATCCTAGCCACTGGGGCATCAGGGAAGTCCCTAAATGAATTTTATTTTCTCTTAATACTCTTTCAGGACTCAAAAAATTGTTATCCTTATACTTGATAGGTAATTGGCTAAAGACAATCTGTACCAGAATCCTAAAGGTTTTAATTTAATTCCTTTTCTCTAGGGAAGTTTATCACACAAAGAGAATGCAGCATGTTATCTGTGTAAAATGGACTTCTGATAGCAAGTACATTATGTGCGGGTCTGATGAAATGAACATTCGTCTTTGGAAAGCTAATGCTTCTGAAAAGTTGGGCGTGGTAAGAGACCCCATTTTCTTTCATTATCACACAACTTGTTTTATTGAATATCATTATATTATAAAGAGAATTTATTTCAGGTGATTTAGTTGTGATAAAAGGAAATAAGCTAGCAACAAAACAGACAAGGTTGTATTGCGGTTTACTTTTTTCATGTCAAAGACCCTCGGAGTCCTTTGTTTTCATTTTTGTCGTTGGTCACACTGTATGGCTTGAGGGATCTTAGTTACCAGACGGGAGATTAAACCTGGACTTTTAGGCAGTGAAAGTGCTGAATCCTAGCCACTGGCCCCCAGAGAACTCCCCCAGAGACCTTCGTTAATTCACGTGTTTGATCACATTTGAGCCTTCTTGTTTCTGTGTATTTTCCTTGAGGTGGGGAAAGAACATGTTAAGGACTAGGGGCTTAGAACTTGGAATGCCTGTTTTTATGTTAAAGGAATAGTAATTAGGCAAATCAAAGGCAGCAAGTCCCTGTGAGATATTAATATTTTAATATCAAAGGCCCAGTGATACAGTTAAAAAAAATCACAGCTTTAGACTTTATAAAGATTCAATGAAAATACAACAAATATTACTGTTGACTAGCTACCTCTGGGTTGTGAGTTATTGTTGATTTTTGCTCTTAACATTTTTCTTGATGTCTCATGTTTTCTTTAAGAAATGTACAGGGTATTTATATCTGAAGCAAATATTAATTTTCAGAAGGAAAGGTTAAGTGTGGGTTATTTTTTGCTTAGCCCTGGAAGGAAAATCAAAATATGATAAGAAGTAATTAAAGACAATATTATTTTAGGTTTAATGAGGACCAAGTTCTACACTTTGCCTTTGTTTCTGTTCATCATTAAATGTTCCTCTAAATCATATCATCCTTAACAGTTACTAGACAAAGGTAATTATTAGGTTATCAAACACTTTCATTTCTGTTTCAGTAGTTATTTTCCTGGAAAAAAATTTTCTTGAGTAATTCATTAAGTGCTCTTTCTGTGTTCTGTGAACCAACTCAGTGGCTCACAGAGCCCGATGCCCTCGGCACTGCTGTTTTTCACTCGATGGCGTGCATCAGTACACCAATACATTGTAGACAGTCTGCCTAAAACATGGCTTGCAGAGCTGGTATCACCAACATAACCTTGTAAAGGGTACAGTTATAGCAGCAGTTTGGTTGCATGTCATGAAAGTTTATGATTTTTAGGGGAAATGTTTCTTCCTAATTTTGTTGTGCTGAAGCAAAACAAACACATCACGCTTGGAAATATCAAAATGCATTTTTCCAGCTTACATCACGAGAAAAAGCAGCCACAGATTATAACCAGAAGTTAAAGGAGAAATTTCAACATCATCCTCACATAAAACGTATCTCTCGTCACCGACATCTACCGAAGTCTATCTACAGCCAGATTCAGGAGCAGCGCATCATGAAAGAAGCTCGTCGACGGAGGTATGTTTTAGAGCATTTGTATCTCTCTCAGTTCCCTTTTCTAACTCTCCCCTTACATCCCACCAAAAACAAGCAAATGAAGAATGTGCCTTTCAGGGAAATAGTTTATATGCTGTTGTACATCAGAGGTGTTTTTGAATACTCCTCTGGACTTTTTTTCCCCTGATAAAAGGAAGAGTGATGGAGTGATGATTATCTAACATGGTAATAATTTTCATTACCTACCTTTTTTTATTATTATTATTTATTTATTTATTTATTTATTTATTTTGGGGGAGCGGGTTGGGGTGGGAGGGGGTGGGCGGGCCACTTCTATTAGTCTTTCATTTCTCTATTTTCATCCGTCTTTGTTCTTTGGCTCTTGTGGGCCTCCCATCGCGGTGGCCTCTGTTGTTGCAGAGCACCAGTTCTGGGCGCATGCGCTCCAGAGCTCCGGCTCGGTAATTGGACACATCGGTCC
This sequence comes from Tragulus kanchil, assembly GCA_022376925.1. Classification (NCBI taxonomy): domain Eukaryota; kingdom Metazoa; phylum Chordata; class Mammalia; order Artiodactyla; family Tragulidae; genus Tragulus; species Tragulus kanchil. The sequence goes on from JAIOJX010000002.1 coordinate 60,126,129, forward strand.
AGCCACTCCGCGGCATGTGGGATCTTCCCAGGCCAGGGATCGAACCGGCACCCCTTGCACTGCAAGGCAGTGTCCTTACCCACTGGACCACCAGGGAAACCCTTGTTACCTACCTTTGAGAATGTGTTTTAAGGTCAGACAGTGTCAGTGTCATATCACACTAAGAAAAGGCTCTGCTCATGCTAAAAAGCTTTTTTAAATGGAGAATGTAAAAAATGATTTCTGATGTAGCTGAAATTAAGAGAGACTCTGTGTTTTCTGGTTTAAGAACTGCCAAGAACATTTGTTAGATGAAAATTTCTCTAATATGCTTCATCATAACATTTGGAATCTTAACATTTTGGCTCTAAAGCAAAACTTGCTGCCATCTCCACCATTTCCCTTGTGGAATATTCTTCTCTTTGCAATTCTTGAATTCATGTGACATATTATAGAAATTCTGAGACCGAGTCCTTTTTTCTGTTAGACAGTGCAAATTGTTAGTTTGTTGTCTTTGGATTGATGATGGGGTTGAGACAGTTTTGAACATTTTGATAACTTGCAGCAGGTTTTTAAGCTTGGTAAAGGACACTGATGTGCAGTAAGAGAAGAAGCAAATAAAGAAGTTAACAAAAGTTGATGTCTAGGTACTTTTTACCTACTCTCATAGGTCATTTTCTAATGAAAGAAAATGGCTTATAATTTTTCTGGGAAAGTTTGTTTTGGTTAAGGTGATTTTCTGTAAACATGCTTATATATTTTGTGTATTCTGTTTAATTTCTAGGGAACTGAATCGTATCAAGCACAGCAAGCCTGGATCTGTGCAGATTATGTCGGAGAAGAAGAAACACATAGTGGCAGTTGTGAAATAATATTTCATATTCCCATACTAATGTATAATTATTTGTTATATTTTGATTTGTGAACTCTATAAATAAAAATACTTCCTCTAGTATAACAGATGTTTTAGTTATATGTATAGATCTTAATTGTTGCACATACATTTTTGCTGTCATGAAAAATTTTCTTTAAAAAGTGACCTGGTTGATAGAACTATTCAACAATTTATTCTTTTTTTTTTTTGTCTTACCCAAAAGGTATTCTATAAGAGGTTTTTAAAAAAAAATTATACTTTTTACTTTTACAGTGTTTTGTTGTTTAACAGATATGTATAATCCCAGATTAGTCATATGTATATCCCTGGCCACCATCCCTCCTCAACCCCCTCCCTGGACCACCAGGGAAACCCTTGTTACCTACCTTTGAGAATGTGTTTTAAGGGCAGACAGTGTCAGTGTCATATCACACTAAGAAAAGGCTCTGCTCATGCTAAAAAGCTTTTTTAAATGGAGAATGTAAAAAATGATTTCTGATGTAGCTGAAATTAAGAGAGACTCTGTGTTTTCTGGTTTAAGAACTGCCAAGAACATTTGTTAGATGAAAATTTCTCTAATATGCTTCATCATAACATTTGGAATCTTAACATTTTGGCTCTAAAGCAAAACTTGCTGCCATCTCCACCATTTCCCTTGTGGAATATTCTTCTCTTTGCAATTCTTGAATTCATGTGACATATTATAGAAATTCTGAGACCGAGTCCTTTTTTCTGTTAGACAGTGCAAATTGTTAGTTTGTTGTCTTTGGATTGATGATGGGGTTGAGACAGTTTTGAACATTTTGATAACTTGCAGCAGGTTTTTAAGCTTGGTAAAGGACACTGATGTGCAGTAAGAGAAGAAGCAAATAAAGAAGTTAACAAAAGTTGATGTCTAGGTACTTTTTACCTACTCTCATAGGTCATTTTCTAATGAAAGAAAATGGCTTATAATTTTTCTGGGAAAGTTTGTTTTGGTTAAGGTGATTTTCTGTAAACATGCTTATATATTTTGTGTATTCTGTTTAATTTCTAGGGAACTGAATCGTATCAAGCACAGCAAGCCTGGATCTGTGCAGATTATGTCGGAGAAGAAGAAACACATAGTGGCAGTTGTGAAATAATATTTCATATTCCCATACTAATGTATAATTATTTGTTATATTTTGATTTGTGAACTCTATAAATAAAAATACTTCCTCTAGTATAACAGATGTTTTAGTTATATGTATAGATCTTAATTGTTGCACATACATTTTTGCTGTCATGAAAAATTTTCTTTAAAAAGTGACCTGGTTGATAGAACTATTCAACAATTTATTCTTTTTTTTTTTTGTCTTACCCAAAAGGTATTCTATAAGAGGTTTTTAAAAAAAAATTATACTTTTTACTTTTACAGTGTTTTGTTGTTTAACAGATATGTATAATCCCAGATTAGTCATATGTATATCCCTGGCCACCATCCCTCCTCAACCCCCTCCCTGTCCCCTACCCATCCCAACCCTCTAGGCCGTTGCACAGCACCCCTGCAGGATCCCCTGTGCCCACAGCACAATGACAATAGCTATCTTTTTCACATGTGATAGTACAGGTTTCAATGTTACTCCCTCTACGCCTCCCACCCCCTGTTCATTCCCCACAATGTCCATACGTCAGTGCTCCATGTCTGTTGTGGTTTTTTAAATTTTATTTTTTTTTAAATTTCTACAGAGATTTGTTGTTGACAGACTTATATGTTACCAGATCAGTCATATGCATATCCCTGGCACCCTCCCCACTCCCAGTCCCCACCATCCCACCTGTCCAGGCCATCTCACCCCGGCCCTGCAGGATCTCCTCTATTTCCATAGCCCTATGACAGTAGCTATCTTTTTCACATATGATAGTATGGGTTTCCACATTACTCCCTCTGTGCCTTCCACCCACTGTTCATTCCCCACAATGTCTGTATGTCTGTTCTCTGTGTCTTTTTTTCCATTGCTTCACTGTGTTATCATTATCCATTTACTAGATTCCATATATACATGTTAGTATGCTATACTTGTCTTTCTCTTTTTGACTTACTTCACTTTTTATGATAGGCTCTCGATCCAGCCACCTCATTAGGACTGATTCTTCTGCATTTCTTTTTACAGCTGAGAAGTACTCCAATGTATATATGTACCAGAGCTTTTTTATGCATTCATTTGTCGATGAACATCTAGGTTGCTTCCATGTTCTAGCTATTGTTTAGAGAGCTGCGATGAACATTGGGGTACAGGTGCCTCTTTCAATTTTGATTTCATCAGGGTATGAGCCTAATAGTGGAATTGCTGGGTCGTATGGTGCTTCTATTTTTAGTTTTTTAAGGAATCTCCATACTGTCTTCCATAGCGGCTGTATCCATTTACATTCCCACCAACAATGCAAAGTGCTCCCTTTTCTCCGCACCCTCTCCAGCATTTATTGTCTGTCGATTTGTGGATGATGGCCATTCTGACGGGTGTGAGGTGATACCTCATTGTAGTTTTGATTTGCATTTCTCTAATAATGAGTGACGTTGAGCATCTTTTCACGTGTTTTTTGGCCATCTGTAGGTCCTCTTTGGAGAGATGTCTCTTAAGGTCCCTTTCCCATTTTTGGATTGGGTCATTCACTTTTCTGGTGCTAAGTTGTCTTGAGTTGCTTGTAGATTTAGGAGATTAATTCTTTGTCTGTTGTTTCATTTGCTATGATTTTCTCCCATTCTGTGGGTTGTCTATTAAGCTTTTTTGTAGTTTCTTTTGCAGTACAAAAGCTTTTAAGTTTCATTAGGTCCCACATGTTCATTTTTTTTTTTGAACATTTATTTTTTATTTATCTTTTCTGGGGGGTGGTGTGGGGAGGGAGGAGAATGGGCGGGCCACTTCTATTGGTCTTTCATTTCTCTATTTTCATCTGTCTTTGTTCTTTGGTCCATGTGGGCCTCCCATCGCGGTGGCCTCTGTTGTCGCAGAGTGCCGGCTCTTGGCACGTGCGCCCCAGAGCTCCAGCTCGGTAGTTGGACACATCGGTCCAGCCGCTCCGCGGCATGTGGGATCTTCCCAGGCCAGGGATTGATCCAGTGCCCCTTGCACTGCAAGGCGGTGTCCTTACCCACTGGACCACCAGGGGAAGCCCCCACGTGTTCATTTTTGGTTTTAGTTCTGCTATTCTAGTAGGTAGGTTATAGAAGATCTTCCTTTGATTTATGTCGTTGAGTGTTTTGCATATATTCTCCTCTAAGAGTTTGATGGTTTCTGGTCTTACATTTAGGTCATTAATCCATTTTGAGTTGATCTTTGTGTATGGTGTCAGGGAATGTTCCAGCTTCATTTTTTTGCGTGTAGCTGTCCAGTTTTCCCAGCACCATTTGTTGAAGAGGCTGTCTTTGTCTCATTTTATAGTTTCGCCTCCTTTGTCAAAAATAAGGTACCCATAGGTGTGTGGGTTTATCTCTGGGCAACAATTTATTCTTAACCGTCTTTCTTCATTGAAGAATACAGTATTTACAAAGTAGCTTATTTTTTGCTGTTAGAAATTGCAGGTATACTTTTCACTTTGATCTATTATTTTAGACACTCTCCATTCAAATTTACATTTAAGACCAAACATCTCTTTTGTTACCTTTAGTATTGCTTTGGATAATTATTACAATGATTTTCCTAGTATTCCATATGACATATAGAGGAATTTTGTCAGAACATTTTTCAGTTGAATTTATTTTCTTTGTTTCATTTGTATTGGGCTTTTTGAGACTTTACAGATGAGCGGCCTACATTTTATAACTTATAAACAATACTTATAAATTACAGCCAAGTCAGGATAATAAAATATCCTTTTGCTCAGCATTATGACTTTGATCAACTTCTGTTAAATAATTTGTCTTTAATCTCAGTAATCGCAAGTAGTTCTGTTTCTGGGGCTTCCCTGGTGACTCAGTGGTAAAGAATCCACCTTCCAGGGCTTCCCTGGTAGTCCAGTGGGTAAGGACACCACCTTGCAGTGCAAGGGGCGCCAGTTCGAGCCCTGGCCTGGGAAGATCCCACGTGCCGCGGAGCGGCTGGACCGATGTGTCCAATGACCGAGCCGGAGCTCTGGAGCGCATGCACCCAGAGCCGGTGCTCTGCGACAACAGAGGCCGCCGCGATGGGAGGCCCATACGGGCCAAAGTAAAAAGATGGATGAAAATAGACAAATGAAAGACCAAAGAAGTGACCCGCCTGCTCCCCTCCCTCCCCACCCCACCCCCACCAAAATAAATAAATAAATAAATCTTTTTTAAAAAAAAAGGAATCCACCTTCCAGTGCGGGGGACTTGGGTTTGAATCCTGGTCTGGGAAGATCCCACCTGCTGCGGAGCTGCTAAGCCTGTGTGCCACAGCTCCTGAAACCCCCTGCTCTGGAACCTGGAGCCCATGCTCTGCAGCAGGAGAAGCCGCTGCAGTGAGGAGCCTGCGTACCACAGCTAGAGAGCAGCTCCGGAGGGCTGGCTGCCGCTGGAGAAAAGCCTGGGCAGAGCAGCAGCAGATACCCAGCACGGCCACAACTTAAATAAGATTGTAGCGTAAAGAAATAAATAAGTAGTTCTGTGTGACATAGAACTTTTTAAAAAATCATCAGCTTGGTATTATAAATACATATAAACTTAATTTGGGGGAAATTATAGGTTAAAAAGTAAAAATCCAAAGGAAAAAATAGGTTGTGTAAGTATACATACATTTGTAGTAGAAATATTTTAAAATGCACAGAGATGATTAATATCAAAGTCTGGAGAGTAGAAGAAGAATCTAGTCAGGGTGGGATACACAGGAGATTTCAACTCTCTTTGATAAAGTTTCTTTCTTCAAGCATATGTTCATTCTGTTACTTTTTTATGTTTTCTTGTATATTTTAAATGTTCTGTCATCTCAAGGCTGATAAAGACATCCACCATCTACGTTTTATTTTGGAGCAGTTGTAGGCCTCAGATTGCTTGATTTACAAGGTGAACCAAGTTCTCTTGTGCATCTTAGACTGCTGTTACTTTGGGTATGGTCTCAAGGAGAATAGACTGATCCATAGACATGAGCGTCTGTGTCCGTTTGAGTCCATCAAGAAGCACGTGCCTGTGGAAGACATGAGAGATTTACTGGAGGGAACTGTCTTTGAAGCATAAAGAGGAGGAGCAGGAGGAGGCCAGCAGAGCCTTCTGTCTGGACTGGAGGCTTGACTCCTGGGGCAGGAGAACAGGGAGGCAGGAGGACCTGGTTGGAAGAACCTCAGACTCCAAAGAGTTTGGAGCAGGTGGTTGGGGTGTCCTCAAGCCCAGATTGTTTGTCAGAGGAGTCCCATGTTTTCCAAGACTGGGCCAGGGCTGCTACGCTCTGCATTCAGTCAGTGACAGGACCGGCGCCAGGAGCCTGACCTTACAACAAATGCAGTGGTGAGTCCAGAGGGGTGTCAGCTGGGACCCCATTAGCTCTGCTTCCTGCAGTTGGTTCTCTTGAAGGAATTCCAAACAGAACATGTCTATAGCGGTACCCCTTGAACCACACAGACCCACTTCTCTCAAGAGTGGGGGGCAGCTCCATGATTGCCACATGTTTAATAAGGAGTTGAGTTGGATCATCACTGTTGCCTGTCCCAGAAAGGCCACAACTGGTATGCCTCCTGTCTTCTTCCATCATCCATTTTAAATGTTCCTCGTCCACAGCTGTCACTTTAGCAGGTTTGGGTGGCTTACCTAATCATGTGACCCAGGTCTTCATTCCTGAGGGGGTCCCAGCCTTCTGCTCATCATACCCTTTTCAGGCTGGGCTTGTTACACATATCCATTTACAGTACCAATGGAGCAGAGAATACCAGTAGACACCAAGTGGGTCATTTGTGTTCTGCACAATGTTCTCCCATCCCGAATCTAGTCAGGGTGGGATACACAGGAGATTTCAACTCTCTTTGATAAAGTTTCTTTCTTCAAGCATATGTTCATTCTGTTACTTTTTTATGTTTTCTTGTATATTTTAAATGTTCTGTCATCTCAAGGCTGATAAAGACATCCACCATCTACGTTTTATTTTGGAGCAGTTGTAGGCCTCAGATTGCTTGATTTACAAGGTGAACCAAGTTCTCTTGTGCATCTTAGACTGCTGTTACTTTGGGTATGGTCTCAAGGAGAATAGACTGATCCATAGACATGAGCGTCTGTGTCCGTTTGAGTCCATCAAGAAGCACGTGCCTGTGGAAGACATGAGAGATTTACTGGAGGGAACTGTCTTTGAAGCATAAAGAGGAGGAGCAGGAGGAGGCCAGCAGAGCCTTCTGTCTGGACTGGAGGCTTGACTCCTGGGGCAGGAGAACAGGGAGGCAGGAGGACCTGGTTGGAAGAACCTCAGACTCCAAAGAGTTTGGAGCAGGTGGTTGGGGTGTCCTCAAGCCCAGATTGTTTGTCAGAGGAGTCCCATGTTTTCCAAGACTGGGCCAGGGCTGCTACGCTCTGCATTCAGTCAGTGACAGGACCGGCGCCAGGGGAGCCTGACCTTACAACAAATGCAGTGGTGAGTCCAGAGGGGTGTCAGCTGGGACCCCATTAGCTCTGCTTCCTGCAGTTGGTTCTCTTGAAGGAATTCCAAACAGAACATGTCTATAGCGGTACCCCTTGAACCACACAGACCCACTTCTCTCAAGAGTGGGGAGCAGCTCCATGATTGCCACATGTTTAATAAGGAGTTGAGTTGGATCATCACTGTTGCCTGTCCCAGAAAGGCCACAACTGGTATGCCTCCTGTCTTCTTCCATCATCCATTTTAAATGTTCCTCGTCCACAGCTGTCACTTTAGCAGGTTTGGGTGGCTTACCTAATCATGTGACCCAGGTCTTCATTCCTGAGGGGGTCCCAGCCTTCTGCTCATCATACCCTTTTCAGGCTGGGCTTGTTACACATATCCATTTACAGTACCAATGGAGCAGAGAATACCAGTAGACACCAAGTGGGTCATTTGTGTTCTGCACAATGTTCTCCCATCCCCTCAACTCCTGCTAATCAAAGTCAGTGACTGCTGCCAGGAGGATGACTGCTTTTCTAGCTTGCTGGTCCCTGGACGGTATGTCCAAAGTACCTTGGTGACAGTAATGGCAAATAGATGAGTAGGACTTTTGCTGTAAGAGTGTGTGCTCCCTTTGCCTACCAGTACTTCCAACTCAGAAGAGTCCAGAGTGAGTCACTGGAAGGGATGGTAATTGGAGCCGTCACTTGCATCGTCATATCTTGGGACTCTGGGTGTACTGCTTCCTGAAGGAGGGCACCCCATCCTTCTCAGCACATTGCTGCTGAGCTGGTACTTACCTTGTGTCTTTAGTAGCCCACTCCAGTGATCCATGAGACTGCATATTTCTGGATTGCATTTACGTGATATAATCGGTGGATTCTGTGGTTGGCCCGCTGAAATGGATCCCCTTGATGAAAGCTGTACTGGGGGGGGGGGGCTTCCTTGGTGGTCCAGTGACTAAGAATCCATCTGCCAGTGCAGGGGATATGGGTTCAATCCCTGGTCCAGAAAGATACTACATACCATGAGGCAACTAAGCCTCTGTGCTACAGCACCCTAAGCCCTGTGCTGCAGCTGCTGAAGCCTGCACACCCAAGAACCTGTGTTCTACAAGAGAAGCCACTGCAATGAGAAAACTGCATGCTGAAACTAGAGAAAGGCCTGTGTGGATCAATGAAGATCCAGTATAGCCAAAGATAAATATATGAAAATTTAAAATTTATTTAAGAAAAATTGTGTTGGGGTGGGATTGATGTCTGAGAACAAGGTATTCCATTAATATCCAAACAGAGATGCTGGTTGAGACTACGCAGCTCTACGATCTGGGGATATCAAAATAAAGAGCCCTGTGAAGATGAACTGCTGGCCCTTCTAAGGATCAGAAGGATCCAGACTAGTCAGATTGACACTTAAGTAGCCTTTTGTTCTCCTAAAGGATTAGTGCCAAATTGGGGACAGAGCATCCGTCTCTGTTGCTGACAGATTGGACAGAAACACAACAGCTGTATCAACTTTGGTAAGTGGGAGTTCCTCTGTTGGGCTCCTTTGTGGCCTCTCTTCACCACAAGCCATTCCATCCATGTGCGTCTTTCAAACTGGCCAGAGTCATGCGATGGAATCATTTTATCTACTTGGTTGTTTCGTGTCTCTTCTGTGGTGGATGCTTTCTGGTGGACATTAACAGGTCATAAAAAAAAATACTTCTTTATGCCTATGTCATGTCCATCCACATATCTGTGCCCCAAACCTTGTCTCTAATCTAGCCCTTACTCTCTCTCACACCCTCACCAGAGGGCCAGCCATTGACTAGTGCCCAGGAATCTCCCCTAAGGCCACTTCTACATAAAACTATGATGAGGTACTTGCTCCCAGGTCTGCCTTTTGGGAAGATTTTCTCTCACTACTGTCTTTGAAAGTTCACCCCTTTATATGTCTCTAATGCGGCCGCCTTTGCCAAAAAAGGTCCTTATAGTCAAAACTGATTTTTCCCATAGTCATGTGTGGATGTGAGAGTTAGACCATAAGGAAGGCTGAGTGCCAAAGAACTGATGCCTTCAGACAAATACAGTATATTAACACATATATGTGGAACCTAGTAGGATGGTGATGATGGCACACGCAGTGAAGCGACGGAAAGACAGACATGGACAGTGGACATATGGACATTGTGGGGAAGGCACAGAGAGTAGGTGGCATAAAGGAAGTAGCATGAAGGCCTGTGCTATCATAAGTGAAGAAAATAGCTATAGTCATTGCTCTGTGAGAAAAGGAGTTCCTTCAGGGGTGCTGTGTGATGGTTGGGAGGGATGGGAAGGTGGGGTTATACATATGACTAATCTGGGAACATACATAACAACAAAACTCTGTAAAAGTTAAAAGTAAAATAAAAGTTAAAAAAAAAAAAAAGAATTGATGCCTTCAAATTGTGGTGTTGCGGAAGACTCTTGAGAGTCCCTTGGACAGCAAGCAGATCAAGGCAGCCAATCCTTAAGGAAACTGACCGTGAATACTTACTGGAAGGACTGGTGCTGAAGTTCCGATACTTTGGCAACCTGATGTGAAGAGCCAACTCACTGGAAAAGAACCTGGTGCTGGGAAGGATTAATATAGGACGAGAAGAGGGCAGCAGAGGACGAGATGGTTGACTGGCATCACTGACTCAATGGACATGAGTGAGCAAACTCCTAGAGATAATGAAGGACAGGGAAGCCTGGTGTGCTGCAGTTCATGGAATCACAAAGAGTTGGCCATAACTTAGTAAATGAACAGCAGATGCAGCCACGGTCTACCTGCGTCTTGTACCCACAAGTTAGGCCAAGCCAACCCACTGGTATTAGACATCGTTTTCCTTCGGCTATTTGTACTCCTCCCGTCACCCCCATATGGCTGTAGGTACAAATGTGAAAAATAGCATCGAGGCAACTGCAGTTGGTGATGTGTAGGTCTGTGCTACTTGCTTGTACATCTTATTGGTACCCTTTGGGCCTGCTTGGGCTCGGTCATATATGTACTGTTTTTATCTTCAGAGGGACTGCCACTGAGTTCACGCAACTTAATGTATCTCAGTGGGTTTGACTATACTCATAATGGGCAGTTCTGGATGACGTGGATACTTGGTGCTCGTGGTCAGGTGTGCTGTGTCTACAGAGCTCAGCAATGTGTTGGAGGCTATTTCGCAAAACGCTTAATTCAGTGTAGATGCCGTGGCTTTGCTCAGAGTCTTGTGTTGCGATTCTCCCACCGGGGCTTCACACTGCGTCTCTTCCCACCCCGGCTGCTTCTGGGTCTGCTGGATCTTGTGGCCCGAGTTTTCAAACTTGCTTGCACCACAGCCAGCCGTGGTACTGTTTCCTGCTCTGGACCGCAGGCAAAGCGGGTAGACTTCTATGTGACCAACGTGTGAACCAGAGCATAAATAGTCCTAGATATGGAATATATTGCCTGCACAACTCAAGGGGTCCACCAGGCACAGTGCTTCCTTCCATTGAAGTATTTTGAAAGAGAGATGGCATGCCCCTGAGCAGTAGACCTCTAAAAAGTCACTTATTATAGGTCTCAATGTGGCAGATTGCTGAATTTTCATAGGATTAATTTTTCACCCTCTTGACTGCAGAGGTCTTACCAAGGCTTCCAGTGTGCTAGTCATCTCTGGCTCGTCCTGTCCAGTCAGCAGAATGTTATCAATGGATACATGTGATGTTCTATGGGATGTCCAGTCTGTCCAGATATCTTTGGATGATGAGAGAATTCAGGAGCATTAACAGTCCATGGGCAAAATGAAATGAATACTATTCACTCCATGTGAATGAGAAACTAAAAGAGCCTGGTGTGCTGCAGTTCATGGAATCACAAAGAGTTGGCCATAACTTAGTAAATGAACAGCAGATGCAGCCACGGTCTACCTCGTCTTGTACCCACAAGTTAGGCCAAGCCAACCCACTGGTATTAGACATCGTTTTCCTTCGGCTATTTGTACTCCTCCCGTCACCCCCATATGGCTGTAGGTACAAATGTGAAAAATAGCATCGAGGCAACTGCAGTTGGTGATGTGTAGGTCTGTGCTACTTGCTTGTACATCTTATTGGTACCCTTTGGGCCTGCTTGGGCTCGGTCATATATGTACTGTTTTTATCTTCAGAGGGACTGCCACTGAGTTCACGCAACTTAATGTATCTCAGTGGGTTTGACTATACTCATAATGGGCAGTTCTGGATGACGTGGATACTTGGTGCTCGTGGTCAGGTGTGCTGTGTCTACAGAGCTCAGCAATGTGTTGGAGGCTATTTCGCAAAACGCTTAATTCAGTGTAGATGCCGTGGCTTTGCTCAGAGTCTTGTGTTGCGATTCTCCCACCGGGGCTTCACACTGCGTCTCTTCCCACCCCGGCTGCTTCTGGGTCTGCTGGATCTTGTGGCCCGAGTTTTCAAACTTGCTTGCACCACAGCCAGCCGTGGTACTGTTTCCTGCTCTGGACCGCAGGCAAAGCGGGTAGACTTCTATGTGACCAACGTGTGAACCAGAGCATAAATAGTCCTAGATATGGAATATATTGCCTGCACAACTCAAGGGGTCCACCAGGCACAGTGCTTCCTTCCATTGAAGTATTTTGAAAGAGAGATGGCATGCCCCTGAGCAGTAGACCTCTAAAAAGTCACTTATTATAGGTCTCAATGTGGCAGATTGCTGAATTTTCATAGGATTAATTTTTCACCCTCTTGACTGCAGAGGTCTTACCAAGGCTTCCAGTGTGCTAGTCATCTCTGGCTCGTCCTGTCCAGTCAGCAGAATGTTATCAATGGATACATGTGATGTTCTATGGGATGTCCAGTCTGTCCAGATATCTTTGGATGATGAGAGAATTCAGGAGCATTAACAGTCCATGGGCAAAATGAAATGAATACTATTCACTCCATGTGAATGTGAACTGTGACTGGTCCTGTATTGAAAGTGAAGTAGAAAGTGCATTTGCCAGATCAATAACCATGCACGTACCATGCACCCAAGGGCTAGCAATGTATCTGCTCTTAGCAACAATGCTATGTCTGTCACAGCAGTTGTGATTGGGGCAGCTGCTTTTGACTGCTTGCACTGACATTACGATTGTTCTCCAGAATCCATCTGGTTTGCATAGAGGTCAGACTGACAAACAGACATATAAAAGACCCCACCTGCTCTCTGTTCCCCACCTTCATCTGTTAGGTCCTTAATGATGGCACTAGTCTTCCCTGTCCAACCCACTCCCAGTGCAATATTGTTTTTTATTTGCTAGATTTACCTTGGTTGGGAAGATGGAGTGGAATTTAAGATGTTTTTACTTGTTTTTCCTTACTATCAAAGCTCTTACCTATAGGGCAGGATTCAATATGGTATTTACTCCAACTCTATCATTCTCATTTATGCATTTGAGAACTGAAGAAATGACAACTGGACTTATAACTTACCAGTCTATAAGTTAGATTTTTAGATAGATCTCCGTTTATTAAGTGGACTTAATGAGCTACCCTTCTAACAGGGTTATGGTGACTCTTTAGGTCTTTGGGAATCAAATTCTGGGTCCATAGTCCTTGGAGTATCTGGGTGTCCCCCCTTTCTCACAGTTCCTGGAGTAAAGGTTCTCTGGAGGAAACATGGCTGCATGTACTTGCTGTGGTTTTGCCAGGTCCTTCCTCCAAGGGATCCATCCATCCGTCAATGGAGGAAACATTTCCTTCCATTGAAGTATTTTGAAAGAGAGATGGCATGCCCCTGAGCAGTAGACCTCTAAAAAGTCACTTATTATAGGTCTCAATGTGGCAGATTGCTGAATTTTCATAGGATTAATTTTTCACCCTCTTGACTGCAGAGGTCTTACCAAGGCTTCCAGTGTGCTAGTCATCTCTGGCTCGTCCTGTCCAGTCAGCAGAATGTTATCAATGGATACATGTGATGTTCTATGGGATGTCCAGTCTGTCCAGATATCTTTGGATGATGAGAGAATTCAGGAGCATTAACAGTCCATGGGCAAAATGAAATGAATACTATTCACTCCATGTGAATGTGAACTGTGACTGGTCCTGTATTGAAAGTGAAGTAGAAAGTGCATTTGCCAGATCAATAACCATGCACGTACCATGCACCCAAGGGCTAGCAATGTATCTGCTCTTAGCAACAATGCTATGTCTGTCACAGCAGTTGTGATTGGGGCAGCTGCTTTTGACTGCTTGCACTGACATTACGATTGTTCTCCAGAATCCATCTGGTTTGCATAGAGGTCAGACTGACAAACAGACATATAAAAGACCCCACCTGCTCTCTGTTCCCCACCTTCATCTGTTAGGTCCTTAATGATGGCACTAGTCTTCCCTGTCCAACCCACTCCCAGTGCAATATTGTTTTTTATTTGCTAGATTTACCTTGGTTGGGAAGATGGAGTGGAATTTAAGATGTTTTTACTTGTTTTTCCTTACTATCAAAGCTCTTACCTATAGGGCAGGATTCAATATGGTATTTACTCCAACTCTATCATTCTCATTTATGCATTTGAGAACTGAAGAAATGACAACTGGACTTATAACTTACCAGTCTATAAGTTAGATTTTTAGATAGATCTCCGTTTATTAAGTGGACTTAATGAGCTACCCTTCTAACAGGGTTATGGTGACTCTTTAGGTCTTTGGGAATCAAATTCTGGGTCCATAGTCCTTGGAGTATCTGGGTGTCCCCCCTTTCTCACAGTTCCTGGAGTAAAGGTTCTCTGGAGGAAACATGGCTGCATGTACTTGCTGTGGTTTTGCCAGGTCCTTCCTCCAAGGGATCCATCCACCTCTCCAGTCCCTGGTTCCACATAGGAAGGTTGGCTCAGGTCTGTTCACAAGAGCTTGCACTTTTTATTATGGCTACAGCTGGGCCCCTACTCCTGCAGTCTTGCCTTTTTCTGGTTGTAGATGTCAAGGAATACCCTCATTGGATGCCTGTCTGTTTTGCCTGAAGGACACCATGCTTTGTTTTCAATTTCCTGTGGATTAAGATTATTTGCCTGTCCCTCAGCCTTGCTGATCATGATAGCTGCCTGATTTCTAATGGTGAAGCACCACCCCCTGACCTCTATAACTGGCAAATATTAGAGGGCAAGGGTATGGACATTAGAGATTTTTAATATTTAATCATTTCATTTTGGCTTCTCTGGGTCTTCATTGCTGCTTATGGCCTTCCTCTGGTTGAGGTGAGTAGAGACTAGTCTTAGTTGTGGTGCTTGGGCTTCTCACTGTGGTGGCTTCTGTTATGGAGCATGGGCTCTAGGGTGCGCAGGCTCAGTAGTTGTGGCTCATCAGCTCTAGAGCACAAGCTCCGTAGTTGTCACCCACTTTCATATTCATTGTCATTATGATTTACTATCGACATAGAGGAGATGTATAGGCTATATAGGAGATCTCAGATCATTGTTAAGTGTGTAGTAGTGTTTTTGGCTTTTCCTGAAATTAATGTCAGTAAAAGTGCAATCCATTTGCAAAATGCTATTTAAATATTGGTCTTGAGTGGTATTTGCTTAAGTGATATTAATTTAATATTGGTCTTAAGTGATATTAACTGTTACGGGATTGGAAGTGACTGTGGAGAAAGGAGCCAAGCTCAGCATTTAAGACTTGGCACATAGTGGGTGCTCAGTAAATGCCGTAAAATAAAACCCAGATGTGTGTTCTTGGTAGAATATTTGCTGACGATTTTAATTGTATATTTTCATGACTTAACTCTTCTTCCTTAATGCCTTTGTCCTCCATAAACCTGGGAATACAGAGTGTTCTTATTTAATAAGAATGCTGCCTTAAAATATATTTGGTCCTAAAATGTTAAAAAATATATATATTGTCCACAAGTGTGAATAAAAACACGTGGCTCAATTTTTGATGGTTATAATATCAAAAAGTGTATTTGATAAAGTTGATTAGATTCAAGCCACTGAACTACATGAGTGGCAGTGTTAGTTACTGTGTTGTGTCCAGCTTTTTGCGACCCCGTGAACTGGAGCCCACCAGGTTCCTCTGTCCACGCGGTTTCCCAGGCAAGAATCCTGGAGTGGGTAGCCAAATCCTTCTTCAGAACTACGCATTATAACTGGTAAAATTCATTTTTATGAAAATATTCAAACTATTTAACTATTTTTGTCACCTACACCACAGCTCAGTTTGAATAAATTAATTGAAATAATCGATTCAAATCATTGAAAATATATCCATATACGAAAATGCAGCCAAATATTTAGAGTTAGCCCAAATAGATGTTTAGAAAATGCCTTTCTGATGTTATTGTTCTCAGGACGAGTAATCACTGTCACTGAAGCAGAACCCAACCACGATTCTTAAGGCATTGGGATGAGTGCCTGTAGCATGTCACTTTGTTAAGAAACAAAGCCTTAGTTTTCCTTCTGGTTGATTACTAGGGTGCAGGCTCAGTAGTTGTGGCTCATCAGCTCTAGAGCACAAGCTCCGTAGTTGTCACCCACTTTCATATTCATTGTCATTATGATTTACTATCGACATAGAGGAGATGTATAGGCTATATAGGAGATCTCAGATCATTGTTAAGTGTGTAGTAGTGTTTTTGGCTTTTCCTGAAATTAATGTCAGTAAAAGTGCAATCCATTTGCAAAATGCTATTTAAATATTGGTCTTGAGTGGTATTTGCTTAAGTGATATTAATTTAATATTGGTCTTAAGTGATATTAACTGTTACGGGATTGGAAGTGACTGTGGAGAAAGGAGCCAAGCTCAGCATTTAAGACTTGGCACATAGTGGGTGCTCAGTAAATGCCGTAAAATAAAACCCAGATGTGTGTTCTTGGTAGAATATTTGCTGACGATTTTAATTGTATATTTTCATGACTTAACTCTTCTTCCTTAATGCCTTTGTCCTCCATAAACCTGGGAATACAGAGTGTTCTTATTTAATAAGAATGCTGCCTTAAAATATATTTGGTTCTAAAATGTTAAAAAATATATATATTGTCCACAAGTGTGAATAAAAACACGTGGCTCAATTTTTGATGGTTATAATATCAAAAAGTGTATTTGATAAAGTTGATTAGATTCAAGCCACTGAACTACATGAGTGGCAGTGTTAGTTACTGTGTTGTGTCCAGCTTTTTGCGACCCCGTGAACTGGAGCCCACCAGGTTCCTCTGTCCACGCGGTTTCCCAGGCAAGAATCCTGGAGTGGGTAGCCAAATCCTTCTTCAGAACTACGCATTATAACTGGTAAAATTCATTTTTATGAAAATATTCAAACTATTTAACTATTTTTGTCACCTACACCACAGCTCAGTTTGAATAAATTAATTGAAATAATCGATTCAAATCATTGAAAATATATCCATATACGAAAATGCAGCCAAATATTTAGAGTTAGCCCAAATAGATGTTTAGAAAATGCCTTTCTGATGTTATTGTTCTCAGGACGAGTAATCACTGTCACTGAAGCAGAACCCAACCACGATTCTTAAGGCATGTGGGATGAGAGTGCCTGTAGCATGTCACTTTGTTAAGAAACAAAGCCTTAGTTTTCCCTTCTGGTTGATTACTACTTTTTTTTTTTTTTTTAATTTGGCCTATTTTATTGGTTTTTTATTTATTTATTTTCATCTGTCTTTATTCTTTGGCCTGTGTGGGCCTCCCATTGCAGTGGCCTCTCTGGTTGCAGAGCACCGACTCTGGGCACACTCGCTCCAGAGCTCTTGGCTTGTAATCGGACACACTGGTCCAGCTGCTCTGCGACACGTGGGATCTTCCCGGGCCAGGGATCGAACCGGTGCCCCTTGCACTGCAAGGTGGTCTCTTTACCCACTGGACAACCAGGGAAGCCCCTGCTTGATTACTTTTTTTTAAGTGTTTCATCCATCTTTATTCTTTGGCGTTTGTGGGCCTCCCATCGCAGTGACTGCTCTCGGTGCAGAGCACTGGCTCTGGGCACATATGCTCCAGAGCGCTGGCTCGTAATTGGACACACCAACCCCGCTGTGCCTCGTCATGTGGGATCTTCCTGGGCCAGGGATCGAACTGGTGCCCCTTGCACTGCAAGGCAGACGCTTTACCCACTGGACCACCAGGGAAGCCCTGCCTGAAACTTTTATAAGGTTTTTGTGTGAGTGTGTGTGTGTGTGTGTGTGATTTTTTTTTTTTTCTTTGCCTGTAAGTCATCCTTTATTTTTCATCCATCTTTGTATTCTTTGGCCTGTGTGGGCCTCCCTTCACAGTGGCCTCTCATCGTTGCAGAGCACTGACTCTTGGTGCATGCACTCCAGAGCGCTGGCTCATGATTGGACACACTGGCCCAGTGGTTCCTCAGCATGTGGGATCTTCCTGGGCCAGGGATCGAACAGGTGCCACCTGCACTGCAAGGCGGTCTCTTTACACACTGGACCACCAGGGACACCTGCCTGAAACTTTTAAACTAAAGTACCTTTGTTCAGAACCCTGTGTGAGGCTTGCCATTCTAGGAGATGTTTGCAAGATTAATGACCTTTCTACTTTGCTTCCTCAGCTACCCCCAATCTCTGATCTATGAAGGAACCTGGCATGCAGACCCCATAAGAGTTGGGGGGCCTGTGTGAGCCTCCCATTGCAGTGGCCTCTCTTGTCGCAGAGCACCAACTCTGGGCGCATGCGCTCCAGAGCTCCAGCTCGGTAGTTGGACACATCAGTCCAGCCACTCCGTGGCACATGGGATCTTCCCAAGCCAGGGATCAAACCGGCGTCCCGTGCACTGCAAGGAAGTGTCCTTGCCCACTGGACCACCAGGGAAGCCCTATAAATATAACCTTATTTATGGCTGTGCTCGGTCTCCGTTGATGTGCGGGCTTTCTGTACTTGGGGTGAGCAGGGCAACTCTCTAGCTGTGGTGCGAGGGCTTCTCATTGCTGTGGCTTCTCTTGTTGCAGAACTTGGGCTCTAGGTGTGTGGGCTTCAGTAGTTGTGGTTCCTTGGCTCTAGAGCATGAGCTCAGTAATTGTGGCACACAGGCTTAGTTGCTCCAAGGCATGTGGGATCTTCCCAAACCAGGGGTTGAACCTGTGTCTCTTTCACTGGCAGGCATATCCCTCACCACTGAACAACCAGGGAAGCCCAGGTTCTTTTTTTTTTTTTTTCAGCAAAATTCAAAACTGCAAATGTTTAACAGTTTATAATTCATTAAGGAAAAAAAAGATTCCTTCCAGGAAAAAGCCTAACAGGAAAGCACATCCTTCCCTTACCACCTCTCCTGAATAATCAGTTTCACTAAGTAATCAGTTTCAGTCACCAACTTTCAGGGGATTTATAAAACACAGTAGAATGGCAGCTTGCTTTGTTCTCCTTTCTCTTTTACTGTTTTTTTTTCCTTTATCTTTCTCTTTTGCTGTTTTACCTGCTTGTGTTTTGGCTGCTCTAAAATCTGGTTGCATCTGAGCCCAGTGAACGTCAGAATATATACTGCTTAAAAAATGCAACACCCATCGTGTGGTGTTTGCCTGGCATTTTGTCAGGGTACTAGGTACTATTGAGTTGAAGGGAAGAACCACCTGCTGAGTCACTGGCACGAGCTCCTGACACAGCCCGTGGTTTCCATAGTGACATCTCAGAGAATGGCTCTTAAGAGAACCTGACTGGTTAAAGACCAGTTGAGCCATTTCCTGTAATTCAAGCTTTTTATTAATCCACAGATAGGAGCATTAGCTTGACTATTCTGAAGAGTAACTTTTCCATTCAAAATCTTTTGGAATAAAATTCACAGTGATGTTTGAAAAGTGAGGCAATTAGGATAGAACACTGAGAGAGACAACAGGAGTGGTAGTGATAAGAAAGTGTTGCTTACGAAGATAAAGAAATAGTAGTAGATACAAAAAATGTACAGTCGCCCCTGAGGAAAGAAAAGTTGCTTCAAATGCTTTATAACTAAGTCTTGCCCCTTAGTCACTGTGCAGCTACTTATCTCTGATAGAGCCAGAGGACACAGATTGTTATTTAGTGTTTTTGTTTTCAATAGTCTCCACTCATTATCTTATTTTCAGAAAAAAAGAATGGGAAAAGAATTTCCCTTGCCCGCCATCCACTTAATGATGTCTTTTTGTCTTATCCTTCTTTCCTTCCTCCTCCTCCTTTCTCTCTTCCATCTCCTCCACTTCCTCTTCCTTCTTCATTTTCTTCTTCAGTTTTACAATTACAGGACAGATTCGGGAGTTTTTATGTATATGTGCTTAAGAGCATGAGCTCAGTAATTGTCGCACACAGGCTTAGTTGCTCCAAGGCATGTGGGATCTTCCCAAACCAGGGGTTGAACCTGTGTCTCTTTCACTGGCAGGCATATCCCTAACCACTGAACAACCAGGGAAGCCCAGGTTCTTTTTTTTTCAGCAAAATTCAAAACTGCAAATGTTTAACAGTTTATAATTCATTAAGGAAAAAAAAGATTCCTTCCAGGAAAAAGCCTAACAGGAAAGCACATCCTTCCCTTACCACCTCTCCTGAATAATCAGTTTCACTAAGTAATCAGTTTCAGTCACCAACTTTCAGGGGATTTATAAAACACAGTAGAATGGCAGCTTGCTTTGTTCTCCTTTCTCTTTTACTGTTTTTTTTCCTTTATCTTTCTCTTTTGCTGTTTTACCTGCTTGTGTTTTGGCTGCTCTAAAATCTGGTTGCATCTGAGCCCAGTGAACGTCAGAATATATACTGCTTAAAAAATGCAACACCCATCGTGTGGTGTTTGCCTGGCATTTTGTCAGGGTACTAGGTACTATTGAGTTGAAGGGAAGAACCACCTGCTGAGTCACTGGCACGAGCTCCTGACACAGCCCGTGGTTTCCATAGTGACATCTCAGAGAATGGCTCTTAAGAGAACCTGACTGGTTAAAGACCAGTTGAGCCATTTCCTGTAATTCAAGCTTTTTATTAATCCACAGATAGGAGCATTAGCTTGACTATTCTGAAGAGTAACTTTTCCATTCAAAATCTTTTGGAATAAAATTCACAGTGATGTTTGAAAAGTGAGGCAATTAGGATAGAACACTGAGAGAGACAACAGGAGTGGTAGTGATAAGAAAGTGTTGCTTACGAAGATAAAGAAATAGTAGTAGATACAAAAAATGTACAGTCGCCCCTGAGGAAAGAAAAGTTGCTTCAAATGCTTTATAACTAAGTCTTGCCCCTTAGTCACTGTGCAGCTACTTATCTCTGATAGAGCCAGAGGACACAGATTGTTATTTAGTGTTTTTGTTTTCAATAGTCTCCACTCATTATCTTATTTTCAGAAAAAAAGAATGGGAAAAGAATTTCCCTTGCCCGCCATCCACTTAATGATGTCTTTTTGTCTTATCCTTCTTTCCTTCCTCCTCCTCCTTTCTCTCTTCCATCTCCTCCACTTCCTCTTCCTTCTTCATTTTCTTCTTCAGTTTTACAATTACAGGACAGATTCGGGAGTTTTTTTTATATGTAACTGATGTGACATCTACATACTAGGGAGATTCTAGGGCTATTCATACTCAAGGGATAATCAAGAAATCAGGCACCTTAAGACCTGAGAGAACATTCATGGTCAGTTTGAATGTTTGAGTAATGAATCTAAACCTGCTTGCTCCCCAGGGAACACTGATGGTTTATACAGAGCCTTAGAGCCCCGTGTTGTCGTTCATTTGCCCAGTCTTTTCGACTCTGTGATCCCATAGACTGCAGCACACCAGGCCTCGCTGGCCCTCACCATCTCCCGGAGTCTGTCCAAGTTCATGCCCATTGCACAGGTGATGCCATCCACCCCCCTGTAAGAAGATACTAAATAAAGTTTTGATGGTTTGGTGAAAGGAATTTAAAAATGTGTAATAGATCAGTATTCTTCAGTTTTTTGTATTATAACATAACATTCATAATACTGTTAGTGGTATATACATTTAAAATATTACATTTATTTTGATCCGGTCCCTTATATAGGCCGTGCTGTGCTAAGTTGCTTTAGACGTGTCTGACTCTGTGCGACCCCATGGAATGTAGTCCTCCAAGCACCTCTTTTCATGGGATTCTCTAAGCAAAAATACTGGAGTGGGTTGCAATGCCTTCCTCCAGAGACTCTTCCCAGCCCAGGGACTGAACCTGCATCCCATAGTCTCCTGCATTGGCAGGCAAGTTCTTTACCACTAGCACCACTTGGGAAGCCTGATCCTATCACTTAAAGCTATTGAACAGCTAGAGTTAAATCAGGGCCAAGAACTCGTTCATTGAATGAATGAATGAATGAATGTTCTCTCATGGAGTCAATGTTTATTCCAGCGATGGAAGCGTGTGTTGCCTCAAGCTTGGGTCTCTTTATGAGCACTGAAACTAATGTCCCCAGATGAACTCTTAGTTTGCTTGAGCTCCCCAATTTCACCTCGTTTAATTTCCTATTTTTGAATGGAAACAGAAAGTCATTTTACCACTTAATGATGTCTTTTTGTCTTATCCTTCTTTCCTTCCTCCTCCTCCTTTCTCTCTTCCATCTCCTCCACTTCCTCTTCCTTCTTCATTTTCTTCTTCAGTTTTACAATTACAGGACAGATTCGGGAGTTTTTTTTATATGTAACTGATGTGACATCTACATACTAGGGAGATTCTAGGGCTATTCATACTCAAGGGATAATCAAGAAATCAGGCACCTTAAGACCTGAGAGAACATTCATGGTCAGTTTGAATGTTTGAGTAATGAATCTAAACCTGCTTGCTCCCCAGGGAACACTGATGGTTTATACAGAGCCTTAGAGCCCCGTGTTGTCGTTCATTTGCCCAGTCTTTTCGACTCTGTGATCCCATAGACTGCAGCACACCAGGCCTCGCTGGCCCTCACCATCTCCCGGAGTCTGTCCAAGTTCATGCCCATTGCACAGGTGATGCCATCCACCCCCCTGTAAGAAGATACTAAATAAAGTTTTGATGGTTTGGTGAAAGGAATTTAAAAATGTGTAATAGATCAGTATTCTTCAGTTTTTTGTATTATAACATAACATTCATAATACTGTTAGTGGTATATACATTTAAAATATTACATTTATTTTGATCCGGTCCCTTATATAGGCCGTGCTGTGCTAAGTTGCTTTAGACGTGTCTGACTCTGTGCGACCCCATGGAATGTAGTCCTCCAAGCACCTCTTTTCATGGGATTCTCTAAGCAAAAATACTGGAGTGGGTTGCAATGCCTTCCTCCAGAGACTCTTCCCAGCCCAGGGACTGAACCTGCATCCCATAGTCTCCTGCATTGGCAGGCAAGTTCTTTACCACTAGCACCACTTGGGAAGCCTGATCCTATCACTTAAAGCTATTGAACAGCTAGAGTTAAATCAGGGCCAAGAACTCGTTCATTGAATGAATGAATGAATGAATGTTCTCTCATGGAGTCAATGTTTATTCCAGCGATGGAAGCGTGTGTTGCCTCAAGCTTGGGTCTCTTTATGAGCACTGAAACTAATGTCCCCAGATGAACTCTTAGTTTGCTTGAGCTCCCCAATTTCACCTCGTTTTTAATTTCCTATTTTTGAATGACACATCACCCACGGAGACACCCAAACAGAAAGCTAGGTGGAAGGAAGCAAACTTTATTCTTAATAATAATTGTAATAGTAACAATAGCTGCTAATTTTTTTTAAAATTTTTATTTTACTTTTTACTTCTACAGAGTTTTGTTGTTTACAGATATGTATGATCCCAGATTAGTCATATGTATATCCCCCCCATCCCACCCCTCCAGGCCGTCACACAGCACCCCTGCAGGATCCCCTTTGCTGCTAATGTTTATGGAACACTCACAGCACTGCAAATGCTTTGCATGACTTAATGTAAATTAATTTACTGTCAATTCTAAGAACCCTCCCGAAGAAGGCGAAAAGACGGAGCTCAGTCTTAAAGGAGATGGACATGAAAGCAAGTTACTGTGGTACATTTTGATGCCTGTGGGGACACTAGAGCGGCTCCCAAGGGGAAGGACCTAGCTTTCTGCTGGAGACAAGAAGCTTCCAGAGCTGAACAAGGACCACCTAGCGCCACTGGTTCTGGCATATTGCCTGGTAAGTAGAAACACAGCAGGGCTGTTTTCAAGAAAAAAAATCTTTGGTTCCCTCATTTAGATGTGTCACTATGAATGAAAGAAACTGTTACAACAAGCTGTATTTTTTTTTTAAAAGATTTATTTATTTATTTGAGATGGGGTGGGGTGGGGAGGGAGGGGAGCAGGCGGGCCACTTCTATTGGGCTTTCATTTGTCCATTTTCATCCATCTTTGTTCTTTGGCCCGTGTGGGCCTCCCATCGTGGTGGCCTCTGTTGTCGCAGTGCGCCAGCTCTGGGCACATGCACTCCAGAGCTCCGGCTCGGTAATTGGACACATCGGTCCAGCTGCTCCTGGGCACGTGGGATCTTCTCAGGTCAGAGATCGAACCGGCACCCCTTGCACTGCAAGGCGGTGTCCTTACCCACTGGACCACCAGGGAAGCCC
Organism: Tragulus kanchil; assembly: GCA_022376925.1. Lineage (NCBI taxonomy): Eukaryota > Metazoa > Chordata > Mammalia > Artiodactyla > Tragulidae > Tragulus > Tragulus kanchil. The sequence continues at coordinate 60,149,963 of JAIOJX010000002.1, forward strand.
CAAGCTGTATTTTTGATAGCTTATATACTTAGATCAAATAGTATATGAGGTTTGGGCTAATATTCTCCAGGAAGATAAGAGAGTTGAGGATAGACGTTTGACTAGGTACCATAGATTAAGGATCTCACCTCGTTTTAATTTCCTATTTTTGAATGACACATCACCCACCGAGACACCCAAACAGAAAGCTAGGTGGAAGGAAGCAAACTTTATTCTTAATAATAATTGTAATAGTAACAATAGCTGCTAATTTTTTTTTAAATTTTTATTTTACTTTTTACTTCTACAGAGTTTTGTTGTTTACAGATATGTATGATCCCAGATTAGTCATATGTATATCCCCCCCATCCCACCCCTCCAGGCCGTCACACAGCACCCCTGCAGGATCCCCTTTGCTGCTAATGTTTATGGAACACTCACAGCACTGCAAATGCTTTGCATGACTTAATGTAAATTAATTTACTGTCAATTCTAAGAACCCTCCCGAAGAAGGCGAAAAGACGGAGCTCAGTCTTAAAGGAGATGGACATGAAAGCAAGTTACTGTGGTACATTTTGATGCCTGTGGGGACACTAGAGCGGCTCCCAAGGGGAAGGACCTAGCTTTCTGCTGGAGACAAGAAGCTTCCAGAGCTGAACAAGGACCACCTAGCGCCACTGGTTCTGGCATATTGCCTGGTAAGTAGAAACACAGCAGGGCTGTTTTCAAGAAAAAAAATCTTTGGTTCCCTCATTTAGATGTGTCACTATGAATGAAAGAAACTGTTACAACAAGCTGTATTTTTTTTAAAAAAAGATTGATTTATTTATTTGAGATGGGGTGGGGTGGGGAGGGAGGGGAGCAGGCGGGCCACTTCTATTGGGCTTTCATTTGTCCATTTTCATCCATCTTTGTTCTTTGGCCCGTGTGGGCCTCCCATCGTGGTGGCCTCTGTTGTCGCAGTGCGCCAGCTCTGGGCACATGCACTCCAGAGCTCCGGCTCGGTAATTGGACACATCGGTCCAGCTGCTCCTGGGCACGTGGGATCTTCTCAGGTCAGAGATCGAACCGGCACCTTGCACTGCAAGGCGGTGTCCTTACCCACTGGACCACCAGGGAAGCCCCAAGCTGTATTTTTGATAGCTTATATACTTAGATCAAATAGTATATGAGGTTTGGGCTAATATTCTCCAGGAAGATAAGAGAGTTGAGGATAGACATTTGACTAGGTACCATAGATTAAGGATCTGGAGTACAAAAATCACAGTGAGGAGGGTCTTAGGACACAGGGCAGAAAAGATGAGTGGTAGGAAAAGATAAAGGTGGGTGTGAGAGGTGGAGGTGCTCAGCCAGAGCAGGGTGTGCTGCAGACCCACGTGGAGGGCCTGGGGATCTCAGTCATCAGCAGGCGTCCAAACACGTGCCCCTGCATGTGCAAAGGAGTGGAGAGAGGACTGGCCGCAGTGAAAAGGGAAGATGTCCTCTGATCTTTACTCCCATAATCCATCCAAAGAAAGGAGGGAGTCAGTTTTACTCTTAGGTGTGCCAAGTCGTTTGCAACTCTTTGCGACCCTGTGAACTGTGGTCTGCCAGGCTCCTCTGGCCGTAGGATTCTCCAGGCAAGAATGCTGGAGTGGGTTGGCATGCCCTCTTCCAGGGGATCTTCCCAACCCAGGGATTGAACCTGCATCTCCTGTAGCTCCTGCATTGCAGGCAATTCTTTACCACTGAGTCACTGGGGAAGCCCTTACCTTTAGGGCCAGCTTTAAAAATAGGCTTAAATGATTGTGTGTTTCCCCCTCCTCTGTCCCACTAAAAAAAATCTCCTTATAGCAACTAAGCACAAAAAAGGGTTGAAAATACACATGTTTTTTTTTTTAAAAGATTTATTTATTTATTTGAGATGGGGTGGGGTGGGGAGGGAGGGGAGCAGGCGGGCCACTTCTATTGGGCTTTCATTTGTCCATTTTCATCCATCTTTGTTCTTTGGCCCGTGTGGGCCTCCCATCGTGGTGGCCTCTGTTGTCGCAGTGCGCCAGCTCTGGGCACATGCACTCCAGAGCTCCGGCTCGGTAATTGGACACATCGGTCCAGCTGCTCCTGGGCACGTGGGATCTTCCCAGGTCAGAGATCGAACCGGCACCCCTTGCACTGCAAGGCGGTGTCCTTACCCACTGGACCACCAGGGAAGCCCCAAGCTGTATTTTTGATAGCTTATATACTTAGATCAAATAGTATATGAGGTTTGGGCTAATATTCTCCAGGAAGATAAGAGAGTTGAGGATAGACATTTGACTAGGTACCATAGATTAAGGATCTGGAGTACAAAAATCACAGTGAGGAGGGTCTTAGGACACAGGGCAGAAAAGATGAGTGGTAGGAAAAGATAAAGGTGGGTGTGAGAGGTGGAGGTGCTCAGCCAGAGCAGGGTGTGCTGCAGACCCACGTGGAGGGCCTGGGGATCTCAGTCATCAGCAGGCGTCCAAACACGTGCCCCTGCATGTGCAAAGGAGTGGAGAGAGGACTGGCCGCAGTGAAAAGGGAAGATGTCCTCTGATCTTTACTCCCATAATCCATCCAAAGAAAGGAGGGAGTCAGTTTTACTCTTAGGTGTGCCAAGTCGTTTGCAACTCTTTGCGACCCTGTGAACTGTGGTCTGCCAGGCTCCTCTGGCCGTAGGATTCTCCAGGCAAGAATGCTGGAGTGGGTTGGCATGCCCTCTTCCAGGGGATCTTCCCAACCCAGGGATTGAACCTGCATCTCCTGTAGCTCCTGCATTGCAGGCAATTCTTTACCACTGAGTCACTGGGGAAGCCCTTACCTTTAGGGCCAGCTTTAAAAATAGGCTTAAATGATTGTGTGTTTCCCCCTCCTCTGTCCCACTAAAAAAAAAAAAAAATCTCCTTATAGCAACTAAGCACAAAGATTGAAAATACAGGGATTGGATAGTACATCAATTCAAACATGCTGTAGTTTTGTTGTAGATTGAGGGCAGTTTCATTATAAGGAATAGTATTTTCCCCAAGGAAGTTCAAGAAATTTGTGAGAAAGAATCTCACAGAGGTCCAAGGAAAAGACCCCAGTCCAGCTGAGTCAAAGGCCAGGGCTCTGGAACTGGGCGCTGGAGAGCCACAAGGAAACGAGACTCCTGCATCTGCCCTGTCTATTCTCTACCAACTGCCTTCTCCTTGCTCGTAATTTCTGCTCTTTTGTGACTTCAACTCTTCAAGTCCACACATAGCTGCCCTGGCCTAAATCAACGTGGATTTTCAGTTCTGATGACCCATTAATTGGCTCTTTAACTCTGTGTCTCTCAGCTCCAGTTCCCAGGAGAGGAAAGCCCGTTAGTTGGGATCACTTACTTGGGGCCAGAGTCCTTTGTGGCAGAGTAACCTCAGAGGCCCTGGTCAGCAAATCTTGCCCTTGACTACTTTCATAGCATGGGTTAAGGTGGACATCTTCAGAATGAGCTCTGGGGAGGTAAGTCCTTCAGATGCTTGATATGATGCACTTAACCATCAAAACAAATAGCAATCAGTCTTTTGCAATTGTATCAGCAGTCATGTCAAAATAAACCACATCAGTATTTCAGTATGGGCGAGGAGGTGAAGAAAGCAGGAAGGGGCAGTATGGGCGAGGAGGTGAAGAAAGCAGGAAGGGGCAGGGCACTCCTGAGTTGATACAAGGGCACAGAAAGAGGAAACTGATGTCAGCCTCACCCCACTTTGACTGCCTGTGCTTTTCTAGCTCCACTGCTCCAGGGCTCCTGATGCTCCTGCAGATAGAATCCAGTCTTGGCGTCTGCTGTTTCTAACTGAGGCAGGAAGTATGAGGGAGACTTGAAATTCAGTCATACTCTCTAAGACCCTCAATGGCTTCCTGGATGTGGGTGAGGCAATTCTTTACCACTGAGTCACTGGGGAAGCCCTTACCTTTAGGGCCAGCTTTAAAAATAGGCTTAAATGATTGTGTGTTTCCCCCTCCTCTGTCCCACTAAAAAAAAAAAAAAATCTCCTTATAGCAACTAAGCACAAAGATTGAAAATACAGGGATTGGATAGTACATCAATTCAAACATGCTGTAGTTTTGTTGTAGATTGAGGGCAGTTTCATTATAAGGAATAGTATTTTCCCCAAGGAAGTTCAAGAAATTTGTGAGAAAGAATCTCACAGAGGTCCAAGGAAAAGACCCCAGTCCAGCTGAGTCAAAGGCCAGGGCTCTGGAACTGGGCACTGGAGAGCCACAAGGAAACGAGACTCCTGCATCTGCCCTGTCTATTCTCTACCAACTGCCTTCTCCTTGCTCGTAATTTCTGCTCTTTTGTGACTTCAACTCTTCAAGTCCACACATAGCTGCCCTGGCCTAAATCAACGTGGATTTTCAGTTCTGATGACCCATTAATTGGCTCTTTAACTCTGTGTCTCTCAGCTCCAGTTCCCAGGAGAGGAAAGCCCGTTAGTTGGGATCACTTACTTGGGGCCAGAGTCCTTTGTGGCAGAGTAACCTCAGAGGCCCTGGTCAGCAAATCTTGCCCTTGACTACTTTCATAGCATGGGTTAAGGTGGACATCTTCAGAATGAGCTCTGGGGAGGTAAGTCCTTCAGATGCTTGATATGATGCACTTAACCATCAAAACAAATAGCAATCAGTCTTTTGCAATTGTATCAGCAGTCATGTCAAAATAAACCACATCAGTATTTCAGTATGGGCGAGGAGGTGAAGAAAGCAGGAAGGGGCAGTATGGGCGAGGAGGTGAAGAAAGCAGGAAGGGGCAGGGCACTCCTGAGTTGATACAAGGGCACAGAAAGAGGAAACTGATGTCAGCCTCACCCCACTTTGACTGCCTGTGCTTTTCTAGCTCCACTGCTCCAGGGCTCCTGATGCTCCTGCAGATAGAATCCAGTCTTGGCGTCTGCTGTTTCTAACTGAGGCAGGAAGTATGAGGGAGACTTGAAATTCAGTTAGACTCTCTAAGACCCTCAATGGCTTCCTGGATGTGGGTGTAGACCCCAATCCTCCTTTCTCCATATGGTTACACCCTGAGTCCCAGTGGTGAGTAATGTCACGGAACTCTTAACTAGTTCCTATTAAATTGGCCTCCCACACGGCTGAATCCTGCTTGCTGGACCCCACTTACTGGCATAATGGACATTTTGGTAGGTGTCTTGTCTGGCTCCTACACTGAACACCACTCCGAAACCCTCCCTCCATGCTCTGAACAGCCACTACTGAGCCCCTGAATTCTGCTCAGGCTTGCTAAACCCCAGCACTTCTGAGAGCACCACAGCGTTACCAGCTACCAGAGCCCCTGGGTTGCCAGGCCAGACTTCCTCCTTTCTGCTCAGGTCTCAGCCTGCCCTGACCCCAAGAACAAACTTTTCCGACTTCATAATTACCTCAAAGGGAATTTTATCTTCACCTTAGCAGGGATAAAATAGAAAACTCTATGCAGAGGTGGTGGTGTCCTGGTAACACGTTCAGGAAGCCTTACTTTGCATGATTTCAGAAGCTTGTTGGCTTTAACACCTTGAACTTCCTCATGAGGAAACATTTCCCCAAGGATTCCTTAATCAAAACGTCATGTTAGTTTTGTAAAAAAGTTCCCTTCAACAGTTAGAATTGGTAGGGATTTAAGCTGAAATACTGAGTTTGGCAGGAAAGTGATACATACTCCTCAAAGCTACTGTTCTCAAGAAGAAGAAAGAACAAAATAAAAGATAAACACAAATAAATAAATAAAACTACAGCTCTCATCATCTGTAATTTTAGTTAAAAGATTCATTTGGACCCATGTGTCATCAGTGTGCATAGAATCCCAAACATGAAAGCTTCAAGCTCAAATACAACAGCTAACTAGAACAAATATATTTGAGTCATTTTGATTCCATAAGGAAATAGGTCAGAAATTAATTTATAAAAAGCACTCTTGTTAATTAGATTCCTTTCAGGTGAAACATGAAGCTTTGAATAGCATTAATTCTCCTGATGCTCCTGCAGATAGAATCCAGTCTTGGCGTCTGCTGTTTCTAACTGAGGCAGGAAGTATGAGGGAGACTTGAAATTCAGTTAGACTCTCTAAGACCCTCAATGGCTTCCTGGATGTGGGTGTAGACCCCAATCCTCCTTTCTCCATATGGTTACACCCTGAGTCCCAGTGGTGAGTAATGTCACGGAACTCTTAACTAGTTCCTATTAAATTGGCCTCCCACACGGCTGAATCCTGCTTGCTGGACCCCACTTACTGGCATAATGGACATTTTGGTAGGTGTCTTGTCTGGCTCCTACACTGAACACCACTCCGAAACCCTCCCTCCATGCTCTGAACAGCCACTACTGAGCCCCTGAATTCTGCTCAGGCTTGCTAAACCCCAGCACTTCTGAGAGCACCACAGCGTTACCAGCTACCAGAGCCCCTGGGTTGCCAGGCCAGACTTCCTCCTTTCTGCTCAGGTCTCAGCCTGCCCTGACCCCAAGAACAAACTTTTCCGACTTCATAATTACCTCAAAGGGAATTTTATCTTCACCTTAGCAGGGATAAAATAGAAAACTCTATGCAGAGGTGGTGGTGTCCTGGTAACACGTTCAGGAAGCCTTACTTTGCATGATTTCAGAAGCTTGTTGGCTTTAACACCTTGAACTTCCTCATGAGGAAACATTTCCCCAAGGATTCCTTAATCAAAACGTCATGTTAGTTTTGTAAAAAAGTTCCCTTCAACAGTTAGAATTGGTAGGGATTTAAGCTGAAATACTGAGTTTGGCAGGAAAGTGATACATACTCCTCAAAGCTACTGTTCTCAAGAAGAAGAAAGAACAAAATAAAAGATAAACACAAATAAATAAATAAAACTACAGCTCTCATCATCTGTAATTTTAGTTAAAAGATTCATTTGGACCCATGTGTCATCAGTGTGCATAGAATCCCAAACATGAAAGCTTCAAGCTCAAATACAACAGCTAACTAGAACAAATATATTTGAGTCATTTTGATTCCATAAGGAAATAGGTCAGAAATTAATTTATAAAAAGCACTCTTGTTAATTAGATTCCTTTCAGGTGAAACATGAAGCTTTGAATAGCATTATCCATTCTGATTTATAATTAATGGACTCAATTTCTATTGTAGAGAAGAAATTTCCTATTCATCCATCAGGGACTTTCAAATCACTATCATTCATATTATGAAGACAAAAAATGTGAACTGTTCCCTAGACAAAGTATATGTTTTAAAATAATTTTATTAATCAGGTTTTACTTAAATTGGAATACATAAGGTAAGAAGTTAATTACCCAAACCTGTTTATATTGCATAATCACCAATTAGGCCTATAGTATATGATTATAGGCAAAACACTTTATCCTCTGTGAGACTCAGCCATGTCATATGTAAAATGGATATATGAAATAATAGACCTACACCTTCAGGGTGCTGAGAGGGTCTAATGAGACAATGCCACATGGAGGCAATGGCAGTCTTGACAAATATATGTGCTTCAAGATTTAAGAATCAAAGTCAAAGGTCGACCTGGGTGGTGTTTGTTAGGCAGAACTTCTTTGCTGCCCTTACAACTATTTTGAAATCCTTGGCTGAAATCCTACACTTTCATTAAAATAACACTTTTGTAACTTACCAGAAGCAGAGTACAGTGGGCATGTGTCCTTTTTCTGGCTGCCTGGTATTACTCTGATGAAATCCACATTGTGTGGTTATTGGAAGTGATGGAGCCAGACATTTTCTCGCCCCATTCCCTTCTGGGAAAAGCCAATTGGATGCTCCTGCCCAAAGCCTTGAATCTGATGCTAGTGAAGCTATTGTACAAGGACAATTTCAAATTCATACATGCAGGTGCATCTAGCAGTAGCCACAGGCAAAAGTGGCAGTCATGTCCTTTGAGATGTCACAAATGGACCGTTCTTGCAGGGAGGTTTTGGCCTGGCTCCTGCTCCTTGACTTTTTCTGGCTCCTCTCAAATTTCCAGCGTTGGAGTTTAGCTCTCTCATCCAATCTGTGATCTACCCTCTGCCTTTCCAACAAATTCCTTTCCTGCTGAATTTAGCAATAGTCTTCTGTTTGTTTTCAAGAACAAGCATATAGCTTTTAGCCAATTAATTCATTAGGAAATTATCTTTTGATGGTTACATTAGAAATGATTCTAATTTATTAGTTTTCCTTAAGCTTATATTGCCTTTTGGAAAATTAATTTTCTTTCAAAAACAAAAGATGGTTGACTCAGAACCCTACAAAGAATGGTAAGCCCTGTATTGATGTGGCTATCTTGCATATAAACTGCTTCCTCTTGATTTTTTATAGTTTTTTTTTGGCCACTTCTATTAATCTTTCATTTATTTATCTTTGTGCTTTGGCCTGTGTGGGCCTTCCATTGCAGTGGTCCCTCTCGCTGCAAAGCACCGGCTCTGGGTGCAATGCACCCCAGAGCTCCAGCTAGGTAGTTGGACACAATGGTCCAGCCGCTCCGCGGCGTGTGGGATCTTCCCAGGCCAGGGATCAAACCGGCACCCCTTGCACTGCAAGGCGGAGTCCTTACCCACTGGAACACCAGGGAAGCCCCCCTCTTGACTTTGAAAATTTGTATTTGAGTGTGCTAGGTCTTCATTGCTGCATGAGCTTTTCTCTAGTTGCGGCAAGTGGGGGCTATTCTAGCTGTGGTGCCTGGACTTCTTGTGTGCAGTGGCTTCTCTTGTTGCAGAGCATGGGCTCTAGGTTGAGCTGGCTTCAGTGGTTGCTTTTCCTGGGCTCTAGAGCACAAGCTCAATAGTTGTGGCACAAAGGCTTAGTTGCACCTTGGCATGTGGGATCCTCTCAGACCAGGGATTGAATCTGTGTCTCCTGCATTGGCAGGCAGATTCTTCTCCACCGAGCCACCAGGGAAGCCCTCCTCCTCTGATTTCAATGGGGACTTCTTTTTTTCCCTTAGTGAGTATGTATTTTTCCTTTCTTTTCATTTGTAAGTCTGTCTTGCTTTTCTCAAGACTGTTTTTCCTCATTGGTCCATCACTACCCTGTTCTACATTCCTGCCACTGATCCACAAATTTGCCTCAGTTTGTAAAGGAAGAGAGCTTTCATAGAAGAAGCACAAAGGAAAGGAATCTCTGGCAGCATCTGGGAAGGAGAGACAAGGCAGGAAGGAAAGCTTCTCACATTTCTCTCTCTTAAACTTCACTCTCCATTCCCTGGGAAGTTTGTGCTTTCCACTCTTGGGGTAGAGAAATGAGAAAGGGGTAAATGTAGAAAAGAAAAGAAAACCTACTTATTGTTGTAATTTCTATTCTCAGCCCTTTCCAACTGAACTGCAGAGACCCTTGTGTTGTTTATTGTTGAATCTAACAGATGTTTAACAGAGCTTTTTGAGCAATTGTGATGGATCTTTTCAACATGATCTATATAGATTCTTATTCTAGCTGTATTAAGGCTTAAAATAATTTTTTATGAGCTGGTTTGGGAACTTATTCATAATTTGTAACTAGTCCTATTAGAAATTATATTCCAAAGATCAAATCGTAGTCTTATAAATCAACTTTTGTGAGGCAATTTCAGGTAGAATAGACACTGCCCTTACAGTGCTGATGATGGCAGTGATGGTTTAGTAAGTAAGGGAGACTTTGGCTCAAAGTTGATCTGTGTTGATAAACAAAGTATTAACAGGATCTTAATATACGAATTGGCTAATAATTTTTCTCCACTTTGAAATATCTGCTCAGGGCTTCCCTGATGGTCCAGTGGGTGAAGAGTCCACCTTGCAGTACAAGGGGCACTGGTTCAATCCCTGGCCTAGGAAGATCCCACATGCTGCGAGGCAGCTGGGCCCCTGTGTCCAATTGTGAGCCAGTGCTCTGCAGCACATGTGCCCAGAGCCAGTGCTCTGCAATGAGAGAGGCCACTGCAATGGGAGGCCCACACAGGCCAAAGAATAAACGTGGATGAAAAATAAAAGTAAATAAAAAATCAATAAAAAGAGACCAAAAAAAATGGACAATTTATTAAAAAAAAAATCTGCTCAAATTCTACCTTTCATTATTAAATCTGCACTAGAGAGCTCAAGTGAATTTTTTTTTTAAAAGATTTATTTATTTATTTATTTTGGTGGGGGTGGGGTGGGGAGGGAGGGGAGCAGGAAGGCTACTTCTGTTGGTCTTTCATTTGTCTATTTTCATCCATCTTTGTTCTTTGGCCCGTGTGGGCCTCCCATCGCGGTGGCCTCTGTTGTCGCAGAGCACCGGCTCTGGGCGCATGCGCTCCAGAGCTCCAGCTCGGTAGTTGGACACATGGGTCCAGCCACTCCGCGGCATGTGGGATCTTCCCAGGCCAGGGATCGAACCGGTGCCCCTTGCACTGCAAGGCGGTGTCCTTACCCACTGGACCACCAGGGAAGCCCTCAAGTGAATTTGAGTAAAATATTCCAGAAGTGTTTTGGAACTGGCCAGGAAGTTTCAGGAGCCTCTGGATCCACAGCCACCCGCACTCTTTCTGCTGTCATCCTGGACATCAGTCCTTGACTTCTCCCTCAGCTATCTTACCAACAGCCGACGGACCACCTCCAGCTCCTTCTAACTGCCTTTCAGCTTGCTCACATTGCTGCACTCATTGGTTTGGTAATTACCCAGACCATAGATTTCTTTTTTTTTTGTCGGGGGGCGGGGGCGGGCCACTTCCATCGGTCTTTCATTTATCTATTTTCATCCATCTTTGTTCTTCGGCCCGTGTGGGCCTCCCATTGCAGTGGCCTCTGTTGTCGCAGAGCACCCTCTCTGGGCGCATGCGCTCGAGAGCCCGGATCGGTAATTAGACACATCGGTCCAGCCACTCCGCAGCACGTGGGATCTTCCCAGGCCATGGATCAAACCTGCTCCCCTGCACTGCAAGGCAGTGTCCTTACCCACTGGTCCACCAGGGAAGCCCAGACCTTAGGTTTCTACCTTTGGATGTCCCTGGCTCTTCCCTGTCTTTTCATTAGTGACTAAGTCCTAAATACCTTCTAATTGTCTTTGAGTCCTCCCTTTCCTCTCCATCTCCACTGTCAACACCCCAGTCTAGCCCACCACCAGACTTCACTGACGGTGCAGTTAGGAAGCAGTGGCTTCCTAATAGGTCTTTTTACGTAAAATTCTCCTTCTTCTAATTTGTTCTCTACTGTTTGGCTGAAGCAATCTTTTCAAAAAAGCAAATTTGGCCATGACTCTACTGTGTTTAAAAACCTTTCCATAGCTGACTGCTGCCATTAGAATGAAGTCCAGTGTTCTCAACATGGTCTATGCTTTCAGTCAGCATCATTCTGCCATCTTGTGCCATACTGTCTCTGGGTTCAGCCAACTGATCCTCTCTCAGTTCTTTGATCACAAGGAGCTTTCTCCTGCCTCAAAACTTCCACAGATTTTTTTCTTCTGCCCAAAGTCTTCAAATTTTCTTAAGCACTGTTTCCTCAGAGAAAACTCTCTTGACTCCACAAGCCAGGAAGGTCTCATTATGAAATCTGAGGAGCTCAAGGGGGCGCAGATTTATTTGCTTGTTTTTGGCCATACTCAGCCTTTGCTGCTGTGCGAAGGCTTTCTCTGGTTGTGGCAAGAGGGAGCTGCTCTTCACTGTAATGCTCCGGCTTCTCATTGTGGTGGCTTCTCTTCCTGCAGGGCACAGGCTCTAGGGCATGAGGGCTTCAGCAGTTGCAATTCTTGGGTTCTGAAGCACTGACTAAGTAGTTGTGGTGCATGGGCTTAGTTACCCTAGGCATGTGGGATCTTCCTGGACCAGGGATTGAACCCATGTCCCCTGCACTGGCAGGCAGATTTTTACCACTGGACCACCAGGGAAGCCCTCAGTCTTGTTTACTTTGGTTTTTTCCCGTCACTATCACAGTATCTAGCACTAAGCAGTTGTCCATTAAGTATTTATAGCACAAAATCAAGGAAGACTGAGTGAATAATTATCATTTGTTAGACATTTTCGTGGGTTTTCTAGGTGGTGCTGTGGTAAAGAATCCAACTCAGGAAATGTAAGAGGTGCAGGTTGCATCTCTGGTCAGGAAGATCCCCGGGAGAAGGAATGGCAACCTGACTCCAATACTCTTGTCTGGGAAATCCATGGACAGAGGACTCCTATGGACTACAGTCCATGGGGTCTCAGAAGAGCCAGACATGACTGAGTGGCTAAACAACAACTAAGTATGTGAGATACTTACCCCAGTGCCCAGCACTCTTACTTCACCACTCAGGGCAAGCTGTTAGTATTCTGCCCATCTGGAAGCTAGTAGGTCCAGCTCTTCCGTTCTCATGGTTCCAATATTAGATTCTCACTTCTGCATCTTTGGCTGTCCTTCTTTATCACAAGGAGCTTTCTCTGCCTCCATAGAAGCTTCCAAACAGGATTTTTCAGCATCATTCTGCCATCTTGTGCCATACTGTCTCTGGGTTCAGCCAACTGATCCTCTCTCAGTTCTTTGATCACAAGGAGCTTTCTCCTGCCTCAAAACTTCCACAGATTTTTTTCTTCTGCCCAAAGTCTTCAAATTTTCTTAAGCACTGTTTCCTCAGAGAAAACTTTCTTGACTCCACAAGCCAGGAAGGTCTCATTATGAAATCTGAGGAGCTCAAGGGGGCGCAGATTTATTTGCTTGTTTTTGGCCATACTCAGCCTTTGCTGCTGTGCAAGGCTTTCTCTGGTTGTGGCAAGAGGGAGCTGCTCTTCACTGTAATGCTCCGGCTTCTCATTGTGGTGGCTTCTCTTCCTGCAGGGCACAGGCTCTAGGGCATGAGGGCTTCAGCAGTTGCAATTCTTGGGTTCTGAAGCACTGACTAAGTAGTTGTGGTGCATGGGCTTAGTTACCCTAGGCATGTGGGATCTTCCTGGACCAGGGATTGAACCCATGTCCCCTGCACTGGCAGGCAGATTTTTACCACTGGACCACCAGGGAAGCCCTCAGTCTTGTTTACTTTGGTTTTTCCAGTCACTATCACAGTATCTAGCACTAAGCAGTTGTCCATTAAGTATTTATAGCACAAAATCAAGGAAGACTGAGTGAATAATTATCATTTGTTAGACATTTTCGTGGGTTTTCTAGGTGGTGCTGTGGTAAAGAATCCAACTCAGGAAATGTAAGAGGTGCAGGTTGCATCTCTGGTCAGGAAGATCCCCGGGAGAAGGAATGGCAACCTGACTCCAATACTCTTGTCTGGGAAATCCATGGACAGAGGACTCCTATGGACTACAGTCCATGGGGTCTCAGAAGAGCCAGACATGACTGAGTGGCTAAACAACAACTAAGTATGTGAGATACTTACCCCAGTGCCCAGCACTCTTACTTCACCACTCAGGGCAAGCTGTTAGTATTCTGCCCATCTGGAAGCTAGTAGGTCCAGCTCTTCCGTTCTCATGGTTCCAATATTAGATTCTCACTTCTGCATCTTTGGCTGTCCTTCTTTATTATGGCATTTGTGAAAAGATGATTTTCTGCCTTCCCAACCTCTGATTGTTATAAAATCTCTATGAGAGGTCAGAAGAATTTCTGCCTTCAATATTAGCCAACCCTTTCCCTGTCTGGAGCTTACTCCATTCTTACGGATATTGGGAAGATAAGTGGAAATGATTAGGCTGTACTTTCCAAATATAAAGCATTGTACTGTAAGAGTTTGCCAAAGGGAATTAATATAAACAAGTGTCTGTAGAAGAACTTTATGAAGACCTTGTGTGTCTTTCAACCTTAATATTGAAGATTGTAGATATGATAGAAATCTGTAAATTGGATGTAAAAGCAAACTTATTAAAGTCTGAGACAACCACATTACCCGGCTGTACACAGCATGTTCTTGCTTCAGACACTGAGATAAATGAAAAAAAAAGGGAGAGGTATTGCCGTAGAGATAGTTAAAGAATGTCCTTTGACTAGCAGATTAGAAGTCTCCATCTCAGCCTGGGAGAAAATGTATTTTGCCTTCAAGTGATCCTTACAGATAATTTCTATCACAATTGTAACCCAAGTTATTAAAACTCCAATGAGAAACCTGCAAATGGCACTTTATGAAGACTTCTGTTCTTTTGCTAAAACTTACTTTAACATTTATGTGCAAATCTTAAAGCTACTACTACCTTTTTGCCTCAGAAAAATGTATTTTTTTTCCCTTAGAAGATATTATTAAACTCTTCCTTGAAATCTGTTCTGTCACACAGTTAGCTGCATTTTCTTTGAGACTCATATTTTATTTTTGAATCATTTGTCAGAGACAATACGTAGTACCACAAAGGATGCACCAGCACAGGAAATGCTTATGAAAGATGGAAAACCCACTTAATGATAGCTCATAGTAATCAGCTAGCAGAAATTTTTGTGGATGGTAATAGTCAGATCTTTATGTAGCCATTTAATCTGTACTTCAAAATTAAAAAAGTGATTACAAATCCATAGCTGGAAAAATCTGTCAGTTGGTGCAAGCATTTGCTGCAGGGAGACGATTTGTCAAGGTTAAGCTTATTTTGCCTGGTTGGGTAAGATAGGTTCTGTGGATAACAAAGAGGAAGCTGAAAGTTTTCATAAATTGAATGAATTTTATGTCATCGTAAATCTGACCACTGTTCCCTGAAATATTGCTGCATAAATCCATTTTTCAAATATGATAACTTAAAAGAGATTTGTATTCCCTAGGGAAATAATAATTTCCCTCTTTTCCCGGCATTGGGTATTCAGTCACGACCTTCTTTCACCCAGGCCGAGGTTTAGATAATTGCTTCTTCTTTCCCCTATTCTGGTGGTGACTATTTATAATCTAGTGTGTGTGTGTGTGTGAGAGAGAGAGAGAGAGAGAGAGAGAGAGAGAGAGTGTTCCTCTTTTTTTTTCTTTCTATTTTTAAGTATTTATTTGGTTGTGCTGGGTCTTAGTTGCGGCATGTGGGATCAAGTTCCCTGACCAGGAATCGAACCCCGGCCCCGCTGCATTGGGAACACAGAGTCTTAACCACTGGACCACCAGGGAAGTCCCGAGAGAGAGTTTAATTGGGCATTTTCAGGGAGGAAGAATAGTAGAGACAGAATGCTTTGCTAAAATATCCTGAAATCTAGATAAGAGCCTCTTAAATTTCTATGAGGACACCACTTCTTGTATGGCTGAATAACATTTCACAGTATTCATGTATTACATTTTGTTTATCCATTTATTCACTGATAAACATTTAAGATGTTTCCACTTTGGGGCTACTGGGAATAGAACTGACATAGACAATTATGTGAGAGTGTTTTGCTTGAGTACTTGTTTTAACTTCTTTTGGCTATATATTCCTTGGAGTATATCTGCTAGCGTCATATATTAATTTTATGTTTAGCTTTTTGAAGAATCACCCCGTGATTTTCCATAGCAGCTGCATAATTTTAGTTACTTATCAGAAAAGTATGGGAATTCCAGTTGTTCACAGTCTTACCAACACTTACAGTTTTCCTTTTTAAAAAAATTTTATCCATCCAAGTGGAAGTAAAGTGGCATCTTATTGTGGTTTAGAGTGGTATTTCCCTCCCTAATGATTAATGAAGTTGAGCATCTTTTTATGTGCTTGTAGGCTATTGCTTGTCTTTTTTGGAGAAAAGTCAATATAGATCTTCCTCAACTTTTGGTGGGGTTATGTCCCAATAAACCCTTTGTAAAGTGAAAATATCATAAGTCAAAAATGCATTTAATATACCTAATCTATCGAATATGATCTTATACTCACTTATCTTAAGCATACATTTGCTTACCGTTAGGCAAAATTATCTAACACAGAGCCTATTTTATAATAAACTGTTGAGTGTCTCATGTAACTTATTGAATACTGTGCTGAAGGTGAAAAATAGAGTAGTTATATAGGGACTGAATGGTTGTAAGTGTACAGGTGTGTACCCTCATGATCTTGCGGCTGACTGGGAGCTGTGCCTTTTTTGTCAGTGCCCAGCATCATGAAAATATCCCATTACATCTTGCTAGCCCAGGAAAAGATTAAAATCCAAAATTAAAAGTGTGGTTTCTATTGAATATCATAAAGCTGAAAACTTACTATAAGTCAGGGACTGTCTGTACATCTCTTTGCCCATTTTAAAATGAGGTTGTTTATTTTTTTGTTAGTGAGTTGTAAGAGTTCTTTTTTTTTCTAAGATATTCATATTTTTTATTAAATTTATTTTTGTTTTCCCTTTACAGAGTTTTGTTGTTTACTGCTATACATAAACCCAAATCAGCCATAGGTGTACACCTGACCCCTCCCACTTGAACCTCCCTCCCATCTCCTTCATCATCTCACCCCCCCAGGTTGTTGCAGGGCCCCTGTGTAAGTTCCCCTAGTCTTATAGCACATTCACCTTGGCTGTCTCCTTTACAAATGGTAATGTAAGTTTCCATGTTAAGGAGTTCTTTTTTATTTTTTAAGAGTTCTTTATATAGTTCCCTCTTGGATATGTGATTTGCAATTTTCCCCTCCAGTTATGTGGGTTGTCTTCTCGGTTTTTGACAATATCCCTTGATGTGCAAAGTTTCAATCTATTTTTCCCTCTATTGTTCATGCTTTTGGTGTCATATCGAAGAAGCCATTGTCAAACCCAATGTTGTGAAGATTTACCACTGTGTTTTCTCTAAGACTTTTATAGCACTAACTCCTTTTGTGAAGTTAGTACCAGCGTGACCACTTAAAGGAAAAGTAAAAAGAAAAGAATGTTATGTACTAACCTGCTCCAAACAGAGTTTATCTAATGATAAAGACTTTTGTTTTCAGTACTGTGTAATAAACCCTTTGAATAAAATATCATAATAAATCATTATACTCACTTATCTTAAAGCATACATTTGCTTACCGTTAGGCAAAATTATCTAACACAGAGCCTATTTTATAATAAACTGTTGAGTGTCTCATGTAACTTATTGAATACTGTGCTGAAGGTGAAAAATAGAGTAGTTATATAGGGACTGAATGGTTGTAAGTGTACAGGTGTGTACCCTCATGATCTTGCGGCTGACTGGGAGCTGTGCCTTTTTTGTCAGTGCCCAGCATCATGAAAATATCCCATTACATCTTGCTAGCCCAGGAAAAGATTAAAATCCAAAATTAAAAGTGTGGTTTCTATTGAATATCATAAAGCTGAAAACTTACTATAAGTCAGGGACTGTCTGTACATCTCTTTGCCCATTTTAAAATGAGGTTGTTTATTTTTTTGTTAGTGAGTTGTAAGAGTTCTTTTTTTTTCTAAGATATTCATATTTTTTATTAAATTTATTTTTGTTTTCCCTTTACAGAGTTTTGTTGTTTACTGCTATACATAAACCCAAATCAGCCATAGGTGTACACCTGACCCTTCCACTTGAACCTCCCTCCCATCTCCTTCATCATCTCACCCCCCCAGGTTGTTGCAGGGCCCCTGTGTAAGTTCCCCTAGTCTTATAGCACATTCACCTTGGCTGTCTCCTTTACAAATGGTAATGTAAGTTTCCATGTTAAGGAGTTCTTTTTTATTTTTTAAGAGTTCTTTATATAGTTCCCTCTTGGATATGTGATTTGCAATTTTCCCCTCCAGTTATGTGGGTTGTCTTCTCGGTTTTTGACAATATCCCTTGATGTGCAAAGTTTCAATCTATTTTTCCCTCTATTGTTCATGCTTTTGGTGTCATATCGAAGAAGCCATTGTCAAACCCAATGTTGTGAAGATTTACCACTGTGTTTTCTCTAAGACTTTTATAGCACTAACTCCTTTTGTGAAGTTAGTACCAGCGTGACCACTTAAAGGAAAAGTAAAAAGAAAAGAATGTTATGTACTAACCTGCTCCAAACAGAGTTTATCTAATGATAAAGACTTTTGTTTTCAGTACTGTGTAATTAGAAGTTGGTCCTGAATTCTGCTACTTAGCTACCTAGGCAAAAGCTAACTGAGCAAAAGACAATGTAACAAGAAGGCCAGCACAGCTCATGGAAGATGAGATAGTTTGGTGACAAGAAGCCAAGCTGATCACCAAATGAAGGTTTCTAGCACAAACCAATCTTTGCTATGTTTCAAAATACTCTACCTACTGCACAAGCTCATTTCATTTCTTAAAATAGTCCATTAGCAAATATCTTTCATTGAATAGTGAGACACAGCCTCGATCAGTAAGATGTTAGACATAACTTTGACGTGAGTAGAATTCTATCCATCGAGCAGAGCCAGCCTTTGGAAAACTGGACCAAAGAATAAGTTTGTCTTTAGTACCTCTTCACATACTGAAGTTTTAAAGAAAGATAGGCTAGCCTTCTGATTAACTGGGGCCCCATATATAAATGATTTTCTTAGTAGAGTCTCCATAGGTGTTTAGCATCACAGGTTGAGAAATTATTATTAATTTTTTTACTTCTTAAAAAATTGCTCAAGTTTAGTGGAAACTCATTCTTTCTAATTTAACTCACAAGAGGCTGCTTTATAAGTTAGAATGCCAGTTTCAGAATTTACAGTTTATATCTACCCAGATGTCAATATTGACTGTTAACTTCAACTTCTTTCTCTTAGTGGTATATCCATGAGAGACAAAATGTTGGTGCTACATTTTGGTAGAAACATAGTGAAGATGTATGTTGTGGGTCCAGGTAGGATGGATCTTTGATCCTCTATATAAGAGTTCTTTATATAGTTCCCTCTTGGATATGTGATTTGCAATTTTCCCCTCCAGTTATGTGGGTTGTCTTCTCGGTTTTTGACAATATCCCTTGATGTGCAAAGTTTCAATCTATTTTTCCCTCTATTGTTCATGCTTTTGGTGTCATATCGAAGAAGCCATTGTCAAACCCAATGTTGTGAAGATTTACCACTGTGTTTTCTCTAAGACTTTTATAGCACTAACTCCTTTTGTGAAGTTAGTACCAGCGTGACCACTTAAAGGAAAAGTAAAAAGAAAAGAATGTTATGTACTAACCTGCTCCAAACAGAGTTTATCTAATGATAAAGACTTTTGTTTTCAGTACTGTGTAATTAGAAGTTGGTCCTGAATTCTGCTACTTAGCTACCTAGGCAAAAGCTAACTGAGCAAAAGACAATGTAACAAGAAGGCCAGCACAGCTCATGGAAGATGAGATAGTTTGGTGACAAGAAGCCAAGCTGATCACCAAATGAAGGTTTCTAGCACAAACCAATCTTTGCTATGTTTCAAAATACTCTACCTACTGCACAAGCTCATTTCATTTCTTAAAATAGTCCATTAGCAAATATCTTTCATTGAATAGTGAGACACAGCCTCGATCAGTAAGATGTTAGACATAACTTTGACGTGAGTAGAATTCTATCCATCGAGCAGAGCCAGCCTTTGGAAAACTGGACCAAAGAATAAGTTTGTCTTTAGTACCTCTTCACATACTGAAGTTTTAAAGAAAGATAGGCTAGCCTTCTGATTAACTGGGGCCCCATATATAAATGATTTTCTTAGTAGAGTCTCCATAGGTGTTTAGCATCACAGGTTGAGAAATTATTATTAATTTTTTTACTTCTTAAAAAATTGCTCAAGTTTAGTGGAAACTCATTCTTTCTAATTTAACTCACAAGAGGCTGCTTTATAAGTTAGAATGCCAGTTTCAGAATTTACAGTTTATATCTACCCAGATGTCAATATTGACTGTTAACTTCAACTTCTTTCTCTTAGTGGTATATCCATGAGAGACAAAATGTTGGTGCTACATTTTGGTAGAAACATAGTGAAGATGTATGTTGTGGGTCCAGGTAGGATGGATCTTTAACTGATCCTCATAGTATGAGAGCACTGAATATAAATATTAGTTTCTTTTCTTTCTTTTTTTTTTTTAAAGATTTATTTATTTATTTATTTTGGGCGGGGGTCGGGTTGGGGAGTGAGGGGAGTGGGCAGGCTACTTCTATTGGTCTTTCATTTCTCTATTTTCATCAGTCTTTGTTTTTTGGCTCCTGTGGGCCTCCCATCGCGGTGGCATCTCTCATCGCAGAGCACCTGCTCTGGGCGCATGCGCTCCAGAGCTCCGGCTCGACAATTGGACACATCGGTCCAGCCGCTCCGCGGCACATGGGACCTTCCCAGGCCAGGGCTCGAACCGGCGCCCCTTGCACTGCAAGGCGGTGTCCTTATCCACTGGACCACCAGGGGAAGCCCTAGTTTATTTTCTCCAAAGAGAGTCTGTCTGTGCACAGGTACACTTGTTCACTCCCATCTACAGCTTTTCTTTTTGGCGGGTTGTAGCTTGAATAAAAGCATGCTCAGTGTACCCAGGAGCAATAACTCTGTCTGCCTCTCTGCTTACATACAGTTCCTTCCATACCAGGGCAGAGTTTGCTCTTCTGTTAATCTAACACCCTCTTACAAATGGCTACCCCTTGACTTGCACTTTGAGCAATCCAGTGGTTTCAATAACTTAAAAATAAGCACTCAGGCCATTCATTAATTGGAGGAAATTTAGTGATGCTATATTTTCCCTCCTTCCTCTCAAAACGCAAGGAACTTCAAGAGAAAGTGGGTCATATGTGCATTTAGTACTTCCTTTCCTACACATTAAAGTGCATCACAAACCTTATATATCTTAGGGTTTCTCAGAACAGGATTCTGTGATCATCAGTTGCACACAAGTTGATTTCAGCTGTTGCACTGATGAAGAACTTTTTTTTTTTTTTTAAAGATTTATTTATTTATTTATTTTGGGCGGGGGTCGGGTTGGGGAGGGAAGGGAGCGGGCGGGCCACTTCTATTGGTCTTTCATTTGTCTATTTTCATCTGTCTTTGTTCTTCGGCTCCTGTGGGCCTCCCATCATGGTGGCGTCTGTCATTGCAGAGTGCCAGCTCCGGGCGCATGCGCTCCAGAGCTCCGGCTCGGTGATTGGACACATCGGTCCAGCCGCTCCACTGCACGTGGGATCTTCCCAGGCCAGGGATCGAACCGGCCCCTTGCAATGCAAGGCGGTGTCCTTACCCGCTGGACCACCAGGGGAAGCCCCAGAACCTTTATTTTTAAGGTTATACATTTATGTTAATGTATGTTAGAAGATGATGTAACTAGCATATCAAACTCAGGCTATAGATACTATTGCTTGGGTGAAGCTAAAGTGTGAAATTATAAATGGTATGAGGATGTGGCAAAGGTGATAAAGGTGGTGCCCATAGATTAAAATTTGGGAAACCCTGAACTTATTTCTTAGATTAAGTAACAAAATTTTAGCAGCATCTATGCAGTCTGTCTTGATAGCTGATTTAATAGATCCAGCTAGTCGTATGCTATTCCCTATCCTGTATTTTGGTTCTAAATGCTTACCCCTCAACTGCTTGACATTACAAAGTATCAACTTCATGGGGGAAAAAATGCTTACTATAGCAAGCTCTACATGGGATGCCCTCTCCCAATTTTCCTCTTCATTCAGGCGTTTAGATTCAGCTGTTATCTGTAAATACACTCCCTTGTGATTATGCCTCATCTTCACTTTCTCTTCTCAGTAGGTCAGCCTTGCCTTTCTCTGAGTCTTTCAGTTCACCCACTTCTGAGCTGCCTCTCTCTCGAAACTTCCATTTAGCAATTTACTTTCCTATCAGGCGCTAAATGTACATCACTTTCCTCATTCATGACATTCTTATCCACTCCTCTTCCTAGTTCTCTCTGCCTCCTGCAACACTTGGGGAAAATAATAAACAACCAAAATAGTTACAATAGTTAGTTGTAATTAGGGCTATTTTTGTAAAATTAAGTGTCGCTTGCCCAAGCTCTATTCTTGGTATATTCTAGCTAAAGAATTGACATTGGTCCTCTGAAGTCAAAGTGTCCTGCCATCTGGGGATGCTGGGTGAAGCTAATATCAGCTTGGTCTATTGCCTTCCTTTCCTTAGGTCTGAGGCAGACTTCCGATCCTCCTGTTACGACAGGGCAGTAGGCATTTGACAATGTCACTGACTGGACTACAGGGTTTTTTTGGGGGGAGTGGGGGGGAAACCCAGTGAGTTTCTGAATTAACCGAGAGACAATGACTCTACTTGGGACATGTTCTTAAATTACTAAAAGTGATTCATTGCTGCAGATGCAGTCCTATTCAACTTTTTTCTTTGTTTGCATATCAGAAGCTAACTGTTCGTTGACCTTATCCCCCAATTTTTGGAACTGTGTTCTCCATGAATGAATTACTCTACTCTTGCCTGTGACTCCGGAGCATCTCTGCAGCCAGGGCCTCATCTGTGCCCAGTGCAGACTCTGCCTGTCTTAATCAGATGCCCAAATGTAAAGCGATCTTGGCTTACAAGGTTTATGATAATTAAAGTTGTGACTAAGAAAGGATAGCGCTTCCCCAATGAATGTGTGGATTTAAGGAAGGATATGTTACTCTTGTCCATATGGAAGCAAGAGTAATTGAAATGAATTTTTTAAAAAATTAAACGGTTACTATCCTTCACATTGCTAAATCACCTCCGCTGGGAAAAATGCTTACTATAGCAAGCTCTACATGGGATGCCCTCTCCCAATTTTCCTCTTCATTCAGGCGTTTAGATTCAGCTGTTATCTGTAAATACACTCCCTTGTGATTATGCCTCATCTTCACTTTCTCTTCTCAGTAGGTCAGCCTTGCCTTTCTCTGAGTCTTTCAGTTCACCCACTTCTGAGCTGCCTCTCTCTCGAAACTTCCATTTAGCAATTTACTTTCCTATCAGGCGCTAAATGTACATCACTTTCCTCATTCATGACATTCTTATCCACTCCTCTTCCTAGTTCTCTCTGCCTCCTGCAACACTTGGGGAAAATAATAAACAACCAAAATAGTTACAATAGTTAGTTGTAATTAGGGCTATTTTTGTAAAATTAAGTGTCGCTTGCCCAAGCTCTATTCTTGGTATATTCTAGCTAAAGAATTGACATTGGTCCTCTGAAGTCAAAGTGTCCTGCCATCTGGGGATGCTGGGTGAAGCTAATATCAGCTTGGTCTATTGCCTTCCTTTCCTTAGGTCTGAGGCAGACTTCCGATCCTCCTGTTACGACAGGGCAGTAGGCATTTGACAATGTCACTGACTGGACTACAGGGTTTTTTTGGGGGGAGTGGGGGGGAAACCCAGTGAGTTTCTGAATTAACCGAGAGACAATGACTCTACTTGGGACATGTTCTTAAATTACTAAAAGTGATTCATTGCTGCAGATGCAGTCCTATTCAACTTTTTTCTTTGTTTGCATATCAGAAGCTAACTGTTCGTTGACCTTATCCCCCAATTTTTGGAACTGTGTTCTCCATGAATGAATTACTCTACTCTTGCCTGTGACTCCGGAGCATCTCTGCAGCCAGGGCCTCATCTGTGCCCAGTGCAGACTCTGCCTGTCTTAATCAGATGCCCAAATGTAAAGCGATCTTGGCTTACAAGGTTTATGATAATTAAAGTTGTGACTAAGAAAGGATAGCGCTTCCCCAATGAATGTGTGGATTTAAGGAAGGATATGTTACTCTTGTCCATATGGAAGCAAGAGTAATTGAAATGTAAACGGGCTTTATGTTTTGTCATGAGAAAGAGGATGAAAGTTCTGGACATTCTGGGGGTATAGCTATGAGCAGAAAAGGTGGATAAAATGAAAGGTAGAAGTTACTTAAAGAGATACTAGGGGAAAGTTCCAGAAGCACGGGAAACCAGAGCAGGAATAGTAGGTTATTAGGATGCTAGGAAGAGTCCACTGGGAGAAGTGTATTAGTTTTATACAGATAAGTTATCTAGAAAAGACTCGGAAGGAGGAAGAAGCAGCTTCAGTCACTTCACCTGAATAGGCCTAGGTCTCTTGAGATTAGAAATTTGATAAAGAGATTTAGGATAGACTCTTAAGAGCACTGTTCAAGTGGTATCTGGAAGTTGCAGAGAGAAAGCTGTTTTCAGTTGTGACCAAGGACAGTGCCTAGTGGCCAGAACTGAGCTGAATCACCAGCTGACCCAGCAGTAACAATTTTGAGTAACAATTTGTTAAAATTGGGCTTAATGAGATAAGAAGTTTTAAACTGATGTAAGCAGACAGGCTGGCCTCCTGTCACTCTGGGTAATTTCTATCCTGAAATCTCACTGCAGAACCAAGCCATGCTGAAATCTAAGTGACTGACTGCTTGAGCTGAGCTGACGAGACCCAGAAAGGAGGGAAATGTCGAGGTCCGTGCGCGGTTTGGAAAAGAATTTCCAGACACGAGGCAGAGTGAGAGCAAAGTAAAGTTTATTAGAGTGGGGAAAGGGAGAGTTGCTGCCGATACAGCGGGTTGGTTTAAGGGAGAATCGGCGTTGTTAAAGTGGGAGATGACACTGCTGGAACAGCGGGTCGGCTCTAAGAGAACCGACCTTAAGCAGGGGTCTTTGATTCCTTTTATAGCCAGGGTCTAAGGAGTGGCATAGGGGTCTTAAGGATCATTGCTGATTGGACGATGTACTGGGTGGGTAGAGTGATGACTACAGCATGCGGTAGGGTCCAAAGAATGGCCCTGGGGTCTTAAGGATTGGGCGGTGTACTATAGCCCGGGGGAGGGGAGGACATTATGGGTCTTGCATTCTAAGACCCTCCTAGTTTGCCTTGTTCTTTCATCCTTGGGCACCACAGGGAAATTAGAGACTTAATTAATTAATTAAAAGGAAAGCCACAGTCCCTATGACAGGTGGTGATGCTGAAACTTCCCAGTCAGGAAATTCTATGAAGATACTCTCTGGGGGTTATTCTGACATATTTTTGTCCCAAGGCATAAAAAGGATTATTTGGGGATATGAAGTCTTTCTAGTTACCTTCAAATCATGCTGTATCTAGTCCTGAGAATGAATTGAAGTGAGTCAAAACGCATCTTTTTTTCCCGAATGCACACTGCAGTCTAATGTGTAACTGCAGCATAAGTGAAAAGCTTTGAGATGCATTTTCCTTCAAATCAAATTTTCTCTAATCTGAGTTTAAACCAAAGAAACGTATGTCCCAATTCTTCATTCTCTTTTTTTCTACCACCGTTTTTCTGTTCTTCCCTACAGTTCATGTAGCCATTTAGGTAGGATGAGCAATAGTATGTTTTTGATTGCTTATAATTCAAGTGACTTTTTAAAAAATTTATTTTTAATTGGAGGAAAATTGCTTTCCAATTTGTGTTGGTTTCTGTCATACAACAACATGAATGAGCCCTTCCCTCTTGAGCCCCAGCTCCTACATCGTCTCCTGCTCACCCACCCCTCCAGGCTGTGGTTTCAGCTCCCTTTGTTGTGCAGCAGGTAGGTTCCCATTAGCTGTCACTTTTTTACATTTAGCAGTGTGTTCCAGTGCTGCTCTCTCAATTCGCCCCACCCTCTCCTTCCCCCACTGTGCACAAGTGTTTTCTCTCTGCATCTTCATGTGACTTTGAGATTGTTTTGCTTGTGATTAAACTCCAAACACATTTTTCTTTGAGTTCATCTTCCCCAAAGACCAATTCTATTTTAACATACAGGTTTTGTTTGTTCTTAAAACAAAGCTGTTAATTGAAGCCAGTGGTTAACATAGGCACAAAGTTTTGGTTTTAGAATGTAGAAAAGATTTGGAGGTGTATTAAGACAAAGTGACTTCGGTTGTAGAAACAGCTCTCTAAATGAACAAAAGAAAATAGGGCATATGACACGGTGCTATCTCAGAAATGCGAGACCCATATCCGTGTCAAGTGTCAGTAAAAGATGGCTTCTGGTCCAGAGACAGCCATCAGCCAGATAAAGTCAACCTGAGGATACTCTCTGCACTCTTATTTAGTGCCCTGCCCCCATGCACTGTGATGGGATGAAAACCTAGTGGCAGTCAGACAAGAGAGAGAGAGGTGGTTCATATTGCAGGTAATAAGAACTCCATAAGCATACACTTGGCACTAGACGTGTAGGCAGAAATTGACATGTAAGTCAGAGAGGGAGTGGAGCAGGTAGGGATGATGGATGAGACTTCCACTGAAAGTCTTAGAAAAAGCTGCCACACTTTGTCTTTGGTCTCAATTGGTTTTCAGTCTTGATATCACACTGCTTCCTCTACATCTTCCCATCATGGTATTAACAACTGTCAAGTTTCATGATAGGACAATATTGAAGGGAAAAAAAAAAAGCACAGTATAGCTGATGCCTATAACCTTCATCTCCAAGGCAAATTGAGAATTCATATCCCCCTCCTGTGCCCCCAGTTTCCTTCCCATACAGCAACACATGTGTGCACATGATATTCAAGCTGTAGTCTTCTGTGCCTTTTTTCCCCCACCATGGTGTCACCAATGCTCGCCTGTAAATGTTTCCTGTCCCTGTAGAATGACCCTGTTCAGACATCACGTACTCTCCACTGCACATGTATCGATACAGTCAGTGGGTATTCATGGAGAAGAACCTGCAGGAGGTTGTGATCTGCACCAGTGTCTGCAGCTTAGGAGGGTTCTGAACTCTCTCACTAGTCCACACTAGCCTTTAACAATTCACTAAAAAAATTAGTTGTAGTCTTCTTACCTCCTTATGCTGCACTAGGAGTTCCTTCCTTTTGTGCTCTGCCACAAGTGAGCCAATGTTCTCAACCTCTCTCTCCTTGGAATTTTCTGTCATTTTTTGGATTTCAATTTTTTTTTTTTTTTTTTTGCACTGTGATATCAGCTGTTTGATGGGCTTAAACAAAGGCATGGTTATGTTTGACTGCACTGCTTTTTCTTTTTATTAAGGTGGAAGTGATATTCTTTCCAGCTCTCTCCTAAACAGAAGTGAAATTCTGTTTACTTTTATTTATTTATTTTTAAACATTTATTTTTTTTTATTTATCTTTTTTGGGGGGTGGGGTGGGGACGGGCGGGCCACTTCTATTGGTCTTTCATTTCTCTATTTTCATCCGTCTTTGTTCTTTGGCTCCTGTGGGCCTCCCATCGCAGTGGCCTCTGTCGTCGCAGAGCGCCGGCTCTGGGCGCATGCGTCCCAGAGCTCCGACTCGGTAATTGGACACATCGGTTCGGCCGCTCCGCGGGCACGTGGGATCTTCCCAGGCCAAGGATCGAACCGGCGCCCCTTGCACTGCAAGGCGGTGTCCTCACCCACTGGACTACCAGGGGAAGCCCCTGTTTACTTTTAAATATACTTAATTTGGGCTAATGGCAGGATAAACCTTCAGATATTCCTAAGAAGCAGTTACAGATGTGAGACACACAACATGAATGTGCAGGCGTCACCTATAGACATGGTCATCAAAACAGATAGAATAGATGATACTTTAGGAGAAGAATAAACTGGTAAAAAGCTAATGGTTGGAGACAGAATGAAATCATTGAACTTACTGTAAAAATAATGTGTTTATGTGTGCACTTGATGGAAAGTGGATGATTGAACAAAATAATAATTATACTTCCTCTATAGACTTCTACCATTCCAGTTGTATATCTGATTTCCTGCTATCTGAACCTTTTAGTTAAGCAGAACTGTGTCTAGAAAATCATCTCAACGTTTTTCCTCTCTTCTTTCTCAGCTAGCTTATATTCTGGCTTTAGCAGTTAGGATCCTGGGTTTATAGGCAAAGAAAGAACTCGCTAATTCTTTCATTTTTTTTCCTTCAAATTTCATTAATTATTTAAAGTGGTGACACTTCAAATAGCTAAAGCCTAACAAAAAAAACCCTAATGGTGATTCATTAATTTCCTCCACCAGAGCCCGCATCTCAGCCCAAGAGCTCATGATGGCAGCAACATGAGGTTAATTCTGGAAACACGGTCTGCTTGCTAGTCGAATTGTTAGTTTCACTGCTCTGCTCTTCTGGGTGAGGAACTCCCGCTGTTCGCATATGCAGAATGATAGATGAGAATTAGGCCTTCTAATTGGGAGTTAGGTATTCTGGGCAAAATTAAGGATGATGTAGGTAGGGTGGATTAGGTTGAAATGACATCCGCTCCCCCAACAAAGCCCTTAAAATATACACACAGATACACACATAGCAGCTAACAGAGGCAGTATCCACCCTCTAAAACAAGGTAAATCACCAGACATCTGCAGTGCCCTACTAGTCTTCCGGCAATAGCGGCATAGTGTGATCATTAAAGTAATTAAGGCTCTGGACTCTGAGTCTAAATACAGGCTGTATCTCTTGCTAGCGGTGTAACCTTGAAAAGTTATTTGACCTCCTCAAGTTTCAGTTTCCTCTCATATTATATAGGAGTTAATAAGCATAGTAAACGTGTCAAATATGTGCTGTTATTTATTCATTTATTTTTATTTTTTATTTTGAGAGTGCATCGAGTTCTTTATTTAGACAAAAGTACATGTAAATATTTATTTTTGGTTTAACAAATTGGGAGAAGGGTCAGAAGAAAGTATTCTGACTTAAGCACCAAAAGGGATGATAAAGGCAGAAAACAGAGGAAAAGATAAATGGAACACGGAGAATAGATTTAACTTGCATAGCTGGAGTCCCAAGAGATGAGAGAGAGCAAGGAGAAGTTTGTTATGTCCAGTCCCTGCTCGAAAGACTTTACAGATATAGCTAATTAAATCCTCATAAAACCTTTATAAGTTTGGTACTCTTCTGGCCACATTCATTCTACAGGGGAGGAAACCGAGGCACTGAGAAGTAAGGTGGCTCTCCCAGGGCCACTTAACTCCTCAGTAACGGAGCTGAGATATACACCCAAGCAGTCTGGCTTCAGAGTCCACATTTGAAACCAGTCCAAATCTGAAGACATTATATTTGTTAACTCGTGAACTGCTCAGCCCCAAAAGCCGTGAGGCAAGTGCTGTCCTTTCCCTCATTCTGTGGGTGACGGAGTTTAAACTTGCCCATGATGACACAGCTAACTGGGCTTCCCTGGTGGCTCACTGGTAGAGAATCCACCTGCAGCACAGATGACACAGGTTAGATCCCTGGGAAGAGCCCTTGGAAGAGGGCATGGCTACCCACTCCGGAATTCTTGCCCAGAAAATCCCATGGACAGAGGAGCCTGGTGGGCTATGGTCCATGGGGTTGCAAAGAGTCAGACACGACTGAAGCAACTGAGTACACCCAGGACCCACCTAATGATGAGGCCAGGATGCAAGCCCAGGCAAGTTCAGCTCTAAAGCCCACAGTCAAAATCATCATGCCGGATCCCCTCTCAGCAAAAGGACCTACATCAGAGCATTCTTGTGAGAATGAAATGGTATACGATATTTAAAGCACTTAGCCCAGTGCCTGGTACATACTCAGGTGGTATTCCTACTACTAACTACTCCTATTACTGGTTATCCTCTGATGGCTTGTAGCACACAAAAAAATTACAGTGAGTAGGAATAGCAGGAATGTATAGAATTGTGCCTGATATGGTACCCTTGCGCTCTTGTTCTCACTTCACAAGAGGGCCTTTGCTGGAGAATCCTTGTATCCCTCTTCATTTATCTCCAAAGCCTAACTGCAATATGACAGGTGACCTGGTACCAGGGCTTCCCTGGTGACTCAGTGGTAAAGAAGTCACCTGCAGTGCAGGAGACATGAGTTTGATCCCTGGGTTGGGGAAATCCCCTGGAGAAGAAAATGGCAACTCAATCCAGTGTTGTTGCTTGGGAAATCCCAGAGAAAGAGAAGCCTGGTGGGGTATAGTCCAAGATGCTGCAAGTGTTGGATACAACTGAGCAACTAAATCACCACTGATACTTGAAAGCTTGAAGGAAAAGAGAAAGGCCCATACGTCTTCGTCTGGCAGTTTTAAAATGTGATAGAATGCCATTCTATCTTTTTTTTTAAAGATTTAAGTTTAATCTTTTTTTTCAATATTTATTTATTTTTGGCGGGGGCAGGTTGGGGAGGGAGAGGGGTGGATGGGCCACTTCTATTGGTCTTTCATTTATCTGTTTTCATTGTCTTTGTTCTTTGGCTCCTGCGGGCCTCCCATCGCGGTGGCCTCTGTTGCCTCAGAGCACCCGCTCTGGGCGCATGCACTCCAGAGCTCTGGCTCAGTCATTGGACACATCGGTCCAGCCGCTCCATGGCACGTGGGATCTTCCCAGGCCAGGGATCGAACCGGAGCCCCTTGCACTGCAAGGCGGTGTCCTTACCCACTGGACCAAAAGGAAAGCCCCATTCTATCTTAACTGATGGCAAGGTGACATAGAATACCATGTCCCACTTTCCAACTGAGGCCAAGGTATGTATAACAGTAAGCGGTTTTAAGTAAGTGTAGCTTTTACTCTGTGTCAGCTACTTTTCTAAGTGAATATGTGTTAATTGACATATTCCTCAGAAGAGCCTTATGAGGTGAATGCTATTATTCTGTCCATTTGGTAGAAGAGGAAACTGAGGCCCAGTTTCCAAGACCACATAATCAGTAAGTGATAGAGCTGAAATTTGAACCCAGTTGGGCTCCAGAATCCAAGCTCTTTCGTTCCTGTCACATCAGTACTAGTTTAATACACTTTTCACATTGCTAGCAGTGTGGAAACAAAAGGTTAAATATATCTTTTGAAATACAAAGTGGGCATTTTTTATGAAGATGCTTTGGAGTATTCCCAAATTAAGGATGCCTGTTGTTTTTCATATTCACAAAAGGCTTTTTTTTTCAATCTCCAAAGCCTAACTGCAATATGACAGGTGACCTGGTACCAGGGCTTCCCTGGTGACTCAGTGGTAAAGAAGTCACCTGCAGTGCAGGAGACATGAGTTTGATCCCTGGGTTGGGGAAATCCCCTGGAGAAGAAAATGGCAACTCAATCCAGTGTTGTTGCTTGGGAAATCCCAGAGAAAGAGAAGCCTGGTGGGGTATAGTCCAAGATGCTGCAAGTGTTGGATACAACTGAGCAACTAAATCACCACTGATACTTGAAAGCTTGAAGGAAAAGAGAAAGGCCCATACGTCTTCGTCTGGCAGTTTTAAAATGTGATAGAATGCCATTCTATCTTTTTTTTTTTTTTTTTAAAGATTTAAGTTTAATCTTTTTTTTCAATATTTATTTATTTTTGGCGGGGGCAGGTTGGGGAGGGAGAGGGGTGGATGGGCCACTTCTATTGGTCTTTCATTTATCTGTTTTCATTGTCTTTGTTCTTTGGCTCCTGCGGGCCTCCCATCGCGGTGGCCTCTGTTGCCTCAGAGCACCCGCTCTGGGCGCATGCACTCCAGAGCTCTGGCTCGGTCATTGGACACATCGGTCCAGCCGCTCCATGGCACGTGGGATCTTCCCAGGCCAGGGATCGAACCGGAGCCCCTTGCACTGCAAGGCGGTGTCCTTACCCACTGGACCAAAAGGAAAGCCCCATTCTATCTTAACTGATGGCAAGGTGACATAGAATACCATGTCCCACTTTCCAACTGAGGCCAAGGTATGTATAACAGTAAGCGGTTTTAAGTAAGTGTAGCTTTTACTCTGTGTCAGCTACTTTTCTAAGTGAATATGTGTTAATTGACATATTCCTCAGAAGAGCCTTATGAGGTGAATGCTATTATTCTGTCCATTTGGTAGAAGAGGAAACTGAGGCCCAGTTTCCAAGACCACATAATCAGTAAGTGATAGAGCTGAAATTTGAACCCAGTTGGGCTCCAGAATCCAAGCTCTTTCGTTCCTGTCACATCAGTACTAGTTTAATACACTTTTCACATTGCTAGCAGTGTGGAAACAAAAGGTTAAATATATCTTTTGAAATACAAAGTGGGCATTTTTTATGAAGATGCTTTGGAGTATTCCCAAATTAAGGATGCCTGTTGTCTCTTTCCATTCAATTGCATTCTGATTCTTTTACCTATAAGGCTTTCAACTCTTGACCAAAGGTAAGATTCTTGACAGAATGTTCTGGATCCATTCAGAAGCGCTTGCTCGGCTATGAGGTGTTGGGGCATTGTCCTTTCTGCTTTTTTTTTCTGCCAAGCTGCACAGCTTTTGGGATCTTGGTTCCCTGACCAGGGATTCAACCTGGGCCATGGCAGTAAAAGCACTGAGTCCTAACCAGTGAACTGCCAGGCAGTCGCTCCCAACTTCTTCCCCCCGTCTTCTATTACTAGGGTAAAAGTTGTTGGCTACTGGATTTGCTCTGCGATGGCCCACACTCTGTCTGTGGAGTGTGCTTTCTCTGAATCTGAATAAATCCATTTCTTACCTATCACTTTGCCTCTCGCTGAATTCTTCTCTGCAAAGAGACATGAAGAACCTGAACCTCAGTGGGTCCAGATATTGGGTGAGTGATTTTAATTAACAGGGTTTAGGCTGGGTTCGAGTGCTGGCCGTGTGGGTTCAAGTCCTAAACAGGGTTTAGGCTGGGTTTGAGTCCCAGCTACATGGGTTCAAGTCCCAAACAGGCTTTAGGCTGGGTTCGAGTCCCGGCCACGTGGGTTCAAGTCCCAAACAGGTTTTTGGCTGGGTTCGAATCCCGGCCACGTGGGTTCAAGTCCCAAACGGGTTTGATTAAGTCTGGGCCCTGGGTTTAAGTCTCAAATTGAGGTTGAACACTTTCAGATGGTGACCATGAATGAAGAGACGGTGATAAGGTAAGAAAGGTTTACAGTTAGATTTTTGTCCCAGAGAGGCCCACAGGAAGCTGTGAGCCAGGTAGACTGGGGAAAATAGAATTATACTGCTCTCTTTGACTCTGAGATTTTCCTCCTACATTCTTGTTCATTCTTGCTTTGTTTCTTGCTTTGCAAGCTCTTTCGTTCCTGTCACATCAGTACTAGTTTAATACACTTTTCACATTGCTAGCAGTGTGGAAACAAAAGGTTAAATATATCTTTTGAAATACAAAGTGGGCATTTTTTATGAAGATGCTTTGGAGTATTCCCAAATTAAGGATGCCTGTTGTCTCTTTCCATTCAATTGCATTCTGATTCTTTTACCTATAAGGCTTTCAACTCTTGACCAAAGGTAAGATTCTTGACAGAATGTTCTGGATCCATTCAGAAGCGCTTGCTCGGCTATGAGGTGTTGGGGCATTGTCCTTTCTGCTTTTTTTTTCTGCCAAGCTGCACAGCTTTTGGGATCTTGGTTCCCTGACCAGGGATTCAACCTGGGCCATGGCAGTAAAAGCACTGAGTCCTAACCAGTGAACTGCCAGGCAGTCGCTCCCAACTTCTTCCCCCCGTCTTCTATTACTAGGGTAAAAGTTGTTGGCTACTGGATTTGCTCTGCGATGGCCCACACTCTGTCTGTGGAGTGTGCTTTCTCTGAATCTGAATAAATCCATTTCTTACCTATCACTTTGCCTCTCGCTGAATTCTTCTCTGCAAAGAGACATGAAGAACCTGAACCTCAGTGGGTCCAGATATTGGGTGAGTGATTTTAATTAACAGGGTTTAGGCTGGGTTCGAGTGCTGGCCGTGTGGGTTCAAGTCCTAAACAGGGTTTAGGCTGGGTTTGAGTCCCAGCTACATGGGTTCAAGTCCCAAACAGGCTTTAGGCTGGGTTCGAGTCCCGGCCACGTGGGTTCAAGTCCCAAACAGGTTTTTGGCTGGGTTCGAATCCCGGCCACGTGGGTTCAAGTCCCAAACGGGTTTGATTAAGTCTGGGCCCTGGGTTTAAGTCTCAAATTGAGGTTGAACACTTTCAGATGGTGACCATGAATGAAGAGACGGTGATAAGGTAAGAAAGGTTTACAGTTAGATTTTTGTCCCAGAGAGGCCCACAGGAAGCTGTGAGCCAGGTAGACTGGGGAAAATAGAATTATACTGCTCTCTTTGACTCTGAGATTTTCCTCCTACATTCTTGTTCATTCTTGCTTTGTTTCCCTCTCTCTTTTGTTAACCTGAAAAGACCTGTGAGGTCACCAAGGTGTATTTTGCTTTCATTGCCCTCCCTCTAACTGTTAAAAGTGCCGGCGTTTTGTTCCCAACTTATAACTAGACCAGCAGGGCCCAAGGCCAAAAGTGGCTCTGCTTCAACCTCAGGTGGTCATTGATGTGGCTGACCTTTTGATAGAAGTTCTTGTAGACACTGGTGCAACCTTTTCAGTCTTAGCCCAAAGGATTGGAAACCTTAGCAGTCATAAGGAGTATGTAATGGGGTTGTCAGGAAAGAAACAGGGGCATACTTTCCTGGAGCCCGTTTTGTACAATAATGGACAGCTGCTTTTTAATTCATTTCTGTTTGTGCCTGATTGTCCTTTCCTTTTAATGGGGAGAAATTTATTAACTAAGTTAGGGGCCACTCTGTCTCTGGAGGAAAAAGGGAACCACCCTCACTGTGTAATAAATATAAACAAAGAGTTATTCATGATCATGATTTAGTTGGGTTGAGTTATGGATTTCAATAGGGATGGGTTAAGACCAGACTAGATTTGGTCTCTTCCTCCAAAGTATTCTTAAAATGCTGCTTTTGACAAATTGATTATGGTTTGACAAATTGTAAATTTCTTTGCCTTTAAGTGATTTGTACTTACTTTAGAGATCTTCATATACTTTCAATTAGAGAATTAGTATTGTCTCACAGTGACTTATGATCTTATCTGGCTAAAAACTAACTTTGAGGTGTTTTACAGGGTCCCTATGATATGACAAAGAAAAATAGTTAACTAAGACTATTTAATATGTTAAATGTAATTGTTTGTAATTATGGTTGTTGTAACCCACCTTTATTGTACACTGTAAGCAGATGTTGACCATGCCTTTTAAGTTTTCTGTCATTTATAGATGTAAGTCTCAAATTGAGGTTCTTAGGTGACTAAGGGTAAGAAAGGTTTACAGTTAGATTTTTGTCCCAGAGAGGCCCACAGGAAGCTGTGAGCCAGGTAGACTGGGGAAAATAGAATTATACTGCTCTCTTTGACTCTGAGATTTTCCTCCTACATTCTTGTTCATTCTTGCTTTGTTTCCCTCTCTCTTTTGTTAACCTGAAAAGACCTGTGAGGTCACCAAGGTGTATTTTGCTTTCATTGCCCTCCCTCTAACTGTTAAAAGTGCCGGCGTTTTGTTCCCAACTTATAACTAGACCAGCAGGGCCCAAGGCCAAAAGTGGCTCTGCTTCAACCTCAGGTGGTCATTGATGTGGCTGACCTTTTGATAGAAGTTCTTGTAGACACTGGTGCAACCTTTTCAGTCTTAGCCCAAAGGATTGGAAACCTTAGCAGTCATAAGGAGTATGTAATGGGGTTGTCAGGAAAGAAACAGGGGCATACTTTCCTGGAGCCCGTTTTGTACAATAATGGACAGCTGCTTTTTAATTCATTTCTGTTTGTGCCTGATTGTCCTTTCCTTTTAATGGGGAGAAATTTATTAACTAAGTTAGGGGCCACTCTGTCTCTGGAGGAAAAAGGGAACCACCCTCACTGTGTAATAAATATAAACAAAGAGTTATTCATGATCATGATTTAGTTGGGTTGAGTTATGGATTTCAATAGGGATGGGTTAAGACCAGACTAGATTTGGTCTCTTCCTCCAAAGTATTCTTAAAATGCTGCTTTTGACAAATTGATTATGGTTTGACAAATTGTAAATTTCTTTGCCTTTAAGTGATTTGTACTTACTTTAGAGATCTTCATATACTTTCAATTAGAGAATTAGTATTGTCTCACAGTGACTTATGATCTTATCTGGCTAAAAACTAACTTTGAGGTGTTTTACAGGGTCCCTATGATATGACAAAGAAAAATAGTTAACTAAGACTATTTAATATGTTAAATGTAATTGTTTGTAATTATGGTTGTTGTAACCCACCTTTATTGTACACTGTAAGCAGATGTTGACCATGCCTTTTAAGTTTTCTGTCATTTATAGATGTATTTATGTTCTGATGCTGGTTCAAAACATGCCTAGACATCAAGGGGATCCATAGGAAGGCTAAGTAACCCAGTTACTACTACTTACATCAAGATGATGGCTTATGTAGAGATTTCAGCCTGTATGGACTAAAACTAGGAGCTGCCCAGCCCCTGAGGCCCCTAGATCAGGTACTCAAGAGATTTTTACTCCCTGATAGGCAGGGTCAATGCCCATGCTCAGCCTTGAAGCAATTACAGAAGATGGAACTTCGCCCTTCTGCCTCCCAGAA
Organism: Tragulus kanchil; assembly: GCA_022376925.1. Classification (NCBI taxonomy): domain Eukaryota; kingdom Metazoa; phylum Chordata; class Mammalia; order Artiodactyla; family Tragulidae; genus Tragulus; species Tragulus kanchil. Next base: position 60,185,811 of record JAIOJX010000002.1, read on the forward strand.
GAATATGGGAGTAAAGTCTCTTGAGGGGGGAATGTAAGGGTTAGGAGGGAAAGGGGCAGGGCACAATTTTTGAAAAGAATGACAGCCCAAGGACACAGCATAAACCCATCAGAATCAAATGGGTTCAAGATGGCAGACCAGATCTTGATCCTCAGTCAGCAAGCTAGATGGCACACCTAGAGGCTCCATGACAGTTCCACCCCTTTCCTAAAAGAGCTAGAATAATCCTCCCACTCATTAGCATATGGAATTACCCAGCCTATAAAAGCTAAGAATGCTATGTTTTCAGGGCCACTGGATTTGCTCTGCGATGGCCCACACTCTGTCTGTGGAGTGTGCTTTCTCTGAATCTGAATAAATCCATTTCTTACCTAAAAAAAAAAAATGTTGGCATGAACTGGCAACCAGTGACAGCCTCATTTTATCTTATTTTGGATCCTCAGAGATCAATTTCTCCTAATTTATTTCTGAAGAAATATATATAATGTGATAGATATATTATTTTATTTATATAAAAATATAGATTATTCCTGGAGTAGGAAATGACAACCCACTCTAGTATGCTTTTTTTTTCTTTTTTCTTTATTTTTAAAATTTTTTTTATTTTTGGGCGGGGGTCGGGTTGGGGAGGAAGGGGAGCGGGTGGGCCACTTTTATTGGTCTTTCATTTGTCTAGTTTCATCCATCTTTGTTCTTGGCCCGTGTGGGCCTCCCATCGCGGTGGCCTCTCTTGTCACAGAGCACCGGCTCTGGGCGCATGCACTCCAGAGCTCCGGCTCGGTAATTGGACACATCAGTCCAGCCGCTCCTGGGCACGTGGGATCTTCCCAGGCCAGGGATCGAACTGACGCCCCTTGCACTGCAAGGCGATGTCCTTACCCACTGGACCACCAGGGGAAGCCCTCTTTTTTCAATTTTTATTTTACTTTTTACTTTTACAGAGTTTTGTTGTTTATAGATATGTATGATCCCAGATTAGTCATATGTATATTCCCCCCTTCCCACCCCTCCACACCATCACACAGCGCCCCTGCAGGATCCCCTTTTCTCACAGCACAATGACAATAGCTATTTTTTTCACATATCACTCCAGTATTCTTGCCTGGAAAATGCCATGGACAGATAAATCTAGTGTGCTATGGTCCATGGGGTTGCAAAGAGTCACTGAGTGACTTAGCATGTACACAGATATGATATATTATTCTATATGTGCATGTGTGCTTAGTATTCTGTATATAATATGTAAATTGTGCTTTATATGAAAATACGTATATGTGTCTCAAAAGATCAGGCAGGATTTGTAGACAGAGGCCCTTTAGGGAACGTGTTTCATATGTTTCTCTTCCTTGGTGCAGAAATACACCTTGTCCTTTTTTTGGAAGCAACACAGAAACATTTGCTGTACCTTGCTAAAAAGAGTAGACGATAGTCATGGTCTGCTGATCCCATCTGCTTCTCATGAGATGAATAAAGGTATGTGAGGTATTTGCCCCCTCCTCTAAGAGACCTTCCCGAGGGTTTCATGTAACCACATGTTTTGCTTGTTACTAGTTGGTGTACTGGATTCAACAATCCGAGCTGAAATGTAACACGTTGATTAATGCATTTTACAAACTCATAGCCAGTTCACAGTATTTCTATAGATTAGATTTTAAAGTATAATCTATAAATATGAATGTATACCATTTTGTAGTATTTTAAGAGATATTAGTGAAGGATGGAAGAATTGAAGAGGCAGTATAATGCTCAAACTTTCTCATTATTTACTAATGTGAATTTGTTGATACTACATCTGATGCTAATGGTAAATACTTTGAAGGTAGGGTTTTTAATTTATAGCCCATAGTGAGCCTAACATAATACTGGAAGTATTGGAAGTATTTGGAAGTACTAGGTAGTATTTGTTGAACAGTGGATGATTAAATACATATAAATATAGATAAACAGATAGATAGACCCTATTGCTTCTGCTTCTCTGGAGAACCCTGACCGACACACACTGTCATACTCAGGGTGCAAGGTGGCATCTGTATTTTAGCAGCCGGATGCAGGAAGGCCTGAAGGAAGAGGGGCTAAGAGCAGGCTCCAGGTTTCTCTTGAGAGCTTCCCGGAAACTGCTAACAGGACCCTCCCACTTACATTCCGTTAGCCAGCGCCTCGCCACACAAGCCACGTGCACTATAAACAGGGCTGGAAAATGTCATCTTTATCCTGCGTGGCTGTATGCCTGGCTAAACGTTCTAATATCAGGTAAGTAAGCAAAATGGATATTGGGTTCAACTAACAATGTCTCTTGTTACCAAACCAAACTTGGATCCACTTGCCTGAGCATGGTAAGCCAGTCTACTGACATGGAGTTGTGAAGAAGGAAAGCACAGCATTTACAGCAGGGCACCAAGCAAAGAGTTCAGGACAAGTCTTGCTCAGAAAGCCCCAAATTCACAAATAGGGTTTAGGAATGCATCTTTAAAGGTCAGGCGAGGGAGGGAGTTTACAGGGTATGTGATCAGGTTGTGCATGATGCTCTGATGAGTCATTGGTAAGGTAACAGGGTGACGTACTAGGGGTTAACATTATCAGTCCTTAGGCTCTAGGAGGCCTGGGGGCCGTGTACTCATGGTCATCAAGTAGTTAACATCTTCCATTTGGTGTGAGTGATGCGCATGAGATCCTGTTATCCAGGTCTTCAGAATGGAGCTAAAGTTGGAGGATGCAGAGGAGGGGTCTGTCCTGAGAAGGCCCATAGGGCCCCTCTCTATTTTACTCCCAGTCTTCAAAGTCATTTCAGTTAAAAACTCTATTAATTAAAAGTTCTGTTTTTCATAATGATTTTAAAACTTAACTCTAATGTATGATGTAATTCAGCTATATAAAATAATTTCCTTAGAGTGGAAACTACTTGGTAAACACATTTTCACCATCACATTATTTTCTTCTAATATACAAGAAACTAACCATGCCTTTTATGACAAAACTATCTTCCCCCAAGAAATATTTAAATAAAAATACAAAATATGTTTATTTTTTAAAATACAGTAAACAATTTCCCCGGAATACAAGCCAAAGTCACCAACTTATAACTTTGTCTCATTTGTTTAGCACTGTTACTGTTTGAAAAATAAAGCATATTGCAAATATGAATAGAATAGAAAAATAATAGAATAGCATAGAAAAATAATCAAGTGAATTTCACTTTCCCCAAATTCATGATATTCAAAAGATATGCCTGATGTGAGAGGAAAGGAGGGATAAGTAGAGCACAGAGGGGTTTTAGGACGGTGAAACTGGCCTGTGTAATAGTATCCTGGAGGATACTTGCCCCCATATGCTCGTCAAACGTATGCAACATACAGCGCCAAGAGAGAGTTCCGTACTCAGCTATGGACTTCGGGTGGCGATGGTGTGCGGGTGCAGGGTTGTCAGTTCTGCCGTTCTGTGGGATGTGGGTGATGGGGGAGGCTCTACATGTGTGGGAGCAATGGATATAATACGAGGTATTTCTGTACTCTCTGTTATGTTGCTGTGAACCCAAACCAACTCTAAAAAAGGATTTCTATCTTGAGAAGTTGTGCATATTGTCAGTTTTTGTGAATCAAATAATATATTTTATTCGTTTAACAAATACTTATTACTGTCCTAGTATGTTCCAGCTGTGGTAGAAGATACAAGCATCTTTGCCTGCGTGTGAACTAAACCACTTCAGTTGTGTCTGACTCTGTGGGGATCCTGTGGAGTGTAGCCTGGCAGGCTCCTCTAACCTTGGAATTCTCCAGGCAAGAATACTGGAGTGGGTTGCCATTTCCTTCTCCAGGGGATCTTCATATTTTGAGACTTTTAGAAACACATAGAAAATAATCTGTTGGAAGCTAAAACTTCTTGGGGTCGAGCAGGTTAAAGACACAGGTATTATTATTATTATTATTATTATTTAATTTTTCTTTTACTTTTTACTTTTATAGAGTTTTGTTGTTTACAGATATGTATGATCCCAGATTAGTCATATGTATATTCCCCCCATCCCACCCCTCCAGGTCATCGCACAGAGCCCCGATGCAGGTATTATCTAGAAATTGAAGTAACACACTAATACTTGAAGATAGGAGAGGCCAGATTCATCTTTTATTTAAAAATTTTTCAGATGTCAAATATTTTTTTTAAAATGACATTTTACTTATCTCAAAGTAGTCTTTAAGAGCTGAATAATGCTGAATTCTTGGGTGAGAGGTTAAATTATTGTAACACTGATGAATATAAAGGCTCAAGTAAAACAGAAGTTTATTTTTCTCTCATTTAACAGTTCAAGAGGGTGAGTAGCTCTGCTCCAAAGGGTCATTCAGGGACCCTTCTACCATGTTACTCCCGAAATCCTCTAAAGTATTTTTCTTTTCTGCATGGTTGAAACTGGCTCACCACCAATAGGCCCATGTTCCAGCCTGAAGGAAGAGGAAGAGAGGAACACCAAGCAGTTTCCTTTTAAGGACATAAATTGGAAGCAGTCACCCCACTCTTTTCATAAACCCACTGGCCACTTTAGCTGAAAAGGGGAGCTAGGAAACAATATTTAAATAGTCACATGTCCAGCAAAAATTCAGAAGGTTCTGTTACTGTAAGAAAAAGGAGAAGAATGAATCCTGGCGACAAGGGCCATCTCTGTCTGGGGTACTAGAGACTGACACCTGATGCTGCTTGGCTGTCCATTCCTAAAAGGAGGCACTCAGCACCTGGTATGAAGACTGATCTGTGGTAGTGAGCAGTATTTGGGGGGAATTTAACTTCACTCTTGGTCCATTTGACAGACAGTTTTTTCCTTGTATGTCTAAAACACTTACGTGTCAATATTTGTAGGGCTTTTCTCTGGGACTGATCAGTTTTTCTAGAAAATAGTCTAGTTCTGCCTAAGGACTGATGTATTGGTTTCTTTAAGGCTATGGTAACAGATGACCACAAACTAGGTGGCTTACACCTGTGGAAATCTGTTCTCTCACACTTCTGGAAGTTGAAAGTCAGAAATCAAAATGTTGGACTTCCCTGGTGGTCCAGTGTGTAAAACTCCATGCATCAACTGCAGGGGCACAGGTTCGAACCCTGGTTGGGAAAGTTGTGCATGCCCTGTGGTGAGGTCAAAAGGAAAGAAACAAGTCACGGGGTCATCAGGTCTGTGCTCTGGAGTTCTAGGAAAGACGCCTTACTTACCTCTTTTGATTTTCAAAATAAACTTTTTTCCCTAACAAAGTTATTTAAAGTACTAAATAGTACTGAATTAGTAGGTGAGAGGCTAACTTTAACAGATATATCCCAAATACAAGGCTCGACGATTAACCATTGTGTTTAATGGCTCCCAGCAATTTTTGGAATTCCTTGGTTTGTAGCTCTATCACTTCAGTCTCTGCCTCCATCTTCACTTGGTCTTCTTCTTTTTTTTAATAATTATTTTTTAAAAAAATTTATTCATTTATTTTTTTATTTTTGGCTCTTCTGGGTTTTCACTGCTGTCACAGGCTCTTCTCTAGTTGCAGGGAGTGGGGGCCACTCTCTAGCTGAGGTGAGCAGGCTTCTTGTTACGGTGGCTTCTCTTGTTGTAGAAGCTGGTCTCTGGGGCACACGGGCTTCAGTAGTTGCGGCACACGGGCTCCATAGGTGCGGCTCAGCTTTAGAGCACAGGCCCCATAGTTGTGACTCACGGGCTTAGTTGCTCCAGCATGTGAGATCTTCCCGGATCAGGGATTTTTGGAACCTGGTGTTTTTCCTGCGTTGGCAGGTGCCATCTCTGTCTGGGGTACTAGAGACTGACACCTGATGCTGCTTGGCTGTCCATTCCTAAAAGGAGGCACTCAGCACCTGGTATGAAGACTGATCTGTGGTAGTGAGCAGTATTTGGGGGGAATTTAACTTCACTCTTGGTCCATTTGACAGACAGTTTTTTCCTTGTATGTCTAAAACACTTACGTGTCAATATTTGTAGGGCTTTTCTCTGGGACTGATCAGTTTTTCTAGAAAATAGTCTAGTTCTGCCTAAGGACTGATGTATTGGTTTCTTTAAGGCTATGGTAACAGATGACCACAAACTAGGTGGCTTACACCTGTGGAAATCTGTTCTCTCACACTTCTGGAAGTTGAAAGTCAGAAATCAAAATGTTGGACTTCCCTGGTGGTCCAGTGTGTAAAACTCCATGCATCAACTGCAGGGGCACAGGTTCGAACCCTGGTTGGGAAAGTTGTGCATGCCCTGTGGTAAGGTCAAAAGGAAAGAAACAAGTCACGGGGTCATCAGGTCTGTGCTCTGGAGTTCTAGGAAAGACGCCTTACTTACCTCTTTTTGTTTTCAAAATAAACTTTTTTCCCTAACAAAGTTATTTAAAGTACTAAATAGTACTGAATTAGTAGGTGAGAGGCTAACTTTAACAGATATATCCCAAATACAAGGCTCGACGATTAACCATTGTGTTTAATGGCTCCCAGCAATTTTTGGAATTCCTTGGTTTGTAGCTCTATCACTTCAGTCTCTGCCTCCATCTTCACTTGGTCTTCTTCTTTTTTTTAATAATTATTTTTTAAAAAAATTTATTCATTTATTTTTTTATTTTTGGCTCTTCTGGGTTTTCACTGCTGTCACAGGCTCTTCTCTAGTTGCAGGGAGTGGGGGCCACTCTCTAGCTGAGGTGAGCAGGCTTCTTGTTACGGTGGCTTCTCTTGTTGTAGAAGCTGGTCTCTGGGGCACACGGGCTTCAGTAGTTGCGGCACACGGGCTCCATAGGTGCGGCTCCGAAGCTTTAGAGCACAGGCCCCATAGTTGTGACTCACGGGCTTAGTTGCTCCGCAGCATGTGAGATCTTCCCGAATCAGGGATCGAACCTGTGTCTCCTGCGTTGGCAGGCGGATTCTTTACCACTGAGCTACCAGGGAAGCCCAATGTTAACTTATTTACTCAGCTGCATCAGGTCTTAGTTGTGGCATGTGGGATTTTTCACTGTGACCCACAGATTCTCAGTTGTGATGCATAGGCTTAGTGACTCTGCAGTATGTGGGACCTTACTTCCCTGACCAGGGGTCAGACCCAAAATAACCACCTTATTGGGGTTTGGATGTCAGCTTCTTCTGTAGATCAGAGATGGGGGGAGGTGAGGAAACAAAGTAAAAAGGCCGTTAGTCTTGAAAACATTTCCTAGAATGGCAAGCTTCAGTCAGGAAATGGGTTAATTTTTCCCTTCCTGCCCTCCACAGGTGGACAGGGTTCTGAACAAAGGCACTTCAGTTTAACAGTTTCAGGCAGAGGGGCAGGATTCTCTGAGGCAAACCATTCTGTATGATTATAATGTCAAAGAAACAGTTTCATCATGGAGGTCAGAATTGACTTCCTCGCTGCAACAGGCGTATAATTGTCATAGAGAAAGAATTTGAAAAAGATATTACTTAAATCTGAATTTCCTACAGAAGCAGTGTTTGCAGAGACAGTTGTCATGCCCTAATTACCTTTTCTGTAAATCTAGATGTCCGTATGTTGAATTTGCATCAAGCAGGCTAGTATTTAAAATTTTTCTTTTTTCATTTAGAAATATTCTCATAAAAATGTTTAAATATGTTTTAAGGAAAGTTTAATTTAGAATAGTAGTGGCAATAAATTTTATAATATTCATTTATTTTTAAAAGAAATGATTGGGGCTTCCTTGGTGGTCCAGTGGGTAAGGACACCGCCTTGCAGTGCAAGGGGCGCTAGTTCGATCCCTGGCCTGGGAAGATCCCACGTGCCGTGGAGCGGCTGGACCGATGTGTCCAGCTACCAAGCCGGCGCTCTGGGGTGCATGCACCCAGAGCCGGTGCTCTGCAGCGAGAGGCCACTGTGATGGGAGGCCCACACAGGCCAAAGAACAAAGATGGATGAAAATAAATAAATGAAAGACCAATAGAAGTGGCCAAAAAAAAAAAATAATAGTTAAAAAAAAGAGAAATGATTACTTTTAATGGAAAATTTGATAAATATAATACTGAAAAAATACATTGCCTGGAAAATTTCTTACGCAGATATAGCACTGAAAAGATATTCAGTATGTTTAAGATTCTTAAGGAATCAACAAATTTATAATTTTAGTTAACATGGTTATTTAAGGTATACTTATACTTTAAAGACAATATTACTTTAATTTAAACTTTTCTTTTAAAATGAATTAATCAAAATCTTGGAATATGTTGTTTGAGAAAGAAGTATATTAACAGTAATTAGTGTAATTATTTGAAACTTTTTCATCAAATTCTTAGTTTTGCTTAAGATAATACATTGGTATATTATTAAAGAAACAAATGACTTCATATAAATTACAAGCCAGTTTGGTCTTTAATTACTGAACCACTGGGTATTTGGACACTTCTTTTTCCTCTTTTGTACACAATTTAACATTTCTATTCACAGATTTTCTTTAAAGGAAAGTTCTAGAGCAAATCAAATAATTCATCCTGTTCCCACTCCTTCCATCCATTCAGGCCAGATCATACTGTTATTCAACCATATGAGAGATATCTCAAACAAATTTGAGCGATTATGGGTTCCTTAATCCTATATATCGGGGCTCTGGGTTTCATATGACTACAGCAAGGATAGACTAGCTGTTGTGGGGATTTAGTTCCATGCTAGGACTTGACAATTTTGCCTGTATGCACATAGGCCACACAAGCAAGATTGAACCTCAACTGAATTAGCAGAAGGCTTGTGATTTTACCGGAATATAGGAGCACAGGAGGTTTGTGAGTTGTTGCTACATGATCATTTCCTACTCACCCTGTGTTTCCAGAGAGGGTGTCATGAAACCATTTCCCATCACTTCCTGCTTCTGATGAGGTATGAGGCTTTCTGACTTGCACCCACTCCTACTTAGGGCACAGCCACAGCCTGTAAAACTGCTTAGTTGCAATGTGGCATTGGCTTCTCAGCAACAGGGTGTCCCGTCATTCGTGTGGCCGTCATCTGGCCTCATGGTTTGGTGTTGCCATGCACAAGGTCCATGGGGAGCTGGCACCTTTGTATTCGCTTCCTTTTGCTGTCTGTGTGAGTCATAACCTGTCTAAACCTAAGAAAACAGGCATATAATACTGAAAAATACATTGCCTGGAAAATTTCTTACGCAGATATAGCACTGAAAAGATATTCAGTATGTTTAAGATTCTTAAGGAATCAACAAATTTATAATTTTAGTTAACATGGTTATTTAAGGTATACTTATACTTTAAAGACAATATTACTTTAATTTAAACTTTTCTTTTAAAATGAATTAATCAAAATCTTGGAATATGTTGTTTGAGAAAGAAGTATATTAACAGTAATTAGTGTAATTATTTGAAACTTTTTCATCAAATTCTTAGTTTTGCTTAAGATAATACATTGGTATATTATTAAAGAAACAAATGACTTCATATAAATTACAAGCCAGTTTGGTCTTTAATTACTGAACCACTGGGTATTTGGACACTTCTTTTTCCTCTTTTGTACACAATTTAACATTTCTATTCACAGATTTTCTTTAAAGGAAAGTTCTAGAGCAAATCAAATAATTCATCCTGTTCCCACTCCTTCCATCCATTCAGGCCAGATCATACTGTTATTCAACCATATGAGAGATATCTCAAACAAATTTGAGCGATTATGGGTTCCTTAATCCTATATATCGGGGCTCTGGGTTTCATATGACTACAGCAAGGATAGACTAGCTGTTGTGGGGATTTAGTTCCATGCTAGGACTTGACAATTTTGCCTGTATGCACATAGGCCACACAAGCAAGATTGAACCTCAACTGAATTAGCAGAAGGCTTGTGATTTTACCGGAATATAGGAGCACAGGAGGTTTGTGAGTTGTTGCTACATGATCATTTCCTACTCACCCTGTGTTTCCAGAGAGGGTGTCATGAAACCATTTCCCATCACTTCCTGCTTCTGATGAGGTATGAGGCTTTCTGACTTGCACCCACTCCTACTTAGGGCACAGCCACAGCCTGTAAAACTGCTTAGTTGCAATGTGGCATTGGCTTCTCAGCAACAGGGTGTCCCGTCATTCGTGTGGCCGTCATCTGGCCTCATGGTTTGGTGTTGCCATGCACAAGGTCCATGGGGAGCTGGCACCTTTGTATTCGCTTCCTTTTGCTGTCTGTGTGAGTCATAACCTGTCTAAACCTAAGAAAACAGGCTTACTGTTTATTTTTTTGGCTGAATATGTTGGTCAGATCTTGCTTTGTGCTTGACAATAATGAAATAGCTAATAACAAAGTTTTCTAACCTATATATTTATATGTATGTATATATATATATACACACACATACGCACACAGGCATCATAAATATGTCAGGAAAGATGGATTATTCAGTAAATTATTTTTGGACAAGTGGCTGTTTAGGAAAAAATGTATATTTCATTTCTTATAGTTGCCCCTCCCCCAATTCATATTGATTAATATAGTTAATCAAAAAAAAAGAGAAAGAAATGAAACCATGATGATGCAAATGAGAAAAATGGATAAATTTTTGAAAATACTTTTAGAAGTGAGAAGACCTTGAATATGGTACGAAGTACAGACTACATAGGAAGAGAATGATGATAAAATTGACAATATAAAAAACTGAAACAGTAATATGAGAAAAAAGTACCATAAAATATTCAAAAAATGCAAATTGGAAAACATATTCTCAGCACATAAGACAGAAGAGGATGAGTTTCCGTCATATGCAAGAATGTTTAAAAATCAGTAAGAAGAAGACAAAAAAGGAGAGGCAAAGACATTTTGCAGTAGTTCAAATGACCAATAAACACTTGTTATTAAAATAAAAGCAGGAAGACATTATTTTTCAAATATTGAACTGGCAACAATTAGCATTGTAGTGCCCAGTAGCACTGAGGGTGTAGGAAACAAGCACTCCTGCACAATTGGTGGGAGTATAAGCTAGTGCAACCTTTATTAGAAGATAGCATTGGCAATTATTAAAAAAAAGTAACAGGGAACTCCCTGGTGGTCCAGTGGACTCTGCTTTTACTGCGTGGCCCTGAGTTTGATTTCTGGTCAGGGAACTAAGATCCTGTAAGCTATGTGGTGCAGCAAAAAAATAAATAAATAATAAAAATAAAATAATAGTAACATATGTCAATCATTTCACCTAGAAATTTCTTTCCTCAGATATACTTACATGAGTGCAAAAAAATGTGCAAAAGAATGTTATTGTAGCATTGTTTATAATAGCAAGAAAACTGAAAATAACTTTAATACCCATCAGTAGGGGTTGGTTCAGTAAATTATGGAGCTATGATATAAATGGAAAACTATGCCAAATCCTAAGAATAAGGGAACTGTACAGTACTAATATGGAAAGAGGTCCACGATCTACTTTAATTTTTTTCTATGTATTTTATTTATTTATTTATTTTTGGCTATTCTGGGTTTTCAGTGCTGTCACAGGCTCTTCTCCAGTTGCAGGGAGTAGGGGCTACTTCTCTAGTTGAGGTGAGCAGGCTTCTTGTTGCGGTGACTTCTCTTGCTGTGGAACGAGGGCTCTAGGGCACATGAGATTCAATAGTTATGACACATGGGCTCAATAATTGCTGCTCTGAAGCTCTAGAACACAGGCTCAATCATTGTGGCTCACAGGCTTAGTTGCTCTGCAGCAAGTGGGATCTTCCCAGATCAGGGATCAAACCTGTGTCTCCTCCATTGGCAGATGAACTCTTTACCACTGAGCTACCAGGGAAGCCCAAGATCTACTTTTAAATAAAAACGTACATTGGCAGAACAGTATGTAAATTATGACCTCATTTGCCTTAAATACATATCGTATATGCATAAATATATTCTGAATGATTTTGGAAGATATTGTTAATAATGGCTACCTATGTAGAGTGAAATTCAAGGCAGGATGGCTTGGGGTAAACAGTAAAACTTTTAAATTTTCTTTTGCCATGAGTATAGCAAAGTAACTTTTAAGAAGTTATTTAACATGAATAATAAAAATTTATACCACACAAATACTGAATAAATTTCTAAATTGGCACAAATTCCTTAAAAAAATTTTAGGAATCATAAATCTTCACATTTAAATTTCAATTTTTCTGTGAATCGAAGTATTAAGACTAAAGAACTAATTTTAAAGATTTTTTTGAAATTTTTGACCTCTTTTATTTATTTTTTTAATTAATTTATTTTCATCCTTCTTTATTCTTTGGCCTGTGTGGGCCTCCCATTGCAGTGGCCTCTCTCATCAAAGAGCACTGGCTCTGGGCGCATGTGCTCCAGAGCACTGGCTCCTAATTGGACACACAGGTCTAGCCACTCCATGGCACATGGTATCTTCCTGGGCCAGGGATCGAACCCTTGCTCCTTGCACTGCAAGGCAGACTCTTTGCCCACTGGGCCACCAGGGAAGCCCGCAACTCATTTTATATACTATTGAATAAAAATTGAACACATGGCTTCCAGTAGCTTATAATCTTCCTAGTAAAGCATTAAAAGAAGAAATATTTATTTGCACTAACTCTAGGGATAGAATTTCAATAAAAGGATGAATTGGTGTTGTAAGAACCAGAGTAACTAAAAAAGGCCTCATTCTGGCAGTGGGATTTGAACTGTACTTTGAAAATGAGACAGTTTAGTGAGGAGGGCAGCGGCAAGGTTGTTTCAGCAGTACATTCGCACTTGCACAGGCATTAGAGCAAGAATGGGCTTAGCATTGTGGGTGAAGTGCTTAGATAAATGTTCCTGTGTGAAATGAGTACACGTTTTAGGCAGTACTGGGCAGTAAAATTTATACCAGCAGGGTGAATTTGGATTGTGGAGAGCTCTTATTTCTCAGAGAGGAGTGTGGCCTTGATCCTCTCAGCCATGTAGATTCTTGAGAGGGACATGATGAAAGTATTAGGAATATGATAGGAATATGAATCTGCTGACCTTGCATAAGACAGACTGAAGGAGGGTGAAGTGGCAGCGGAGAAGGAAAGAAAAAAGTAAAAGTAGAGACGATGGTTAAAGTAGAAGGATTTAATGATAGGTAAAGAATCCGCCTGCAATGTGGGAGACCTGGATTCGATCCCTAGGTTGGGAAGATCCCGCGGAGAAGGGAACAGCTAACCCACTCGAGTGTTCTTGCCTGGAGAATTCCATGGCTCGTCCGTGGGTCCTAAAGAGTCAGACACAACTGAGTGACTTCCACTTCACTTCACATAGATACATGGAGTGGAGAAATCAAAGCAGTTCTCATTTCTAGCCTATAGAAGCCTAGGCTTGTGAGCCTAGAAAAATTGATTAAAATGCTCTAGATGACACTGTTAATTGGTATATTGAAAGTAATGAAGACCATATTTCTTTATCTTTTATGTACCTCCTGAGTTTAATTTCTTCCCTTCAAATTCAGGAATGTATAGGTAAAGATCTTTCTCCCAGACGTTTCTGAGGTCATTATTTTTTTCTCAGTTATATTTGTAAAGATCCAACCTACAGTTCCTCCTGATCTCAGTGTTATTTCTATTTTTACTCCTCTTGATTTTCCTCTAACTGAATACCTTCATTTTCTGTCTCTCAGTATTATTTCAACTCTGTTAAATCTCATACTCCCAATCATTACTACATATTTGAAGCCATTAGGGACTTATTTTTATACGGGCCCCGCACAGCATCATGTGGAGTAGAAGGTAATCATCGGGCACCATGGGGATCTATAATTAAATGATGGTGATAGTATTAGTCTTGTTTTGCTGAGATTTTCTTCTTTCTTTTTGCTACCTCCTTCTCTTAGGGAAATGTCGTGAGTTAAGAGTACTTAACTCATGTTTAAGAATGATCTCATAAAATATTATAAACATATTATATGTTGTGTCACAACCATTTTCTTATAAAAGTGAAAACTCAAAACCTTCTGAAGTTCTTTCAGTGAGAATTCTGGGAGGAAAATCTCTAGGAGGAAAGTCCAAGCAAATGACCTGAATTATTTCATCTCCATTTTCATCTTCCCTTGGGAAGATTTGCACTGTTCCACTTTGAATTATGCTGAGCACCTAACTAGGGTCCACATGTGAACAGTATTTCTTTCCTTGGTTCTCCTTAGGAAAGAAGAAATATGGTCATGTTGGGAACTTCACTGAATATCAAGATAGAACAAAAAACTGAAAACAAAAAAAACCCTTTCTCAAACATAAAAGATATTTTTTATTATGCGGTAATTATAACCATACGGCAGGCTTGAAGGATTAGATCAATTTTGCAAGCACAGTCCTTTCCTTTCATCTCCCTGCCTCCATATGACGAGGCACCTCATTTAGCATTCACAAGAGAGCTCTTTTCATGACATCCTTTCTCTTCCTTGGACTGAAGTTTAGGAGATTGGCTTAAATGTCTTGGGCTAATTAAGATCTTCTCACACAGTTCAGGTTTTTAGCTTGAGGTGTGTACCTTATCTGTAAGGGATTATTGGAATTATTAGAATCATACAATATCTAAACCTTTCTAGCTGAGGTTTACAGATCTGCCAACTTCTAGAACATTCTGTGAGGAAGTGATCTAAAGGGTTATCATCATCACACTAATCATATCACTAGAACACATACACGGTAACAAAAGAAGAGTCCTTTCATAGAAACACATGGGGATGAAGAAGAAAAAATTAGCAATTCCACAGCAGAAAATTATAACCTTCTACACTCAGTGTTAGAAATGAGTTTGATCATTTTTCTTCTTTTTCTGAAAAAATAAAATTAAATGATAAGGTTAAAAATTAAAACTAAATGAAGCTGAGTTAGAATTTGATAACATGGTGCCTTATCACTAACCAGATATATTGATATACTTAATTTTTTTCACTATGTTAACAGTAAAGGCTAAAAGCAAAACAAAACAAAAAGCCTCAGCATTTTTTTTTTTTTTTTTTAACTTTTGGCCACACTGAGGATCTTCTGGCGGCCAGCAAGGATCTTAATTCTCTGCCCAAGAGTTGGAACCCTCTCCCCTTGCAGTGGAAGCTTGAAGTCTTAAGCATTGGACCACCAGAGAAGCCCAAAACTCTCAACATTTTAAATGACAAAAATCATGTTCCTATGCTTAGATGTTTTTCTTTCAAGTGTCAATATTTTAACTCAAAACATTGCCAATCTATTGTTGATTTATTAACAGGGCTTACTGATTTTTAATTAGATTCAATAAGCATTCAGTGGTATAGAAGGCACTATGCTAGAGAATAGATGAATAATAAGAATAAGGCATTTCTCATATCTTCAGGAGTTCAAAGTTCAGTGGGGAAGACAGAATAATTACTGGACCTTTTACCTAAAAATCAGTACTTATTTGCATACTTATTGCTTACTGAAGCTGTTTTTAGAAATGAGCTTTTTCTTTAAACATGTTATTAATAATTCTTACCTCTATACTTTGCTATGCTGCTCTGGTGAATTTAACTTTATAAAGAGCTTTTACTTTATTTACCATTATTAAGAATATGTTTAATAGAAAGAAATCATTCGATGAGTGCTAATGATCTCAGTTTATAAATAAAAGATTGCATCATCATTAGACAGCTGGATTTCCTTTCTTCTTTTGAAATGCAATGATCCAAGGAGAATTTTTCTTAATATTTCAGATCAGTCATATTTAAATTAAAAATCTGAAAAAAATTAAAAATTAAATTTTGCAAATCCTTTATTATTAGACTAGACACATACACTAACAAAAGAAATCCTTAAGGAACAAAGAGATGAAGAAGAAAAATTAGCAATTCCACAGCAGAAAATTATAACCTTCTACACTCAGTGTTAGAAATGAGTTTGATCATTTTTTCTTTTTCTGAAAAAATAAAATTAAATGATAAGGTTAAAAATTAAAACTAAATGAAGCTGAGTTAGAATTTGATAACATGGTGCCTTATCACTAACCAGATATATTGATATACTTAATTTTTTTCACTATGTTAACAGTAAAGGCTAAAAGCAAAACAAAACAAAAAGCCTCAGCATTTTTTTTTTTTTTTTTTTAACTTTTGGCCACACTGAGGATCTTCTGGCGGCCAGCAAGGATCTTAATTCTCTGCCCAAGAGTTGGAACCCTCTCCCCTTGCAGTGGAAGCTTGAAGTCTTAAGCATTGGACCACCAGAGAAGCCCAAAACTCTCAACATTTTAAATGACAAAAATCATGTTCCTATGCTTAGATGTTTTTCTTTCAAGTGTCAATATTTTAACTCAAAACATTGCCAATCTATTGTTGATTTATTAACAGGGCTTACTGATTTTTAATTAGATTCAATAAGCATTCAGTGGTATAGAAGGCACTATGCTAGAGAATAGATGAATAATAAGAATAAGGCATTTCTCATATCTTCAGGAGTTCAAAGTTCAGTGGGGAAGACAGAATAATTACTGGACCTTTTACCTAAAAATCAGTACTTATTTGCATACTTATTGCTTACTGAAGCTGTTTTTAGAAATGAGCTTTTTCTTTAAACATGTTATTAATAATTCTTACCTCTATACTTTGCTATGCTGCTCTGGTGAATTTAACTTTATAAAGAGCTTTTACTTTATTTACCATTATTAAGAATATGTTTAATAGAAAGAAATCATTCGATGAGTGCTAATGATCTCAGTTTATAAATAAAAGATTGCATCATCATTAGACAGCTGGATTTCCTTTCTTCTTTTGAAATGCAATGATCCAAGGAGAATTTTTCTTAATATTTCAGATCAGTCATATTTAAATTAAAAATCTGAATTAAAAATTAAAATGCCAGACAGCTGCAGATGTACAGGCAACAGTTGTACTGCAAATCCTTTATTATTAGAGACATTAGATACCCAAATTTCAAGTCATAACATTTCAATATAAACTAATGTGTGGTTTCCTTTAATAAAATATTTTGTGTAGAAATATCAAAATATTTTTATATGAAGAAGTGGGCCTGTCATCACTTCTGTTTGCAAAAGAATATTGTCAGTAATAAGTCCTGTTTGTAAGGTCATCTTGAGTTCTAATAATTAGGGAAGCAATCAAGAGTTCAAGGGAGCAGTTATGAAGTAAATAAATAGACTATGTTTTCCCAGACGCCATGTGAGCAGAAACACTTTACAAGATCCAAAGGTAGTAAGAGACTTAAATTGAGATTGCCAAGACTAAGAAAGCCATTTGTGGAGGCATAAATATAATCATCAAATACAGCTATTAGAAAATCCTATTGGCTCCAAATCTGAAAGTGAAAATAGGATCCTGTGGGCTCTTCTTTTGGCGAGGGGAAACTGCCTGCGTTCTTTTACCCCAGGAGCCATTACCTAGGTTGTGCTTCTCCCCCGGAACAGTTCTAAGAGCTGTGATATTCTTTTTTTACCAACCCCACTTCTTTCAAAGACCTAGTTCCACTTTCCAAATATATAGCACTGAATCCACCATTCAACTATTATATCCTTTAGTGAGTGTTCTCTATGTGCTTAGTGCTGAGTAGGAATAGAATGTCCCCGACTTCAAGAAATTGATAATCCACCCAGGGAGGCAAGACATATGCATAGTGTAAAACAAGTCAAAACAGTGTTCATAGAAACTAACACTGTCAAAGACATAATCTTTTTTTTCAGTTTGCAAAATAATTTGTATTGATATCACACATTGCAGTCTTTCAAAATTTGTGAAGTAAGAGCTATCACTTTTAGTTTAGAAACTGGGAAACTGACTCCAGAGAGGCTAAGTCCTGTTTCTAGGGCAACACTTGTGGACACTTTGGGTTCATAACCAGTATTCATTACTTGCTTTCTCACCATTAACAGCATTCAGGCTTTAGCTTGGATAATATCTTCTGCCTGCAGATGGAATTTTTAATTTCAGATCAGTCATATTTAAATTAAAAATCTGAATTAAAAATTAAAATGCCAGACAGCTGCAGATGTACAGGCAACAGTTGTACTGCAAATCCTTTATTATTAGAGACATTAGATACCCAAATTTCAAGTCATAACATTTCAATATAAACTAATGTGTGGTTTCCTTTAATAAAATATTTTGTGTAGAAATATCAAAATATTTTTATATGAAGAAGTGGGCCTGTCATCACTTCTGTTTGCAAAAGAATATTGTCAGTAATAAGTCCTGTTTGTAAGGTCATCTTGAGTTCTAATAATTAGGGAAGCAATCAAGAGTTCAAGGGAGCAGTTATGAAGTAAATAAATAGACTATGTTTTCCCAGACGCCATGTGAGCAGAAACACTTTACAAGATCCAAAGGTAGTAAGAGACTTAAATTGAGATTGCCAAGACTAAGAAAGCCATTTGTGGAGGCATAAATATAATCATCAAATACAGCTATTAGAAAATCCTATTGGCTCCAAATCTGAAAGTGAAAATAGGATCCTGTGGGCTCTTCTTTTGGCGAGGGAAGCTGCCTGCGTTCTTTTACCCCAGGAGCCATTACCTAGGTTGTGCTTCTCCCCCGGAACAGTTCTAAGAGCTGTGATATTCTTTTTTTACCAACCCCACTTCTTTCAAAGACCTAGTTCCACTTTCCAAATATATAGCACTGAATCCACCATTCAACTATTATATCCTTTAGTGAGTGTTCTCTATGTGCTTAGTGCTGAGTAGGAATAGAATGTCCCCGACTTCAAGAAATTGATAATCCACCCAGGGAGGCAAGACATATGCATAGTGTAAAACAAGTCAAAACAGTGTTCATAGAAACTAACACTGTCAAAGACATAATCTTTTTTTTCAGTTTGCAAAATAATTTGTATTGATATCACACATTGCAGTCTTTCAAAATTTGTGAAGTAAGAGCTATCACTTTTAGTTTAGAAACTGGGAAACTGACTCCAGAGAGGCTAAGTCCTGTTTCTAGGGCAACACTGTGACAGTCTTTAATTGGGCCTTAGGGATGGTGGAGTGGACACTGTTGGCTTCATAACCAGTATTCATTACTTGCTTTCTCACCATTAACAGCATTCAGGCTTTAGCTTGGATAATATCTTCTGCCATAAACTCTAGTATTTGCAGGGGAACCTGATCCCACCTCAAGCTTCAGGAGGATCTGAGGTTGGTTTAAGCTAATCATTGGAACATTCCATTTCCCCTGGTCACATCATTGCTCCATTGGGGCTGAGGGAGACTGGTGGGAAGAGGAGACTATGACCCAGTCAGGGTGAATTTTAGGACTCTATTTGTAATGTTGTGAAGAATTTCTCTCTTCCACAAACAGCAGGAGTAAAATCTGAATATATCCCAGTAATCCTTATACCGTCAATTCTTCTTCTTCTTCTTCTTTTTTTTAAATTGTAGTTACAGAAATCTTTATTGAAGGTAAGAAATCAAACTAAACAAATGGAATATCATTGCATGTTTTATATGGAAATCCAAGAATTTAGAAAAAACAAATCCATCAGCTCAGAAGTTAACGGCAAGCTCTTTGTTATTCTCTTGCTTCTATGTCTCTTGCTTCTTCTGTCCTCTGTCTTTATCTGTCACTCACGTTAAGGTTTGGTTTACTTCAAGTCACCAAGGAAAGCTCACCACCAGTACTTCCAGATACACATTATTTCAACTTGTGAAGATTTTAGATGGTATCTCTTCTAAAGTAGTCTCCCAACCAGTTTAGTGCCCAAAAGTTGTCACAGAGAAAATGTGCAGAATACGTTCCCAATGGTGTTGACGATGAGCTGGAGCTGGTCCAATGTCTGGACCCACTGAGGTTCAGGTTCTTTATGTCTATTTGCAGAGAAGAATTCAGCGAGAGACAAAGTGATAGGCAAGAAATGGATTTATTCAGATTCAGAGAAAGCACATTCCACAGACAGAGTGTGGGCCATGGCAGAGCAAACCGAGTGGCCTGTCAATTCTTCTTGAGTCAGTTTCCCCCGCTTTTTGTGGCTGTTGCAAAAGGTAAAATTGACCTTCATGCCACTCTTTTCTTCCTTATGCTCTCTCAAATGTGATTTTATCTGTGAACCTGAAACATCATTTGCTCACTTTTACGTTCACAGTGTTTTTTCTTATCAAGGAAAAAAAATGGCTTGGAATGTAAGGATTTAAAAAATAAGTTGATATAAATGAGAACTAAAAAATCATTTTCTTTTCTGCTGACATGGTAAACATTATGTTTATTTCTCCCAACATTTACTTCAGTCTTCCTTGTTTATATGGCAACCATGTGGTTTGAGTGGACCGAGGCTCTTGCTACAATGATGAATTCAGGTTAGTCAGACCTAAGTTATCGGAGTATGGACTTTCCTGGCCCGGCCACAGGGATGAATCACAAGTGCTCTAATCGGTGTACAGTTTAGAACTTCTACTGAATGGATATGGGAGGAGACTAGTTTATACACATGAGGAGGCCCTGACTATTTTTATCAGCTATATTATGTCAGTGAAAGTAATGATGGTTAAAATAAAGTCAACACCATGGACAGATTCAGAATGAAACTGAGTCCTCAATAAAACATATCTAGACTGTTAGACCAATCAGTTCTGAAACTTTATCCACTTATGGCGTTTCTGGTTAAATGAGCCAATAAGTTTCCTCATTTGTCAGTTTGTATTGAATTTTTCTGTATACACCACAGAAAGCATCTCATGAGGTAAAGCATTCTTTCTCTGTTGATAAGCTGATGGTTGATATGGGGAAAGTCCTGGAATAGACTCTTCCCAGTGGCTTATCAGTTAAAGAATCCACCTGCCAACCAGTTTAGTGCCCAAAAGTTGTCACAGAGAAAATGTGCAGAATCGTTCCCAATGGTGTTGACGATGAGCTGGAGCTGGTCCAATGTCTGGACCCACTGAGGTTCAGGTTCTTTATGTCTATTTGCAGAGAAGAATTCAGCGAGAGACAAAGTGATAGGCAAGAAATGGATTTATTCAGATTCAGAGAAAGCACATTCCACAGACAGAGTGTGGGCCATGGCAGAGCAAACCGAGTGGCCTGTCAATTCTTCTTGAGTCAGTTTCCCCCGCTTTTTGTGGCTGTTGCAAAAGGTAAAATTGACCTTCATGCCACTCTTTTCTTCCTTATGCTCTCTCAAATGTGATTTTATCTGTGAACCTGAAACATCATTTGCTCACTTTTACGTTCACAGTGTTTTTTCTTATCAAGGAAAAAAAATGGCTTGGAATGTAAGGATTTAAAAAATAAGTTGATATAAATGAGAACTAAAAAATCATTTTCTTTTCTGCTGACATGGTAAACATTATGTTTATTTCTCCCAACATTTACTTCAGTCTTCCTTGTTTATATGGCAACCATGTGGTTTGAGTGGACCGAGGCTCTTGCTACAATGATGAATTCAGGTTAGTCAGACCTAAGTTATCGGAGTATGGACTTTCCTGGCCCGGCCACAGGGATGAATCACAAGTGCTCTAATCGGTGTACAGTTTAGAACTTCTACTGAATGGATATGGGAGGAGACTAGTTTATACACATGAGGAGGCCCTGACTATTTTTATCAGCTATATTATGTCAGTGAAAGTAATGATGGTTAAAATAAAGTCAACACCATGGACAGATTCAGAATGAAACTGAGTCCTCAATAAAACATATCTAGACTGTTAGACCAATCAGTTCTGAAACTTTATCCACTTATGGCGTTTCTGGTTAAATGAGCCAATAAGTTTCCTCATTTGTCAGTTTGTATTGAATTTTTCTGTATACACCACAGAAAGCATCTCATGAGGTAAAGCATTCTTTCTCTGTTGATAAGCTGATGGTTGATATGGGGAAAGTCCTGGAATAGACTCTTCCCAGTGGCTTATCAGTTAAAGAATCCACCTGCAACACAGGAAGCACAGAAGACTCTGGTTGGATCTCTGGGTTGGGAAGATCTCTAGAGGATGAAAATGGCAACTCTCTCCTGTGTTCTGGCCTGGGACATCCCATGGATGGGGAGCCTGGTGGGCTGCACAGGGTGGAAAAGAGTTGGACACAACTAAACAACTGACACTAGACTAACCACGACAATGACATAAGGCTTTGAAATTGAGCCTTACATTCATTTACTGTTTACATATGGGGAATAATGTATTTGTTATCATTCTCACAGACTTACTTACAAATGACTCATTTTCTCAAGGGTGTTATGATCTTGAGACATCCTCTGGGATTTCCAAACCTTGGTGGTGTTTCTCAAAGGAAAACAATGTTGTTGAGTCTGCCAAGATCTCCTCCCCTTCAATATGGTTTTCAAATGTTCCCTTTTCTTAATTCTTTGTCACACTTAAAAAATACTATACTATCTTACAAGCAGGAGAGGATGCATCCTAAAAGAAAGAAATGAAGATTAAAGATGATGGGATGTTTTTCATAATGTTGACTCGTAATACAGATGCCTAGCTGAGCCTGTCCAATTGAAATTTCTTCTGAGATGAAAATGTTCTGTATTGATGCTGTACAAAACGGTAGCCATTAGCTATGTACAACTAATGAGCACTTGAAATGCGTTTAGTGAAACTCGAGAATTGAATTTTTTAAAACATTTTATTGAAATATAGTTGATTTATAATATGTTAGTTTCAGATGTACAGCAAAGTGATTTAGTTATATATATGTGTGTGTGTATGTGTGTTTATATATATATACACATATATTCTTTTTAAGATTCTTTTCCATTATAGGTTATTATAAGACATATTGTTTCCTGTGTTAAATAGTAGGTCCTTATTGGTTATCTATTTTATATATAGTAGTATGTTTATTTGGGGGAAAGGGAAAAGGCAACCCACTCCAGTATTCTTGCCTGGAGAATTCCATGGATGGAGGAGCCTGTTGGGCTGCAGTCCATGGGGTCACACAGAGTTGGACATGACTGAAGTGACTAAGCAGTAGCAGCAGCAGTGTGTATATTTTAATCTCAAATTTTTGATTTATCCTTCCCTACCTTTCCCCTTTGGTAACCATAAGTTTGTTTTGTCTGTGAATCTGTTTTATAAATAAGTTAATTTGTATCAATTTTTAGATTCCATATATAAGCAGATATATTTGCCTTTCTCTGTCTGACATCACTTAGTATGATAATCTCTGGGTCCATCCATGTTGTTGCAAATGGCTGAGTAATATTCTATTGTGTATATGTACCACATTTGCTTTATCCATTCATCTGTTGATGGACATTAGGTTGCTTCCATGTATTGGCTATTATAAATAGTGGTACTGTGAACATTGGGGTTCATGTGTGCTTGAATTATAGCTTTCTCCAGATATGCCTAGGAGTGGACCATATGAAGAACTGATTTTTTTTTGGCTGTGCTGTGCAGCATGCAGATCTTCGTTCCCACCAGGGATCTAGCCCTCACCCTTCTGTGCTGGGAGCTTGAGTCAACCCCTTGACTGCTAGAGAAGTCCCCAAGAATTGGATTTTTAATGTTACTTAATTTTAAGTAATATAATAATAAATTAGTAAAATTTAAATAGCCCCTGTGGCTAGTGTGGCTATGGCTGGTAGCCATAATGTTGACTCGTAATACAGATGCCTAGCTGAGCCTGTCCAATTGAAATTTCTTCTGAGATGAAAATGTTCTGTATTGATGCTGTACAAAACGGTAGCCATTAGCTATGTACAACTAATGAGCACTTGAAATGCGTTTAGTGAAACTCGAGAATTGAATTTTTTAAAACATTTTATTGAAATATAGTTGATTTATAATATGTTAGTTTCAGATGTACAGCAAAGTGATTTAGTTATATATATGTGTGTGTGTGTGTGTGTTTATATATATATACACATATATTCTTTTTAAGATTCTTTTCCATTATAGGTTATTATAAGACATATTGTTTCCTGTGTTAAATAGTAGGTCCTTATTGGTTATCTATTTTATATATAGTAGTATGTTTATTTGGGGAAGGAAATGGCAACCCACTCCAGTATTCTTGCCTGGAGAATTCCATGGATGGAGGAGCCTGTTGGGCTGCAGTCCATGGGGTCACACAGAGTTGGACATGACTGAAGTGACTAAGCAGTAGCAGCAGCAGTGTGTATATTTTAATCTCAAATTTTTGATTTATCCTTCCCTACCTTTCCCCTTTGGTAACCATAAGTTTGTTTTGTCTGTGAATCTGTTTTATAAATAAGTTAATTTGTATCAATTTTTAGATTCCATATATAAGCAGATATATTTGCCTTTCTCTGTCTGACATCACTTAGTATGATAATCTCTGGGTCCATCCATGTTGTTGCAAATGGCTGAGTAATATTCTATTGTGTATATGTACCACATTTGCTTTATCCATTCATCTGTTGATGGACATTAGGTTGCTTCCATGTATTGGCTATTATAAATAGTGGTACTGTGAACATTGGGGTTCATGTGTGCTTGAATTATAGCTTTCTCCAGATATGCCTAGGAGTGGACCATATGAAGAACTGATTTTTTTTTGGCTGTGCTGTGCAGCATGCAGATCTTCGTTCCCACCAGGGATCTAGCCCTCACCCTTCTGTGCTGGGAGCTTGGAGTCAACCCCTTGACTGCTAGAGAAGTCCCCAAGAATTGGATTTTTAATGTTACTTAATTTTAAGTAATATAATAATAAATTAGTAAAATTTAAATAGCCCCCTGTGGCTAGTGTGGCTATGGCTGGTAGCCATATTGGGTAACAGAGCTCTAGGTCAGCCTTAGACTATTACAGAATTAAATAGGAAAATGGCAAAAGATTGTTGTAGCCAAACAACTGTATCTTTTTTTTTTTTTTATTTTGGCAACACCATATGGCTTGTGGGACCTAAGTTCCCTGACCAGGAATCATGCCCCTGCAGTGGAATCAGAGTCTTAACCACTGGACCACCAGGGAATTCCCAAAGCAAGTGTACTTTTAGAATCTTTTCTTATCTTTGAGATGCAGTTCAACATTGATATAATGAGATTTTATTCATTTAGATAAAATTAATTAATGGGAGTTAATAGATTCTCAGTTTTTCTTACCATGCTTGTTTCTCTCCATTTCATTTCCCACATTTTTAGAGTGCGTGTATGCTCAGAAGCTTCAGTTGTGTCCAACTCTTTGCAACCCTATGGACTGCAGCCCGCCAGGCTCCTCTTTCCATCAGATTCTCCTGACAAGAATATTGGAGTGCGTTGCCATGCCCTCCTCCAGGGGATCTTCCCCACCCAGGGATAGAACCCACGTCTCTTATGTCTCCTGATTTGGCAGTGGGCTCTTTCCCACTAGCGTCACCTGAAAAACCCCATACTTTAATAGTATATGCCTCAGAAAATGTCCAGCCAGTAAACATGATAAACTGATTTCTCTCTCTCTGGGTTTTGGATGAACTAAATTTTCCTTGACTAAGTAAGGTAAAGACTCTAATAAACTTGGATTATTTGCTCTCTCTTCTGCTAATCTTTTCCTCACTTCTCCCTTGTGCGAAATGACAGGACTCTTTTTCTATCTCCCTTTTGGTTTGGTGTTATATGACGCTAATCAGAAAGATAGTGAAGTAATTAGGGATGCAGTACCATTAGTACACAGCTGATAGTAAGCTTTGCATCTCCTTTCATCAGATCTAAGATGGGGCTTCTTGAATTTCACCGTGTCTGGCGGAGTAAAGGACGTGGACAAGAGCAGTTGGATCAGGCACCATCTAGATAAGAGCAAAGCAATCCTCATAGGCAGAGGGAGGTATCTGAAGATACAACAGTCAGTTGCAAAATATAAACCCATCCTTTGTCTCCGAAAGCCACAATACTGTGGGAAATGTTGGCTTACAGGCTATTTCTAACTCATTAGATTTTGGCCAGATGTCTACAGTCCCTTCCTACATACTCTGAAATAAAAACTGCTATCTTTTCTTCTAGTTGGGAAGCTTCCTGAAACTTCATCTTCTTGTACAGTATTTCAGCTTGTGTTGATGACATCTATATCAATTATTTATTATGCTTGTCTTACAAATCCTAGGTAGTTTGATTCCTTTTGCCATGATTCTTTGTTAAAAGATGAGCTCCATTTTCCTGGTATTCCTTTTAGCTGTTTCTGGATTCCAGCTAGGGTTAAAAAAAACTTGTCCAAGGGGAGAATGTTAATATTAATCAGAGTGATTTATGTTTTAAAAATTTCCTCTTCAAAGTTGTGTCCAGTTGTGTCCAACTCTTTGCAACCCTATGGACTGCAGCCCGCCAGGCTCCTCTTTCCATCAGATTCTCCTGACAAGAATATTGGAGTGCGTTGCCATGCCCTCCTCCAGGGGATCTTCCCCACCCAGGGATAGAACCCACGTCTCTTATGTCTCCTGATTTGGCAGTGGGCTCTTTCCCACTAGCGTCACCTAAAAAACCCCATACTTTAATAGTATATGCCTCAGAAAATGTCCAGCCAGTAAACATGATAAACTGATTTCTCTCTCTCTGGGTTTTGGATGAACTAAATTTTCCTTGACTAAGTAAGGTAAAGACTCTAATAAACTTGGATTATTTGCTCTCTCTTCTGCTAATCTTTTCCTCACTTCTCCCTTGTGCGAAATGACAGGACTCTTTTTCTATCTCCCTTTTGGTTTGGTGTTATATGACGCTAATCAGAAAGATAGTGAAGTAATTAGGGATGCAGTACCATTAGTACACAGCTGATAGTAAGCTTTGCATCTCCTTTCATCAGATCTAAGATGGGGCTTCTTGAATTTCACCGTGTCTGGCGGAGTAAAGGACGTGGACAAGAGCAGTTGGATCAGGCACCATCTAGATAAGAGCAAAGCAATCCTCATAGGCAGAGGGAGGTATCTGAAGATACAACAGTCAGTTGCAAAATATAAACCCATCCTTTGTCTCCGAAAGCCACAATACTGTGGGAAATGTTGGCTTACAGGCTATTTCTAACTCATTAGATTTTGGCCAGATGTCTACAGTCCCTTCCTACATACTCTGAAATAAAAACTGCTATCTTTTCTTCTAGTTGGGAAGCTTCCTGAAACTTCATCTTCTTGTACAGTATTTCAGCTTGTGTTGATGACATCTATATCAATTATTTATTATGCTTGTCTTACAAATCCTAGGTAGTTTGATTCCTTTTGCCATGATTCTTTGTTAAAAGATGAGCTCCATTTTCCTGGTATTCCTTTTAGCTGTTTCTGGATTCCAGCTAGGGTTAAAAAAAACTTGTCCAAGGGGAGAATGTTAATATTAATCAGAGTGATTTATGTTTTAAAAATTTCCTCTTTTGTAATATAGAACACATAAACTCTACTTCAAGCAAATTTATTAAATGTCTAACATATAGTATGGCAGTTACAGGATGGTTATGACATGGGCCTTACTTCTGGGAAATACTGCTTGAATTTTATAGAAATTTCTATACCCACCACATATTGTCCAACTGAGTCTAATTCACATTAGACTAAATATAGCATGACCGTAAATTTGAGGTGCAGGGCTTCCCTGGTGGTCCAGTGGACAAACAGTCTGCCTTGCAGTGCAGGGGCACTGGTTTGATCCCTGGCCTGGAAGAATCCCACATGCCACGGAGTGGCTGGGCTGGTCCGTCCACAATTTCGAGCCAGCACTCTGGAGCGCATGCGCCCAGAGCTGGTACTCTGCAACGAGAGGGGCTACTGCAATGGGAGGCCCACACAGGCCAAAGAATAAAGATGGATGAAAATAAATAAATGAAAAACCAATAAAAGAGGCCAAAATTAAAAAAAAAATTGAGGTGCAGATTGGGATAGTTTGAAAGGAGTTACAATAACTAACAACTATACCTGATCAACAGATTAATCAAGGACTGTCCTGGGGAAACTGGAACATTAACAAAACATGAGTTTCTGTTATTAATTTTTAAAAATTTTAAGTATCACAGTTACTAGGGATCAGGTTGGGTTAAATAGAACCATGCTTATTGTGTGTCAGACATTATTGTAAAGTGTACTCTGATCTGGGGCATCTCTGGTGGTTCAGCGGTAAATAATCCACCTGCCAATGCAGGAGACGCAAGATGCGGGTTCGATCCTTGGATTGGGAAGATCCCAGTAGGAAATGGCAACCCATTCCAGTATTCTTGCTTGGAAAATTCCATGAACAGAGGAGCCTGGCAGACTGTAGTCCAGTGGGTCTCAAAGAGTTGGATACGATTGAACACACAAACATAAACACACCACACACACTCAGATTTTAGTCAGGGAAACAGAATATATAGCATGGTATTCCTTTTAGCTGTTTCTGGATTCCAGCTAGGGTTAAAAAACTTGTCCAAGGGAGAATGTTAATATTAATTATAGTGATTTATGTTTTAAAAATATCCTATTTTGTAATATAGAACACATAAGCTCTACTTCAAGCAAATTTATTAAATGTCTAACATATAGTATGGCAGTTACAGGATGGTTATGACATGGGCCTTACTTCTGGGAAATACTGCTTGAATTTTATAGAAATTTCTATACCCACCACATATTGTCCAACTGAGTCTAATTCACATTAGACTAAATATAGCATGACCGTAAATTTGAGGTGCAGGGCTTCCCTGGTGGTCCAGTGGACAAACAGTCTGCCTTGCAGTGCAGGGGCACTGGTTTGATCCCTGGCCTGGAAGAATCCCACATGCCACGGAGTGGCTGGGCTGGTCCGTCCACAATTTCGAGCCAGCACTCTGGAGCGCATGCGCCCAGAGCTGGTACTCTGCAACGAGAGGGGCTACTGCAATGGGAGGCCCACACAGGCCAAAGAATAAAGATGGATGAAAATAAATAAATGAAAAACCAATAAAAGAGGCCAAAATTAAAAAAAAAATTGAGGTGCAGATTGGGATAGTTTGAAAGGAGTTACAATAACTAACAACTATACCTGATCAACAGATTAATCAAGGACTGTCCTGGGGAAACTGGAACATTAACAAAACATGAGTTTCTGTTATTAATTTTTAAAAATTTTAAGTATCACAGTTACTAGGGATCAGGTTGGGTTAAATAGAACCATGCTTATTGTGTGTCAGACATTATTGTAAAGTGTACTCTGATCTGGGGCATCTCTGGTGGTTCAGCGGTAAATAATCCACCTGCCAATGCAGGAGACGCAAGATGCGGGTTCGATCCTTGGATTGGGAAGATCCCAGTAGGAAATGGCAACCCATTCCAGTATTCTTGCTTGGAAAATTCCATGAACAGAGGAGCCTGGCAGACTGTAGTCCAGTGGGTCTCAAAGAGTTGGATACGATTGAACACACAAACATAAACACACCACACACACTCAGATTTTAGTCAGGGAAACAGAATATATAGATAGAGCCATATTAAACAATTGGGTATAGGACATAAATACTGAATAGAAGGTCAGGATCCCTACATTGAAAATTTGCTCTGGAATACAGTCTATTTCTTTGGTCAAATCACTAACCCTCTCAGGCTGTCTTCTTACTTATAAAATATAATCATACTTATTCTTCATATGATGGTATGAGAAGATGGTAAAAAAATGAAAAGCAGTTAACATAGTATCTCTCCATCCAATAATGTTTGATAAAGGGTTAACTGATTTTGTTGATTTTCTAGTTTAATGAGGGCAGCTAGAGTGGAAGTCAGAGACTTCTTTTTTTAAATTTTTTTTATAGGGACTTCTCTAGCAGTTTATTTTATTTATTTATTTATTTTAAAAAAAGATTTATTTATTTATTTATTTTTGGGCGGGGGTCGGGTTGGGGAGGGGGGGAGCAGGCAGGCCACTTTTATTGGTCTTTCGTTTCTCTGTGTTCATCCGTCTTTGTTCTTTGGCTCCTGTGGGCCTCCCATCGCGGTGGCGTCTGTCGTTGCAGAGCGTCGGCTCTGGGCGCATGCACTTCAGAGCTCTGGCTCGGTAATTGGACACATCAGTTCAGCCGCTCTGCGGCACGTGGGATCTTCCCAGGCCAGGGCTCGAACCGTCGCGCCTTGCACTGCAAGGCGGTGTCCTTACCCACTGCACCACCAGGGGAAGCCCCAGAGACTTCTTTAGAAAGAAAATATTTCTAGAAACTTTTACTACAAAGAATTTTTTTTAAAACTGTATTTCATGGGCAGTTTTGCCCCAATCACACCTCCATCCAGTTATTTTTTTTCATATTATTTTTGAAATAAATCTCATATATCACATAATTTCATCTATTAGGTATTTTAGTATGTGTCACTAAGGATTCCTTTTCTAACCTCATTGAATGATCACTATTAACCATAAAGAGTAACAATAATTCTCCATTATTAACAGGTACTCTGCATTATCAGTTACCTAGTCACTGTCCAGATTTTCAATTCTCTTATAAATGTTTTTCCACTCTTTTTTTTTTTTTTTTTAATCAAGGTCCCAATGAGGTCTATGAATCCTTGCACTTGGTTGATGTTTTTAAATTTTCATTTAAAGTATAGATCCCCTCTTCACCTCTTTTTTTTCCCTTTACAATTTATTTGCTGAGGAAAAAAAGCCCTCGGTTTTGGGGAATTCCATGGTTGTCCAGTGGTTAGGACTCTGTGCTTCCACTGCTGGGGGCTGGGTTTCATTCCTGGTCTGGGAACTAGGATCCTGCAAACCTTTAGGTGAGACCAAAAAGAAACCAAAAACAAACAAAGCCCCCAACCCTGGATTTTGCCCTGTAAAATATTCTGTAGAGTATTCTGTAGATTGTAATCCCATGGTGCAGTTTAATCATGGAATAAATTTTATTTGATTCTAATACAAGACTTTTTCAAGTAAGCTCTGTCATTAACATGCACGTGTGTTTATCTTGTATGGTAATTCATAACTTGTACACTGGGTCACTGGCAATTTTCAGAGATTCCTATGTGTACCTGTGTGGGACAGACGTACTGTGCTTAAGTCTCTAGCAGAGACTGGAACTGAGATACTTCATTGTGAATTCTGGTTCCATCACTTCCTGATTGTCTGAAATAAGCCTCCCTTTTAAGGTTTCTAAAAATGGGGCTCTTATCCGCGTGGGTCATTGTTAGGACTAGGTTAATGAATGGGTTAGCATGCTCTCTGACACACAGGGTGGCTCTTGAGTACTATTAATATTTTTTACAATTAGGAAAGTAAAATTTGGTCTTGAATTTTACAGTGAAGTTGGGGAGATGAGACAGATTAAAAAACCTAAATAGATATAAATATAGTCAAAGTGATTATGGAAACTGAGACATAAATGGAATTTGATGGAGAAATAGCTCTGAGGAGGGACTCATTCACTTTCAATATACGCCTGCTGCTCTGCATGATGCTCGAAGCCCACTTGTTCCTTCCTCACAACCACACTGTGAGGAGACATTTCTTACCAGGTCATGCATGAAAAGACAGGCCCCAGGAGGTCACTGTCTTGCTCCAGGTCACCAGTTTGTAGGGGATCTTGGTGTACTTTATCAGTTACCTAGTCACTGTCCAGATTTTCAATTCTCTTATAAATGTTTTTCCACTCTTTTTTTTTTTTTTTTTAATCAAGGTCCCAATGAGGTCTATGAATCCTTGCACTTGGTTGATGTTTTTAAATTTTCATTTAAAGTATAGATCCCCTCTTCACCTCTTTTTTTTCCCTTTACAATTTATTTGCTGAGGAAAAAAAGCCCTCGGTTTTGGGGAATTCCATGGTTGTCCAGTGGTTAGGACTCTGTGCTTCCACTGCTGGGGGCTGGGTTTCATTCCTGGTCTGGGAACTAGGATCCTGCAAACCTTTAGGTGAGACCAAAAAGAAACCAAAAACAAACAAAGCCCCCAACCCTGGATTTTGCCCTGTAAAATATTCTGTAGAGTATTCTGTAGATTGTAATCCCATGGTGCAGTTTAATCATGGAATAAATTTTATTTGATTCTAATACAAGACTTTTTCAAGTAAGCTCTGTCATTAACATGCACGTGTGTTTATCTTGTATGGTAATTCATAACTTGTACACTGGGTCACTGGCAATTTTCAGAGATTCCTATGTGTACCTGTGTGGGACAGACGTACTGTGCTTAAGTCTCTAGCAGAGACTGGAACTGAGATACTTCATTGTGAATTCTGGTTCCATCACTTCCTGATTGTCTGAAATAAGCCTCCCTTTTAAGGTTTCTAAAAATGGGGCTCTTATCCGCGTGGGTCATTGTTAGGACTAGGTTAATGAATGGGTTAGCATGCTCTCTGACACACAGGGTGGCTCTTGAGTACTATTAATATTTTTTACAATTAGGAAAGTAAAATTTGGTCTTGAATTTTACAGTGAAGTTGGGGAGATGAGACAGATTAAAAAACCTAAATAGATATAAATATAGTCAAAGTGATTATGGAAACTGAGACATAAATGGAATTTGATGGAGAAATAGCTCTGAGGAGGGACTCATTCACTTTCAATATACGCCTGCTGCTCTGCATGATGCTCGAAGCCCACTTGTTCCTTCCTCACAACCACACTGTGAGGAGACATTTCTTACCAGGTCATGCATGAAAAGACAGGCCCCAGGAGGTCACTGTCTTGCTCCAGGTCACCAGTTTGTAGGGGATCTTGGTGTACTTTAATATGTTGCTCTGTTCTCAGTATTTCCTATACATTGGTTGGTGTATTTAGAAGGGTTCTGTAAATTCAGGTTTGATTTTCTTTTTCCTAGAGTTTTATCTTGTTCCTTCATCTGGGATGTAACTTTTT
This sequence comes from Tragulus kanchil, assembly GCA_022376925.1. Lineage (NCBI taxonomy): Eukaryota > Metazoa > Chordata > Mammalia > Artiodactyla > Tragulidae > Tragulus > Tragulus kanchil. Next base: position 60,218,328 of record JAIOJX010000002.1, read on the forward strand.
TGTTGTTGTTGTTTTATTTTTTTTTGTTATTATTTTATATTTGGGGATGTAACTTTTTGCTTTTTCATGCTGCTTAATTTTCTGTAGTGTGTTTATTTTATTTATTTATTTATTTTTGGCTATTCTGGGTTTTCACTGCTGCTGCAGGCTCTTCTTTAGTTGCAGGGAGTGGGGGCTGCTCTCTAGTTGAGGTGAGCAGGCGCCTTGTTATGGTAACTTTTCTTGTTGTGGAACTTGGGCTCAATAGTTGAGGCTCTGAGGCTCTTGAGCACAGGCTCAGTTGTTGTGGCTCAAGGGCTGCTCCACAGCGTATAGGATCTTTCCGGATCAGGGATCGAACCTGTGTCTCCTGCATTGGCAGCCAAACTCTTTTTTTTTTAAGATTTATTTTTATTTATTTATTTTGGGCGGGGGTCGGGTTGTGGAGGGAGGGGAGTGGGCGGGCCACTTCTGTTGGTCTTTCATTTCTCCATTTTCATCCGTCTTTGTTCTTTGGCTCTTGTGGGCCTCCTATCGCGGTGGCATCTGTCGTCGCAGAGCGCCGACTTGGTAATTGGACACATCGGTCCAGGCCCTCTGCCGCACGTGGGATCTTCCCAGGCCAGGGATCGAACTGGCGCCCCTTGCACTGCAAGGCGGTGTCCTTACCCACTGCACCACCAGGGGAAGCCCGGCAGCCAAACTCTTACTACTGAGCTACTGGGGAAGCCCAGGTTTCATTTGTGTATGTGTGTGTGGAGTAAACTTTTACATACAGTTGTGTATTTCCATCAGGAAGCGCATAATGCCTGGTTAATTATCTTTTATGACATTAACAGCTGTTGCTATTTAATTGATATTTAATGCCTAGATATATTTGTTCATTAAGAATTTTGTATTTGTTTCTGATCTCATAAAATTCACTTGTTTTCTCACTTCTGAATGTGGTCAGAGTTGAATTAAGATGAAGATGTAATTAAGAAAATATTTACATCAGTTACCCTTAGATGGCCCAACCTTCAGTAACATCTTATTTCACTTTATTTATTTATTTATTTTTTTTAAACTTTTATTTATTTATGGCTGTGCTGCGTCTTTGTTGATGTGTGGGTTTAGCTGCTCTGTGGTATATGGGATCTTCCTGGTTCAGGGATCGAACTTGTGTCTCCTGCATTCGCAGACGGGTTCTTATCCACTGAGCCACAAGGGAAGCCCTTATTTCACTTTAAAGATGTGCTCATTGATTGCCAGGAGGAAATAAAAATAGAAATAACTTTATAATGCTATAAATGAAAGATGATTAGAATATGATTTGCCCAGACCTCTTTAATATAAATGACTATGGGTTTTATGACATAATAATTAAGAAATAACCTCTTATATTGCTAGATACACAAAAAGTAATTAATAAAGCTTATCTACACTAACATCCTTTAAATTTTTCATTACTTCTTGGCTTCAAATCCCAATAATTAAACTGTACTGATCTCTAGCTTCTTTTCTAGGAACAAACAATGTATTCTACCTCTGATGCTGTGCTCTTTTATCATCTCGAATATAATACTGTTATTTTGATTAGAAATGACAATACAGTCCTACAGTCATAGCAAAGCACTTTGAGTTACTTTTCCAATAATGCTGATTAACTTCTGATGAACCACCCAGTTCCTGGTCAAGAAATAACATGTTACCCTCTGACAACTGGCAAAGATTGACAGTCAGCTATGGCCTCTGCCCTGACTGACTCACCCAGGGATTTCAACTACGACCTTGGCCTCATTATCATGCTGTTACAATCTACTCAGCAAAATAGCCAGAAAAATAAATTCTGAAGACAGCAAGTAAAAAAATTCTTTCATTTGTGTCTCTAAGGCTAAATCACCGCACAGCTGTGTCCTTTCAGTAATTCTATTAGCAGGTGTCTTGGATACAGATGAGGAAATGAAGGCAGGATATTCTGAAAATCAGAGCTGATCATGTCAGTTCTCTGACTGCAAAAACCTCCACTGCCTATCTAACAGGATAAGTTCAAATTCTTTAGCAGAGCATATGAGGTTGTAGCAAAATGTTGCCACTGCCTAGTTTTCCAGCTTTATCTCTTGCTGCAACTTCCTGCCTCGTACTACAATAACAGTGATTTTTCTCATTAATTTGTGACCATTCATGTCATTGTGCGTGTATTTATCAAGTTTTTACAATATATGAGACAGTCTGATAGGCCCTGGGAAACTGCAGCAGAAGCCATATTCCTTGCCCTTAAGAATTCATGGTCCAGTAGAGGAGCCAGACAGGGGGAGAAATGGCTCCAGCACCATGTGACAAGGGCTCTCTGTGAGTAAGGTACATACACTGAAAGGGCTTCAGGCAAATGGGGAGGGGCGATAGCAGAAAGGATGAAGGCATAGTGGAGAAGACAAAGACAAAGAAGTTACTGGCCCAGAAGGAGGTTCTGGGAGAGGGAGCAGAGAGAGTGGTTCTGGTTGAGGGAATATAATAGAAAGTCTTAAAGATGAGAAACATTACGTATTCAGTAGTGTACATGTGGGTTGTCATGGCAGATGAGGCATGTGTGCTGGTAGGCTGACATGGAAGCCAGGCTAGAGAGGTAGGCAGCAGTGGGATCCTAAGGGAACCTCGGACAACGAGCTTAGCTCTTACTTCTTTCCACCCGTGTTTCCCCTTTTCAAAGTTGCTTTTTCCTTCTCTCGGGCTTCCCAGGTAGCGCAGTGGTAAAGAATTCACCTGCCAGTTCCTGGTCAAGAAATAACATGTTACCCTCTGACAACTGGCAAAGATTGACAGTCAGCTATGGCCTCTGCCCTGACTGACTCACCCAGGGATTTCAACTACGACCTTGGCCTCATTATCATGCTGTTACAATCTACTCAGCAAAATAGCCAGAAAAATAAATTCTGAAGACAGCAAGTAAAAAAATTCTTTCATTTGTGTCTCTAAGGCTAAATCACCGCACAGCTGTGTCCTTTCAGTAATTCTATTAGCAGGTGTCTTGGATACAGATGAGGAAATGAAGGCAGGATATTCTGAAAATCAGAGCTGATCATGTCAGTTCTCTGACTGCAAAAACCTCCACTGCCTATCTAACAGGATAAGTTCAAATTCTTTAGCAGAGCATATGAGGTTGTAGCAAAATGTTGCCACTGCCTAGTTTTCCAGCTTTATCTCTTGCTGCAACTTCCTGCCTCGTACTACAATAACAGTGATTTTTCTCATTAATTTGTGACCATTCATGTCATTGTGCGTGTATTTATCAAGTTTTTACAATATATGAGACAGTCTGATAGGCCCTGGGGAAACTGCAGCAGAAGCCATATTCCTTGCCCTTAAGAATTCATGGTCCAGTAGAGGAGCCAGACAGGGGGAGAAATGGCTCCAGCACCATGTGACAAGGGCTCTCTGTGAGTAAGGTACATACACTGAAAGGGCTTCAGGCAAATGGGGAGGGGCGATAGCAGAAGGGATGAAGGCATAGTGGAGAAGACAAAGACAAAGAAGTTACTGGCCCAGAAGGAGGTTCTGGGAGAGGGAGCAGAGAGAGTGGTTCTGGTTGAGGGAATATAATAGAAAGTCTTAAAGATGAGAAACATTACGTATTCAGTAGTGTACATGTGGGTTGTCATGGCAGATGAGGCATGTGTGCTGGTAGGCTGACATGGAAGCCAGGCTAGAGAGGTAGGCAGCAGTGGGATCCTAAGGGAACCTCGGACAACGAGCTTAGCTCTTACTTCTTTCCACCCGTGTTTCCCCTTTTCAAAGTTGCTTTTTCCTTCTCTCGGGCTTCCCAGGTAGCGCAGTGGTAAAGAATTCACCTGCCAGTGCAGGAGACAAAAGAGACATGGGTTTGATCCCTGGGTCAGGAAGATCCCCTTGAGTAGGAAATGGCTAATCCACTGCAGTATTCTTGCCTGGAAAATTCCATGAACAGAGGAGGTTGGTGTGCTACAGTGCATGTGGCCACAAAAAGTCAGACATGGCTGAGCATGCACGCATTTCATTTTCTCCCACCCAACTTAAATCAGTCATGATAAATTCTCTCCCCAAAATTCAGTCAACGAGCATCTATGTGTTGGACTACCTAGTACATGCTAGGTACTGCCTAGGTACATGGGGTACATTAATGAAAATTCTACTTTGTTCGTGTGTTTATATTTTACTGAGGGAAGTTAAAGATAAATGATAAACATAGTATGTTGGGATATTATTCAACTTGGAGTAGAAGTTGGAAAGTGGCAAGTATCATGGGAAAAATCAGGGTAAGGTAAAGGAGACTAGGTGACGCAGGCTGGAGTATTAAACAGGATGGATGACTAAGCAGCAGAAATGTGCAGAAGGCAAGTGAGTATCGTGGCAAACAGTGCTTTGGGCAGAAGGAATAGCTACAGCAGACATCTACAAGAGTCGAGTAAGAGGTCAGAGAGGTTATGTGGGACTTGCAGGCTGTTTAAGGAATTTAATTCTGACCGAGTCGAGTGGGGAGCCACCACAGGATTTTGACTAGTGGAGGGATACGGTTTGACTAATGTTTTAGGAGGCTTTCTCTTTATGTTGTGTTGAGAAAAGACTGAAAGCCACAAGGATAGAAGCCAGGGAGATCTGTTAGGAGAAAACTGGGAGCTGCAGTGATACCAAATATTGTGAGACAGCCAGATCTTTTAGCAGAGTCCTGAGTCCTGAGTAAATTTCAGTGATTATTTCAGTTTATGATTTTGGTTTAGATATGCCTCCTATAACTAATTTAGTAGATTACAAGTAATTAGCCCTTGTTGTTATAGTTTAGTCACTGAGTTGTGTTTGAGTTAGTGAACTGTAGCCTGCCAGGCTCCTCTGTCCACAGGATTTTTTCAGGCAGGAATACTGCAGGGTTTTTTTTTTTCCCTGACCCAGGGATCAAACTTGTGTCTCCTGCATTGTCAGATATATCCTGCATTGTCTGGCAGATTCTTTGATCTGAGCGACCATAGATGCCCTAATTAGTCCTTACCCATATGTAAAGATGAAAAGGCTTATAGACTTCACAAACTTATGCTCCTATAGGAACAGAAGAAGGATAAAGACCCTGAGAACTCAATGAAAGCTGAAGATGAAGATGGCGAGTTACTTCCAAAGGTAGATAAGAACAACGTACTTTCAATTCAACTTCAAATGTGTTCATACATTTGAGGGACATGCCCAAGTAAAATATAAAGCCATATATAAGATATAATGAGATGTGATAAACATTTTGGATCAAATACAAAACCAGAACAAAATTCAAAGAATAGAGATCTTTGGAAGGTGTTTTACTTTAACTTCTCAACATAGCCATCTTACTTTAAATTGGGTACTATAGAGCAGAGAGGTTAAGGGTTGGAAAACTATGAGACTAGGTGACGCAGGCTGGAGTATTAAACAGGATGGATGACTAAGCAGCAGAAATGTGCAGAAGGCAAGTGAGTATCGTGGCAAACAGTGCTTTGGGCAGAAGGAATAGCTACAGCAGACATCTACAAGAGTCGAGTAAGAGGTCAGAGAGGTTATGTGGGACTTGCAGGCTGTTTAAGGAATTTAATTCTGACCGAGTCGAGTGGGGAGCCACCACAGGATTTTGACTAGTGGAGGGATACGGTTTGACTAATGTTTTAGGAGGCTTTCTCTTTATGTTGTGTTGAGAAAAGACTGAAAGCCACAAGGATAGAAGCCAGGGAGATCTGTTAGGAGAAAACTGGGAGCTGCAGTGATACCAAATATTGTGAGACAGCCAGATCTTTTAGCAGAGTCCTGAGTCCTGAGTAAATTTCAGTGATTATTTCAGTTTATGATTTTGGTTTAGATATGCCTCCTATAACTAATTTAGTAGATTACAAGTAATTAGCCCTTGTTGTTATAGTTTAGTCACTGAGTTGTGTTTGAGTTAGTGAACTGTAGCCTGCCAGGCTCCTCTGTCCACAGGATTTTTTCAGGCAGGAATACTGCAGGGTTTTTTTTTTTCCCTGACCCAGGGATCAAACTTGTGTCTCCTGCATTGTCAGATATATCCTGCATTGTCTGGCAGATTCTTTGATCTGAGCGACCATAGATGCCCTAATTAGTCCTTACCCATATGTAAAGATGAAAAGGCTTATAGACTTCACAAACTTATGCTCCTATAGGAACAGAAGAAGGATAAAGACCCTGAGAACTCAATGAAGGCTGAAGATGAAGATGGCGAGTTACTTCCAAAGGTAGATAAGAACAACGTACTTTCAATTCAACTTCAAATGTGTTCATACATTTGAGGGACATGCCCAAGTAAAATATAAAGCCATATATAAGATATAATGAGATGTGATAAACATTTTGGATCAAATACAAAACCAGAACAAAATTCAAAGAATAGAGATCTTTGGAAGGTGTTTTACTTTAACTTCTCAACATAGCCATCTTACTTTAAATTGGGTCTACTAGTTTGAAAAGTAGCCTGTTTCACATTCTATGGGATTCTATACGTTACATAAATACGGTGACAAATTTTTATTTTGAAAAGGTGTATGCATCAGAATGGAAGATGATTTTAAGATACCTCCACAGCTAAGGATTCCCTTTCATAGCAAAACAAAACATGTAGCTGTTTGTAGTAAAGAAATGTAAGAAGGAAGTACACTTCTGCTCTATTCAACCCTGTAAGAAGCCAGGTGTCCCCGTGATAACAACTCGTGCACATTGAGATTTATTTGCTGGCACTGCCTCTAGGCAGGTGAGCGGTAGAGGAGGTTCTGGAAGACAGCTGCAGGCACCCGGCTTGCTGTGTGACTGGAAGAAAACAGTGCCCTGGCCCAGGGTGTCACTCTACTGTAAAAGAAGCCAAACTTGTTTGATTTGGACAGCCTCTTTTAAGTTCACACGTTACTTACTCAAAATAACTAAGCTATTTTAGCCTCTGGGTAGTCTGTTTCTGCTTAGGCTGATAGCTGGCTGGGGAGTGGAGGTGGTGTGGCTTCAAATCTGGCTCAGAAATACTTGAATAAGGTAGAGCGTTCCACCCATCCTTTTTGTATTTTGTTCTAGTCTTCTTCCCTTTCAGTGTATTTTAGCGGCAGTGAGACAAAGTTCATAGATATATGTATTTACTGGTACCTGTCATTGCATATGAGTGGAAAGTGTGGATGTTATTTAAAAACTCAGTATTTCAATTTTAGGTAAAAAAATCAGTCTTTCTAGAATTGTTTTCGTTTTCCACTTTGCAACTTCTCCTCCATGATCTTTTACTGCAATGCACAGACTGTAGTTCCCAATCTTTACTATACATTAATCACTTGGGGAATTTTCAAGATATACCCACGACCAGGGTCCTAACACCAGAGATTGATTCATTTGATCGAGGGTTAGATTCAGGTGGTATTTTTAAAAAGTGACCCAGGTGATTTTAATGTGCAGCTGAGGTTTCGTATCACCGTGGTTTAAATCACCAGGAGTAAATCAGGTTTCCAACAGGAGTAAAAGTTTCTAGGTTCTAGTCGCAGTGCCGCCACTTACTAGTTGGTGGACCTTTGTCCTCTGGTTCTCATAAGATGATGAGGGTTGGATTAGAGATATAGAATATTCCTCTAATAAAGAATAGATATAGAATAATCCTCTACAACAAAATTGTGTAAATTGGGATTCATATGATCTCATCAGACTAACTTAACTCTAAAGAGATGAAAACTGAATGATTTGGTGTGTGAGTTTGATTTGAAGTAGGTGAGTAATATAAATAAATGAGTAAATAAATAAAAGCACTGAAGTAAACTTTTCCCTTACAAGAGAGAGGTGAGAGAAAAGAAACAGAAGACATTTATGCTTAGAAATCACAAGAGACTTCTAGGGTTGCTTTGTGTATACGCAGCTCTCTTAAATTGGGAGCTAGTCAGATGCTACCTGGGGAACCGGGGAGTTGTGGGGAGGAGAGAGTTTGCTACACACCAAGAAGATAAATATAATACAAGTCCCAAAGGCCTTACACTACTCATCAGACCATAATCTGGCCTGGTAGTAAACAAAGCTATCGTGGAAGGCGGCACGCAGACACACACACACACACACACACAGACACACCACACACACAGACACACACACTCCACCTCTGTCATTCACTGCACTTGCTGAGAGCAGGCAGAAGGGGTGATCCCTGGCAAAACACCCGCCTGGCCTCAGCTGTGCCGCTCTCCACTAGCTCCCAGTCTCGCCCCACCCTACCCTGAGGGTTATCAGGGCGGGATCCAGCCCTACCAACAACACAGGGCAGCGGCAACCACTTCCTTTCTCCAGGAGCTGGTTTTCTGTCCACTCTCAACCTTTCATCTTACCCGTCCCTGTGCTTGGAAATGCAGGCTCTCACACTAACCCCATCCCCTGGCTTCCCTGCCGCTTCTTTTTAGATGAGGCTGGCCAAAAAAGACCAAATAGGACGAAGCCCTTGGCCCAGGCGCCGGCTGATCCTCATCCTCCGATGGATCCATACTCCTTTCGCCTTCACATCCAGATTCCTGTCTCCTCGTCCGCACACCTTTCCCAGGCCAGCCCGACCTCCCCCAATATTATCTCCCACTTCTCCAGCCTGTCCCGCGCCCTCACTGAGTACCCCTCCGAGCTTGCTGTGCCTGGAGGACCCCCCCAGGGACCACCCCGCCACCCACGCTTACGAGCTCCCTCCTTCCAGGACCCCGCCCATGACAGCTCGCGAGCCCCTCCAAGCGCTCACAGGTTTCCACCTCCAGCCTGACACCTTGCGCGCCGCCCCTCATCCTCCGGTGCAAATCCCCCCCCTCCCCAGCGAACCCTCACTCCGGGATCGCACTCAGTCTCCGGACCCGACAGGCCCGCTGCGGGTCCCCATACTCCTGGTCCTCTGCCTCTCCAGCTGACCCAGGGCGTCCCCAGTCCCCTCGACTCTTACTCTTCGCTCTCTCCCGACGCCGGCTCTCAGCCTCCCATCTCCACACCCCCGCCCTTGAAACTCCCGCTCTCCGCCTCCGCCCAGCTCACTCTTTCCCCGTCTTCGGCCCTCCACCCCCAGCCTCTTCCCCGCCCGGCCCCAGTCCGCGGTCGCGGCCGGGAGGGGTGGGCGCCGCCCGCCGGGCGTCCGCGCTGCCGGGGCCTCCGCGGCCGGGCGGTGACGCGGCCCCCGCGGGAGGAGCCCGGGAGGCGGAGGGGCGGAGGAGGCGCGGGCGGCGGCACCGAGCGGCGGCGGCGTAGGGAGCGGGCCCTCCGCACGCATCCCCGGGCCCGAGGGGCGGTGGCAGCGGAGGGACCCCGGCGGGCGCGTGATGTGGAAGGACCCGCGCCCGACCCTGCTGCGCATCGACGCTCGCTTGGATCCGGGCGGTGGCAGCCGCGAAGCCCCGGCCTCGGGACTCTCCGCCGCTAGCCCTTGTCACCCCTACTCTGCTTTCGCTTCCTCGCTCTAGCCCGAAGGGGTCTCGGCCCTCCCTCGTCCTGCCTGGAGGGGGTCCTCTCTCCGCCCTGGAGCCCAGCGACGCGTCCGCCGGCGGGACGGCTCGGCAGCTGCTCCGGGAAATCAGCCCCTGCTGCCCCGCTCCCCGCTCTGCTCCCGCCTCGGCGCCCCTCCGGCTCCCGGGACGCTGCCTCCCGGCGTTCCGAGCGAGTTCCCGGGACTCCCCCAGGGGGCCGGGTCGCAGCCACCCCTTTCTCCTCCCGAGAGGCGCGCGCGCCCCCCGCCCCCGCCGTGGCCGGACTCACTCGCGCCCCGGCCGGCGCGCCGCCCCGCTCCCTCCAGTCACCCCACCCTCCGCCGTCCCCGCCACCTTACTCCAGCGCCCTCCCCCACCGCTCCGCGCGCGCCGCGTCCCGGCCCGGCCTCCCGCTCCGCTCGCGCCCCAACAGCTCACTTGCCAGCCCTTCGCCCCCGGGAAAAAGAAAGAGTTGTCGTGAGCGCACTCATCCGCCCTCCCCTCCCCCCCGCTCTTTCTGTCTTGGGGGAGGGGGGCTGTCGCCTCGGATGGAAGGCCGTTGATTTGTATGTATTTGTCCCGGCGCCGGAGGCTGCCCCAGCCGCCCGCGCGGGTGCCGCCGCCGCCGCCGGTGGAGTTGCCTCTCTGCTTCCCTAGGGTGGTTGGACTCCCCCAAACATGTCGGCTCCGGTCGGGCCGCGGGGCCGCCCGGCGCCCACCCCGGCGGCCTCTCAGCCGCCTCTGCAGCCCGAGATGCCCGACCTCAGCCACCTCACGGAGGAGGAGAGGAAAATCATCCTGGCCGTCATGGACCGGCAGAAGAAAGAAGAGGAGAAAGAGCAGTCGGTGCTCAAGTAAGGACCTGGCTCCATCTTCCCGCCTCCCTCCCTGCCCTCCGCCCCCTCGGTCGCTTCCCTGCGGCCGCCTGCGCGCCCGGGATCGTCGCCCGCCCTCCCGCCGGCGGCGCCTGGGCCACGAGGGTTGCGACCGCCGCCGGCCGCCGGGGCTGCTTTCTGGGTGTCGGAGCGCGGGGGTGTGTGTCGGGAAGGGAGGGCGCCGAGGCCGGCGGAGGCGAGGGTGGCGAGCCCCGGGGCGCTGGAATGTTCCCCGGCGCCCTTCCGGCGTTCCCCGCGGGCCGGTTCGGCTCCGGGCCCGGCGGGGCTGGGGCTGAACCCAGGCTCCGCGCGCCGCTTCTCCCTTCCCGCCGCCCCCGCGCGGAGGCAGTGGCTGGGGCAAGCAATCCAATATGGCCGTGCACAGGTGCTCCCGGCCGGGACCCGGGCGAGGACGCGCCCGGGGCGGAGGGCGCCGCCGGGCCCCCTCCCCGCCTCCGCAGGGCGGCTCAGCCCCGCCGCGGGAGGAGCGGTGCTGCCCACGGTCGCCGTGGGCACGAGCGCGGCGCTGCGGGCGAGGGGCCTAAGCTCTGTGGCGTCTCGGGTGGGTGTGCGGCCGCCGCCATCTTCCAGCCCCTCCCCCTCGGCGGGTTTTAACACCCTGCACTCTGCTGCTCTTCCCATTTGCAACTAGTAAATCTGTTTAATCCTGAAGAGACTCCGGCGACTCGCCAGTTCCTCCCGTAGCTGCCGTTTGGGATGCTTCCTACCTTGTGAAGTTCTGCCGCCCGTGCTCTCAGTCTGGGCAGCGGGATCTTGCGGAGGGTGGACAGTGCACGCAGCACCCCGGCCCCCACACAGTTGAGTGGCGGTGTAACTTCAGCACCAGGGAACTGTCCAGACGGATAGCTGTAGCTTTTGAGATTCCCTTTCTGGTCAGTCTAGTAGAGATTTGTTTCGGCAGATTAGCTTTTAAATGTTTTACGGTTATTTCACTTCTCAGTTACTACGTGAAGGAGATTGTGCAGAAGATGTGTAACCTTTTTAATGTTTTTCCAACTCAGTTCTTTCATCTTTGCTAGAAATGCATTATTCATTAAGAGATGAATTTGTACAGTGTATATACCAAAAGATGCGAAGTTCTTCTCTGTGCTATCAATTATACTTTTCTCATATTCTGCACAGAAACACATAGCTGAAAGCGTAGAGTTTTTCTGAGAAGGAAGTAACACACTGACCTCTAATCATGTAAATTTCAAAAACAGGTTGTTGAATTCTTTAGCACTTACAAAGTAACAATTCTCTCTCCACATAATATTTACATATTTTAATGAAAAACACTTTTAAAATTATATAACACACTTATGTATCTTTACATGTCCAAGAAAAATATTAGTTCTCAAAAATATTGAAGGACTAAGAGCAAATGTGCTTCTAACGTATGGAATAAGAAAGAATTACGTCTTTAAAACCTTTCTGGGTTTGGGAATGTGATTTATTAGTAGGCTTGGGAAATTAAAAAACAGTGAGAGATTTACGTAGCTTCTTTCAACTAATAAAAAATAAGACATTATTTTAAAAAGTGTTTTGAGCATACTTCTAACTTCTGCTTTTTTCTGTGGTATGCAAAATCATGGTATTTATTGGGTAGTTCACTATAGTTCAAAGTTTATTTATTGTTCCAATATATAGAAACATAAGTGAACTTTTGAGTATTAAGTTAAGAATTACTTCAAGTGAAATATATGTTATATTAAGAAAACGTGGAAAGTTTTTTTTTTTTTAGATAGGTACATGAGAATATATTACATTTCTATGTAAGCCTGTGCACTGTGCAAATTCATATAAAGTTTGTTCATTCATATTTGCATAGTTTAGGTAGAAACAAGTGTTCTCTAAGCGCATAGTTGTACAATCTATGAAACTGATGAAAAAAATCTGGTCATATTTATGTAAAATATCTATTTGCATCTTTACCTAACTTAGACTTGGAGTCATACCTCAAAATAATTTACATGGTTTTGGAATTAGTCCAGACGGATAGCTGTAGCTTTTGAGATTCCCTTTCTGGTCAGTCTAGTAGAGATTTGTTTCGGCAGATTAGCTTTTAAATGTTTTACGGTTATTTCACTTCTCAGTTACTACGTGACGGAGATTGTGCAGAAGAGGTGTAACCTTTTAATGTTTTTCCAACTCAGTTCTTTCATCTTTGCTAGAAATGCATTATTCATTAAGAGATGAATTTGTACAGTGTATATACCAAAAGATGCGAAGTTCTTCTCTGTGCTATCAATTATACTTTTCTCATATTCTGCACAGAAACACATAGCTGAAAGCGTAGAGTTTTTCTGAGAAGGAAGTAACACACTGACCTCTAATCATGTAAATTTCAAAAACAGGTTGTTGAATTCTTTAGCACTTACAAAGTAACAATTCTCTCTCCACATAATATTTACATATTTTAATGAAAAACACTTTTAAAATTATATAACACACTTATGTATCTTTACATGTCCAAGAAAAATATTAGTTCTCAAAAATATTGAAGGACTAAGAGCAAATGTGCTTCTAACGTATGGAATAAGAAAGAATTACGTCTTTAAAACCTTTCTGGGTTTGGGAATGTGATTTATTAGTAGGCTTGGGAAATTAAAAAACAGTGAGAGATTTACGTAGCTTCTTTCAACTAATAAAAAATAAGACATTATTTTAAAAAGTGTTTTGAGCATACTTCTAACTTCTGCTTTTTTCTGTGGTATGCAAAATCATGGTATTTATTGGGTAGTTCACTATAGTTCAAAGTTTATTTATTGTTCCAATATATAGAAACATAAGTGAACTTTTGAGTATTAAGTTAAGAATTACTTCAAGTGAAATATATGTTATATTAAGAAAACGTGGAAAGTTTTTTTTTTTTTAGATAGGTACATGAGAATATATTACATTTCTATGTAAGCCTGTGCACTGTGCAAATTCATATAAAGTTTGTTCATTCATATTTGCATAGTTTAGGTAGAAACAAGTGTTCTCTAAGCGCATAGTTGTACAATCTATGAAACTGATGAAAAAAATCTGGTCATATTTATGTAAAATATCTATTTGCATCTTTACCTAACTTAGACTTGGAGTCATACCTCAAAATAATTTACATGGTTTTGGAATTATTTGTGCATTCATTTTAACAAGAAGTTACTTGGAGGTTAAATCATAATGTATTTGAAATTTTCATTTTTAATGTTCTTTAAAAATACTTTCTGCAAAAGTATTTCTAAAGTATTATAAAGCAGTTTATCCTACAAGTGAAAATAAATAAAAACCACTTTTTTTGGCTTTTGTAGTAAAATGAGAGTAGACAAGGAAGATGATGAAAAAAATAAACTTTATAGTAGATTGATAAAAATGAGAGACATTGTTTTGAAGATTTTGACAATTTGCTAGTATTTTCAACATAAGGTATTAAGTTACAGATGCTATTTATAAGAAAAAAATACTATTAATATTCTTCAGTAATTACTATTCTCATTAAATCTTAGGAGCCATTTACCTGGTAATGACTATACCTGATTTCTCTTTAGTGATGTCTGTTTAATTTGCATATTAACGTTAATTCTGAGGGAAGGTCATGGTGGAGAGAAATTAACTGAAATTCAAATTGCATGTCTGCTGCCTTTTAATAGCTATGTTAAAGAATAAGTTTGCAGTGTGAAAAGTTGAAACTATTGGATGAAAGTATTTTTGCATGACCTGTGAGTTTAAATATTCATATTAAGTATTCATACAGAGCTTCCCTGGTGGTCCAGTAGGTAAACAGTCCACCTTGCAGTGCAGGGGGTACCGGTTCAATCCCTGGCGGTAGAGTGGCTGGACTGGTGTGTCCAGTTGCCAGCCAGTGCTCTAGTGCGCATGTTCCCAGAGCCGGTGCTCTGCAATGAGAGAGTCCACTGCAATGGGAGGCCCAACAGGCCAAAGAATACAGATGGGTGAAAAAAAAAAAAAAGCCAAAAAAAAAAAAAAGTATTCATACAAGTAGAGTATGCATACCCAAGGGCATCATAAGATGATGTATTGGATTACAGGAAAAAAATAATTAAGACTTATATTTGCATTTATGTCTGTATTTGAAAAAGAAAGGAATTAAGCTTTACTGATACTGAATGTATAGATGGACAATATGAAGATGCATATAATTATAAGTAAATATACCTATTTTAAGAAATTCATGCCTGAAGTAGTTTTAGTGAGAGAGGTGAACAATCAAAACAGACTGAGACCACTGCAGTAATCTCTCTTCTGAGGATCCCGAATAATTAAAAGCTATTTATATTTAATCATTAGCAGTTTCTTTTAGGCCTAGGCGAATATTTACATATTATGGAAGTCTTCGATCATCATCAAATATTACAGTTTTACATGTGAATGAGGTATTAGGAGTTTGGAAATATTTTTATATCCAATAGATCCCTCAATAGAGCAACAATTACTTGTTTTTTATATCTTTACATGAATTCCTTTAAATTTTAGTTTGGATAACTCAATCTATCAGTAAAATCTATAATATTCTGTTATTGATTAAAATTTTTAAGCCTTGTCTTTCAAGACTGCAAGCTTCTTGAGGGCAGAAATAAAGATGAACCTTTCTTTGGAGTTTGTGTTTTGCAGTGTCCTTAACACCTGCATATGGTAGGTACCTAGTAAGCAATGTTAACTTTTGACAGTGGTTCTAAACAATGTGCTGCTGCCTTTTAATAGCTATGTTAAAAAATAAGTTTGCAGTGTGAAAAGTTGAAACTATTGGATGAAAGTATTTTTGCATGACCTGTGAGTTTAAATATTCATATTAAGTATTCATACAGAGCTTCCTGGTGGTCCAGTAGGTAAACAGTCCACCTTGCAGTGCAGGGGGTACCGGTTCAATCCCTGGCGGTAGAGTGGCTGGACTGGTGTGTCCAGTTGCCAGCCAGTGCTCTAGTGCGCATGTTCCCAGAGCCGGTGCTCTGCAATGAGAGAGTCCACTGCAATGGGAGGCCCAACAGGCCAAAGAATACAGATGGGTGAAAAAAAAAAAAAAGCCAAAAAAAAAAAAAAGTATTCATACAAGTAGAGTATGCATACCCAAGGGCATCATAAGATGATGTATTGGATTACAGGAAAAAAATAATTAAGACTTATATTTGCATTTATGTCTGTATTTGAAAAAGAAAGGAATTAAGCTTTACTGATACTGAATGTATAGATGGACAATATGAAGATGCATATAATTATAAGTAAATATACCTATTTTAAGAAATTCATGCCTGAAGTAGTTTTAGTGAGAGAGGTGAACAATCAAAACAGACTGAGACCACTGCAGTAATCTCTCTTCTGAGGATCCCGAATAATTAAAAGCTATTTATATTTAATCATTAGCAGTTTCTTTTAGGCCTAGGCGAATATTTACATATTATGGAAGTCTTCGATCATCATCAAATATTACAGTTTTACATGTGAATGAGGTATTAGGAGTTTGGAAATATTTTTATATCCAATAGATCCCTCAATAGAGCAACAATTACTTGTTTTTTATATCTTTACATGAATTCCTTTAAATTTTAGTTTGGATAACTCAATCTATCAGTAAAATCTATAATATTCTGTTATTGATTAAAATTTTTAAGCCTTGTCTTTCAAGACTGCAAGCTTCTTGAGGGCAGAAATAAAGATGAACCTTTCTTTGGAGTTTGTGTTTTGCAGTGTCCTTAACACCTGCATATGGTAGGTACCTAGTAAGCAATGTTAACTTAGCTTCAAGCAATGTTCATTAACAAGTAGCTTCCTAAACTTGCTGGGAAAATGAAGTTTTTTGGACAAAAGTACATAATTTATTAGAAGTTTTATTTTCCAGTGTTTTCTTGTTGTCATTACTGTTTTTGTTTGTTTTGTGTGTGATGTGAAAAAATCTATGAGGAAAGCAAGCCCACTGAAATCAATAGAAAAGTATTTTCAGTAAATATTTATTGAGTTTTCTACTATCTTTATATCAGTCTTTTAGATGAGGTATTTTGGAAACAAATTAGCAGTTATGTGTTTCTTGCCATGTAAATTATCTTTTCGTTCTCAATTTAGAACTTACGTTAATGTTGAAGGAATAATTTGTTCCCCTAATAAAAGAATATGATAAATAAAAATTTCTATGATAAATCAAGATAATGATTTAGATTATATTTAAAATATAGGTAAAGCAGTTTTATATTTTTTAATAGTTCAATTTTTAAAATACTTTCCAAAGTTAGTTTACAAACTTCTAGTTAATGTTAGTAGCTAATGTATACATATCGTACAAAATTAGTTAGCTACCTAGTTACCCTTGCCAGAGGCAATTCCTGTCTCCAGCTTATTGTAGACTCTTTTAGAAATATTCTTTGCTTAAGGGTAGATATGTGTGTACATCAAATTTTGTGTGTCTGTATATGCCTGTGTGTGCGCACATGTATGGACTTATATGTGTAAACATAAAAGACAAATGTGTCCTTCAGTTTACTTTTTAGGAGGTCAGTTTGCATTCATTAATGGCTGTATTTTTCCTGTGAATTTAGGAGTTTCGGACATGTGAATGAGGTATTAGGAGTTTGGAAATATTTTTATATCCAATAGATCCCTCAATAGAGCAACAATTACTTGTTTTTTATATCTTTACATGAATTCCTTTAAATTTTAGTTTGGATAACTCAATCTATCAGTAAAATCTATAATATTCTGTTATTGATTAAAATTTTTAAGCCTTGTCTTTCAAGACTGCAAGCTTCTTGAGGGCAGAAATAAAGATGAACCTTTCTTTGGAGTTTGTGTTTTGCAGTGTCCTTAACACCTGCATATGGTAGGTACCTAGTAAGCAATGTTAACTTAGCTTCAAGCAATGTTCATTAACAAGTAGCTTCCTAAACTTGCTGGGAAAATGAAGTTTTTTGGACAAAAGTACATAATTTATTAGAAGTTTTATTTTCCAGTGTTTTCTTGTTGTCATTACTGTTTTTGTTTGTTTTGTGTGTGATGTGAAAAAATCTATGAGGAAAGCAAGCCCACTGAAATCAATAGAAAAGTATTTTCAGTAAATATTTATTGAGTTTTCTACTATCTTTATATCAGTCTTTTAGATGAGGTATTTTGGAAACAAATTAGCAGTTATGTGTTTCTTGCCATGTAAATTATCTTTTCGTTCTCAATTTAGAACTTACGTTAATGTTGAAGGAATAATTTGTTCCCCTAATAAAAGAATATGATAAATAAAAATTTCTATGATAAATCAAGATAATGATTTAGATTATATTTAAAATATAGGTAAAGCAGTTTTATATTTTTTAATAGTTCAATTTTTAAAATACTTTCCAAAGTTAGTTTACAAACTTCTAGTTAATGTTAGTAGCTAATGTATACATATCGTACAAAATTAGTTAGCTACCTAGTTACCCTTGCCAGAGGCAATTCCTGTCTCCAGCTTATTGTAGACTCTTTTAGAAATATTCTTTGCTTAAGGGTAGATATGTGTGTACATCAAATTTTGTGTGTCTGTATATGCCTGTGTGTGCGCACATGTATGGACTTATATGTGTAAACATAAAAGACAAATGTGTCCTTCAGTTTACTTTTTAGGAGGTCAGTTGCACACCTGTGAATATATAATGGCCTAATTCATTTAATGGCTGTATGTGTGTGTTTGCTTGCATGATAAGTCACTTCAGTCATGTCCTAGTCTTTGTGACCCTATAGACCATAGCCTACCAGGTTCCTCTGTCCATGGGATTCTCCAGGCAAGAATACTGGAGTGGGTAGCTGTTCCCTTCTCCAGGGGGTCTTCCTGACCCAGGAACTGAACCTCAGTCTCTTAAGTCTTTTGCATTTGTACATATATCATTTGCCATATGTGTGACTATCTCTCTGGAACAAATTTCTAGAAATGGGATTGTTTGGTCAAAAGGTCATAAAAGGTAACCTTTTTATAACATAAAAAATTTAAATTTGAATATTGTTGCATTTACTTTCATAAAGGAAGTATGCATAAGTGACATATACTAGATAAATTTTCATATATCCTTGTTAACTCAGCCTGTGATAGTCTTTGCCATTATTTTTGGTGGAAAATATGCCATTCTAGATTTAATTGCAATTTTCTTATTGTCAGCGAGGTTGAGAGCCTCTTCTGTTTAGAGCCTTTGTATTTCTTTTTCTGTTGGTCCTTCTTAGTAGTATTTAGAAGCTCTTTATTTGTCGCTTGTTTTATGACCTTGTTTTTGCCTTTTATTACTAGTGAAGATTTTTAAAAATGTATTTAAATTCATTATTATTATTTTTGCCTTTGGGTTTTGTGATATACTTAGAATGACCTTCCTCTAATATTTAAAATACCACCCTGTTTTTTCTTATAGCTAAATAAAGTTTTACATGTGACATGTCATGTAAATGATGTCATTTAATCATGAAGGCTTAAATAAAAACCATGATTGTTCATGCAGATAATCATGGTCATTGCCCCAAATTGAAACTCTATAGTCTTTATTTTTCTTTCTTTTTAAAATTTTGGCCTCTTTTATTGGTTTTCTATTTACTTATTTTCATGGGAGGCCTGTGTGGGCCTCCCATTGCAGTGGCCTTTCCAGAGCGCTGGCTCGCAGTGGCACACACTGGTCCAGCTGGTCCAGCTGCTCTGCGGCATGTGGGATCTTCCCAGGCCAGAGATCGAACCAGTGCCCCTTGCACTGCAAGGCGGACTCTTTACCCACTGGATGACCAGGGAAGCCCAGAAATTCTGTAGTTTTTAAGTTTTCAAAAATGCATTTAATAGAATTGTTTGGCATTTTATGAGAAAATAGCTGATAAATTATATACATATGTATTTCATATTTTAAATTAACTAGGACAATTAAATAGTATCTCTTTGTAATATTGCAATATGTATGGATGAAAATTGATTGTGCATTGTGATGAAGAGAGCAGTAGCCTGGCAAGTGTGATGGGGAAGGTGATTTTGACTTGAAGTCTTCCTTTGCTAATTAATAGTTGCAAGGTCTTGCTTGTGTTAATTGACTCTCGAGCCCGTTTCCTCATCTGTATTGTCTGAGTAATAATACCTATCTTGAAGGATTGTTACAACTGATACAGACTAAGTGTTTTGCCACATGTAGGTGTACAATAAATCATTGCTATTAACTGACTAGTTTAGAGTCTCTAAACCTTGTGATTATACCATTCTTGTGTGAAATCTGTACCCCCACCTTTTTTTTTTGAGAAATTCTTATCTCTGCCTACTGGGAAGTCAAAATATACCTGTTGGACTCTTAGGTGACTTCATTCTTTGTCTAGATGGCTAGGATTGAGGAGAGGGAAAGTTAATTGGAAGTAGTTTTCCCTAGCAAAACCATTATGAAAGAGTCTGATAAGTAAGGTGTAGTAATGAAAATAATACCAATACCATGTTATTGGTTATTGGCAAGATACTGTTTTTTGTTATTGTTGTTCTGTCACTCAGTCGTACCCAACTCTTTGCAACTCCATGAACTGCAGTGCACCAGGCTTCCCTGTATTTCATTATCTCCTGGAGTTTATTTGAGGGAACTTATTTGTGGAAATTCTGTTGTGATTGTTCTTAGATTTGCATGGATCAATTTTTCACTCTACTAGTAAGTCAAAACATGTATTTACTTATTTGTGTTGTTAATATTTCATGTAAGGATTCAGAATCTTGCCAGGTTAATCTAATTCTGAAGCATGGCTATTAGAGCTTGGAACTCTCATCTCCTTTCCTCTGCCCCTTAAATACACACAATTTTTGTATGCCTTCCTCTTACTCATTCTTCTGGCCTTAACTTCAGGTTTGTTTCCTTAGCACTTTCCTGACTACACTTTCTTAAGTATTTTGCTCAATTATACTTTACCCTATCTTTAATATTTCCACAATTACATTTATCAAACTTTACATTGGAATTGTTGTTTATAGTCTGTGTACTTGCTGAGTTATAAATTCCCAGAGAGCAGACACCATATCTGTGTTATCATTTCAGTCTCAGCTGCTAATCTGACATGATACCTTATTTATTGTAGTAACTCAAAAATATTACCTGGGTGAATGAATGAAACATTGGGAATTAAATATTAATTAGAAATCAAGTGTTCATTTAGATAGTGATTGGTCTCAAAGTAAAAGTCAATAATCAAAAAGAAAAGAATTTGGGATTTTCCTGTTAGTCCAGTGGCTCAGACTTCACGCTCTCAAAGCAGAGGGCTTGGGTTTGATTCCTGGTCAGAGAACTAGGTCCCACATGCTGCAACTAAGACCTGGAGCAACCAATTTATAAATAAATAAATATTTTTTAAAAAGGAAAAAGTTTTGGTTAGGTAATAGTGCCCTTGTTTTTGAAATCAAATGTAATTCTTTTTTGTAATTTAAAAAATCTATCCAATTTTGCTAATTTTTCTATGATTACAGCTCATCTTTCTTTTGGACAGCATATATGTTTTGCTAGAAATCAGAAGAATATTGTGATACAACATTTTTTCATTTAAAGATTATTGTAAATTAAGGAATATTTTACTTTAAAATTTATTCCTTTACTTTTAAAGCGTTTGCATATTTCCAGTATGTTTAACAGAGCTGAATGGTAAGGAGTATACAGAATGTGTTGGTTAGAAATAATTCATTTCCTCTAGGAGCTGGCAATCTAAGGCCAATCATAATCATATGAACACATAAAAATGTAAAGTGTCATGAGAAAAGACAGTAAAAGTGTTTTTAGTATGTTATAATTGTAGTAAATAATAGGTAATCTAGTGAGTAGGTTTTTTGCCTTTGGTATTGTTTGAAGGTGTCAGAAAATTTATTGTTTAACATCTCTAGAAATTGCACTCCTAAGTATTAAAGGAAATGCAGATACCTCTGTGTGTTGAAAACACTTTTAACTATTATCAGCCAGTCCTTAAGGAACTCGCTCTAAGAACCATGATAAACCACAATTAAGCTATTGCATAATACGTGCTAGGAGACCATCTTTAATATTTCCACAATTACATTTATCAAACTTTACATTGGAATTGTTGTTTATAGTCTGTGTACTTGCTGAGTTATAAATTCCCAGAGAGCAGACACCATATCTGTGTTATCATTTCAGTCTCAGCTGCTAATCTGACATGATACCTTATTTATTGTAGTAACTCAAAAATATTACCTGGGTGAATGAATGAAACATTGGGAATTAAATATTAATTAGAAATCAAGTGTTCATTTAGATAGTGATTGGTCTCAAAGTAAAAGTCAATAATCAAAAAGAAAAGAATTTGGGATTTTCCTGTTAGTCCAGTGGCTCAGACTTCACGCTCTCAAAGCAGAGGGCTTGGGTTTGATTCCTGGTCAGAGAACTAGGTCCCACATGCTGCAACTAAGACCTGGAGCAACCAATTTATAAATAAATAAATATTTTTTAAAAAGGAAAAAGTTTTGGTTAGGTAATAGTGCCCTTGTTTTTGAAATCAAATGTAATTCTTTTTTGTAATTTAAAAAATCTATCCAATTTTGCTAATTTTTCTATGATTACAGCTCATCTTTCTTTTGGACAGCATATATGTTTAGCTAGAAATAAGAAGAATATTGTGATACAACTTTTTTTCATTTAAAGATTATTGTAAATTAAGGAATATTTTACTTTAAAATTTATTCCTTTACTTTTAAAGCGCTTTGCATATTTCCAGTATGTTTAACAGAGCTGAATGGTAAGGAGTATACAGAATGTGTTGGTTAGAAATAATTCATTTCCTCTAGGAGCTGGCAATCTAAGGCCAATCATAATCATATGAACACATAAAAATGTAAAGTGTCATGAGAAAAGACAGTAAAAGTGTTTTTAGTATGTTATAATTGTAGTAAATAATAGGTAATCTAGTGAGTAGGTTTTTTGCCTTTGGTATTGTTTGAAGGTGTCAGAAAATTTATTGTTTAACATCTCTAGAAATTGCACTCCTAAGTATTAAAGGAAATGCAGATACCTCTGTGTGTTGAAAACACTTTTAACTATTATCAGCCAGTCCTTAAGGAACTCGCTCTAAGAACCATGATAAACCACAATTAAGCTATTGCATAATACGTGCTAGGAGACCATTGGGCACACTGTGGCATGAACATACTCACACAGGCGAAGTGCCTAACCCAGTCTTGGGAGAGATGACATCTAGGCTAAGTCTCAAAGAGTGAGTAGATGTTAGCTAGACAGAGGAAAATGTTATGAACGAATATACTAAACCTCCTACATCTTGCGCTTCCAAAATTTTACCTTTCATTTGTGAAAGAGAGGCAGGGGATGTGTGAGAAACTCACTTGAGGTGGTTCCTAAGGTCTGAAGTTAGGGTTTAAATGGAGGTGAGTTAGTAGAAGAGACTGGGGAGATGGCAACGGTCCGAGTTTAAGTTTTTACACGCTCTTCTTGGTTTAATCCTGAAAGCAGCAGGGAGTCCCAGGAGGGATTTTTTTTTTTTTTTAATTTTTATTTTACTTTTTACTTTTACAGAGTTTTGTTGTTTACAGATATGTGTGATCCCAGATTAGTCATAATAAATCCTGCTAAACAGAGATGCTGGATAAATGTTCCTTTATGCACAGGAAGAAGATGAAATTCTTTTTGCACTTCAGTGTTTTTTTTTCCCCTCAGCAAAGCTTATTTTCATCTGGGAGGGAGAAATACCTTAGCAGTTTGATATATTCCACAACTAGGCTTCTGAGATGCCAAAACTGGGGACAAAGGATACACTAAATAATATAGCTAGTTGCTAAAACAACCACAATGGTGTGATGCTCACATCCAAATTGTTTTGTTTGTTTTTTTGTTTGTTTGTTTGTTTTTCAGGTTGTTTTATTGGTGTTTGAGGTGTCTATTATAATAATTATTGTAATGGTTTGCTTCTCAGTCACATACAGGAAAAACCTGTTTCATCACGTATCACTCACACATACTTCCTTTTGACCAAAAGCTGAAATAGTTGATGCTTTTATTAGCATAATTGTTTTTCTGTCAAAAATGAATTTTGTTGTGGAGGTAGCTAGGTGTTCATCAATTTAATTGGTTTTATTCTTACTAAATATGGAATCAGAAATTTATTGTTTAACATCTCTAGAAATTGCACTCCTAAGTATTAAAGGAAATGCAGATACCTCTGTGTGTTGAAAACACTTTTAACTATTATCAGCCAGTCCTTAAGGAACTCGCTCTAAGAACCATGATAAACCACAATTAAGCTATTGCATAATACGTGCTAGGAGACCATTGGGCACACTGTGGCATGAACATACTCACACAGGCGAAGTGCCTAACCCAGTCTTGGGAGAGATGACATCTAGGCTAAGTCTCAAAGAGTGAGTAGATGTTAGCTAGACAGAGGAAAATGTTATGAACGAATATACTAAACCTCCTACATCTTGCGCTTCCAAAATTTTACCTTTCATTTGTGAAAGAGAGGCAGGGGATGTGTGAGAAACTCACTTGAGGTGGTTCCTAAGGTCTGAAGTTAGGGTTTAAATGGAGGTGAGTTAGTAGAAGAGACTGGGGAGATGGCAACGGTCCGAGTTTAAGTTTTTACACGCTCTTCTTGGTTTAATCCTGAAAGCAGCAGGGAGTCCCAGGAGGGATTTTTTTTTTTTTTTAATTTTTATTTTACTTTTTACTTTTACAGAGTTTTGTTGTTTACAGATATGTGTGATCCCAGATTAGTCATAATAAATCCTGCTAAACAGAGATGCTGGATAAATGTTCCTTTATGCACAGGAAGAAGATGAAATTCTTTTTGCACTTCAGTGTTTTTTTTTCCCCTCAGCAAAGCTTATTTTCATCTGGGAGGGAGAAATACCTTAGCAGTTTGATATATTCCACAACTAGGCTTCTGAGATGCCAAAACTGGGGACAAAGGATACACTAAATAATATAGCTAGTTGCTAAAACAACCACAATGGTGTGATGCTCACATCCAAATTGTTTTGTTTGTTTTTTTGTTTGTTTGTTTGTTTTTCAGGTTGTTTTATTGGTGTTTGAGGTGTCTATTATAATAATTATTGTAATGGTTTGCTTCTCAGTCACATACAGGAAAAACCTGTTTCATCACGTATCACTCACACATACTTCCTTTTGACCAAAAGCTGAAATAGTTGATGCTTTTATTAGCATAATTGTTTTTCTGTCAAAAATGAATTTTGTTGTGGAGGTAGCTAGGTGTTCATCAAAGATTTATATTCTTCTTTCATAGAGTTTCTATACAGTAGCTGTCTAACCCTGAAATAACCATTTCCATCTCCCCTTGAATCTAGGTGGATTCATGTAATTGAGTTCAGGCTCATGACTATCCTATGAACTGTAGCCCTCCAGGCTCCTCTGTCCATAGGATTCTACAGGCAAGACACTGGAGTGGGTTTCCATGCCCTCCTCCAGGGGATCTTCCCAACCCAAGGACAGAACTCACAGCTCTTGTATCTCTTGCATTGGTAGGTGGATTCTTTACTGCTAGTGCTACCTGGCTTCAGTTCAGTTCATTTCATTTCAGTTAGTTGCTCAGTCGTGTCCGACTCTGGGACTCCACGGACTGCAGCATGCCAGGCTTCCTTGCCCTCCATCTCTTGTAGCCTATTCAAACTCATGTCCATTGACTCAGTGATGCTATCCAACCATCTCATCCTCTGTCATCCCCTTCTCCTCCTGCCTTCTGTTTTTTCCTCAGCATCAGGGTCTTTTCCAATGAGTTGTCTCTTCTTATCCGGTGGCCAAAGTATTGGCCATCAGAGGGCAGACAGAATGACAAGCACCATCACAGAAAACTAACCAAGCTGATCGTATAGATTATAGCCATGTCTGACTCAATGAAATTACGAATCATGCCATGGGGGATCTGTCTACCCAGGACGGACAGGTCATGGTGGAGAGTTCTGACAAAATGTGGCGCCCCGGAGAAGGGAATGGCAAACCACCTCTGTATTCTTGCCTTGAGAACCCCATGAGCAGTATGAAAAGGCAAAAAGATATGATACTGATAGATGAACTCCCCAGGTCAGTAGATGCCCAAATTGCTACTGGAGAAGAGCAGAGAAATAGATCCAGAAGGAATGAAAAGGCCGAGCCAGAGCAGAAACAATAGCCAGTTGTGGTAGTGAAAGTAAAATCCAATGCTGCAAAGAACAGTATTGCACTGGAACCTGGAACGTTAGGTCCATGAATTGAGGTGAATTGGAAGTGGTCAAACGAGATGGCAAGTGCTACCTGGGTAGTGAATTTTATTATCACAAACTGATGTCTCTTCAACATTTATCTGGTCTAAGCTAACCTAAGTCTTAATTCATTGATTCTTGAATGCAGAGTTTATCAGAAAATGTCTTTTCCATCCTCTTGGTGACAAGTGGCTGGCTGTACCCCAACTGAGGGTTTGAGAAAGTACTCACACTGTATCTTAATAGAGATAGTTGCTTAGGGTGTTGAGAAAGCACATGGACTTAATGATGAAACAGAAGAATTCACAATGCTAAGGATCCATTTTAGAACAAATTGAAGTTTCATGTTAAATGTTTTGGAGGTTGAAGGCTAATGGTTAAACTCCATCTCCAAACTAAAGAGTTATAGAACTGGGAGGTGAAATTGTATAGGACTAGAGGGAGATACATTTGAATGTTGTTGAATTTTATCACTCCATGTTACATATTTTTCCACTCACCATTCCAGATCCACTCCACTTTTCCCCACTTTGCTGTGTTCTTTAGGAGGCTGACCTCTAGGGACTGCACCAGAGGTCTCCTTGTTCTTAGACCTCCAGTTGGTTTCTGGTGATGTGAGACCTTGGCAGATTGTATGGATGGAGAATGAGGTCAGTTTATTTGTCTCCAAGTTTCCTCCATACCAGTCTGATGGCTGTTTTCTTCTGCTTCTGGGAATTACTTTCCACTGTTGCTAGTCCCTTTACTGCACCATCTCTTGTTGGTTTCCTTAAACCCTGCCCACATCTTTGTAAAACAGTACCTTTATTAAACTCTCCTTAGTTACTTAGTTTGAATATGCTATCTGTTTCCTGCCAGGACCTAGACTGATATGCCATAGTTCAGTTTTGTTGGGGTTATGAATGTGCATGGAGTGTGACTTTAGGTATTCACAACCCAACTCATTCTTAATAGTCATAATAATCTTTTTTACAAATCCTTCTCTGTAATGTTCTTTGATTATACACATCCTCTTATTCTTTTTTGGCCACTTCTATTGATCCTTCATTTATTTCCATTTTTTTGTGTACAAATCACTTTGGCATCTGTAGTGCCGTGAATGAATTTTGGGTTTCAAACGAGATGGCAAGTGCTACCTGGGTAGTGAATTTTATTATCACAAACTGATGTCTCTTCAACATTTATCTGGTCTAAGCTAACCTAAGTCTTAATTCATTGATTCTTGAATGCAGAGTTTATCAGAAAATGTCTTTTCCATCCTCTTGGTGACAAGTGGCTGGCTGTACCCCAACTGAGGGTTTGAGAAAGTACTCACACTGTATCTTAATAGAGATAGTTGCTTAGGGTGTTGAGAAAGCACATGGACTTAATGATGAAACAGAAGAATTCACAATGCTAAGGATCCATTTTAGAACAAATTGAAGTTTCATGTTAAATGTTTTGGAGGTTGAAGGCTAATGGTTAAACTCCATCTCCAAACTAAAGAGTTATAGAACTGGGAGGTGAAATTGTATAGGACTAGAGGGAGATACATTTGAATGTTGTTGAATTTTATCACTCCATGTTACATATTTTTCCACTCACCATTCCAGATCCACTCCACTTTTCCCCACTTTGCTGTGTTCTTTAGGAGGCTGACCTCTAGGGACTGCACCAGAGGTCTCCTTGTTCTTAGACCTCCAGTTGGTTTCTGGTGATGTGAGACCTTGGCAGATTGTATGGATGGAGAATGAGGTCAGTTTATTTGTCTCCAAGTTTCCTCCATACCAGTCTGATGGCTGTTTTCTTCTGCTTCTGGGAATTACTTTCCACTGTTGCTAGTCCCTTTACTGCACCATCTCTTGTTGGTTTCCTTAAACCCTGCCCACATCTTTGTAAAACAGTACCTTTATTAAACTCTCCTTAGTTACTTAGTTTGAATATGCTATCTGTTTCCTGCCAGGACCTAGACTGATATGCCATAGTTCAGTTTTGTTGGGGTTATGAATGTGCATGGAGTGTGACTTTAGGTATTCACAACCCAACTCATTCTTAATAGTCATAATAATCTTTTTTACAAATCCTTCTCTGTAATGTTCTTTGATTATACACATCCTCTTATTCTTTTTTTTGGCCACTTCTATTGATCCTTCATTTATTTCCATCTTTGCTCTTTTGGCCTGTACAGGCCTTCCACTGCAGTGGCCGCCCCTGCCGCAGAGCACCGACTTTGGGCACATCCGCTCCAGAGCTCCAGCTCAGTAGTTGGACACATTGGTCCAGCTGCTCTGCGGCACGTGAGATCCTCCCAGGCCAGGGATTGATCCGGCGCCCCTTGCACTGCAAGGTGGTGTCCTTACCCACTGGACTACCGGGGAAGCCCCACATCTTCTTATTCTTTACCCGATGTGCTGTTCTGTGTCCAGCTCCATTGCTGTGAAGAAATGCATCTGTTTGATGTATTTCCACCAGCTGGGTGGCTCTCCTTTCAATTTTCGTAGCATTCTGGAAGTAATTATTTTATAATGTTTCTGATACTCAATATTAGTTACTAATCTCTATGTTCGTCTTAGAATAACTGGTTTCTTTGACACCATGGGTCAAGTTTTAATCTTTTTTTAAAAAATTTTTTGACATCTTTTTATTGATTTTTTGAGAAGTTATTTATTTTTCATCCATTTTTAATTCTTTGGCCTGTGTGGGCAGGCCACCCATTGCAGTGGTCTGTCTCATTGCAGAGCACCTGCTCTGGGAGCATGCACTCCAGAGTGCTGGCTCTTAATTAGACACAATGGTCCTGCCACTCCGCGGCATGTGGGATCTTCCTGGGCCAGGGATTGAACGGATGCCCGTTGCACTGCAAGGTGGACTCTTTACCCACTGAACCACCAGGGAAGCACATAATTATCTTTTTTATGCCAAGTGTAGTATAGATGCATAGTCAATAAATAAATACTTGTTTAGTCAGTCAATAAATATTTGTTAATAAAAGATGGTGGTCATGATTTAATTTCCTCACTCTTTCTCAGCCCTCAAATGTAATCAGTTACCAAATCCAATCATTATCTCCAAAGTATCTTTGAAATCTGTCTCTCTCCATCTTCATTGTTACTGCATTGTTTCATGCCTTCACTGTATTTTCCTTAAATCCATTTCTAAACAAGGATCTTTACTTCAGGCTCACTTCCCTTCACCCGGCCTCTCTATAATAGTACAACAGTTATCCTAATGTCCTTGATATTCTTTAGTGCCTTCCCATTACATTGACAATGTCGTCCAAACTTCTAGGTATATCATAGAAGTTCCTTTGTAATGTTTTAGCAGTCTTTAAATCCTGGTAGTCTTTCATGAGCACTATCTGTTTTAATTATATTGAAGTGAGTTCCCTATATATATATATATATTTTTTTTTTTTCCCCCCATCTTCTGTTGTTGTTTAGCACATACTGTTCTCTTTGACTAGAAAGCCCTTAACTACTTTTCTCTGGCTTTTAATTGAGATACATCTCAGGTTTTCTACCTTTTGGAAACTGGGTTTAGATGCCTCTTTGTGCTCTCATAACTCTTATTATATACTTCTGTTATAACTCTTACTACCCTAATACTCAATAGTTATTAGTATTAGTATATATTAGTATTCAACATTTGTTGAATGCTTACTATGCTGTTACTACACTATAGTATGTATACATTGTGCTGATTCAACCACTGTAACCATTGTATGAGATAGTTATTATTTTCTCTAGTTTTACTTAATGATCAAAAAAAAATGAAGACAAGTTATATGCTCAGAGTTTTCAGTAGGGATCCAGGATTTAAGCCCAAGCAGTAATATTCCCGAATTTGTACTAAGAAACTGCCTGCAATACAGGAGACTTGGGTTCAATCCATTGGTTGGGAAGATCTGGAGAAGATAGTAATACCTATTTCATAAGCTATTATAAGGATTGTAATCCCTTGGAAGAGTTCTTAGCACATAGTAAACATCATGTAAGTGTTTGTTGAATAATTTAGCTGAAAGAGGGAAGCACTGATAACTACAGAGACTGTCAGTCAGTTTCATCTTCAATCAATGCTTAACTGATAGATGGTGGTCATGATTTAATTTCCTCACTCTTTCTCAGCCCTCAAATGTAATCAGTTACCAAATCCAATCATTATCTCCAAAGTATCTTTGAAATCTGTCTCTCTCCATCTTCATTGTTACTGCATTGTTTCATGCCTTCACTGTATTTTCCTTAAATCCATTTCTAAACAAGGATCTTTACTTCAGGCTCACTTCCCTTCACCCGGCCTCTCTATAATAGTACAACAGTTATCCTAATGTCCTTGATATTCTTTAGTGCCTTCCCATTACATTGACAATGTCGTCCAAACTTCTAGGTATATCATAGAAGTTCCTTTGTAATGTTTTAGCAGTCTTTAAATCCTGGTAGTCTTTCATGAGCACTATCTGTTTTAATTATATTGAAGTGAGTTCCCTATATATATATATATATATTTTTTTTTTTTCCCCCATCTTCTGTTGTTGTTTAGCACATACTGTTCTCTTTGACTAGAAAGCCCTTAACTACTTTTCTCTGGCTTTTAATTGAGATACATCTCAGGTTTTCTACCTTTTGGAAACTGGGTTTAGATGCCTCTTTGTGCTCTCATAACTCTTATTATATACTTCTGTTATAACTCTTACTACCCTAATACTCAATAGTTATTAGTATTAGTATATATTAGTATTCAACATTTGTTGAATGCTTACTATGCTGTTACTACACTATAGTATGTATACATTGTGCTGATTCAACCACTGTAACCATTGTATGAGATAGTTATTATTTTCTCTAGTTTTACTTAATGATCAAAAAAAAATGAAGACAAGTTATATGCTCAGAGTTTTCAGTAGGGATCCAGGATTTAAGCCCAAGCAGTAATATTCCCGAATTTGTACTAAGAAACTGCCTGCAATACAGGAGACTTGGGTTCAATCCATTGGTTGGGAAGATCTGGAGAAGATAGTAATACCTATTTCATAAGCTATTATAAGGATTGTAATCCCTTGGAAGAGTTCTTAGCACATAGTAAACATCATGTAAGTGTTTGTTGAATAATTTAGCTGAAAGAGGGAAGCACTGATAACTACAGAGACTGTCAGTCAGTTTCATCTTCAATCAATGCTTCTGTGAAAGAGCCTTCCCTGGTGGCTCAGTCGTAAAGAATCTGCCCGGCAGTGCTGGAGACCCAGGCTCCATCCCTGGGTCGGGAAGATCCCCTGGAAAAGGGAATGGCTGCTCATTCCACTGTTCTTGCCTGAGAATCCATCCACTTTATTTTCAATAAATACTTTTATGAACACCCAATATTTTAATGCCTATTGAAAAGACATTGCTACTTTCTTTAATGAAGTGTGACCTAGATCTTCCAAGGTTATAAAGTGTCCTTTGTATTAGTTTTGTGCTACTAGCAAACTGGCTTGAAACAACAGAAGTTTATTATCATAGAGTCCTGGAAGTCAGAAGTCTGATATAGGTCTTCCTGGACAGAATCAAAAGAACTGGCTGTGTTTCTTTCTGAAGCTAGATCGGGGGTTAGGGGTTGAGGTGGGCAGAATGTTTTCCTACTCATTTGGGTTGTTGAAAGAATTCAGTTCCTTGAAGTCGTGCAACTGAGATTCCCATTTGCTTCCTGGCTACCACCTGAATGTTGTGACCTCCTAGAGACCTCTCTCCAGACTCGCTCATAGCTTCGTACATCTCAGAACCAGCAAAGGAGCATTGGATTCTCCTCATCATGCCACCTTTTTGACCCTTCTTCCGTCACTGCATCTCTTTCTGTCCACAGCTGGGAGAGATTTTTCTTTTTTAAGAATTCATATGACTAGATTGGGCCCACCTTTCTGGAATAATCTGCTCCTCTTGGTCATCTCTGAAATCTCTTCTACCATGTAAGGATGCATATATTCACATTCCTGGGATTAGAACGTGAACCTCTTTGGTGCCCAGTATTCTCCCTACGTTTCTTTAGTAAGGTCCACTGTATATATGTTTGGATATATGTTTTTTATAAAGGAGACATTGAACTACTCATTTTTTTTGCCCACAATCACAATTCTTTTTTTTTTTTTTTGCCACTTCTATTGATATTTCATTTATTTATCTTTGTTTTTTGACCTGTGTAGGCCTCCCATTGCAGTGGCCTCTGTTGCTGCAGAGCACCAGCTCTGGGCGCATGCGCTCCAGAGCTCCGGCTCGGTAATTGGACACATCGGTCCAGCTGCTCTGTGGCACGTGGGATCTTCCCAGACCTGGGATCTAACCGCGCCTTGCACTGCAAGGCTGTGTCCTACCCATGGGGCCATCCAGCTATCAATAAATAAAACTGTTTATGTTTAGAATCCATCCACTTTATTTTCAATAAATACTTTTATGAACACCCAATATTTTAATGCCTATTGAAAAGACATTGCTACTTTCTTTAATGAAGTGTGACCTAGATCTTCCAAGGTTATAAAGTGTCCTTTGTATTAGTTTTGTGCTACTAGCAAACTGGCTTGAAACAACAGAAGTTTATTATCATAGAGTCCTGGAAGTCAGAAGTCTGATATAGGTCTTCCTGGACAGAATCAAAAGAACTGGCTGTGTTTCTTTCTGAAGCTAGATCGGGGGTTAGGGGTTGAGGTGGGCAGAATGTTTTCCTACTCATTTGGGTTGTTGAAAGAATTCAGTTCCTTGAAGTCGTGCAACTGAGATTCCCATTTGCTTCCTGGCTACCACCTGAATGTTGTGACCTCCTAGAGACCTCTCTCCAGACTCGCTCATAGCTTCGTACATCTCAGAACCAGCAAAGGAGCATTGGATTCTCCTCATCATGCCACCTTTTTGACCCTTCTTCCGTCACTGCATCTCTTTCTGTCCACAGCTGGGAGAGATTTTTCTTTTTTAAGAATTCATATGACTAGATTGGGCCCACCTTTCTGGAATAATCTGCTCCTCTTGGTCATCTCTGAAATCTCTTCTACCATGTAAGGATGCATATATTCACATTCCTGGGATTAGAACGTGAACCTCTTTGGTGCCCAGTATTCTCCCTACGTTTCTTTAGTAAGGTCCACTGTATATATGTTTGGATATATGTTTTTTATAAAGGAGACATTGAACTACTCATTTTTTTTGCCCACAATCACAATTCTTTTTTTTTTTTTTTGCCACTTCTATTGATATTTCATTTATTTATCTTTGTTTTTTGACCTGTGTAGGCCTCCCATTGCAGTGGCCTCTGTTGCTGCAGAGCACCAGCTCCGGGCGCATCCGCTCCAGAGCTCCGGCTTGGTAATTAGACACATCGGTCCAGCTGCTCTGTGGCACGTGAGATCCTCCCAGACCTGGGATCTAACCGGCGCCCCTTGCACTGCAAGGCTGTGTCCTTACCCATGGGACCACCAGGGAAGCCCACAAGTTTTTTATTTTGCTTTTTTGCTTTTACAGCGCTGTGTTGTTTACAGATCTGTATAGTTTCAAATTAGTCATATGTATATCCCATGCCCCTCATCCCACCCCTCCAGGCTGTTGCACAGCCCCCATATAAGGTCCCTTAGTCCCACAGCACATTGACAGTAGTTATCTCTTTTACATACGATTGTATAGGGTTCCATGTTGCTCTTTCCATATCTCTTACGCACTCTTCCCTCTCCCCAATGTCCATAAGTCTGTTCTCTGTGACTTTTTCCATCGAAGCTCTGTGTGTGTATTTATCAGTACTAACTTACTAGATTCCATATATATGTGTTAGTGTACTGTATTTTTAAAAATGTATTTTATAATCAGAGACATAAATTCTAGACTATCTCTGAAATAATACTTTACAATGTTGCTCTTCCATAGTTTATAATACTATAGTGCCCTCAAATTACTACCAGTCCATTTTTCACTTTTCATTTATTTCCTCCTGAATTAAAATACTGATCTAACAGCAAGTGGGTTAGGAGGGTTGGGGGCAACCAGTGAGAACTGTTTTTGGCTCTGCACATAAAGACCACTTAAGTATCTTCATGAGTAGTGTTTTTAGTTAATAATTGGGTTTCTTTTTATAGATTGAGGAGTGTATAATTTTGCCATATGACTAACATAGTGAAGAGTTATTGAAACCTTTCCAAATGCAATATTTTTATTATCTGATGGTTATTTTTAAAAGACTCAGTATAAACTTTAGTATGAGTAGATAAAGATTTGGATATAACTTTTTGACAAGAATATATTTATTTTTCTTGGCATGTTTGGTTGAAGAGCTATTTTTTTTTTTTAAAGATTTATTTATTTATTTGGGGGGGTGGGGTGGGGAGGGAGGGGAGCAGGCGAGCCACTTCTCTTGGTCTTTCATTTGTCCATTTTCATCCATCTTTGTTCTTTGGCCCTTGTGGGCCTCCCATCGCGGTGGCCTCTGTTGTCGCAGGGCACTGGCTCTGGGCGCATGCGCTCCAGAGCTCCGGCTCGGTAATTGGACACATCGGTCCAGCCGCTCCGCAGCACGTGGGATCTTCCCAGGCCAGGGATCGAACCGGCACCCCTTGCATTGCAAGGCGGTGTCCTTACCCACTGAACCACCAGGGAAGCACATCATGTGTTATTTTTCTTTCTTAAAATTTTCACTCAAGAAGTCCGATTTAATGAAAGGATATAGTATGTAGCATGGTTTAATTCTGTATCAGTGGTTAAAATATAGTTGATTGCTTTAACTTTGATATATAAGATATTAAAAGTAGCTAGGAAATAGCTAGAAAAAGAAAATAACCAAAGTTGTCCTTCAAAACTAATAATTCAAATTCCTGTTGCAGCATGTAGTTTTATATGTTGGATTAGACTAGATATCAGAGTTCAGTCAGGAGACAGAGACTGCAATAATAGTTTAAACAGGGAAATTTTAGTAGAAAGGATTATTAACTTGTCGCGGAAAGCAGCCCTCTCCTTTAGGGTTGAGAGTGAGTACTCAGGGAAGGAACAGACTTGGAAGAGGCCCCTTCCTTCCTGACTGAGGGTGAAATTCGACCCTTGCTGAAAGGTGTGACAGTGTCCCACTGAGCTGCCGCTGGCTGGGACAGGTGGGAGTCCCCTGTGGGGGTGTCGGTGGCGGCTGAGTGGCTGGCTGATGGAATGAGCCAGAGTCGCAGGGAAGTAACCCAGGGGAACCTGTGAGACCTGCTGGGATCCTGCCTGCTGCTGGGATGCTGCTGATATTTCTGGACCGATTCCTGCTGAGGTGCTGGTGGAATGTGCTAGCCCAGTGGGAGCCCTGGGTGTCCTGTCAGCTCCAGGCAGCCAAGCTTTGCAGGAAAAACAAAACTCCCAGATCCAACAAGAGGAGTCCCTTCTTCCTATTGCTCCAGCTCCCTCTACTGACGAAGCTTCATGTTGCGCCAACGGGTAAAGGAGAAAGAATGAGTTGTAGACTCCTGATTCAGTGTCATCGAGTAGGACAAAGAAAGATGGATTAGGACCTACGAGGCAATAGGCTGTACATCCATCTTTGTTCTTTGGCCCTTGTGGGCCTCCCATCGCGGTGGCCTCTGTTGTCGCAGGGCACTGGCTCTGGGCGCATGCGCTCCAGAGCTCCGGCTCGGTAATTGGACACATCGGTCCAGCCGCTCCGCAGCACGTGGGATCTTCCCAGGCCAGGGATCGAACCGGCACCCCTTGCATTGCAAGGCGGTGTCCTTACCCACTGAACCACCAGGGAAGCACATCATGTGTTATTTTTCTTTCTTAAAATTTTCACTCAAGAAGTCCGATTTAATGAAAGGATATAGTATGTAGCATGGTTTAATTCTGTATCAGTGGTTAAAATATAGTTGATTGCTTTAACTTTGATATATAAGATATTAAAAGTAGCTAGGAAATAGCTAGAAAAAGAAAATAACCAAAGTTGTCCTTCAAAACTAATAATTCAAATTCCTGTTGCAGCATGTAGTTTTATATGTTGGATTAGACTAGATATCAGAGTTCAGTCAGGAGACAGAGACTGCAATAATAGTTTAAACAGGGAAATTTTAGTAGAAAGGATTATTAACTTGTCGCGGAAAGCAGCCCTCTCCTTTAGGGTTGAGAGTGAGTACTCAGGGAAGGAACAGACTTGGAAGAGGCCCCTTCCTTCCTGACTGAGGGTGAAATTCGACCCTTGCTGAAAGGTGTGACAGTGTCCCACTGAGCTGCCGCTGGCTGGGACAGGTGGGAGTCCCCTGTGGGGGTGTCGGTGGCGGCTGAGTGGCTGGCTGATGGAATGAGCCAGAGTCGCAGGGAAGTAACCCAGGGGAACCTGTGAGACCTGCTGGGATCCTGCCTGCTGCTGGGATGCTGCTGATATTTCTGGACCGATTCCTGCTGAGGTGCTGGTGGAATGTGCTAGCCCAGTGGGAGCCCTGGGTGTCCTGTCAGCTCCAGGCAGCCAAGCTTTGCAGGAAAAACAAAACTCCCAGATCCAACAAGAGGAGTCCCTTCTTCCTATTGCTCCAGCTCCCTCTACTGACGAAGCTTCATGTTGCGCCAACGGGTAAAGGAGAAAGAATGAGTTGTAGACTCCTGATTCAGTGTCATCGAGTAGGACAAAGAAAGATGGATTAGGACCTACGAGGCAATAGGCTGTACTGTACTCAAATATCGGTAGCTTAAAACAATGTAAGTTTATTTCTTTTTCATGGTGTATTTTTTTTCTGGGTCCCTTGGGGTCTTTCCTCCCTGTCACTGCCCTTCTGGGACCCAGGCTGATGGAGAGGCTGTGCAGAACATTGAGTGCCGATGGAGAGAGACTAGGGAACTGCAGATTGTCTCCTAAAGCTTCCTCTCAGAACTATATATGCACCTGCAGTTCACATTTCATTGGCCGTAGCAGCTCAGGGTAGGAAAGTGCAATCCTACCCTAATTAGAAGGAGACGCTAAAGTATTTGTTGAAAAATATAACTACCACAGGATTGACAGGACTGGTATTAGAAAGCTTGTTAATTCCTAGGATAATTATTTATCATTCTCTTTAAAAATTGTTTAGTTGGTAGGAATTTTAGTGAAAAAATTTATCAACGTTAAAATTGATGGTGCTCTTAATGTCTGGAAGAGTGACCTCAAATCTGACAGTGACCTTACTCATTTGTATAAAATGAAGAGGGTGAAACATATTAATATTTAAGCAGCAGGAAATATATTTTTGCAAGGATAGATACAGACTTTATTTTTTAATTTTTGCATTAAAATTTTTTATATTAACTATGCTAACATGGTATTATGTGAAATGTGACTTTTTATGCACAGGAAGGTTTCTTTTTCCGTTTATGGTCCGAGTTGGATAGGGGATAAAAGCAAGACTTTGATGTCTGGATTAGAGTCCTGGCTCCATCATTTACAAGCTGTGTTATCTTGATGAAATCACTTGAACTGCCTGAACTCTGTAAATGGAGACTGAAAACCCATGTCAAAATTCCTTAACTGAAATGTGTGGTGCCAGATATGTTTTAGAATTCAGTTGAATTTTGGGTTTTTCTTCATGGCTCAGCAGTAAAGAATCCATGTGTAGTGTAGGAGNGGTGTTGGGAAGACCCTATGTAAATGGAAAACCTCCAGGCAGCCAAGCTTTGCAGGAAAACAAAACTCCCAGATCCAACAAGAGGAGTCCCTTCTTCCTATTGCTCCAGCTCCCTCTACTGACGAAGCTTCATGTTGCGCCAACGGGTAAAGGAGAAAGAATGAGTTGTAGACTCCTGATTCAGTGTCATCGAGTAGGACAAAGAAAGATGGATTAGGACCTACGAGGCAATAGGCTGTACTGTACTCAAATATCGGTAGCTTAAAACAATGTAAGTTTATTTCTTTTTCATGGTGTATTTTTTTTCTGGGTCCCTTGGGGTCTTTCCTCCCTGTCACTGCCCTTCTGGGACCCAGGCTGATGGAGAGGCTGTGCAGAACATTGAGTGCCGATGGAGAGAGACTAGGGAACTGCAGATTGTCTCCT
The DNA here is from genome assembly GCA_022376925.1 of Tragulus kanchil. Lineage (NCBI taxonomy): Eukaryota > Metazoa > Chordata > Mammalia > Artiodactyla > Tragulidae > Tragulus > Tragulus kanchil. The sequence continues at coordinate 60,255,729 of JAIOJX010000002.1, forward strand.
AAAGCTTCCTCTCAGAACTATATATGCACCTGCAGTTCACATTTCATTGGCCGTAGCAGCTCAGGGTAGGAAAGTGCAATCCTACCCTAATTAGAAGGAGACGCTAAAGTATTTGTTGAAAAATATAACTACCACAGGATTGACAGGACTGGTATTAGAAAGCTTGTTAATTCCTAGGATAATTATTTATCATTCTCTTTAAAAATTGTTTAGTTGGTAGGAATTTTAGTGAAAAAATTTATCAACGTTAAAATTGATGGTGCTCTTAATGTCTGGAAGAGTGACCTCAAATCTGACAGTGACCTTACTCATTTGTATAAAATGAAGAGGGTGAAACATATTAATATTTAAGCAGCAGGAAATATATTTTTGCAAGGATAGATACAGACTTTATTTTTTAATTTTTGCATTAAAATTTTTTATATTAACTATGCTAACATGGTATTATGTGAAATGTGAAATGTGACTTTTTATGCACAGGAAGGTTTCTTTTTCCGTTTATGGTCCGAGTTGGATAGGGGATAAAAGCAAGACTTTGATGTCTGGATTAGAGTCCTGGCTCCATCATTTACAAGCTGTGTTATCTTGATGAAATCACTTGAACTGCCTGAACTCTGTAAATGGAGACTGAAAACCCATGTCAAAATTCCTTAACTGAAATGTGTGGTGCCAGATATGTTTTAGAATTCAGTTGAATTTTGGGTTTTTCTTCATGGCTCAGCAGTAAAGAATCCATGTGTAGTGTAGGAGATGTGGGTTTGATCCCTAGGTTGGGAAGATCCCCTATGTAAATGGAAACCCACTTCACTATTCTTACCTGAAGCAGACAGAGAAGTCTGCTGGGCTGCCGTCCGTGGGGACGCACAAGAGTTGGACATGACTGAGTGACTAAGTAACGACAGCAACACATTTTTTTTTTTTCCCTAATTTTGGCCTCCTTTGTTGTTTTTATTTATTTATTTATTTTCATCCATCTCCACTCTTTGGCCTGTGTGGGCCTCCCATTGCAGCGTCCTCTCTTGTTGCAGAGCACTGGCTCTGGGCGCATGTGCTCCAGAGCGCTGGCTTGTAATTGCACACACTGACCCAGCCGCTCCACGTCACGTGGGATCTTCCTGGGCCAGGGATCGAATTAGTGCCCCTTGCACTGCAAGGCAGACTCTCTACCCACTGGACCACCAGGGAAGCCCCAACATTTTCTTTTTTGTTGTTTTTTTAAGCAACACATTTTTTTTTTTTAAAGATTTATTTATTTATTTTGGGTGGGGGTCGGGTTGGGGAGGGAGGGGAGTGGGCGGGCCACTTCTATTGGTCCTTCATTTCTCTGTTTTCATCGGTCTTTGTTCTTTGGCTCCTGCGGGCCTCCCATCGTGGTGGTGTCTGTTGTCACAGAGCGCCAGCTCTGGGCGCATGTGCTCCAGAGCTCCTGCTCGGCGATTGGACACATCAGTCCAGCCGCTCCGCAGCACGTGGGATCTTCCCAGGCCAGGGATCAAACCGGCGCCCCTTGCACTACAAGGCGGTGTCCTTATCCACTGGACCACCAGGGGAAGCCCAAGCAACACATTTTTGATTTTAGAAATGTAAAGGTGCATAAGGGTTTCCCTGATGTCTCAGTGGTAAAGAGTCCACCTGCAATGCAAGACCTGGGTCCAATCCCTGGGTTGGGAAGATTCCCTGGAGGAGGGCATGGCAGCCCACTCCAGTACTCTTGCCTGGAGAATTCCATGGGTAGAGAAGCCTGGTGGGCTACCGTCCCTAGGGTCGCACAGAGTCGAATACGATTGACGTGATTAAGTAGCAGCAGCAGCAGCAGCAAAGGTGCATATACCACCGAAATATGTAACTCTTTGTGGGTCAGGACAGTAGCTCCTAAGCAAATGTATTTATATTTCTCTGGTGAGACGTGTGAATGTTTATAAGTAGGTAAATAGATATTACATAAAGACTCATGCTATTACTAGTTCATTCAGATCAAGAGTTTTGGCCCAAACTTGCCAAAAGAGTTCTGTTTTCAGAGCTTTTGGATTTTGGACTCATGGATAAGGAATTAGGGTTTGCGGTATCTTTTCTCATGGGCTAGAGTGGCACTGTAAGTGAAGGTGTTCATGAGCTGTAAGTTGCCATAACATGTTAATTGTCATAACTACAGTGACTATTGGTGTTATAATTGTCACCAGCCATTTAGAATATTCCTATAGTTATAGGTGTGTGGAAGATGGGAGAAGGGTAGAGTGACGGAAACCAGTTGCCAGGGGTCAGTGGTAAAGGGTCTTGTATGTAGGACTGGTGTTCAACTGATACGTACAAGTACAGAGACACTGGTTATTAAAATATTGAGTCACTTTCATGTAGATTGGTGACTTTTATTGAGAGAATGTTACCTGGTGTTGTCTAATGCAGTCTGTGAGGGTATTGTGGATTACTGTGGTCCTTGGAATGTCTGTAGTGACCGCAGCTGGAGGCTTAGTCCCTGCCTGGAACTTCAGCATTTCCTGTTGTCGGAGGTACCAGGGCAGGCTGCCGTGTAGGAGGTTTCTGCGGCCCCATTCTTTGCGGGATATGTCCTGTGACACGGGGGTTTCATGCGCTGAGGGAAACACTGGACGCTGTCTGCTGTGTGACAGTGAGATAGGCAGCATGCCCACGAGCTTATAGTTTCAGCAAAGTGCGCCATCAGTGACTAGTGGCTGTCATTTTGATGAGGAGGATGTTGGGAAACACTTGGCATGGTTCTAAATATCAAATCATGGGCCCTTTAAAGAGATTAAATCAACACTTCTAAAACTGAACAAATGATCTGGAAACTGTTAAAATGACTAGTGTATAATTCTGCTACGATTCTTCCTACTGTAGTCCCCCTTCATCAGCTGGAATATGCTCCACAGCTCCCAGTGGTGGTCTGAAACTGGATAGTACTGAACCCTATATATACTGTGCTTTTTCCTATATTATATAGTTCATATTTTATAAAGTTTAATTTATTAAGTAGGTAAATAGATATTACATAAAGACTCATGCTATTAATAGTTCATTCAGATCAAGAGTTTTGGCCCAAACTTGCCAAAAGAGTTCTGTTTTCAGAGCTTTTGGATTTTGGACTCATGGATAAGGAATTAGGGTTTATGTATCTTTTCTCATGGGCTAGAGTGGCACTGTAAGTGAAGGTGTTCATGAGCTGTAAGTTGCCATAACATGTTAATTGTCATAACTACAGTGACTATTGGTGTTATAATTGTCACCAGCCATTTAGAATATTCCTATAGTTATAGGTGTGTGGAAGATGGGAGAAGGGTAGAGTGACGGAAACCAGTTGCCAGGGGTCAGTGGTAAAGGGTCTTGTATGTAGGACTGGTGTTCAACTGATACGTACAAGTACAGAGACACTGGTTATTAAAATATTGAGTCACTTTCATGTAGATTGGTGACTTTTATTGAGAGAATGTTACCTGGTGTTGTCTAATGCAGTCTGTGAGGGTATTGTGGATTACTGTGGTCCTTGGAATGTCTGTAGTGACCGCAGCTGGAGGCTTAGTCCCTGCCTGGAACTTCAGCATTTCCTGTTGTCGGAGGTACCAGGGCAGGCTGCCGTGTAGGAGGTTTCTGCGGCCCCATTCTTTGCGGGATATGTCCTGTGACACGGGGGTTTCATGCGCTGAGGGAAACACTGGACGCTGTCTGCTGTGTGACAGTGAGATAGGCAGCATGCCCACGAGCTTATAGTTTCAGCAAAGTGCGCCATCAGTGACTAGTGGCTGTCATTTTGATGAGGAGGATGTTGGGAAACACTTGGCATGGTTCTAAATATCAAATCATGGGCCCTTTAAAGAGATTAAATCAACACTTCTAAAACTGAACAAATGATCTGGAAACTGTTAAAATGACTAGTGTATAATTCTGCTACGATTCTTCCTACTGTAGTCCCCCTTCATCAGCTGGAATATGCTCCACAGCTCCCAGTGGTGGTCTGAAACTGCGGATAGTACTGAACCCTATATATACTGTGCTTTTTCCTATATTATATAGTTCATATTTTATAAAGTTTAATTTATTAATTAGGCACAGTAAGAGATTAACAACAACTGATAATAAGACAGAACACATAACATCCTGTAGTAAACATTATGTGAATGCTGTCTGTGAAAATAGTGTACAGATTTAATGCTCTTTCCATCTTATCACACCTTTGGCCAAAGCTTTTGAAGTTTGAGGGGCGACAGCCAGACTAGCACAAATTTCTTTTTCTGTCTTCACAATTTCACAGATAGAGAATTCAATCTTACAGTATATCTTAGCAACCTCAGTGTATGCTTTTTTCTTTTATTATTAAGAAGTTTTACCTTTTCACTTAAAGGAAACATTTTATGGCTTCTCTTAGGCTCTTAAAAATTGCCAGCCTCAGTCCTCTTGTGCTCTGGGGCCATTAGTAAGTAAAACTAGGGTTATTTTGAACAGAAGCACTGTGAGAGTGGATCTGATAATCAAGAAGGCTACCAAGTGACAAATAGGCAGAATGAGCTTGGCAAAGGGATGATGCCCATCCTGAACAGACAGCTTGGGATTTCATCATGCAGTTCAGAATGGTGCACAGTTTAAAACTTGTGAATAGTTTGTTTTTGAAATAAACATTTTCCATTTAATACTTTTGGACTGCCATTGATCACTGAAAGTACATGAAACCATGGGTAAGGAGGGGCTGTTGTATACAGTAAGCAGGTTTCTATACCCACTCATCTATAGTTTATTTGGAAAAAAAAATTATTTTTAATGTTAACATATATTGACTTGTATATTTTATATGGCTGTGTCAGTTGTTAAATATCTAGAACCATCTATACTTTATGGCATGTTAGGAAATTAGGATTTGTCTCGCTGGCACATCTGATTGCAGTGTAAGACTTTGAAATACGAGCATGGTAGGGCTTGTGTGTCCATACAGTCTGTTGGTTTACTGTCAGAGTCTGGCTAGTGTGAGCATCTCCAGTGAATTTCCACTGGCACTGCCATTGTCCTGTATCCTGAGATCTACTGTTTCTATCCTGGATTTAGCCTCTGTATAGTTTCAGAGTAGCATCTTAAAAATAAAATTTAGATCATTCATCCCCTGGTTTAAAGACCTCTTTAGGCTGCCTCTCGCTCTGGATAAAATTCAGACTCCTTCCTTTGGTATACAAATTCCATCACAGTCTCTCCCGAACTATCTTTCCGGCTTCTCATTCACCTTTCCCTTTCAGAGATCTTTTCTTTCAGCTGTAAGATTTTCACTCTCCCTGGACCAGTGAAGTAGGGAAAGGGGGACATGTATGAAACATGTAATGCAGTGAATTAGTATATATATGTTAATATATATATATAGTATATATTGAATATTTGAGATTGGGAACAATTCAGTGGTGCTTTCATTTAGTCATGCTAAATCCGTTTTCTGAAGAGACCACTCAGATTCCACTAAGGATGTGAAACTCTCCTTACTCATTTTCTTCAGCTTCAATAGGAAATCTTATGGAATTATTTTGAAACACATGCTTCCAATCTGCCACCAGAGCTTTGCTCAGGCTCTTAAAATTGCCAGCCTCAGTCCTCTTGTGCTCTGGGGCCATTAGTAAGTAAAACTAGGGTTATTTTGAACAGAAGCACTGTGAGAGTGGATCTGATAATCAAGAAGGCTACCAAGTGACAAATAGGCAGAATGAGCTTGGCAAAGGGATGATGCCCATCCTGAACAGACAGCTTGGGATTTCATCATGCAGTTCAGAATGGTGCACAGTTTAAAACTTGTGAATAGTTTGTTTTTGAAATAAACATTTTCCATTTAATACTTTTGGACTGCCATTGATCACTGAAAGTACATGAAACCATGGGTAAGGAGGGGCTGTTGTATACAGTAAGCAGGTTTCTATACCCACTCATCTATAGTTTATTTGGAAAAAAAAATTATTTTTAATGTTAACATATATTGACTTGTATATTTTATATGGCTGTGTCAGTTGTTAAATATCTAGAACCATCTATACTTTATGGCATGTTAGGAAATTAGGATTTGTCTCGCTGGCACATCTGATTGCAGTGTAAGACTTTGAAATACGAGCATGGTAGGGCTTGTGTGTCCATACAGTCTGTTGGTTTACTGTCAGAGTCTGGCTAGTGTGAGCATCTCCAGTGAATTTCCACTGGCACTGCCATTGTCCTGTATCCTGAGATCTACTGTTTCTATCCTGGATTTAGCCTCTGTATAGTTTCAGAGTAGCATCTTAAAAATAAAATTTAGATCATTCATCCCCTGGTTTAAAGACCTCTTTAGGCTGCCTCTCGCTCTGGATAAAATTCAGACTCCTTCCTTTGGTATACAAATTCCATCACAGTCTCTCCCGAACTATCTTTCCGGCTTCTCATTCACCTTTCCCTTTCAGAGATCTTTTCTTTCAGCTGTAAGATTTTCACTCTCCCTGGACCAGTGAAGTAGGGAAAGGGGGACATGTATGAAACATGTAATGCAGTGAATTAGTATATATATGTTAATATATATATATAGTATATATTGAATATTTGAGATTGGGAACAATTCAGTGGTGCTTTCATTTAGTCATGCTAAATCCGTTTTCTGAAGAGACCACTCAGATTCCACTAAGGATGTGAAACTCTCCTTACTCATTTTCTTCAGCTTCAATAGGAAATCTTATGGAATTATTTTGAAACACATGCTTCCAATCTGCCACCAGATTTTGCAACAGGAATTTATATAACCATGCCATAGCTCAAACTGTCTCACAATTTACCATATGTTTCAGTATTTCCAATGTTTTCAAACACTCTCCTCTTTCCCACCCTTTCTAGTTCACATTTCTCAGCTCTGTCCCAGCTTTACCCTGTAATTCTCATTCATTTCTATGATTCATGAAAAATCTCTGTTTTATAGCCTTCCTGTTTAGAGTCAGTTCTCTACTGTTCCTCTTTTCCTGGACCCTTTTCTAGACTATTAGCATAAGCAGTGCTTTATCCTCAGAACTCTTTTGATGCTTGATCTGTATTCAGCAGTCTAATCTCAATTCTTTAGGGCTTGCTACTTGTCTTTTGCTTCTGTTTAAAGTAATTAAAGTCAGAAGCATTATGATTTAGAGCTGAGCTGGTTCCTTTTACAGTATAAATGGAATTCTAGTAAAAATTTCCCTCTTATGGATCCTGGTTTTATCTGGTTAGAATTTGGGGGAACTTATATAGTCTAAATCAATTCAGACAGTTTATATAAATAGCTGGATTTTTATGTATTTTCAGCTGATTTTTCTGCTTATTTTAATTCTGTGTTTCCTTAGCTGGTTTCAGGGAATTAAGACAGTACTGTATGTAAGCAGGGTACAGAGGAGGCTTTGGCATTAGTCAACTCTGGATCTTACCCTGGTTTTCCAGTTACTAGTCGTGTGGCCTTTGTTGTTGTTGTTCAGTCGCCTAGTTGTGACCGACTTCTTTGCGACCCCATGGACGGCAGCACACCGGGTCACCTTGTCCCTCACCATCTCGGGAGTTTGCCCAAGTTCATGTCCATTGGATTGATGATGCCATCCAACCATCTTGTCCTCTTGCCCTCTTCTCTTTCTGCTGTCAGTCTTTCCCAGCATCAGGGTCTTTTCCAGTGAGTCAGCTGTTCACCTCAGGTGACCAAAATCCTGGAGCTTCAGGTTTAGCATCAGTCCTTCTAATGAGTATTCAATGTTGATTTCTTTTAAGATTAGCTGGTTTGATCTCTGTGCAGTCTGAGGGACTCTCAGGAGTCTTCTCCAGCACCACAGTTTGAAGGCATCAATTCTTTGGCCTTCTGCCTTCTTTACAGTCCAGCTCTCACAACTGTACATGACTACTGGAAAGACTATATGGACCTTTTGTTGGCAAAGTGATATCTTTGCTTTTCATGCCTCTTTTATTTTTATATTTATTTTCATCCATCTTTTATTCTTGGCATGGGTGGGACTCCCATTGCAGTGGCCTCTCTCACTGCACAGCACTGACTCTCGGCGCATGGGCTTCAGAGCACTGGCTGGTAATTGGACACACCGGTCCAGCCATTCCATGGCACGTGGGATCTTCCCGGGCCAGAGATCAAACTGGTACCCCTTGCATTGCAAGGCGAACTCTCTACCCACTGGACCACCAGGGAAGCCCTATCTTTGCTTTTCAACACACATCTAGGTTTGTCATAGCTTTCCTGTCAAGAAGCTAATTCATTCTTCTAATTTCATGGCTGTAGTCACCATCCACAGTGATTTTAGAGCCCAAGAAGAGGAAATCTGTCACTGTTTCCACCTTTTTCCTTTCTATTTGCCGTGAAATGGTGGGGCCAGATGCCATGATCTTAAGTTTTTCTAATATTTAGTTAAAAGCCAGCTTTTTCACTCTCTTCCCTTACCCTCATCAAGAGTTTCTCTAGTTCTCCTTTTTTTTCTGCCATTAGAGTCGTATCATCCGCATATCTGAGGTTGTTGATGTTTCTCCCACGCCAGTCTTTTTTTTTTTGGCCACTTCTGTTGGTCTTTCATTTGTCTATTTTCATCCATCTTTGTTCTTTGGCCTGTGTGGGCCTCCCATCGCAGTGGCCTCCCTTGCTGCAGAGCACCGGCTCTGGGCACATGCACTCCAGAGCTCCAGCTCAGTAGTTGGACACATCAGTCCAGCCGCTCCGTGGCACGTGGGATCTTCCCAGGCCAGGGATCGAACTGGCGCCCCTTGCACTGCAAGGTGGTGTCCTTACCCACTGGACCACCAGGGGAGCCCCATCTCCCACGCCAGTCTTGATTGCAGCTTCTAACTCATCCAACCCAGCATTTCTCATGATGTGCCCAGCGTATAATTTAAATAAACAGGGTGACAACAAACAGCTTTTTTGTGTGTGTGCAGTAAAAAGTTTATTAAAGAAGCAGGGGATAGAGAAAGCTTCCAGCATAGGCACTGGAAGGGGGATAGAAGTACCCCAGAAGCTAGTTTAGGCGAAGTGTTTTGTACTTTTCCAGTTGGTTATTAACAACAGATCAAAAGAAAATTTTAAGGTGATAAAGGTCTTACCACCTATAACAAACATCTTTAGATAATATAGGTACAAGTTAAGAAGGAGAAACATGTCCTCCAGCAAGATACATTGTTGTTATAAACATTAGCTCTGGGCTTAAAGAAAGTCTTAAGCAAAACAGATTATTGTCACAGGTGTGGCAATTGTACTCTTTTCACAGTTCTGAACCAGTCAGATGTTCCATACAGGATTCTAACTGTTGCTTTTTGACCTGCATACAGTGTGATCTTAGGCAAGTCACTTAATCTCTTGGAATCTCTGTTGCTTTAATTGAGGACAATAATGGCTGTTTCATAGGGTTGTGATGAGATGCAAGTATAATGTTCTTGGTACACAGAAGATTTGTGATAAACATTAATAGGAAAAAATAGGCATCACGCATTTTAGGTTGCTTTTTTTGCCACCAGTCTTGTGCTTGCCATCCCCGTGTGAAGTTAGATTCGTTTGTTTATATGAAGGTCGGCCTTGAGGTTAGAAAATGAGACTAGAGTGAGAGGAAGTGAGAACATAGGTGAAATTCATCTGGGTATTTGTCCTTGAACATTTTCTTCACTAACGGAATTTTTAGATTGTTTGAATGTAGCAATTGTCTTTTTGAGTCCGGAAAGCTGATTATTACATGGGAAAATAATCAGAATCCTTAGCTTTGCTGTACTTGCCATTAGTAACCTTACAGTTGTATCTTAAAGTCTATTTATATATAACTAAGTGAAAAGTAATAGAATTTAAACAAATGCTTTTCAAATTCTGCAGTTTATCCAAATGTAAGCCCAGCTATGGACTTAATTTGTAGTTTAACAGTGTGTATTTCAACGTTGTTGATCACTTTTTCAAACTGATCCAAATAGTAGTACTCCTTAATTTATATTAATTTTCTTTGACCATCCTAGGTACTGAAATCACCATCTTTAAAATCCATTCACCTAGAGCATTGGTTATGTTATATGGAAATAAAAAATTTAGGGACTTCCCTGGTGGTCCAGTAGCTAAAACTTCACACTTCCATTGCAGGGGCCTGGGTTCAATCTCTGAGAAACTAGATCCCACATGATGGAACTAACAGATCAAAAGAAAATTTTAAGGTGATAAAGGTCTTACCACCTATAACAAACATCTTTAGATAATATAGGTACAAGTTAAGAAGGAGAAACATGTCCTCCAGCAAGATACATTGTTGTTATAAACATTAGCTCTGGGCTTAAAGAAAGTCTTAAGCAAAACAGATTATTGTCACAGGTGTGGCAATTGTACTCTTTTCACAGTTCTGAACCAGTCAGATGTTCCATACAGGATTCTAACTGTTGCTTTTTGACCTGCATACAGTGTGATCTTAGGCAAGTCACTTAATCTCTTGGAATCTCTGTTGCTTTAATTGAGGACAATAATGGCTGTTTCATAGGGTTGTGATGAGATGCAAGTATAATGTTCTTGGTACACAGAAGATTTGTGATAAACATTAATAGGAAAAAATAGGCATCACGCATTTTAGGTTGCTTTTTTTGCCACCAGTCTTGTGCTTGCCATCCCCGTGTGAAGTTAGATTCGTTTGTTTATATGAAGGTCGGCCTTGAGGTTAGAAAATGAGACTAGAGTGAGAGGAAGTGAGAACATAGGTGAAATTCATCTGGGTATTTGTCCTTGAACATTTTCTTCACTAACGGAATTTTTAGATTGTTTGAATGTAGCAATTGTCTTTTTGAGTCCGGAAAGCTGATTATTACATGGGAAAATAATCAGAATCCTTAGCTTTGCTGTACTTGCCATTAGTAACCTTACAGTTGTATCTTAAAGTCTATTTATATATAACTAAGTGAAAAGTAATAGAATTTAAACAAATGCTTTTCAAATTCTGCAGTTTATCCAAATGTAAGCCCAGCTATGGACTTAATTTGTAGTTTAACAGTGTGTATTTCAACGTTGTTGATCACTTTTTCAAACTGATCCAAATAGTAGTACTCCTTAATTTATATTAATTTTCTTTGACCATCCTAGGTACTGAAATCACCATCTTTAAAATCCATTCACCTAGAGCATTGGTTATGTTATATGGAAATAAAAAATTTAGGGACTTCCCTGGTGGTCCAGTAGCTAAAACTTCACACTTCCATTGCAGGGGCCTGGGTTCAATCTCTGAGAAACTAGATCCCACATGATGGAACTAAGAGGTCACATGCTGCAACTAAAGATCATGCATGCCATAACTAAGATCTGGTGCAGCCGAATAAATAAATAAATAAATCTTATAAAAATAAATTAAAAAAATTTAGAGACTGTCTTATCTCAGTTCTAATTATAAAATGTAATATAACAATAAGCATTTTTGAAAAAGGCAAAATTCTGTATATTGTCACTGACTTACACAGCTATTCATTTTTTTATGTATTCTTTTATACCTTTTTTTCATTTATATATGTAATATGTTTTACAAATAGGTAGTTATGGTGCATGTACTATTTTTGAAAAAATTTATTTTTGGTTGCACTGGGCTTCTTTGCTGCACACGGGCCTTCTCTGGTTGAGGAGAGTGGGGGCTACTCTTGGTCGTGGTGCGTGCGTTGCAGTGGCTTCTCTCATTGCAGAGCACAGGCTCTAGGCACATTTTAACTGCAACCACCGGCCTCAGCAGTTATGGTGTGCCGCCCTAGGGTGTGTGGGCTTCAGTAGCTGTGAGGCAGGGCTTAGTCGCTCTGCAGCAGGTGAAACCCTCCCAGACCTGGGATGGAACTCATGTTTCTTGCATTGGCAGGCGGATTCCTGTCCTCTTTGTCACCAGGGACGTCCTGTGTGGGCAGTTTTATATTTTACTCAGTACTTTCTTATAAATGTTCTTTACTCAATAGTGTATCGTAAAGGTTTCCCCATTTGGGAATAATTTCTTTGGGCATTTCTGCTGTCCTATTCTTTAATCTTCTTTATCTCTATTAGAAAAAGAATAATCAATCATTTATATTTTCTCAAATGGCAAACAATAAAAAAGAATCTTAAAATTTCCAAATGGCTAATAATAAAGTTATAATCTTAGGCAGATATGTATTTATAGGTTAAGCCAGTTATTAGTAAGTTATGTATATGAGAAGACTGAGGGCAAGAATTTATATATCACTCTATTCCTTTTTGAGGTTAGTTGGCATAATACTTGGCACATAGTTGGTGTTTAGCAATAAGTTAATGAAGGAACTAAAGACATGTTGTTTACAGTTTCAAGGTACTGACACAGTGTAAGAAGGGGTACCATGACAGGGAGTTTTAGAGTAGTGTTAGAAATACTCTAGAAGCTGACCCTGAAGGTAAACCTGAATTAATCATTTTGGTGTAACCAGAAATGAGGATTTGGGGTGTGTGTGGTGGGGGGAGGCGACAGGGAGAGAGAGACAGACAGACATACAGATACATATGGGGGAAGCACATGAGAAATGGCTTACCTTTCACCATAAAGGAGTAAGAGTGAAGGTCTGAATCTTTGGTATCCATTCTGTGTTAGTGGATTTCCTGCTAAACTATACAGGTTCCACCTTCACTTTTGGATTGAGCATCAACTTACTTGCCACCTGTTATTTGCCTAGAAAAGATGTGATTGACTTTCATTTCACCCACTTTTCTGGATGAAGAGATAAGAAAGTACGGGAACTTAGGATGTGTAGGAGGGTCTTGCCCAGGGACTGAAAGAGATTTTGTGCATGCACGTGTATCTGTATGTGTATATGTGTGATGAGTTAGGATGGAGTCATTCCATAACCATTGGTTATTTTCATTATCTCTGTGCTGAATAAGGAAAGTAAATAAGTTGAGGATGGACCAGTAGGCAGGAGCCAGATTAGGCCGAGGTAAGACATAGCCAAGATTTCAGTTTTATTCTAAATAGAATGACAATTTAAGTGGGTAGAGCTGAATGGTATGATGTGGGAGAAGTGGTCGTGGAGAATGTTTCAGAGTGGGGCATTAACTCGAATCTTTGGGCTAAGGTGATGTCACTCAAGTGATAAATTGTAAACAGTAGTGTTTACAGAAAATGCTTTTTAGGTATTAACAATTGTAATTACAATAAAAATTGGATTTTAATAAGGAGAGTTTCTGAGGAAATTATTGTTTCTGTACTTGTACTTCTGATTATTTAAGGTGAAAATGTTCCAAATGTTTTTTGCCCTATCATTATACTCATTATAATAATGACAGATATTATTGATACACTTAAGATATAAGTTACCTTTTTGAGGTTAGTTGGCATAATACTTGGCACATAGTTGGTGTTTAGCAATAAGTTAATGAAGGAACTAAAGACATGTTGTTTACAGTTTCAAGGTACTGACACAGTGTAAGAAGGGGTACCATGACAGGGAGTTTTAGAGTAGTGTTAGAAATACTCTAGAAGCTGACCCTGAAGGTAAACCTGAATTAATCATTTTGGTGTAACCAGAAATGAGGATTTGGGGTGTGTGTGGTGGGGGGAGGCGACAGGGAGAGAGAGACAGACAGACATACAGATACATATGGGGGAAGCACATGAGAAATGGCTTACCTTTCACCATAAAGGAGTAAGAGTGAAGGTCTGAATCTTTGGTATCCATTCTGTGTTAGTGGATTTCCTGCTAAACTATACAGGTTCCACCTTCACTTTTGGATTGAGCATCAACTTACTTGCCACCTGTTATTTGCCTAGAAAAGATGTGATTGACTTTCATTTCACCCACTTTTCTGGATGAAGAGATAAGAAAGTACGGGAACTTAGGATGTGTAGGAGGGTCTTGCCCAGGGACTGAAAGAGATTTTGTGCATGCACGTGTATCTGTATGTGTATATGTGTGATGAGTTAGGATGGAGTCATTCCATAACCATTGGTTATTTTCATTATCTCTGTGCTGAATAAGGAAAGTAAATAAGTTGAGGATGGACCAGTAGGCAGGAGCCAGATTAGGCCGAGGTAAGACATAGCCAAGATTTCAGTTTTATTCTAAATAGAATGACAATTTAAGTGGGTAGAGCTGAATGGTATGATGTGGGAGAAGTGGTCGTGGAGAATGTTTCAGAGTGGGGCATTAACTCGAATCTTTGGGCTAAGGTGATGTCACTCAAGTGATAAATTGTAAACAGTAGTGTTTACAGAAAATGCTTTTTAGGTATTAACAATTGTAATTACAATAAAAATTGGATTTTAATAAGGAGAGTTTCTGAGGAAATTATTGTTTCTGTACTTGTACTTCTGATTATTTAAGGTGAAAATGTTCCAAATGTTTTTTGCCCTATCATTATACTCATTATAATAATGACAGATATTATTGATACACTTAAGATATAAGTCAAGAAGAGTGAAAAAAGGAAATGAAAAGAGAGAATAGAGAAATGGAATGAATGAATGAAAAAGAGGAAAAGAGTGGACAAAAGAAGCTAAAAAAAATGGAGAAATAGAAGAGACCCATGCCACTGAAAATTGTGCAACCAGGAAAACACATCTGCTATAAATATTTCAAGCAAAAGGAATTTAATATAGAGAATTAATTACCAAGGTATCGGCAGTGTTGAAGAAGCAAATAATGAATGATAATTTTGCCAAAAGATCAGCAACTACCGGAACTCGATTCTACTCCTAGGGCTAGGAGAGAAAAAATGAGAATGGTAATAGACAGAACCCACGTGTACTGTAGTGCTAAGATGGTTTGAGTACCACGGCTTGCCTTGGTGCTGCTGCTGCTGCTTTGCGGGAAGCCCAGGAACTTGTGCTTCTAAAGATGAATAGAAATCTACTTGTTGATGATTCAGGACTCTCTACAGAGGATGCCGGAGCCTGCGGTCACTCACTGCTACCACTCCCAGAACTGCGTTTCTGTTGAAGTAGCCAGCCTTTGCACGATAATTGTCTGGTGCTGCTACTGCTGCTGGAGCCAGAGCCCATGATCAAGCTTTTGCTGAGGATCTGGGAGTACTGCTGATGTCTCTGCAGAAGCTAGAAACAGCAGGAAGAAAGGATATGGTTTATTTTCTCCTGCCGTCTGCTTTTTGCCCATGTTTTCCAGCGGCAGAACTGGAGTGAAAACCAGCTATCGAGGAAATACAGTCTGCAGTCTTCTAACCCCTTGAAATACAAAAGGGCAAGGAAAAGCAGTAATGGAGCTGAGAGCCAGCGAAGAACTGGCTCAGAGGGAAGTTATAAAACACTAATTCTTCAGAAAATGCTTTAGGTATTAACAATTGTAATTACAATAAAAATTGGATTTTAATAAGGAGAGTTTCTGAGGAAATTATTGTTTCTGTACTTGTACTTCTGATTATTTAAGGTGAAAATGTTCCAAATGTTTTTTGCCCTATCATTATACTCATTATAATAATGACAGATATTATTGATACACTTAAGATATAAGTCAAGAAGAGTGAAAAAAGGAAATGAAAAGAGAGAATAGAGAAATGGAATGAATGAATGAAAAAGAGGAAAAGAGTGGACAAAAGAAGCTAAAAAAAATGGAGAAATAGAAGAGACCCATGCCACTGAAAATTGTGCAACCAGGAAAACACATCTGCTATAAATATTTCAAGCAAAAGGAATTTAATATAGAGAATTAATTACCAAGGTATCGGCAGTGTTGAAGAAGCAAATAATGAATGATAATTTTGCCAAAAGATCAGCAACTACCGGAACTCGATTCTACTCCTAGGGCTAGGAGAGAAAAAATGAGAATGGTAATAGACAGAACCCACGTGTACTGTAGTGCTAAGATGGTTTGAGTACCACGGCTTGCCTTGGTGCTGCTGCTGCTGCTTTGCGGGAAGCCCAGGAACTTGTGCTTCTAAAGATGAATAGAAATCTACTTGTTGATGATTCAGGACTCTCTACAGAGGATGCCGGAGCCTGCGGTCACTCACTGCTACCACTCCCAGAACTGCGTTTCTGTTGAAGTAGCCAGCCTTTGCACGATAATTGTCTGGTGCTGCTACTGCTGCTGGAGCCAGAGCCCATGATCAAGCTTTTGCTGAGGATCTGGGAGTACTGCTGATGTCTCTGCAGAAGCTAGAAACAGCAGGAAGAAAGGATATGGTTTATTTTCTCCTGCCGTCTGCTTTTTGCCCATGTTTTCCAGCGGCAGAACTGGAGTGAAAACCAGCTATCGAGGAAATACAGTCTGCAGTCTTCTAACCCCTTGAAATACAAAAGGGCAAGGAAAAGCAGTAATGGAGCTGAGAGCCAGCGAAGAACTGGCTCAGAGGGAAGTTATAAAACACTAATTCTTCAGAAAATTATTTTAAGAGTATTGACTACTTATCAGAAAAGTGGAGTATCTCTGGAAAAGAAAGAAATTGGGGTAGTTATGGATCTGGATGGAAACTAACGGAATGCCTGTTCAAGGTGCTGTTTGTATGGATTGGCTTTTTTGCTTATGGTTCACATCACCAGTAGAGCAGTAGACTGGCTTGCTGCCCACCATTGATCTTAGGAGGATATGACACCTCGATTGACAGTTATATCAAGATTATTTGATGGTTGACGACTAGTTTATTAAAGGAATATTAGAGGAGAATGAATACTCGGCAGGTAAAACCACAAGATCTCTATTAACTGGACTAGTTTGGATTAGTCATAGGTAGCTTGAGAACATAACCAAAGCATGTAATATATAATAGGCATTCTGATCTCTTTTAAAAATATATTTGTGGGAGTTGTTATTATTATCCAGATTTTACAGATTTGAGAAATTGAGAGGTGCACTTCTGATGATGGTGGATTAGGCAATTTGGATTAACTCTCCCACTGAGAACAACTAGAAAAGCTGGATCAAATATAAAAAATCATCTATTTGAAGGTATCAGAGAGCTAACACATCAGTGAAGACTATGGGGACAAGATCCTGGACAAGAAGGAAATCCAAAGAGGTGAGCGAGGCATGTGAGATTTTTTCCCCTTAGGAGAAACTTATATTTCAAGTAGAGGTGATTGAGCATCTGAAAAGCTGAGACATTTTTAGCATACTCATAGGGTGGAGGTAAGGAAGCAACAGATTGAGTCCAGGGTCAGCTATGAGGGGAGATTTCATGCTAAATCATCCAGGCTTTGGTTTGAGACCCTCAAGGGAGTCAGAGTGAGTCAGAGGTTGAATGACTTATAAAATATACTCAGTTTAGAGTCATCCATATCACCGATTAGATTAAGGATTTCCAGGATGATAAGTGATGGTAGCCATTTGGTAAAACAAAAGTGAATCCTCTCTGAAGGAAGATGACATCATCCTAGGTCTCAAATAATTTCTGTAACTTTTACATAAAATGTTTTGCATATACACAGAAAATAACTGGTCATACAGGAGGCAAGATCATATGATAGCAACTCAGAGACACAAAGATCATAGCAACAGACTTACAAAGGATGCAGTAATAGAACTCTCAGACAATAGCTCAGACAGACAAAAAATTAATAGTAACCTAGAATATGTGAACAAAATGATTAATGTACTATACTTATGACATATTAAGCACTGTATCAACAGCCTCAGAATACATATTCTTCAAATGCATGTGGAATACCAAAATTGATTATATCCTGGATCAGAAAGCAATTCCCAATAAAAATCAGACTTTTGCAATATGCAAGGTATGTTCTCTGACCATAGGACTAGAAATCAAAAAGGTAATTAGAAAAATCCCATTAGATTAGAAATAAATTAGAAATAAAGAAATTCACTTTCAAAAAAGAAGGGGTTAAAGAAGAAATAAAAATGAACATTTAAAGGTATTTTTACCTGAATGTTAATGAAAATACAACTTGTCAAAATTTTTATGGCACAGTGAGGGTCCTTTGAAGGTAATTAATAGCTTTATAGGACGGGCATATATCATGAAATAAGAATGTGTGAACACTCACGAATACTTTTTAAGCATTTATCTCAAGAAAGTAGCAACAGAACCCCAGCAAATTAAACCCAAAGAAAGCAGATTGAAGTAAATAATAAAGAAAAGAGAGAAATTATTAAAAGGAAAAGCAAACCTAAAATAGAGAAAATCCACAAATAAAAGGTCAATAAAACTTTAAAAAAAGCATCATGAATATCACTGTTAAAAAAAGGAGAGAGAGAAGACAGAACTAACCAATATCAGACATGTAAAAGAGTGCATGTCTATAGACCATATGCGCATTAAGAAGTAATTAAAGGATACTGTAGTCAATCTTATGACAATATAGTTAAAATTAATTCATATGCACAAATTCTTAGAAAAGAACAGCTTACTAAAACCTTACTAAAATTACTAAAAGAAGAAATAGAAAACTTGAACTATCCTATAACTCTGAATGAAATTGGATCTGTAATTTAAGAACTTCTCACAAAGAAAACTTCAATACCAGATGACTTACTAGACATATAAGAACATATAAGGAACTAATACTTAAATTTAGAGAATAGAAACATGAGAATAATTAAAAATTTATTTTATGAGGTCAGCAAAATTTTGGAAAATGAAAAAATTTTAATATCCAAACCTGACATTACTATAAAGGAATATTGCAGTTTAAACTTTTCTTAGGAATATGAATCTATAAGTTATGAAAAATCTATCAAGAAGTAAAAATGATAACAACATGATTAAATTTTATATGTTCTGGGAATATAAGATTGAAAACCAAAGTGATTCACGTTAGCCAAGTAAAGAAGAAAACTGATAATGTCCCTAGCTGTAGAAAATATATTTGATATGTTATCCATTTTTGATAAAAAGTCTTAGAAAATTAGTAACTGACAGGAACATTATTAATCTGATAAAAATATTACACAGACACTGAAGCAGATATCCTACTTATGTTACGATGTTGGTACATTCTTTTTTGAGATAGGGAATGGGAAAAGGATGCCCACTCACCACTTCTACTGAGTCCAACCAGTACGATAAGGTAAGAAAAAGAAACACATTCTATAGGGATTGGAAGGAAAAAACCAAACAAACCTTGAGTTGTTAAACTTGAGACAATTAATAAAAAACAACTAAAAATATACTTAGATTTAATAAGGAATTTAGTAAGACATCTGGATACAAAGTTAAATAGGAATCCAGTATATTTCCATGTGAAAACAGCACCAGAAATTAATCTAAAAATATGATGATTTATGAGCTTCCCTGGTGGCACTAAGTGGTAAAAGAATCTGCCTGCCAATGCAGGACACATAAGAGATGTGGGTTCTATCCCTGGGTTGGGAAGATCCCATGGAGGCGGGCATGGC
Organism: Tragulus kanchil; assembly: GCA_022376925.1. Taxonomy (NCBI): domain Eukaryota; kingdom Metazoa; phylum Chordata; class Mammalia; order Artiodactyla; family Tragulidae; genus Tragulus; species Tragulus kanchil. The sequence goes on from JAIOJX010000002.1 coordinate 60,274,977, forward strand.
AACCCACTCCAGTACTCTTGCATGGGGAATCCCATGAACAGAGGAGCCTGGCTAGCTACAATCCATAGGGTCAGCAGAGTTGGACATGACTGAAGGGACTTAAACACACACACATACATGTGATTATTTATATCCTATAACTCTGAATGAAATTGGATCTGTAATTTAAGAACTTCTCACAAAGAAAACTTCAATACCAGATGACTTACTAGACATATAAGAACATATAAGGAACTAATACTTAAATTTAGAGAATAGAAACATGAGAATAATTAAAAATTTATTTTATGAGGTCAGCAAAATTTTGGAAAATGAAAAAATTTTAATATCCAAACCTGACATTACTATAAAGGAATATTGCAGTTTAAACTTTTCTTAGGAATATGAATCTATAAGTTATGAAAAATCTATCAAGAAGTAAAAATGATAACAACATGATTAAATTTTATATGTTCTGGGAATATAAGATTGAAAACCAAAGTGATTCACGTTAGCCAAGTAAAGAAGAAAACTGATAATGTCCCTAGCTGTAGAAAATATATTTGATATGTTATCCATTTTTGATAAAAAGTCTTAGAAAATTAGTAACTGACAGGAACATTATTAATCTGATAAAAATATTACACAGACACTGAAGCAGATATCCTACTTATGTTACGATGTTGGTACATTCTTTTTTGAGATAGGGAATGGGAAAAGGATGCCCACTCACCACTTCTACTGAGTCCAACCAGTACGATAAGGTAAGAAAAAGAAACACATTCTATAGGGATTGGAAGGAAAAAACCAAACAAACCTTGAGTTGTTAAACTTGAGACAATTAATAAAAAACAACTAAAAATATACTTAGATTTAATAAGGAATTTAGTAAGACATCTGGATACAAAGTTAAATAGGAATCCAGTATATTTCCATGTGAAAACAGCACCAGAAATTAATCTAAAAATATGATGATTTATGAGCTTCCCTGGTGGCACTAAGTGGTAAAAGAATCTGCCTGCCAATGCAGGACACATAAGAGATGTGGGTTCTATCCCTGGGTTGGGAAGATCCCATGGAGGCGGGCATGGCAACCCACTCCAGTACTCTTGCATGGGGAATCCCATGAACAGAGGAGCCTGGCTAGCTACAATCCATAGGGTCAGCAGAGTTGGACATGACTGAAGGGACTTAAACACACACACATACATGTGATTATTTATATCAAATAACTCGAAATAAATCCAAGAAAAGATAATACAAGGCCTTCACGCTTAAAACTATGAAGCATTCTTTAGAGAAATTAAATAGGATTAGATAATGTTGATAAGATGGAAAGCTCAATGTTATTAAAATGTTAAGTCTCCCCTTACTGATCTATTTCAGTGTAATCTCAATGAAAATTACAGCATTTTAGTGTATTTTTTTCTTTTTTTTAATTTTTATTTTTTTACAGAATTTTGTTGTTTATTGCCACACATCAACCTTAAAGTAAACTGATAGGCTAATTCTGCAATTTATGTGGAAATGCAGAAGACCAAGAATAGTCAAAAATGATCTTTTGGAAGAACAAAGTGAAAAAAATTGCTCTACTAGTTATTTATAATTATAATGCTGCCATAATTAAGGTTTTGATTTAATAGTACAAAAGGAGACAAACATATCATTTTAACAGGATAGAAGAATCCTGGAAAAAAAAAAAAAAAAGATGTGTGGATACCTGGATTTAGAAAAGCACAGCAAAACAGTAGGGAGAGATTACCTTTGAAACAGCTAGTGCATGGTCAGGTGTGATATGCTGGTGGAAAAAAAAATTATATTTTCTTACTATTTTACCCTATTCCCAGATATCAAGACCAGATCTAAAGGTGAAAGCATAAAGTTTCTAAAAGATAATTTAGGAAAATAATCTTCATTACTTTAGAATGTGATGAGAATTTTTAATAGGAGAAAATAGTAACTGTATATCTAATTATTTGTAAAGTGTACTGTACTGAAAATAACTTGTACCCATCAAAAAATACCACCTTGTGACTTCCCTGGTGGTTCAGTGGTTAAGAGTCTGCCTTCCAATGCAGGAACTAGAATTCAGTCCCTGGTTTAGGAACAAAGATCCTATATGCCATGGGGCAACTAAGCCCATGTGCGGCAACTAGTGAAGGTGATGGGCTACAATGAAGACCCCTTCAAGCCACAAAAGACAAACACAAAGCAAAAAAGCCACCTTAAGAGTACAATGCAAGTCAGAGACTAAAAGGTATTTGAAACTTTGGGTGAAAGCTATAAATATAAATATAGTTAAAATACCTTTTAAGTGTAAATGTAGTATACATTATGTCAGATACTTTATCTACTTTTTTTTTTTTTAAATTTTGGCCTCTTATTGGTTTTTTATTTATTTATTTTCATCCATCTTGACTCTTTGGCCTGTGTGGGCCTCCCATTGAAGTGGCCTCTCTCGTTGCAGAGCACTGGCTCTGGGCACATGTGCTCCAGAGCACTGGTTCCTAATTGGACACACTGGTCCAGCTGCTCTGTGGCACGTGGAATCTTCCCAGGCCAGGGATCGAACCGGTGCCCCTTGTACTACAAGGTGGACTTTTTACCCACTGGACCACCAGGGAAGCCCTAACCTATTTTTTTATATTCATTAGTACAGTTGCTCAATTTGGAGCCTATGAAGTTCTTTTTTTCTAGTAAATGACCTACCTTATTTAAGTATTCTATTAAATACCAATATATTTATTCCACAGGGATTGTGTGCATTTTTCTATTTTCTACTTATGACACTATAATAGAATGATCTGTATGTGTCTGTCTCTCCACTAGACTCTGAGCTACTTAAGATATTTGCTCTGTTTTACTTATTGCATAGTTTGAACTCATTATTGTTTGTTAAGTAAATGAATAATACTGACTTAGGTTGGCAGTGGTGCCACTAATGGCAGACTATAAGCATGATTATTATAATGTTACAATTTAGGGACATTTCTGATTAGCCAACTCAGTTTACTCACATACTGCAAAGTCAGTTTTTATACCTTTATATAGAAAATAGTAAAGAGTTTACACCATCTTCCCTGAGGATTATGGTTGTGGATAAAGAATAGAAGATAGCATTGTGCTTCAGGAATCAGGTCATCTGGGGCTAGCCCCACCTCTTCCATCCATTAGTTCTGTGGCCTTTCACACCTTAATTTGTAAATTTAAGAGGCTGGGTTATGTTATCTTCATGATGTTTTCTTCACTTCTAATGTGCTATAATTCTTTATTTTCACTTGCATTATGAAGCAAATGAATTTTTAGATTTTTATGCTTATTGAAATATAGACCTTTTAAGTGTAAATGTAGTATACATTATGTCAGATACTTTATCTACTTTTTTTTTTTTTAAATTTTGGCCTCTTATTGGTTTTTTATTTATTTATTTTCATCCATCTTGACTCTTTGGCCTGTGTGGGCCTCCCATTGAAGTGGCCTCTCTCGTTGCAGAGCACTGGCTCTGGGCACATGTGCTCCAGAGCACTGGTTCCTAATTGGACACACTGGTCCAGCTGCTCTGTGGCACGTGGAATCTTCCCAGGCCAGGGATCGAACCGGTGCCCCTTGTACTACAAGGTGGACTTTTTACCCACTGGACCACCAGGGAAGCCCTAACCTATTTTTTTATATTCATTAGTACAGTTGCTCAATTTGGAGCCTATGAAGTTCTTTTTTTCTAGTAAATGACCTACCTTATTTAAGTATTCTATTAAATACCAATATATTTATTCCACAGGGATTGTGTGCATTTTTCTATTTTCTACTTATGACACTATAATAGAATGATCTGTATGTGTCTGTCTCTCCACTAGACTCTGAGCTACTTAAGATATTTGCTCTGTTTTACTTATTGCATAGTTTGAACTCATTATTGTTTGTTAAGTAAATGAATAATACTGACTTAGGTTGGCAGTGGTGCCACTAATGGCAGACTATAAGCATGATTATTATAATGTTACAATTTAGGGACATTTCTGATTAGCCAACTCAGTTTACTCACATACTGCAAAGTCAGTTTTTATACCTTTATATAGAAAATAGTAAAGAGTTTACACCATCTTCCCTGAGGATTATGGTTGTGGATAAAGAATAGAAGATAGCATTGTGCTTCAGGAATCAGGTCATCTGGGGCTAGCCCCACCTCTTCCATCCATTAGTTCTGTGGCCTTTCACACCTTAATTTGTAAATTTAAGAGGCTGGGTTATGTTATCTTCATGATGTTTTCTTCACTTCTAATGTGCTATAATTCTATCAGTAGAAAAGTATTCAATTTTTACACACTTCTTGCATTATGAAGCAAATGAATTTTTAGATTTTTATGCTTATTGAAATATAGAGCTTTGAAGAGTACGTATCCATTTTCTGCTAATGATTGGAACATTCTCTATTCTGTGTCTGTGAATGACTAAAATTGTGTTGGCTACAGAAGACACTTCAGTATCAATACTTACTGTCATTTAAAATTATTTAAAAACTCTAAGTTGGTCATGCTTTGAACAACAGGACATTTACTATAATGTGGATTGGCTTTATTGGATTCAGGTAAACAGCATTGGTTTTGTTTATTTGCTTATTTTTTTAAACATCGTTTGTTTATTTGGCCATGTGGACTTTCTTCGGTTGCTGTGAATCAGGGCTACTTTCTAGCTGTTGTGTGCAGGTTTTTCTTTGCAATGCTTTCTCTTTTTGCAGAGCACGGGCTCTAGGTGCACAGGCTTCAGTCATTGTTGCCTGGTGGGTTAGTTGTCCCGCAGCATGTGGGATCTTCCTGGATGATGGATTGAATCGGTGTCCCTTGCATTAGTAGGTGGATTTTTTACCACTGAGCCGCCAGGGAAGCCCTGGCATAGGTTTTAGAAGCAGACAAAGCTGGTATGAGATGTTTCTTCTATTATTTATTAGTTTGACCTTTAATAAGTTATTTACCTTGAGGGACTGTAATTTAAGGTAATAGTTTCTACCCAGGGCTAGGAGAATTAAGTGATTAACCATATGAACTCTCAGATACAGTGTGTAGTCATAGTATTTACAGTTAATAATTATTTTCTGTTCTTTCCTCAGTGCCCCAGGGACTCTCTACCTGAGGCTGCCTAAAGACAAGAAATATTTAGAAATGACACACTATGTAATGTTCAATATTTAGGGTTAATTTAGGTATAAATATAGATAGTAAAACACAATAATGCACATCTATAACTGTTGTGTACTTCTAGTGTTAATTTTCAATTTCATTCAGTTAGGAGAGATGCTTAAATTTCCCCCTATAATTCTGTGGCCTTTCACACCTTAATTTGTAAATTTAAGAGGCTGGGTTATGTTATCTTCATGATGTTTTCTTCACTTCTAATGTGCTATAATTCTATCAGTAGAAAAGTATTCAATTTTTACACACTTCTTGCATTATGAAGCAAATGAATTTTTAGATTTTTATGCTTATTGAAATATAGAGCTTTGAAGAGTACGTATCCATTTTCTGCTAATGATTGGAACATTCTCTATTCTGTGTCTGTGAATGACTAAAATTGTGTTGGCTACAGAAGACACTTCAGTATCAATACTTACTGTCATTTAAAATTATTTAAAAACTCTAAGTTGGTCATGCTTTGAACAACAGGACATTTACTATAATGTGGATTGGCTTTATTGGATTCAGGTAAACAGCATTGGTTTTGTTTATTTGCTTATTTTTTTAAACATCGTTTGTTTATTTGGCCATGTGGACTTTCTTCGGTTGCTGTGAATCAGGGCTACTTTCTAGCTGTTGTGTGCAGGTTTTTCTTTGCAATGCTTTCTCTTTTTGCAGAGCACGGGCTCTAGGTGCACAGGCTTCAGTCATTGTTGCCTGGTGGGTTAGTTGTCCCGCAGCATGTGGGATCTTCCTGGATGATGGATTGAATCGGTGTCCCTTGCATTAGTAGGTGGATTTTTTACCACTGAGCCGCCAGGGAAGCCCTGGCATAGGTTTTAGAAGCAGACAAAGCTGGTATGAGATGTTTCTTCTATTATTTATTAGTTTGACCTTTAATAAGTTATTTACCTTGAGGGACTGTAATTTAAGGTAATAGTTTCTACCCAGGGCTAGGAGAATTAAGTGATTAACCATATGAACTCTCAGATACAGTGTGTAGTCATAGTATTTACAGTTAATAATTATTTTCTGTTCTTTCCTCAGTGCCCCAGGGACTCTCTACCTGAGGCTGCCTAAAGACAAGAAATATTTAGAAATGACACACTATGTAATGTTCAATATTTAGGGTTAATTTAGGTATAAATATAGATAGTAAAACACAATAATGCACATCTATAACTGTTGTGTACTTCTAGTGTTAATTTTCAATTATTTCATTCAGTTAGGGAGAGATGCTTAGCCAGGTATGGCTGAAGGAAATTGCTTTATTACAATGCCAGTCAGATTGTCTTCTTTCTTCTTTTTGATCTTTATTGTCCAGAAATATGATCCTCTGTTCCATTCAAGTTACACCACAAGCTTATGATTTATTTTGTCTAAAATATGGTCCTAGGAGTGAAGGAATAGTTTCTGTAGGACTTTCTGATTTTTAAGTCCCTCACTGCTTTGATGGGTTTTAACTAGGGCTTAGCAAATGTTGGCCTATGAGCCAACTCTGCTTCCCTCATTTTTATGTGACCTATGAATTAAGAATTATTTTTACATGTTAAAATGTTTACAAAAAATCAACAGAAGAATATCTTATGGCTCATGAAAACTGTGTGGAATTCAGATGGCAGTGTTTATAATTAAAGTTGCTTTGGAGCACAGTAGTGCTCATTTGTTTGTCTTGTTTATGGATGTTTCGCACTATAATGTCAAAGTTGAGGAGTTGAGGCAGTGAGGATATGTATGAGGTCCTCTCTTAGCTTTCATTGCTGCTTGTTCTACTCCAGATTGCACTAATACAGTGAAAATTCAACAGTATTTTGAGTGCTATGTGTGTTGCTATACTTTGATATTTACCTATATATTTTTTTTACTTACTGCTGCATACCCGTCATGTCGGAACATGAAGAGATGAAAAAAGTAGACTTCAGATGTTGCACTTCAAAGCATGCTAGAGTGTAGACTATTTTGTTATCAAGTTAGATGACAAAACATCATGTTTATTATGTATTGATGGTATAGTTATGCTAAAAGAGTACAATATATGTAGACATTATCTTACTAAGCATCTATCACAATAATCCTATCTAGGGAAAATTGGAAAATTTACAAAATGAGTCTTGAATCAAAAAGTTTCTACATGACTGCTTTGTCAGGCAATTAAAAATCACATTTAATTGCAGCAACTGAAAACGTATCCAGAGAAAATAAATTTGGGTGAAAGGTTAAAAGACCGTTAACACTTTCAGTGAGAACAGATTCTCAGCATTGAGGGCACTAGGAGCAACATCCTACAGTCAATTGAAAAACAAGGCAAATGATTTTGAGTGGTTTTTTTTTTGGCTTTTGCCGAGTTGACATGTTTTAACTGGTCCTACTGTATTGTTTATTTGAGAAGTCGGTACTATTTGTGTTGCAGGAAGGGGGATCTCTTCCAGGGCCCAAGAGTGGGCTCTTGTTTAATACTTGGAAATGGATTGTCTGAGGAGGCACGTGCTCAGAAAGCAAGAGACTCGGGAAGGGGCACCTGGGTGGGGAGCAGCAGGTTGAGGGAACCCCAGGAGGACTGCTCTGCCATGGGGCTTGCAGTCTGGGGTTTTATGGTAATGGGGTTATTTTCTGGGTTACCTTCACATGCTAGCAAGGTCATGCTCACATACCTTCAAGCTAGGCTTCAGCAGTACCTGGACTTTGAACTTCCAACTGGAACTTCAAGCTGGAATCGAGATTGCCAGGAGAAATATCAACAACCTCAGATATTCAGATGGCAGTGTTTATAATTAAAGTTGCTTTGGAGCACAGTAGTTTTGTTTGTCTTGTTTACCTATAATGTCAAAGTTGAGGAGTTGAGGCAGTGAGGATATGTATGAGGTCCTCTCTTAGCTTTCATTGCTGCTTGTTCTACTCCAGATTGCACTAATACAGTGAAAATTCAACAGTATTTTGAGTGCTATGTGTGTTGCTATACTTTGATATTTACCTATATATTTTTACTTACTGCTGCATACCCGTCATGTCGGAACATGAAGAGATGAAAAAAGTAGACTTCAGATGTTGCACTTCAAAGCATGCTAGAGTGTAGACTATTTTGTTATCAAGTTAGATGACAAAACATCATGTTTATTATGTATTGATGGTATAGTTATGCTAAAAGAGTACAATATATGTAGACATTATCTTACTAAGCATCTATCACAATAATCCTATCTAGGGAAAATTGGAAAATTTACAAAATGAGTCTTGAATCAAAAAGTTTCTACATGACTGCTTTGTCAGGCAATTAAAAATCACATTTAATTGCAGCAACTGAAAACGTATCCAGAGAAAATAAATTTGGGTGAAAGGTTAAAAGACCGTTAACACTTTCAGTGAGAACAGATTCTCAGCATTGAGGGCACTAGGAGCAACATCCTACAGTCAATTGAAAAACAAGGCAAATGATTTTGAGTGGTTTTTTTTTTTGGCTTTTGCCGAGTTGACATGTTTTAACTGGTCCTACTGTATTGTTTATTTGAGAAGTCGGTACTATTTGTGTTGCAGGAAGGGGGATCTCTTCCAGGGCCCAAGAGTGGGCTCTTGTTTAATACTTGGAAATGGATTGTCTGAGGAGGCACGTGCTCAGAAAGCAAGAGACTCGGGAAGGGGCACCTGGGTGGGGAGCAGCAGGTTGAGGGAACCCCAGGAGGACTGCTCTGCCATGGGGCTTGCAGTCTGGGGTTTTATGGTAATGGGGTTATTTTCTGGGTTACCTTCACATGCTAGCAAGGTCATGCTCACATACCTTCAAGCTAGGCTTCAGCAGTACCTGGACTTTGAACTTCCAACTGGAACTTCCAAGCTGGAATCGAGATTGCCAGGAGAAATATCAACAACCTCAGATATACAGATGATACCACTCTAATGGCAGAAAGAAAGAGGAGCTGAAGAGCCTCTTGATGAAAGTGAAAGAGGAGAGTGAAAAGCCTGGCTTAAAATTCAATATTCAAAAAAACTAAGATTATGGCATCCAGTGCCATCACTTCATGGCAAACAGAAGGGGAAGAGGTGGAAACAGGGACAGATTTCCTCTTCTTGGGCTCCAGAATCACTGTGGATGGTGATTGCAGTCATGAACTTAAGAGAGACTTCCTCCTTGGATGAAAAGCTATGACAAACCTAGATAGTGTATTAATAAGTAGAGATACCACTTTGCTGACGAAAGTCCGTATAGTCAAAGCTGTGGTTTTTTCTGTAGTCATTTATGGATGTGAAAGTTGGACCATAAAGATGGCTGAGTGCTAAACAATGGATACTTTCAAATTGTGGTCCTAGGGAAGACTCTTGAGAGTCCTGTGGACTACTAGGAGATCAAACTAGTCTATCCTAAAGGAAATCAGTCATGAATATTCTTTGGAAGGACTGATGTTGAATGAAGCTCCAGTACTTTGGCCACCTGATGCAAAGAGCAGACTCATTGGAAAAGACCCTGATTCTGGGAAAGACTGAAGCCAAAGAGAGAAGAGGGTGGCAGAGGATGGATGGTTAGATAGCATCACTGACTCAAAGGACATGAATTTGAGCAAACTCCAAAGTGTAGTGAAGGACAGGGAACCCTGACATGCTGCAGTCCATGGGGTGGCAAAGAGTTGGACATGACTTGGGGACTGAATGGCAACAAGTCCAAGACTGAATAGGACTAACTGGGTTGTCTCTGGCCAATCATTTTGACTCAGGGTCCTTCCTGGTGTCCTGTGCATCACTCAGTGAAGTTGTGTTTCAGTGAGAAAGATTCTGGGAGTTTTGTAGGACGTATGAATTGGCATCTCCTCTCTCCTTTTTTACTTTTTGTGAATGTTTTTTGGTTGGCAGCAGCTTGTTAGTTCCAAGTTCCTTACCAGGACCTCCTGTGGTTAAGATAACTCATGCAAGTGGTTACTATCTTGCCTGGCCAGGGAGGACTGTTTCGGTCAGTGGTTCCTCTAACATTTGAGGTGACTGAAGAATAAACCTATATGGACCATGGAATAGCAAGAGGCAAGAGCAGTTTCAAAAAAATGTGACAAAGCAGGAATTCAGTATGACCTGAAGTAGAATCTGCTAAAATGTTTTAAAAATAATGATGATAAAAATATATACAGATAGAAAAAGGCTAAGTTGGACAAATTTACAAAGACTGAAAATATAACATTTTTAAAGCCCATGGTTATTTAGTTTTATTTATGAGTAGTTATTTGCAGAATAAGTCATTATGACAAACCTAGATAGTGTATTAATAAGTAGAGATACCACTTTGCTGACGAAAGTCCGTATAGTCAAAGCTGTGGTTTTTTCTGTAGTCATTTATGGATGTGAAAGTTGGACCATAAAGATGGCTGAGTGCTAAACAATGGATACTTTCAAATTGTGGTCCTAGGGAAGACTCTTGAGAGTCCTGTGGACTACTAGGAGATCAAACTAGTCTATCCTAAAGGAAATCAGTCATGAATATTCTTTGGAAGGACTGATGTTGAATGAAGCTCCAGTACTTTGGCCACCTGATGCAAAGAGCAGACTCATTGGAAAAGACCCTGATTCTGGGAAAGACTGAAGCCAAAGAGAGAAGAGGGTGGCAGAGGATGGATGGTTAGATAGCATCACTGACTCAAAGGACATGAATTTGAGCAAACTCCAAAGTGTAGTGAAGGACAGGGAACCCTGACATGCTGCAGTCCATGGGGTGGCAAAGAGTTGGACATGACTTGGGGACTGAATGGCAACAAGTCCAAGACTGAATAGGACTAACTGGGTTGTCTCTGGCCAATCATTTTGACTCAGGGTCCTTCCTGGTGTCCTGTGCATCACTCAGTGAAGTTGTGTTTCAGTGAGAAAGATTCTGGGAGTTTTGTAGGACGTATGAATTGGCATCTCCTCTCTCCTTTTTTACTTTTTGTGAATGTTTTTGGTTGGCAGCAGCTTGTTAGTTCCAAGTTCCTTACCAGGACCTCCTGTGGTTAAGATAACTCATGCAAGTGGTTACTATCTTGCCTGGCCAGGGAGGACTGTTTCGGTCAGTGGTTCCTCTAACATTTGAGGTGACTGAAGAATAAACCTATATGGACCATGGAATAGCAAGAGGCAAGAGCAGTTTCAAAAAAATGTGACAAAGCAGGAATTCAGTATGACCTGAAGTAGAATCTGCTAAAATGTTTTAAAAATAATGATGATAAAAATATATACAGATAGAAAAAGGCTAAGTTGGACAAATTTACAAAGACTGAAAATATAACATTTTTAAAGCCCATGGTTATTTAGTTTTATTTATGAGTAGGTACTTTGCAGAAGATATTTGAATCATCATGGATTGCTGAATCAGTAGTGTCAACAGTAAACTTCATTCCCTCTTGTGGATTTAAACATTATTTCTGTGCATTTTTGTCAGAAATTGAAACTGACTCTGATGACTTAATCCATCACAAAGGAGCTTAATGCCTCAGAAGTGCTAAAATTTTACTATGATATTTTGAGTTAGGGCTCACACTTGATCTATGTCTACACTTAACCACTGTTGCTGATCATTGAATGGCTTTGGAAATTTGATTTTACTTCAGAATTGATAATTCAAGTTCTGCCTATAATTTTGCTTCAGAATTGATAATTCACAGTTCTGCCTACAATTACAAGGCAGAACTGTGTTTATACGTGGAATTTACACTTTGGTAAAGTCATTTCAATGACGGCTAGTATTTATCACAAATAATTTCAGTTGCTTTTTATGCTTCTAAAGTTAAAACAAATATGTTGTCAAAAGTTAAAACAAGTAACAAACTCTTCATTCCTCCAAGTTTTTAGTGAATCTGTTTTCTCAATTCAAACTTTGATTCCATAAGCAGTTTTCTGGCTTTGACAAGTGAAAAGCTTACATATTTAAAGCTTCATTTAATAGTTGAAGACTTGCCCTCAATCTTAATCTGCACTATAATGGGCATCCTAAATAACAGATATCAAGAGAAGAATCTACTTCAGCTCTCTGTGTCTTCTTACTGATGAATGTACTCAATTAAATCACATTCTCATGGATTGATATCAGTACTTGATATTTCTTATCTGTGTGAAAAGACATTTTAAAGATGAAATACATAAAATTATATTACAGAAGAACATTTGCAATTGATTTGGAGTACTAATTCTGAATACCAACTAAGTAAAGTGTTGTTGTTGAGCTGCAAGTCATGTCCTGCTCTTTGTGACCCCATGGATTGTATGTAGCCCCCAGACTCCTGTGACCATAAGATTTCCCAGGCAAGAATACTGAAGTGGTTGCCATATCCTTCCCCCGGATCTTCCTGGCCTGAAGAATACTGTTTGACAAATTAAAGTTATTTTAAAGCCCATGGTTATTTAGTTTTATTTATGAGTAGGTACTTTGCAGAAGATATTTGAATCATCATGGATTGCTGAATCAGTAGTGTCAACAGTAAACTTCATTCCCTCTTGTGGATTTAAACATTATTTCTGTGCATTTTTGTCAGAAATTGAAACTGACTCTGATGACTTAATCCATCACAAAGGAGCTTAATGCCTCAGAAGTGCTAAAATTTTACTATGATATTTTGAGTTAGGGCTCACACTTGATCTATGTCTACACTTAACCACTGTTGCTGATCATTGAATGGCTTTGGAAATTTGATTTTACTTCAGAATTGATAATTCAAGTTCTGCCTATAATTTTGCTTCAGAATTGATAATTCACAGTTCTGCCTACAATTACAACGCAGAACTGTGTTTATACGTGAATTTACACTTTGGTAAAGTCATTTCAATGACGGCTAGTATTTATCACAAATAATTTCAGTTGCTTTTTATGCTTCTAAAGTTAAAACAAATATGTTGTCAAAAGTTAAAACAAGTAACAAACTCTTCATTCCTCCAAGTTTTTAGTGAATCTGTTTTCTCAATTCAAACTTTGATTCCAAAAGCAGTTTTCTGGCTTTGACAAGTGAAAAAGCTTACATATTTAAAGCTTCATTTAATAGTTGAAGACTTGCCCCTCAATCTTAATCTGCACTATAATGGGCATCCTAAATAACAGATATCAAGAGAAGAATCTACTTCAGCTCTCTGTGTCTTCTTACTGATGAATGTACTCAATTAAATCACATTCTCATGGATTGATATCAGTACTTGATATTTCTTATCTGTGTGAAAAGACATTTTAAAGATGAAATACATAAAATTATATTACAGAAGAACATTTGCAATTGATTTGGAGTACTAATTCTGAATACCAACTAAGTAAAGTGTTGTTGTTGAGCTGCAAGTCATGTCCTGCTCTTTTGTGACCCCATGGATTGTATGTAGCCCCCCAGACTCCTGTGACCATAAGATTTCCCAGGCAAGAATACTGAAGTGGTTGCCATATCCTTCCCCAGGGGATCTTCCTGGCCTGGAGATGAAACCTGCATCTCTTGTATCTCCTGTATTGGCAGGTGGATTCTTTACCACTAGGCCACCAAGGGTGCCCCCAGTAAAGTGTTGCACTCCCCTAGAAGAATTCCATACATTCTCATTAATAGACCTGTATTATTGCACTCAGTTATTTGAATTTTGTCAATAAGAATTCTGTCAAAATATGTTTATTCTCTTGTTACTTTGGGTAGTACATAGGATCCCCAACTTTATCTTATGATCCCAAAGCCTTAAATATTTACTGTCTGACCCTTTAAAGAAAAACAATTACTGACCTTTGATTTAGGCCAATAAATATCAGTAAATACTAATCTGAGATCTGTACATTGTGTTGGTTTTCTTCTTTGAATAATCAAGAGGAATTTTAAACTTGACATATCCAGTTTGCTATTGCCTCTTTCTGGCTAAAATAATTTTTGAGGAACTTTTGAATGTAAATTGTTGTTTACCCCTATAGAATATAATTATATGTGGTTGATTTCAACATTATCATGTCCTTTGTTTGCATTTCTTTACAATGTGTGAACTAGTGAGAAACAACTGTGAGCTGTGGACAGAACTAGAACAGCTGTGGACAGAACTGGAACAGCTGTGTTCATCATCGGTTCTGGAAGTCAGAGCTGTTTTCTCCCCTGTCATTGTGAGGATTAGCCCTGTAGAGAGGAAGCAAGTAGGAGTAGACAGGTTGTGGAGGGGTCGCACCAGGGCTTTCTCCTCCCTCGCTCTGCAGCCTATCAGCTTACCCTTAATTACTCCTAAATAGCTTAGTAGTGAGCTACAGTGCTAGAAAAACTTTATCCACACCACATTCTAAGCTTTTGACTCTGATACGAGAAACTGCTAAGAGCCTTCTTCATAAAAGTGATTATCGTTCTATAAATGGCATATCAAGGTCAAATATATATCTCCAGCACTTCAATATTATAATGTTTAACCCCATCGAGGTGATCCCAGCCAAAAGAACTGCTTCGAGTGCCCGCAGAGCCTTGCCAGAATTCTGCATGAGCTTTTGACTATGTTCCAGGAGCCAGTAGTGACCCTTGGCCATCTGGTCTGCTTCTGCACTTTCAGTTCTTGCCAAAAGGTGAGGCAAGAATATGGTGCATTTTGATTGATGATAGAGTTGGCATGGGGAGATGGATTAGGCTTTTAGGTAGTTAAAAGTGACAGGATGACTAGGGTTCAACTTTGACTTTTTTTTTCTTTCCTTTTTAAGTTTTATTTTGTTCTGAGGTAGAGCCGATTAGCAAACAATGTTGTGATAGTTTCTGGTGAACCACGAAGGCTCTCAACTACACTGTATCCATGTATCCATTTTCTCCCAAACTTCCTTCCCATCCAGGCTGCTATATAATATTGAGTTCCGTGTGCCATACAGTAGGACTTGGCTGGTTATCCATTTTTCACATAGCGGTGTGTACATGCCCATCCCTAACTCTCCCTTCCCCCCATCCTTTCCGCTGGCAACCATAAGTTCGTTCTTTAAGTCTATGAAAACTTTGGCAATCTTTGGAGTAGTTTAATCTTAGAGTGAAAGGGAGAATATGAAAAGACATGAAAAGCAAAGTTAAGGAAGGACTAAAATTTATAGAGCAGCAGACACTGTGTGGGTGCTTCATATGTATCATTTTATTAAATTACAGCAAATATCTGGGAGGGAAGTACTCCCATGCTTATTTTATTGATGAAACTCAATGATCAAGTAATTTAATATAGTAGCTAGTAACAGTAGATTAAAGCTTTGTCCATCTGTCTTCAACACTTGACTCTTTTAATACAGTTGACCCAAGTAGATGCTATAGCAGGAGAAATAGCCAATAATACAAGAGCAGTTTGGGTCATTTCTGACTTCAGCTTCATCACATATTGTTTTACTGGGAAGTCCAATTGTGTTTGATCTTATTAGTAGTATTTTTTTTCCTGGAAATGGAACTGCAGAAGATATTTTGATCTCTGTTTCGGTTGTTAAACTCTAGGAGGAAGCTCTTCTGACTTTGCTTCAGTAGAAACACATAAGGGCACTTCTGTGGGTATGGGATTGAAGAGAGATTTACGATTAGGAGGGGGCCCCTTGCCAGAATTCTGCATGAGCTTTTGACTATGTTCCAGGAGCCAGTAGTGACCCTTGGCCATCTGGTCTGCTTCTGCACTTTCAGTTCTTGCCAAAAGGTGAGGCAAGAATATGGTGCATTTTGATTGATGATAGAGTTGGCATGGGGAGATGGATTAGGCTTTTAGGTAGTTAAAAGTGACAGGATGACTAGGGTTCAACTTTGACTTTTTTCTTTCCTTTTTAAGTTTTATTTTGTTCTGAGGTAGAGCCGATTAGCAAACAATGTTGTGATAGTTTCTGGTGAACCACGAAGGCTCTCAACTACACTGTATCCATGTATCCATTTTCTCCCAAACTTCCTTCCCATCCAGGCTGCTATATAATATTGAGTTCCGTGTGCCATACAGTAGGACTTGGCTGGTTATCCATTTTTCACATAGCGGTGTGTACATGCCCATCCCTAACTCTCCCTTCCCCCCATCCTTTCCGCTGGCAACCATAAGTTCGTTCTTTAAGTCTATGAAAACTTTGGCAATCTTTGGAGTAGTTTAATCTTAGAGTGAAAGGGAGAATATGAAAAGACATGAAAAGCAAAGTTAAGGAAGGACTAAAATTTATAGAGCAGCAGACACTGTGTGGGTGCTTCATATGTATCATTTTATTAAATTACAGCAAATATCTGGGAGGGAAGTACTCCCATGCTTATTTTATTGATGAAACTCAATGATCAAGTAATTTAATATAGTAGCTAGTAACAGTAGATTAAAGCTTTGTCCATCTGTCTTCAACACTTGACTCTTTTAATACAGTTGACCCAAGTAGATGCTATAGCAGGAGAAATAGCCAATAATACAAGAGCAGTTTGGGTCATTTCTGACTTCAGCTTCATCACATATTGTTTTACTGGGAAGTCCAATTGTGTTTGATCTTATTAGTAGTATTTTTTTTCCTGGAAATGGAACTGCAGAAGATATTTTGATCTCTGTTTCGGTTGTTAAACTCTAGGAGGAAGCTCTTCTGACTTTGCTTCAGTAGAAACACATAAGGGCACTTCTGTGGGTATGGGATTGAAGAGAGATTTTTACATAAGAAAAAAAATTTAAATTTATTTGTATATTTTTGTAGGTGTGCTGTATGTGTAGAGGAGGCTTAAAACATCTATGGATCTGAGAAAAAGTAATAAGAAAGAATTAATGAGTTAGTATTAATACAGTGTATTAATTTCTGAATTGTGGAGTAATCTCAAGATACACACTGACCAGACTGAGTAATGTCTATTTTTGAACTGTAAAGTTTAGAAAAGATAAGAATAAATCTATCAAAGGAAAGCCTTAGATGTTGTCAATAGGCTGTAAAACAAAAACAGTTGATTAATTCACAGATCCATTCATCTAACTTTTTTTTAAAATTAATTAATTAATTAATTTTTTTACATGTATGTTCCCAGATCATTCATATGCATATCCCTGGACCCTCCTCCCACCCATTCATCTAACTTTTATCTCACCATGCGACTGCATCTTTGGTCGGTGCTGGGGAATACAACAATGAACAAGACATGCTCTTTGTCATAATCTAAGTCATGATTTTCTTACTCTTGAAATTAGTTTATAATATGAAACTTTAAAAGATTTTTGTGTGAGCTTTATATAAGAGAATATATTAAAATTCTTATAAAGCACTTGGTCGCATAAAATCAATTAATAATGTTGTCTAGCAAAGGAGACCAAGAAGTGAACAGTGATTATAACTATAATTGAGATATAATAGAGGATGAGATGTTTGGATGGGATCACTTAGTGACTTAGTGGGCATGAGTTTGAGCAAACTGTGAGGCAGGGGAGCACAGGAAGTGCTGCAGTCCTTGGGTCGTGAAGAGTCAGACACAACTTAGTGACTGAAGAACAACAAATGTACAAATGGTATGAGTATAACTTCCCAGAGCAGATGACAGTGAATGCTGAATAGGCTGAATGCAATTGGGAAACTGAATTTTAGAACTGAAAACAGAACAGTTCAAAAGGTGTCTCATGAAACTCCTACTTTATTAGAGGTATTCTTAAGGATGTGACAGTTTTGATAAATCCTTATATTTTTACCAAAGAATCGTTTTCCAAGTTTCTACTGAACTAAATACTGTATGGTTTTAATACTGTACTGTTCTAATACTGTACTGTATTGATTTTAAGATCTTGGATTTGGATTCCAAGACTAATTTTGAAGCATCTCACCTTTACATTACTCAGTTTCTTTTGCCTCAGCTTTGTCATAAAGAATGGAGGGCATAGTAGTTACCTTCTTAAGGTAGTACTTAACGTGCCTGAAATGGCAGACAATCAGTAAAGGGACTGTCTAATTATAATTTTTAATACCATAGTATCAGTACTTAACAGTATCTAATAGTCCCTGATTTCTGCTTGATTATAGTTTTTGCCATGGTCTCTTCCTTTAACTTTTCAATTAATGGGAACATGCAAGTGTTAGTCTTCTGTGGCATATATATATATGTATATATACTTTTTCCATCAAATGGTGGGAATGGGAGATGTCTAGCTATATAGAAGTAACCCTGTGTCTGCCTGATTGGTTATGTGTTATATTTTGGTTATTCTCCAAAAAAAAATGTAACTAGAAGTTCATGTCCAGTGAGGTCAATTTCTGTTTTTTATAGAACATGTGAAATCATTTTTATTGTATTCCTCTAAACAGGAAAAAATCGTATTATCCTTACTTTCCAGATGATAAAATGGAGACTAAAATAAGCTAAATGACATCCATTGTCATTCTTGAAGAGCCAGGACTTGACTGAAGTTTTTTTGAGTTTATATCTGCCTCTCGTTCGTTGGAAATTTTATGTATTAGCTCAACCAGCACATGCTATGTCCAGATCAAGTTACTTATAAAACTCAGTATTCTCCATGTTATCTTATTTCCCTGTGTTGTTGACAATTCACTACCAAGTAGTCGGACATGTTCTCAGTATTTCTGTGTTTCCTTCATATACCATATATGTATTTCTACAGGAAAAAAATATTATTGATAAAAGTTAGATGAACCAAAGAAAATAAAAAGTTGCCTAATAAGTAATGAGACTTTTTAGCAGGATTTCCTGCTATAATTCATCACAACCTTAGAGTATTCAGCAGTAGTTTAGTTTTTGTGGGTAAGCCTAGGGACCAAAAGATACTTCTATTGGAATATGAGTTCTAGGTTACAAACAACCAATTTAAGAAAGATAATTTGGAGTATAATCCATTTGAAGATTGGAGACAGTTTGCACAAATAGAGTTTAGATCAGTGATACAGAAAATACATATTAAGATAGAGGCCTTACCTTTCCTTCAAGGGTTGCTGGCAATAAAATGAGGCAATTTATTTAAGGTACATAACTTAGTGCTTGCCTCTGTAACTGCTAGTAGAGTCTTAAAAAGTGATAGCTCCTTTCTTTCTTCTTTTTACCGTAATATTGATCCTTAATGATTACCACCAGTACTTTAATATAGTCTTTGTTCTGTCTCCTGACTAGGGCAGAACAACCTTATCTTTATTTATTTATATAGTATGCATATGTTTTGTTTTTTCTTTTTAAAAAATTTGTTGGAGTAAAGTTGCTTTGCAATGTTGTGTTTCAGGTGTAGATAACTAATGCAGGCCTCCTTTATGGCACGGAGAACAATCTTATCTTAACACTAGGTTGCTAGACAGTGTGCTGTCAAAAGTTTTTCAAGGCTCTTCTTAACAGCCAGCATCTAAAGGTCCATTAATTTTGACCATTTTTCCTTTTTTAAACAATTATAGTTCAGACATAACAGGCCACAATTCTAAAAGTGTGTGTAAGTCAAGCGCAACAAAATAGTCTGGTTTTGCATGTATATTGTATGTAGGTATTAAAATCTAAAGGGGGCACTTAGTATTCTGCCTCTCGTTCGGGTTGGAAATTTTATGTAATTAGCTCAACCAGCACATGCTATGTCCAGATCAAGTTACTTATAAAACTCAGTATTCTCCATGTTATCTTATTTCCCTGTGTTGTTGACAATTCACTACCAAGTAGTCGGACATGTTCTCAGTATTTCTGTGTTTCCTTCATATACCATATATGTATTTCTACAGGAAAAAAATATTATTGATAAAAGTTAGATGAACCAAAGAAAATAAAAAGTTGCCTAATAAGTAATGAGACTTTTTAGCAGGATTTCCTGCTATAATTCATCACAACCTTAGAGTATTCAGCAGTAGTTTAGTTTTTGTGGGTAAGCCTAGGGACCAAAAGATACTTCTATTGGAATATGAGTTCTAGGTTACAAACAACCAATTTAAGAAAGATAATTTGGAGTATAATCCATTTGAAGATTGGAGACAGTTTGCACAAATAGAGTTTAGATCAGTGATACAGAAAATACATATTAAGATAGAGGCCTTACCTTTCCTTCAAGGGTTGCTGGCAATAAAATGAGGCAATTTATTTAAGGTACATAACTTAGTGCTTGCCTCTGTAACTGCTAGTAGAGTCTTAAAAAGTGATAGCTCCTTTCTTTCTTCTTTTTACCGTAATATTGATCCTTAATGATTACCACCAGTACTTTAATATAGTCTTTGTTCTGTCTCCTGACTAGGGCAGAACAACCTTATCTTTATTTATTTATATAGTATGCATATGTTTTGTTTTTTCTTTTTAAAAAATTTGTTGGAGTAAAGTTGCTTTGCAATGTTGTGTTTCAGGTGTAGATAACTAATGCAGGCCTCCTTTATGGCACGGAGAACAATCTTATCTTAACACTAGGTTGCTAGACAGTGTGCTGTCAAAAGTTTTTCAAGGCTCTTCTTAACAGCCAGCATCTAAAGGTCCATTAATTTTGACCATTTTTCCTTTTTTAAACAATTATAGTTCAGACATAACAGGCCACAATTCTAAAAGTGTGTGTAAGTCAAGCGCAACAAAATAGTCTGGTTTTGCATGTATATTGTATGTAGGTATTGTAGAAGGAGTACTAAATGTGGGTAGCCTGTGCTTTAGTTCTCTCTTCTAACTAAATGTGCAGCTTGTCAAGTTTATGTAACTTGCCCAACCATGTGTAAAATTGAATTGTCTCTAGGATTCCTTCAGCTCTAAAATATTTCTGTTATTCTAAAATTGTAAAACCAGGTATATAAAGAATAGCTTCTCTGTAGAACGTGTTATTCTAATGATACTGTCATCTCATTGACGATCCAGGATTCAAATCTTATTCTTTGTAAGTTAAAACTGTATCACCTGCACCAACTCTACTGAATGAGAAATGAAGGCTACTGATAAACCCCAATCCTTATATCTTTGCAGTTTCTATACTTCAGCGTTTCTACTTCAAATTTTTCCATCCTGGTTATAGGTAAGGATTTAACCAAAGATATAATCATGGAACATTCTCTTTTGTGATAAATACCCAACAACATTAATGTTGGTTAAGTAAATATGGTAGAAGCATATAAAACAAAAGATAGAGAAGCACAATTTAAAAATGATGCTACATTCTTTAGCTTTTAGGTTAAAAGAAATCCCTTACTCTGTTGCTGGCCACTATTGCATGTTTTCAATAATAGGTGAGGAGTGTGAATAGAAACTTTAGGAAACCAATTGCATATCACCTAGCATAGTGCTAAGTACATAAAAGATGCTCTGTAAGTACTGAGGACTGATATTGATTCATTGGATTGTCAAGAACTGTGAACGGTCTGAGATTTTACTCTCCTTACAAGTTTAGGTGGTAGAAAATGTGAAACTCTGGGTCAGAGAGAAAGGACAGTGTATTACTTACAGCAGTAGCGTGGCCAGACTATGATCACTTGTCCCAGTCTCTGAATTCTTTTCACGGATGATATGATGAGGGCCAGATAATACCTGAATTAAGGGAGAAGAACTCCGAGCCTCAGAACCTCAAATTTTTGATAACTTGGAGTAAGCATGCTTTTCCTTTTCTCTGGAAGGAGACATCTTTTTCTTCTCGGGCTGTAACCATATCTTCCCTTGCCTTTGGAGTCAGATCTTGTCTTCCATATCTGTTTTCTGTATAGACATCCTTAAGAAACTAGTACAAAACAATGAGAAATGAGTGCCTCTGCTCATAAGACAGGCTGAAAAGACCTTTCTCATACTCTTCACTTTCAGTTGGTGCCTGATTTTCTACTTCATTGGGAAAATGGGATTCATAACACATGAACTCTCTAATTTTTATACATTCTACTTAATATTTGCTTGTATATATTTACCTATGTTTATATTTTATGGTGAAAATATTTGTTGGTTATTTCCCCCAGGATGTATTGCTATTCCTTCTGTCTTAATTGTCTCCTAACATAAATTCTTGACTAGAATTATTGTTATATAAAAGGATGAAAAAGCGAATTCCAGTTTCATCTCTGTGTCTGTTCACTAAAATACTAGAAACTGATAAGCATGTGACCATTATATAAAAATCTGCAGAAAAGAGTACACTCTGAAAGTAGTATTTAAGTAAATTCTTGAATGTTGTTGAATGCACATAGCAAACATTTGACTATATTTACATTTTGAATCAAGGGAGACAAGAAGGTAGCTTGTCTGATAATTCAAATGGTTTATATATAAAGTAATGGGGATTTAGAGAATGTTCAAAAACACAAGCTGAATATACTGTACAATCATGGAATTTAAGATGTTTTAAGTTTTTAAAGTTATTCCAGACTTTCATTCACTTTTTCAAATACTTTAATGAAATGAAACCCCAGATACTCTGTGTTCTTTTGAGGCTCTGTTAGTGAATATAGATATAACCCTGTAATTACACTGGCATTGGTTAGCTGCTTGACTAGTATTGCTTGCAAACCAACCAATAAACAAAAACGACAAACCCCCCCTGCAAACCAAAGACCAATGGAAACAAATCAGCAGCCAAAATTGCTGTCTGTATCTTTAAATTCTTAAGTGTGTTTTGGAATTTGTTTGACAAAGTTAGGTTGGTTTTAAAATTTAGCACAGTGACTCAGTTGCAGCTGTTCCAAATAATTGGTCATGAGCTTTTTATACTATGTGGCTTAATTTAACAGGGTACAGCTTCCTGCTGTTTTTTCTTCTCTGTGATCCAGAGTCTGAAATATATACATCTTAAAGGATTATATCAATTGTTCATATTTAAGAATAGCAATCTAGAATAGGCTTTATGAAGAGCAGTTTTTATACACTTTTAGATACTTTCATCTGGATAGATAAAAATAATAGGGATCCCAATGTTTTTAAAATAAGAATCCCATGCTCATTGTATAAACTTGGAAAAGTCAGGCATAAGAAGTAATCCTCACACTTAGAGATAGCTGCTTCAACGTTTGATATATGACTCAATCACTGTGTCTTGGCATCTGATTTATTAATTTTGTAATATATTACTGTGATGGAAATCAATAAATACCTAAACAAATCACTAGTTCTGATCCAGTGATAACCATATCCCTTAAAACCCCCCGGAACAAGGTACTTTCTTACCACCAGCAACGATATGGCCACAATAACAAAACAAAAAGATATGTTCCTAATGTATCTTGACTTAATAAATGTTAACTACTTGACAGCCATAAAGGTGAGTTAGCACCGACCTGACTGGGTTTCTCAGGATCTTTATGAGGCACGTACTTTCCCTGGGACTGTTTTTCTGTCCTCAAAGCACAGTTAATACTGTGGCACTCCAATGTTTGTTGCACATTCTTTTTTTTTGTTACAGAGTTCTGTTGCTTACTGCCATACATCAACCTGAATCCGCCACAGGTATACACATGTTCCCCTCCTCCTGAACCTCCCTCTATCTCCCTCCGCATCCCACCCCTCCAGGTCACCACAGAGCCCCTGATTGAGGTTCTCTTAGTCCCACAACATATTCCCCTCCCTCACCTCAACGTCCATAAGTCTGTTCTCTATGTCTGTTTCTCCATTGCTGCTCTGCATATACATTTATCAGCACCATCTTTCTAGATTCCATATGTATGTGCCAGTATACAATACCTTTCTCTTCTGACTTACTTCACTCTGTATAATAGGTTGTAGATTCATCCACCTCAGCTGACTCAAATGCATTTCTTTTGGTGGCTGAGTAATAGTTCCTGTATATATGTACCACAGCTTCTTTATCCATTCATCTGTTGATGGACATCTAGGTTGCTTCCATGTTCTAGCTGTTGTAAATAGTGCTGCAGTGAACAATGGGGTACATGTGTCTCTTTCAATTTTGATTTCCCCAGGGTGTATGCCTAGTAGTGGGATTGCTGGGTCATATGGTGGCTCTATTTCTAGTTTTTTGAGGAATCTCCATACTATCTTCCATAGTGACTGTATCAGTTTACATTCCCACCAATAGTGCAAGAGGGTTCCCTTTTTTCCACACCCTTTCCGGCATTTGTTTATTTTTATTAAATATCCAGATTTGATTTAATGCTAAAATCTTCATCCTTTTCCCTATTTGGATCCACATAATCATTTTTTTTTTAAACATTCATTTTATTTATTTATCTTTTTGGCGAGTGGGGTGGGGAGGGAGGGGGACGGGCGGGCCACTTCTATTGGTCTTCCATTTCTCTATTTTCATCCGTCTTTGTTCTTTTGCTCCTGTGGGCCTCCCATCGCGGTGGCGTCTGTTGTCGCAGAGCGCCGGCTCTGCGTTCATGTGCCCCAGAGCTCTGGCTCGGTAATTGGGCACATCGGTTCAACCGCTCCGCGCACGTGGGATCTTCCCAGGCCAGGGATCAAACCGGCGCCCCTTGCACTGCAAGGCGGTGTCCTTACCCACTGGATCACCAGGGGAAGCCCCACCTAATCATTTTAATGTAAGTTTTGAATTCAGATGGAATTGTAGCAAATTATAAGAGAGAGAGGTTCACCTTTACCGTCTTTCACATTGATACCCACTTGTGCCGACAGCATTTAGTAAATCCAGCATTTACTGTTTGTGGAGTTTCTGATGGTGGCCGTTCCAGCTGGTATGAGGTGATATCTCATTGTAGTTTTGATTGGTGTTTCTCTAACAATGAGCAATGTTGAGCGTCTTTTCATGTGTTTGTTGGCCATCTGTATGTCTTCTTTGGAGAGATGTTTGTTTAGGTCTTTTTCCTATTTTTTGATTGGGTTGTTTGTTTCTTTTTGGTATTGAGTTGTCTGAGCTGCTTGTGTATTTTGAAAATTAATTTTTTGTCAGTTGTTTCATTCGCTGTTATTTTCTCCCATTCTGAAATTTGTCTTTTTACCTTGTTTGTAGTTTCTTTTGCTGTGTTGCACATTCTTGGTCCTACTTCTCCTGTATGGAGGAGGAACATAACATTTGTAAGCACTGTTAACATTAATCTCCTTGTTCTACTTGTAGTTCTTGTGTGTTTAATTTAAAATATGATTATAAGGGAAAATTAACTGGTTTTTAATGAACATCAGATTCTGTACCTTTGAGCAAATATTTATTCCTTTAAAGTTGTCATCTTGGGCAACTATAGGCTTATTCAGCTATCCTGTCATTACTGTTCATATTTTTGAGGGATGAGGCATGGGCATCTCTTGGAAGACTGAAAGCAAGAAGGAGAGTAAGAACAGAAAATGTCAGAGTGACAGCAGGAGAGTTTCACTGTTGGGTGAGGCAGCTCTGTCTGCATATCCCAGCCAGACCTTTAGAGGAGCCTCATGCTGAGCCCTTTGCCTGGGTTCTGTTTGGACTCTCAACTGAGACTTGATGGACATAGGGGTTAAAGACCTTCATGGCTACAGAAGTTGATTATATCTGATCAAGATTTATACTTAGTGTAGGAATACATCGCATCAGTACACTGATTAGGGACAGACTAGTCTAGGGATGTTTTCACAGAGCTGCCTTCCAGCAGCTTTCTTTAGTTCCAGTGGCTTTTTTTTTTTAAGGATGTAGAGTGCTAAAGAGAAGGAGGGAGAGAGAAGGCAATCTTGATTCTGATTTTGTGATGTTATTAGTATTTTTAACAAATATTTTGACACTACAGCATTGTATTAATATGATTACTTCACTCTAACAAATAGAAAATTGAGAAGACTAACATGTAGATTTTACTAAGAATGAAGAAAGGTCAAGATTAGTGCTGTAGTCTTTTAGAGTACCAGAAAGCAAGAAGAGAGCTCTCTTTCCTGTGTCGGTCAGGGATACACCCAGACTTTTATCATCCTCTTTAAACTTTCACCTCCTTTCCCAGGTCTTCAACTGGTGACCTGATGTTCTACTTCATTGGGAAAATGGGATTCATTGCACATGAACTCTCTAAATTTTTATACATTCTATTTAATATTTGTATATATTTACCTATATTTATATTTTATGGTGAAAATAGTTGTTGGTTAGTTTCCCCAGGATATATTGCTATTCCTCCTGTCTAGTAACAGTGTCCTATGTTTCCTAATCTTACATTAATCTCCTTGTTCTACTTGTAGTTCTTGTGTGTTTAATTTAAAATATGATTATAAGGGAAAATTAACTGGTTTTTAATGAACATCAGATTCTGTACCTTTGAGCAAATATTTATTCCTTTAAAGTTGTCATCTTGGGCAACTATAGGCTTATTCAGCTATCCTGTCATTACTGTTCATATTTTTGAGGGATGAGGCATGGGCATCTCTTGGAAGACTGAAAGCAAGAAGGAGAGTAAGAACAGAAAATGTCAGAGTGACAGCAGGAGAGTTTCACTGTTGGGTGAGGCAGCTCTGTCTGCATATCCCAGCCAGACCTTTAGAGGAGCCTCATGCTGAGCCCTTTGCCTGGGTTCTGTTTGGACTCTCAACTGAGACTTGATGGACATAGGGGTTAAAGACCTTCATGGCTACAGAAGTTGATTATATCTGATCAAGATTTATACTTAGTGTAGGAATACATCGCATCAGTAC
Source organism: Tragulus kanchil (assembly GCA_022376925.1). NCBI lineage: Eukaryota > Metazoa > Chordata > Mammalia > Artiodactyla > Tragulidae > Tragulus > Tragulus kanchil. The sequence goes on from JAIOJX010000002.1 coordinate 60,301,480, forward strand.
ACTGATTAGGGACAGACTAGTCTAGGGATGTTTTCACAGAGCTGCCTTCCAGCAGCTTTCTTTAGTTCCAGTGGCTTTTTTTTTTTAAGGATGTAGAGTGCTAAAGAGAAGGGGGGAGAGAGAAGGCAATCTTGATTCTGATTTTGTGATGTTATTAGTATTTTTAACAAATATTTTGACACTACAGCATTGTATTAATATGATTACTTCACTCTAACAAATAGAAAATTGAGAAGACTAACATGTAGATTTTACTAAGAATGAAGAAAGGTCAAGATTAGTGCTGTAGTCTTTTAGAGTACCAGAAAGCAAGAAGAGAGCTCTCTTTCCTGTGTCGGTCAGGGATACACCCAGACTTTTATCATCCTCTTTAAACTTTCACCTCCTTTCCCAGGTCTTCAACTGGTGACCTGATGTTCTACTTCATTGGGAAAATGGGATTCATTGCACATGAACTCTCTAAATTTTTATACATTCTATTTAATATTTGTATATATTTACCTATATTTATATTTTATGGTGAAAATAGTTGTTGGTTAGTTTCCCAGGATATATTGCTATTCCTCCTGTCTAGTAACAGTGTCCTATGTTTCCTAATCTTACAGGTTAGGTGGTAAATAATGCTGGAACAGGATGTAGGGAATGTTCAAGAATAGTAGTGATCCTGTTCTATATTCTTTCCTGTATCCTTGTTCTGTATGTTGTTTTGATTATTCCTATGTTTAACTAACCCTTCATTTTCTTGGCTAATTCGTAGTCAGTTCTCTCTGTCTGCCTTTCTCCAGCGGTACTGATATATAATTCACATATACAAATCACTGTTCAAAATGTATAATTTGGTATTTTTTTCCCACAATTTTTTGGTATATTCAGTGTTGAACCATCACCATGGTCTAATTATAGAACATTTTTGTTTCCCTGGAAGGATCCCTGTACCCACAAAAACTCATTTATGACTTTCTCTGTCCTAAAGGTGCACCTACTTTTTGTCTCTATGGATTTGCATACCACCTATATTTTCTTCTATGAGTTTTATGGTTTCATATTATACATTTATGCCTGTAATTTATATTTAGCTTATCTTTGTTATGATATAAGAAAGTACTCAAGTCTGATTCTTTTGCATTTAGCTTCCCCGATTTTCCAACACGTTATCGAAGAGGCTGTCTTTTTCCCATTGTGTGTTCTTGCCTCCTTTGTCATAATGTCCCGCACAAGTGTGAGTTTACTTCTTCTATTCTGCTCTATTGATCTCTGTGTGTGTTTTTGTGCCAGTACCATACTGTTTTCTTTTTTTTGGCCACTTCTTGTACCCTTCACTCTAACAAATAGAAAATTGAGAAGACTAACATGTAGATTTTACTAAGAATGAAGAAAGGTCAAGATTAGTGCTGTAGTCTTTTAGAGTACCAGAAAGCAAGAAGAGAGCTCTCTTTCCTGTGTCGGTCAGGATACACCCAGACTTTTATCATCCTCTTTAAACTTTCACCTCCTTTCCCAGGTCTTCAACTGGTGACCTGATGTTCTACTTCATTGGGAAAATGGGATTCATTGCACATGAACTCTCTAAATTTTTATACATTCTATTTAATATTTGTATATATTTACCTATATTTATATTTTATGGTGAAAATAGTTGTTGGTTAGTTTCCCCAGGATATATTGCTATTCCTCCTGTCTAGTAACAGTGTCCTATGTTTCCTAATCTTACAGGTTAGGTGGTAAATAATGCTGGAACAGGATGTAGGGAATGTTCAAGAATAGTAGTGATCCTGTTCTATATTCTTTCCTGTATCCTTGTTCTGTATGTTGTTTTGATTATTCCTATGTTTAACTAACCCTTCATTTTCTTGGCTAATTCGTAGTCAGTTCTCTCTGTCTGCCTTTCTCCAGCGGTACTGATATATAATTCACATATACAAATCACTGTTCAAAATGTATAATTTGGTATTTTTTTCCCACAATTTTTTGGTATATTCAGTGTTGAACCATCACCATGGTCTAATTATAGAACATTTTTGTTTCCCTGGAAGGATCCCTGTACCCACAAAAACTCATTTATGACTTTCTCTGTCCTAAAGGTGCACCTACTTTTTGTCTCTATGGATTTGCATACCACCTATATTTTCTTCTATGAGTTTTATGGTTTCATATTATACATTTATGCCTGTAATTTATATTTAGCTTATCTTTGTTATGATATAAGAAAGTACTCAAGTCTGATTCTTTTGCATTTAGCTTCCCCGATTTTCCAACACGTTATCGAAGAGGCTGTCTTTTCCCCATTGTGTGTTCTTGCCTCCTTTGTCATAATGTCCCGCACAAGTGTGAGTTTACTTCTTCTATTCTGCTCTATTGATCTCTGTGTGTGTTTTTGTGCCAGTACCATACTGTTTTCTTTTTTTTGGCCACTTCTGTTGGTCTTTCATTTATATATCTTTGCTCTTTGGCCCGTGCGGTTCTCCCATTCCAGCGGCCTCTGTTGCTGCAGCGCACTGGCTCTGGGCGCATGCGCTTCAGAGCTCTGTCTCGGTAGCTGACCACATCGGTCCAGCCACTCTGCAGCACGTGGGATCTTCCCTGGCCAGGGATTGAACTGGTGCCCCTTGCACTGCAAGGCGGTATCCTTACCCACTGGACCACCAGGGAAGCCTTGCCATACTGTTTTGATGACTGTAATATACTTTGCAATCAGGGGGTGTGATACCTCCAGCTTTGTTCTTTCTCAATATTGCTCTTTAAAAAAAAATTTATTTTTAGTTATTCTGGTTTTCACTGCTGCTCTAAGGCTCTTCTCTATTTGCAGGGAGTGGGGGCTACTTTCTAGTTGAGGTAAGCAGGCTTCTTGTTGCGGTGACTTTTCTGGAACTCGGGCTCTAGGGCACATGGGCTTCAGTAGTTGCAGCACATGGGCTCAATAGTTGCAGCTCCGAGGCTCTAGAGCACAAGGCTTAATAGTTGTGGCTCAAGGGCTTAGTTGCTTTGCAGCATGTGGGATCTTCCCAGATCAGGGATCAAACCCGTGTCTCCTGTATTGGCAGGTGGATTCTTTACCACTGAGCTACCAGGGAAGCCCTCAATATTTTGGCAACTTGGAATTTTTGGTGTTTTCATGCAAATTTTAGAATTATTTGTTTAGTTCTAAGGAAAAATGTCATTCTGTTGCATTGAAGCTGTAGATAGCCTTGGGTAATATGGTCATTTTAACAATTTTTCCTCCAGTCAGTCTATGTGGTATATCTTTTCATTTGTTATGATATAAGAAAGTACTCAAGTCTGATTCTTTTGCATTTAGCTTCCCCGATTTTCCAACACGTTATCGAAGAGGCTGTCTTTTCCCCATTGTGTGTTCTTGCCTCCTTTGTCATAATGTCCAGCACAAGTGTGAGTTTACTTCTTCTATTCTGCTCTATTGATCTCTGTGTGTGTTTTTGTGCCAGTACCATACTGTTTTCTTTTTTTTGGCCACTTCTGTTGGTCTTTCATTTATATATCTTTGCTCTTTGGCCCGTGCGGTTCTCCCATTCCAGCGGCCTCTGTTGCTGCAGCGCACTGGCTCTGGGCGCATGCGCTTCAGAGCTCTGTCTCGGTAGCTGACCACATCGGTCCAGCCACTCTGCAGCACGTGGGATCTTCCCTGGCCAGGGATTGAACTGGTGCCCCTTGCACTGCAAGGCGGTATCCTTACCCACTGGACCACCAGGGAAGCCTTGCCATACTGTTTTGATGACTGTAATATACTTTGCAATCAGGGGGTGTGATACCTCCAGCTTTGTTCTTTCTCAATATTGCTCTTTAAAAAAAAATTTATTTTTAGTTATTCTGGTTTTCACTGCTGCTCTAAGGCTCTTCTCTATTTGCAGGGAGTGGGGGCTACTTTCTAGTTGAGGTAAGCAGGCTTCTTGTTGCGGTGACTTTTCTGGAACTCGGGCTCTAGGGCACATGGGCTTCAGTAGTTGCAGCACATGGGCTCAATAGTTGCAGCTCCGAGGCTCTAGAGCACAAGGCTTAATAGTTGTGGCTCAAGGGCTTAGTTGCTTTGCAGCATGTGGGATCTTCCCAGATCAGGGATCAAACCCGTGTCTCCTGTATTGGCAGGTGGATTCTTTACCACTGAGCTACCAGGGAAGCCCTCAATATTTTGGCAACTTGGAATTTTTGGTGTTTTCATGCAAATTTTAGAATTATTTGTTTAGTTCTAAGGAAAAATGTCATTCTGTTGCATTGAAGCTGTAGATAGCCTTGGGTAATATGGTCATTTTAACAATTTTTTCCTCCAGTCAGTCTATGTGGTATATCTTTTCATTTGTTGTGTTGTATTTAGTTTCTTTCATCACGGTCTTAGTTTTCCAAGTACAGGTCTTTTATGTCTTTGGTTAGACTTATTCCTAGGTATTTTATTCTTTCTGATACAATTATAAAAGGGATTTAAAAATTTTTTTTGGTTTCTGATAGTTTGTTGTTAATGTATAGAAATGCAACAGATTTCCATATGTAATTTCATATCCTGCAACTTTAATTAATTTATTGATGAGTTTTAGTAGACTTTTGGTGGCATTGTAAGGATTTCCTATACATGGTATCACGACATCTGCAAACAGTGACGGTTTTATTCCTTCCTTTCTAATTTGGGTTCCTTTTATTTCCTTTTCTTTTCTGATTGCTCTGGCTAGGTCTTCCAATATTATGTTGAATGAAAGTTATGGGGTTGGGTGTCCTTATCTTATTCCTAACCTTAGAATAAAATTCTTTCATCTTATTACCATTGAGTACTTGGTGTTGGCTATAGATTTTTTCTATATAACCTTTATTATGTTGAGGCATGTTCCCTCTATACCCACTTTGTTTAGAGGTTTTTTCATGAATGGGTGTTGAATTTTGTCAAATCTTCTCCTGCATCTATTGAGATGATCATGATTTTTATTCTTTTATTTGTCAATGGGATGATTTGTGGATTGAACCACCCTTGCATCCCTGGGATAAATTGCTCTTGATCATGATGTATGATCCTCTTATTGTGTTGTTGAATTTAATTTGCAAATATTTTCATTGTATATTTGCATGTAGTTTTCTTGTGATGTTTTGTTTTGATGTCAGGAAAATGCTGGCCTTGTAAAAAGACTTAGGGAGTGTTCCTCCTCAATTTGGAGATAGATATTAACTACTGTTCTTCTTTTTTAAAATATTTTTTTATTTGGCTGCACCAGGTCTTAGTTGCGACACAGTAGATCTTCCATCTTTGTTTGTGGCATGCGGGATCTAGTTTCCTGACCAGGGATCGAGCCCAGGCCGCTTGCCTTGGCAGTGCAGAGTCTTAGCCACTGGACCACCAGGGAAGTCCCATAACTCTTCTTTAAATGTTTTTTAGAATTCATTTGTGAAGCTCTCTGGTTCTGAGCTTTTGTTTGTTGGGAGTTTAAAAAGTTACTGATTCAATTACATTGCGTGTTATTAGTCTCCATATTTTCTAGTTCTTCCGGTTCAGTCTTGGGGGATTGTATACTTCTAGGAATTTATCCCTTTGTTCTAGGTTTTTCAGTTTATTGGCATATAGTAATTTCTTATGATCCTTTGCTGTATGATTTTAGGGTTTACTATGTTGGTTGCATATATATTACAGTTGCTTGATATTCTTGGATTTTGTAATGTTCTTTGTCTTCTGTTACAGTCTTTTTTGAGTATATAGATATATGTTTTATATGTGTGTGTATGTGTGTGTGTGTGTATTATCTCCCTCAGCTTTTATTTTCATTTTAATTTGCAAGAAATGCCTTTTACTATTCTCTCACTTTTAGTCTGTATATGTCTTTTGATCTGAAGAGGAGGACAGAAGAACCTGGAGAGCTACTGTCCATAGGGTTTCAAATAGAGAGACATGACTGAAATGACATAGCATGCAAATACAAGCCTCTTAAAGGCAGGATTTTTTTTTTTTTTTTGAGTTTAACAATTATTAACCTTTTTTTTCTATTATTTTATGTTTTTTAAAAATAAATTTATTTTATTTTTGGCTATGTTGGGTCTTCATTGCTTTGCATGAAGTTTCTCTAATTGTGGCTAGGAGGGGCTACTCTCTGTTGTGAACAGGTTTCTCATTATGGCTGCTTTTCTTGTTGCAGAGCACTGGCTCTAGGTGTGTGGGCTTCAGTAGTTGCAGCATCCAGACTCATAAAGAATAGTACAAAATCCAACTTGGCTCAGTGGTTGTGGCACATGGGCTTAGTTTCCTCNTCAATTTGGAGATAGATATTAACTACTGTTCTTCTTTTTTAAAATATTTTTTTATTTGGCTGCACCAGGTCTTAGTTGCGACACAGTAGATCTTCCATCTTTGTTTGTGGCATGCGGGATCTAGTTTCCTGACCAGGGATCGAGCCCAGGCCGCTTGCCTTGGCAGTGCAGAGTCTTAGCCACTGGACCACCAGGGAAGTCCCATAACTCTTCTTTAAATGTTTTTTAGAATTCATTTGTGAAGCTCTCTGGTTCTGAGCTTTTGTTTGTTGGGAGTTTAAAAAGTTACTGATTCAATTACATTGCGTGTTATTAGTCTCCATATTTTCTAGTTCTTCCGGTTCAGTCTTGGGGGATTGTATACTTCTAGGAATTTATCCCTTTGTTCTAGGTTTTTCAGTTTATTGGCATATAGTAATTTCTTATGATCCTTTGCTGTATGATTTTAGGGTTTACTATGTTGGTTGCATATATATTACAGTTGCTTGATATTCTTGGATTTTGTAATGTTCTTTGTCTTCTGTTACAGTCTTTTTTGAGTATATAGATATATGTTTTATATGTGTGTGTATGTGTGTGTGTGTGTATTATCTCCCTCAGCTTTTATTTTCATTTTAATTTGCAAGAAATGCCTTTTACTATTCTCTCACTTTTAGTCTGTATATGTCTTTTGATCTGAAGAGGAGGACAGAAGAACCTGGAGAGCTACTGTCCATAGGGTTTCAAATAGAGAGACATGACTGAAATGACATAGCATGCAAATACAAGCCTCTTAAAGGCAGGATTTTTTTTTTTTTTTTGAGTTTAACAATTATTAACCTTTTTTTTCTATTATTTTATGTTTTTTAAAAATAAATTTATTTTATTTTTGGCTATGTTGGGTCTTCATTGCTTTGCATGAAGTTTCTCTAATTGTGGCTAGGAGGGGCTACTCTCTGTTGTGAACAGGTTTCTCATTATGGCTGCTTTTCTTGTTGCAGAGCACTGGCTCTAGGTGTGTGGGCTTCAGTAGTTGCAGCATCCAGACTCATAAAGAATAGTACAAAATCCAACAAGAGTTGGGGCTCTAGAGTGTGGGCTCAGTGGTTGTGGCACATGGGCTTAGTTTCTTCACGAGCTGTGGAATCTTCCTGGACTAGGAGTTGAACCTGTGTCCCCTGCATTGGCAGGCAGATTCTTATCCACTGCACCACCAGGGAAATCCTCTGTGCTCTATTGCTCAGTCATGCCCAACTTTTTGCGACCCCGTGGACTGTAGCCCACCAGGCTTCTCTGTCCATGGGATTTTCCAGGCAAGAATACCAAAGTGGTTGTTATTTCCTCCTTCAGGGGATCTAGTGAAGTCCTCTAGTCTTTTTTGAATTCTCCCCTTCCCTTCTTTTAAAAACCAGTTAAACCATTTGTCTTTTGATTGGTGCATTTAGTATACTTATCTTTAAAGCAATTATTGATAATATGTTTATTGTTTTAATTGTTTTCTGGCTGGTTTCAGTTCTTTTTTGTTCCTTTCTTCTTCTGCTCTCTTCTCTTATGATTTCATGATATGAATATTTGTGTCTCCATTTTTCCCTCCTGAATTTTATTGTTTTAGCTCTGAGATTTAGATCTTTGATCATTTTGAGTTAATTTTATTATGTATGATAGGTATCTAGCTTCTTCTCTTGCACATGAATGTACAGTTTTCCCAGCACTATTTGTTGAAAGGCCTATTCAATTCCTGTTGAATTGTCTTGATACCTTGTTGAAAATCAGTTCGACGTTGATATAAGGGCTTATTTCTAGAATTTCAACTTTATTCTATTGATCTATATCAATAGAATCAATATTTTCCCTATGCAGGTGCCAAACTTTTTTTTTTTTTTTTTTGCAAAAGCTTTGTAGTATCTTTTGAAATTGGGAAGTGAATAAACTTGTGCGTTTTTTCAAAACTATTTTGGTTGGTCTGAGTCCATTGAATTTTCATCTAATTATTAGGATCACCTTGTCAATATTTGTAGAAAGCCAACTTATATTTTCATAATGTATTGAATCTGTAGATCAATTTAGAGAACACTGCTATCTTAAGAATATTAAGTCTTCTGGTTGATGGACACGGAGTATCTTTCTGTTTATTCAGATCTTTTTAAATCTGTTCAACAATGATTTGTAATTTTCAGTGTGCAAGTCTTGTATTTCTTTTTTTAAATTTATACCTAAATATCTTACTCTTTTTGGTGATATTTTAAAATGCAGTTGTTTTCTTAGTTTCATTTTTGGAATGTTCATTGCTAGTATATAGAAATATAATTGATTTATGCATACTGGTTGGTCTTGCATCTTGCAGTAAGTTCTGATCTACTCAGTTCTTAAAATTCTTCACAAGTATAATCCCCAGAAAGTTTTCTTAGTCCCTTCTGGACTGAATTAGGTAATTCTTCTTCGCGTGCATGCATGCTAAGTCACTTCAGTAGTGTCTGACTCTGTGCGACCCTGTGGGCTGTAGCCCCCAGGCTGCTCTGTTCCTGGGGCTCTCCAGGCAAGAACACTGAAGTGGGTGGCCACACCGGAATCCAGGTTATTTTCTTGATCCAGGGATTGAACCCGCATCTCTTCTGTCTTCTACATTGGCAGGCAGGTTCTTTACCACTACCACCACTTGCTAGTTTTCTCTACTGTTTTTTTTTATTCCCAGTGGTCTCTTCTTTATGTTGCTATTAATCCTTACCTATTTTGTCATTATATAATACATGCGTATAGTATTTCTCTATTGTAGCTTTATGTCTAAACCTCTCTTCTAAACTATTAGGTTGACTTTCAGTCCTGCTGTTGTAATACACGTGTGCCACATTTAGTGAAAAGGTTTATCCCAAATATGTACTTTAATGATTTAGTTTGAAATGCTGAAGCTTATTTCTAGAATTTCAACTTTATTCTATTGATCTATATCAATAGAATCAATATTTTCCCTATGCAGGTGCCAAACTTTTTTTTTTTTTTTTTTGCAAAAGCTTTGTAGTATCTTTTGAAATTGGGAAGTGAATAAACTTGTGCGTTTTTTCAAAACTATTTTGGTTGGTCTGAGTCCATTGAATTTTCATCTAATTATTAGGATCACCTTGTCAATATTTGTAGAAAGCCAACTTATATTTTCATAATGTATTGAATCTGTAGATCAATTTAGAGAACACTGCTATCTTAAGAATATTAAGTCTTCTGGTTGATGGACACGGAGTATCTTTCTGTTTATTCAGATCTTTTTAAATCTGTTCAACAATGATTTGTAATTTTCAGTGTGCAAGTCTTGTATTTCTTTTTTTAAATTTATACCTAAATATCTTACTCTTTTTGGTGATATTTTAAAATGCAGTTGTTTTCTTAGTTTCATTTTTGGAATGTTCATTGCTAGTATATAGAAATATAATTGATTTATGCATACTGGTTGGTCTTGCATCTTGCAGTAAGTTCTGATCTACTCAGTTCTTAAAATTCTTCACAAGTATAATCCCCAGAAAGTTTTCTTAGTCCCTTCTGGACTGAATTAGGTAATTCTTCTTCGCGTGCATGCATGCTAAGTCACTTCAGTAGTGTCTGACTCTGTGCGACCCTGTGGGCTGTAGCCCCCAGGCTGCTCTGTTCCTGGGGCTCTCCAGGCAAGAACACTGAAGTGGGTGGCCACACCGGAATCCAGGTTATTTTCTTGATCCAGGGATTGAACCCGCATCTCTTCTGTCTTCTACATTGGCAGGCAGGTTCTTTACCACTACCACCACTTGCTAGTTTTCTCTACTGTTTTTTTTTATTCCCAGTGGTCTCTTCTTTATGTTGCTATTAATCCTTACCTATTTTGTCATTATATAATACATGCGTATAGTATTTCTCTATTGTAGCTTTATGTCTAAACCTCTCTTCTAAACTATTAGGTTGACTTTCAGTCCTGCTGTTGTAATACACGTGTGCCACATTTAGTGAAAAGGTTTATCCCAAATATGTACTAATGATAGTTTGAAATGCTGAAGCTTTTGAATGATTTATTGACTACTTAATAACAGCTAACATTGAAGCTCTGTAAATTCTATCAACAAAAGATTCTACCTTTAAATCTTAAAGATATTTTGTACAAAAAGAACACATTTATTGAGCACCTACGAAAGGCCAGTTGCTGCTCTAGATGCTGGGGTTAAGCAGTGATTGGAACTTTCATGGAGCTTACCTTCTGGTAGAAAGAACTTAGGTTCAGAATTTTAATATCAAATCCATAGTATTTGTTGATAAAACCTATTCCTTTTTCTGTTTTTCTGGAAGTAATTGTCAAAATAGATATTTTGGAATCATTTTTGACTACTTTCATACTACTCTAGTGACTAATGTCACTTCTTTTTTAAGGAAAATTTTTATTGGAATATAATTTCTTTATAATATTGTGTTAGTTTCTGCTGTACAACAAACTGAATCAGCTACATGTATACATATATCCCCACCCTTAAGCCTCCCTCCCACTGCCATCCCGTCCCTCTAAGTCATCAGTAATGTCTATGTCTAATTTTTCCTTTTTAAAAGTCTATCTGTATCTATTCTCATCCATTTATATTTATCATCAGTTATCTTTAAAGAACATAAATGTGATCACACTATTATAAATTCCACTAAAGCATGTCTCATGTTTGTTTAGGCCCTGGTCTTATGTTGATTACGTCCTATCCTGGTGCAAAGTAGGTACTCAGTAACTATTTAGTGGATGAATAAGTTGTCACTCATTTTCTTAAAAACTTCATGAGTGGCTTCCCTGGGGGTCTAGTGGGTAAAGAGTCTGCCTTGCAGTGCAAGGGGCATCAGTTCGATCCCTGGCTGGGGAGGATCCCACACACTGCGGAGTGGCTGGGCGGGTGTGTCTAGTTACCAGCCAGCACTCTGGCAAGCATGCGCCCAGAGCCAGTGCTCTGCAAGGAGAGACCACTGCAATGGGAGGCCCACAAATGCCAGAGAATTAAAAACAAAAGATGGATGAAAATAAACGATGACTAAGAGGCAAAACAAACAAACAGAAACCCAAATCTTCATGGGTCCCTATTGTCTACAGAATAAAAATTTAAGTTACTTAATATGACATTTGAAGTTCATGTTATTCGTAATAAACGGAAGATTTGACCATGGTTATAAGATAACAGATATTATCACCCAGTTATTTTCAGCTCTTTACCATCTAGGTATATGTAGTGATAATGCTTTCCCTTTGTGTGTATTTGTATGTATACATATGCTACAACAGCAAATAATTAAGACCCAACTATTTTGATATGTGTGTCTGTTAACATTTTCATTCATTTTGTGATTTCTCGACATAAGATGTTATAAAAGTTAATACTTTTTTCTTTGAATTAGAAAATTTACTAGTTTAAGGAAAAAAATTATTATAGGACTCAACGTGGTTGGATCCAGGGCTTCAAAGAATGTCTTTAGGGCTCTCTTCTCCTGTATTCCCTTACTTCTGCTTTCTTTTTTTTGTTGGCTTCAAGAAAAATTTTTTTGCTATCTGTTCCACAACTGGAACAGCAATGACTGGCTTCTGATATATTTAAGCCACATTGTCCAAAGTTAGCAATCCTTGTTTACAACACCAATAACAAAAGCAGTAACAATAGTAATAATAATTGCATTAGTNGTTAGTATTACAATTTATTACGTTCTTTTTGTGTGCCAGTTGCTATGCTTAATTCTTTATATGTTTCACAATATTTAGTCTTCATAATACTCTGCAGTGGTATTGTTATTGTTTAGTTGCTACGTTGTGCCCGACTATATTGTCCCTTCACGAACTGTGGCCCACCAGGGTCCTTTGTCCTCGGGATTTTCTAAGCAAAAACACTGGAGTGATTTGCCATTTCCTTTTCCGGGGGACCTTCCCAACGCAGGGGTCAAACTGTCTCCTGCATTGGCAGGCAGATTTTTTTTTTTCTACTGAACCACCAGGGAAGTCCAATAGCTCTGTGAGGAAAGTGTAAAGAGTGAGGAAAGTAAGAGGTAGACCAATGTAGTAATTTGTTTAATCAGTCAGCTAGTCAGTCATAGAGCCATGAAATCCAGCCAAGTTGTATGTACTTACTACTGTGCTATACTGTCTGCTCAGTATCAACTCAGAGAAGAATCGATTGTCTTTGCTTTTGTAATGTGTTTATTCTCAGACTAATTACTCTGCCTAAAGAAACAACGATCCCATGTTTACTCAGAGCTGAGTTATCTTTCTGGCCCCATTGACTGCCTTATTAGAACCACACAGTGTGGGAAAGGGTGATTCCCTAAGGAAGGTGATCTGAAACATAGTAAATAACATGTATGTCCATTAAGCAAGCATTTGTTGGGATTCCCTAAGGAAGTCTATTATTAAAAAAACTTGCAAATAATTAAGACCCAACTATTTTGATATGTGTGTCTGTTAACATTTTCATTCATTTTGTGATTTCTCGACATAAGATGTTATAAAAGTTAATACTTTTTTCTTTGAATTAGAAAATTTACTAGTTTAAGGAAAAAAATTATTATAGGACTCAACGTGGTTGGATCCAGGGCTTCAAAGAATGTCTTTAGGGCTCTCTTCTCCTGTATTCCCTTACTTCTGCTTTCTTTTTTTTGTTGGCTTCAAGAAAAATTTTTTTGCTATCTGTTCCACAACTGGAACAGCAATGACTGGCTTCTGATATATTTAAGCCACATTGTCCAAAGTTAGCAATCCTTGTTTACAACACCAATAACAAAAGCAGTAACAATAGTAATAATAATTGCATTAGTAGTTAGTATTACAATTTATTACGTTCTTTTTGTGTGCCAGTTGCTATGCTTAATTCTTTATATGTTTCACAATATTTAGTCTTCATAATACTCTGCAGTGGTATTGTTATTGTTTAGTTGCTACGTTGTGCCCGACTATATTGTCCCTTCACGAACTGTGGCCCACCAGGGTCCTTTGTCCTCGGGATTTTCTAAGCAAAAACACTGGAGTGATTTGCCATTTCCTTTTCCGGGGGACCTTCCCAACGCAGGGGTCAAACTGTCTCCTGCATTGGCAGGCAGATTTTTTTTTTTCTACTGAACCACCAGGGAAGTCCAATAGCTCTGTGAGGAAAGTGTAAAGAGTGAGGAAAGTAAGAGGTAGACCAATGTAGTAATTTGTTTAATCAGTCAGCTAGTCAGTCATAGAGCCATGAAATCCAGCCAAGTTGTATGTACTTACTACTGTGCTATACTGTCTGCTCAGTATCAACTCAGAGAAGAATCGATTGTCTTTGCTTTTGTAATGTGTTTATTCTCAGACTAATTACTCTGCCTAAAGAAACAACGATCCCATGTTTACTCAGAGCTGAGTTATCTTTCTGGCCCCATTGACTGCCTTATTAGAACCACACAGTGTGGGAAAGGGTGATTCCCTAAGGAAGGTGATCTGAAACATAGTAAAAATAACATGTATGTCCATTAAGCAAGCATTTTATTAACCATGCTACTTAGCAACAGAGAGTTCCATATTAAACACTGAAAGAGCAGTTGCAGCTGTCAGAGGCCAACAGTATTGTCCGTCTTGATTATAGATTTCTTAAATGTGTTTTTTTGAGGCTGTTTGCTAGTAGAAGGTTATTTGAATGGTTAACTTATGAAAATACTAGAGTAGTGGGAAGTTTTCAAAATAAATCACTTTTTACAGTTTCAAAATACTTTAAAGCTATCTGATTTTAAAAGAAATTTGATTTATAATAACCTTGTTTTACATGGAGAAAAGGAAAATGAAGCAGGAAAAATATGGACAAAAGATGCTTTTCAGGGCTTCCCTGGTAGTCCAGTGGGTAAGGACACCGCCTTGCAGTGCAAGGGGTGCCGGTTCAATCCCTGGCCTGGGAAGATCCCACGTGCCACGGAGCGGCTGGACCAATGTGTCCAGCTACCGAGCCGGAGCTCTGGAGCACATGCGCCCAGAGCCGGCGCTCTGCAGTAACAGAGGCCACTGCCATGGGAGGCCCACATAGGCCAAAGAGCAAAGATGGAAATAAATGAAAGATCAATAGAAGTGGCCTAGAAAAAAAAAAAAAACTTTTCAAAATATTATTTATACTTCTTTAAAAATATTGAGGGCTTCCCTGGTGGTCCAGGGGGAAAATATTGAAATTCAGTTTAGATAGAATCAAGCTCGTTAAAGCAAGTGACTAGAATAACCTGTGATTAACACAAAATTTGTCTTTTGCCTTTATATAGAATTTTTCCTAGAAATTTGTATTGTTTTTCAACTGATAGTTAATCAAGTTTCTGTGTCTTTGCATAATTTTTCTCAATTGGTTATTGATTCTAGTAAACATTTTTTTTTCTCTTATCAAAAAGACTTTCCTCCGGCTAGTGTATGTAGGCTTTATTCTTTTGTGAGGTTAGCTGTTCACTTTTATTGTAACCTATTTGGAATTGTTGAAGAGATAGCACTTTCTGGATGTTACTCAAGGAAAAATTTGATATTATGTTTGCCCTAAGCTTCTCCAATTTATTAAGTGTTAAGATACTTGGACCAAAGCTATTTCTAAAAATTATAATAATTCTGGTGCAGAATGCTCTTATTCTTCTTAGAGGAGTAAATCTTTAGACCATGCTTTCCAAACCAGTCTTTCCTTGTATATTTTCACTACAATTTTGTCACATAAAAACTTATCTCTCAGTGTAATGTTGTTCATAGCCTTACTCTGAACTCCTTGGCCCAGTTTATTATGATTGACTTGTTCCTGTTTCCAGAGACTCGTTTTCCTATTTATTTCTTCACTTTACTCCTCTGAAGTGTGGTGCCATTTCCTACGCCAGGGGGCTTCCTGACCCAAGGATTGAACTTGCAACTCTTATGACTCCTGTATTGGCAAGTGTATTCTTTACCACTAGCTCCGTCTGGGAAAGCCCCTTTTGTAACTTCTTAGCTAAATAATGTCAGTTGACTAGGGACAATTTTGTAAATTTTAGAACTGTTAATATTATTTGTGCTATATAAATTTTATTTTATGCAGCTTAATTATCTTGTTTTTATTGTGTTAGCATGTTACTGAAATTTAACTGTGAATAATTCTTTACCAATTAATTAAAGTAAAAGTGTTAGTTGCTTAGTCGTATCTGATTCTTTGCAACCCCATGTATTATGGCCCACCAGGCTCCTCTGTCCATTGAATTCTCCAGGCAAGAATATTGGAGTGGGTATCCCCTTCTCCAAGGGATCTTCCTGAACCTGAGATTGAACCCGGGTCTCCTGCTTTGCAGGTAGATTCTTTTCTGTCTCTGTCTGTGCCACTTTATTTAATTGATCATAAATTAATATGATAGCTAATACCACACAGGTCTTTAAAAAATTGTTTTTGGCACATTTGCCTAATGATGAACTTGACTGAACAGGTTTTGGTGAATTTTGCTAGGTGGTGATTTAGTTTTTTTCATAAATGTAAATGTCTGATTTATACTGATAAATTTAAATCTGATCTCAATTTGAACTTTGTTACGTAGTTACTGATTCTTGCTCTTTTCTAAAAATTAAAAAAAAAGTAAGCAGAAAACAGGAAAACCCACATGCAGTTATTTTTCAAAGATACAGCTTAAGTATTGCCAAATGGTGATAACTTTGTAGCAATTGCATCACTAATTTATTGGCTTGTCTTGCAAATATATTTTTTATTAGTAAAGACTAAGAAAAAGCTTAGTTCCTTGTCATATGAATCTTAATGTATTTTTCCAGTAAAACAGCATAGAAATTTTCATAGCATAATTGTATGCATGAAGTATTAAAGAAACTAGGAAACTGGGTCTATAAGGAATTATAAAACAATGTGACAGAAATTAAATTTGATTCTAAATTCTGACAGTGGAAAATTATCAAATAGGTAAAGAACATATGTTTATTTACTCGGTTGAGCATTTTAATTAAAATAGGTCAAAATTATTGGTAGAAAAGAAGTGCTAATTAATAGAGCATAATAAACTGAGACCATATTTTTTGACTACACTGAATTTTAGCTGCATGTAAAGTTCTAGTTCTCTGATAGCCTGAGAGAACACACAGAATAGCACAGTTCTATGCTTTTCTGCTCTCATGCATGAGGCAGCCAAATGCCATCAGCCTTTTTTCCTTTCTGGCATAAAACATTGTTTTCTGTTGGCCTTGTTTCCACTTATGTGCCTGTTTTTGCTTTCCCTTCTGGCTCTGGCTCCATTTAGCCTCCTGCTTCAGGTTCTACTTGTTTTCCTGACTCTGGCTGTGTTTACCTTCCATTCTCTGCTTCCTTTGTCAGCCCAGTGGGAACCACACCTCCTCCCTCTCAGCCTACTTAATGTTTATTTCCTTTTCTCCGCTCAGTGCTTATGCTCACCTTATGGCCAAGGTAAGCTCTCCACTAGTGACTTACCCTCCTTTGCACTTCTTACACATAGAATTACAATGATTTCAACCTGTAGGAGAACCCAACAGTGTATCATATCTGCATGTGAATAAGTGATTATAAAGGCACCTCATGTTATTTGGCTACTTTTGAATCTTAACGTGCTCTTCTGAACTCTTAGAGTATTCTGAAGGTCATGAAGAACTCAAGATATGGATTTGGCTTGGAATTATAAAATATATTCAACATTTAGTTACTATAGTTGTTTAGTCACTAAGCTAAGTCGTGTTTGACTTTTTGTAACCCCATGGACTGTAACCCACCAGACTCCACTGTCCATGGGATTTCCAACGTAAAACAGCCATAGAAATTTTGAAATAAGCATTGCAATTTTGTTTATATATTTTTATTAGTAAAGACTAAGAAAAAGCTTAGTTCCTTGTCATATGAATCTTAATGTATTTTTCCAGTAAAACAGCATAGAAATTTTCATAGCATAATTGTATGCATGAAGTATTAAAGAAACTAGGAAACTGGGTCTATAAGGAATTATAAAACAATGTGACAGAAATTAAATTTGATTCTAAATTCTGACAGTGGAAAATTATCAAATAGGTAAAGAACATATGTTTATTTACTCGGTTGAGCATTTTAATTAAAATAGGTCAAAATTATTGGTAGAAAAGAAGTGCTAATTAATAGAGCATAATAAACTGAGACCATATTTTTTGACTACACTGAATTTTAGCTGCATGTAAAGTTCTAGTTCTCTGATAGCCTGAGAGAACACACAGAATAGCACAGTTCTATGCTTTTCTGCTCTCATGCATGAGGCAGCCAAATGCCATCAGCCTTTTTTCCTTTCTGGCATAAAACATTGTTTTCTGTTGGCCTTGTTTCCACTTATGTGCCTGTTTTTGCTTTCCCTTCTGGCTCTGGCTCCATTTAGCCTCCTGCTTCAGGTTCTACTTGTTTTCCTGACTCTGGCTGTGTTTACCTTCCATTCTCTGCTTCCTTTGTCAGCCCAGTGGGAACCACACCTCCTCCCTCTCAGCCTACTTAATGTTTATTTCCTTTTCTCCGCTCAGTGCTTATGCTCACCTTATGGCCAAGGTAAGCTCTCCACTAGTGACTTACCCTCCTTTGCACTTCTTACACATAGAATTACAATGATTTCAACCTGTAGGAGAACCCAACAGTGTATCATATCTGCATGTGAATAAGTGATTATAAAGGCACCTCATGTTATTTGGCTACTTTTGAATCTTAACGTGCTCTTCTGAACTCTTAGAGTATTCTGAAGGTCATGAAGAACTCAAGATATGGATTTGGCTTGGAATTATAAAATATATTCAACATTTAGTTACTATAGTTGTTTAGTCACTAAGCTAAGTCGTGTTTGACTTTTTGTAACCCCATGGACTGTAACCCACCAGACTCCACTGTCCATGGGATTTCCAAGGCAAGATTACTGGAGTGGGTTGGTATTTTCTTCTCCAGGGGATCTTCCTCACCCAGGGATGGAACCTGCATCTCCTGCATTGGCAGGCAGATTCTTTACTATTGAACCACCAGGGAAGCTAGAGGAATGTTTTTTTTTAAACTGTGGGCCGTGAAATTAATTTAACAGAAGTATAACTAGCAATTAAAACAAATAGTAGGACTTCCCTGGTGCTCCAGTGGTTAAGAATCTGCCTGCCAGTGCAGGAGATATGGGTTTGATTCCTGGTCCAGGAGGGTTCCATATGCCAGGGGGCACCTAAGCCAGTGTGCCACAACTGCTGAATCCACACTCAATAGCCTGTGAGCTGTGACCAGTGAAGTCTGTGTGCCCTAGAGCCTGTGCTCTGCAAAAAGAGAAGCAACCACCACGAGAAAACAGTACACCACAGCTAGAGAAAGTCCACACCCTGCAACAAAGACCCAGTGTAGTCAAAAATAAAAATAAATATAATAATAAAGCACATAGTAAATCAAAAAGAATACACAATATAATTGTGTATTACATTAGTAAGTATGTGTCATGGACAAGTAAGTATTATGCACTTAATATAAATGTATATACTATACATATATATGTACACATAGTATGTGTATATACACACACACATAGTATATACTATACACATATCATATATGTATATGATATAAATGTATATACTATATGTGAAATGTGTATATGTACTATATATAAAGTGTATTTCTTACTCCAGGTCACATTATAATTTTTTGGAATATCATTGAGTGGAAATTTTGCTTTAGGTCTGACTGCTTTCCTGTTGAACTTGTTCAAAGAGATCAATCCATGTAGTTGTGATTGACTTTCTCAGAAATATATATATATATATATATACACACACACACAAACACACACACACACACACATACATACATACAAAAATTTGAAAGAGTGGATTTGAACTAAATTAGCTTTACAGTAGAAGCCCTTGAATTCTACCACAAAGCTTTGCTTGAACCCCAGAGCCACATTACGGTCTCTGAGATGCCTGACTCAGCATTTAATTTGGTAATGCCACCATGGACTGTACCCACCGCAGGGTTTGGTTTTACCTGGTCCTCACCCAGATGGAACCTGCATCTCCTGCACTGGTAGGCAGATTCTTTACTATTGAACCACCAGGGAAGCTAGAGGAATGTTTTTTTTTAAACTGTGGGCCGTGAAATTAATTTAACAGAAGTATAACTAGCAATTAAAACAAATAGTAGGACTTCCCTGGTGCTCCAGTGGTTAAGAATCTGCCTGCCAGTGCAGGAGATATGGGTTTGATTCCTGGTCCAGGAGGGTTCCATATGCCAGGGGGCACCTAAGCCAGTGTGCCACAACTGCTGAATCCACACTCAATAGCCTGTGAGCTGTGACCAGTGAAGTCTGTGTGCCCTAGAGCCTGTGCTCTGCAAAAAGAGAAGCAACCACCACGAGAAAACAGTACACCACAGCTAGAGAAAGTCCACACCCTGCAACAAAGACCCAGTGTAGTCAAAAATAAAAATAAATATAATAATAAAGCACATAGTAAATCAAAAAGAATACACAATATAATTGTGTATTACATTAGTAAGTATGTGTCATGGACAAGTAAGTATTATGCACTTAATATAAATGTATATACTATACATATATATGTACACATAGTATGTGTATATACACACACACATAGTATATACTATACACATATCATATATGTATATGATATAAATGTATATACTATATGTGAAATGTGTATATGTACTATATATAAAGTGTATTTCTTACTCCAGGTCACATTATAATTTTTTGGAATATCATTGAGTGGAAATTTTGCTTTAGGTCTGACTGCTTTCCTGTTGAACTTGTTCAAAGAGATCAATCCATGTAGTTGTGATTGACTTTCTCAGAAATATATATATATATATATACACACACACACAAACACACACACACACACACATACATACATACAAAAATTTGAAAGAGTGGATTTGAACTAAATTAGCTTTACAGTAGAAGCCCTTGAATTCTACCACAAAGCTTTGCTTGAACCCCAGAGCCACATTACGGTCTCTGAGATGCCTGACTCAGCATTTAATTTGGTAATGCCACCATAGAAACTGAGATTCCAGGGTAATTCTGCAACATGTGGGCATTTGAATCTCTGTTGCAGCTACTGTGGTCCTACACTACATTTGGAAGTGACTAGGTTAAGAGAAGTGTGCTAAAGATGTGAAGATATTGAAGTCTTATTCATCTTCCTGTTTATAGCCTTACAAAATTCAATTCACTGTGGTAATGATTTCTTTTTGTCAGAAAAATGTGTAACAGGGGACTGTGTACTGTGTTAGGACCAGAAATTTGACGGATTCAAGTGGCAGCAAATTGCCAACACAGTAAAAACAAACACTGTTAGAAACAAAACTTAATCTCTGTGCTCTGTTCTGGACCAGGATGTTATTTGTCACCTGCCTGAATGGGGAGAGTTCTTTAGACCTTATGCTATCACATGAACATGGTTTTCAGCAGAAAGTCCTATTTTCAAAATAATTCAGATCAAGAGCATTTCTTCCATAGTTCATGGTGCAGGAATCTGGAATTTCAACTAAATACTAGTATTACATTACATATGAAAGTTATAGGTACATGTAATCATCAACATGGGCTTCCCTGGTGGCTCAGAGGTAAAGAATCTACCTGCCAATGTGGGAGACGTGGGTTCAATCCCTGGACTGGGAAGATTCTCTGGAGAAGTAAATGGCAACCCACTCCATTATTCTTCCTTGGGAAATCCCATGGACAGAGAGGAGTCTAGCAGGGTCACAAAAGAGTTGGACGTGACTTAGTGACTCTACAACAACAATAATAATACATCTGGTATTCCAGTTGAGTGATTTATGTGTCAGGGGCACACTTCCCTTGTTTCTCTGGCTATCTCATAATTTTTAAAATTGGAGTATAATTGCTTTTCAATGTTGTATTGGCTTATGCTGTGCAATGAAGTAAATTAGTTATATGTATATATCTATTCCCTACCTCTTGGACCTGCCTCCCACCCTACTCCCCACTTCACCACTTGAGGTCGTCACAGAGCACCAAGTTGAGCTTCCTGTACTTTAATGACAAATACCCACCAGCTATCTGTTTTATGCGTGGTGTGTATGTATGTCTATCCTAATCTTCCAGTTCGTCCCACTCCCCTTTCTCCCCGTCCCCTCATGTCCATTTCTGTGTCTCTATGTCTATTTCATAAGATTTTGATGAAAATTGAGTATCATATATGGCAGTTTTGGAAAATAGGCTTTCCCCCTTCCCCAGGGTTTTTTTTTCCTGTTTGCTGTTGCTTGTTTGATGACTTTTCTGAATGAATTCTGTGAAGTCTGTTTTGTATGTTATCAGTGATCACTAAAGTCCCTACTTCGTTCTCTTGGTGGTCAGCTTATGATTGGACAGAGATTTCCTTAAATACCTGTGACAATAAAATTCACTGTGTTTGCTGAAGGTCTCTGTGTGGATGTTGAGGCATGCTGTTATCATTCAGCCAGGCAGGTTGACAGCTCTGCCTTTGCCTTCAATTTTGGCTTGCTTTGTCGCAAAAGGTCAGCCGAAGGTGAGAGCTTGGAGCCTTCTCCAGCCTTTCCTGAGCACAGGCACAGTTCTTTGCACATGCATGGCCTTCTAGAGTCCCAGGAATATGTTGAAGCTTTCAAAGCCCTTATGAATATGCCATTCCTTTTGAACTATTTGGTTAGTCTATTATTTGCTCCAGTTGTTACACATTGCATCTAATTGTTTTTGACAAAGTCCTCGAGGGAAAAGGCTTTTTTTGGTGTGTATTGAGCAAGCTTCAAATCAGGTAAAATAAAGACAACCTTGCAATGGGGTCTTCCACGGTATCACCCAATCGGTCAAATAACCACATTTCTCTGGAAAGGAGGCTTTGAAGGCCCTCCACCCCTACTCTGGCCCTCCTGTTTTGTTTTAGTGTGTATTTAGCCTGTTTAGGTTCAGTGTGCACGTCTTGGCACACTTGTTTGGGTTATGGTTAAAATGTCACTTAAAGTTTTTGAAACCTTTCCTTTCTTCTGCTTTGCCTTACTTATAAGTTATCCAGAGGCCAACCTGGAACCTTGGGTGGTATTTCACACTCAAACACTCTCAGAGTGTTTGCTCTGTTAATTTTGGTTAACTTTAGGCACTGACTGCACATAGATCTGCCCAGGGCTTCCTTTGCAGATTTAGGAAATCCCTTCCTCTAATCCTTGCCTCCTGATAATCTTTCTTCCACTCTCCAGTTGGAAGGGAATGGTGTTCTGCCTTGTGATACATCATGGGAGTGGAGGGGAGGGCTCTTACCTCACTGCAGCACCCAGAACAGAAAGAAAGGGGCACTGTGTCATTATTGCAAAGGAAGAATACAAGACGGGGCTCTGCGGAGAGCCTGTAGCTGGAGAGAGGGACCTGTTTCATTATTATAGGGTGAGGATGGAAGTCTGGGCTGTCTCATGATCCCTGCGGCTGGGGAGAGGGTATGTGGAGAGGCCTGATATGGTCTCTGCAGTTGTGGTGCTTAGGAGGGTGTAGAGGAGAGGTAGTTTATCTGTTGTGTGTGTGTGTGTGTGTGTGCGTGTGCTGCTTGCCTGGAGTAGGGCAAGTACTGTAAATGTTTGTTCTGCTTTTTTCCTAATCCTTTGACTAGAGGTATCAGACTTTTCTTGGAACTTCTTTTGTTGATACTGTGTCTGCCACTGTTTCTGGGTTATGCGTCTCTGTAGTGCTCATGTTAGGATACGTAGGGCACAGGTCGGTAGCGGGAGGGCTCAGGTATCTCATTTGTAGAGGGTTTTCCTTGAGCCTCAAGGTTCTTATTCAGTCCATGTTCTTTTCTTTGTCTTCTAATGTCTTCTAGCTTTTTGAGTTTATTGGGAGTTTAGAAACTGTAATTAGTAGAAGAAATAGTATGGCACGTGTTTTTGACAAAGTCTGTCTGGAATTAGGTATAGTTTCTTTTTGTTCTCTCTCTTTTTTTAACTTTAAATGGAGTACAGTTGATTAACAATGTTGTGATACTATTAGGTAGACAGCAGAGGAACTCAGCCTCATGTACATGCATTCTTGCCCAAACTCCTGCCCATGCAGGACTGCCACATAACTGAGCAGTGTTCCCTCTGCCATACAGCAAGACCTTGTTGGTTCCTAACTCCCAACTTTCTTCCCCCGGCCTTCCCTCCTGGCAACTGGAAGCTTGTTCTCTAAGCCTGTGAATCCATTTCTGTTTTGTAAACCAAGTTCATTTGTATCAATACTCTTCAGATTCCGAATATCAAGGATGTCGTATGATATTTCTCCTTCTCTGTTTGACTTACCTCACTCAGTATGACAGTCTTTACGTCCATTTATATTGCTGCAAATGGCCTTATTTCATTCTTTTTAATGGCTAAGTAATAATCCATTGTATACATGTAGCACATCATCTTTATATTCTGCTGTTAATGGACATTTAGGTTGCCTCCATATCTTGGCTGTTGTAAACGATACTGCAGTGAACACTGTGATGTATGTGTCCTTTCAGACTGTGTTTTTCTCTGAGTGTGTGCCCAAGAATGGGATTGCAGGGGCATGTGGTAGCTCTGTGTTTAGTTTTTTAAGGAACCTCTACACTGTTCTCCATAGTGTTTTTTTGGTTATCTTTACCTTTTGTTTTCTCACTGTATTTGTTTTCCTCAGTGCTTTTCCATTCCTTATATAATTTGGCATTTATGAATAGATTTCATTACAAAGAAGTCACAGGTAACACTGGATTGAAATTGTGAAATTGTTAGATGGGTCTAAATAATATGTATCCATTTTCTCTCTAACTTTGGAGAGCCAGTACTTATGAAAAGAGTTCCAAATTAGGTTCCAAGTTTATATAAAAAGGTAGATGCATTTAGGTTTTTCAAAGGCTCTAGGTTAGCATTAATTTAAGGCTAAACTTAAATCATAAAAAAGTATAAATAATTGCTTCTCCTCTGAATAAGATGATATACCTCATTACTATTTTCTGAGTTGACTATCATTATCTTACAGTAAGAAGAGTCAGTTTTTCACTATTGTAAAATTGAGAACTTCTTTTTAGTTTGTTTTGATGAACTGCTGAAAGACATCAATATTTTTCATATTATAGTGATAAATATTTTCTTGAAAATTGTTCAATTGTACATCTTTATTTGAAACAGCTGTTTGGAATGTTTTTAAACTTATTTGTAGATTTGTGTATTATGTGACTACCACGTAATTATAATAATTTTTAGCTAATATTCACTTTTTTGCAGTTGTAGTCTTTGATTTGCCTTTATTTATAGACTACTTTGTTATCATACTGTTTTCTTTCTTGACTTCTGCTAGTGTATTTTTCAATGACCCTATTAAGTTTCTATACAGATGAAAGAAAAATTGGTGGGAGTGAATGGTTGCAGTCAGTTGGTAGCAGAAGAGGGTGACAGCTTTATAATCACACTTTATTATGAGTTTATTATTCTCAATCTATAAATCAGCATTCAGGTTTTTAACAATTATCTTAATGCTTTATCAATGTAAACCTATAAATATTGATGTCAGACTTATATACACACAATAAATATTTGAAATGTTAACTGAATTAACATAGATAATATTTACTTACTTTGCTTTGTCTTGAAAATCATTGTACCCATTATTAAAACTGTGATCTTGAAGATACCATTTAAAGTATATGATTTTTAATTATCAATATGTTAAGTTGGGCTTTTGAAAGTGAAATTGTTAGGTGGGTCTAAATAATATGTATCCATTTTCTCTCTAACTTTGGAGAGCCAGTACTTATGAAAAGAGTTCCAAATTAGGTTCCAAGTTTATATAAAAAGGTAGATGCATTTAGGTTTTTCAAAGGCTCTAGGTTAGCATTAATTTAAGGCTAAACTTAAATCATAAAAAAGTATAAATAATTGCTTCTCCTCTGAATAAGATGATATACCTCATTACTATTTTCTGAGTTGACTATCATTATCTTACAGTAAGAAGAGTCAGTTTTTCACTATTGTAAAATTGAGAACTTCTTTTTAGTTTGTTTTGATGAACTGCTGAAAGACATCAATATTTTTCATATTATAGTGATAAATATTTTCTTGAAAATTGTTCAATTGTACATCTTTATTTGAAACAGCTGTTTGGAATGTTTTTAAACTTATTTGTAGATTTGTGTATTATGTGACTACCACGTAATTATAATAATTTTTAGCTAATATTCACTTTTTTGCAGTTGTAGTCTTTGATTTGCCTTTATTTATAGACTACTTTGTTATCATACTGTTTTCTTTCTTGACTTCTGCTAGTGTATTTTTCAATGACCCTATTAAGTTTCTATACAGATGAAAGAAAAATTGGTGGGAGTGAATGGTTGCAGTCAGTTGGTAGCAGAAGAGGGTGACAGCTTTATAATCACACTTTATTATGAGTTTATTATTCTCAATCTATAAATCAGCATTCAGGTTTTTAACAATTATCTTAATGCTTTATCAATGTAAACCTATAAATATTGATGTCAGACTTATATACACACAATAAATATTTGAAATGTTAACTGAATTAACATAGATAATATTTACTTACTTTGCTTTGTCTTGAAAATCATTGTACCCATTATTAAAACTGTGATCTTGAAGATACCATTTAAAGTATATGATTTTTAATTATCAATATGTTAAGTTGGGCTTTTTTGAAAGTGAAAGTGTTAGTCACTCAGTTGTGTCCAACTCTACGATCTCATGGACTGTAGCCTGCCAAGCTCCCCTGTCCATGGATTCTCTCGGAAGTAATTCTGCAGTGGGTTGTATTCCCTTCTACAGGGGATCTTCCTGGCCCAAGGATCAAACCAGGGCCTCAGATACCATTTAAACTATACGATCTTTAATTTTCAATATGTTAAGTAGGGTTTTGTTAGAAATGATTGAATTAATGCATGAGAGAACATTTTATAATGTTAGTTAATATGAAGAATCCCATCTTTTATCGTGTATATGAATACAAAGGCAAAAAACCCAAAGTATCCTATTTTAAATCCATTTTCTCAATTCCTGCCTTGGCGGTTGTTGTTCAGTCACTCAGTTGTGTCCGGCTCTTTGGGACCCTGTGGACTGCAGCACGTTAGGCTTCCCTGTCCTTCACTGTCTCCTGGAGCCTGCTCAAATTCATGCCCATTGAGTTTGAGCAACTCAGAACCTTTGCAGTACTCTGATCTAAAATATAACTAGAATTTGATTCTTTGAGTAGCACCTATACTAGTTCTAGATAGTAAGTAGTTCTAAGCACTAAGTTCCTGGCACTAAGGATAGAGTAGTAGTCAAAACAGATAAAGTCAGAATACATCATTATCTGTTTTGGTTACTACTTTATCCTTACTGCCTAGAAATCTGCCTGATATAGTAGGTGCTTGAAGACTGTTGACGGACAGCTTTGATTTGTAGTTAGAAGTTGTTTCATTATGATCTGAAACAAAGAAAATTCCTCAGCCCTTTACATACCTATCACCCTCTTTCCCAAAACATTTGTGTGTGTTAATAGCAGAAGGAATAGGAAAGGTAACCAGTGGAAACAGGAAACATGTTAATTATGTAAAAAAGCGTGACAAAATATAAACTCAAGTTCTGTAGGTATTGCAGTAGAATCCTGTACTTTGGTGACATCTCCCCTCTCCTCTCCCTAAGAAGGACACAGTGTTTTTCTACAGACTATTTGATTGATTTTTGTGTGAATATGTAGATTTAAATGTGCATTGCTTAAAAGTTAGAAAGTTAAGTATAAAGATGAAAGCCATTCATAAGACTCATCTTTATTTTTTTTTAACTTTTATTTTACTTCTATCTTTTACAGAGTTTTGTTGTTTACAGATATGTATGTTCTCAGGTTAGTAATATGTATATCCCCCCCATCCCACCCCTCCAGACCGTCAAACAGCACCCCTGAAGGAGCTGCTTTTCTCACAAGACTCATCTTTAAAATGAGGATAATAATAATACCTCTTTTAGAGTTAAGAGGGTTAAATGAATGAATATTTGTAAATTACTTAGAACAGTGCCTGGTACACATGAATCACTATGTAGTTGTTTGTGTACTAAAACAGAATGAAATCCTACAAGTGAACGATTTCATCTATTTGCAATCCCACGGCTTGCCCACCTTTAGATATGAAGAATGCCATCTTTTATCGTGTATATGAATACAAAGGCAAAAAACCCAAAGTATCCTATTTTAAATCCATTTTCTCAATTCCTGCCTTGGCGGTTGTTGTTCAGTCACTCAGTTGTGTCCGGCTCTTTGGGACCCTGTGGACTGCAGCACGTTAGGCTTCCCTGTCCTTCACTGTCTCCTGGAGCCTGCTCAAATTCATGCCCATTGAGTTTGAGCAACTCAGAACCTTTGCAGTACTCTGATCTAAAATATAACTAGAATTTGATTCTTTGAGTAGCACCTATACTAGTTCTAGATAGTAAGTAGTTCTAAGCACTAAGTTCCTGGCACTAAGGATAGAGTAGTAGTCAAAACAGATAAAGTCAGAATACATCATTATCTGTTTTGGTTACTACTTTATCCTTACTGCCTAGAAATCTGCCTGATATAGTAGGTGCTTGAAGACTGTTGACGGACAGCTTTGATTTGTAGTTAGAAGTTGTTTCATTATGATCTGAAACAAAGAAAATTCCTCAGCCCTTTACATACCTATCACCCTCTTTCCCAAAACATTTGTGTGTGTTAATAGCAGAAGGAATAGGAAAGGTAACCAGTGGAAACAGGAAACATGTTAATTATGTAAAAAAGCGTGACAAAATATAAACTCAAGTTCTGTAGGTATTGCAGTAGAATCCTGTACTTTGGTGACATCTCCCCTCTCCTCTCCCTAAGAAGGACACAGTGTTTTTCTACAGACTATTTGATTGATTTTTGTGTGAATATGTAGATTTAAATGTGCATTGCTTAAAAGTTAGAAAGTTAAGTATAAAGATGAAAGCCATTCATAAGACTCATCTTTATTTTTTTTTAACTTTTATTTTACTTCTATCTTTTACAGAGTTTTGTTGTTTACAGATATGTATGTTCTCAGGTTAGTAATATGTATATCCCCCCCATCCCACCCCTCCAGACCGTCAAACAGCACCCCTGAAGGAGCTGCTTTTCTCACAAGACTCATCTTTAAAATGAGGATAATAATAATACCTCTTTTAGAGTTAAGAGGGTTAAATGAATGAATATTTGTAAATTACTTAGAACAGTGCCTGGTACACATGAATCACTATGTAGTTGTTTGTGTACTAAAACAGAATGAAATCCTACAAGTGAACGATTTCATCTATTTGCAATCCCACGGACTGTAGCCCACCAGACTCCTCTGTCCATGGGCTTTTCCAGTCAGGAATACTGGAGTGGGTTGCCATTTTTCTTCTCCAGGAGATCTTCCTGACCCAGGGATCAAACCTGGGTCTTCTGCATTGTAGACAGACTCTTTACCGTCTGAGCCATTGGGGAAGCTTCATTCAAATTACACCCACCCACCCACCCACTAGAGGTTAGATTATTCATTTAAGAATTTTCACGGTGACACTAAGGAAAAGAAATTCTCATAATGAACTCTGTTAAACGATAAAGCAGAAACATAATCTTCCCCTTGTCTTACCTATCTATGGATTTGTTTGTTTTAATCACTATGGCTTTTGTTTAGTTTTAGTCATTTAAACTTCAGGTGTTCTTAAAAGCGGCATCTTTTATACCATCAGAATCAGTTTTGCCTATAAAGTTGGTCAATTAAATAGATTTAATTGATCAATATTTTCCTATTTGTGACCCTTTTCTTTTAGGCATTGAGGAAAGTTCCTCTTACACCCTTGTGCTGAAAGTCATCAGATGATGTTTATTTAATGTGATAAATCAGCCTAGAGGTTTGAACTTGGTGACCTTCTTTAGTCCCTTGTTTGTTTTTTTTTAACTAAAAAACACTGGATTAATTTCATGTGTATAGGCAAGAAGCCAACATTTATTGAAAGTGCATTGTGCCACTCAAGATACTATGTGTTTTATAATGTTTCCAGTATATAAAAACATCTAGAGAGTAATACACATGCAGTTTCATCTGTAGCACACCAGGCTCCTCTGTCTTGGAGTTTGCTTAGATTCATGTCCATTGAGTCAGTGAAGCTATGTAACCATTTCATCCTCTGCTGCCCCCTTTTCCTTTTGCCTTTGATCTTTCCCAACATCAGGGACTTTTCCAGAGTTGGCTCTTCACATTAGGTGGCCGAAGTATTGGAATTTCAGCTTTAGTATCATGCCTTCCAGTGAATATTCAGGTCTGATTTCCCTTAGGATTGATCTCCTTGCAGTCCAAGGGACTCTCAAGAGTCTTCTGCAGCACCACAATTTGAAAGCGTCAGTTCTCTGGTACTCAGCCCCTTTATGGTCCAGCTCTCACATCCATAGATGATTAAGGGAAAGACCACAGCTTTGACTATATGACTTTTGTTAGCAAAGTATGTCTTTGTGTTTTAATATGCTATCTGGATTTGTCATAGCTTTCCCTCCCAGGAGAAAGTATCTTTTAATTTCATGACTGCAGTCATCATCCACAGTAAGTTTGGAGTAAAATCTGTCTTTGCTGCCACTTTTTCCCCTTGTATTTGCTATGAAGTGATGGGACTGGATGCTATGATCTTAGTTTTTGAATATTGAGTTTCAAGCCAGCTTTTTCCCCTCTCCTCTTTCATCATCATTAAGAGGCTCTTTAGTTCCTCTTCACTTTCTGCCATTAGAATGGTATCATCTGTATATCTGAGGTTGTTGATATTTCTCCGAGTAGCCTTGGTTCCACCTTGTGATTCATCCAGATCAGCATTTTGCAGTATTTACTCTGCATATAAATTAAATAAGCAAGATGACAATATACTTTTCATACTCCTTCCCCAATTTTGAACCAATCTGTTGATCCATGTCTGGTTCTAACTGTTGCTTCTTGACCCACCCACAGGTTTCTTAGGAGACAGGTAAGGTGGTCTGATACTCCCTTCTCTTGAAGAATTGTCCACATTTGGGGTCCACAGAAGCCAACTTTTGAATGCTGTGCCACTCAAGATACTATGTGTTTTATAATGTTTCCAGTATATAAAAACATCTAGAGAGTAATACACATGCAGTTTCATCTGTAGCACACCAGGCTCCTCTGTCTTGGAGTTTGCTTAGATTCATGTCCATTGAGTCAGTGAAGCTATGTAACCATTTCATCCTCTGCTGCCCCCTTTTCCTTTTGCCTTTGATCTTTCCCAACATCAGGGACTTTTCCAGAGTTGGCTCTTCACATTAGGTGGCCGAAGTATTGGAATTTCAGCTTTAGTATCATGCCTTCCAGTGAATATTCAGGTCTGATTTCCCTTAGGATTGATCTCCTTGCAGTCCAAGGGACTCTCAAGAGTCTTCTGCAGCACCACAATTTGAAAGCGTCAGTTCTCTGGTACTCAGCCCCTTTATGGTCCAGCTCTCACATCCATAGATGATTAAGGGAAAGACCACAGCTTTGACTATATGACTTTTGTTAGCAAAGTATGTCTTTGTGTTTTAATATGCTATCTGGATTTGTCATAGCTTTCCCTCCCAGGAGAAAGTATCTTTTAATTTCATGACTGCAGTCATCATCCACAGTAAGTTTGGAGTAAAATCTGTCTTTGCTGCCACTTTTTCCCCTTGTATTTGCTATGAAGTGATGGGACTGGATGCTATGATCTTAGTTTTTGAATATTGAGTTTCAAGCCAGCTTTTCCCTCTCCTCTTTCATCATCATTAAGAGGCTCTTTAGTTCCTCTTCACTTTCTGCCATTAGAATGGTATCATCTGTATATCTGAGGTTGTTGATATTTCTCCGAGTAGCCTTGGTTCCACCTTGTGATTCATCCAGATCAGCATTTTGCAGTATTTACTCTGCATATAAATTAAATAAGCAAGATGACAATATACTTTTCATACTCCTTCCCCAATTTTGAACCAATCTGTTGATCCATGTCTGGTTCTAACTGTTGCTTCTTGACCCACCCACAGGTTTCTTAGGAGACAGGTAAGGTGGTCTGATACTCCCATCTCTTGAAGAATTGTCCACAGTTTGTGGTGATCCACAGAATCAAAGGCTTTAGCATAGTTAATGAAGCAGAAATAGATATTTTTCTGGAATTCCTTCGCTTTCTCCATGATCTAACAAATGTTGATAATTTGGTCCCTCTTCCTTTTCTAAACTGAGCTTGTACATCTGAATGTTCTTGGTTCACATACTGTTGAAGACTGGCTTGAAGGCTTTTGAGTATAACCTAGCTAGCATGTGAAATGAGTATAGTTATCCAGTAGTTTGAACATTCTTGAAGTAGCTTTCTTCAAGTAGCTTTTTCCCCCTTTTTACATTTAAGTAGATTATAAAATAGTTAAGTAACTTGCTAGGTAGTGAATTGGAGCTACTACTCAAAATTCAGTCTGCTTGACTTCAGAGCCCATCCTATTCCACATGAAAACTGAAAAATTAAATTGGGATATCATGTTATTGACCTTCATTATGTCAGATTAATATTCTTGTCATCTTCATTGTCTTTGAGAACATATTGTGGATGGTATCAGACAGTGCCTTTCTTTATTCTTTTTAACTT
Source organism: Tragulus kanchil (assembly GCA_022376925.1). NCBI lineage: Eukaryota > Metazoa > Chordata > Mammalia > Artiodactyla > Tragulidae > Tragulus > Tragulus kanchil. The sequence goes on from JAIOJX010000002.1 coordinate 60,333,240, forward strand.
TTTTTAAAAACCTCATTATTTTAAGTGCTCTCATATGTTGTAACAGCAGGTTCCTTTGTCAGCCATCCTGTTTGGAATAAATAACCTGTGCTATGCCAACATGATTTATTGCTCATGCTTCCTCTCTATGTTTTGAGTAACTTTATTGTAAAAGCATATAAAGTGTTTTAGACGTGTGCAAATGTCTGAGTGACTAAAGCAGTTCACCTGGCTGCTTGGCTACCTGCTGTGGACAGCGCTTCACTTGATAGCAGAGAGGGTAGGAGAACAGATTTGCATTCTCAAATAGGACCACTACATGGAATCCTTTCACCATTTTTCCTCTAACGACCTCCACAGAAAATTTACCAAAGATTTCAGGGGATCAGAGCACATATTCATATGATTTATTTATGTTTTTTGACCATTCTAAGTCAGCGTGATGAGAGCAGAAGTTCTCTTACTGAGCAGGTGGTGTTAATTGTAAATCCCTTTTCTTGGGTACTTTCACAGGTTTCTTAGGAGACAGGTAAGGTGGTCTGATACTCCCATCTCTTGAAGAATTGTCCACAGTTTGTGGTGATCCACAGAATCAAAGGCTTTAGCATAGTTAATGAAGCAGAAATAGATATTTTTCTGGAATTCCTTCGCTTTCTCCATGATCTAACAAATGTTGATAATTTGGTCCCTCTTCCTTTTCTAAACTGAGCTTGTACATCTGAATGTTCTTGGTTCACATACTGTTGAAGACTGGCTTGAAGGCTTTTGAGTATAACCTAGCTAGCATGTGAAATGAGTATAGTTATCCAGTAGTTTGAACATTCTTGAAGTAGCTTTCTTCAAGTAGCTTTTTCCCCCTTTTTACATTTAAGTAGATTATAAAATAGTTAAGTAACTTGCTAGGTAGTGAATTGGAGCTACTACTCAAAATTCAGTCTGCTTGACTTCAGAGCCCATCCTATTCCACATGAAAACTGAAAAATTAAATTGGGATATCATGTTATTGACCTTCATTATGTCAGATTAATATTCTTGTCATCTTCATTGTCTTTGAGAACATATTGTGGATGGTATCAGACAGTGCCTTTCTTTATTCTTTTTAACTTTTTTTAAAAACCTCATTATTTTAAGTGCTCTCATATGTTGTAACAGCAGGTTCCTTTGTCAGCCATCCTGTTTGGAATAAATAACCTGTGCTATGCCAACATGATTTATTGCTCATGCTTCCTCTCTATGTTTTGAGTAACTTTATTGTAAAAGCATATAAAGTGTTTTAGACGTGTGCAAATGTCTGAGTGACTAAAGCAGTTCACCTGGCTGCTTGGCTACCTGCTGTGGACAGCGCTTCACTTGATAGCAGAGAGGGTAGGAGAACAGATTTGCATTCTCAAATAGGACCACTACATGGAATCCTTTCACCATTTTTCCTCTAACGACCTCCACAGAAAATTTACCAAAGATTTCAGGGGATCAGAGCACATATTCATATGATTTATTTATGTTTTTTGACCATTCTAAGTCAGCGTGATGAGAGCAGAAGTTCTCTTACTGAGCAGGTGGTGTTAATTGTAAATCCCTTTTCTTGGGTACTTTCACACTGGATTTTATGTATCTATGTGTGAGGTTGTTTAATCTTTAAACAACCTATAAGCACAGGGTACACTGGATGGTTTCTTCTTTTTTAAACCAGGTAATATCTTAAAAATACCATATATATTTTATTATGTGAGGATTCCATAAAATTATTAATGCTTTAGAGAAAATTTGGGAAATAGAGGCAGGAAGAGGAAAATCACTCACAATCTTTGCCATTCTAATAAAAATACTAATGCTTTGACATTTTTTGTGCTTTTCTTTAAAATAATCTTATGCATTTAAAGTCAAAAAAATTAAAGCTAGGGCTTCCCTCGTGGTCCAGTGGGTAAGGACACCGCCTTGCAGTGCATGGGGCGCCGGTTTGATCCCTGGCCTGGGAAGATCCCACATGCCGCGGAGCGGCTGGACAAATGTGTCCAATTACTGAGCCGGAGCTCTGGAGCGCATGCGCCCAGAGCTGGCACTCTGCGACAACAGAGGCCACTGCGATGGGAGACCCACACGGGCCAAAGAACAAAGATGGATGAAAATAGATAAATGAAAGACCAATAGAAGTGGCCCACCCGCCCCCCTCCCTCCACCCCCACCCCCAATAATAAAAAAAATTAAAGCTAACGTCTCAGGTAATACATTAAAATCTCTTTTGGACCCAAGGATACAATTTATCATGATGATGTCCAGGATTTTCAAACCATATATGTTTGTGTCATGGGCTATTTTATTGCCTTGTCCACTCTGAATTATTAATTCTTGTAATTTGCTATGGAAAAATATTTTTTTTATTTTTCATGATTTGCCTGGCTTTCTCAGTAACAAAAATAATGACCTTATTTGTGAGCAATTTTAAGAGCTTTGAGAAATGTATTTTTCTCTATAAATCTCTAAAAATTAGTGGTAGTTTTTTTTTTAAATGATGCTATAGCAAATTACTGTATATTTTATGTTGTTCCTTTGTATACAGCCATTAGGTGTATCATTTTGGGATCAGCTATATTCATATGATTATTTATGTTTTTGACCATTCTAAGTCAGCGTGATGAGAGCAGAAGTTCTCTTACTGAGCAGGTGGTGTTAATTGTAAATCCCTTTTCTTGGGTACTTTCACACTGGATTTTATGTATCTATGTGTGAGGTTGTTTAATCTTTAAACAACCTATAAGCACAGGGTACACTGGATGGTTTCTTCTTTTTTAAACCAGGTAATATCTTAAAAATACCATATATATTTTATTATGTGAGGATTCCATAAAATTATTAATGCTTTAGAGAAAATTTGGGAAATAGAGGCAGGAAGAGGAAAATCACTCACAATCTTTGCCATTCTAATAAAAATACTAATGCTTTGACATTTTTTGTGCTTTTCTTTAAAATAATCTTATGCATTTAAAGTCAAAAAAATTAAAGCTAGGGCTTCCCTCGTGGTCCAGTGGGTAAGGACACCGCCTTGCAGTGCATGGGGCGCCGGTTTGATCCCTGGCCTGGGAAGATCCCACATGCCGCGGAGCGGCTGGACAAATGTGTCCAATTACTGAGCCGGAGCTCTGGAGCGCATGCGCCCAGAGCTGGCACTCTGCAACAACAGAGGCCACTGCAATGGGAGACCCACACGGGCCAAAGAACAAAGATGGATGAAAATAGATAAATGAAAGACCAATAGAAGTGGCCCACCCGCCCCCCTCCCTCCACCCCACCCCAATAATAAAAAAAATTAAAGCTAACGTCTCAGGTAATACATTAAAATCTCTTTTGGACCCAAGGATACAATTTATCATGATGATGTCCAGGATTTTCAAACCATATATGTTTGTGTCATGGGCTATTTTATTGCCTTGTCCACTCTGAATTATTAATTCTTGTAATTTGCTATGGAAAAATATTTTTTTTATTTTTCATGATTTGCCTGGCTTTCTCAGTAACAAAAATAATGACCTTATTTGTGAGCAATTTTAAGAGCTTTGAGAAATGTATTTTTCTCTATAAATCTCTAAAAATTAGTGGTAGTTTTTTTTTTAAATGATGCTATAGCAAATTACTGTATATTTTATGTTGTTCCTTTGTATACAGCCATTAGGTGTATCATTTTGGGATCAGCTATTTTTGGTTTCCCTGAGGGCACAGTTCTACTCATATTCTTTTATGTAATTTAGGTAGCTAGAGAGCCATTTTCAGTTTCATTTTTGCTACCACATAAATATGGCTAAAATATACATGGAAGTCTCAACCATGCGTCCATTCCTGCTGATATTTTTTAATATTATGTACCTACCATTGCTTAAAATTCTTGGATTCCAAAGATGAGTAAAACATAATCTTGGCTTTCAGGGGGCTCTGTTACATGAAAGTTTTAGGACTTTATTTAATATCTTTATTTAATAGTTTTGGATATATTGGTTTGCTGTTTAGTTGATTTAATTGGTTTACTATTGAATTGATTTAATTGGTTTACTATTTAATACCTTTAATAATTTGGGATATATTGGTTTACTATTTAATTGATTTATTTTGAATACATTTATATAATTCAATGCAATATAATACAAAAGTTAGAAATATATACTATGGGGGCTTCCCCTGGTGGTCCAGTGGATAAGGACACCGCCTTGCAGTGCAAGGGGCTCCGGTTCGATCCCTGGCCTGGGAAGATCCCACGTGCCGCGGAGCGGCTGGACTGATGTGTCCAATCACCGAGCCGGAGCTCTGGAGCGCATGTGCCCAGAGCTGGCGCTCTGAGACAACAGACGCCACCGCGATGGGAGGCCCGCAGGAGCCAAAGAACAAAGACGGATGAAAATAGAGAAATGAAAGACCAATAGAAGTGGCCCACCCACTCCCCTCCCTCCCCAACCCGACCCCCGCCCAAAAAAAAAAATAAAAATAAAAAATAAAAATAAATCTTTAAAAAAAAAAAAAAGAAATATATATACTATGAAAAGTTTCTTTTCCAAAACGTTTTCCTACTTATCTATTGTTCTTCCCTAAAGAGAGTATATTCATAGAAAGATTTACGACTGACTTGCTGAAGGCTCAGATGATGGTTCGAACTTTTTTTTGAAATCAGATATTTTTACATTAAAGTGTGTACTTTTTTTTTTTAGATAAAATGCTATTATTACACACTTACTACACTACAGGAAAGAATGAACAGGTTGCTTATATGCATTAGAAGACCAGAAATTTTGTGGCTTGCTTCATTGTGGTATTTGTTTTGTTGTGGTGGTCTGGAACAAACCCCAAACCTCTCTCTCTTTCATTGTATCTACCTACCTATTATTTACCATTTTTACCTATAATATGTAAATATGCATGACTTTAGAATAGTATCTTTGACTCTTAAACCCAGCACTGCTGACAGGGACCATTCTAGCCTCCTCTCTCTTTGCTTATTTGTAACTTCTTTACCTGACAACCAGAAATCTGGTACTGCTTAGCAACAATGTATTTACTTATTCAACCCTGGCAAACGTGTACAATGGAATAAGAATTGCTAATCTGTGTAATGTGAAACAAATTTTCCATTTAGGCTACACTATTTATTTATAGTTCTTTTTTGGCTTTGCTGTTCTTTCCTAGTGTTAATTAGGGTGGCAACTTTCCCCACCCATCCTGATCAGTGAGGTCATGTTGTACATTTTTCATACAGAGATTCACTTATCATATTCTTCATTCCATCCTAGGATTCTCCTGTCCTGGTTGACTTAAGAAATTTGTATACATTAAGGTTCACTCTTTGTGATTTTTTGTTGGTTTTGTGTTTTCTTTTCCTATGGGTTTTCACAAATATATATGTGTGTGTGTATACACACACACACACACACACACACACACATATATAGTCATGTATCCAGCACCACAGTATCATACAGAACAGTTTCAAGAGTTATCCTATAAATGCCCTTGTGGAATCTCTTTGTTGTTAACAACTCCTCCCAGATCTTAAGGGAAAAGTTTCTCATCATTCAATCTGATGTTAGCTGTACACTTCTTTCTTTTATTAAATTGAGGATGTTTCCTCAATTCCTTATGTGTTGAGAGTTTCTATCATGAATGGTTCTTGGATTTTGTCACGTGCTTTTCTGTACCTGTTGTAATCATATGAGTTTTCCTTTTTAGCTTGTTGATGTGATTGATTACATGGACTAATTTTCAAATATTGAGCTTGCATACATGGGTCATGCTATACAAATGTTTTTATGCATTGTTGAATTCAGTTTGCTAATGTGTTGTTGAATGTATTTTCATTGGTGTTCATGAGAAATATTCATTATAAATTTTGTTTTTTATAATGTCTTTGCCTGGTTTTCGTAATGAGGTGATGCTGCTATAAGAGAGTGAGTTTAAAAGTGTTCTCTTGGCTTCCGTTTCTGGGAGCGTGTAGAGAATTGGTATCGTTTCCTCTTTTAAGTGTTTGGTAGAATTCACAGATGGAACCAACTAGACCTTGGCATGGTGATTTCTGTTTTTTGAACTTACTAGTTACTGATTCAATTGTCTAATAGATGTAGACCTATTTAGATTATCTATTTCTCCTTGTATGAACTTTTGTAGATTATATTTTCTAAGAAAATGGTCCATTTCATGAAAGTTATTAAATTTCTGGGCATATAGTTGTTTTTAATATTTTAAAATCTTTTTAATGTCACAGGATCAGTATAGACAGGCTGCATTTCATTTCTGGTATTAGTGATTTGTGTCTTCTTTTCTTGACAAGTCTAGCTCTAGGAATTTATAATTTTATTGGTCTTTACAAACAGGCAGCTTTTGCTTTTGTTGATTTTTATCTATTGATACCCTATTTTAATTTTTACTGATGATTCCTCAAATTTTTAGTATTTCTTTTCTTCTTGTTTTAGATTTAATTTGCTCCTTCTCCCCCATAGTCTCCTTAAAGTAGAAGTTTAGTTTATGGGTTTTAAATCTTTATATTTTCCCTAGCATATGCATCTAAATGCTAGGAATTTCCATATAAACACACACTTAGCTGCATTTTGCAGATTTTGATATTTTCATTTTCACTTAGTTCAGAATATTTCAAATTTCTCTTGAGATGTTATTAACCCTTACATTATTTAGAAGTGTATTTTTTAATCTCCAGACATTTTTGATTTTCCACTACAGTTCTGTTACTTATTTTTATTTTAACTGTGAACTCAGAGTGTACTATGCGTGATTTGTATTCTTTAAGTTTGTTGAATAGTGTATTATGATTTGGTATGTGGTCTGTCTTGGTCAGTGTTCCATTGAGCTTGAGAATATTGTATGTTTTGCTATTATTGGATGAAGTGTCACAGAATGTCAATTATATCTGTTTTATTGATAATACTATTCAGTTCTGCTATATTCTTGTTGATTTTCTGCCTACTGGGTCTGTCGATTACTGATTGGAATGTCGATTACTGATTGGAATGTGATGTCTTTAATGATAGTGCCTCTTATATTTTGATATTTTTTCCTTTTCTATTTTGACATTTTACTGTTAGGCTCTGCAAATTAAGGGTTATTTTGTGTTCTTGGGAAACTCATCTTTTTATCATTATGGAGTGCCCCTCTTCATCTTTGATAATTTTCTTTGGTCTGATGGTGATCTTGTCTGAAATTAATATAGATTCTTCAGTTTTTTTTTTTTTTTTATTAGTGTTTACATGGTATACCTTTCTTCAGTCTTTTACTGTGTCTTTCTTTCTAAAGTAGTTTCTTTAAACTAGAAAATATGTAGTAGAAATTATGTGTTTGCCCCCCCCCCTTTATTTTCGTTAGTCTACTTTGACAGTTTCTGTACTTTAATTGGTAAATTTAGATCATCCACTTTAAAATGATTATTATCATATTTGTAACTGTTCCAATCATTGCTTTTGTTCTTTTATTTACTTACTGTTTTGGGTCTTCCACTATTTCTCTCTAGTCTCCAGTTTGAGTTCAGCTTTTTGTTTGATTTTATTCCATTTTCTTTCCTAATTTAGCATATGAATTATACTTTTTTTTTTGAAGAAAATATTTTTAATTGTTTTTTAAGAGCTTGCTACTGATTCACGAATTTGCAACTAATCTAAGCCTACTTTCAGATAATACCATACCACCTCAGGGGTAGTACAAGTACTTTATAAAAGTGTATTTCAAATTTTTCCTTCTTGTACCTTAAAAATTGGTATTATTCATTTCTCTTATCCTTAAGCTATAATCATCAAACAGTGTGTTTTACTATTATTTTGAACAAACTTATCTGGTAGATCAATTAAGAATAAGAATAATAAAAGATTTTATTTTGCCCTCATTTATTCCTTCACTAATGCTCTTCCTATATTTTATATAGATGTTAGTTTCCAGCTTAAATCGTTTTCTTCTTCCTTTTTTACATTCTTTGAAAGGCATTTGTACTAGTGACAGTACCTCAGTTTTCCCTTGTCTGAGTAGTTATATTTGTCCTTCATTTTTGAAGAATCATTTCACTGGATACAATGTTCTAGGTTAGTGGGCTGTTTTTACTTTTAATGCTTCAAATAGTTTATTCCACTTTCTTTTTGCTTGCATGATTTCTGAGAAGTCTGAAGTAATTCTTTCTCTGTAGGTAACATGTTTGTTTTCCTTCTGGCTTCTTTCAGAATTTGCTCTTTGGTTTTCTGCAGTTTGAGTAGCATTTGCCTAGGTATAATTTTCTTTTTTATATCTGTTTTGCTTATTAGTCCTCATGCATCCTGTGTCTATGGCTTAGAATCTGTCATTAATTTTGGAAAATTCTCAGTCATTATTACTTTATGTATTTCTTCTCTTCCTGTCTTTCGTTAGTCTACTTTGACAGTTTCTGTACTTTAATTGGTAAATTTAGATCATCCACTTTAAAATGATTATTATCATATTTGTAACTGTTCCAATCATTGCTTTTGTTCTTTTATTTACTTACTGTTTTGGGTCTTCCACTATTTCTCTCTAGTCTCCAGTTTGAGTTCAGCTTTTTGTTTGATTTTATTCCATTTTCTTTCCTAATTTAGCATATGAATTATACTTTTTTTTTTGAAGAAAATATTTTTAATTGTTTTTTAAGAGCTTGCTACTGATTCACGAATTTGCAACTAATCTAAGCCTACTTTCAGATAATACCATACCACCTCAGGGGTAGTACAAGTACTTTATAAAAGTGTATTTCAAATTTTTCCTTCTTGTACCTTAAAAATTGGTATTATTCATTTCTCTTATCCTTAAGCTATAATCATCAAACAGTGTGTTTTACTATTATTTTGAACAAACTTATCTGGTAGATCAATTAAGAATAAGAATAATAAAAGATTTTATTTTGCCCTCATTTATTCCTTCACTAATGCTCTTCCTATATTTTATATAGATGTTAGTTTCCAGCTTAAATCGTTTTCTTCTTCCTTTTTTACATTCTTTGAAAGGCATTTGTACTAGTGACAGTACCTCAGTTTTCCCTTGTCTGAGTAGTTATATTTGTCCTTCATTTTTGAAGAATCATTTCACTGGATACAATGTTCTAGGTTAGTGGGCTGTTTTTACTTTTAATGCTTCAAATAGTTTATTCCACTTTCTTTTTGCTTGCATGATTTCTGAGAAGTCTGAAGTAATTCTTTCTCTGTAGGTAACATGTTTGTTTTCCTTCTGGCTTCTTTCAGAATTTGCTCTTTGGTTTTCTGCAGTTTGAGTAGCATTTGCCTAGGTATAATTTTCTTTTTTATATCTGTTTTGCTTATTAGTCCTCATGCATCCTGTGTCTATGGCTTAGAATCTGTCATTAATTTTGGAAAATTCTCAGTCATTATTACTTTATGTATTTCTTCTCTTCCTGTCTTTCTTTACCTTCTGACATTCTGGTTGCTTGTATATTGTACCATTTTGTGCATATCCCATGGTTCGTGGACGTTCTGTTCCATCTTTTTCTTTTCTTTCTTTGCCTTTCAGTTTTAGAAGCTTTTATTGACACATTCTCAAGCCTACTTCTTCTTTTTCAGCTGCATGTGTAGCCTGCTGATGCGCCTGCCACAGGCCACCTTCATTCCCATTAGTGTCACTTGTTTCTAGAATTTCCTTTTCATTGTTTCTGAAACAATGTATGTCTCTGCTTATACCACCTATCTATGCTTTTCTTTTAAACTTCTTATTTATTTATTTTTTAAATTTATTTTTTACTAGAGAACACTTGCTGTACAATATTGTTGGCTTCTGGCATGCAGCAGTGTGAATCAGTTCTAAGTATACATGTGTCCCCTCTCTCTTGAAATTCTGCCCCATCCCACCCCTCTAGGCTGTCATTCAGTACCCTGTTGAGCTCCCTGTGTTATACAGTAACTTCCCATCAGCTCTCTGATGTATCACATACATATGATAATGTATATGTTTCAGCGTTACTCTCTCAATTCGCCCCGCCCTCTTCTTCCCCCACCGTGTCCAAAGTCCAAGAACAGATAAATGGATGAAGAAGTTGTGGTACATACATACCGTGGAATATTACTCAACTATATAAAGGAATGAAATTGTGCCATCTGGAGATATGTGGATGGACCTAGAGACTGTCATACAGGGTAAAATCCTAGGGATAAGTTTAACCAAGGACCTGAAAGACCTTACTGAGAAAACTACCACACTGATGACAAACACTGAGGGTGATACAGACCAATTCAAGGACATGTCCTGCTCGCGGACTGGAAGAGTTAAAATTGTTGAAATGACCATACTACTCAAGGCAGTTTATAGCTTCAGTGCAATACTTAGCAAAATACCAATGACATTTTTCACAGAAGTAAAACAAATAATTCTAATATTTGTGTACAAACACAAAAATTTCAAATAGTCAAAACAATGTTGAAAAGAACAAAGCTGGAGGTATCTTACTCCCTCATTACTTTATGTATTTCTTCTCTTCCTGTCTTTCTTTACCTTCTGACATTCTGGTTGCTTGTATATTGTACCATTTTGTGCATATCCCATGGTTCGTGGACGTTCTGTTCCATCTTTTTCTTTTCTTTCTTTGCCTTTCAGTTTTAGAAGCTTTTATTGACACATTCTCAAGCCTACTTCTTCTTTTTCAGCTGCATGTGTAGCCTGCTGATGCGCCTGCCACAGGCCACCTTCATTCCCATTAGTGTCACTTGTTTCTAGAATTTCCTTTTCATTGTTTCTGAAACAATGTATGTCTCTGCTTATACCACCTATCTATGCTTTTCTTTTAAACTTCTTATTTATTTATTTTTTAAATTTATTTTTTACTAGAGAACACTTGCTGTACAATATTGTTGGCTTCTGGCATGCAGCAGTGTGAATCAGTTCTAAGTATACATGTGTCCCCTCTCTCTTGAAATTCTGCCCCATCCCACCCCTCTAGGCTGTCATTCAGTACCCTGTTGAGCTCCCTGTGTTATACAGTAACTTCCCATCAGCTCTCTGATGTATCACATACATATGATAATGTATATGTTTCAGCGTTACTCTCTCAATTCGCCCCGCCCTCTTCTTCCCCCACCGTGTCCAAAGTCCAAGAACAGATAAATGGATGAAGAAGTTGTGGTACATACATACCGTGGAATATTACTCAACTATATAAAGGAATGAAATTGTGCCATCTGGAGATATGTGGATGGACCTAGAGACTGTCATACAGGGTAAAATCCTAGGGATAAGTTTAACCAAGGACCTGAAAGACCTTACTGAGAAAACTACCACACTGATGACAAACACTGAGGGTGATACAGACCAATTCAAGGACATGTCCTGCTCGCGGACTGGAAGAGTTAAAATTGTTGAAATGACCATACTACTCAAGGCAGTTTATAGCTTCAGTGCAATACTTAGCAAAATACCAATGACATTTTTCACAGAAGTAAAACAAATAATTCTAATATTTGTGTACAAACACAAAAATTTCAAATAGTCAAAACAATGTTGAAAAGAACAAAGCTGGAGGTATCTTACTCCCTCATTTCTTAAGAATTTTTATAGTTTTAGATATTGAATTTAGATCTTTGATTGATTTTGAATTAATATTTGCATGTGGTGTTAAGCAAGGATCTAACTTCATTTTATTTCCTGTGGATTACTAAGTTTTCCAGCACCATTATTGAAAAGCCTATCCTTTTGTCATAGAATGGTCTTGGCACACTGTGGAATGTCCAAAATCTAGTTATATGTGTATATATGTATATATATATATATATATATGTATATATACACACATATATACACAGACACACAGACACACACACACACACACACATATATATATATATATATATATATATGGTGTTTGTTTCTGTGCTCTTTATTGTATTCCATTGGTCTGTGTTTGTCTTATGCCACCACCACACCAACAGATTATGTTGTATATTTTCATATTAGGAGGTATGACTCCTGTGTTTTTACTTTTCAAGAGTATTTTGGCTATTCAGGGTCCCTTGAGATTCCATAATTTAAGTCTTTTGACTAAAGGTCGTTGGGATTTTGATAAGAACTGCATTGCCTCTATGGATTGCTTCGGGTAGCATTTAGGTATGGATCTGTGGTTTTCTATTTGTGGAGCAAAGAGTGGGGTTTGACAGAGTGACTGAGCACATGCAGTGTCTTTGTCTGGCTTTGGTATTATTTTATGGGGGTCTTAATGTGTTGGAAGTGGTCCTTTCTCTTCACTGTTTTGGAAATTTCAAGATGGATTGGTATTAGTTCATCTTGAAATTTTTGGTAGAATTCACTAGTGAAGGCATCAGGTCCAGAGCTTTTCTTTGTTGAGATTTTTGATTAACAGTTTAGTCTTTTTACTAGTTAGAGGCCTATTCAGATTTTCTATTTCTCATTTCCTAAGTTGTAAAATCACGCTTTTGTTTTAAGGTCTTTCTTTTTATTTATAATTGTTTCTAGCTATAAATTCCTTGCTTAGCACTGCTTTAGACGCATCTCATAAATTTTGGTACGCTTATATTGTTTTCATATTTCTCTGAGTATTTCCTATTTTTCCTTGTATTTTCTTCATTTGCTTATTGTTTCTAAAGTGTGTGTAAATAACTTCTACAAATTTGTGATTTCTCTAGGTTTCCTTTGGCTTTCAATTTCTCACTTTATCTTGTTGTATTTTAGAAGATACTTTATATGATTTCTATATTTTAAAGTCTCCTGAGAATCAGTGGCCTGACATATAGTCTCTCTGGGAAAATATCCCATTTTCACTTGAGAAAAATGTGTTTGGTGTTCTTAGTCTATGTATGTTTGATTTAATTGGTTTATTGTGTCTTGGTGTGGGTCTCTTTGATTGTATTTTATATGGAGTTTGTTGATCTTCTTAAATATTTATATTATTGTATTTTATCATATTGGGGAAAATATTATCCATTATTTCTGCAAATATTCTTTCTGTCTTCTTCTGGAATTCTCACAGCAAACCCATGTTGATCTACTTAATGGTGTCCCACAATTCCCTTACACTCTCTTTTCTTAGCTTAGATCTGTGTTCTTTCTGTTCTTCAGATTGAGTGCATTTTGTTGTTAAATCCTCAAGTTTTCTGATTACTCCTTTTCCTTCTTGAAATCTACTTTGCATTCTCTTAGTGAATTTTTCACATCAGTTTTTGTATCTTTTTTGAGAAGGGCAAATTTCTATGGTCTAATTAGTGATGCAAGGCAGATTAACAGGAGAAAAGAAAAGTTAATTTGTAGCACAGAGGTTTCATAGAAATGGAACCCCTGAAGTGATCAAGGCTAGCTGTTTATATATTAACTTTGGACAAAGAGACAATTATTTGTGACAATTTTAACAAAGAGGCTTTCTTTACTTGTAGTAGCAGACTAATGAAGAATTCACACAGTTTTTATTTTTTTAGATACAACTTTCTTAGTCTAATTTCCTAATTCTGTGGATAAGGAAGCTTTCTTTACTTTGGGTAGAGGGAAATACTTTCGTATTGGAGATTTCTTTCTTACTCTTGGGGTAAGAGAAGGATCAGAGTATTGTTTTCCTCTATCATTTTCTCCCTCACTGATTATTTCTCAAGTAACTTTAATTCAAAATAATCTATATGCCATTGTGGCATGTCTTGGGGCAGCCTGCTCTCAGTCAAGAAACTTGACCTATGAATATAAATATTCATATGTAAGTCTGAAAATGCTTATTGTTTCTAAAGTGTGTGTAAATAACTTCTACAAATTTGTGATTTCTCTAGGTTTCCTTTGGCTTTCAATTTCTCACTTTATCTTGTTGTATTTTAGAAGATACTTTATATGATTTCTATATTTTAAAGTCTCCTGAGAATCAGTGGCCTGACATATAGTCTCTCTGGGAAAATATCCCATTTTCACTTGAGAAAAATGTGTTTGGTGTTCTTAGTCTATGTATGTTTGATTTAATTGGTTTATTGTGTCTTGGTGTGGGTCTCTTTGATTGTATTTTATATGGAGTTTGTTGATCTTCTTAAATATTTATATTATTGTATTTTATCATATTGGGGAAAATATTATCCATTATTTCTGCAAATATTCTTTCTGTCTTCTTCTGGAATTCTCACAGCAAACCCATGTTGATCTACTTAATGGTGTCCCACAATTCCCTTACACTCTCTTTTCTTAGCTTAGATCTGTGTTCTTTCTGTTCTTCAGATTGAGTGCATTTTGTTGTTAAATCCTCAAGTTTTCTGATTACTCCTTTTCCTTCTTGAAATCTACTTTGCATTCTCTTAGTGAATTTTTCACATCAGTTTTTGTATCTTTTTTGAGAAGGGCAAATTTCTATGGTCTAATTAGTGATGCAAGGCAGATTAACAGGAGAAAAGAAAAGTTAATTTGTAGCACAGAGGTTTCATAGAAATGGAACCCCTGAAGTGATCAAGGCTAGCTGTTTATATATTAACTTTGGACAAAGAGACAATTATTTGTGACAATTTTAACAAAGAGGCTTTCTTTACTTGTAGTAGCAGACTAATGAAGAATTCACACAGTTTTTTTTTTTTTTTTATATACAACTTTCTTAGTCTAATTTCCTAATTCTGTGGATAAGGAAGCTTTCTTTACTTTGGGTAGAGGGAAATACTTTCGTATTGGAGATTTCTTTCTTACTCTTGGGGTAAGAGAAGGATCAGAGTATTGTTTTCCTCTATCATTTTCTCCCTCACTGATTATTTCTCAAGTAACTTTAATTCAAAATAATCTATATGCCATTGTGGCATGTCTTGGGGCAGCCTGCTCTCAGTCAAGAAACTTGACCTATGAATATAAATATTCATATGTAAGTCTGAAAATCATATTCTCCCTCTTCACTAAGTTTTGTTACTTTCTGTTATTGCTTTTTGGTGTAGGCTGTGTCTTTCTTAGGATCAGGCTGCGTTATAAACTTAAGATCTTCTCAACCTTTTCTGAATTTGCCCCTTTCCCTGGGCAAGTGAGGTGACTTTCTGTTTTATCTCACATATGCAGGTGCTTTGAGTTTCAGTCTTTTATGTCTGGCTCCCAAAGCAGGACAATTGAACAATGAGGGTTGTGGGGGAATGAAGTTTTGGGAGAAATGCACCAGTCCTTTAAAAATACCCTAGAAGTCACTTTACACGAAGGAGGAGGGACTTGAAACAGTGGGAGGCTTGCAGCCGCTTACGTCTGTGTGCACTTGTGAGATCAGAAGTATCAGTCAGTAACCAGAGAACATTAACTCAAAGAGTCAAAGGAAAAAAAAAAGAAAAAAAAGGACAAGATGTCCGTCCTTTGGCTCCCTTCCCTCTCCGCTCCTGCTGCTCCTCAGCCACCTCCAAGGATTGAGCCCTGGCTGAGTCTAGGTAGCACAACAGCCTCTCTCAGATGAGATCAGCGATACTGAGGGGCATCTGCTCAATGGAGGTGTTATAGAAGGTCTGTGTCTCGAAGAGTCACTTTGTCTTCTTCTGTCACTATGTTAATAGCCATACCCTTTTGGCCAAAACGTCCACCGCAGCTGATTCTGTGGATGTAGTTTTCCCTGTTGGTGGGGAGGTCGTAGTTGGTGACTAAGGAAACTTGTTGCACATCAATGCCTCTGGCCTATGTCAAGAAAGAAGTCAGTTTCAGTGAGAGAGAAGGGCACAAGTCTGTCCAGAAGAGACTTCAGTGTACATGTAGGCAACCACAGGAGGGCTAAGGAACACAAATCATATATTTGGGGGACAGGGTCCTTTTTATTCACCCTGGCCCCTACAAACCGAGGGCAGGTTGCTCCAGGGACAGGTAAACAGCTACTTCACATGGAGCAGAGTGGTGTGGAATGGGTAGCTGTGACTATGCTAAGAATTCAAATTGACTGAATTTAACAGCAATGTGTAGTCCTAGCATTCTCCTGAAATTAGAACTTCATAGACTCCAGATTTTCAAAACAGTTACGTCAGCGAGAGTGTCTAGGCTTTGAGGGGTGGCAAATTGCTGTTGCTTTCTACGTTGCCCTCTTCCAAATTCTTTTGTCTTTATTTTGTCTTCCTTCCTGTTTTGTGTTTCCCTAGAGACTTCTTACAAACTAGTCTCTACAGCTTGCAGTTCTCAGACTTGTAATCCCATTATTGTTCAGGCACTCAGATGACTGGGTGGGCAGGTGTTGCTGCAGGCCAGGCATTCAGTGTCCTAGTTGTTGTTTAGTCATGTCTGACTCTTTGTGAGCCCATGGACTGTCCACCAGGCTCCACTGTCCATGGGATTTTTCCCAGGCAAAAGTACTGCAGCAGGTTGCCTTTTCCTCCTCCAGAGAATCTTCCCCACCCAGACATCAAACCTGTGTCTCCGCATTGTCAGGCAAATTCTTTACCACCAGGGAAGCCCCAATATTCCTAGAGGAAGTTGCAGTTTGGTATTCTCAAAGGAAAAAAAGAAAAAAAAGGACAAGATGTCCGTCCTTTGGCTCCCTTCCCTCTCCGCTCCTGCTGCTCCTCAGCCACCTCCAAGGATTGAGCCCTGGCTGAGTCTAGGTAGCACAACAGCCTCTCTCAGATGAGATCAGCGATACTGAGGGGCATCTGCTCAATGGAGGTGTTATAGAAGGTCTGTGTCTCGAAGAGTCACTTTGTCTTCTTCTGTCACTATGTTAATAGCCATACCCTTTTGGCCAAAACGTCCACCGCAGCTGATTCTGTGGATGTAGTTTTCCCTGTTGGTGGGGAGGTCGTAGTTGGTGACTAAGGAAACTTGTTGCACATCAATGCCTCTGGCCTATGTCAAGAAAGAAGTCAGTTTCAGTGAGAGAGAAGGGCACAAGTCTGTCCAGAAGAGACTTCAGTGTACATGTAGGCAACCACAGGAGGGCTAAGGAACACAAATCATATATTTGGGGGACAGGGTCCTTTTTATTCACCCTGGCCCCTACAAACCGAGGGCAGGTTGCTCCAGGGACAGGTAAACAGCTACTTCACATGGAGCAGAGTGGTGTGGAATGGGTAGCTGTGACTATGCTAAGAATTCAAATTGACTGAATTTAACAGCAATGTGTAGTCCTAGCATTCTCCTGAAATTAGAACTTCATAGACTCCAGATTTTCAAAACAGTTACGCCAGCGAGAGTGTCTAGGCTTTGAGGGGTGGCAAATTGCTGTTGCTTTCTACGTTGCCCTCTTCCAAATTCTTTTGTCTTTATTTTGTCTTCCTTCCTGTTTTGTGTTTCCCTAGAGACTTCTTACAAACTAGTCTCTACAGCTTGCAGTTCTCAGACTTGTAATCCCATTATTGTTCAGGCACTCAGATGACTGGGTGGGCAGGTGTTGCTGCAGGCCAGGCATTCAGTGTCCTAGTTGTTGTTTAGTCATGTCTGACTCTTTGTGAGCCCATGGACTGTCCACCAGGCTCCACTGTCCATGGGATTTTTCCCAGGCAAAAGTACTGCAGCAGGTTGCCTTTTCCTCCTCCAGAGAATCTTCCCCACCCAGACATCAAACCTGTGTCTCCCGCATTGTCAGGCAAATTCTTTACCACCAGGGAAGCCCCAATATTCCTAGAGGGAAGTTGCAGTTTGGTATTCTCCTTCTTCCATATAAAAGGCTAGAATCTTTTATAATAAATGTTTACCTCAGACTTGTTTGGTTTTGGTAAAATTTCAGTTAATTAGGCTCTCTTAAAATATTTTCCCACCTGAGTTTAGGATTGTTGAAGAGAGTAGAGAGCGCTAAGAGTATTTCAATTTTCTTTTCTTCTTCTTCTTCTTTTTTTTTTTTTTTTAATGTTTTCCTCTCCTGCTGCTGAATGCAGGAGGAAAATTTCCCCTGATCTTTGCAGAGAGCAACTGGTAGGGCTTTATGCAAGTGTGGTGGTATGCCTAAAACTGGGACTCCTTAGAAGTTTTAACGTTCGATCTAGTCCAAAGAGTCTCTTAACAGTTGGTCAGCTATAGTTTAAAGAGTTCCAGTAGACACTGGCTTCAGATGTAGGCTTCTGCTCCTGGGCTTATACTATTGGTAAACCATGATAGACTGTATCCATTTGTCTGTTTCTCTAGTTTTCACAGTTTGCTGCTCTATGACCTAAATTCTTTGATGACTAAGAAGAGCTGTTGTATTTTGGTTTGTTTAGCACTTTTTTCTTTTAAGGATGGGAGTGATTATTTCCAAGCTCTTTATGTATCATATTGGAAACTGGAAACCGCTTATATACTTTCTGAAATGTGAGAATGTAGGAGTTTATGGCAAATTGCTGTTGCTTTCTACGTTGCCCTCTTCCAAATTCTTTTGTCTTTATTTTGTCTTCCTTCCTGTTTTGTGTTTCCCTAGAGACTTCTTACAAACTAGTCTCTACAGCTTGCAGTTCTCAGACTTGTAATCCCATTATTGTTCAGGCACTCAGATGACTGGGTGGGCAGGTGTTGCTGCAGGCCAGGCATTCAGTGTCCTAGTTGTTGTTTAGTCATGTCTGACTCTTTGTGAGCCCATGGACTGTCCACCAGGCTCCACTGTCCATGGGATTTTTCCCAGGCAAAAGTACTGCAGCAGGTTGCCTTTTCCTCCTCCAGAGAATCTTCCCCACCCAGACATCAAACCTGTGTCTCCCGCATTGTCAGGCAAATTCTTTACCACCAGGGAAGCCCCAATATTCCTAGAGGGAAGTTGCAGTTTGGTATTCTCCTTCTTCCATATAAAAGGCTAGAATCTTTTATAATAAATGTTTACCTCAGACTTGTTTGGTTTTGGTAAAATTTCAGTTAATTAGGCTCTCTTAAAATATTTTCCCACCTGAGTTTAGGATTGTTGAAGAGAGTAGAGAGCGCTAAGAGTCTTTCAATTTTCTTTTCTTCTTCTTCTTTTTTTTTTTTTTTAATGTTTTCCTCTCCTGCTGCTGAATGCAGGAGGAAAATTTCCCCTGATCTTTGCAGAGAGCAACTGGTAGGGCTTTATGCAAGTGTGGTGGTATGCCTAAAACTGGGACTCCTTAGAAGTTTTAACGTTCGATCTAGTCCAAAGAGTCTCTTAACAGTTGGTCAGCTATAGTTTAAAGAGTTCCAGTAGACACTGGCTTCAGATGTAGGCTTCTGCTCCTGGGCTTATACTATTGGTAAACCATGATAGACTGTATCCATTTGTCTGTTTCTCTAGTTTTCACAGTTTGCTGCTCTATGACCTAAATTCTTTGATGACTAAGAAGAGCTGTTGTATTTTGGTTTGTTTAGCACTTTTTTCTTTTAAGGATGGGAGTGATTATTTCCAAGCTCTTTATGTATCATATTGGAAACTGGAAACCGCTTATATACTTTCTGAAATGTGAGAATGTAGGAGTTTATTGTTAATAATATTAAGATATTGTTCAAGACATATATATTTTTCCATATTACCAGTTCTTAAACTGTTACCTCAGCATAAATTTTAAGTATGGTCAGATACTCTGAGGTGGTAAGGTGTGGTGAGGGGTAAACTGGGAGGTTGGGATGGACAAACACACACTACTGCATAGAGAATAGGCAGCTAATAAGGACCTGCTGTATGGCACAGGGAACTCGATTTGATTTTATTTAATTTGTTAGATAAAAGAAGGATAATTTTACACTCTTGATATTCAATCAAGAGCAGGAGCAGGTTGTCTTTTCTGTAGTGAGTAACAGTCACTCAGTTGTGTCTGACTCTTTGCAATTGTATGTACTATGATCTGCCAGGCTTCCCTGTCCATGGAATTCTTCAGGCAAGAGTTCTAGAGTGGGATGCTATTAGTGAAGTGGGTTACTATATTCATGGTACGTATTTTATTTGGGAAGCTGATGCAAATATTTGAATATTTTACATATACTGTATAAAACCCAGAAATAATTTCTGAATTCATAATTTAAATTCTTATGTCTGTTAATGATACCAAGTTAGGTTTTGAAATTAGAAACTTATTTATAATTAATATAAATTTGTTTATGATAAAAACTTGTCACTAATTAAGAGCAAATTTGATTCCTTATAGAGAATCACTCATGATGTCTTCAGATATCCTCACCTCTTTTATGTATTTATGTTAATGTTTTTGTTTGCAACATATATATTATTTGGTGAAGGATAATCTTGAATTGTTTTCCATTCTGATGAGCTGGTATGACAATTTTTCTTTGTCATTATCTATATAGGACCTGTTCTGTTCTAAACATTGAGATATTTATGTCTTATTCTCAAAGAAATACAGTGATAAGAATTTCCTTAGAATTTAGTTCGCAGTAGACACTGGCTTCAGATGTAGGCTTCTGCTCCTGGGCTTATACTATTGGTAAACCATGATAGACTGTATCCATTTGTCTGTTTCTCTAGTTTTCACAGTTTGCTGCTCTATGACCTAAATTCTTTGATGACTAAGAAGAGCTGTTGTATTTTGGTTTGTTTAGCACTTTTTTCTTTTAAGGATGGGAGTGATTATTTCCAAGCTCTTTATGTATCATATTGGAAACTGGAAACCGCTTATATACTTTCTGAAATGTGAGAATGTAGGAGTTTATTGTTAATAATATTAAGATATTGTTCAAGACATATATATTTTTCCATATTACCAGTTCTTAAACTGTTACCTCAGCATAAATTTTAAGTATGGTCAGATACTCTGAGGTGGTAAGGTGTGGTGAGGGGTAAACTGGGAGGTTGGGATGGACAAACACACACTACTGCATAGAGAATAGGCAGCTAATAAGGACCTGCTGTATGGCACAGGGAACTCGATTTGATTTTATTTAATTTGTTAGATAAAAGAAGGATAATTTTACACTCTTGATATTCAATCAAGAGCAGGAGCAGGTTGTCTTTTCTGTAGTGAGTAACAGTCACTCAGTTGTGTCTGACTCTTTGCAATTGTATGTACTATGATCTGCCAGGCTTCCCTGTCCATGGAATTCTTCAGGCAAGAGTTCTAGAGTGGGAT
The DNA here is from genome assembly GCA_022376925.1 of Tragulus kanchil. Classification (NCBI taxonomy): domain Eukaryota; kingdom Metazoa; phylum Chordata; class Mammalia; order Artiodactyla; family Tragulidae; genus Tragulus; species Tragulus kanchil. The sequence continues at coordinate 60,354,107 of JAIOJX010000002.1, forward strand.
GCTATTAGTGAAGTGGGTTACTATATTCATGGTACGTATTTTATTTGGGAAGCTGATGCAAATATTTGAATATTTTACATATACTGTATAAAACCCAGAAATAATTTCTGAATTCATAATTTAAATTCTTATGTCTGTTAATGATACCAAGTTAGGTTTTGAAATTAGAAACTTATTTATAATTAATATAAATTTGTTTATGATAAAAACTTGTCACTAATTAAGAGCAAATTTGATTCCTTATAGAGAATCACTCATGATGTCTTCAGATATCCTCACCTCTTTTATGTATTTATGTTAATGTTTTTGTTTGCAACATATATATTATTTGGTGAAGGATAATCTTGAATTGTTTTCCATTCTGATGAGCTGGTATGACAATTTTTCTTTGTCATTATCTATATAGGACCTGTTCTGTTCTAAACATTGAGATATTTATGTCTTATTCTCAAAGAAATACAGTGATAAGTTTTCTAGGTAGAATCCATTGTCACTATAGTTTGCTTGTATTTGTTTGTTATATATTTGGTACTAACTATAATCTTTTATTAGTATTCCATTATATCTTTGTTTAAATACTAAATGATGTAGCTTTAACTCTGGGTTAAATCTGTTGTACTTTTTGAAGTTTATGCGGGAAGCATAAGATACTCTTTTTAGTTAATATAGCAGTATATAAATACCAATTATATTCATTGGGACACAAAAGTGTATAAGGGCAGACCCTTTCATTTATTGCTTCTATCATTTAAAATAACACACTGAAAAAAATAAATTTTTTTCAAAAATTTTTTATGTACAGTATTAATATGAATTTCTAATGAAAGTCCTAGATTTTGGTGACCCATTTTAGCTACCAATTCTTAGTCCTTGTTTGGGAAAGTAAGAGCTAATTAATTGATCACTCAGTGACAGGTTGTCTCTCAGGACCAGTCCCAGGTAAAGTGCCCGGAGCCACATTTCAGAGGCATCACCCTCCTTGTGTTTTACTTTCTCTACCTTTTTAAAATTCAGCTATTTCAGAGAAGCACTGAGTTGATTATAGGTTAAGTGCATTTTTAGTCTGTATTAGTTATATGAATAATTTACTTCAGCTTATGAATATTTTAAATTTGATATACATAATTATTTTAGTAGCTATTTTTTAGGTAGATTGGATGTATAACACCCCTAGTTACTTAATCTGCTCCTTTGTGAAGTAAATGATTCTATTTGGAAAGCTTTAAAAATACATTATAAAACTCTACATTTTATTGAAATTAGAAACTTATTTATAATTAATATAAATTTGTTTATGATAAAAACTTGTCACTAATTAAGAGCAAATTTGATTCCTTATAGAGAATCACTCATGATGTCTTCAGATATCCTCACCTCTTTTATGTATTTATGTTAATGTTTTTGTTTGCAACATATATATTATTTGGTGAAGGATAATCTTGAATTGTTTTCCATTCTGATGAGCTGGTATGACAATTTTTCTTTGTCATTATCTATATAGGACCTGTTCTGTTCTAAACATTGAGATATTTATGTCTTATTCTCAAAGAAATACAGTGATAAGTTTTCTAGGTAGAATCCATTGTCACTATAGTTTGCTTGTATTTGTTTGTTATATATTTGGTACTAACTATAATCTTTTATTAGTATTCCATTATATCTTTGTTTAAATACTAAATGATGTAGCTTTAACTCTGGGTTAAATCTGTTGTACTTTTTGAAGTTTATGCGGGAAGCATAAGATACTCTTTTTAGTTAATATAGCAGTATATAAATACCAATTATATTCATTGGGACACAAAAGTGTATAAGGGCAGACCCTTTCATTTATTGCTTCTATCATTTAAAATAACACACTGAAAAAAATAAATTTTTTTCAAAAATTTTTTATGTACAGTATTAATATGAATTTCTAATGAAAGTCCTAGATTTTGGTGACCCATTTTAGCTACCAATTCTTAGTCCTTGTTTGGGAAAGTAAGAGCTAATTAATTGATCACTCAGTGACAGGTTGTCTCTCAGGACCAGTCCCAGGTAAAGTGCCCGGAGCCACATTTCAGAGGCATCACCCTCCTTGTGTTTTACTTTCTCTACCTTTTTAAAATTCAGCTATTTCAGAGAAGCACTGAGTTGATTATAGGTTAAGTGCATTTTTAGTCTGTATTAGTTATATGAATAATTTACTTCAGCTTATGAATATTTTAAATTTGATATACATAATTATTTTAGTAGCTATTTTTTAGGTAGATTGGATGTATAACACCCCTAGTTACTTAATCTGCTCCTTTGTGAAGTAAATGATTCTATTTGGAAAGCTTTAAAAATACATTATAAAACTCTACATTTTATTGAAAATATTTATGCATTTACTTCAATTATATTAGGAAAGAAATTTTAAAAATAAAGAGGAAATCTGTTTATCTTCAGTAGACCAAATGTAACTATGTCTAATGCAATACTTTATTTTAAATACTTCAGTATCAATATTAATTCAAATCTGCAGAAAACTTAAGGATACATCATGGAATCATTAGGACAGCAGTTGAATTTTAATATTAGCCCTCTAATAAGAACAAATGATTCAGCCTTTCCTTTTTGTGTCAAATTAATTCAAATATATAATTCTAGTCTAGAGCAAAGCATTAAGCTTTTCTAAGTAAGAAACCTCAGTTTTCATTTTTTATATGACCACAAATCTGTAGAGAGAAATTTCTTCCTAGTACCATGCACTCAGTTGTGCAAACTTATCTTTTTAGGATCAAAGAAGAACACAAACCACAGCCGACACAGTAAGTAAATGTATTCAGAGTTCAGTAGACTTGACTTCTGTACCTTTGCCACCTTCTGCTTTCTGCACCTTGGATGGTATTAGCTTACACTAATACTGGATAGGCTGCAGCTGGTGTGTCCTCTGCTTTCCTGACTTTCTGGCTTGTAAGAGAGCTGCCTGCAGCTTCTTACTTCATTCACATTCTGATTAGATGTAGTTTTCTGCTGCCTGCTTGTGGACCGGGTTAAGTGTTCAAACTTAATATCCCTTTATTCTGACTGCCTGGATGATTGTATGAGATTTAGTCCTTGTTTGGGAAAGTAAGAGCTAATTAATTGATCACTCAGTGACAGGTTGTCTCTCAGGACCAGTCCCAGGTAAAGTGCCCGGAGCCACATTTCAGAGGCATCACCCTCCTTGTGTTTTACTTTCTCTACCTTTTTAAAATTCAGCTATTTCAGAGAAGCACTGAGTTGATTATAGGTTAAGTGCATTTTTAGTCTGTATTAGTTATATGAATAATTTACTTCAGCTTATGAATATTTTAAATTTGATATACATAATTATTTTAGTAGCTATTTTTTAGGTAGATTGGATGTATAACACCCCTAGTTACTTAATCTGCTCCTTTGTGAAGTAAATGATTCTATTTGGAAAGCTTTAAAAATACATTATAAAACTCTACATTTTATTGAAAATATTTATGCATTTACTTCAATTATATTAGGAAAGAAATTTTAAAAATAAAGAGGAAATCTGTTTATCTTCAGTAGACCAAATGTAACTATGTCTAATGCAATACTTTATTTTAAATACTTCAGTATCAATATTAATTCAAATCTGCAGAAAACTTAAGGATACATCATGGAATCATTAGGACAGCAGTTGAATTTTAATATTAGCCCTCTAATAAGAACAAATGATTCAGCCTTTCCTTTTTGTGTCAAATTAATTCAAATATATAATTCTAGTCTAGAGCAAAGCATTAAGCTTTTCTAAGTAAGAAACCTCAGTTTTCATTTTTTATATGACCACAAATCTGTAGAGAGAAATTTCTTCCTAGTACCATGCACTCAGTTGTGCAAACTTATCTTTTTAGGATCAAAGAAGAACACAAACCACAGCCGACACAGTAAGTAAATGTATTCAGAGTTCAGTAGACTTGACTTCTGTACCTTTGCCACCTTCTGCTTTCTGCACCTTGGATGGTATTAGCTTACACTAATACTGGATAGGCTGCAGCTGGTGTGTCCTCTGCTTTCCTGACTTTCTGGCTTGTAAGAGAGCTGCCTGCAGCTTCTTACTTCATTCACATTCTGATTAGATGTAGTTTTCTGCTGCCTGCTTGTGGACCGGGTTAAGTGTTCAAACTTAATATCCCTTTATTCTGACTGCCTGGATGATAACTGAAGCTCATATTTCCATTGGCTGTAGCTTCTGTGCCTGTGTATTTTTACTAGTATGGATAAGAAAACATTTGACTTACAACTGTTTTATCCATTTTGGTTATTCAGTCACATTATTTGCTTATTTAAACAGGTGGTTTCCCTTTAGTGGGATCACTGAACTGGTAAATAACGTTCTTCAGCCCCAGCAAAAACAACAAAATGAAAAGGAGCCCCAGACGTAAGTAAGCTGATCTGTACAGACTAAATATTGTCTCTGATAGCATAATATACCGAAGAGCAGGTATTAAAATATTGCCCTCGAAATAGCATTCTTCAGAAATGAAAATTGTCAGAATATGAGTATGATATTTTCACCTTTTATACTTCATACCCCATGGAAATATTAAAAGAACATAAGGTTAATTTATAGGGTAACAAAACAGAGGTAATTCACTCCCCAACATTAATATAAATATTATCTGTATTTATCCAGTAAAATATTTTCTCCAGTAATGCAGTATATTCCAAAAAGTGTTTATTTCAAAAATAATTCCAGAAGACAAGGTGTATTTACCCCACACCCTTGCCTCACCCCCAATTCAGTCTTTGGTCAAGTAGTTTTAGAAGGTTTTTTTTTTTTTTTCTTTAAAGCTAAGAGAATTTCTTTCTTTCTTTATATATATATATTTTTATTTCTTTCTTTTTTTTTTTTTTAAATTTTGACCTCTTTTATTGTTCTTTTTAAAATTTACTTTCATCCATCTTCATTCTTTGGCCTGTGGGGGCCTCCCATTGCAGCGGCCTCTCCCATTGCAGAGCACCGGCTCTGGGTGCATGCGCTCCAGAGCGCTGGCCGGCAGTCAGATACACCCGTCCAGCTGCTCCACGGCACGTGGGATCTTCCCAGGCTAGGGATCTAACTGGTGCCCCTTGCACTGCAAGGCGGACTCTTTACCCACTGGACCACCAGGGAAGCCCTAGGAGAATTTCTTTATTGTAATACTTCTGAGTATCTAAATATGCTTCAAAGGTGTTGAGATGTATAATGTTAACTAAATTTATGTGACTACTAAATTCTGTATTTTTTTGAACATTTGATTAGGTTATGAAACATAATTTGGGAAATGTAGCAATTTATTCTCACATTGGCCCACAACATTAAAAAAATGTTAACTCCATATACTTTAGGTATTATTAGATTGAAAGTTGTCCGTACTTGTTATCTTTTTAACTTTGTGCAGTAAATATTATTTATGTTGTAAAGTGGAAGTTATTTGGCTAATGTGAGAAAGATTGCATACGTTTAAATTCTACTCTCCCTGTGATAATTGCCATCTTACTCAGAAATGCTGTTACTAGTCAGCCTCTGTGCTTTATAAAAGTAGGAATTATGTCTACAGAGAAGATGGTTTGATTGTAGGAATGGACAGGTTGAAAAGTAACATGAGCTCTAGGAGAGAACAAAAATAACTACCAGGAGCCTTAAGATGAAACATTCAGAAAAGCATTAACGTGCAAACTAGAAGGTAATGTGTTTTTATTTTGTTATTGTTGAGGGTAATCCCTCATCCATTTTATGTCCTCTTGTATACATTTTATTTTGAATTTTGTCAGTGATTCAGTTTCAACTGAAGTAGAAAACTGTGTTGTGATATGCTCCTAATAGTTGATAATGTAGATCTGCAGTTGGAACTGTGGCTGTATTTAAGCCAGTTGAAATCAAGACCTATGTTTGTCTTGTCTGTATTTTATCTTTGACATCTCGCAGAGTGCCTGATCCATAGTGGGAATTCAATAAATGTGTCTTCACAACTGATTTTACATGTTTTATCATTTTTAAATTTATAATATCCTGTTCTGATGTATAGGAATAATGTGTTCCAAGGGATAGAAATAAATTTAATAATGTCTCTAATCAGTGAAAATTGTATTAAAGTTGCACAGAATATCATTGTTTTGTTGGTTTTTCTCCAAGGAACTGAAACATAATAAAATAGTAAAATCAATAGCAAAATGTTATTAGATGCAACTTTGTTTCAATTTAAAATGATGTCTAAAATGATGTCAGTTATGTATCTTTGTAGAAATTAGAAAATAATCAAGACTGTATTACATTATTTAATAGATTACAGTGGGTACTATAAAAAATAGATACTTTGTTAGTAACTTTAAAAAGTGATTTCTAATTACTGAAACAAAATGACATTTGATTGACATTATCAAAGATCAACTTATATTTAAAATGAAATAGCTTTGTTTAAAAATAAATATAATATAATTTGCTTTGTGATTTTTGGCTAGGAGTATTGTAGGAAAAAGGACTAGTAGTTTGTGATGTTTTAAATATTAATTCTATATTAAGAAATATTTCCATTAAAGTTTCTTATGCAGCTATTTCATTCTTCTTGTTCTGTGATTTATGCAGTTAATAGGTTCTCTTAATAGTTATTCTCCATCTTACAGTCTTACTCTGCTGAAGATTTCTGATATATAATTTTTTAGAAGCTTTCCTTTTATCTTTCTGATCCACAGATCAGGGTTTCTTCTGAATCTTCTTATTTCATCTTCTTTTCAATCAGAGACTAAGACTTCTTATTTCTGAATCATCTCATTGGTTTCTCTCTTTGACCACCATTTGAGTGGGATAACATCCAATCTGCTTATTTTCTATTCACTCTTCTATTAAATTATTTTAGAGTGTTGCATTCTAGGTATTTATTTCAATTTATAAATGTCAAAAAGTATGACTTATGCTTTTCATATTCTGTATAAACATTTTTGTAGTAGAATAAGTAAATATTCGCTCAGTATTGAAAATCTAATATTTCCTGAACAGTAATTTCATTTTAATGAATTTCTATAAATCTCATGCTGTGATTAAAGCTTTAATGATGTAGGTTCTTTGAAGTCTGTAATTTTGTAGTTTGTTTATTTTATGTTTTTTTAAAAAATATAGCAGGAATGTAATTTTGAATGTAGTGTAATTTTGATTTGGGTAATTCATGTGAAAATGTAGGTATAAGTAGAATAATGTATGCAGCTCCGACTTTCTATAAATATTTAGGCATAGAAAATGGATTGAGCTGATTTTCAGTTGTCAGTTCATTCAGCCTTTTGCGGAAATTGCCTAATATACAAATTAATTTTAAATTATTTTCTTTATTTCACTATTTTTAAAAAAAATACTTATTTTTTTAGCTGCATCGGGTCTTAGTTTAAGCACGTGAAAACCTTGGTCTTCATTGCGGCATGTGGAATCTTTTCATTTCAGGCATGTGGGAGCTAGTTCTCTGTCCAGGGGCTGTACCCAGGCTCCGTGCATTGGGAGCGTGGAGTGTTAGCCACTGGACCACCAGGGAAGTCCCTCTTTCACTATATTTTGCATTAATATAAAAATGAGGGAAAATTGTCTTTAAAGACAGTATAATATATGTTATATGTAGAGTGTAAAACAAGTCTTCGGATATTTAAAATGGGCATACTTGGAAAAAGCATAAAGTTTTTGTAATGCAACTGTTATTTTAACCCGGTGCTCCTAATATGTAGTGTCAAAGGTAAGTTTCTTAATAGAAATTAATTAAACTAATCAGTTGGATTAGTTTGATTTTGAATGTTCTTGTAGTAACACTTTTATTCGTATTGTGTGATATGTTGAATAATAAATGTACTTTTGAAATCCTATGAAAACCTAAAATGTGAATCAAAATCAGATGGTGACTTCATAGAGTAATCTTCTTTGATAATGAAGTAGTTTCAGGTTTTTTTTTTTTTGCCACTTCTATTGACCTTTCATTTATTTATCTTTGTTCCTTGACCTGTGTGGGCCTCCCATCACAGCGGCTTCTCTCGCTGCAGAGCACTGGCCCTGGGCGCACGCTGCAGTTAGCCCCCAGCTGCGGCTCGGTAACTAGACACATCGGTCCAGTTGCTCCACGGCACTTGGGATCCTCCCAGGCCAGGGATCAAACTGGTGCCTCTTGCACCGAAAGGCGGTGTCCCTACCCACTGGACCACCAGGGAAGCCCCAATAATGAGGTATTTTAATAGGAAAAAAATGTTAAGGGGAAGAAAGTTTTAAGCTTAGGGAACACCATAGGTAAAAGTTTTCCAGGAGCAAAGGGTCTGAGAGACACACAGAAGGCTAGTGTGGCTGGAATAGAGTGGACAAGAGGGAGTGTAAGTTGAGGTGAGGTTCTGGAGGTAAGACTCAGGGCAGTGCTCTTCTAGAGTGAGAAGGAATTGAGATCTGAGCCTCGGTGTTAAGGGAATATGCTGAAGATTTTTAAACATGGAAGTGATATAATTTAATTTATGTATAAAGATCAGCCTGGTGGTAGGTCATGGGCAGGAGGATGGAGGCTGAGAGAGTCACGTAGAGACTTTTGTGAAGGGCTTGGCTGGAGAGTCTGAGGCCTTGGACCAGGTTGATTATGCTGAAGATGAGGGATGTGAATTGGGGATGTACTTGGAGACTGAAATGACATAATTTGTTACTGGAGTAGATTTAGAGGAAGTTAGTAAGGAAGATGAAAGAACCAAAGAAGATTGCCAGATTTCTAACTGGAAGAACTTGTTGGGTGGCGATACCATTTACTATGATCAAGAAAGAGAAAGGGGCTTCGCTGGTGGTCCAGTGGGTACAGAGTCTGCCTTGCAGTGCAAGGGGCACCGGTTTGATCCCTGCCGGGGGGAAGATCCCACGTGCTGGGGAACGGCTGGGCGGATGTGTCTAGTTATGAGCCAGCGCTCTGGAGCGCGTGCGCCCAGAGCTGGTGCTCTGCAGCGAGAGAGGCCAAGTGTGGTGGGAGGCCCCCACAGGCCAAAGAATGAAGAGAGATGAAAATAAATCAAAATCAAAATCAAAATCGATGAAAGAGGTCAAAATTTAAAAAAAAAAAGCATTAAAAAAAAAGGAGAAAGGATAAGCAGGCTATAAATAGAGAGTAACACTGAAGTTATAAATTTTAAAAGTCTAAGAAGTGAATAAATCACCCAACTTTGTTCTTAAAGATTTCACATTCAGACATGCTGATAAGTAATTAAAAGCAATGTTGTGGAGACTTCTAGTTTCCTCCTAAACATACAAAGAATTTGGAAGCTGTCACTCCTATCCTTACAATAAGAAAAAAGCTGAATAAACTCAAACTGAAAATCAACTTTTCCAACTTTAACCATTTTTTACATGTTCCTAGAGATCTTCATTCTCAAAGTAAACTACTTTACCAGAACCTAACCAACATGAGAGTAGAGAAGTACCCAGTTAAAGTCTCCCCTAACCTTCCTGTGTCTCCAACAGGGAGAAAAAAAGGTTGAGAAGCGTTTGTGACAGTCACAGTCCAGAGTCACTAGCCCGTGACAAGACTGAGACTTATTTATGGGATTATAGAATTCTCTTCCAGGTGGCAGTTTAGGGATCCAGGCTGCTTCCATCTTGTTGGCAAGTCCATTAGAACTCACAGCTATCAGGACTGCTGCATCAGAGGAAGAGAGAAAGAAGGGAGAACTCACATTCATTCTTATTATGTAAGACAGGAAGCGACATAGGTTACCTTTACTCACAGCTCATTGCCCCAAACTTGTCACACAAGGCTCTTAACTAACTGCAGGGAAATCTAGAAGGTCCATGTCCTCATGAAGAGAGACAACTCTGTATGGTGAACACCAGTAGCATTGACTGTAGTTAGTTTTTGTTTGATTCTCATTCGTTGCAATGAAGTGGAGATTTCAGGATGCCAGAAGATAAAGACTTGCCAAAAGAATGCTGCTGTAGCAAAGATAACCCCAGTCCCCACTCTTGGTACTGTTGATTCTTCTCAAACTGCTGTAATGATTTGAGATCAAGATTTAATTTGTACAGTACTGAAGGTTAAGGTTATTGATATGAAGAAAATTAAAATATAGAAACATTCTCTCAAAGGAAGGAATTTTACAGTATATAGTGTTTCAAGGAATACTTACTCAATTCTGTCAGTGGAGATTTTTTTGCATTGTCGTAGGTGGCAGGAACCTGGTGGACTACAGTCTATGGGGTGACAAAGAGTTGGACACAACTGTGCGTGCATGCACACAGGTGTCAGTGAAAGGAGATTAAAAATAGGTGACAGTGAATGTATGTGAAAGCTTACTGAGAAAGCCTTAGCTGAGCATTAGAGATTCCAAAGTACAATAATAAAAAATAAGGTAAACAGGACTTCCCTGGTGGTCCAGGGAGTAAAGAGTCCTCGTTACAGTGCAAGGGGCACCGTTTTGATCCCTGGCCTGGGAGGATCCCGCGTGCTGCGGAGCAGCTGGACCAGTGCGTCCAATTACGAGCCAGCGCTCTGGCACACATGCGCCGGGAGCTGGTGCTCTGCAGTGGGAGGGGCCACTGAAATGGGAGGCCCACACAGGCCGAAGAATAAAGATAGATGAAAAATAAATAAATTTAAAAAATCAACAAAAAGAGGCCAAAATTAAAAAAAAAAAAAGAGATAAACAGTTAACAGAATAAGTTTTAAAAGAAGGAGCAGAGATATTAGCAAATCATTCTTCTGTTCTTGGATGGAAGCTGTCTACTTTGGTTTGTCATCAGCTTGATCCAAGAGTCGTTGGTTAGCTCTTTCTTTCCAAAGACCGTTTGTTTCTGGGAGATTATTATTATTATTATTTTTTTTAAATTTTGGCCTCTTTTATTGGTTTTCCATTCGTTTATTTTTCATCATCTTTATTCTTTGGCCTGTGAGGGCTTCCCATTGCTGTGACCTCCCTTGCTGCAGGGCATGGGCTCTGGGCGCATGTGCCCCTGAGCTGGCTCGCACTGGACACAGCAGTCCAGCTGCTCCACTGCATGTGGGATCCTCCTGGGCCAGGGATCGAACTGGGAACCAGTAGCATTGACTGTAGTTAGTTTTGTTTGATTCTCATTCGTTGCAATGAAGTGGAGATTTCAGGATGCCAGAAGATAAAGACTTGCCAAAAGAATGCTGCTGTAGCAAAGATAACCCCAGTCCCCACTCTTGGTACTGTTGATTCTTCTCAAACTGCTGTAATGATTTGAGATCAAGATTTAATTTGTACAGTACTGAAGGTTAAGGTTATTGATATGAAGAAAATTAAAATATAGAAACATTCTCTCAAAGGAAGGAATTTTACAGTATATAGTGTTTCAAGGAATACTTACTCAATTCTGTCAGTGGAGATTTTTTTGCATTGTCGTAGGTGGCAGGAACCTGGTGGACTACAGTCTATGGGGTGACAAAGAGTTGGACACAACTGTGCGTGCATGCACACAGGTGTCAGTGAAAGGAGATTAAAAATAGGTGACAGTGAATGTATGTGAAAGCTTACTGAGAAAGCCTTAGCTGAGCATTAGAGATTCCAAAGTACAATAATAAAAAATAAGGTAAACAGGACTTCCCTGGTGGTCCAGGGAGTAAAGAGTCCTCGTTACAGTGCAAGGGGCACCGTTTTGATCCCTGGCCTGGGAGGATCCCGCGTGCTGCGGAGCAGCTGGACCAGTGCGTCCAATTACGAGCCAGCGCTCTGGCACACATGCGCCGGGAGCTGGTGCTCTGCAGTGGGAGGGGCCACTGAAATGGGAGGCCCACACAGGCCGAAGAATAAAGATAGATGAAAAATAAATAAATTTAAAAAATCGACAAAAAGAGGCCAAAATTAAAAAAAAAAAAAGAGATAAACAGTTAACAGAATAAGTTTTAAAAGAAGGAGCAGAGATATTAGCAAATCATTCTTCTGTTCTTGGATGGAAGCTGTCTACTTTGGTTTGTCATCAGCTTGATCCAAGAGTCGTTGGTTAGCTCTTTCTTTCCAAAGACCGTTTGTTTCTGGGAGATTATTATTATTATTATTTTTTTTAAATTTTGGCCTCTTTTATTGGTTTTCCATTCGTTTATTTTTCATCATCTTTATTCTTTGGCCTGTGAGGGCTTCCCATTGCTGTGACCTCCCTTGCTGCAGGGCATGGGCTCTGGGCGCATGTGCCCCTGAGCGCTGGCTCGCAATTGGACACAGCAGTCCAGCTGCTCCACTGCATGTGGGATCCTCCTGGGCCAGGGATCGAACTGGCGTCCCATGAACTGCAAGGCAGACTCTTTACCCGCTGGACAACCAGGGAAGCCCCTGTGGAAGATTCTTAAGACTCTTTTATTTAAGGTCTCCCGACGGAGCAGATTTTCAACAGTCCATGCGAAATTGAATCATTTTAGTTGTGAAACGTGAGTCCGAGTATCAGCATTTTTGAGACTTTTGCTGAAATGCTAATTGTTAATAAGACTTATCACAGCTGTTTCCATCATAACCCTCAGGTAGTTTCTCTCTCTTATCTCTTTCAGAAGACTAAATCTTTAGGTTTCAGGTCATAGAGTGTTCCTTACGAGGATGTTTTGGAAGTCCTGCTAATACCTATTGATAATAAGACTGAGTGTAGCCACATGATTCCTTTGGTATCATGGTGACGTACAACAAGACTGATTTTAGGGTTGGAAGTGAAATTTCTTAATGCATGGGCAACTTATTATTAAGTTACAAGAAAAATGGATGGACCTGCCCCCAAATTGATTTTATTGTTTTGAAGGCTAATGCCAGTGGAAATTGAAGTGTCATTGAGAATATCATTAATTTTACTTAAAACATTCCACTTGTATTTTTCTGATTTTTCTGAAGATTGAGGGTCATATGGACAAAGATGTTTTCTTATAAGCTATCAAAGCAGTTGACATAGACTTGTGAAACAGTGGAAGCAGTTCTTGCACATAAATACATTTCCAGGTCCAACATGGGTATTCCTCAACCTGAGTGGTCTAAAATTGATTGCATCTGTCTTGTACCTTAGAACCACCTTAAATTCCTTTTGGCTCAAAAAACAGATCAAAAAAATGAGTGGTTAGAAAATTTTTTCCATTAAGAGTCGTTGGTTAGCTCTTTCTTTCCAAAGACCGTTTGTTTCTGGGAGATTATTATTATTATTATTTTTTTTAAATTTTGGCCTCTTTTATTGGTTTTCCATTCGTTTATTTTTCATCATCTTTATTCTTTGGCCTGTGAGGGCTTCCCATTGCTGTGACCTCCCTTGCTGCAGGGCATGGGCTCTGGGCGCATGTGCCCCTGAGCGCTGGCTCGCAATTGGACACAGCAGTCCAGCTGCTCCACTGCATGTGGGATCCTCCTGGGCCAGGGATCGAACTGGCGTCCCATGAACTGCAAGGCAGACTCTTTACCCGCTGGACAACCAGGGAAGCCCTGTGGAAGATTCTTAAGACTCTTTTATTTAAGGTCTCCCGACGGAGCAGATTTTCAACAGTCCATGCGAAATTGAATCATTTTAGTTGTGAAACGTGAGTCCGAGTATCAGCATTTTTGAGACTTTTGCTGAAATGCTAATTGTTAATAAGACTTATCACAGCTGTTTCCATCATAACCCTCAGGTAGTTTCTCTCTCTTATCTCTTTCAGAAGACTAAATCTTTAGGTTTCAGGTCATAGAGTGTTCCTTACGAGGATGTTTTGGAAGTCCTGCTAATACCTATTGATAATAAGACTGAGTGTAGCCACATGATTCCTTTGGTATCATGGTGACGCAAACAAGACTGATTTTAGGGTTGGAAGTGAAATTTCTTAATGCATGGGCAACTTATTATTAAGTTACAAGAAAAATGGATGGACCTGCCCCCAAATTGATTTTATTGTTTTGAAGGCTAATGCCAGTGGAAATTGAAGTGTCATTGAGAATATCATTAATTTTACTTAAAACATTCCACTTGTATTTTTCTGATTTTTCTGAAGATTGAGGGTCATATGGACAAAGATGTTTTCTTATAAGCTATCAAAGCAGTTGACATAGACTTGTGAAACAGTGGAAGCAGTTCTTGCACATAAATACATTTCCAGGTCCAACATGGGTATTCCTCAACCTGAGTGGTCTAAAATTGATTGCATCTGTCTTGTACCTTAGAACCACCTTAAATTCCTTTTGGCTCAAAAAACAGATCAATAGATAAAGAAAAATTATGATGATAGATTGCTTGTTCAGAAAATGTATTTAGAAAAATTGATAAAAATACCAAAATGTTTACTCCCAAGTAAAGTTTTTATTGAAACATAGCATATATAGCGATAAGTGCACAGTTTGAAAATAGACAGCTCACTGAGTTGTCAGACAGTGAATATATCTGGAAATCATCACTGAAAGCAAGAAGCAGAACATGACCAGACCCCCAGCATCTCTTCCTCATGCTCTCCTCCAGGGAGGGCTGTCCCTCACCCCTCAGAGTGACTTTTTTTTTTTTGCCACTTCTATTGATCTTTCATTCATTTATCTTTGGTCTTTGTGGGCCTCCCATCTCAGTGGCTTCTCTCTTCGCAGAGCACTGGCTCTGGGCGCATGCCTTCTAGAATTCCAGCTCGGTAGTTAGACACATCGGTTCAGCCATTCCGTGGCACGTGGGATCTTCCCAGGCCGGGGATCGAACCGGCACCCCTTGCACTGCAAGGCGGTGTGCCCTTACCCACTGGACCACCAGGGAAGCCCCTCAGAGTGACTTTTAACTTAAATTTTTTAACACCATATACTATTTTTGCCTATTTATATTTAACCTTCATACAAGTAGAATCATATGATATATTGTGTCTATAATATTTTCTTTAACATGTTTGTGAGATCTATTCATATGATTGCATCTAGTTATATTTCATTCTCATGACTATAGGACATTCTAGTATCTGAATATATCTGATTATGTCTTTTTTTTTAAAATTTTTTTGGGGGAGATCTATTCATATGATTGCATCTAGTTATATTTCATTCTCATGACTATTTTTGGAAGGCTAATGCCAGTGGAAATTGAAGTGTCATTGAGAATATCATTAATTTTACTTAAAACATTCCACTTGTATTTTTCTGATTTTTCTGAAGATTGAGGGTCATATGGACAAAGATGTTTTCTTATAAGCTATCAAAGCAGTTGACATAGACTTGTGAAACAGTGGAAGCAGTTCTTGCACATAAATACATTTCCAGGTCCAACATGGGTATTCCTCAACCTGAGTGGTCTAAAATTGATTGCATCTGTCTTGTACCTTAGAACCACCTTAAATTCCTTTTGGCTCAAAAAACAGATCAATAGATAAAGAAAAATTATGATGATAGATTGCTTGTTCAGAAAATGTATTTAGAAAAATTGATAAAAATACCAAAATGTTTACTCCCAAGTAAAGTTTTTATTGAAACATAGCATATATAGCGATAAGTGCACAGTTTGAAAATAGACAGCTCACTGAGTTGTCAGACAGTGAATATATCTGGAAATCATCACTGAAAGCAAGAAGCAGAACATGACCAGACCCCCAGCATCTCTTCCTCATGCTCTCCTCCAGGGAGGGCTGTCCCTCACCCCTCAGAGTGACTTTTTTTTTTTTGCCACTTCTATTGATCTTTCATTCATTTATCTTTGGTCTTTGTGGGCCTCCCATCTCAGTGGCTTCTCTCTTCGCAGAGCACTGGCTCTGGGCGCATGCCTTCTAGAATTCCAGCTCGGTAGTTAGACACATCGGTTCAGCCATTCCGTGGCACGTGGGATCTTCCCAGGCCGGGGATCGAACCGGCACCCCTTGCACTGCAAGGCGGTGTGCCCTTACCCACTGGACCACCAGGGAAGCCCCTCAGAGTGACTTTTAACTTAAATTTTTTAACACCATATACTATTTTTGCCTATTTATATTTAACCTTCATACAAGTAGAATCATATGATATATTGTGTCTATAATATTTTCTTTAACATGTTTGTGAGATCTATTCATATGATTGCATCTAGTTATATTTCATTCTCATGACTATAGGACATTCTAGTATCTGAATATATCTGAATATGCTACAGTTTATTTATGTTTTACTATTTCTGTATGCTGGGGTTGTTACATTCTGATGCTATTATTTTCTTATTATTTTGGAAAATTTTGCAGTTATTTGTGACAGTGAAGTACTTCAGCTATTTAAAAATATTTTCAAACGTTAAATCTAGTTACTATGTCAGGGTGTCTGTGTCTCTAGTTTCCCACTTATTATTTGATAGTGCTATAGATACTGTTTCTTGGCATGCCCTATGGTTTGATGTTTTGGTGCCTCTGCATCTGTGCAAGAAAGGGAGAAAGACATTCCAGGCAGAGGAACAGGATGGTATGATCAGACTCGTATTTTAGAAAAGCATTAGAGTTGTAATTGTCACTCAGGCAGCTATTTAGAAGTTCAGAGGAGAGACCTAGTACGTGACTAAAAGGGCCAACTGTATGACGTGTTTACTCTTTTATTATAAAAGAGCATTAGTCCTTTCTCTCAGCTGATTAGTAAAACAGTAACTTGCATACTTTTTTTTTTAAAAAAATGCTTCTATATATAAAAAAATGTTTTGCACTGTAACCCAAAATACACATACCTATATAGATACATATATATGTAATAGAAATAAGATTTATAAGAAATCTTGCACTCTTTCCATGTTCTGATCTGTTTTATTAAATTGTGATTCCTGGCTTGCTAAATTGATTTTTATGTCCTTGTATTGGGTTGCGTTCTGCAGTATGGAAAACACTCTGTAATGTGTGTGACTGCATTTAAAGATCACATCCTGTAACTGCATGATGTGAACTTGTAGAAAACAGAACTTGAAACTCATCATCTGACGAAAGCCAGTGTTACACAGATGATGAAAGCACACCTGTAAGATGAATGGGAAAACAATGTCAACACAAATCTGTGTGGATGTGGATAAGATTTCCAGGAAAGAATTCTTGGCAGGTTACCGGGAACTAACAGATTAAATAATGTCTGTTTCTTAACTCAGAAGAGAAGGAACTACTTTGGAAAACACTGAATTCAGTGGACTACTTTCTTTGGTGAGGATGGAGGAAATAGACATGAAAAATTTGGATGAAGTAGCTTTTTGAAGTAAGAAAGTGGAAAAAATGATTTCTAACTTGATGTATTGTTGTGTAGGTCTTTAAAATATTTATTTGTAATAAAAAGTTTTAAATTAAATATAGGTATATCTTTGATTCTTTATATCAAGAATCTACAAAATATGGCCTGTAGGTCAAATCCTGCCTGTTGCTTGTTTCTGTAAATAAATTTTTATTGGAACACAGTCAAGATTATTTATTTGTTTGCTTATCTGTGGCTATTCTCACATCGCTTTGGCAAAGTTGAGTAGCTGTAGGGGGAGACTATGATCCACAATGCCTACAATATCTACTATCTGGAAATTACATATTTTCCTTTATGGTTATGTGTATAAGCTTAAATTATGTTTATATTCTTAAGATCTTTTATACCTTTCATTGTATTTGGAGTTTGGTTCTAACAATGTTGTTTTGGAGTAGAAACAAACCAAAAGCCAATGAAATAGAATACAGACTCTATAAATAGACCTTTACACATGTGGGGACTAAGTATTTGATAGATTGCTATTACAAATCAGTGGAAGAAAGGATGGGCTATTTAATGGTGCTGGGAAAGAAGAATCTCTATGTGGAAAAGATTGAAATTAAATTCTTGCATCATATTGCATATAAAAATAAAATTTAGATCGATTAAAAGCCTAAATGTGAGAGACAAAATTATAAAGCTACTAGAAGAAACTACAGAATTTTTTGTGACTGACTTAGGGGTAAGTAAGAATTTTTTTATAACTGGCCACAAAAACCACAAACCATACAGGGCGGAACTGACATATTGGAATGCATCAAAATTGAAGAATTCTGCTTAAGAAGGAGCAAAATTGGCAGTTATTTGTCAGACTAGGATGCTTGCTATGCTCTGTTTATAAAGAATTACTGTGCAGCCTATACAGAGTTTTTCTGCAAATCAGCAAAAACAAACAAAAAAGACCCTAGCCCCCACCGCCCAGGAAATCCAAGAGTATTGGTAAAGGATGGTACAATGGACTGGTTCCAAGTTGGGAAAGGAGGACGTCAAGGCTGTATATTGTCACCCTGCTTATTTAACTTATATGCATAGTATATCATGTGATATGCTGGTCTAGATGAAGCACAAGCTGGAATCAAGATTGCTGGGAGAAATACCAGTAACCTCAGGTATGCAGATGACACTGCCCTTATGGCAGAAAGTGAAGAGGAACCAAAAAGCCTCTTGATGAAAGTGAAAGAAGAGAGTGAAAAAGTTCGCCTAAAACTCAACATTCAAAAAAACTAAGATCATGGCACCCAGTACCATGGCAAATAGATGGGCAAACAATGGAAACAGTGACAGACTTTATTTTCGTGGGCTTCAAAATCAGTGTGGATGGTGACTGTGGTCATGAAATTAATAGATGCTTGCTCCTTGGAAGAAAATCTATGACAAACCTAGACAACCTATTCAAAAGCAGAGACATCACTTTACCAACAAAAGTCCATATAGTCAAAGCTATGGTTTTCCCAGTAGTCATGTGAGAACTTGACCATAAAGAAGACTGAGTGCTGAAGAACTGATGCTTTTGGACTGTGGTGCCAGAGAAGACTCTTGAGAGTCTCTTGGACTGCATGGAGATCAAACCAGTCAATCCTAAAGGAAGTCAACCTTGAATATTCATTGGAAGGACTGATGCTGAAGCTGAAACTCCAATACTTTGGCCATCTGATGCAAAGAGACAACTCATTGGAGAAGACCCTTATATTGGGAAAAATAGAAGGCAGTAAGAGAAGGGACGGGGGGAGCTACTAGAAGAACTACAGAATTTTTTGTGACTGACTTAGGGGTAAGTAAGAATTTTTTTATAACTGGCCACAAAAACCACAAACCATACAGGGCGGAACTGACATATTGGAATGCATCAAAATTGAAGAATTCTGCTTAAGAAGGAGCAAAATTGGCAGTTATTTGTCAGACTAGGATGCTTGCTATGCTCTGTTTATAAAGAATTACTGTGCAGCCTATACAGAGTTTTTCTGCAAATCAGCAAAAACAAACAAAAAAGACCCTAGCCCCCACCGCCCAGGAAATCCAAGAGTATTGGTAAAGGATGGTACAATGGACTGGTTCCAAGTTGGGAAAGGAGGACGTCAAGGCTGTATATTGTCACCCTGCTTATTTAACTTATATGCATAGTATATCATGTGATATGCTGGTCTAGATGAAGCACAAGCTGGAATCAAGATTGCTGGGAGAAATACCAGTAACCTCAGGTATGCAGATGACACTGCCCTTATGGCAGAAAGTGAAGAGGAACCAAAAAGCCTCTTGATGAAAGTGAAAGAAGAGAGTGAAAAAGTTCGCCTAAAACTCAACATTCAAAAAAACTAAGATCATGGCACCCAGTACCATGGCAAATAGATGGGCAAACAATGGAAACAGTGACAGACTTTATTTTCGTGGGCTTCAAAATCAGTGTGGATGGTGACTGTGGTCATGAAATTAATAGATGCTTGCTCCTTGGAAGAAAATCTATGACAAACCTAGACAACCTATTCAAAAGCAGAGACATCACTTTACCAACAAAAGTCCATATAGTCAAAGCTATGGTTTTCCCAGTAGTCATGTGAGAACTTGACCATAAAGAAGACTGAGTGCTGAAGAACTGATGCTTTTGGACTGTGGTGCCAGAGAAGACTCTTGAGAGTCTCTTGGACTGCATGGAGATCAAACCAGTCAATCCTAAAGGAAGTCAACCTTGAATATTCATTGGAAGGACTGATGCTGAAGCTGAAACTCCAATACTTTGGCCATCTGATGCAAAGAGACAACTCATTGGAGAAGACCCTTATATTGGGAAAAATAGAAGGCAGTAAGAGAAGGGGACGAGAGAGGATGAGATGTTTGGATGGCATCACTGAGTCACTGGATATGAGTTTGAGCAGGCTCTGGGAGATGGTGAAGGGCAGCAAAGCATGGCGTGCTGCAGTCCATGGGGTTGCAAAGAGTCAGACACGATTGGGCGACTGAACTAAATTGAAAGTATGGCAGTTCAACTGCCGAACTTCAGCCGGAGTGTAAAAAATGTGAATTAAAAAACGTAAAACATTTCATATCTACCCAGGCTGCAACATTTTAAAAGTTGAATGGTATCACATATTGGCAAGCATAAGAGAAAACTGGATCCTTTATACCATGCTTCCAGGTGTGCTAACTGGGTTAAACCATTTGGGAGGGAAGTTTAGAAGTATTTAGTGAATTTGAGTATGTCTATTATATTTCTGCATACATATTTCAGAGGAAAGCATATATGTGTTTATAAATAAGTCATTACAGAAATACTATAATTCATTGGAAATATTGGTCTGGCCAGAAAGCTCATTCATCTGTAAGATGTTATGGAAAAACCCAAATGAACTTTTTGGCCAGCACAGTATTATCCAGTGGTTCTCCAAACTTTTTGGCATCAGGGATCATTTTGTGGAAGACAATTTTTCCATGGACTGGGAGGTGGGGGATGCTTTTGCAAGATTCTAGCACATTACCTTTATTGTGCACTTTATTTCTATTTTGTGGCAATCTCAGGATGTTCTGCCTTGACTTCAGGGTTCCAGTTCTTGCTCCTATGAGAGTCTCATGCTGCCACTGATCTGATAGGAGGTGGAGTTCAGGCAGTAATGTCATCGATGGGGAGCACTGTAAATTCAGAGGAAGGTTCGCTTGCTGCCCCCTCCTGCTGTACAGCCTGATTCCTAACAGGTACCTGTCCATGACTCAGGGCTTGAGATTCCTGTTATACAGTAATGAATTATAAAAGGGACAAATATTTATTCTTATTTTAATTGAAGTGTAGTCAATTGGACCTTAAGAAGCATGCTATGAACAAGGCTAGTGGAGGTGACAGAATTCCCACTGAGCTACTTAAAATTCTAAAAGATGATGCTGTTAAAGTGTTGCACTCAGTATGTCAGCAAATTTGCAAAACTCAGCAGTGGCTACAGGACTGGCAAGGTGAGTTTTCATTCCAGTTGATGCCAAAGAAAAAATGCTGTACAATTGTACTCATTTCACACGTTAGCAAGGTTGTGCTCAGAATCCTTCAAGCTTGGCTTCTGCAGTGTGTAAACCAAGAATTTCAGATGTACAAGTTGGGTTTTGAAGAGTCAGAGGAACCAGAGATCAAATTGCCAACATACATTGGATCATGGTGAAAGCAAGGGAGTTCCAAAAAAGCATCTACTTCTGCTTCATTGACAACGCCAAATCCTTTGACTGTGTGGATCACAACAAACTGTAGAAAGTTCTTCAGGAGATATGAGTACGAGAGCACCAGACCTGTCTCCTGAGAAACCTGTATATGGTTCAAGAAGAAACAGTTAGAACTGGACATGGATCAACGAACTGGTTCACAATTGGGAAAGGAGTTCGACAAGGCTGTATGTTGTCACCCTGATTATTTAATTTATATTCAGAGTATGTCATGTGGAATGCTGGACTGCGTGAGTCACAGACTGGAATCAGGAGCACTGGGATTCTTGTGTCTGTGGGATGTGGACTATAGCCTTCCAGGCTCCTCTGTCCATGGCATTTTCCAGGCAAGAATACTGGAAAAGGTTGCCGTTTTCTCCTCTAGGGATCTTCTCCACCCAGGGATTGAATCTGTGTCTCATACGGGAGGGGGCACTTTTTTGTGCACTTTATTTCTATTTTGTGGCAATCTCAGGATGTTCTGCCTTGACTTCAGGGTTCCAGTTCTTGCTCCTATGAGAGTCTCATGCTGCCACTGATCTGATAGGAGGTGGAGTTCAGGCAGTAATGTCATCGATGGGGAGCACTGTAAATTCAGAGGAAGGTTCGCTTGCCCCTCCTGCTGTACAGCCTGATTCCTAACAGGTACCTGTCCATGACTCAGGGCTTGAGATTCCTGTTATACAGTAATGAATTATAAAAGGGACAAATATTTATTCTTATTTTAATTGAAGTGTAGTCAATTGGACCTTAAGAAGCATGCTATGAACAAGGCTAGTGGAGGTGACAGAATTCCCACTGAGCTACTTAAAATTCTAAAAGATGATGCTGTTAAAGTGTTGCACTCAGTATGTCAGCAAATTTGCAAAACTCAGCAGTGGCTACAGGACTGGCAAGGTGAGTTTTCATTCCAGTTGATGCCAAAGAAAAACTGCTGTACAATTGTACTCATTTCACACGTTAGCAAGGTTGTGCTCAGAATCCTTCAAGCTTGGCTTCTGCAGTGTGTAAACCAAGAATTTCAGATGTACAAGTTGGGTTTTGAAGAGTCAGAGGAACCAGAGATCAAATTGCCAACATACATTGGATCATGGTGAAAGCAAGGGAGTTCCAAAAAAGCATCTACTTCTGCTTCATTGACAACGCCAAATCCTTTGACTGTGTGGATCACAACAAACTGTAGAAAGTTCTTCAGGAGATATGAGTACGAGAGCACCAGACCTGTCTCCTGAGAAACCTGTATATGGTTCAAGAAGAAACAGTTAGAACTGGACATGGATCAACGAACTGGTTCACAATTGGGAAAGGAGTTCGACAAGGCTGTATGTTGTCACCCTGATTATTTAATTTATATTCAGAGTATGTCATGTGGAATGCTGGACTGCGTGAGTCACAGACTGGAATCAGGAGCACTGGGATTCTTGTGTCTGTGGGATGTGGACTATAGCCTTCCAGGCTCCTCTGTCCATGGCATTTTCCAGGCAAGAATACTGGAAAAGGTTGCCGTTTTCTCCTCTAGGGATCTTCTCCACCCAGGGATTGAATCTGTGTCTCCTGCATCTCCTGCATTGTTAGGCAGGTTTTTACCATTAGCACCACTTGGGAAGCCATACTTTTCAAGGCACTGTACTGTAAGATTAAATATCTTTATTGGAAAAAAAAGATTGCTGGGAGAAATAACAACCTTATATATGCAAATGATACCACTCTAATGACAGAAAATGAAGTGGAACTAAACAGCCTCTTGATGAGAGTGAAATAGGAGAGTGAAAAAGCTGGTTTGAAATTCAACATTCAAAAAACTATGATTATGGTATCTAGTCCCATCACCTTGTGGCAAATAGATGGGGGAAAAGTAGAAGCAGTGACAGATTTATTTTCTTGGCCTCTAAAATTACTGAAGGTGGTGACTGGTGCCATGAAATTAAGACACTTGCTCCTTGGAAGGAAGCTATGACAAACCTAGACAGAATATTAAAAGCAGAAACATCACTTTGCTGACAAAAGTTTTCCCAGTAGTCATGTACGGATGTGAGAGTTGGATCATAAAGAAGGCTGAGCACCATGAATTGATACTTTTGAATTGTGCTGGAGAAGGCTCTTGAGAGTCCCTTGGACTGCAAGGAGATCAAATCAGTCAATCCTAAAGATGATCAACCCTGAATATTCGTTGGAAAGACTGATGCTGAAGCTGAAGAAAGCATCTTTCTCTGATGCTGAGAAAGATTGAAGGCAAAAGGAGAAGAGGGTCACAGAGGATGAGATGGTTGGATAGCATCTTTCTCTCAATGGACATGATTTTGAGCAAACTCCAGGAGATGGTTGAGGACAGAGTAGCTTGGTGTACTCTAGCCCACGGGGTTGCAAAGAGTCAGACATGACTTAGCGACTGAACAACAATGATATAGTTGATTTTGAATATGATGCTTCAGGTGTACAGCACAGTTACTCAGTTATATATATTTAAGTCTGTTTTTCAGAATAAAGTGCCAACTTTTAAAAAATAAAAACATGAATGAAGTATAAATAGGGGACATTATATATCCATTCAAATGTGCGAACTTTTAGTGGTTAGTGCTTTGATTCTGGAGCTTAATTTGGACCTGGCTTTACTTACTAGCCATGTGTCTATAAGTAAAAATAGCCTCTCTGTAGAATAGGAATAATAGTAGAGTATTTAAAATAGTGCTTTTCTACCTGATACAAAATAAGCAACAGACACATTACCTATAGCCTCTTCTATTTAGATTTTACTGTAAAAATTTAAAGACTCATTTCTGAGGGACGGGAAGTCACATTGGGGAAGGGAAAACAACTAATTAAAATAGAAGCCAGGCATGAATCAGCGTGGTGAAACTCATGATCAACTCTATTTTGGATATTTAAGGTTTAAAAAGAGAGAAAGGAAAAAAGAAAAAAAAAGGCATGTGTTGCCTTTTTAATCTATTCTGGGAGGAGGCGAGAGGATGTATAAAATACAACTGCCTTGGAATGAGATGCACTATAGTGAGTCTAAAGGATAAGTAACTTTAGTAAAAAGAAGGGTAAAAAAACAGTGCCAAAAAAAAAAAAAAAAAGAAAAGATTGAAGAGGTGAATGTGTGGGTGATTGTTCTAGACTTTATAAGAATTTATAAGAAGTTTTTTCTTTCTTACTGAAAGCAGTCAGAAGCCATTAGATTATTTTAAGCAGTGAGATGACAAGATAATTTTTCTGAAGTATGCAGAAGTGGAGAAGTACGGATGTGAGTAGCCTAGCCAGGAGCCTGGGTGGGAATTGATGATAACAAGGCCTGTATCTGTGTAGTGACCATGGATTCAGAGACAAGTGAAAGAATTCAAGACACCCTTAAGAAGTAAAATCCAAAGGATTTAGTGATAGATTATGTATGTGAGAGAGAGATTCTAGATTTCAGGCATCCATAATTAAATAGTGTGACAATTTCTTGAAATAGGAAACACTGGAAGGGAATTTGGCTTAATAGGAAAATTATGAGTTCACTTTGATATGCACTGAGATTCAAGTGGCATTGAGACTTTCAAATACAGATGTCAAGTAGGCAATTGAATATTGAAGGTCAGAAGAAAAGTCTGAGCTGAGGTTTTATATTTATGAGAAATAATTTATATGTAGGAAGAAAAGTGAAGTTTCAAGTGTGTGTAAGATTGCCTAGGAAGACATAGAATGAAAAGAGAAGAGCGGTCCGAGTCTTGGCCTTCAAAGGAGAAAGAATATGAAAGGCTAGAGACACAAGAAGAAAACCAGAAAATGGAATGAAAGCCAAGTGGGCAGTGAACATAATCTCAAGTACTGCTGAGAACTCAGTAAGATGGAAACTAAAAAAAATTTGTCCCTCAGTTTTAGGCACAGGGACGCTGTTGGTAAACTTTGTGAGAGTTAAGAAGTAGACTGGAAACCAGACTAGATTGGTTGAAGAGTGACTGGAGTGAGGAAGCAGAGATAGAATTTGACCTGTGTATAAATGGGAAGGGGAAAATATGCTGTTTTTTGGCAAGGAACATGATTTAGCTCTTGAATCTATCTGGTTGTACACCAGCACTTCTACATATCGTAGTTTCTTGTTTTATAGGAATAGAAGGATGAGTACAAGAAAATCCCTCTAAAAGTCCTCTCTTACCTTCTCAAAACTCTTTTAATTTAATCTTACCTGGATTTCTGCTTTTCTCTCTTTGCTTCCTACAACTGGGAAGATGTGATCCCACCCTGCAGCCTCAATAATGCTATAGTCTCAGGGCTTACTACAATTCTTAAATAGCTCTAATATAGCACTTTTGGATACATAATTGCTGAGTTTTGTGATTATGTGACTGGCCTACTCCCTGTGTGTGAAATAGAGTTTCTATTTCCCTTGAGGCACTACACCGTAGCACAGTTTGCTTAACTAGATTTCTGCTTTTTGTTCCAGTGTGGCTTGGTATCTTGCCTAGTATTCCAGTGCCTCTATAACAAAAACAGAGCATTTGCTCTAATTTTCTTCTTCTTTCTCTTTCTCCCAGAGAGATTAAGCCATGTCCTGAGAAGTATGCCAGAGATTGTAAGTGTGTAAACAGGTGTACAGTGGAAATGTACAATATATTCTCACACATAGATAATTCTTCTAAATGGTGGGAGAAGCTCTGATTCAGAGCTCATTCAATGGTGCACTTAAAATCATGTTTGTTCTCCTACATACTTTATGAACTTAAATCTCCTATAATGTTACTTACTTTGTGTTACCAGAGATTCCCTTTTATTTTTTTGAGATGAGAATAAAGTTTATTACAGTGGGAGATGCTGTTAGAACAGCAGGCTGGCTCAAGGAAGAACTGACCAAGATTCACTTTTTATACCTGGTGGGAGATCATCAGGGAAAAATAGTATGTTACCTGAAGTTATAGAAAATAATTAATAAGACTTGCATGGATATTTGAATTTATTAACATTAGGTATGGAAGTATGCTTTTGTGGTTGAGTAGATAAAAGGACTTACATAGCTCTAGTTTTAATTTACTTACTGACTTTAGGTTGGAGCCTTCCCAGGTGGCACAGTGGTTTAAGAATCTGCCTGGCAGTACAGGACGAACAAGAGACGTGGGTTCGATCCCTGGTTCTAGAAGATCTCCTGGAGTAGGAAATGCCAACCTGCTCCAGTATTCTTACCTGGAAAATTCCATGGACAGAGAAGCCTGGTGGGCTACAGTCCATGGGGCTGCAAAGAGTTGGACACTACTAAACAACTGAACACACACATGATTTTATTTATTTTTTTAAACACCAGAAACATTTTTATTTGGGTATAGCCAATTGACAATTTTGTGATAGTGTCAGGTGAACAGTGAAGGGGCTTGGCTGTACATATACACATATCCATTCTCCTCCAAGCCCCCATCTCATCTGGGCTAATACATAACGTTGAGCAGAGTGCCCTGTGCTATATAGTAGATTTTTGTTGGTTATCCATTTCAAACATGGCAGTGTGTACATGACTTTCCCAAAGTCCCTAACCATCCCCTCCCCACTGCGATCATAAGTTCATTTTCTGAGTTTGTCTCTGTTTTGTAAATAAGTTCATTTGTACCATTTCTTTTTTTAATTCTTTATTTTAAAGGTTTTACAGAGTTTTGTTGTGGCCATTTCTTTTTATAATCCACATAAAAGGGATGTCATATGATAATTCTCCTTCTCTGTCTGAATTACTTTACTCAGTATGACACTCCTTAGGTCCATCAATATTGCTGCTAATGGCCTTACTTCATTTTTTTAATGGCCAAGTACACACACACACACACACACACCCATCTTTATCCATTCCTCTGTCACTGGACATTTAGGTTGTTTCCATGTCTTGGCTATTGTAAACAGTGCTGCAATGAACATTGGGAAACATGCGTCTCTTTGTCTCTGTTTTTCTCTGGATATGTGCCCAGGTGTGGGATTATACGGTCATATGGTAGCTCTTTGTTGAGTTTTTTGAGGAACCTCCACACAGTTCTTCATAGTAGCTGTACCAATTTATGTTCCCAACAACAGTACAGGAGGGTTTCCTTCTCTCCTCACCCTCTCCAGCATTTGTTGTTTGTGGAATTTTTGATGATAGCCATCTTGACTGGTGTGAGGTGGTATCTTATTGTAGGTTTAATTTGCATTTCTCTAGTAACTGGCGATTTTGAATATCTTTTCATGTGTCTGTTGTCCATTGGCATGTCCTCTTTAGAGAAATGTCTATTCAGGTCTTCTGCCCACTTTCTGAGTGGGTTGTTTGTTTTGATGCTGTTGAGTGTCATATGCTGCAAGAGAAATTTTTTTCTATTCCAGGGTGTCATTTTCTTTCCCTTCATCGGAGAACCTTGCTAGTATGGGTAAATGGACACTACTAAACAACTGAACACACACATGATTTTATTTATTTTTTTAAACACCAGAAACATTTTTATTTGGGTATAGCCAATTGACAATTTTGTGATAGTGTCAGGTGAACAGTGAAGGGGCTTGGCTGTACATATACACATATCCATTCTCCTCCAAGCCCCCATCTCATCTGGGCTAATACATAACGTTGAGCAGAGTGCCCTGTGCTATATAGTAGATTTTTGTTGGTTATCCATTTCAAACATGGCAGTGTGTACATGACTTTCCCAAAGTCCCTAACCATCCCCTCCCCACTGCGATCATAAGTTCATTTTCTGAGTTTGTCTCTGTTTTGTAAATAAGTTCATTTGTACCATTTCTTTTTTTAATTCTTTATTTTAAAGGTTTTACAGAGTTTTGTTGTGGCCATTTCTTTTTATAATCCACATAAAAGGGATGTCATATGATAATTCTCCTTCTCTGTCTGAATTACTTTACTCAGTATGACACTCCTTAGGTCCATCAATATTGCTGCTAATGGCCTTACTTCATTTTTTTTAATGGCCAAGTACACACACACACACACACACACCCATCTTTATCCATTCCTCTGTCACTGGACATTTAGGTTGTTTCCATGTCTTGGCTATTGTAAACAGTGCTGCAATGAACATTGGGAAACATGCGTCTCTTTGTCTCTGTTTTTCTCTGGATATGTGCCCAGGTGTGGGATTATACGGTCATATGGTAGCTCTTTGTTGAGTTTTTTGAGGAACCTCCACACAGTTCTTCATAGTAGCTGTACCAATTTATGTTCCCAACAACAGTACAGGAGGGTTTCCTTCTCTCCTCACCCTCTCCAGCATTTGTTGTTTGTGGAATTTTTGATGATAGCCATCTTGACTGGTGTGAGGTGGTATCTTATTGTAGGTTTAATTTGCATTTCTCTAGTAACTGGCGATTTTGAATATCTTTTCATGTGTCTGTTGTCCATTGGCATGTCCTCTTTAGAGAAATGTCTATTCAGGTCTTCTGCCCACTTTCTGAGTGGGTTGTTTGTTTTGATGCTGTTGAGTGTCATATGCTGCAAATTTTGGAGACTAATCCCTTGTTAGTCACATCATTTGCAAATATTTTCTCCCAGTCTGTGGGTTGTCGTTTTGTTTTATTTATAGATTAGCACTTTGAAACTAACTTTTTCTTTAGTTTTTCTTTCTTTATTTGAGGTTATATTTATGCCTTTTGAGGCATACACATCAGTGAATTCTGGAAAACGTACACAGTAATCAAGGCATAGGCTATTTTCTTCACGGCCCAATATTCCTTGTGTCCATTCGTGGTCAGTCCCCTTGCTCTACTCCAGTCCCTAGCAACCACAGATCAGATTTCTGTCCTTATAATTTTTCCTCTTTTAGAATGTTATAAAAATTAAATCATATCATATAAAAGTGGGCAGTCTGTGGCCACAGATGAAATCTGGGTCACTGCCTGTTTTTGTGTAACCAGTGAATTAAGAATGGTTTTTAAATTTTAAAAATGTTGAAAAAATTGTTTTTTAATAATAATATTTTGAGATTATAAAAATGACATGAAATTCAAGACTCAGTGTCCATAAATAATGTTTTATTGGGACAAAGCTATACTCATTTATTTGTATATTGTCATTGGCTGCTTTCTGGTTCATGCTTTTAAAATTCTATTGAAGATAGGCTTGTCTAACTTAGCCAAGAAGTATTTGTTTAACCCAAGGTCACACTTTTCTTGAATGTTTTCATCTCCAAGTTTTATACTTTTAGTCACATACTTAGTTATGTAATCTGTTGTTTACAGTTCTGTAATACGTTTAGTTTTGCATATGTGTGACGTATGAGTTGAGGTTCATTTTTTTACACATAGATCTTCAGTTACCATTTTTACACATGAATTTTCCGTTGCTTTAAAGGACTATTCTTTTTTTTTTTGTTAAACGTTTTTTCGCCTTTGACTCATCATTTGTTTTCATCCATCTTTATTCCTTTGCCTATGTGGGCCTCCCATTGCAGTGACCTCCCCTCACCACAGAGCACTGGCTTTGAGCATATGTGCTCCAGAGCGCTGGCTCATAATTGGACACACAGGACCAGTTTCTCCTCTCCGTGGGATCTTCCCAGGCCAGGGATCGAACCAGTGCCCCTTGCATTGCAAGGCAGACTCTTCACCCACTGGACCACCAGGAAAGCACTAAAGAACTATTCTTTGTTATTGAATTACCGTGGCCTCTTTTTAAGAAAGTAGTGATGATTTAAGTATGAGACCATTGTAGACTCTATTCTACTGTATGTGTGCTTATGCTTTACTAGTATTTGATTACTTCTGCAGTATTTAGAGTAAGTCTTGAAATCAGGTAGTGTGAGTTCTTCAGTCTTTCTCTTTTTCAAAATATGGTGCCTAATCAGAGTTTTGCTTTACCATACAAAGTTTAGATTAAGCTTGTCAATTTGTTTGAAGAATTCTTGCCCAGACTGTGATTTGAGAGATGGCATTGACTCAAGAGACCAATTTGTAGAGAACTGTAGCTGAACAGTATGGAGGCTTCTCATTCACGAATATAATATATTTCTTCTATTAATTTGCTCTCTTTTGATTCTTTTCATTAATGTTTTATAGTTCTTACCAAAGAAAGCCTGTGCATATTTTGTTAGAATAATAATGTAGTCTTTTCTTTCTTTTATTTTTTTGATGCCATTGCAGACTGCATTTTAAAATTTTGATTTCCAACTTTCTATTGCTAGGATATAAAAATGCAGTTGTTTTTTGTATAGTGAGCTTGTATCTTGTGACCTTGCTAAACTCATTTATTATAGGAGTTTATTTTTAAATAGTTTCTTTGGGACTTTATGCCATCTGCTCAGTTTAAAAATATTCCTTTACAAACTCTATGGTTTAATTTTTGTTGCTTCTTTTTTGCTTTATTGCATTAGGTAGGATTTTCAGGCCAGTGTTGATTAGTGAGCAATGAACCTTATTTTGTTCCCAATTTTAGAGAGAAAGTACTCAATTTTTCAAATATAGTATGATGTTAGCTGTAAACTCTTTTGTGGTTACTGTTATTGCATTAAGAAAGTTTCTATCTGTTCCTAGTGTGCTGATTCACATGCTTTCTCAGCGTATTTTGACATAATCATGTTTGTTTCCCCTTGTTATTGTTTAGTTGCTAAGTCGTGTCTGACTCTGTGACCCCGTGGACTATATAGCCTGCCAGGCTGTCTACGGGATTTCACAGGCAAGAATACTGGGATGGGCTGTTGTTTCCTTCTCCAAGTGATCTTTCCAACCCAGGGATTGAACCCTTGTCTCCTGCTCTGGCAGGTGAATTTTTTACAGCTGAGCCACTGGGAATGTCCTTTCTTTCCCCTTATTCTGTTATAAATGATAAATTATATTCTTTTTTCTTCTTTGTAAATTATTTTTTTTTAATTTTTATTTTACTGTTTTACTTTTACAGAGTTTTGTTGTTTATAGATATGTAAACAACAAATGATAAATTATATTCTTGAATCTAGAATGTGGAACCAAGCTTGTATTCCATTCCCAGGATAAGCATCACCTGTTTATAATGTGTTATTCATTAATGTATTGCTCAATTGGACTTAGTAATATTGTGTTGAGGAGTTTTGCACCTTCTCATGAGAAATATTTACATATACTTCTCTTGTTATATTTTTGTATGGTTTTGGTATCAGAGTAATGTTGACCTTAGGAAATTAGTTAAGAAATATGTTTTTTACTTTTATTTTCTGGAAAAGATTATGTAGAATTGGTATTATTTTTTAAATATTTGGCAGAATTCACCAATAAAGCCATGGAGAACTGGACTTTGATTTTTGAAGGATTTTTAAACTATGAATTAAATTTCTTTAACAGATATCGGACTCCTCAGGCTGTCTAGTTCTTGAATGAGGTGTGCTTATTTCTGTCTTTCAAGGAAATGGTCTATTTTTCATGTAAGTTGTAGAATTCTGGGTTTTGAGTTGTTTGTAATATTCTCTTGTATTCTTTTATATTTTGTTTAACTGTGGCGTCTACACAGTTAATGATGTTCCCTTTATCATTCTTCTTGCAGGTAATTTTCATCTTCTCTTTCTTTTTCTTTTCCTTGATCATTATGGCTGGAGATTTATCAGTTTTATTGTTTCTCTTTTAAAAGGATCATGTAAACTCTTTTGTGGTTACTGTTATTGCATTAAGAAAGTTTCTATCTGTTCCTAGTGTGCTGATTCACATGCTTTCTCAGCGTATTTTGACATAATCATGTTTGTTTCCCCTTGTTATTGTTTAGTTGCTAAGTCGTGTCTGACTCTGTGACCCCGTGGACTATATAGCCTGCCAGGCTGTCTACGGGATTTCACAGGCAAGAATACTGGGATGGGCTGTTGTTTCCTTCTCCAAGTGATCTTTCCAACCCAGGGATTGAACCCTTGTCTCCTGCTCTGGCAGGTGAATTTTTTACAGCTGAGCCACTGGGAATGTCCTTTCTTTCCCCTTATTCTGTTATAAATGATAAATTATATTCTTTTTTCTTCTTTGTAAATTATTTTTTTTTAATTTTTATTTTACTGTTTTACTTTTACAGAGTTTTGTTGTTTATAGATATGTAAACAACAAATGATAAATTATATTCTTGAATCTAGAATGTGGAACCAAGCTTGTATTCCATTCCCAGGATAAGCATCACCTGTTTATAATGTGTTATTCATTAATGTATTGCTCAATTGGACTTAGTAATATTGTGTTGAGGAGTTTTGCACCTTCTCATGAGAAATATTTACATATACTTCTCTTGTTATATTTTTGTATGGTTTTGGTATCAGAGTAATGTTGACCTTAGGAAATTAGTTAAGAAATATGTTTTTTACTTTTATTTTCTGGAAAAGATTATGTAGAATTGGTATTATTTTTTAAATATTTGGCAGAATTCACCAATAAAGCCATGGAGAACTGGACTTTGATTTTTGAAGGATTTTTAAACTATGAATTAAATTTCTTTAACAGATATCGGACTCCTCAGGCTGTCTAGTTCTTGAATGAGGTGTGCTTATTTCTGTCTTTCAAGGAAATGGTCTATTTTTCATGTAAGTTGTAGAATTCTGGGTTTTGAGTTGTTTGTAATATTCTCTTGTATTCTTTTATATTTTGTTTAACTGTGGCGTCTACACAGTTAATGATGTTCCCTTTATCATTCTTCTTGCAGGTAATTTTCATCTTCTCTTTCTTTTTCTTTTCCTTGATCATTATGGCTGGAGATTTATCAGTTTTATTGTTTCTCTTTTAAAAAGGATCAGTGTTTAGTTTTGTTGATTTCTTTTCTAATCTTTTAAAATTTCCTTCCACTTTATTTTATTACCTGTCTTTACCTCTTTTATTGATTTTTTACAATTTTATTTATTTTCATCCATCTTTATTCTTCGGTCTATGTTGGCCTCCCATTGCATTGGCCTCTCGTTGCAAAGCACTGACTCTAGGCACATGTGCTCCAGAGCACTGGCTCGTATTTGGACACACCAGTCCAGCCACCTGCTGCATGTGGGATATTCCCTGGCCAGAGATTGAACCGGTGCCCCTTGCACTGCAAGGTGGACTCCTTACCCACTGGACCACCAGGGAAGCCCCTATCACCTGTCTTTTTTTAAAACGTAATTTTATTTATTTACTTTTGGCTGTGCTGGGTCTTTGTTGCTGCTTGAGATTTTCTCTAGCTGCAGAGAGCAGGAGCTCCTCTCTGATTGAGGTGTACAGGCATCTCATTGCAGTGGCTCCTCTCTTCTTGTGGCTTTAAGGTATGTGGGCTTCAGTAGTTGCAGCTCCCAGACTCTAGAGCACATGCTTAATAGCTGCAGCACAGGGCTTAGTTACTCCACAGTATATGGGATCTTCCTGGATCAGGGATCGGACTTGTGTTTCCTGCATTGGCAGGCAGGTTCTTTACCGCTGAGCCACCAGGGAATTCCCTCTTTCTACTTTCTTTTCATTTAATTTTTTTTCTTTTTTTTTTCTTTTTGAAACTGATTTGAGACTTTTCTTTTCGATATTAAATATTTATTTGTGTGTTTTGGTTTGGTTTTTCATAAGAAACTTCGCAGAAGTATCGTAGTCCTTCTACCTGAAGAGCTTACTTTAAATTTCTTGAAGTTTAGGTTTTCTTCTGACATTTCCTTGCCTTTAATTTGTCTTCATTTTTTAAAGCATAGTTTCATTACATATAGGATCTTGGGTTGACTCACCCCCTCCCCACCCCAGTACTTTATAAAGATGGGTGTCTCTGGCGACCCAGGCAGTAAAGAATCTGCCTGCAGTGCAGGAGACTGGGTTTGGTCCCTGGGTTGGGAAGGTCCATTGGAGAAAGGAATGACTACCCACTCCAGTATTCTTGCCTGGAGAATTCCAAGGATAGAGGAGCCTGGCTGGCTGCAGTCCATGAGGTCACAAAGAGTTGGACACCACTGGCTGACTGACACACACATTTCATAAAGATGTCATTCCAAAGTCTCCTCGCTTGCATAGTTTCTGATGAATAATCTTCTGTAATTCTCATCATTTTGGTTTTTCACACATAATAGGTTATTTTCTCTGGCTGCTTTTATAGTTTTCTCTTTAATTTTGGTTTTTAACAATTTGACTCTGATATATGTAGAAGTTTGGATGTGTGTGTTTGTGTGTATGTGTGTTATTCATTCTCCAAAGGATGCACTGAGGTTCATGTGTCTCTGATTTATGCCTGTCATTGGTTTTGGAAAATTCATGGCCATTATCCATTCAAATACTTCCTCCATTCTGTTTTCTTTTTATTCATCTTCTGGGACTCCAGTTTTACATGTTAGATTATATTAACTTTTGGATGCTCTTTTTTTCTTATTCTTTTTCTATTTTAGTGTGATAATTTTAATTGGCTTATTTTCAAGTTTACTGTTCTTTTCCTTAATTTTTTCAAGCCTACTTATGACACCATCAAAGGTGAGGTGAGGGCATATTCATCTGTGAGAGCATATTTTTTATTTCCAGTATTCCCATTTGATCTTTACAGTTTTCATCTTTCTGCTTTAGTACCACATTTGTTTATGTATCTTGTCTGCCTTTTTTCTCTATATCTTTTACCTTAATAATTTAAATCATTTTAAAGTCTTTGTCTAATAATCTCATCATCTATTTTTCTGAATCTACTTGTAGTGACTATTTTATCTCTTGATAATGGGCTGCTAATTCCTTGTTATTTTTCCCTGAGTCTTATAGTTTTGAAATGTATTTATGCCTTAAGGTTGGTATACCTTTTCTGTCAGTCTGTCAATCTGTTATGTTGTTTAGTCTCTTAGTTTTGTCTAAGCCTTTTGTGACCCTAGGCTCCTGTGTGTGTGTGGCATTTCCCAGACAAGAATACTGGAATAGGTTGCCATTTCCTTTGCCTGAGAATCTTCCTGACCCAGGGATCGGACCTGCATCTCCTGCATTGCAGGCAGATAATTTACTGTTGAGCCACTGGGAAATTAAATCACCAATCAAGTCAGGGGATCAGATAGGTTTGGATCGTGTTGTTGCCATTATTATCTTCAGGTTCCTCCAACAGTGAGCTACTGTTGCTTTCTGCTTGGAGTGGATGCAGGAGTACTGTAAGTTTTTTTTTTTTTTTTTCTCTTGTTTACTGTTTTGCTATGTCTTCAGCCATTCCTGTTACTTCACTGAGGGAGAGGGCCTCTGTCCATGTTCTTGCCCATTCCCCAGTGGCAGACTGCTGGGCTTTTTCCTTGATGCTAGGCATGTGATAGGGCTAGGGTGTTCTGTTGTGTGTGGTCCATGTTCCATCTTTGATAGGCTCTGTCCACTGGGGCCTCAGGGATGATACTTGCTCAGAGTTCTGATTGTGTCCTTCCCAAGGAAGCAAGTCTGCTTGGTATCTCTGAGTGGTTTAAGGCAGGGGTTTCCACCTCTCCCTTAGTAATAAAAGCCTTTGACTTGTGGGTAAAATCTTGGCTGAAGATGGTTTCCTGTCTCTCCTTCATGGGAAGAGGACTTTTACCCCTCAAGCTTTTCCCTATCTGCAGTCCTGACAGAATTTACTCCCTTTTCCTGCAGTTTACAGCTTTGGCTTTTTTTTTTTTTTTTTGAAGATTTATTTATTTATTATTTATTTTGGGCGGGGGTCGGGGAGGGAGGGGAGCGGGCGGGCTACTTCCATTGCTCTTTCATTTTTCTATTTTCATCCGTCTTTGTTCTTTGGTCCCTGTGGGCCTCCCATTGCGGTGGCGTCTGTTGTCACAGAGCACCAGCTCTGGGCGCATGCGCTCCAGAGCTCCGGCTCGGTCATTGGACACATCGGTCCAGCCGCTCCGTGGCACGTGGGATCTTCCCAGGCCAGGGATCAAACCGGCGTCCCTTGCCCTGCAAGGCGGTGTCCTTACTCACTGGACCACCAAGGGAAACCCCAGCTTTGACTTTTTTAGGAGAAACAGTCTGGGGAATTGTGCCTGTGTCCTAACAACCACTGGTCAATCACTTCTGCTATACCTGCACAGGTACATCCCTAAAAGGTCCTTTTTGTTCTTATGCCCTGCCCTCATTATCCTTCCTGAATAACCAGTGTAGGGATGTGGAACAGTGCTTGTGAGAACTTCCTTGAGTCTGGGCCCCTAGCTATTGCAAACTGTCAAATTAGCCTGCACTTGACTTTTACAGTTTGTTAAAGTTTTAGTGAATTTCCTCTCACCTAAGTGTACAGTGGTCGCCTCTTTCTTCTGTGCCTTGCCAAAGGTGGAATAGTATGTGTCGTTGTTCTTTGGAAGGGCTTGCCACTCTGGAGTTCAGATTGTTTGTTTACCTTGTAACCTCAACTCTCCTTTGGGCTCAAGAGAGAGAAGATCTCTCAAAAGAGAGATTTTGTAGATTATTTTGCCTTTTCTTCTTTTCACTTCAGGAGTGACATAATTTACTGCTTTGTAAATCTTAAGCATTAGTTCTGATTAGAAACATTGATGTATAAATCAAAATTATAGTTTTAAACCTTTAAAATTCTCCTTTATAAAGACCATAGAAGTGAAAAGCTTTATCACTGTTTTTAACCAGGATCAGTAAAGACCTTACTTTTATTTGTACAGCCTTATTTGGTAAACTTCTAATATTTTAGTGTCTTTTGTAGTCAACCTATGTCCAGGCTATACTGTTGGATAGATTTCAGTAGTTAGTAAGACCACTCATCCAGTGTTTTCCTCTCAGTTTTGATCTTTTAAGTTCATTCCAATTGAGATTCTGTCTCAGTGTTTTTAAGTTCATAGGTTTTGGTTTCGCTGTGCAAGTCAAATTGCTCAGTCTATTTCTGATGCTGAATTGTTGAAAAATAACCTTCTAAGTATTTTTCTATATAAGATTGAAAATATATTGCAAATAATTGGTAGAAATTTTACAGTTACTTTTCAGAGAACTGTTTTAATTGTATTACGTGGGATCTTCCCAGGCCAGGATCAAACCGGCGTCCCTTGCCCTGCAAGGCGGTGTCCTTACTCACTGGACCACCAAGGGAAACCCCAGCTTTGACTTTTTTAGGAGAAACAGTCTGGGGAATTGTGCCTGTGTCCTAACAACCACTGGTCAATCACTTCTGCTATACCTGCACAGGTACATCCCTAAAAGGTCCTTTTTGTTCTTATGCCCTGCCCTCATTATCCTTCCTGAATAACCAGTGTAGGGATGTGGAACAGTGCTTGTGAGAACTTCCTTGAGTCTGGGCCCCTAGCTATTGCAAACTGTCAAATTAGCCTGCACTTGACTTTTACAGTTTGTTAAAGTTTTAGTGAATTTCCTCTCACCTAAGTGTACAGTGGTCGCCTCTTTCTTCTGTGCCTTGCCAAAGGTGGAATAGTATGTGTCGTTGTTCTTTGGAAGGGCTTGCCACTCTGGAGTTCAGATTGTTTGTTTACCTTGTAACCTCAACTCTCCTTTGGGCTCAAGAGAGAGAAGATCTCTCAAAAGAGAGATTTTGTAGATTATTTTGCCTTTTCTTCTTTTCACTTCAGGAGTGACATAATTTACTGCTTTGTAAATCTTAAGCATTAGTTCTGATTAGAAACATTGATGTATAAATCAAAATTATAGTTTTAAACCTTTAAAATTCTCCTTTATAAAGACCATAGAAGTGAAAAGCTTTATCACTTTTTTTAACCAGGATCAGTAAAGACCTTACTTTTATTTGTACAGCCTTATTTGGTAAACTTCTAATATTTTAGTGTCTTTTGTAGTCAACCTATGTCCAGGCTATACTGTTGGATAGATTTCAGTAGTTAGTAAGACCACTCATCCAGTGTTTTCCTCTCAGTTTTGATCTTTTAAGTTCATTCCAATTGAGATTCTGTCTCAGTGTTTTTAAGTTCATAGGTTTTGGTTTCGCTGTGCAAGTCAAATTGCTCAGTCTATTTCTGATGCTGAATTGTTGAAAAATAACCTTCTAAGTATTTTTCTATATAAGATTGAAAATATATTGCAAATAATTGGTAGAAATTTTACAGTTACTTTTCAGAGAACTGTTTTAATTGTATTGTTTATTAAATTAGCATGTATATCAGAAGGCAGAATGAATGATACCACTTTGAGAATGTCATGTGCCATAAAGGATGTTGTTCTATCAACAGAAAATTAAATTTTTGATTCTGTATTCTCACCCTATGGATTTTTTGGATATAAAAGTGTGTCCACAGATGGTGGTAATTATTATTTTTCGAGACCATAAGGAAACCAGGTTTTTCTTGTCTTTGTTCTCTGCAGAAAACTTCATCAGCAGTTTGAAATGTACAAGGAGCAGGTGAAGAAGATGGGGGAAGAGTCCCCGCAGCAGCAGGAACAGAAGGGTGACGCTCCAACCTGTGGCATCTGCCACAAAACGAAGTTCGCGGACGGATGTGGCCATAACTGTTCATATTGCCAAACCAGGTTCTGTGCTCGCTGTGGGGGCCGAGTGTCCCTGCGCTCCAACAAGGTACGGACTGAAAATTGCACTTTGTGGTTCTCTTGTACTTAAGCCTATCATGAATAAAAGAGACCACTGAAATTAACATTTAGGCTAATCAGTGAACAGAAACCTTCCCTAGTGTCTTCAGTTCAGATCAAAGAACTAAAAAATTTTTCTTCTGAATTAAAAAGTTATCTTGTCTCTTTGTTTTTGTTCTTTGGTTTGTGAATTTTGGACTCGGGATCTTAGACTTTCAAAGATGAAGAAATTTAGAGGTTAGGTAGCCTAAAGCCTTATTTTATAAATGTAGACAACTCAGATCCAGAGACACTGAAGTCATTCTTTTTTTTTTTTTTAATGGTTTTCTTTTTTTGTGGGGAGGGGGCGGGTTGGGGAGCGGGGTGGGGTGGGCGGGCCACCTCTATTGGTCATTCATTTATTTGTTTTTCATCCGTCTTTGTTCTTTGGCCCGTGTGGGCCTCCCATCACAGTGGCCTCTGTTGTCGCAGAGCACAGGCTCTGGGTGCATGCGCTTCAGAGCTCTGACTCCGTAATTGGACACATCGGTCCAGCTGCTCCGCGGCACGTGGGATCTTCCCGGGCCAGGGATCGAACCAGTGCCCCTTGCACTGCAAGGCGGTGTCCTTACCCACTGGACCACCAGGGAAGCCCCTGAAGTCATTCTTAAAGTCACACAACTGATTAATGTTTGAGTTGTGTCACAGATTTTTTTGATTACTTCACATAATTTTATCAACTTGGTAAATATGCTCTTTTGTTCTCTGTTTCCTTTCTTTTCAAAAGAGGCTCTTTCCAGTTTTGAGATTCCACATTTCATAATGTTATAACTTTTGAGGCTACATTACCTTTTATTTTTGTTTTAACATTAATGAAATAAACATTAGACTGTGGAATTTAAAAAGGAAATATTAAGGCTGTGTTGCCGCAGCATATCAGCCAGATGCATAGAGAATAGCAGGTGCGATAAGACATTAAGAAACACAAGAGAGAGAGAAAGGATGGGAACTGGGTGCTCAGGACCTCTTGGGTCAAGGCCCGGAACATATTCACACAGTCTGCTTTTCTTGAGAGCTTAAGCATCCAGGTGTCTGCTAGAAATGATACAATCAGCACAGGCTGGGACCCACTCACCGCTCTGATCAATAATTAGTCTTGTGACTCTAAGA
Organism: Tragulus kanchil; assembly: GCA_022376925.1. Classification (NCBI taxonomy): domain Eukaryota; kingdom Metazoa; phylum Chordata; class Mammalia; order Artiodactyla; family Tragulidae; genus Tragulus; species Tragulus kanchil. The sequence continues at coordinate 60,393,911 of JAIOJX010000002.1, forward strand.
ATGGAAAGGGCGTGCTGTAGCTGGGAGGCAACTAGACTGGCAAGAAGTTAAGGAGTCTGTTCTGTGTGCGCACACAGCAGTTGTAACATGCACTGACCTGGTGTTCCAAAGTCCAGAGCAGATCTCCCACCTGTTGTTGATAAGTATGACCCCAGCTAATGAGCCCACGTGAATCAAATCATTTGCTTTTGTCTTAGTTCTTTCTAGTATGTGTCTCATTCTTGTTTCCCTACACTGTGTTTCATTAGGTTTTTGTAGTTTATCCATCTACTTTATAGGGATTATATTAATATTTCCAAAGGAATGCTATGTTGAAATTAGCAAAAGCATGGATTTGAATTGTTGTCTCAATAGGTTCTTTATAATTTCCATTTGTCTCTTCCTAGTAGGAGATATTTATCACCCAGTTCTTAGGTAGCTTAAAAATATGAAGCTGATGTCTTTACATACATAACTTAGACATATTATGAGAATTTGTTCACCTGTGTGATTTCATTTCTTCTTTTTCTTGTTGTTTCCCTTTTCTCAGTGTTTTGTTTTACCCAGAACTAATAACTAATAACTTTTCTTAACTAATAACTTTTCTTTATTTTTTGCTTATCTTTCTCCCTGGTTTACCTGATTATTTTTCCTTTCCTTGGTTAGTTGTTGGCTAGAAGCTTCAGTATAATTTTGAGTGGAAGTGTTGAGAAGTGTTCTCATCTTGGGGAGAAAGCATTCACCATTAAGTATTACGTGTTACATTAGCTGTCCACATTTCATGGATGTTGCTGACAGTTTTTGTTTGTGTTCCTCAGAAATAGATGTTGAATTTTGTCAAATACTCTTTCTCTATCTTTGAGACTGATTATATATGTTTTTTTCCTTTGTTAATATTGTGAACTACAATGGATTGATTTTGAAATGTTAAACCAACTCTGTGTTCCTGGAATGAGACCTGTTTGCTTATAATGGATTTCTTTTAGATGTTAATGAGTTTGATTAGATAAACTTTTGTTTATAATTTTTGCATCTGTGTTCATGAGGGTTAATATATGTAGTTTTCTTTTCTTGTAATGTCTTTGATTTTGGTATTAGAGTAATGCTGGCCAGACAGAATAAGTTTGGCAGTATTTCCTTCTCTCCAGTGTTTTAGTAGAGTTTCTGTAGAGTTGGTGTCATTTATTCTTTAATGTTTTATAGGTTTTACCAGTGAAGCCATCTGCACACAGCATGAATGCATGCCCAAAGTCCAGAGCAGATCTCCCACCTGTTGTTGATAAGTATGACCCCAGCTAATGAGCCCACGTGAATCAAATCATTTGCTTTTGTCTTAGTTCTTTCTAGTATGTGTCTCATTCTTGTTTCCCTACACTGTGTTTCATTAGGTTTTTGTAGTTTATCCATCTACTTTATAGGGATTATATTAATATTTCCAAAGGAATGCTATGTTGAAATTAGCAAAAGCATGGATTTGAATTGTTGTCTCAATAGGTTCTTTATAATTTCCATTTGTCTCTTCCTAGTAGGAGATATTTATCACCCAGTTCTTAGGTAGCTTAAAAATATGAAGCTGATGTCTTTACATACATAACTTAGACATATTATGAGAATTTGTTCACCTGTGTGATTTCATTTCTTCTTTTTCTTGTTGTTTCCCTTTTCTCAGTGTTTTGTTTTACCCAGAACTAATAACTAATAACTTTTCTTAACTAATAACTTTTCTTTATTTTTTGCTTATCTTTCTCCCTGGTTTACCTGATTATTTTTCCTTTCCTTGGTTAGTTGTTGGCTAGAAGCTTCAGTATAATTTTGAGTGGAAGTGTTGAGAAGTGTTCTCATCTTGGGGAGAAAGCATTCACCATTAAGTATTACGTGTTACATTAGCTGTCCACATTTCATGGATGTTGCTGACAGTTTTTGTTTGTGTTCCTCAGAAATAGATGTTGAATTTTGTCAAATACTCTTTCTCTATCTTTGAGACTGATTATATATGTTTTTTTCCTTTGTTAATATTGTGAACTACAATGGATTGATTTTGAAATGTTAAACCAACTCTGTGTTCCTGGAATGAGACCTGTTTGCTTATAATGGATTTCTTTTAGATGTTAATGAGTTTGATTAGATAAACTTTTGTTTATAATTTTTGCATCTGTGTTCATGAGGGTTAATATATGTAGTTTTCTTTTCTTGTAATGTCTTTGATTTTGGTATTAGAGTAATGCTGGCCAGACAGAATAAGTTTGGCAGTATTTCCTTCTCTCCAGTGTTTTAGTAGAGTTTCTGTAGAGTTGGTGTCATTTATTCTTTAATGTTTTATAGGTTTTACCAGTGAAGCCATCTGGGCATATAGTTTTATTTTGGAGGGAAAGTTTTTAAGTACAGTTTCAATTTCTTTAATAGATTATCAGGTTATCTTTTTTTTTTTTTCTTGAATGAGCTTTGGTAATTTGTATCTTTCAAGGAATTTGTTTAGTTCCTCATAAGTTGTTGAATTTATTAGCATCTTGTTCATAGTATTCCATGATCATTCTTTTAATATTTGTATAGTCTGTAGCGAGGTCACCTCTTTCATTCCTGACATTGGTAATTTATATCTTCTCTCTTTTTTCCTTCTCAGTCGGACAGATACTTACCTATTGATATTATCAAAGAACTAGTTTTCTTGTTTCTATTTCATCTTTGTCTTTATTATTTTTTTTTTCTTCTGGTCACTCTAGGTGGTATTGTCTCTTCTTTTTCTGGTTTTGTAAGGTGGACGCTGAGGTTGTTGCTTTGAGATGTTCCTTCTTTTCTAATATAGACATCATGTGCTATCAATTTCCCCTAAGTACTGCTTCAGTGGTATCTCCCAAATCCTAATATGTTGTCTTCATTTTCATTCAGTTGAAATACTTTGTAATTTTATTTTTCTTTTTTATCTTAATAACTTAGAAGTATATTATTTATTTTTTAAATATTTGGGGTGGCAATTTCTAGAGCTCTTTCTGTTAATGATTTTTAATTTAGTTCTGTTGTGCTCCTTTGATTGCCTTGAGTCCTGTGAAATGTACTGATACTTATTTTATGGATCAGTATATGGTTTATTTTGACAAATGTTCTGTGCATTCTTGAAAAGAGTATATATTCTATTTCTTGACAGTGTTTTTAAATGTCCAATAGGTCAAGTTCTTTAACAGAGTTTTTCAACTCTAGAAAATTCTTGTTGGTTTTCTACATAGAAAAGGTATTGAAATACTTTCTTTTTACAGTTTTATCAGTTTTGGCCCTATATAGCTTAAAGTTCTATTTTTAGGTGCATAAACATTTAGGATTGTTACATTCTCTTAAATAATTTGCCACTTTCTAAATTATTAAGTGACTTTTTTTTTTATTCCTGGAAATATTCTTTTCTCTGAAATCTGTTTTGTCTGATCTTACTCTAACCATTCCCATTTTCTATTGGGTAGTAGTAATATTATTTAAGTTTTCTGTTTCTGCCTAAGTGAGACTAAGCTTAAATTCGAGTTTATCATTTACTAACGCTGTGACCTTGTATATGATGTTTAGTTTCTCTGCCTCAGCTTCTTCATCTGTAAGTAGAAGCAATAATAGTACCAGATGAATTAATATTTGTAGAACACTAAGACACGTACCTGGTACACTGCTTTAAAAGGGTTACGCAACAATTTCTATGGTATTAGATTTCTTCTTACCTAACAGATATGTCAGATACCCTGAAAGATACTTTCACATATGTTTTCCTATTCAATTAAATAATCATATTTTATATTGGATTAGTATGTTTCTTACTGCATACCTGAACTGAGGCTGTCATTATGAGTTGACCATTTAGTCTTTTATTTTTTTAAAACACAGAGTCAGTGTAAAGCTGAAGTAAATATTCCAGTGATTCAAATGAAGATTCACTTTTAATCATTTTAAAATATCTAAATTTTCCATGTGTTTAAAATTAAAATACTGCTTCACAACAGGTTGTTTTTAATATTTCACATGAGATTTTAATGTCTTAAGGACCTTGGTAATATTTGATATTTATACACTACTTTTGTTTTTCAAGCAATTCCATTCCAGTTTGATTAAAATCGCTTATGAAATACAATGAAAATTCTGACTAAAATTGTGTTACTAAAATCTGATTAGAAGAGATTGCTAGTCCTTTAGTTTTGAGCTTTTCCTTGGAGGCTTGCCAGTTCAGAGAGAGGGACCATTTTGATTAGGGGTCATCATCCTCATTTTTTCCTTTTTCCTTTAACAATTTCCTTGTGAGATTTTATTCCCTTTCATAGCTTCAAATTCTGTTATATGCTGATGATTTGCAGATAATGGTTTCACTAGCCAGATTATTCTTTTGAGCCACAGATCCACCTGTGTAGCTGCCTACTGAAAATCTGTGCTTGGATGTTTTTTGCATAAACATTTAGGATTGTTACATTCTCTTAAATAATTTGCCACTTTCTAAATTATTAAGTGACTTTTTTTTTTATTCCTGGAAATATTCTTTTCTCTGAAATCTGTTTTGTCTGATCTTACTCTAACCATTCCCATTTTCTATTGGGTAGTAGTAATATTATTTAAGTTTTCTGTTTCTGCCTAAGTGAGACTAAGCTTAAATTCGAGTTTATCATTTACTAACGCTGTGACCTTGTATATGATGTTTAGTTTCTCTGCCTCAGCTTCTTCATCTGTAAGTAGAAGCAATAATAGTACCAGATGAATTAATATTTGTAGAACACTAAGACACGTACCTGGTACACTGCTTTAAAAGGGTTACGCAACAATTTCTATGGTATTAGATTTCTTCTTACCTAACAGATATGTCAGATACCCTGAAAGATACTTTCACATATGTTTTCCTATTCAATTAAATAATCATATTTTATATTGGATTAGTATGTTTCTTACTGCATACCTGAACTGAGGCTGTCATTATGAGTTGACCATTTAGTCTTTTATTTTTTTAAAACACAGAGTCAGTGTAAAGCTGAAGTAAATATTCCAGTGATTCAAATGAAGATTCACTTTTAATCATTTTAAAATATCTAAATTTTCCATGTGTTTAAAATTAAAATACTGCTTCACAACAGGTTGTTTTTAATATTTCACATGAGATTTTAATGTCTTAAGGACCTTGGTAATATTTGATATTTATACACTACTTTTGTTTTTCAAGCAATTCCATTCCAGTTTGATTAAAATCGCTTATGAAATACAATGAAAATTCTGACTAAAATTGTGTTACTAAAATCTGATTAGAAGAGATTGCTAGTCCTTTAGTTTTGAGCTTTTCCTTGGAGGCTTGCCAGTTCAGAGAGAGGGACCATTTTGATTAGGGGTCATCATCCTCATTTTTTCCTTTTTCCTTTAACAATTTCCTTGTGAGATTTTATTCCCTTTCATAGCTTCAAATTCTGTTATATGCTGATGATTTGCAGATAATGGTTTCACTAGCCAGATTATTCTTTTGAGCCACAGATCCACCTGTGTAGCTGCCTACTGAAAATCTGTGCTTGGATGTATTAATACATAACTTGTATTCACCTTGTCTATACTTGAATTCATTATTTTCCGCAAAATCTGCTTCTCATGTTTTTTTTTTCTTTCAAAAAATTGTCTTTTTATTCTCCTGGTTGCTCAAACCTAACTCTGGGAGTCCTTCTGTATGTCTTCCTCTTCCTCAATCAGGTCTTAAGGGCTCTTGGTTCTCAGTATCTCCTAAATCAGTTTATTTCTTCTCTTGCTACTACTATAGTTCATACCGCTGTCATGTAAGATTCTTACCTGAAATATGGCAACAACTTCCTAACTGTTCTCTCTGCTTCTAGACTTATCTTCTTCCAGTGTGTCTGCACATTTTAGCAAACACTTTACAAGTAGTAGCAAATAATGTTATGACTTATTTACAAGTCATGTAGTAGATTTTATGCTGATTCTTTATCCTTATTGAAAGATAGTAAAGATATAATGGCAGAGTCATATTTCATGTGTGTATTATAGCTAGTTTTTTCATGTATATGTTATAGCTAAAATTGAATCTGTATTATCTGTTAAGAGGGATCATGTACTTGTAAAGTTGCTTCAGTCATGTCCAACTCTTTTTGATCCTATGGACTGTAACCCGCCAGGCTCCTCTGCGCATGGGGTTCTCCAGAATACGGCAGTGGGTTGCCATTGCCCTTCTCCAGAGGATCTTCCTGACCCAGGAATTGAAGTTGTGTCTCATGTCTCTTGTATTGACATTTTTTTTTTTTTACCACTGGCACCATCTGGGAAGCCCTAAGAAGGATTAACTGTTAGCAAATTCAGACTTCATTTTCTCTTTCTTTTTTAAAACAATTTCTGCAATGTGAATTATGCAGTGAAAGTATTATGCTTATAAGCTTTTGTCAGATATTTAATATAGGTAACTGTGGACATTTTAGTTCGTACATATCAGCTATAATTTAGTCATTCCCAGCTACTTGTATTCAAATATGTCAGGCATGTTTGTAGTTTTGTGAGTTTTACATATTTCATGTTCTTTGGGTAAAATGTTCCTCCTTACTACCAACAATCTCTTTATTGCTTTAGAGGCCTGGTTATATCTCAGACACTTTCTTTTATTTCTTTTTACAAATCCTGTTAGCTCCTCAGTCATTTGTGCTTCTGTAATGCCTTGTTACGCACTTGCTTTCAAGAATCTTTCTGTTCTTCAGTGGTTTGTTCATTTCTTTCTCACCACGTTTAGTTCCTTGATGGCAGAAACTGCCTTACCTTTTTTTATGTTTCGTAAATCTAGGGTAGTGCCTGTTACATATCATGAGTGCTCCAAAAATGATTTTTGTTGGACTAAATGGTTACTAGTAGTTTTATTTGACTGCATACAATAGATTTTTTAAAGAAAATAGTTTTTATATGACCTTCAGTTTTAACATTTGTAATGAATGAAATCAGTTTAGATCACAGTAATATAGAGGATGCAGTCTTATCCCTTCCATACAATATCCTGTTTTTTAATCATTGAGAATATCAGCTGTATATATAGTGTGTCCAGCACTCTGTATTGAGAGCTTTTCATGTTTTTCATTCTGAGGAAACCATGTAAAGTAAGTATTAATTTCCTATTTTGCAAGTAAGAAAGTAAAGGCGTACAGAGCTTAAGAAAATTGCATAAGATATACAGCCAGAAATGTTTCAGAGAAGCAATGATGCCTAAAAACAGTTTTTAATTTATGTAATTTCTTATATAAGGTCATTATTATTGCATTATTATTGTCATTATTTATACTTAATTAAAGAGAAATGTAACACTTTTTAACCTTACCCTGTTTAAGTATGTTCTCTTGACCATATCATGTATCTTATTTATTTATTTAATATTCATTTCTATTATGGTTTATTACAGGGTATTGGATATAGTCCTGTGTGCTATACAGTAGGACCTTATTGTTTATACAATTTATTGAATATAAATTTTCATCTGGTAATCCCAAACTTCCAATCCATCCCTCCTTCACCTCCCCTTCCCCTTGGCAACCACAAGTCTGTCCTCTATGTCTGTGAGTCTGTCTTGTGGATAAGTTCGTTTGTGTCATATCTTAGTTTACACATATAAATGGTATCATATGGTATTTCTCTTTCTGACTTACTTTACTTAGTATGGTAATCTCTAGCACCATCCATTTTGTTGCAGATGGCATTATTGCATTCTTTTTTATGGCTGAGTAATATTTCATTGTATATATGTAGCACATCTTTTTTAAAATTTTATTGGAATATAGTTTATTTATAATGTGGTATTAGTTTCAAGTGTATAGGAAAGGGATTCATTTATACATATATTCAGTCTTGCCTAGATTATTTTCTCAGAACTCATGTATTTTATGTATTTTTTCTTTTCTACATTTATAGTGTTAGAAAACTATGACCCCAGATTATCAATTGTGATAAATAATATTTTATCTTAATGACTATTTCTACTTATTTTTCCTTTTAAGTCATAAAGCTTAGAAGGCTTAAATTAATGGGAAAAAGACTTTAGAAGTAATATGCATAATTCACATACAATATCCTGTTTTTAATCATTGAGAATATCAGCTGTATATATAGTGTGTCCAGCACTCTGTATTGAGAGCTTTTCATGTTTTTCATTCTGAGGAAACCATGTAAAGTAAGTATTAATTTCCTATTTTGCAAGTAAGAAAGTAAAGGCGTACAGAGCTTAAGAAAATTGCATAAGATATACAGCCAGAAATGTTTCAGAGAAGCAATGATGCCTAAAACAGTTTTTAATTTATGTAATTTCTTATATAAGGTCATTATTATTGCATTATTATTGTCATTATTTATACTTAATTAAAGAGAAATGTAACACTTTTTAACCTTACCCTGTTTAAGTATGTTCTCTTGACCATATCATGTATCTTATTTATTTATTTAATATTCATTTCTATTATGGTTTATTACAGGGTATTGGATATAGTCCTGTGTGCTATACAGTAGGACCTTATTGTTTATACAATTTATTGAATATAAATTTTCATCTGGTAATCCCAAACTTCCAATCCATCCCTCCTTCACCTCCCCTTCCCCTTGGCAACCACAAGTCTGTCCTCTATGTCTGTGAGTCTGTCTTGTGGATAAGTTCGTTTGTGTCATATCTTAGTTTACACATATAAATGGTATCATATGGTATTTCTCTTTCTGACTTACTTTACTTAGTATGGTAATCTCTAGCACCATCCATTTTGTTGCAGATGGCATTATTGCATTCTTTTTTATGGCTGAGTAATATTTCATTGTATATATGTAGCACATCTTTTTTAAAATTTTATTGGAATATAGTTTATTTATAATGTGGTATTAGTTTCAAGTGTATAGGAAAGGGATTCATTTATACATATATTCAGTCTTGCCTAGATTATTTTCTCAGAACTCATGTATTTTATGTATTTTTTCTTTTCTACATTTATAGTGTTAGAAAACTATGACCCCAGATTATCAATTGTGATAAATAATATTTTATCTTAATGACTATTTCTACTTATTTTTCCTTTTAAGTCATAAAGCTTAGAAGGCTTAAATTAATGGGAAAAAGACTTTTAGAAGTAATATGCATAATTCACATAGAATTATGTTTTGTCTGTCTTTGATAGTATCTGGTGGAATTAAAGATAAACAGTGATACTGTGTTTTATTATCTTTGTACATAAAAGCTTTTTTCCTTAGCATTTTTCAGTTTCTTTCTTTGAGTTAGTTGAATATTTAATTAGGATTTTATTAGTGGAAAGAATATTCTGTTTTTTCTGCTGTTTGGGGATTTACTTGCTTTTATAGAAATTTTTCTGTTTATATGTCTTAATATACTCTAGTATATAGCACGCTCTTGCTAGAAATGTATAGAAACATTTTCCTCTTATAACATTTATATTTTAGTCAAAATGTAGTGTATACTTTTCCAGAATTTTAATTTCTCGAAGTCTTAAAAATTCTTATATAAGAACGGAATTAATTATTTCTTTTTGTTTTTGTCTTTTCTGTCCTTTCTAACTTGCTTTCGTGGACATTCACACCAGGAGGACAAAGTGGTTAGAGTCTTTTTTCTGTCTAATATTATTTTTTTCTTATTGTTATTATCGCTAATTTAATTTTATAGTTATATTTAATTTATAAACTCTTAAGTGTCTTACTACAGTTGTAGTGCATGATAATTGTTAAACATAAAGATACATTTTAAGCATGCTCTCTGAATTTATTGAAAGACATTTACAGTTTATTATAGATGAACATTTGATTATTTTACTTGATTCTTAAACAGGCTTGCCTTTTTAGACTTTATTATTTTTTTTAAAGGAAATCTTATAACATTTCTCATTGTGATAAGAATTCCTTTAATCTTATTATATTCCCTAAATTAATCATTGCATTGGTCAGAGTTCTTAAAATAAATTTCTGAGTTAGTATAAAGGTTCAGTTTTTTGTAATAATGAGTCACAATAACATTAAACATGGGTTCTCTGAAGTATATAATTATGACTAAGTATTTAATATATTTTAATTTTTCTTGACAATCTGTTTTAGAGATTGGCAAATTGCTTATTTTATATCTTCATGTGGAATATATAATTATAATTTTGAAATACTCTGGAATATAAAATTTCACAGTACACTAGAATATAATAGTCTGCTAAATGTCGGCCATTAGAAGTCTGATTTGAATCTGACTCTATTTGAATCTGCTCTGGAGCCTGGTGACTTCCTGCAAACACAGATGAAACCTTTCTATTCTGATGCTTTACAATGCGTCAGACTAAAACTTGAGGTCTTTTCAAGTTTTTCAAATTCAAGTTGGCATAAAACCCAAAGAGAACATCCTTTAGCAGAGGTCTTCTAAACAGTGCCTTCTTTTTGTCAGCTGGAGCCTCTTTGTTCTCTTCAGTTTTGAGTTACTAGGTTGGAGATTATGTAGATGTTGGCAAATACTGATGTGAGTTTAGAATATGAACTTTCTGAGCAAAAAAGAAGATACTGTAACTACTCAGACTATGCATCGTCTTTAGCCCAGAGCAGGTCCTTTAGAAAACTTGCCAGCTTTCTACCTGTCAGCTTTATTATTTGACTCTCAAGCAGTAGAGTTTGGGCAACTCAAAGTCTTTTAGAATCTCTGATGCAACTTTTGTGTCCAGAGGTAACAGTATGCATGATGGTCTGATTATTGTCTGTAGTTTTCACAGTGAATTCTGATACCTGTCCCAACAATGAGATGTATGGTGATAGTTCAGCTATAGAAATGGTTTTCATGTACTGAAATGATTTTACAATGTAGCAGTCTATATTTTAAGCCATGGATTGATTAACATATAAAGCAATACTAATTTTATGTGCATTTGGAACATTGCAGTTAAAATTTAACTGATCTTTCTGTGAAACTCTTTCTGCATAAGTGTTCAGTAGTACTTTCACTGATGATGAAAATGTTTTATGTCTTCACCATAATATTATAGGTGGTAGTCACATATAAATTATTTTTTTTTTTTTTTAAAAATTATAATTTTAATTTTCTTTTTTGCATTGGTCAGAGTTCTTAAAATAAATTTCTGAGTTAGTATAAAGGTTCAGTTTTTGTAATAATGAGTCACAATAACATTAAACATGGGTTCTCTGAAGTATATAATTATGACTAAGTATTTAATATATTTTAATTTTCTTGACAATCTGTTTTAGAGATTGGCAAATTGCTTATTTTATATCTTCATGTGGAATATATAATTATAATTTTGAAATACTCTGGAATATAAAATTTCACAGTACACTAGAATATAATAGTCTGCTAAATGTCGGCCATTAGAAGTCTGATTTGAATCTGACTCTATTTGAATCTGCTCTGGAGCCTGGTGACTTCCTGCAAACACAGATGAAACCTTTCTATTCTGATGCTTTACAATGCGTCAGACTAAAACTTGAGGTCTTTTCAAGTTTTTCAAATTCAAGTTGGCATAAAACCCAAAGAGAACATCCTTTAGCAGAGGTCTTCTAAACAGTGCCTTCTTTTTGTCAGCTGGAGCCTCTTTGTTCTCTTCAGTTTTGAGTTACTAGGTTGGAGATTATGTAGATGTTGGCAAATACTGATGTGAGTTTAGAATATGAACTTTCTGAGCAAAAGAGAAGATACTGTAACTACTCAGACTATGCATCGTCTTTAGCCCAGAGCAGGTCCTTTAGAAAACTTGCCAGCTTTCTACCTGTCAGCTTTATTATTTGACTCTCAAGCAGTAGAGTTTGGGCAACTCAAAGTCTTTTAGAATCTCTGATGCAACTTTTGTGTCCAGAGGTAACAGTATGCATGATGGTCTGATTATTGTCTGTAGTTTTCACAGTGAATTCTGATACCTGTCCCAACAATGAGATGTATGGTGATAGTTCAGCTATAGAAATGGTTTTCATGTACTGAAATGATTTTACAATGTAGCAGTCTATATTTTAAGCCATGGATTGATTAACATATAAAGCAATACTAATTTTATGTGCATTTGGAACATTGCAGTTAAAATTTAACTGATCTTTCTGTGAAACTCTTTCTGCATAAGTGTTCAGTAGTACTTTCACTGATGATGAAAATGTTTTATGTCTTCACCATAATATTATAGGTGGTAGTCACATGTAGCTATTGAACACTTGATTTGTGGCTAGTGTGACTGAGGAATTGAATTTTCAATTTTATTTAATTTTAATCAGATTTGAATAGTCCTAAGTGGCTAGGGGCTAAAGAGAGCCCAAGTCTCAGTAGCAAACACTGTATATGACTATTCAGCCTCTAAAGCAATTGCTTGCACTCATAATAGCAGTATGATGTGCGTACTGTCCGTGGAGATGAAACTGGATAGAACACAAGAAGGTTGTCAATGCCAACCTCATGTATGATCAAGATAATGGACAAGGGATTATCTTCCCAAAGTGTGGAATCAGGGCTCATGAATGATAATAGTCAGTGGAGAACTTCTTAGATAACTAAATCAGGGCCTGCCAGGTAGAAGACCCAAGGAGATTAAGGTGGTGCTTGTGAAGGGATTGCTGTGGGCTATTGACAGTCGGCCTTTCTCAGTCTTCCTGTTTTCGAAGGAGAGTTTTCATTGCAGTTATATCATTTTGTATTTGGTGTGCTGAGAACAGATTACTTGGCTTTCACTATATACATTGATTTACCATATCAGTTGTTTATAATAATCTGCACTTGCCCATAATACAAAGATTCATGCTATTTCACAGATCCTACATTCAGAGCTAGGTTATATAACTAAATGAGAGTTGAGAATTCTCTTCCTTGTGTGGGTGTGTGTGTTACTTGTAAAATATAGGTATGAAAATTGTGAGTAGTTGAAAGCAGATTGTTCCAGATCCTATTCAATCACTATCATAACCAACATTGAAAAGTAATACTCTTAGTGTCTTGAGATTAAAAAAAAAAATTTATTTGGCTGCATCAGGTCTTAATTGTGGTCTGTGGACTCTTCCTTGTGGTGAACAGGCTTCTCTCTAGTGGTGGCAGACAGGACCTAGAATGCACAGACTTAGTAGTTGTAGCTCATGGGATTAGTTGCCCGCTGACATATGGGATGTTAGGATTCTGGTAGGATCCAACCAGGGGTCAAACCCACATACCCTGCATAGGAAGACTGATTCTTAATTACTGGATCACTAAGGGAAGTCTTCTAACAGACGTTTTCAGCTTCCTTCTCTCTTGCAGTCCTAACAGTGGGGACTTGAAAAATACAAAATTGTTTAGCTTTTTTTGCAACTTGAAATGACTGTGTGACAAAGTTCAAGGAAGTGAATTATAAGAAAATTTATGAGGGGCTTCTAGGAAGTCATTAAAAAAAGAGAAACATATAGATGGCACTACCTTTTAATGAAAAAGTGTTATCTTGAGCTTCATCAGCGACTTGTGTAAAGACAAAGAAAAAGTCAAGAGTATCTGAGTCATTCGGTATGACATGGTTGAGCCACTGATCCAGCATCCGTCAGACTCTTCCCAAATGTGAGAAAATTCCCATCCCCAATTTGTTTCTGTCACCAGTAGTCACATTTTTTTGTTACTAAAACCAAAACCATTTCTAAGAAAACATTCCTGTAGATACAGTATGAACATCTAGGGTTGTTCTTCAGAAGTACAGAAGCAGAATAAAGAATTACGTATTGGTCATTGCCCAGATCTACCTACTTTTGTTTCTATAAATGTATGAAGAATCCGGATCACTTAACACAGTTTGCTCATAGCTTACATGTCAATTGCCTCAGGTTGCAAAGAGTAAATTAGTATGAGTATTTTGGTCTTAGATACTGAATATCTCTTAAATATGAATTTATTTTATATAGAATCAAAGTAAAGTGGGTTGAATTCTTAAAAAATAGAATTTAGGTGTTTCTCAGACTTTTTAGGATGTTAGAAAGTAAGTTTTCATGATGAATTACTTGCCATAAGTTAGAACATATATCTAAATGTTCATCTTTTAATAAATACTGACCTACTAATGTATAGTAAGAACATATAGTGAAATTATAGTTTTAGAAACAAAATGATGCTCATTGCATCATTGTCTAGAAATAATAGGTCTTTGTTGTCTGTTTATATAAAGAGCATTTTAATGTCAGTCTTAAAAAATTATGTTTTCTCTTTTTACAAGAGTTGTGAGTTCTCTTAAGATATAGCATATCTTGAGACAATATCATTGACGGGTTATTAAGCTAATGGTATTGTTATTGAAGTCACGGGTGTGGAAGGACAATGTATGACCTGTAGTATTTCTCACAGTTCAAAAGCAGTTCAGTTATCTCTTGTGTTGCAGCTGCAACTATGGTATTCAGAGCAAATTGTCTTTGTTTTCCCTGCAATCTGATACTTTTTCTAATTTAAGCATATTGTTTAGGCTTCCATACCTGTGTGTTTATGTAACTGTCCATTGTTATTCTCATATGGAGTTTCAGTTTAGTATATACTTGAGTACTTTCAAATTACAGTACATTTGATTTTTTTCCCTTTTATTCTGAGCAATAGCTGTGAAGCTGCATTCCAGTAAATACTGCCTTAACAGTGGTGGATTGATTTGTTTCCTTTTGAATTGCTATTTAATTACAACATGATACATATATGACTTCAGTAAAACTGTTCTAGAAATTGAATATAACAGCCCTGTCAGGGTCAACTGTTATAATAAAATTACGTTGTCATTGCCAGATCTACCTACTTTTGTTTCTATAAATGTATGAAGAATCCGGATCACTTAACACAGTTTGCTCATAGCTTACATGTCAATTGCCTCAGGTTGCAAAGAGTAAATTAGTATGAGTATTTTGGTCTTAGATACTGAATATCTCTTAAATATGAATTTATTTTATATAGAATCAAAGTAAAGTGGGTTGAATTCTTAAAAAATAGAATTTAGGTGTTTCTCAGACTTTTTAGGATGTTAGAAAGTAAGTTTTCATGATGAATTACTTGCCATAAGTTAGAACATATATCTAAATGTTCATCTTTTAATAAATACTGACCTACTAATGTATAGTAAGAACATATAGTGAAATTATAGTTTTAGAAACAAAATGATGCTCATTGCATCATTGTCTAGAAATAATAGGTCTTTGTTGTCTGTTTATATAAAGAGCATTTTAATGTCAGTCTTAAAAAATTATGTTTTCTCTTTTTACAAGAGTTGTGAGTTCTCTTAAGATATAGCATATCTTGAGACAATATCATTGACGGGTTATTAAGCTAATGGTATTGTTATTGAAGTCACGGGTGTGGAAGGACAATGTATGACCTGTAGTATTTCTCACAGTTCAAAAGCAGTTCAGTTATCTCTTGTGTTGCAGCTGCAACTATGGTATTCAGAGCAAATTGTCTTTGTTTTCCCTGCAATCTGATACTTTTTCTAATTTAAGCATATTGTTTAGGCTTCCATACCTGTGTGTTTATGTAACTGTCCATTGTTATTCTCATATGGAGTTTCAGTTTAGTATATACTTGAGTACTTTCAAATTACAGTACATTTGATTTTTTCCATTTTATTCTGAGCAATAGCTGTGAAGCTGCATTCCAGTAAATACTGCCTTAACAGTGGTGGATTGATTTGTTTCCTTTTGAATTGCTATTTAATTACAACATGATACATATATGACTTCAGTAAAACTGTTCTAGAAATTGAATATAACAGCCCTGTCAGGGTCAACTGTTATAATAAAATCACAAGTTTAAATACTACCACTACTATTCTGTCTCTTTTATTATAAGTCTGAAAAAGACCAGCCAGAACTCTTACACTGTGAAAATTCTGTGAAGTAAAATGTCTGTAAAATAAAGTAAAATATCTCACAAGAAAATTATATATAAAACATGTGATAAGTGAAGAGACCGATAAAGATAATGTGCAGAAGTCTTAGAGACGTTGATTTACCCATCTAAAGTCAGTCTCCGTTTGGCTCTGGCTGAGTTCAGAGGATGCTGGAAAGGCTACAAAGTATATTATAATTACAGCGTAGATAACTTCTCGAGAGAAAGGGATAGGTCATATGTTTTGATTGTGTATTTTGATGCTTTTCCATTTTTTGGATAACTTTTGCTTTGATCATGTTATTCCAATCATGTATCACTATTCCATCTAGACTATATGTGAAAATGAGGCTCATTTCTTTATTCTCTGTGGGATTCCCATCTGTGCTAAATGCTGTGAATGAAAGCTTTTGAACTCCTGAAATAGAAGTGGCTATATGATGTGATGGACTTGAGATTTGAGAGTTAAAATTGAGAATTGGTGGTTGAATAAAGAGCCAGGATGACAATGAGGTTTTTGCATTGAATGAAGATATTTCTGTGCTGAAGCCAATAAGTATATGGAGGGTGGAGAGCATATTTGGGGCAGAGAGGGAAGGCACAATGGTCTTAATTATGGAGTCAGTGAGTTTGAAAAGCTTTTACAAAACCAAGCAGAGATGTTAATGATAACAGCTAGCATGTGTTAGACAATCATTATGTGTGGAAAGAGTCCTGTAGTAAACTTTGGTATGTATGTGACTGCGCTGCACAGCATGCAGGATCTGAAGTTCCCAATCGGGAGTCAAGCCCATGCTCCCTGCATTGGAATATAGTAAGCCTTTTAACATGCATGATTTTATTTAATTCTCATGACAACTTCTGTCTAATCGTGAGCTGTAGGAAATGACTGAATAAGGGCTGAAGTGGGATACAGCTAGTGACCTACTTTTTTTCTTAAAAAAAAATATAATAAACAGCCCTGTCAGGGTCAACTGTTATAATAAAATCACAAGTTTAAATACTACCACTACTATTCTGTCTCTTTTATTATAAGTCTGAAAAAGACCAGCCAGAACTCTTACACTGTGAAAATTCTGTGAAGTAAAATGTCTGTAAAATAAAGTAAAATATCTCACAAGAAAATTATATATAAAACATGTGATAAGTGAAGAGACCGATAAAGATAATGTGCAGAAGTCTTAGAGACGTTGATTTACCCATCTAAAGTCAGTCTCCGTTTGGCTCTGGCTGAGTTCAGAGGATGCTGGAAAGGCTACAAAGTATATTATAATTACAGCGTAGATAACTTCTCGAGAGAAAGGGATAGGTCATATGTTTTGATTGTGTATTTTGATGCTTTTCCATTTTTTGGATAACTTTTGCTTTGATCATGTTATTCCAATCATGTATCACTATTCCATCTAGACTATATGTGAAAATGAGGCTCATTTCTTTATTCTCTGTGGGATTCCCATCTGTGCTAAATGCTGTGAATGAAAGCTTTTGAACTCCTGAAATAGAAGTGGCTATATGATGTGATGGACTTGAGATTTGAGAGTTAAAATTGAGAATTGGTGGTTGAATAAAGAGCCAGGATGACAATGAGGTTTTTGCATTGAATGAAGATATTTCTGTGCTGAAGCCAATAAGTATATGGAGGGTGGAGAGCATATTTGGGGCAGAGAGGGAAGGCACAATGGTCTTAATTATGGAGTCAGTGAGTTTGAAAAGCTTTTACAAAACCAAGCAGAGATGTTAATGATAACAGCTAGCATGTGTTAGACAATCATTATGTGTGGAAAGAGTCCTGTAGTAAACTTTGGTATGTATGTGACTGCGCTGCACAGCATGCAGGATCTGAAGTTCCCAATCGGGAGTCAAGCCCATGCTCCCTGCATTGGAATATAGTAAGCCTTTTAACATGCATGATTTTATTTAATTCTCATGACAACTTCTGTCTAATCGTGAGCTGTAGGAAATGACTGAATAAGGGCTGAAGTGGGATACAGCATAGTAAAGAAGAGAAACTCTAGTCTCAGAATTTCTGAGTTTAAAACTAGGCTCTGTCATTTTGCTGACTATAGTGTTTGTGCCGATTACTTTATCATACTTTATCACTTTAAGTCTCACTTTCCTCATAAATGGAAGTTATTCAACAATCAGTAGTGCCCAGCTTGAATGGTAATTGTATTTGATTACTATGTTCTTCCCCAAGACTTTGATGATCTTCTTTCCTAAGTTCTTTTTTTCCCTGTAAGTTCTAAAAAAGAAAGTAAAAACCATCATGTTCCAAAAATAAATAAGATTTACTATATTTTAACAGAAAAGATGAAATAGAACAACGTATGGCATTGGCTTGGTGATTGTCCTGTGATATTCATTGTCATTGGATCCAGTGGGCAGCTCCCAGGTCCAGGAGGTATATATTAGTTTCTCCAAGGGTGTGATTTAATTGATCTGATCAGGACAGAGCCATGGGAGAGAATTTTGTATGTACCTTCTTGTGAGTCCACTTCCCTGGCAATATAAACTTTCTTGTTTTCATGATCTTCACCATTTTCTTCTTCCTTTTAGCAGTCTCTGCTCGCAAATACCCCTGAACAGCACTTTCAGTCCCTTATGGTCCCATCCTATCCCTCAGTTCCTAGGTCTCTCCAGAGTCTAGTTCTAGATCACTTTTGTTTTAGAATATATATAAAATGTTTATACTTATTTTAAACAAGAGTATTATGTATTTTGGTAAGTAACGTAAGGATATGATACAAAATTCAAAAGATACAAACTGTATATAGTGAAAACTTAGTTTCTTTTCCACCTGGACATCTCAGTTTTTACCAAAACCAAGCAGAGATGTTAATGATAACAGCTAGCATGTGTTAGACAATCATTATGTGTGGAAAGAGTCCTGTAGTAAACTTTGGTATGTATGTGACTGCGCTGCACAGCATGCAGGATCTGAAGTTCCCAATCGGGAGTCAAGCCCATGCTCCCTGCATTGGAATATAGTAAGCCTTTTAACATGCATGATTTTATTTAATTCTCATGACAACTTCTGTCTAATCGTGAGCTGTAGGAAATGACTGAATAAGGGCTGAAGTGGGATACAGCATAGTAAAGAAGAGAAACTCTAGTCTCAGAATTTCTGAGTTTAAAACTAGGCTCTGTCATTTTGCTGACTATAGTGTTTGTGCCGATTACTTTATCATACTTTATCACTTTAAGTCTCACTTTCCTCATAAATGGAAGTTATTCAACAATCAGTAGTGCCCAGCTTGAATGGTAATTGTATTTGATTACTATGTTCTTCCCCAAGACTTTGATGATCTTCTTTCCTAAGTTCTTTTTTTCCCTGTAAGTTCTAAAAAAGAAAGTAAAAACCATCATGTTCCAAAAATAAATAAGATTTACTATATTTTAACAGAAAAGATGAAATAGAACAACGTATGGCATTGGCTTGGTGATTGTCCTGTGATATTCATTGTCATTGGATCCAGTGGGCAGCTCCCAGGTCCAGGAGGTATATATTAGTTTCTCCAAGGGTGTGATTTAATTGATCTGATCAGGACAGAGCCATGGGAGAGAATTTTGTATGTACCTTCTTGTGAGTCCACTTCCCTGGCAATATAAACTTTCTTGTTTTCATGATCTTCACCATTTTCTTCTTCCTTTTAGCAGTCTCTGCTCGCAAATACCCCTGAACAGCACTTTCAGTCCCTTATGGTCCCATCCTATCCCTCAGTTCCTAGGTCTCTCCAGAGTCTAGTTCTAGATCACTTTTGTTTTAGAATATATATAAAATGTTTATACTTATTTTAAACAAGAGTATTATGTATTTTGGTAAGTAACGTAAGGATATGATACAAAATTCAAAAGATACAAACTGTATATAGTGAAAACTTAGTTTCTTTTCCACCCCTGGCTCTCAGTCCCCAGTATCCCAGTTCCTCAGTTCTTTTCCCAGTAGGCAATCAGTTACCACTTTCTTCCTGTATGTTCTGATGTGTACTGTGTAGACGTATGATTTTTACACAACTGTCCTGTACTTAAATGTTATCTCTTACTTATATGTCTTGGGTTTTTTCTATACTGGTGCAAAATAGAATTATCACATTAAATTAATAGGCTCATTATAACTTTGTATGATTATGCCATAATTTATTTAAACAAATTACAGCTAGTCTTTGGCTATTGTAAACATATTTTTGTGCATGTTACATTGCATATGTGCACGTATGCGTGTAGGATGAGGGACTTGAGGTGGAACTGTAGAACATTTCACATTGTGTTCACTTTCCCATGTTGGTCTCTAAAGTGGTATTAATTTCAGTTTCCACTAACAGCCTGTGAGAATGCTGATTCCCATATCCTTGACCACACAATGTATCCAGCTTTTTAATTTTCACCAATTTTATTGTAATTTAATTTGCGTTTATTTCACTAGGAGTGATGTTGAGCTTCTGTTCATGTCTGCAACCTATTTGTGTTTTCTTTGTACTGTCTGTTCATGCTTTCAAAGAAGAGCAGGGCTCTTTCAGTCAAGTTTCTGAAATCATCAAGTACTTTTATTATTCCTGTGTACTCAAAATTTAAGCAAGCTGCTTTATCAAATACTAGCTGTTTCACTGTTTTTAATATAGAGTTGAAGAACAAAGGGACTGGAATAAGGTAGAAAAAAATACAGTTTCTCTCTGTTTTTAAAATTTTTACAATTTTCATGTTTATTTTTCCTCATGACCATTTAGGAATAATTTGTCTAGCAAGCTCATTGCAAAAGTGTGCCTTAAGTAAGTGCAATTTATGGTCTGTTACCATTATTCATTTTAGCTGTTTTATGGCTACCTACATTTATTTTTAAAATGTTTCAAATATTTCTAAACACTTAAACTGTATACAAATGTAGCAATGGGAACACTATCCCTCAAGTTCCTAGGCCCTCTCCAGAGTCTAGTTTCTAGATCACTTTTGTTTTAGAATATATATAAAATGTTTATACTTATTTTAAACAAGAGTATTATGTATTTTGGTAAGTAACGTAAGGATATGATACAAAATTCAAAAGATACAAACTGTATATAGTGAAAACTTAGTTTCTTTTCCACCCCTGGCTCTCAGTCCCCAGTATCCCAGTTCCTCAGTTCTTTTCCCAGTAGGCAATCAGTTACCACTTTCTTCCTGTATGTTCTGATGTGTACTGTGTAGACGTATGATTTTTACACAACTGTCCTGTACTTAAATGTTATCTCTTACTTATATGTCTTGGGTTTTTTCTATACTGGTGCAAAATAGAATTATCACATTAAATTAATAGGCTCATTATAACTTTGTATGATTATGCCATAATTTATTTAAACAAATTACAGCTAGTCTTTGGCTATTGTAAACATATTTTTGTGCATGTTACATTGCATATGTGCACGTATGCGTGTAGGATGAGGGACTTGAGGTGGAACTGTAGAACATTTCACATTGTGTTCACTTTCCCATGTTGGTCTCTAAAGTGGTATTAATTTCAGTTTCCACTAACAGCCTGTGAGAATGCTGATTCCCATATCCTTGACCACACAATGTATCCAGCTTTTTAATTTTCACCAATTTTATTGTAATTTAATTTGCGTTTATTTCACTAGGAGTGATGTTGAGCTTCTGTTCATGTCTGCAACCTATTTGTGTTTTCTTTGTACTGTCTGTTCATGCTTTCAAAGAAGAGCAGGGCTCTTTCAGTCAAGTTTCTGAAATCATCAAGTACTTTTATTATTCCTGTGTACTCAAAATTTAAGCAAGCTGCTTTATCAAATACTAGCTGTTTCACTGTTTTTAATATAGAGTTGAAGAACAAAGGGACTGGAATAAGGTAGAAAAAAATACAGTTTCTCTCTGTTTTTAAAATTTTTACAATTTTCATGTTTATTTTTCCTCATGACCATTTAGGAATAATTTGTCTAGCAAGCTCATTGCAAAAGTGTGCCTTAAGTAAGTGCAATTTATGGTCTGTTACCATTATTCATTTTAGCTGTTTTATGGCTACCTACATTTATTTTTAAAATGTTTCAAATATTTCTAAACACTTAAACTGTATACAAATGTAGCAATGGGATTTATATTTTTAATGATTAAAGACAGGTTATGTAGTACATCGTAAAGTTGTTTTCTTCTTTGATACTAAGTGTCAGGAGAAATAAAGGAGGGTCACTTGAATTGGCACATTTGATTTTAGTCTACAGTAGTGTGCATCTGTTGATACCAAATTCCTGGTCCCACCCCGACCCACCCTTTTGGTAACTGTAAGTTTGTTTTCTATGTCTGTGATTCTCTTCCTAGTTTGTGATGAAGTTCATTTTGTAACATTTTTTAAGATCTCAAGAATAACTGATATGATAATTTGTCTTTCTCTGACTTATTTTGCTTAATCTGATTATCTCTAGGTCCAGCCATGTTGCTGCAAATGACATTATTTCAGAGAATAGAAAATTTTACCTTTTATGAAGTTCAATTTATTAACGTTTTTTTTTCATGGTTGGTGCTTTTTGTAGCCTAAGGCATCTTTGCCTACCCTGAAGTTCCAAAGATATTCCCTTGGCTCTACTTGCTCATTTATTTTTCGTACTGCATGTTAGAATTAACTTGATTAGTCCTAAAAAAGTCAGCTATTTTTCTTTTTTACTGAGACCACACTTAGTTATGGAAAAATTTAGAAAGAATTGTAATTTTTATAGTTTCAAGTCTTCATATTCAAAATTAGAACATGATTTTTGATTTATCTTCCCATATTTTTCTCAGTAACATTATTTATATTAATTTTGCATATTTCTCAATAATTTATTTTAGAACTATAAGTAAATATTTTATTTTTTTATAACTTATTTTTACATAGGAATATACTAATCTCTGTATGCAGCTACCTTTCTAGATTATGTTGTTTACTAGATTTTTTTCTGGTTATTTCTTACGAGTTTTAACATTATAAAGCTATATGACCTGAACATAATTCCTCTTTTTTTATTTGTTCCTCTTTTTAAAATTGCATTAACCAAAACCTTCAAAATAATCTTAAATAAAAATATATTCATATGTATAATTAGAATAATTGATATAAGATATTGTTTGTTGTTTTTAAAAATTACAATTATATAATTACTTTCAAGTTTTCCTTCTACCCCACTGAGTGTATTCCATTTCTGGTGTAGAGTTTTTCCAGTTTTGTTTGGAGGTTTTTTGATGTACCGATTTCCTACTTTATGGTCTTTAAGGGTTATAAACCGTCCAGCTCTCTTTCTTATCTTTTGCTACCTTTTGGCTAGCTTCAGTTCTAAGGGCAGTCATTGAGACATGCTGGTTATAAGAATTTTTGGTCACTTAATGAGGAAGTAGTTAAGATGGGGGTTGGTGTATGGGGATAAAAAGGCAAATTTTTTTTAAACTGATGTAAAATTCAAACAAAGACCAAAGGGGCACATTGAAAAGAAATCATGAAATATTTTTCATATTGATTTAGTTTTTGTTTAGGATTTGTTTTCTTCATCTATTGATACTGTCACATGATTTTTCTCCTTTAATCTGTTGTGTGATAAATCAAAATTCTTAATTTTCATGAGAGCTTTGTATCCTTAGGATAAAATTCACTTGGTTATGATATAATATTTTAAAAATATACCTACATCTGGATTTTATTTGCTAGTAGTTTGTTAAGGATTTCTGTATGTTCTTCAAGAATATTAGTGCATAGTTTCTGTTCTATGTTCTTTTCTGGTTCTGGTTTTAAGGTTATGATGACCTCATAAAGTGAATGGTTTTATTTCTCCCTTATTTTTCTGAACAAGTTTGTATTCTTTCTTTCTTGAGCATATCATAGAATTCACAAATGAGTTTGACTAAGTATAGAGTTTTCTGTATAGAAGTTCTAAAATTATGTGTTAAATTTATAAAAGATACATAGAGCTATTGAAAGTATTTCTTGTGTGGTTTTTTTTTTTTTTTGATGGAATTTGTCCATTGTATCTAAGTTGTTCATTTTATTGCCTTTAAGCTGTTTGTTGAGCTTCCCCAGTGGCTCAACAGGTAATGCAGGAGAGATAGGAGATGTGGGTTCGATCCATGTGTTGAGAAGATCCCCTGGAAAAGGAAACAGTAACCTACTCCAGTATTCTTGCCTGAAAAATTCCAGTGACAGAGAAACCTGGCAGGTCCAAAGGGTCACAAAGAGTCAGACACCACTGAGCAACTAAGCACATAAGTTATTTGTTACATCTATTTGTTAACCACTGATGTTGATATGATCTTTAAAGATGCCCCTTATCATGCTTGATAGTGATAATTTGTAGATTCTCTTTCTGTGTTTCTCTCTGTCTCCACAATTAGCCACATAGTGAGGAATCAGTTTTGGTTTACTTATTTATTTTTTGTTTTATTTACTATTTATTCAGTTGTTTTCTATTTTTATCATCATTTCCTTTCTTATACTTTCTTTGGATTTGTTTTGTTTCCTTTTCTAGCATCTCAAAGTAGAAGCATACCTTATTAATTTTATACTGTTCTTTTCTAACACAGGCATTTAAAACCATAACTTTCTTACCAAACTTCTTTAGCACCTACAGTTTGATATGTGTACTTACATTTTATTATCAGCTAAAATGTGAACAACTTTTTATTGATCTCTAATTTTGATCTATAGGTTATTTTAAAACATGTTGCTTTATTTCCAAGTATTGGAATATTTTTTAGATTACTTATTGAGTTCTAATTTAGTCCTATTTCAATGAGAGAACACCTCTGTGAGGTCTTCACAGTGTATGTCTCAGCCATTGTTGGTGTGTCTTTCAAGCAGTTAAATATATTTTTCTTCTGATTTTTTTTTTTTTTAATTTCTGTCCTGGCATCAGTTTTTTTTTTTTCCTTTCTTCTTTTTGATAATTTCTGCATTTGTAGGTTCCTGGATCAGGCTGAAAATTGCAAACCTCTGTGAAAGGCAAACCAATTTTTTGAATTCTCAGGGAAGACATTTTTTTGTTAGTCCATTGTATAAGCAGAGATATACTTCCTTGTGCTTTCCCTTGTTAGTAAATGAAATATTCCTAGTTTGTGTTTTTACTGAAGGTAGAGTTTTTGGTATCTTGGATTGTACATCATCATAAATTCAATTCTTTGGCCTGTATAGCCCCTGATTTTGTTTTTTAATCCTATGTTTTCCCCGTACAGGTGTTAAAATTTTAAACTGCGCAGTGTCAGTTTTGAGCATACTACTCTGGTTTGTGAACCCATTGTCTTTTCTTTTTTCTTTCTTTTTTTGGCATCTTGGCTTTTCCGACTTTATGAGCTTACCTTTGAAGTTAACATAATTTGTGTTTTTGTTGTATATTAATAGATAAGCAGAATAATTTTCAGATTTTTATATGTTGCATTGTACTTATTTTAAGTATGAATTTGGACTAGTGTTATCTCTTGTTTGGTTTACTCTTTCTGTGTTTCTCTCTGTCTCCACAATTAGCCACATAGTGAGGAATCAGTTTTGGTTTACTTATTTATTTTTTGTTTTATTTACTATTTATTCAGTTGTTTTCTATTTTTATCATCATTTCCTTTCTTATACTTTCTTTGGATTTGTTTTGTTTCCTTTTCTAGCATCTCAAAGTAGAAGCATACCTTATTAATTTTATACTGTTCTTTTCTAACACAGGCATTTAAAACCATAACTTTCTTACCAAACTTCTTTAGCACCTACAGTTTGATATGTGTACTTACATTTTATTATCAGCTAAAATGTGAACAACTTTTATTGATCTCTAATTTTGATCTATAGGTTATTTTAAAACATGTTGCTTTATTTCCAAGTATTGGAATATTTTTTAGATTACTTATTGAGTTCTAATTTAGTCCTATTTCAATGAGAGAACACCTCTGTGAGGTCTTCACAGTGTATGTCTCAGCCATTGTTGGTGTGTCTTTCAAGCAGTTAAATATATTTTTCTTCTGATTTTTTTTTTTTTTAATTTCTGTCCTGGCATCAGTTTTTTTTTTTTCCTTTCTTCTTTTTGATAATTTCTGCATTTGTAGGTTCCTGGATCAGGCTGAAAATTGCAAACCTCTGTGAAAGGCAAACCAATTTTTTGAATTCTCAGGGAAGACATTTTTTTGTTAGTCCATTGTATAAGCAGAGATATACTTCCTTGTGCTTTCCCTTGTTAGTAAATGAAATATTCCTAGTTTGTGTTTTTACTGAAGGTAGAGTTTTTGGTATCTTGGATTGTACATCATCATAAATTCAATTCTTTGGCCTGTATAGCCCCTGATTTTGTTTTTTAATCCTATGTTTTCCCCGTACAGGTGTTAAAATTTTAAACTGCGCAGTGTCAGTTTTGAGCATACTACTCTGGTTTGTGAACCCATTGTCTTTTCTTTTTTCTTTCTTTTTTTGGCATCTTGGCTTTTCCGACTTTATGAGCTTACCTTTGAAGTTAACATAATTTGTGTTTTTGTTGTATATTAATAGATAAGCAGAATAATTTTCAGATTTTTATATGTTGCATTGTACTTATTTTAAGTATGAATTTGGACTTGAGTTCATTGTGATTAGAGTATTTTTCGAGTCTTCATATCTATTATATTGTAGCCAAGATAGAATTCTATACATACTGGGTAATATATAGGTTTTCTTTACTTCAAAGACTTGTTACTTATAAAGCCGCATTTAAAAGAAGAGAACATTTTTCTAGAGTTCATATATGCCATGTATATAATAGATAGCTGGTGAGAAGTTCCTGTATAACACAGGGAGCCCAGCCTGGTGCTCTGTGATGGACTAGAAGGGTAGACCAGGAGGAGAAGAGGGAGGCTCTGAGGAAGGGAATATATGTATAATTATGGCTGACAAGTGTTGTTGCACTTCAGAAACCAACACAACATTGTAAAGAAATTTTCCTCCAATTAAAAAAAAAATCAAAAAATAAGAGAATAATTCAGATAGATAGCTTATCCATTTTGTCACTAGCATGAATAGACCTGGCCAGAACTTACCTAGATTTGAAATTATGCTTGTTGGAAATCTAGTCACTTAGAAAAGTAACATATCCAAGTTCTTTAACAATGTGAAGAAACACCAAAGTCTGTTTTGGCATTGAAGAGAATGTGCTTTTGACTTCTTTTAACCCTTACCATGGATTAATTTTGACTTATGATGAACGATTATGAATTGGCTTGAATAAATCTGAGACACTTATTTTTCTTTAAAGTTACTCATGGTTTGGCTCAATTTTAGTTCTTGATTGATTTTAATTTGAGAATGGTTTTTATATGGAAACAACATTTTGGTGTATATATATATATATATATATATATATATTTAAATTTTGGCCTCTTTTATTGGTCTTTCACTTTTTATTTCAATCCATCTTCATTCCTTGGCCTGCATGGGCCTCCCATCGCAGTGGCCTCTCTTGTCACAGAGCACCGGCTCTAGGCGCATACTCTCCAGAGCGCTGGCTCATAATTGGACACACCGGTCTAGCTGCTCCTCAGCATGTGGGATCTTCCCGTGCCAGGGATTGAACCGGTGCCCCTTGCACTGCAAGGTAGACTCTTTACCCACTGGACCACTGGGGA
The DNA here is from genome assembly GCA_022376925.1 of Tragulus kanchil. Lineage (NCBI taxonomy): Eukaryota > Metazoa > Chordata > Mammalia > Artiodactyla > Tragulidae > Tragulus > Tragulus kanchil. Next base: position 60,421,266 of record JAIOJX010000002.1, read on the forward strand.
AGCCTCATTTTGGTATACTTTTGAGAGAGCTTAGCAGATTCTTTGAAGCACAATACAATGGCCTCAAATTGAGGTTTTTTTTTTTTTTAAAGATTTATTTATTTATTTATTTTGGGCGGGGGTTGGGTTGGGGAGGGAGGAGAGCGGGCAGGCCACTTCTATTGGTCTTTCATTTTTCTATTTTCATCCGTCTTTGTTCTTTGGCTCCTGTGGGCCTCCCATTGCAGTGGCCACTGTCGTCGCAGAGCACTGGCTCTGGGCGAATGCGCCCCAGAGCTCCGACTCGGTAATTGGACACATTGGTCCAACCGCTCTGTGGCACGTGGGATCTTCCCAGGCAAGGGATCGAACGGGTGGCCCTTGCACTGCAAGGCGTTGTCCTTATCCACTGGACCACCAGGGGAAGCCCTCAAATTGAGTTTTATTACTAAAAATGTTTCCTCTTCAATGAAGGATTTTTTCTTTTTCTTTATGTAATACTAAGGGTGATATTTAACTAGAACAGAATCTTAATAGACCTTTGTGAACAGGAGTGTATAAAGAATTATTAGGTTTGTTTTCCTTAGATTGCTCCTCCATTTTACCTCTAGGATTAACTGAATGTAAACCCAATACTAATGATAAGAGAGTGGAATACTGGACACTACGAAGGCTTTAAATATCATCTAAATGCTAATATCTTAGTCTATCCAGTGTGCTATATAACAAAATACCATAGACTAGGTAGCTTATAAACCACAGGAATTTATTCTTCACAGTTCTGGAAGCTGGATAGTCCACATCAAGGTACTGGCAAATTCTGTGTCTGGGGGGTGGGCAGCAGGGGTGGGCTCACTTTGTGGTTGTTAGACAGTCTTTTCTCTCTATACCATGTGGTGGGAGAAATGAAGATCCTTCTGGAACCTCTTTCTCAGAGCATAAATTTTATGCTTGAGGGCCCTGCCTTTAAGACCTCATCACCTTCCAAAGGCCTCCCCTTGTAATGCCATCACTTTGATTTCAACACACGGATTTTGGAGAGGCACAGATATTCAGTCCATAGAAGTTCCGGTTTTCTAAATATATCTTGTCCTGACCTGTCCTCTCAAGTCATATATCCAGCTCACTGTATGACATTGCTTCAGTATATAATGGGCCTCTCAAATGTAGCATAAACCCCTGCACAGCACCACCACTGAATATTCTGTTCCTTGAACCAAAAAAACTAGACGTAGTCCTCTATTCCTTTTTCCTTACTCAGTAAGTTGAAGTTATCACCTTGTTCTGCTGGCTTTTCCCTTTAAAATGTGTCCCTCCGTTTCTGTGTACTGTAAGCCACTGTTACCTCTTCAGTGGACACCTGCAGTAGCTTTCTCAGAAATCCGCTTTATTTCTCCAGCCCAGTCTCCATCCATCTGCTAGGGTGACCTTTTTCTCACATAGTTTCTTTCTGGGACTTACCGGGAAGGTAACTTATGGTCTGACTTTGGACTGTCTCTTTTTATCATATCCTACTCTTCTCTCCCTCATTGCCTTTTATCCTGGGCCTTTCTGTCCCTGCAGCCACAAAGCTCTTTCCTACCTGTAGATGTTTACCTATGTTGTTTTTCCTACCTGGAATGCATTTCTCCAGCTTTTCACATGGAAGGCTCACCTCAGCTTTGCTATCAGTTCACAGTCGTCACTTCAGAGAGGCCTTCTTTGACTTACTTTGTAGGATTTCACTTCCACTCAATACCGCTTTCTCTCTATCGTATCACTCAATTTTCTCCAAAGTACACATGTATGGTTACCTTGTTTGCATTTGTTTACTTGTTTATTGTTTGTCTCCCCCACTAGACTGTGAGCCCCATGGGAAAGGAACTTGTCTGTCTTCTTTACCACCGTTTCTCTGGTAACCAGAATAGAGAGTGGTGAATAGTAGGAGGTATTTAATAACTTTTTGAATCTATGAATAGTTAAGTGATTGAATGAAATAGGTTACTTCCTGATACCCAAAGTTTTCCCTTCCCTCAGGCCAAAATGAGCCGATGAAATAATAAAAAAGACATAAAATGAGGTAATTATTCTATGATTTGTAAGAAATAACAGCATCATAAAGTCAGTTGAAGTGGACAGATTTTAAATTTCAGTTACTTTGATTTAAGTATTATTTCAAATTTTAAAAAGTGGTTCTGGCCTGTCAGTGAGGCTAGATAAAACTAGCTGTATCAGGGCCACTGATTGTTCTGTTAACATCAGATTTTCAATTTTTGATTCACTCACTGGATATTAAGAGAAATGAGACAATAAAAGTAAACAGTTAAATTAGATATGGCGACTGTGAGCTCTTTATCCTGTATAACTCACTCCTCAGTATCATTCCAGGGGATTTTAAAATGTGTGTTGGGGACTGATAGTCTCCAGGAACAAAATATAGTACTTTCCTTAAGTCTAATCATAGATGAGTCTTTAAGTGCCATAGTCCTGTATCTTAGGGTTTGTTCCATTTTTTGAGGGTTGTTCTTTTTATATTGCACAGAGGAACTGGATTAAAATAGTCATCGATGATGAGAAAGGTATGTTCTGGTCTGGAGCACTCAAGTACTTCATTGCAAGAGCCTCTCTGGGTTCAGATTACCTGTGAGCCCACCAGACTGTCATCAGGCTGGGAGCTGACCAAATTGCAGCTCTAAGAATAGCTCTGCATTAAGTCTAGCCAGCCACAGAGTAACTAAACTGGGCTTTGAGTGAATAGGTAGTGGTTCCTCAGAGACTTGGGTCTGCTGGATGGGATGTTCATTGGTAGCTGGCTTAACTCTTTGTCCAGAAGTTATTTTTAGTGATTTATCATAGAGAATTTGCTGAGTTGTTGTGTGTGCCTTTTAAAAATGCCAGCACATTTTGCTTCTTGGAAGTGAGGGTATGCCTATTTAGTTGAAGGCAGCACCAAGTGAGGCTAGTGTTAGCCTAAGTGTATAGAATTAGAATTTATTGTGATGTTGAAAAAGCAGGGAAATGGCCAACTGAAAGTCAGGTAATGCTTACTAGGAATGCACCAAAAGTAACCCATACAAGAGCCAGACAAAGCCCATGAAAATCTGAGAGCTATTGATTAGGTTAAATATATTTAGTTTGAAGAGAGGACAGGGTTAAGAGAAAGCTAGTAATTGCTACTGGGATTTAGCAGCAATGATGAATAAGATCTTTCACCAATAGGATTGTTTTCCCCTGATTCTGTCCCTCTTTTGATTTTCCTTTTTCTTTCTTTTCTTTTCTTTTTTTTTTTCCTGTGGTAAATTACACAAACAAAATTTACTGTCTTAAATTACACAAACAAAATTTACTGTCTTAACTATTTCAAAATGTTCAGTTTAGTGGTATTAAATACCCTCATGGGCTTCCCTCATAGTGCAGTCAGTGAAGAATCTGCCTCCAGTGCAGGAGACCTGGGTTGGAATCCTGGGTCTCGAAGATCCCCTGGAGGAGAAAACGGCAACCCACTCCCGTATTCTTGCCTGGAAAATCCCACGGACAAAGCAGCCTGGCGGGCTACAGTCCATGGGGTTGCAAGAGTCAGACACGACTTAGTGACTAGACCACCAGCCCCCAAATACCCTCATAATGTTGTGCCGCCATAGTCGTCATTCATCTCTGTCCCTCCTTCACCTTTTAAAACTGTAATTCTGTGTGTATTGAACAGTAACTCCTCCCACCCTCCAGGCCTTGAAAACCCAAGTTCTACTTTCTATCTCTGTGATTTTTGAGTACTCTACGTAGATCATGTAAGTGGAATCATATGCTATTTGTTTTATGGTGATTGGATTATTTCATTTAGCATAATGTCATCAAGGCTTATACATGTTATAGCATATGTCAGAATTTTCTTCTGTTTTAAGGCTAAATACACCACATTTTGCTTATCCACTCACCTGTTAATGGGCCCTTGAATTGTGTCCACATTTTAGCTATTATAAATAAAGCTGGTATGAACATAGGTGTACAAATACCTCCTCAGGCCTTGCTTTCAATTCTTTTGGATATATCCCCGTAAGTGGAATTGCTAGATCACCTGATAATTCTACCTTTAACTTTTGTAGGAATTGTCATACTGTTTTTCACAAGGACTGTCCCATTTTATATTTCCACTAACATTGTACAGAGGTTTCCCACATCCCGTCAATGTTGTGATGTTGAAAAGCAGAAATAGTAATTGGCCTACCTGGGAAAAAAATCTGAGAGCTATTGATTAGGTTAAATATATTTAGTTTGAAGAGAGGACAGGGTTAAGAGAAAGCTAGTAATTGCTACTGGGATTTAGCAGCAATGATGAATAAGATCTTTCACCAATAGGATTGTTTTCCCCTGATTCTGTCCCTCTTTTGATTTTCCTTTTTCTTTCTTTTCTTTTCTTTTTTTTTTTCCTGTGGTAAATTACACAAACAAAATTTACTGTCTTAAATTACACAAACAAAATTTACTGTCTTAACTATTTCAAAATGTTCAGTTTAGTGGTATTAAATACCCTCATGGGCTTCCCTCATAGTGCAGTCAGTGAAGAATCTGCCTCCAGTGCAGGAGACCTGGGTTGGAATCCTGGGTCTCGAAGATCCCCTGGAGGAGAAAACGGCAACCCACTCCCGTATTCTTGCCTGGAAAATCCCACGGACAAAGCAGCCTGGCGGGCTACAGTCCATGGGGTTGCAAGAGTCAGACACGACTTAGTGACTAGACCACCAGCCCCCAAATACCCTCATAATGTTGTGCCGCCATAGTCGTCATTCATCTCTGTCCCTCCTTCACCTTTTAAAACTGTAATTCTGTGTGTATTGAACAGTAACTCCTCCCACCCTCCAGGCCTTGAAAACCCAAGTTCTACTTTCTATCTCTGTGATTTTTGAGTACTCTACGTAGATCATGTAAGTGGAATCATATGCTATTTGTTTTATGGTGATTGGATTATTTCATTTAGCATAATGTCATCAAGGCTTATACATGTTATAGCATATGTCAGAATTTTCTTCTGTTTTAAGGCTAAATACACCACATTTTGCTTATCCACTCACCTGTTAATGGGCCCTTGAATTGTGTCCACATTTTAGCTATTATAAATAAAGCTGGTATGAACATAGGTGTACAAATACCTCCTCAGGCCTTGCTTTCAATTCTTTTGGATATATCCCCGTAAGTGGAATTGCTAGATCACCTGATAATTCTACCTTTAACTTTTGTAGGAATTGTCATACTGTTTTTCACAAGGACTGTCCCATTTTATATTTCCACTAACATTGTACAGAGGTTCCAATTTCTCCACATCCCTGTCAATGTTTGTCATTTTCTGTTTGTAATGGGTTTAAGTGGTATCATACAAGAGTTTTGATTTGCATTTTTCTAGTGATTAATGAGGTTGACCATATTTTCCTGTGCTTATTGGACATTTGTATATCTTCTTTGGAGAAATGTCTATTTAAGTCCTCTCCCTATTTTAAATTATTTTGCTGTTGTTGCTGAATTTTAGGAGTCCTCTGTAGATTTTTACATTAATAGCTTATCAGATATATGATTTGCAAACCTTTTCTTCCATTCTGAGGATTCCCTTTTTATTCTTGTTTTTGGATGGACAAAATTTAAAATTTTCATAAAGTCCTATTTGTCTTTTTTTTCTTTCATAGCTTATCTTTTGATGTTGTATCCAAAAATCATTGTAAAATCCAATGTCATGCAGGTTTGTGCTGTATTGTATTATAAGAATTTTATGTCTAACATTTAGGCCTTTGGTTGATTTTTAATTATTGGCATATGGTATTAAATAAGGGTCCAACTTCATTCTTTTGCAGATGGATATCCACTTTTCTCAGCACTGTTGAAAAGACTATCCTTTCCCTGTGGAAAGGTCTTGGCACCCTTGTCAAAAACTATTTGACTGTATTTACTTCTGGACTTTTCTTTTCCATTAGTCTATGTCTGTCTTTCTGCCAGTATTGTAGTGTTTGACACGTGCTTTGTTGTAATGTCTGGGGTTAGGAAGTATGAGTTCTCCAGTTTAGTTCTTTTTCAAGATTGTTCGGACTATTCAGGGTCCCTTGAGATTCATAAATAAGTAGCTGCAGAATTTTCTTCTGTTTTAAGGCTAAATACACCACATTTTGCTTATCCACTCACCTGTTAATGGGCCCTTGAATTGTGTCCACATTTTAGCTATTATAAATAAAGCTGGTATGAACATAGGTGTACAAATACCTCCTCAGGCCTTGCTTTCAATTCTTTTGGATATATCCCCGTAAGTGGAATTGCTAGATCACCTGATAATTCTACCTTTAACTTTTGTAGGAATTGTCATACTGTTTTTCACAAGGACTGTCCCATTTTATATTTCCACTAACATTGTACAGAGGTTCCAATTTCTCCACATCCCTGTCAATGTTTGTCATTTTCTGTTTGTAATGGGTTTAAGTGGTATCATACAAGAGTTTTGATTTGCATTTTTCTAGTGATTAATGAGGTTGACCATATTTTCCTGTGCTTATTGGACATTTGTATATCTTCTTTGGAGAAATGTCTATTTAAGTCCTCTCCCTATTTTAAATTATTTTGCTGTTGTTGCTGAATTTTAGGAGTCCTCTGTAGATTTTTACATTAATAGCTTATCAGATATATGATTTGCAAACCTTTTCTTCCATTCTGAGGATTCCCTTTTTATTCTTGTTTTTGGATGGACAAAATTTAAAATTTTCATAAAGTCCTATTTGTCTTTTTTTTCTTTCATAGCTTATCTTTTGATGTTGTATCCAAAAATCATTGTAAAATCCAATGTCATGCAGGTTTGTGCTGTATTGTATTATAAGAATTTTATGTCTAACATTTAGGCCTTTGGTTGATTTTTAATTATTGGCATATGGTATTAAATAAGGGTCCAACTTCATTCTTTTGCAGATGGATATCCACTTTTCTCAGCACTGTTGAAAAGACTATCCTTTCCCTGTGGAAAGGTCTTGGCACCCTTGTCAAAAACTATTTGACTGTATTTACTTCTGGACTTTTCTTTTCCATTAGTCTATGTCTGTCTTTCTGCCAGTATTGTAGTGTTTGACGAACGTGCTTTGTTGTAATGTCTGGGGTTAGGAAGTATGAGTTCTCCAGTTTAGTTCTTTTTCAAGATTGTTCGGACTATTCAGGGTCCCTTGAGATTCCATATGAATTTTAAAAGAAATTCTTGTGTTTCTGTAAAAATTGTTATCAGAATATTGTTAGAAATTGCATTGACTCTGTAGATCTCTTTGGGTAGTATTGGGATATTTATCTGTATTTTTCTTTTCTTTGTCTGACTTTGGAACTTGGAATCTTCCCAGGCCAGGGATCGAACCGGCGCCCCTTGCACTGCAAGGTGGTGTCCTTACCCAGTGGACCACCAGGGAAGCCCTGATGTATCACTTTTACACACTATTTTCTCTATCTAGTATCCCCTTCTCCTTTTTGTCTATTTACGAAATTCACACAGATTCTTCCAAATCCAGCTAGGTATTTCTCCTTTCATAAACAATAATAGACTTTTTCAGTCCTTGCTCAGTATTTTCTGAATGTTATTATTCCTGTCCTTATCAGATTGTACTGTAATTTGTTCATTTGCCTGTGTATCTTGCCTGTAGATTACCTGAGGGTAAAGACTGCATTTTGTTAATTTCTTTATTATAAGCTTTTATTGCAATTGCTAAGAGATAGGAAATATACAGTTGATAGTCAAATTATTTTGCAATCAGCAGGCCTTTTGATATGAAGGAATCAGAATATATAACTGACTAATCAGAATATATATTGGCTATTACTCCATATTTTCATATAGTGGTTGGGTATTAGTACTGGGTGCTAGTCAGCCCCCATACAGTGTATTAAAAAGCAGAAGACATCTCTCTGGCAACAAAGGTCAGTGTAGTCAAAGCGGTGGTTTTCCCAGTAGTCGTGTACAGACATGAGCGTTAGATCACAAAGAAGACTGAGTGGCAAAGAATTGGTGCTTTTGTTTATGGTGCTGGAGAAGACTTGAGAATTGCTTGGACTGCAAGGAGTTCAAACCAGTCAATCCTAAAGAAGATCAACCTTGAATACTCATTGGAAGCTGAAGTTGAAGTTCCAGTATTTTGGTAGCTGATGCAAAGAGCCGACTCATTGGAAAAGACCCTGATGCTGGGAAAGACTGAAGGCAAGAGGAGAAGGAGATGACAGAGGATGAGATGGTTGGATGGCGTCACCAGCTCAATGGACATGAATTTCATCAAGCTCTGGGAGACAGTAGAGTACTGAAGAGCCTGGTGTACTACAGTCCTTGGGGTCACAAGCATCGGCCATGACTTTGCTACTGAACAATAGCAAAGATCATGCTTTTTAAAACTTTGAAGCACCGTCTTCAAGTGTCAGTACACTCAGAAATCAGTGCGTCAGGAATCCTCGATTTACAAATACATAATATGTGTGAAGAATAAAATAGTGTACAGATCCTGTGGATTAAACCTTTAAGCAAGAATGATTTATAAATATGAACCTTGTTCCTGGCCCTGAGAACCTGCATGCTCTTCAAACTTTAACTCAGCATGGTAGGAAATGATTGAGTTAGATACTTTTTTTTTTTTATAAAAAATATCAGGGTTTTATTATCAATATCATTTTATTGGTGTTCAGGAATATGCAGCTTTTCATCTCTTGTCATAATAATCACTACTATTTAGATTTTGGGACAGTGAAGTTGGAACTCAGAGTGTGTTTTCTTGAAGAATTCATTTTATAAATGGTGATTAAATAGAATTTTCGTGGGTATTACTGCAGAAATCATGCTGACTTAACCTAGATGCCTGCTGATTCTTGGCAGTCAGCTGGTGGGAAAGAGAAGAAAGGCCTCAACTGGCAAGGCCTGGCTTACAAGGGTTTCTCGTAGAGGATGGGCATCTGCAGTCGATGGGACTCTGCTCAGAAAATAGCGTACACTTTAGCTCAATCTGTGGATTGAAGAATTGATTAGTCTGAAGTCTGAGAGTGGAGGCAATTGGCTATAAAAAGCAGTAGCTGAGATTGTAGTTCAGACATTGATTTTTAAATGTGTCTACTTCAAGTCTGCAACTTAATTTTTGAATAGTTTTTTACCTCATCACATAATTTTTAAGATGACATCTAACATTTTCATTGTGCTTAAATTGTTTCAGAGTATAATTTATAGCATGTTATTGATACTAATATTTTATAGTAAAACTGTTATGTCTTAAAAAATACAGTATTTTAAAAATAGTATATCAGTTTGACAACTTCAATTTAAACAAATGGGTTAACAAACCCATTTTTAACAGAAGTTTTCTTGCCTTGTTTTTCCTTGAGAATGTTTTTACATTCCACTTCACTCAGATTTTACCCTCATGTAATATAGTTTTCATTAGAAATCTTTTAAAAAAGCACGTTTTGTGCTTTGTTCCAATGAAAGACATATATTAAATAAATATTTAAAATATTTAAGTGACCATGAGGCTTAAAATTTTGAAAACATTCTAATTGATTTGAGTTTAATTATGATAGTTGTTAATAGAAATATATTAAACTCATAAAATGATTTAAAATTATATCAGCTGACCACTTATTTAGCTTATTATTAAACTATTTTTAATAATATTTATTAAAATGCTTTAATATTCTTGGAACTTACTGAATATTTGAGCATTCTTAGTCAAAATAATTGAGTATTCTTATTACTTTTTCACTGAGACACATCTTGTTTAAACCAGTATACTAAAAGTAATTTGGAACGTCTTAATTTTAGTACCTACCAGTTACAATTTATAGTGATAAAATTATTTTTCCTTTCCACTTTAGATTATTTTTATAAACATCTTAGAACTGCATATTTAGCTTAGTTTATAGAAAATATGGAACATATGAACTAATAGCTAAAACTAGTCCTTGTCTTCAAGTCAATTAGACAAGTGAAATTTTCTGAAAAAGTCTCACTTTATTTCTCAGTTAAAAAATATAAATATACATTCTTGAATAATCTTAATGCGATTTCTTAAGTATGACAAAAGCTGTTTATGTTGTTATTGTTTAGTAGCTAAGTTGTGTCTCACTGTCTGTGACCCCATGGACTGCATGTACGCCAGGCTTCTCTGTCTTCTACTATCTCCCAGAATTTGCTCAAATTCATGTCTGGACCATGTTTACTTGTGTCACTTGAAAAATATTAGGAGCTTCCCTGGTGGTCCAGTGAGTAAGGACACCACCTCACAGTGCAGGGGCTGCTGGTTTGATCCCTGGCCTGGGAAGATGCCACGTGCCGCGGAGTGGCTGGACCAATGTGTCCAATTACCAAGCCGGAGCTCTGGAGCGCATGCGCCCAGAGCCAGTGCTCTGCTACAACAGAGGCCACCGCGATGGGAGGCCCACACGGGCCAAAGAACAAAAATAGATGAAAATAGACAAATGAAAGCCCAATAGAAGTGGCCCGCCTGCTCCCCTCCCTCCCCACCCTAACCCCCCCACCCCACCAAAATAAATAAATAAATCTTAAAAAAAAAAAAACAACACTCTAGCCTTTTATATGGGAGAAGGAGAATACCAAACTGCAACTTCCCTCTAGGAATATTGGGGCTTCCCTGGTGGTAAAGAATTTGCCTGACAATGCGGGAGACACAGGTTTGATCTCTGGGTGGGGAAGATCCTCTGGAGGAGGAAAAGGCAACCTGCTGCAGTACTTTTGCCTGGGAAAAATCCCATGGACAGTGGAGCCTGGTGGACAGTCCATGGGCTCACAAAGAGTCAGACATGACGTATGCAGTGACTAAACAACAACTAGGACACTGAATGCCTGGCCTGCAGCAACACCTGCCCACCCAGTCATCTGAGTGCCTGAACAATAATGGGATTGCATGTCTAACTGCAAGCTGTAGAGACTAGTTTGTAAGAAGTCTCTAGGAACCAATTTTAGGTAACCTACCAGTTACAATTTATAGTGATAAAATTATTTTTCCTTTCCACTTTAGATTATTTTTATAAACATCTTAGAACTGCATATTTAGCTTAGTTTATAGAAAATATGGAACATATGAACTAATAGCTAAAACTAGTCCTTGTCTTCAAGTCAATTAGACAAGTGAAATTTTCTGAAAAAGTCTCACTTTATTTCTCAGTTAAAAAATATAAATATACATTCTTGAATAATCTTAATGCGATTTCTTAAGTATGACAAAAGCTGTTTATGTTGTTATTGTTTAGTAGCTAAGTTGTGTCTCACTGTCTGTGACCCCATGGACTGCATGTACGCCAGGCTTCTCTGTCTTCTACTATCTCCCAGAATTTGCTCAAATTCATGTCTGGACCATGTTTACTTGTGTCACTTGAAAAATATTAGGAGCTTCCCTGGTGGTCCAGTGAGTAAGGACACCACCTCACAGTGCAGGGGCTGCTGGTTTGATCCCTGGCCTGGGAAGATGCCACGTGCCGCGGAGTGGCTGGACCAATGTGTCCAATTACCAAGCCGGAGCGCTGGAGCGCATGCGCCCAGAGCCAGTGCTCTGCGACAACAGAGGCCACCGCGATGGGAGGCCCACACGGGCCAAAGAACAAAAACGAATGAAACTGAATAAATGAAAGCCCAATAGAAGTGGCCCGCCTGCTCCCCTCCCTCCCCACCCTAACCCCCACCCCACCAAAATAAATAAATAAATCTTAAAAAAAAAAAAACAACACTCTAGCCTTTTATATGGGAGAAGGAGAATACCAAACTGCAACTTCCCTCTAGGAATATTGGGGCTTCCCTGGTGGTAAAGAATTTGCCTGACAATGCGGGAGACACAGGTTTGATCTCTGGGTGGGGAAGATCCTCTGGAGGAGGAAAAGGCAACCTGCTGCAGTACTTTTGCCTGGGAAAAATCCCATGGACAGTGGAGCCTGGTGGACAGTCCATGGGCTCACAAAGAGTCAGACATGACGTATGCAGTGACTAAACAACAACTAGGACACTGAATGCCTGGCCTGCAGCAACACCTGCCCACCCAGTCATCTGAGTGCCTGAACAATAATGGGATTGCATGTCTAAGAACTGCAAGCTGTAGAGACTAGTTTGTAAGAAGTCTCTAGGGAAACACAAAACAGGAAGGAAGACAAAATAAAGACAAGAGAAGAATTTGGAAGAGTGCAACGTAGGAAGATGAATGAAAATAGACAAATGAAAGACCAATAGAAGTAGCCCGCCTGCTCCCCTCCCACCCCACCCCCACCCCAATAAATAAATAAATAAATCTTTAAAAGAAAAATATTAGGATGTTTTATATTAATATTTCCCATTTTAATGACAGCACCTGATACTCAAATAGAGACTTAACTTTTGGGAACAGTCTATTTATGAATAGAAGTGTTCTCAGTAAAGGGTTTAAAGTACAGGTATTATCCATAAAGCTATTTCTTGGGATTACTCACTGAATCAGCTCCATTCATAGAGATCCTACAGTGCCAACAAAGTCCAAACAACCTGGATGTTGGTACTCACAGCTTTGAAATCTCTTCACCAGTTGGTTCCTGGGCAAGTTGCTTTGTGTTATAATTTCTTCCATTGTGTTGTTTTCAGTAAAACTGGGAATCGTTGGAAATATCTGTAGATTAATCATTGTGTAAGTAACATCATTGTGTAAGTAATATCTTCTATCTACCACAGTTATTGTCACAACCTGAGAATGGCTCCTGAGATTTTGTGACATCTACAAAATATGGTAGTATCTATAAAGTTTTATTTATTTATTTGTTTTGATGGGGGTGGGGTGGGGAGGGACGGGAGCAGGCGGGCCGCTTCTATTGGGCTTTCTTTTGTCCATTTTCATCTATCTTTTTTTCTTTGGCCCGTGTGGGCCTCCCATTGCAGTGGCTTCTGTTGTCGCAGAGCACCGGCTCTGGGCACATGCGCCCCAGAGCTCCGGCTCGGTAATTGGACACATCGGTCCAGCCGCTCCGCGGCACGTGGGATCTTCCCAGGCCAGGAGGAAAAGGCAACCTGCTGCAGTACTTTTGCCTGGGAAAAATCCCATGGACAGTGGAGCCTGGTGGACAGTCCATGGGCTCACAAAGAGTCAGACATGACGTATGCAGTGACTAAACAACAACTAGGACACTGAATGCCTGGCCTGCAGCAACACCTGCCCACCCAGTCATCTGAGTGCCTGAACAATAATGGGATTGCATGTCTAAGAACTGCAAGCTGTAGAGACTAGTTTGTAAGAAGTCTCTAGGGAAACACAAAACAGGAAGGAAGACAAAATAAAGACAAGAGAAGAATTTGGAAGAGTGCAACGTAGGAAGATGAATGAAAATAGACAAATGAAAGACCAATAGAAGTAGCCCGCCTGCTCCCCTCCCTCCCGACCCCACCCCCACCCCAATAAATAAATAAATAAATCTTTAAAAGAAAAATATTAGGATGTTTTATATTAATATTTCCCATTTTAATGACAGCACCTGATACTCAAATAGAGACTTAACTTTTGGGAACAGTCTATTTATGAATAGAAGTGTTCTCAGTAAAGGGTTTAAAGTACAGGTATTATCCATAAAGCTATTTCTTGGGATTACTCACTGAATCAGCTCCATTCATAGAGATCCTACAGTGCCAACAAAGTCCAAACAACCTGGATGTTGGTACTCACAGCTTTGAAATCTCTTCACCAGTTGGTTCCTGGGCAAGTTGCTTTGTGTTATAATTTCTTCCATTGTGTTGTTTTCAGTAAAACTGGGAATCGTTGGAAATATCTGTAGATTAATCATTGTGTAAGTAACATCATTGTGTAAGTAATATCTTCTATCTACCACAGTTATTGTCACAACCTGAGAATGGCTCCTGAGATTTTGTGACATCTACAAAATATGGTAGTATCTATAAAGTTTTATTTATTTATTTGTTTTGATGGGGGTGGGGTGGGGAGGGACGGGAGCAGGCGGGCCGCTTCTATTGGGCTTTCTTTTGTCCATTTTCATCTATCTTTTTTTCTTTGGCCCGTGTGGGCCTCCCATTGCAGTGGCTTCTGTTGTCGCAGAGCACCGGCTCTGGGCACATGCGCCCCAGAGCTCCGGCTCGGTAATTGGACACATCGGTCCAGCCGCTCCGCGGCACGTGGGATCTTCCCAGGCCAGGGATCGGACCGGCGCCTCTTGCCCTGCAAGGCGGTGTCCTTACCCACTGGACTACTAGGGAAGCCCTCTATAAAGTTTTAATAAACTTGTGTTGACGGATCTACTAGTTATCATATTTTTAGCTATTAACTTGTGGAGCAAAATATTAACTTCTTCTTTTGTCATATAGGATCTTCTAGTTTTAGCTGTGAGTAGTATTAATTTGTAAAAGTTTTCCAAAGTCAGTCTTGATTTCAGCTTGTAAATTGCTAATACCTTGAGTATTCATGTAATACTAATAGCTTTCTTTAAGGTTTGAGTGTTCTGCAAGTAAAAAGGATGTGTAGCAAGAATGATGGTTTTACGCTATTGGTTTATAAGAATGTCTGAAGAGCAGAGTGTCTCCTGGTCTATCTGGAGCGGTGCATTCTTTCACAGTTCAGAGTCACTTTCCCAGAAAGGGTATATATATATCTGAGAGCATTTTTTTTTGGTAAATTCCCACACCTTCGTTCTTAGCTCAGTGTGGATTTTAACAAATTGCAAGTTATTAAATGGGATTAATTTCTTGTTGGGTACCATATCACAGACAGATTTAATAAGGAACAGTACTAGCTAAAAATAATAATGTCAGTTGCTTCTTACCGTTAAATTATATTTTTTAGTATTGTTAGAAACAGAATTAGATTCTTTTTTTTTTTTCTTTTAAATCAACACCTCTTCTTTTTTTTTAACTTTTCTTTTTTTATTTTTGGCTGTGCTTGGTTTTTGTTGATGTGTGGGTTTAGCTGCTCTACGGTATGCGGGATCTTCCCAGATCAGGGATCAAACCTGTGTCTCCTGCATTGGCAGACAGATTCTTATCCACTGAGCCACAGGGAAGCCCCAGCATTAGATTCTTGCTGTGGCTTTTTTCAGAGTGTGTTCAGCCAGTACCTTCTTTAGTCATGGATGTATAACTGTAGCATCCCTAAAGTTCTCTGCATATAGGAGAAAATTCTGCATATATAAGGAACTTTTGGCATTAGCTCTTGACACAACTCCATTTATAGCAATATCTCATCTACATGTGTATCATTTATATTATGCTTGTATTACTGGAGGTAGTCACACTATTTTTCTTATGCTGTTTGTCAATTATGTATAATAAATACTTTACTGATATATTGAGAAACAAGGTTAAGACCATCATGATTTCATGAAGAATAAAGCATATGGACCGGCGCCTCTTGCCCTGCAAGGCGGTGTCCTTACCCACTGGACTACTAGGGAAGCCCTCTATAAAGTTTTAATAAACTTGTGTTGACGGATCTACTAGTTATCATATTTTTAGCTATTAACTTGTGGAGCAAAATATTAACTTCTTCTTTTGTCATATAGGATCTTCTAGTTTTAGCTGTGAGTAGTATTAATTTGTAAAAGTTTTCCAAAGTCAGTCTTGATTTCAGCTTGTAAATTGCTAATACCTTGAGTATTCATGTAATACTAATAGCTTTCTTTAAGGTTTGAGTGTTCTGCAAGTAAAAAGGATGTGTAGCAAGAATGATGGTTTTACGCTATTGGTTTATAAGAATGTCTGAAGAGCAGAGTGTCTCCTGGTCTATCTGGAGCGGTGCATTCTTTCACAGTTCAGAGTCACTTTCCCAGAAAGGGTATATATATATCTGAGAGCATTTTTTTTTGGTAAATTCCCACACCTTCGTTCTTAGCTCAGTGTGGATTTTAACAAATTGCAAGTTATTAAATGGGATTAATTTCTTGTTGGGTACCATATCACAGACAGATTTAATAAGGAACAGTACTAGCTAAAAATAATAATGTCAGTTGCTTCTTACCGTTAAATTATATTTTTTAGTATTGTTAGAAACAGAATTAGATTCTTTTTTTTTTTTCTTTTAAATCAACACCTCTTCTTTTTTTTTAACTTTTCTTTTTTTATTTTTGGCTGTGCTTGGTTTTTGTTGATGTGTGGGTTTAGCTGCTCTACGGTATGCGGGATCTTCCCAGATCAGGGATCAAACCTGTGTCTCCTGCATTGGCAGACAGATTCTTATCCACTGAGCCACAGGGAAGCCCCAGCATTAGATTCTTGCTGTGGCTTTTTTCAGAGTGTGTTCAGCCAGTACCTTCTTTAGTCATGGATGTATAACTGTAGCATCCCTAAAGTTCTCTGCATATAGGAGAAAATTCTGCATATATAAGGAACTTTTGGCATTAGCTCTTGACACAACTCCATTTATAGCAATATCTCATCTACATGTGTATCATTTATATTATGCTTGTATTACTGGAGGTAGTCACACTATTTTTCTTATGCTGTTTGTCAATTATGTATAATAAATACTTTACTGATATATTGAGAAACAAGGTTAAGACCATCATGATTTCATGAAGAATAAGAATGCTAGGTGAATTTTCTCATCTGCAGTTTTTATTCCATCGAGGTGATGCTAGTGTTCAGTTGAAAATCTTCTCTCTGCTGTGCAACGGCCTGGAGGGGTGGGATGGCGGGGATATACATGTGACTAATCTGGGATCATACGTATCTGTAAACAACAAAACTCTGTAAAAATAAAAAGGAAAATAAAAATTAAAAAAAAAAAAGAAAGAAAATCTCTTTAAGTTGGTAACTCCAGATCATTGACATGTCAAAGAAATCACATTACAGTATAGTTTATTTACAACTTATTCAGTTAACAAGATCATTAACAGTATGACATAACTGAACTGTCTTATTTCTTTCTGTAAAGAATCTTCTGTAAACAATTGGGATGTATATTTCTAGATTATTTGTCTTATGGTTTTGTTGACATTTCAACATCTTCTGCATACTTTTATATTTCAAATGTATGCTGCTTTATATCCTAAGAAAGTATTGGAAAAGCACAGTTTTATTTGGTCAGAGGAATCTAAAGCTTCTCCATTAAGTATAACTTTTGCTGAGGTTTTCTTTCCCTCCTTTTTTTAAAAAATTTATTTCATTTTTACAGGGTTTTGTTGTTTACTGCCAGCGTCAGCATGAATTAGGGTTTTTGATATATAATTTTTTTGATATATAATTTTACCATGCCCTTTTACTGCTACTTTGAGTATCAAGTTAAGAAATACTAGTTTTTCTAGGATTTAATTTAATGTTCTTAGTTTTCCACGTTACTTAAAACCATAAACAGATGGAATTATTAAATGCTTTTCTTCATTGATTGAGATATAATTTTTTTTCTTTACTTTGTTACATTGATTGCATAACTAAATTGTTTGGTATTGCACTGTCCTTACATCCCTGAGGTTAAATTGTGGTTGATAGTGATGTAACATGTTTTTATTTGCCTTGGATTTTGTTACGTTTTAGTGTATGTTTTGACTATAGATATATGTGAGTGAAATTCATCTGTGCTTTTCATTTTTTTTTTTTTGGCCACTTCTATTGGTCTTTCATTTATTTATTTTCATCCATCTTTGTTCTTTGGCCTGTGTGGGCCTTCCGTCACAGAGCACCTGCTCTGGGTGCATGTGCTCCAGAGCTCCGGCTTGGTAGTTAGATACAGAGGTCCAGCTGCTCTGCGGCACATGGGATCTTTCCAGGCCAGGGATCAAACTGGCGCCCCTTGCACTGCAAGGCGGTGTCCTTACCCACTGGACCACCAGGGAAGCCCCTGTGCTTTTCTTGTTTTATGTCATAATTACATTTGCTCTGGAAAAGGAGCTGTATAATTTTTGATCTTTTCTAAATTTAATTTTACAAAACAATTTATATAGGGTGTGAAGTAATGGTCCTTTAAAAATTTGGTAGAATTCATCTGTAAAAATTGTAGCCATTGCTCTAGATACCCTCCTCATAAGCCTTCAGCCCACCCCAGACAACACCTACAAATGATTCCTGAGCATACAAATAGCTTCCTTAATCTCTCTGCCTCAGGGCATTTCATGACCAAAGGAATAGGCTTAATGGGAAGGAGAGGCACAGAAGAGCCAGTGGAGGAAGACCAAACTCCAATGGCCTTGAGAAAGAACCGACTCTTTAATTACTGTTTATTGACTTTTTTTTCCCTTCCATGTTTCACTTCCTGGCATCATTTTTCAAGTAAACAAACTGCTTTGCATTCAAATTTTTTGGCTCAGGATATGATTGTGGAGAAACCCCAGACAGGAAATACCATCTTGGCCTGAGATTTTCTGTAGAAGAGCTATTAACACTTCTGTTGAGTTAAGAAATAATTCATATAACATTTACCACTTTCAGGTAACTTTTAGTATATCCACAGTATTGTGTGATTATCGCCATTAACTAATTCCAGAATGTTTTCACCACCTTGAAAAAAACCTTGTGTCCATTAGCAATTGCTGCCAGCTTACCATACAGCCAGACAACCAGTTATCCACTTCTTTTCCCTCCATTTTGCCTGTTCTAAACATTTGGATTTACACAAATCCCTTTGTGTCTGGGTTCTTTCACTTAGTATAATGCTTTTAAGGTGTCTGTGCTGTAGCAAGAATTAGTACCTCATTTCTCTTTATAGCTTAGTAATACTCCATTGTGTGGCTATATCACATGCTGTGTATTTGCTCATCAGTTGAAGGACATCTAGGTTGTTCATACCTTTTGGCTGTTATGAATAATGCTTTTACGACCATATGCTTACAAATTACGTGAACGTGTATTGTCAATTATCTTGGGTATTACTTAGTAATGGAAATGCTAGGTCACATGGTAATATTATTTTTTAATTTTTTAAAGAACTGCCAAACTATTTTCCACAGTGATTGTACCATCTTATGTTCCCATTATGAATGTACGAAAGTTGAAATATCTCTACTTCTTCACCAGCACTTAGTATTTTCATTAAAAAAAAAATTATATCCTAGGGCACGTGGAGGTCTTTTGAGTTGATTTGCTGGCGCTGCTGTCCACTGTAGACATGACTGAAGTCACATGTGAGCCAAGGAGTATTAAAACCTTCTGCCAACATGAGACTTAGGCTGGACCTCATGCAAAAAATCGGCTGTCCTAGGTCATGAGTGACCATGGTTTAAATTCTGGCTTTATCATTTACTGTGTGGAAGACCTTATCTCTGTAACTTAACCTTTTCAATTTTCAGTTTCTTTTCTTTTTTAAAAAAAATTTGGCCTCTTTTATTGGCCAAATATTTATTTATTTTCATCCATCTTTATTATATCTGAATGCATGTGCTCCAGAGCCCTGGCTCATAATTGGACACACCCGTCCAGCTGCCCCACGGCACAATGGATCTTTCCAGGCTAGGGATCAAACTGGTGCCCCTTGAACCGCAAGGCGGATCTTTACCCACTGGACCACCAGGGAAGCCCTCAATCTTCAGTTTCTTTTTTTTTTTTTTCTAAAGATTTATTTTTATTTATTTATTTGAGGGGGATGGGGTGGGGAGGGAGGGGAGCAGGTGGGCCACTTCTATTGGTCTTTCATTTGTTCATTTTCATCAATCTTTGTTCTTTGGCCTGTGTGGGCCTCCCATCGCAGCGGCCTCTGTTGTCGCAGAGCACTGGCTCTAGGCGCATGCGCCCCAGAGCTCCATCTCGGTAATTGGACACATCGGTCCAGCCACTCCGCGGCACGTGGGATCTTCCCAGGCCGGGGCTCGAACTGGCGCCCCTTGCCCTGCAAGGCGGTGTCCTTACCCTCTGGATCACCAGGGAAGCCCCAACCTTCAGTTTCTTAATCCATAAGTAAGGTGCAGATTATATGAGATAACAAACAGGCAGGAACCCGAAGAGTGCCTAGAACATAGTGAGAACTCAGAAAGTTCTCTTTGTTGTTGCTCTGAGTAGCGGTGACTGTGGTGGTGGTATGAGCAGTAGCAGTACCAGGGTTTTGGCTAGAGCCTAGAGTTTGACTCATAGTCCAGTCTGTTCAGAGTGTGATCTGCAGACCAGCAGAAGCAACATCATCTGGGAGGTTGCTGAAAATTCAGAAGCCCTGCCTCTCTGTCCCCAGACTTAGGAATTGGAATCTGCATTTGAGCCAGATCCCAGGTGATTGGAATGCACGTTATAGTTTGAGAAGCATTGGTCTAGTACATCATTTTGCCATTGTCAGCTTACCCAACGCGGGTTCCAGAGTTTTGTTCTTAATTTTTATAGTATCTTTTTTTGCAGAACAGTGGTACAAAAACTGCACATTTTAAATGTGTACAATTTGACGACTTTGAACCAGTGCATGCATCTGTGAAATCATCACCACAATCCAGGTGATAAACATATCCATCACCTCCAAAACAAACAGATGCATGCACAACTAAATGTGATCTTTCCCTTTCCTAATTTTGTACTATGATAGTGTTATGAGCCCATTTATCATTCATTGAATAGTGAATCTCCCTTCTGTGGGCTGAGTAGAACTTACTTTACACTGAAATGTGCTTTTTAGATCAGATGATTAGATGATTGTGCTGCTATTGCCTCTCGTCAGTTACAGGAGCAAGAAGCACAGTTTGCAAAAGGAAGTCCATATAGTATCACATGGCTTCTGAAAATCTACTTTTAAGGATCTCAAATTGTTTTATTCATTAAAGTTTTAAAGAATTATTAGTGAGAATCTGAGAACTAGTAGATAAAGAAACTAGTAAATGAGGTTTATACTTTGAACTCTTCTCTGAATTAAATGTTTCCTTAACATTTCTCTTAAACATTTCTCTTTCCCTAGAGTGATCTTGTGATTTCCACATCACCATACTTTGTTAGTGTTTTGTTACTATTTCCTCTCGTTTTATACCTCTGATTCTTTTCAACTTAGATAAAGATTCCTTTTCTAATCTTCGTAGAATTATGTTCTGGTCACTCTCTTTTATAAGATGTTCTCAGAAATTACGTTCTGTTCTCCATTTTCAGTGAAACCTAGGTGACTTAAGAAAAATTAAGAAAAAGTAAAATTAAGAAAAATTAAGCTTCCTTCCCATCAATTTAAGCCATAATTTGGGGCTTCCCAGGTAGCTTGGTGGGTGAAGAATTTACCTGCAATGCAGGAGACTTGGGAGATGCAGGTTCAATCCTGGGATTGGGGAGATCCCCTGGAGGGCAGCCCGCTGCAGTATTCTTGCCTGGAGAATCTCACGGACTGGCGGGCTCTAGTCCTTAGGGTTACAGAGTCAATACGACTGAAGCGACTGAGCACACACGCAAGCCGTAATTTTACTTTAAATTTAATGAAATGATTTTATAGTTATATAATTTATACAGCATAGCTTTTAAATTCTGTATGCTGGGAAGGAGAGCTATCAACTGATTGTGTGTGTTATTTACTCTCTTGAATTTTTGAGTAAGTTAATACAGAATGGAAAATAATGATCCTGATTAATACCATCACATTCTATAATGTAGAATAATGATACCCTTTCGACTCACTTTTTAGCTTTATGAAAGTTACTATATTTTTAGCTGAAATTTAATTTATTCTTAGGGAAGAAAGCAGGTTAACAATTTAGTGATAATGTACAAAGAAGTTAGTAGCCAGACTGAACAAAGTGCTATAGCACAGACTAGTGGGAAAACTTAATAACTGCAGAAGTGTTCACTAGCCTTAAACTTGCTGGATATACCTCCTATTTTAAGAGTTCTCTTTTCTTTAAAAGACACTTGGAAAAATTCAAACTTAAAGTGTAATTCTGAATTAAAGTAGATTTAAAAGTAAAATATTTATTATAAAGGCTAGAGCTACCTATTCTGATAATCATATACAATTAGATTCTCCTCAGTGACTAATACGACAACCACTTCCCTAGTGTTTTGATAAAATTTAACTTAGAATAGAGAGTTTATAAACTGAATCACATGCTTTTTTTTTTATTTAACAGTCAAAACTTTATGTATTTATTTATGCATTTACTCCTTTTACATAGCCTTGAACTTCAGGTCTCCAGGGGCAAGTACATTTGTTCAGTAAGTATTTACTGTTTGCTAGGCATTAGTGCAGAAATGTGAGAATATAAAGATGACAGTTATATTCTCTGCTCTTAAGACGTTTACAACTGAGCTGGAGAAACGTAAATGCACACAAATACATTTTATTGCTATATAACAACTATGCTAAGTCGCTTTAGTCGGATCCGACTCTGAGACCCTATGGGTTGTGGCCGGCCAGGCTGCTTTCCACGGGATTTCTCAGGCAACAGTACTGCAGTGGGTTGCCATTTCCTTCTCCGAATCACGTGCTTTTATAGAAAGAAAAATAAAAGACTATAAAATATGTTATTTTGTTTACATATTTTGGCTAATTGGTTTCCTTTTTCTATAATCCTGACTTCTTTGCTCACATCACTCCATAAAAAAAAAAAAAAACCAAAACAAAGCCCTGGAAGTAAGGTGTTTTGTATTTTAAAAACTGTATTTGTGTAAAAATTCAATATTATCAGTTAATTAGTATATTTATATTAAATGCACTTTACTTTTAGTGTCATTACAAGTATCAGTAAATAAGTTTTCACCTGTCCAGTTAAACATAATTGGTTGCTAGTTTGACACCTAGTTATATATTCCCATCTTCTACCACTTTTTTCTTTTCTCCTTTTTAAATTTTGAAATATTTTAAACATGTCGAGAAGTTTGGAGACTACCAAGCAGTTATACAAATCCTAAAATTGTGACATTTTCTTGTTTGTTTACAGAGTAGCCTAATTATCTTGATTACTTATCATTCTATAAGTTTTAATTTGTATAGTTTAACTTTAGACCTAAACATTGCTAAAGCAAAATATAGTTTACAGGATTTTAAACTTTATATTAAGGATCATACTCTACATATTTTTCTGAAACTTTCATTGTTTATCTCTTTATTTTGAGAATTATCTCAAAATTTAGATTCACCTACGTCTAATTCATTCATTTGGACTGCTGAATATAATTCTTCTTCATGAATATGGTAGTTTATCCCTTGGTTTAGGTTGTCTAAATTTTTTTCCTAATAGAAGTAGCGTTTAGTGAATATTCCTCTTCATGTCTTTTTGTGCCTGCTGGAGAATTTCTCTGGGGTAGAAGTAACATGTTGGGGTCATAGAGTATATAAGTAGCCATTTTCAGTTTCACTAAATATTGCACAGTGAATCTTTAAGCTGAAGTCCTAGAGAGATGTTTCTGCGTACTGGTTCCTCCATTTCCTCTGAAGTGCCTAGTATTGTCAGACCTTTAAATGTTGCCACACTGATGGGAGCGAAATAGTAACTTATTTTTTAAAATTTGTAACGTTTGAGCAATGAGATTAAGCTTTTAATTTATTTTTCAGTTGTGTTTCTCTGTGAAATTGTATATTCATGTATTGACCTATTATTCTGCTGGGATGTTTGTCTTTTTCTTATTGAACTATGGAAGTTCCTCATATATTCTGAATGCATATCCTTTATTAACTATACATTGCAATAAAACTTGTCTCAAATTGTGGTTTCTTTTTTTACTTTTTTCATCTTATTATTTTACTATTAAAATGCTTAAATATTTTAATATAGTAAATTTTATCTTTTTTATACTTTGTGCTCTTTGTTTTTGAGTTAAAATATTTTGTTTGTTTTGACAAAGTTTCTTGACATTTGTTCTAAAAGTTTTGAAGTTTTGTCTTTTGTGTTTCAGTGTTTAATCCATTTAGAATGGATCTTTGTAGATGGTGTGAGGTGCAACTCTATTTTACCCTAATTATGGACAACCAGCTGTCTCAGCAGTTATACAATTTTAAAGTTTGTTTACAGAGTAGCCTAATTATCTTGATTACTTATCATTCTATAAGTTTTAATTTGTATAGTTTAACTTTAGACCTAAACATTGCTAAAGCAAAATATAGTTTACAGGATTTTAAACTTTATATTAAGGATCATACTCTACATATTTTTCTGAAACTTTCATTGTTTATCTCTTTATTTTGAGAATTATCTCAAAATTTAGATTCACCTACGTCTAATTCATTCATTTGGACTGCTGAATATAATTCTTCTTCATGAATATGGTAGTTTATCCCTTGGTTTAGGTTGTCTAAATTTTTTTCCTAATAGAAGTAGCGTTTAGTGAATATTCCTCTTCATGTCTTTTTGTGCCTGCTGGAGAATTTCTCTGGGGTAGAAGTAACATGTTGGGGTCATAGAGTATATAAGTAGCCATTTTCAGTTTCACTAAATATTGCACAGTGAATCTTTAAGCTGAAGTCCTAGAGAGATGTTTCTGCGTACTGGTTCCTCCATTTCCTCTGAAGTGCCTAGTATTGTCAGACCTTTAAATGTTGCCACACTGATGGGAGCGAAATAGTAACTTATTTTTTAAAATTTGTAACGTTTGAGCAATGAGATTAAGCTTTTAATTTATTTTTCAGTTGTGTTTCTCTGTGAAATTGTATATTCATGTATTGACCTATTATTCTGCTGGGATGTTTGTCTTTTTCTTATTGAACTATGGAAGTTCCTCATATATTCTGAATGCATATCCTTTATTAACTATACATTGCAATAAAACTTGTCTCAAATTGTGGTTTCTTTTTTTACTTTTTTCATCTTATTATTTTACTATTAAAATGCTTAAATATTTTAATATAGTAAATTTTATCTTTTTTATACTTTGTGCTCTTTGTTTTTGAGTTAAAATATTTTGTTTGTTTTTGACAAATTTTCTTGACATTTGTTCTAAAAGTTTTGAAGTTTTGTCTTTTGTGTTTCAGTGTTTAATCCATTTAGAATGGATCTTTGTAGATGGTGTGAGGTGCAACTCTATTTTACCCTAATTATGGACAACCAGCTGTCTCAGCTGTATAAATTTAATAAGGTGTCTTTTCTCTACTGACTTACGATGTGAAATCAGTGTGAGTCTGATTTTAGAGCCTCTAGTGTGTTCCATGTTCTATTTACCACATTTCTGCTAATACTACACCATCCTAATTTCTGTTACTTTATAATAAGTAGAGCAAGTTAACTTAAATTGTTACATATCTTCAGAATTGTCTAGATTTTCTTATGTTTGGCTCTTAAAAATTCATTTCAGAATTAGCTTGATAAATTTCATGAAAAACTTGGAAGAAGTTTGATTAATATTGCATTAAACTTTACAGATTTAATTCAGGAGACTGACATCCTTTGGTATTTGGTCTTCTCATCACAGCAGAATATCTTTCCATTCATTTTATCCATCTTCTTTTAGACTCATATATTAATTTTCTTTGAAATAGGTATCTTTAAAATTTTTTTAGTAATTGTTTGTGATTGGTTATTGGCAGTCTACTGAAATACTGTTTATCTTAGCTTGTCCATCTTTGATCTAAATACTCATGGAGCTCTCATAATACTTTTTATATGTTGTCTGTAGATTCTCTTGGATTTTTCTATTATGATCAGGTGGTGTTCACGGTCATATAGTATTCAGATAAGGACAATTTTATTTCATTCTTCTTGTCTCGTGTGTGTATGAGATTTACTGATAAGCTACTGCCACCCGGACAGTGTTGAACAGAATTTGATTGAACTTTATTATTCTGCTGGGATGTTTGTCTTTTTCTTATTGAACTATGGAAGTTCCTCATATATTCTGAATGCATATCCTTTATTAACTATACATTGCAATAAAACTTGTCTCAAATTGTGGTTTCTTTTTTTACTTTTTTCATCTTATTATTTTACTATTAAAATGCTTAAATATTTTAATATAGTAAATTTTATCTTTTTTATACTTTGTGCTCTTTGTTTTTGAGTTAAAATATTTTGTTTGTTTTTGACAAATTTTCTTGACATTTGTTCTAAAAGTTTTGAAGTTTTGTCTTTTGTGTTTCAGTGTTTAATCCATTTAGAATGGATCTTTGTAGATGGTGTGAGGTGCAACTCTATTTTACCCTAATTATGGACAACCAGCTGTCTCAGCTGTATAAATTTAATAAGGTGTCTTTTCTCTACTGACTTACGATGTGAAATCAGTGTGAGTCTGATTTTAGAGCCTCTAGTGTGTTCCATGTTCTATTTACCACATTTCTGCTAATACTACACCATCCTAATTTCTGTTACTTTATAATAAGTAGAGCAAGTTAACTTAAATTGTTACATATCTTCAGAATTGTCTAGATTTTCTTATGTTTGGCTCTTAAAAATTCATTTCAGAATTAGCTTGATAAATTTCATGAAAAACTTGGAAGAAGTTTGATTAATATTGCATTAAACTTTACAGATTTAATTCAGGAGACTGACATCCTTTGGTATTTGGTCTTCTCATCACAGCAGAATATCTTTCCATTCATTTTATCCATCTTCTTTTAGACTCATATATTAATTTTCTTTGAAATAGGTATCTTTAAAATTTTTTTAGTAATTGTTTGTGATTGGTTATTGGCAGTCTACTGAAATACTGTTTATCTTAGCTTGTCCATCTTTGATCTAAATACTCATGGAGCTCTCATAATACTTTTTATATGTTGTCTGTAGATTCTCTTGGATTTTTCTATTATGATCAGGTGGTGTTCACGGTCATATAGTATTCAGATAAGGACAATTTTATTTCATTCTTCTTGTCTCGTGTGTGTATGAGATTTACTGATAAGCTACTGCCACCAGGACAGTGTTGAACAGAATTTATGATTCCTGGGATCCTTTTACCCTTACTAATGTTGAGGTTTTTAGAAGAGATCATCTTTCAGGTGATGCTTCCAGCATTAGCTTTCTAGAAGTATCCTTAGTTCCAGGGTGGCATAGAGGAACACAGAAATAGCTGTTGTGACGCTCCCCGGATGGCGAGGGCTGAGGGCTGTGGTTGCTCTGAAGAAGAGACTGCGGCTTAGGTAGCTTGGGCCATGGCTGGAGGATTGTTCAGAGACTGAAAGGAGTCATTGGTACCTTGGGAGCAAAGTCAGATCAGGTCAACAGTGGAGCAGAGTCCTCTCTGAAGAGAAGAGAACCAGACCATGAGTTAGATGAGCTGCAGGTTTTACCAGCAGAAGCTCCACAGGATGCCCAGATACTTTCTTGAAAAACTGCAAGGGGAGGGGTGGAAATATAAAACAGAGAATTTATTCATAGGAACTATTTAGCAGAGTAAAATTTAGTAGGAGGCCTTAAAAGAAATCTGGCTCGTATACTGTTGAGAAAAATCAGCTTACAAATTAGAGAAATAAACAGCTATGTTTCTTTGTGAGTAACTTTTCAAAGTCACAGTAGCCAGCGAAGACTTGGAGATGTTCCAAGTTAAGATTTCTTCTGTACTGCTGCTGTCTCCAGGGAGACTTACGGAAGACCGTTTAACTCTCCTGTATCTGCTGACAAATATGATTCTTTTTAGCTAGAGTTGCCATGCTTGCGGTTCATGGGGAATTCAGGAAAGTCTGGCCGTTTGACTTGAGGTACCAGATGCAGGAAATTTTTTGATACTTGTTTTATAATATATGTCTGTTATGTAGAAACTACGTTGATCTCTTAATTCCTTAAGGAACGTATTTGAAAACCTTTAATCCTGTAGGAGATGGGCTGGTACTTCAGCTTTCCAAATGCACCAGGACAACCCTGGGGCAGGGACAGGTTAGTAGCTCACAGTGCCACTGAGCTCTACCTTTTGAAGGACAGAAACACTGTAGATCTGATGATGGGTGCTGCAGGGCAGTATTGTACTTGACCCTTCTGGATTTCCAAGTCTCTTGCAAATCTCCGCATCATTCTTCTTCTTTTCTTTCCAAATGCAGCCGGGGCCAGGGGAGAGGGGACTTCAGGGATTTATGGCGTGACTGTGTTCCTTTTGTAGCATTTATCATAATTGTAATCTAAACGATATTTGTGCAGTTATTTGCCTTCCCCACTATATTTTAAACTCCACAGCAAAAACTATGTCTGCTGAGCCGTATATACCAGCTCTTAGCATAGTGTCTGGTGGACACTAGACATTTAGTGGATATTGAGTGAATGAATAAATAATGAATGAATTAGTGTTAACAGTTATTTGCCCATCTATAAATAAATTAGAATTTTATGGTATGAATTAATTTTATGGTAAATTACAGCTTCATCCAAGTTTATCTTCTAATACTAAATGTAGTATTAATCTTTTAGGAGATTACATGGGATGCATTATATTCAGTGATGTCCTGATAAAAACCAACAGCAGGCTCTCTGTAAGAGAAAGCCCTGGTTGATGGTATTTTCCAATTTTCATAGTATGCTGGTGACACATGCAATAGAACATGTGCTTTAAAAAGATTTTGAATTAGTCAACTGCAAATGATAGACTTAAAAGTGTCTATAGCTCAACATAAGAGAAGTTTTTTATTTCTCAGCCCGGCTCGTATACTGTTGAGAAAAATCAGCTTACAAATTAGAGAAATAAACAGCTATGTTTCTTTGTGAGTAACTTTTCAAAGTCACAGGAAGACTTGGAGATGTTCCAAGTTTTTTTACTGCTGTCTCCAGGGAGACTTACGGAAGACCGTTTAACTCTCCTGTATCTGCTGACAAATATGATTCTTTTTAGCTAGAGTTGCCATGCTTGCGGTTCATGGGGAATTCAGGAAAGTCTGGCCGTTTGACTTGAGGTACCAGATGCAGGAAATTTTTTGATACTTGTTTTATAATATATGTCTGTTATGTAGAAACTACGTTGATCTCTTAATTCCTTAAGGAACGTATTTGAAAACCTTTAATCCTGTAGGAGATGGGCTGGTACTTCAGCTTTCCAAATGCACCAGGACAACCCTGGGGCAGGGACAGGTTAGTAGCTCACAGTGCCACTGAGCTCTACCTTTTGAAGGACAGAAACACTGTAGATCTGATGATGGGTGCTGCAGGGCAGTATTGTACTTGACCCTTCTGGATTTCCAAGTCTCTTGCAAATCTCCGCATCATTCTTCTTCTTTTCTTTCCAAATGCAGCCGGGGCCAGGGGAGAGGGGACTTCAGGGATTTATGGCGTGACTGTGTTCCTTTTGTAGCATTTATCATAATTGTAATCTAAACGATATTTGTGCAGTTATTTGCCTTCCCCACTATATTTTAAACTCCACAGCAAAAACTATGTCTGCTGAGCCGTATATACCAGCTCTTAGCATAGTGTCTGGTGGACACTAGACATTTAGTGGATATTGAGTGAATGAATAAATAATGAATGAATTAGTGTTAACAGTTATTTGCCCATCTATAAATAAATTAGAATTTTATGGTATGAATTAATTTTATGGTAAATTACAGCTTCATCCAAGTTTATCTTCTAATACTAAATGTAGTATTAATCTTTTAGGAGATTACATGGGATGCATTATATTCAGTGATGTCCTGATAAAAACCAACAGCAGGCTCTCTGTAAGAGAAAGCCCTGGTTGATGGTATTTTCCAATTTTCATAGTATGCTGGTGACACATGCAATAGAACATGTGCTTTAAAAAGATTTTGAATTAGTCAACTGCAAATGATAGACTTAAAAAGTGTCTATAGCTCAACATAAGAGAAGTTTATTTCTCACAATATGAAGTCCACACTGATGTGGCTGATCATCAGAGGCCTCTCTTCCAAGTACTTCATTTAGATCCCCAGGCTCCCCGCTCTTTTTTTTTCTTTTTTTGTGGTTCCTTTATCTCTCAGGGTCTAAATGAAGAGCTTGATGACAGCATATGAAAGTTTTGAAGAGTCATGGAAATGGCATGCATCATTTCACTTGTAATTCACTGGCCAGAACATTGTCATTGGACCATGGCCATTTTTACAAGGGAGGCTGGGAAATGTAGTTTTCTAAGAGAAAAAATAAATATATTTAATAGCTAGCTACCACCGTCCACAGTTTTCTAGTTATGTGATAGGGTCAAACTGATCAATTTAGCATTAGTTTCTGACAAATGCACACATTTATAAGCATTATATATTAGCGGTAGAGTCTAGTTTGATTAGACTAGAGTCTTGTAAATTCTTTTACTCTGTGCAAAGTTAGCTGGTTTTATGAACTTTGCCTCGGTCTCATTAGAACCAGTGTCTAACCAGGAATCATTCCCTTCTCTGAATTACTCTACTGTTTATTGTCTCTGTTTAGATGAAAATCAGAGTTTTCAGAACTTTACATTCCTTTAAGTAGCTGTGAGCAGTTAACATAGTTTTATTTTTAACTATGTAGTTTAGCTATTACAATTATACCATTTCTATGGTTTTAAAGAAATATTCCTATTTTCTTTATTTTTTTCCCCCTTTTAAACACCAACAAGGATGATTGTGGAATAGAACATATGGTAATAAGTGACAGATTTGTCACTAGTATTTCATCTCTTATATTGCTGTATTATTTTGAAAATATTGGTATATTTAGAATTGAAAGAAATAATATCTTATAATTTTGAATCCTCTATGTCTTTGTAGTCTCAGGGTCTAGATGTTTTTTGATAAATGGTGACCAGCCAAACTAAGAGGCTCTAGCCATGGTGATTTATAGGCATATATATTTCTAAGATTTTTTTTTTTTCCGTCTTCTTGGGGGGATCTCTATCTCTTTTTTAAAATTTATTTATTTTT
The DNA here is from genome assembly GCA_022376925.1 of Tragulus kanchil. NCBI lineage: Eukaryota > Metazoa > Chordata > Mammalia > Artiodactyla > Tragulidae > Tragulus > Tragulus kanchil. The sequence continues at coordinate 60,451,802 of JAIOJX010000002.1, forward strand.
CATCCATCTTTATTCTTTGGCCTGTGTGGGCCTCCCATTGGTTATGACATGTGCAAAATGCTTTAAAAGATTTTGAATTAGTCAACTGCAAATGATAGACTTAAAAGTGTCTATAGCTCAACATAAGAGAAGTTTATTTCTCACAATATGAAGTCCACACTGATGTGGCTGATCATCAGAGGCCTCTCTTCCAAGTACTTCATTTAGATCCCCAGGCTCCCCGCTCTTTTTTTTTCTTTTTTTGTGGTTCCTTTATCTCTCAGGGTCTAAATGAAGAGCTTGATGACAGCATATGAAAGTTTTGAAGAGTCATGGAAATGGCATGCATCATTTCACTTGTAATTCACTGGCCAGAACATTGTCATTGGACCATGGCCATTTTTACAAGGGAGGCTGGGAAATGTAGTTTTCTAAGAGAAAAAGTAAATATATTTAATAGCTAGCTACCACCGTCCACAGTTTTCTAGTTATGTGATAGGGTCAAACTGATCAATTTAGCATTAGTTTCTGACAAATGCACACATTTATAAGCATTATATATTAGCGGTAGAGTCTAGTTTGATTAGACTAGAGTCTTGTAAATTCTTTTACTCTGTGCAAAGTTAGCTGGTTTTATGAACTTTGCCTCGGTCTCATTAGAACCAGTGTCTAACCAGGAATCATTCCCTTCTCTGAATTACTCTACTGTTTATTGTCTCTGTTTAGATGAAAATCAGAGTTTTCAGAACTTTACATTCCTTTAAGTAGCTGTGAGCAGTTAACATAGTTTTATTTTTAACTATGTAGTTTAGCTATTACAATTATACCATTTCTATGGTTTTAAAGAAATATTCCTATTTTCTTTATTTTTTTCCCCCTTTTAAACACCAACAAGGATGATTGTGGAATAGAACATATGGTAATAAGTGACAGATTTGTCACTAGTATTTCATCTCTTATATTGCTGTATTATTTTGAAAATATTGGTATATTTAGAATTGAAAGAAATAATATCTTATAATTTTGAATCCTCTATGTCTTTGTAGTCTCAGGGTCTAGATGTTTTTTGATAAATGGTGACCAGCCAAACTAAGAGGCTCTAGCCATGGTGATTTATAGGCATATATATTTCTAAGATTTTTTTTTTTTCCGTCTTCTTGGGGGGATCTCTATCTCTTTTTTAAAATTTATTTATTTTTCATCCATCTTTATTCTTTGGCCTGTGTGGGCCTCCCATTGCAGTGGCCTCTCTCGTTGCAGAGCACCTACTCTGGGTGCATGTGCTCCAGAGCGCTGGCTCGTAATTGGACATACTGGTCCAGCTGCTCCTCAGCATGTGGGATCTTCCTGGGCCAGGGATCAAGCCGGTGCCCCTTGCACCATAAGGAGTACTCTTTACCTACTGGACCAACAGGGAAGCCCTCTGAGATGTTTTTAACAGCATTCATCTTAAGATATATTTGCTGATTAACTTGATTGACTAGAGGGTTCCATTAACAAAGATCCTGCTAATTTATTGCCAACTTAATTGGCAATAAATTGGTTAATTTATTTGCACACATACACACAGAATTTACCTCCAATCGGCATCTGTTATTTTGTAGCCAAATAGCAGAAAGTCCTTGCAGAGCATGTGTATGTGTTTGTAAGACATTATTCAGTATCAGAAATTGATAAATTGTAGTATATGTAAAGGACTTTAAGTGAAAATATCAGTCTCTGTATTAATTTCAGTGAGTAAATTTCTGCTTCCTGAGCTTTCAAGATTAATAAACTCTTAACTGAAGGGTAGGAGGAGATAGTGAGAGAAGGGTAGTTGGGTGTTAGGATATGAGGATTACTAAAAGCTGGCAGTTTAGAAAGAAATAAAGGATCTAGTCAGAAAAAACCTACCAATGTGGAGAGGCTGGAGAATATAGGAAGGGTATTGATGCATAGTGTCCTTAATAGGAATCAGACACCATCCTGCATGCCTTACAGTCATTTATCTTACATTGATATCTATTGGGTGTCAACAAATAAGGAAAATTAAGCCCATAGTGCCTCTAGGTCTTGTCTTTTTTTTTTTCATTTTTTAAAAAAAGATTTATTTATTTATTAATTTTGGGCGGGGGTCGGGTTGGGGAGGAAGAGGAGCGGGCGGGCCACTTCTATTGGTCTTTCATTTCTCTGTTTTCATCCGTCTTTGTTCTTTGGCTCCTGTGGGCCTCCCATCGCGGTGGCGTCTGTCCTTGCAGAGCGCTGGCTCTGGGCGCACGCGCGCCAGAGCTCCGGTTCGGTAATTGGACACATGGGTCCAGCCGCTCCACGGCACGTGGAATCTTCCCAGGCCAGGGATCGAACTGGCGCCCCCTGCACTGCAAGGCAGTGGTGTCCTTACCCACTGGACCACCAGGGGAAGCCCTTTTATTTTCATTTTGTGCTACATGGAAATGATGTTATTTGTACAATGAATATATTTAAATGGATAAATTTGTACAAATAGTATCATAACCTTCCCTAGTTTACACTGAGGTAAATGGGCAGGGCTGACTGTGGCCTCTCCTGGCCTTACCTGGCCACTCTGAGGAACTGAGACTCATACCTGTAACTCATTGAACACACTGATTTGGGAATCTGCCCTGGAGCCCAGATTCTCTAACTTTAGCAAACATCAGAATCACTGGTAGGATTTGGTAAAATAAATAAAGAAAATCACAGATTCCTGGGTTCTGCCCCAAATTTCTAATTCAGTAGGTCTGGGGTGTAGCCTGAAAATGTGCACTTCTAAAGAGTTTCCAGGAGATACTTACACTGCTGTTCTAGTGACTTTCTTGAGAATCTCTTCATAGTTGTCTGTCTCACAAACCCTCATTTCTGTTTCATTGTCTGTTACCAGGTGCAAAAGGGTATTATTCTTCAATATTCTAAGTGTGACTTAGTCCAGATAAATTCATATAATAGAAGCATATATATGTATTATCATCACTATAACAGGAATAGTAATTTGTTTAAAGCAGAAAAGCTGAGATTCAAATTTAATTTAACATTATTTTCTGGTTCTATATTTAGTGTGCCTTTCACTTTTAAGACGAATACTCGTATCCTGCATCCTTACAGTCATTTATCTTACATTGATATCTATTGGGTGTCAACAAATAAGGAAAATTAAGCCCATAGTGCCTCTAGGTCTTGTCTTTTTTTTTTTCATTTTTTAAAAAAAGATTTATTTATTTATTAATTTTGGGCGGGGGTCGGGTTGGGGAGGAAGAGGAGCGGGCGGGCCACTTCTATTGGTCTTTCATTTCTCTGTTTTCATCCGTCTTTGTTCTTTGGCTCCTGTGGGCCTCCCATCGCGGTGGCGTCTGTCCTTGCAGAGCGCTGGCTCTGGGCGCACGCGCGCCAGAGCTCCGGTTCGGTAATTGGACACATGGGTCCAGCCGCTCCACGGCACGTGGAATCTTCCCAGGCCAGGGATCGAACTGGCGCCCCCTGCACTGCAAGGCAGTGGTGTCCTTACCCACTGGACCACCAAGGGAAGCCCTTTTATTTTCATTTTGTGCTACATGGAAATGATGTTATTTGTACAATGAATATATTTAAATGGATAAATTTGTACAAATAGTATCATAACCTTCCCTAGTTTACACTGAGGTAAATGGGCAGGGCTGACTGTGGCCTCTCCTGGCCTTACCTGGCCACTCTGAGGAACTGAGACTCATACCTGTAACTCATTGAACACACTGATTTGGGAATCTGCCCTGGAGCCCAGATTCTCTAACTTTAGCAAACATCAGAATCACTGGTAGGATTTGGTAAAATAAATAAAGAAAATCACAGATTCCTGGGTTCTGCCCCAAATTTCTAATTCAGTAGGTCTGGGGTGTAGCCTGAAAATGTGCACTTCTAAAGAGTTTCCAGGAGATACTTACACTGCTGTTCTAGTGACTTTCTTGAGAATCTCTTCATAGTTGTCTGTCTCACAAACCCTCATTTCTGTTTCATTGTCTGTTACCAGGTGCAAAAGGGTATTATTCTTCAATATTCTAAGTGTGACTTAGTCCAGATAAATTCATATAATAGAAGCATATATATGTATTATCATCACTATAACAGGAATAGTAATTTGTTTAAAGCAGAAAAGCTGAGATTCAAATTTAATTTAACATTATTTTCTGGTTCTATATTTAGTGTGCCTTTCACTTTTAAAAGACATCTGCAATACCTACATTTGTCACAAGATGGCATTGAAAGACTAAAGATTTTGGTTGAAATTTGCTTTTTGAGACTGTTGCAGAGTTAGATGTATTTGTATTTCATATGTATTCCAACCAAGAGAAGTATGAACTCTGATGTATTTTCTAAAAGTTTGTGTGCAATTTTGGTATTTTAATATCAAAAATAGTTTCTTTTTTACTTATGAAAATTAGATAGTAGTACAAATTTATGTTATTGATGACTAATTCTTTTTTTTTTAATTTTATTTTTTTCCTTTATTTTAAAGATTTTACAGAGTTTTGTTGTTCACCAACATGTATGTTCCCAGATCATTCATATGTATATCCATGGACCCTCCCCCCACCCTGTTCCCCCGCTCCCATCCCTCCAGACCATTGCCCCAAGTGGTTGTAGGTACTCCTATTCCCCTAGCACAATGACAATAGCTATCTTTTCCACACATGACAGTATAGGTGTCCATGTTACTCTCTCCATGTCTCCCTCCCACTGTTCGGTCTCCACAATGTCTTTATGTCTATTCTCTGTTTTTTCATGAATTCACTTCATGTGTTATCATGACTGTCTTACTAGATCCCATATATATGAGTTAGTATACTATACTTGTCTTTCTCTTTTTGACGTACTTCACTTTTTATGATAGGTTCTAGAGCCAGCCACCTCATTAGGACTGAGTCTTCTGCATTTCTTTTAACAGCTGAGTAGTATTCCATTGTACATTCAGTCGTCAATGGACATCTAGGTTGCTTCCATGTTCTGGCTATTGTATAGAGAGCTGCAGTGAACATTGGGGTACAGGTGCCTCTTTCATTTTTGATTTCATCAGGATATAGGCCTAATAGTGAGATTGCTGGGTCATAGGGTGCTTCTATTTTTAGTTTTTTAAGGAATCTCCATATTGTCTTCCATAGAGGTTGTATCAATTTACATTCCCACCAGCAATGCAAGAGGGTTCCCTTTTCTCCGCACCCTCTCCAGCATTTGTTGTCTGTCGATTTGTTGATGATGGCCATTCTGATGGGTGTGAGGTGGTATCTCATTGTGGTTTTTTTTTTTTTTTAAATTTTATTTATCTTTTTGGGGGGTGGGGTGGGGAGGGAGGGGAACGGGTGGGCCACTTCTATTGGTCTTTCATTTCTCTGTTTTCATCCGTTTTTGTTCTTTGGCTCCTGTGGGCCTCCCATTGCGGTGGCCTCTGTCGTCGCAGAGCACTGGCTCTGGGCGCACGCACGCCAGAGCTCCAGCTCGGTAATTGGACACATCGGTCCAGCCGCTCCGCGGCATGTGGGATCTTCCCAGGCCATGGCTCGAACCGGCGCCCCTTGCACTGCAAGGCGGTGTCCTTACCCACTGGACCACCAGGGGAAGCCCTCATTGTGGTTTTAATTTGCATTTCTCTAATAATAAGCGAGGTTGAGCATCGTTTCATGTGTTTCTGGGCCATCTGTATGTCCTCTTTGGAGAGGCGTCTCTTTAGATCTTTTTCCCATTTTTTGATTGGGCTGCTCGTTTTCCCTGTGCTGAGTTGTCTGAGTTGCTTGTAGATTTTGGAGATTAATTCTTTGTCTGTTGTTTCATTTGCTATGATTTTCTCCCACTCTGTGGGGTGTCTGTTCAACTTTTTGGTGATTTCTTTTGCTGTACAAAAGCTTTTAAGTTTCATGAGGTCCCACGTGTTCACTTTTCTTTTCAGTTCCACTATTTTAGTAGGTGGGTCAGAGAAGATCTTGCTTTGATTGATGTTCCTGAGGGTTTTGCCTATATTCTCCTCTAAGAGTTTGATGGTTTCTGGTCTTACATTTAGGTCTTTAATCCATTTTGAGGTGATCTTTGTGTATGGGGTCATTTTTTTGCATGTAGCTGTCCAATTTTCCCAGCAGCATTTGTTGAAGAGGCTGTCTTTGTCCCATTTTATAGTCTCTTCTCCTTTGTCAAAAATAAGGTACCCATAGGTGCGTGGGTTGATCTGTGGGTTCTCTGTCTTGTTCCATTGATCTATAGTTCTGTTTTTGTGCCAGTACCATACTGTCTTGATGACTGTTGCTTTGTAGTAGAGTCTGAAGTTAGGGAGGCTGATCCCTCCAACTCCATTCTTCTTCCTCAGGATTGTTTTGGCTATTTGAGGTCTTTTGTGTTTCCATATGAACTGTGTTATTCTTTGGTCTAGTTCTGTGAAAAATGTCAATGGTAGTTGGATAGGTATTGCATTGAATTTGTAGATGATATTTAGTAGTATGGTCATTTTCACAATATTGATTCTTCCGACCCAGGAGCATGGAATATCTCTCCATCTGTTTTAGTCTTCTTTAATTTCTCTCATGAGTGTCTTGTAATTTTCTGTGTACAATTCTTTTGTTTCTTTGGGCAGGTTTATTCCTAGATTTTTGATTCTTTTGGTTGCAAAGGTTAAGGGGATTGCCTGTTTGATTTCGTTTTCTGATTTTTCATTGTTTGTGTATAGGAATGCCAGTGGCTTCTGTGTGTTGACTTTGTATCCTGCGACTTTGCTGAATTCATTGATTAGCTCTAGTAGCTTTGTAACCATGTCTTTGGGATTTTCTATGTATAATATCATGTCATCTGCAAATAGAGAGAGCTTGACTTCTTCCTTTCCAATCTGGATTCCTTTTATTTCTTTCTCTTCTCTTATTGCTGTTGCTAGGACTTCCAGGGCTATGTTGAATAAGAGTGGTGAAAGTGGGTACCCCTGTCTTGTTCCTGATCTTAGAGGGAATGCTTTCAGTTTTTCACCATTAACAATAATGTTAGCTGTAGGCTTCTCATAGATGGCTTTTATTATGTTGAGATAGGTTCCTTCTATGCCCATTATCTGAAGAGTTTTTATCATAAATGGATGTTGTACTTTGTCGAAGGCTTTTTCTGCATCTATTGAGATGATCATGTGATTTTTGTCTCTCAATTTGTTGATATGGTGTATCACATTGATTGATTTGTGAATGTTGAAGAAGCCTTGCATGCCTGGGATGAACTCGACTTGGTCGTAATGTATGAGTTTTTTGACGTGTTGTTGAATTCTGTTTGCTAGGATTTTGTTGAGGATCTTGGCATCTAAGTTCATCAGTGAAATTGGCCTATAGTTTTCCTTTTTTGTGTTGTCTTTGCCTGGTTTGGGTATCAGGGTGATGGTGGCCTCGTAGAATGTGTTTGGAAGTTTTCCTTCCTGTGCAATTTTTTGGAAGAGTTTTAGAAGGACAGGCATTAGCTATTCTTTAAATGTTTGGTAGAATTCGGCTGTGAAGCCATCTGGCCCTGGGCTTTTATTTTTGGGTAGATTTTTAATCACAAATTCGATTTCTGAGTTTGTGATTGGGTTGTTCAAAGTTTCTGTTTCTTCTTGGCTCAGTCTTGGGAGATTAATCCTCTCCAAGAAACTGTCCATTTCTTCCAGGTTGTCCAGTTTGTTTCCATAGAGTTGTTCATAATAGTCTCTTAGAATCCTTTGGATTTCTGCATTATCTGTTGTTTTTAATTTTGATTTTGATTTTGTTGATCTGGTTTTTGTCTCTCTTTTTCTTAATGAGTCTGGCCAGTGGCTTGTCAATTTTGTTTACTTTTTTCAAAGAACCAGCTTTTTGTTTTATTTATCTTTACTATTGTTTCTTTCATTTCTTTCTCATTTATTTCTGCTCCGATCTTTATGATTTCTCTTCTTCTGCTGACTTTGGGGTGTTTTTGTTCTTCTTTCTCCAATTGTTTTAAGCGGAGGGTTAGGTCATCTGCTTGAGATTTTCCTAGTTTCTTGAGGTGGGATTGTATTGCTATAAATTTCCCTCTTAGAACTGCTTTTGCAGTATCCCATAGGTTTTGCACTGTTGTGTGTTCACTGTCATTTTCTTCTAGGAATTTTTAAATTTCTCCTTTGACTTCCTCAATGATCAGTTGGTTTTTTAGGTATGTATTGTTTAATCTCCATGTGTTTGTGTTTTTAGGTTTTTTTTTCTGGTAGTTGCTCAATGAGTCCAAGAAGAGTTTTTATCATAAATGGATGTTGTACTTTGTCGAAGGCTTTTTCTGCATCTATTGAGATGATCATGTGATTTTTGTCTCTCAATTTGTTGATATGGTGTATCACATTGATTGATTTGTGAATGTTGAAGAAGCCTTGCATGCCTGGGATGAACTCGACTTGGTCGTAATGTATGAGTTTTTTGACGTGTTGTTGAATTCTGTTTGCTAGGATTTTGTTGAGGATCTTGGCATCTAAGTTCATCAGTGAAATTGGCCTATAGTTTTCCTTTTTTGTGTTGTCTTTGCCTGGTTTGGGTATCAGGGTGATGGTGGCCTCGTAGAATGTGTTTGGAAGTTTTCCTTCCTGTGCAATTTTTTGGAAGAGTTTTAGAAGGACAGGCATTAGCTATTCTTTAAATGTTTGGTAGAATTCGGCTGTGAAGCCATCTGGCCCTGGGCTTTTATTTTTGGGTAGATTTTTAATCACAAATTCGATTTCTGAGTTTGTGATTGGGTTGTTCAAAGTTTCTGTTTCTTCTTGGCTCAGTCTTGGGAGATTAATCCTCTCCAAGAAACTGTCCATTTCTTCCAGGTTGTCCAGTTTGTTTCCATAGAGTTGTTCATAATAGTCTCTTAGAATCCTTTGGATTTCTGCATTATCTGTTGTTTTTGATTTTGATTTTGATTTTGTTGATCTGGTTTTTGTCTCTCTTTTTCTTAATGAGTCTGGCCAGTGGCTTGTCAATTTTGTTTACTTTTTTCAAAGAACCAGCTTTTTGTTTTATTTATCTTTACTATTGTTTCTTTCATTTCTTTCTCATTTATTTCTGCTCCGATCTTTATGATTTCTCTTCTTCTGCTGACTTTGGGGTGTTTTTGTTCTTCTTTCTCCAATTGTTTTAAGCGGAGGGTTAGGTCATCTGCTTGAGATTTTCCTAGTTTCTTGAGGTGGGATTGTATTGCTATAAATTTCCCTCTTAGAACTGCTTTTGCAGTATCCCATAGGTTTTGCACTGTTGTGTGTTCACTGTCATTTTCTTCTAGGAATTTTTAAATTTCTCCTTTGACTTCCTCAATGATCAGTTGGTTTTTTAGGTATGTATTGTTTAATCTCCATGTGTTTGTGTTTTTAGGTTTTTTTTTCTGGTAGTTGATCTCTAGTCTCATTGCATTGTGGTCCAAGAAGATGGTTGATATAATTTCGGTTTTCTTGAACTGACTGAGGTTAGATTTGTGGCCCAAGATGTGGTCTATCCTGGAGAATGTTCCATGAGCACTTGAGAAGAAAGTGTATTCTTCTGCTTTTGGATGGAACGTCCTAAAGGTATTAATGAGGTCCATCTTTTCCAGTGTGGCATTTAAGGCTTGTGTTTCTTTATTAATTTTCTGTTTGGATGATCTGTCCATTGGTGTGAGAGGAGTGTTAAAGTCTCCTACTATTATTGTGTTATTGTTGATTTCTTCTTTTATGTCTGAAAGTACCTGTCTTATGTATTGAGGTGCCCCTGTGTTGGGTGCATAGATATTCATGACTGTTATATCCTCCTCTTAGATAGATCCCTTAATCATGATATAGTGACCTGCCTTGTCTCTTAGAATCTTCTTTACTTTAAAGTCTATTTTGTCTGATATAAGGATTGCTACTCCAGCTTTCTTTTGATTTCTATTTGCATGGAATATCTTTTTCCAGCCTTTTACTTTTAGTCTATAAGTGTGATGACTAATTCTTTTGAAAATGGATGAAACATTAATCTTAGTGTAAAAATTATTAGTATAAAAATTTTATTATATTACATCCGCCAGAAAGATTTCAGATGAATTCAAGTTAGCAAACATGTAGAAGGTCTTACAGTTCTATAATGTATAAGGTCTTATTATGCAAATATGGCTTCCCAGTTGGCTCCATTGGAAAAGACTCCTTCTGCCATGCAAGAGACATAGCAAACATGAGTTCAATCCCTGGAGGAGGGCATGGCAACACACTCCAGTATTCTTGCCTGTAGAATCCCACAGGCAGAAGAGCCTGGCAGGCTGCTGTCCATGGGATCGCAAAGAGTGAATGACTGACGTGTGCACACACACACGTCATGTTCAGTGGACCAGTCCTTGAACACTTCACAGACCCTGATTATGTGACTCTTGACTCAAGAATGTAATTAATATGGCTGGAGAATCTCATGGGCTACAGTTCATAGGCTCGCAAAGAATCAGACACCATTGAGCACTGAGCACACAGGCACATTATACAAATAGAAGCTATTGACCTTGCCCCCAGTGAGCTTTGACTTTAGTTGGAGAAGCATGAATAGAAATGCATATCCAATTTGAAGAGAGAACAAAATAAAAATGATCAAGTACACTGTTATGTGACTTAGATTATACAAACAATATGAACTGGAATAATGGGCAATTAAGCAAACAGTTTAAATGGTATTTTACAAAAGCATATTTGTATCAGTTTAAAATACCATGTTGAATTTTTCTTTTACTGCAGTCGTCTGTATTATGATCATTGATTTAAACTCTGAAGAAATGCTTAGCAATCTGGAAAGCCGTAAGATTCAATATTTGACCTAAATGTGATATTAAAAAAACACTTGAAATATGAACTTTTATTTTCATGAATGTGTGATTTTTTTTTCTGAAATTTTTAAAGTCTATTTTGTCTGATATAAGGATTGCTACTCCAGCTTTCTTTTGATTTCTATTTGCATGGAATATCTTTTTCCAGCCTTTTACTTTTAGTCTATAAGTGTGATGACTAATTCTTTTGAAAATGGATGAAACATTAATCTTAGTGTAAAAATTATTAGTATAAAAATTTTATTATATTACATCCGCCAGAAAGATTTCAGATGAATTCAAGTTAGCAAACATGTAGAAGGTCTTACAGTTCTATAATGTATAAGGTCTTATTATGCAAATATGGCTTCCCAGTTGGCTCCATTGGAAAAGACTCCTTCTGCCATGCAAGAGACATAGCAAACATGAGTTCAATCCCTGGAGGAGGGCATGGCAACACACTCCAGTATTCTTGCCTGTAGAATCCCACAGGCAGAAGAGCCTGGCAGGCTGCTGTCCATGGGATCGCAAAGAGTGAATGACTGACGTGTGCACACACACACGTCATGTTCAGTGGACCAGTCCTTGAACACTTCACAGACCCTGATTATGTGACTCTTGACTCAAGAATGTAATTAATATGGCTGGAGAATCTCATGGGCTACAGTTCATAGGCTCGCAAAGAATCAGACACCATTGAGCACTGAGCACACAGGCACATTATACAAATAGAAGCTATTGACCTTGCCCCCAGTGAGCTTTGACTTTAGTTGGAGAAGCATGAATAGAAATGCATATCCAATTTGAAGAGAGAACAAAATAAAAATGATCAAGTACACTGTTATGTGACTTAGATTATACAAACAATATGAACTGGAATAATGGGCAATTAAGCAAACAGTTTAAATGGTATTTTACAAAAGCATATTTGTATCAGTTTAAAATACCATGTTGAATTTTTCTTTTACTGCAGTCGTCTGTATTATGATCATTGATTTAAACTCTGAAGAAATGCTTAGCAATCTGGAAAGCCGTAAGATTCAATATTTGACCTAAATGTGATATTAAAAAAACACTTGAAATATGAACTTTTATTTTCATGAATGTGTGATTTTTTTTTCTGATTAACTGCAAAACATTCTTCAGAGGAAAGTAAAGGTTTTCTGTCCATACAGATGTTAGTTTCAAAATTCTTAGATTGCTGGAACCTGAAAAAACCTATCTATTAAAAAATCAAGAGTAGGTTGGTGGTTACCAGGGAATGGGAGAGAGAAAAAGGAATTTGCTGTTTAATGGATTTAGGCTTTGAGTTTTGCAAGATTAAGAAGTTTTGGAGATCTGTTTCACAACAATGTGAACATACCTAATGTTACTGAACTGTACACTTAAAAATGGTTAAAATGGTATAGTTTATGGAAAGCATCCTACTAAAATTGTGAGCAATTAATAGCTTTCTATTAATCTACAGTGTTCCTAACTTTATTTAGAAATTAGGACCGACTCAAAGGAAATAAAAGCCACTTCAAGAAGCTGTAATATAGTTGGTGATAAAAAATTAACCTGATATTAGTAGATAATCTATTGAAAAAAATTAACCTGATATTAGTAGATAATCTATTGAAAGTTCAACATAAACCAGGCATTGTGCCAGATATATTATATAAATTTTTTCAATCCTTAAAACAATATAGGAAAATGATCATTATTATTCCTATTTCTTATTTTATTAAGGAAACTAAGTTTCATAAATATGAAGGTTCAGTGCCTTGTTGAAGGTTGCTAAATTTCCTTGGAGTTGGTGCTAAACCCATTTTTCTAACCCCAAAGTCCATTTTCTGTATATTATTACTATGCTCCTAATTTAAATACAAAGCAATTAAAGAGTGCAAATAAACAACTAGTAATTTCACATTCTAGATTGCTGTTTCTCCTGTCAATAAATATTGTCTATTTCATTATAGTTATTTTGACAAAATTAAAAGATATGTGATTTAATTAACAATAGTAGTTAATCTGGGTTATATTTTAACTTCAGAAAGAATAACCATAGATACTGTTTTCTATTAGCTTGTGTTATTGTTTCTCTTTTATTTACTTTTAACTTTTGGAAACACTAATTTCTTGTCCCTGTATATATCTGGGTAAATGATGTATATTAAAAAACACTTGAAATATGAACTTTTATTTTCATGAATGTGTGATTTTTTCTGATTAACTGCAAAACATTCTTCAGAGGAAAGTAAAGGTTTTCTGTCCATACAGATGTTAGTTTCAAAATTCTTAGATTGCTGGAACCTGAAAAAACCTATCTATTAAAAAATCAAGAGTAGGTTGGTGGTTACCAGGGAATGGGAGAGAGAAAAAGGAATTTGCTGTTTAATGGATTTAGGCTTTGAGTTTTGCAAGATTAAGAAGTTTTGGAGATCTGTTTCACAACAATGTGAACATACCTAATGTTACTGAACTGTACACTTAAAAATGGTTAAAATGGTATAGTTTATGGAAAGCATCCTACTAAAATTGTGAGCAATTAATAGCTTTCTATTAATCTACAGTGTTCCTAACTTTATTTAGAAATTAGGACCGACTCAAAGGAAATAAAAGCCACTTCAAGAAGCTGTAATATAGTTGGTGATAAAAAATTAACCTGATATTAGTAGATAATCTATTGAAAAAAATTAACCTGATATTAGTAGATAATCTATTGAAAGTTCAACATAAACCAGGCATTGTGCCAGATATATTATATAAATTTTTTCAATCCTTAAAACAATATAGGAAAATGATCATTATTATTCCTATTTCTTATTTTATTAAGGAAACTAAGTTTCATAAATATGAAGGTTCAGTGCCTTGTTGAAGGTTGCTAAATTTCCTTGGAGTTGGTGCTAAACCCATTTTTCTAACCCCAAAGTCCATTTTCTGTATATTATTACTATGCTCCTAATTTAAATACAAAGCAATTAAAGAGTGCAAATAAACAACTAGTAATTTCACATTCTAGATTGCTGTTTCTCCTGTCAATAAATATTGTCTATTTCATTATAGTTATTTTGACAAAATTAAAAGATATGTGATTTAATTAACAATAGTAGTTAATCTGGGTTATATTTTAACTTCAGAAAGAATAACCATAGATACTGTTTTCTATTAGCTTGTGTTATTGTTTCTCTTTTTATTTACTTTTAACTTTTGGAAACACTAATTTCTTGTCCCTGTATATTTATGTGCAGGTTATGTGGGTATGTAATTTGTGCCGAAAACAACAAGAAATCCTCACTAAATCAGGAGCATGGTTTTATAATAGTGGATCTAATACACCACAGCAAGCTGATCAGAAGGTTCTCCGAGGACTGCGGAATGAGGAAGCACCTCAGGAGAAGAAAGCAAAACTGCATGAGCAGGCCCAGTTCCAAGGACCCTCAGGTGACTTATCTGTACCTGCAGTGGAGAAAAGTCGATCTCATGGGCTCACAAGACAGGATTCTATTAAAAATGGGTCAGGAGTGAAGCACCAAATTGCCAGTGACGTAGCTTCAGACAGGTAAACATTTTGCTTAATCTTTAGGTCCATATGATTTTTAATCTTTATTCCAAACAGAAACATAAATACATGAAATGTTTAGGCAACAAATGACTAGTCTAAATACAATGTAAATGTCCATATGTTTTATAGGAATGCAGAAGTGATGGTCAGAACTCGAGCTATTAGAGGTTTGAATAGTCTTGGGTTTGATGAAGGAGTGTCAGATTTTTCCAGGATAAAGAAGTGAAATGGAACAGGGAACCTGGATAGGAAGTTATGGTCACAGGAAAGACAAATGGGCATAGAAGCCATGGGAATAAAGAAGAGGTGTGTTGGGTTTTTTTTCAATTTTTATTTTACTTTTAACATTTACAGTTTTGTTGTTTACAGATAGGTATTTTTTAAGACACTTTGGAGAGGTTGAATTGATGGGACTAACTTGAAGAGGAATTAAGAGAATGTGGAAGGTTATTTGTGTCTACAAAGGGAGGTTGTACCTTGGGTTGAAGCATGAAGTGGTTCTCTAAGCAGGGAAATACTGATGAAAGGGTTTCATGAGTTTGATTTTTCTATTGACTAACTCTGTTATTTACTCTTTTGGCTCAGTTCTATGGGCATTTCCATGTTCAAAGTGTTAGCCTTTGTAAAATAGTTTATGGTTCTTAGATCTCCTAATTTTGGAAGAGGGAGAATGAAAATTTTTCTTAGAAAGATTATTTCTCTATATCATATTCCTCTGTTTGAATTGAAAATTAAAAAGAAAAATCTGGTTTACACTATGTTTGTTATCTAGAAGTGGTAGATATATTTACATATAAACAACTATAAAGTCATCCATTTGTGGAAAAACAAATCTAAATTATGCGTACGGGATGGTGGGTTCTGAGTGTCAATGAATGCAAGTCTGCGTGCCCCACGTATAGTGAGGCCAGACAGTATCAAAGCTTTGGAGTTTGGAGCAGGAAAAGGTATTACTACATTGCAGGGCCACGTGAGGAGATGGTAACTCATGCCCCCGAAACCCTGAGCTCTCTGAAAGCTTTCAACAAAGCCCTTTTCTAGGAAAGGTGAGGGAGGGGTGCTGTTGGTGTTGGATCCTTTGTTCTTGAGGTCAGGTCATGGTCAGGTAACTATGTTCCTGTAAACCTCCACCAGAACAAATGGTATGCTCTGTTCTGACAAGGAAAGGCAATGTCCCAAGGCTCAATTTCTGCCCTCTGAGGTCCAGGCTCTAGTTAAGAGCAGTGGGTCCCTGTGCAGGCTGGTTACTCTGCCTCGGGGTGGTCACATCCAGTACCTGGTCTGGGTCCTCCTACCAGTGCCCAGGTCTGCCTGAAAAGGCAGATCTCAGCTGGCGGTGCCCTCAGGACCGGGACCCCAGACCCTGCCCAGCTGTCATCCGTGAGGGAACCAGGTGCCCAAGACCTCAGGCTTTTCACTTAACCTGGAGAAGCCATGGGAATAAAGAAGAGGTGTGTTGGGTTTTTCAATTTTTATTTTACTTTTAACATTTACAGTTTTGTTGTTTACAGATAGGTATTTTTTAAGACACTTTGGAGAGGTTGAATTGATGGGACTAACTTGAAGAGGAATTAAGAGAATGTGGAAGGTTATTTGTGTCTACAAAGGGAGGTTGTACCTTGGGTTGAAGCATGAAGTGGTTCTCTAAGCAGGGAAATACTGATGAAAGGGTTTCATGAGTTTGATTTTTCTATTGACTAACTCTGTTATTTACTCTTTTGGCTCAGTTCTATGGGCATTTCCATGTTCAAAGTGTTAGCCTTTGTAAAATAGTTTATGGTTCTTAGATCTCCTAATTTTGGAAGAGGGAGAATGAAAATTTTTCTTAGAAAGATTATTTCTCTATATCATATTCCTCTGTTTGAATTGAAAATTAAAAAGAAAAATCTGGTTTACACTATGTTTGTTATCTAGAAGTGGTAGATATATTTACATATAAACAACTATAAAGTCATCCATTTGTGGAAAAACAAATCTAAATTATGCGTACGGGATGGTGGGTTCTGAGTGTCAATGAATGCAAGTCTGCGTGCCCCACGTATAGTGAGGCCAGACAGTATCAAAGCTTTGGAGTTTGGAGCAGGAAAAGGTATTACTACATTGCAGGGCCACGTGAGGAGATGGTAACTCATGCCCCCGAAACCCTGAGCTCTCTGAAAGCTTTCAACAAAGCCCTTTTCTAGGAAAGGTGAGGGAGGGGTGCTGTTGGTGTTGGATCCTTTGTTCTTGAGGTCAGGTCATGGTCAGGTAACTATGTTCCTGTAAACCTCCACCAGAACAAATGGTATGCTCTGTTCTGACAAGGAAAGGCAATGTCCCAAGGCTCAATTTCTGCCCTCTGAGGTCCAGGCTCTAGTTAAGAGCAGTGGGTCCCTGTGCAGGCTGGTTACTCTGCCTCGGGGTGGTCACATCCAGTACCTGGTCTGGGTCCTCCTACCAGTGCCCAGGTCTGCCTGAAAAGGCAGATCTCAGCTGGCGGTGCCCTCAGGACCGGGACCCCAGACCCTGCCCAGCTGTCATCCGTGAGGGAACCAGGTGCCCAAGACCTCAGGCTTTTCACTTAAACTGGAGAGAATCATTTGTGGCAAATACCAATCAGACTAATTCCCAGAGCACAACAGTTGCCCTTCTTCGAGCATAGCGCCAACCACAGAGGTTGAACTGAAGTAATGATGTGCAGTGTTCTGACCCCTGGCCACCTCCTAAGGTAGACCATGGGCCTAAGCTGTACCAGTTTTTAAAACTTGAGTGGACAGACTGAAGCTGGTTGAAGCAGTTCTCCAATATCAGTGTGGACATACTCCAGGTGCTGAGGCCACATTTGCTGTGACTCATGGAGACTGCTGCCACCATTAGGTGAAGGCCTGGGACCAACCAGTGAGTGGGTGGACTTGGCAGGGGCCTGTCTCCCACCACCTGGCCCCTCGTGTTCATGATCCACCAGGCTCAAGGCTGCTCAGGCTCTGGCTGTCTCAGCCCCTCAGCTGGGTCAGAGCCTTGCCTGCTACTGGCAGACGTGCCCTCTGGAAGCACACCCCAGCCCCATGACCAGTGTCCCTCCTGTGTCCCGCTAGTGTGAGGCAAGCCTGCTCCTGTTACGTGAGCACTTAATTATAACAGGTAAGTAACTGGGAGTCACTTGGTTGTTGTTGTTCAGTCACCAAGCCATGTCCGACTCTTTGTGAGCCCATGGCCTGTAGCTTGCCAGGTTCTTCTGTGATTTCCCACGCAAGAATACTGGAGTGGGTTGCCATTTTATTCTCCAGGAGGAGACACTTTAGAAGATGCCTAAAGCTATTACCCTAGTGTGTTGCTACATCTTGGAAAAATAATGAAATGATGGTTGTGTCAGGTTTTTGAAAACTAGAAAAAGTGGAACAGACAATGTAGTCCTATCTTTGGGCAAAACAGAGGTGATTTTATGGCTGGTATACTATGAACATGTCTCAGTGCAAAATCTCAGGAACCCTAAAGTTTTAAGGTTAGAGGATCATCTTAGATTGAGGATCACCTCAAGCACCCTACCAGGGGCTTCCCTGGTGGCTCAGACAGTAAAGAATCCACTTGCAATGCAGGAGACCTAGGTTCAATCCCTGGGTTGGGAAGAACCCCTGGAAAAGGGAACAGCTACCCACTCTAGTATCTTGCCTGGAGAATTCCATGACTCGTGCATGGGTTGCAGAGAGCGTAACCACACGACTGAGTGACTTTCACTTCACTTAAGCACACAAAAGTTTAAGAACAGGTAGTTTATATATAAGGCAATCCCACCAAGCACTGCCTGTAGGGAAATGGGAAATGATTCAGTTAAGAGAAAGAATACGATACTGGATGCATTCAAGACCGCCACCTCTCTTAACAATGGTGTCTCAGTCTTACTGGTACTTTTGGGAGACAAGCAACATGACCTCAGAGTTATTCCATGCAGTGGGCAAGGAGGGGCTTGGGGATATTATTTATAACTTTCCTTGCTATATTAGGACGTGAGGCCTGGGCCAACCATGTGAGTGGGGGGGGGACTTGGCAGGGGCCTGTCTCCCACCACCTGGCCCCTCGTGTTCATGATCCACCAGGCTCAAGGCTGCTCAGGCTCTGGCTGTCTCAGCCCCTCAGCTGGGTCAGAGCCTTGCCTGCTACTGGCAGACGTGCCCTCTGGAAGCACACCCCAGCCCCATGACCAGTGTCCCTCCTGTGTCCCGCTAGTGTGAGGCAAGCCTGCTCCTGTTACGTGAGCACTTAATTATAACAGGTAAGTAACTGGGAGTCACTTGGTTGTTGTTGTTCAGTCACCAAGCCATGTCCGACTCTTTGTGAGCCCATGGCCTGTAGCTTGCCAGGTTCTTCTGTGATTTCCCACGCAAGAATACTGGAGTGGGTTGCCATTTTATTCTCCAGGAGGAGACACTTTAGAAGATGCCTAAAGCTATTACCCTAGTGTGTTGCTACATCTTGGAAAAATAATGAAATGATGGTTGTGTCAGGTTTTTGAAAACTAGAAAAAGTGGAACAGACAATGTAGTCCTATCTTTGGGCAAAACAGAGGTGATTTTATGGCTGGTATACTATGAACATGTCTCAGTGCAAAATCTCAGGAACCCTAAAGTTTTAAGGTTAGAGGATCATCTTAGATTGAGGATCACCTCAAGCACCCTACCAGGGGCTTCCCTGGTGGCTCAGACAGTAAAGAATCCACTTGCAATGCAGGAGACCTAGGTTCAATCCCTGGGTTGGGAAGAACCCCTGGAAAAGGGAACAGCTACCCACTCTAGTATCTTGCCTGGAGAATTCCATGACTCGTGCATGGGTTGCAGAGAGCGTAACCACACGACTGAGTGACTTTCACTTCACTTAAGCACACAAAAGTTTAAGAACAGGTAGTTTATATATAAGGCAATCCCACCAAGCACTGCCTGTAGGGAAATGGGAAATGATTCAGTTAAGAGAAAGAATACGATACTGGATGCATTCAAGACCGCCACCTCTCTTAACAATGGTGTCTCAGTCTTACTGGTACTTTTGGGAGACAAGCAACATGACCTCAGAGTTATTCCATGCAGTGGGCAAGGAGGCTGGGGATATTTATTTATAACTTTCCTTTGCTATGGGATTAGGACTGTTCCAAGAGGGTATTAATCTGGAACTCATTACTCAAGCCATTTCCTGTGCCAAAGAAAACACTCAGGTAAAATACTACAAATACAGTAAGAAAGCATCACTGTGTAAGGGACAGCGAAGGATAACGCAAAGTGGTGTCTGCTACACAAGAACTTTACAAATCAGGCAAATTTGTGAAATGGCAAGTATAGTGGTATTTGTGAAATGGCAAGTATATGAACTTGGGTGAAAAAAAATAGATGATAACCAATGGAGATAGGATTTTAAATGAATGAATGGCAATAAAATGGGCAATGGGAGCAGACTCCTAAAACAAATAGCTGCAAGAGTTAGTTTCCTGGGCATCCCTGGTGGTCCAGTGGGTAAGGACACCGCCTTGCAGTGCAAGGGGCGCTGGTTCAATCCCTGGCCTGGGAAGACCCAGGTGCCGCAGAGTGGCTGGACCGATGTGTCCAATTACTGAGCCAGGGCTCTGGAGCACATGTGCCCAGAGCCGGTGCTCTGAGACAACAGAGGCCACTGCGATGGGAGGCCCACACGGGCCAAAGAACAAAGATGGATGAAAAGAGATAAATGAAAGACCAATAGAAGTGGCCCGCTTGCCCCCCTTGCCAATCCACCCCCCCGCCCCCCCAAAAAAGAGTTTCCTTTGGACTTTAGAAATGTAGGTTTAGAAAGAAAAAAAATTACTAAAACACTAGGCCATATTAAAGATTATTAAGTTCTGGAGTGCATACTGTCAGGAGGTTATGAATATTAAAAATAAATCTAGGGCTTTCCCTGGTGGTCCAGTGGGTAAGGACACCGCCTTGCAGTGCAAGGGGCGCTGGTTTGATCCCTGGCCTGGGAAGATCTCACGTGCCGCGGAGCGGCTGGACCCATGTGTCCAATTACCGAGCCGGAGCTCTGGGGCGCATATGACACTCTGCGACAACAGAGGCCACCGCAATGGGAGGCCCACAGGAGCCAAAAAGCAAAGACGGATGAAAATAGATAAATTAAAGACCAATAGAAGTGGCCCGCCCACTCCTCTCCCTCCCGAACCTGTCCCCCGCCCTAAATAAATAAATAAATAAATCTTAAAAAAAAAAAATCCAACAAATTTATGAGTAAAATTCATTATTGTAGGGAAGCTAAAATCTTATCTCTAATCTTTGAAGGAAGTGGTAAATAAAAATAAATATATTTCTTTAACTATTCCCCCTTAATGCTTCTTTCATTGATGAAGTCCTAGCCTGAATAAACTGTAGAATCTGACCCATTAAGGGGAAGCAAGATTTAGTCATTCCTTTTTAATTTTTTTCTTTGGCCTGGTGCCTTTGTCAGCTATAACTTACTAGTAAATGCATAGTTTACTGGGTCAATGTGTCCTGGAATTACATCCTTGCTTTCTGAACCTTATATAAGTCAAACCTATAGCCCCTTTTAATAATAAGAATTACTTTTAGGACTTCCCTGGTGGTCCAGTGGGTAAAGAGTCCGCCTTGCAGTGCAAGGGGCATCGGTTCTATCTCTGGCCGGAAAAGATCCCATGTGCCACGGAGCGGCTGGACCGGTGTGTCCAATAACGAGCCAGCTCTTTGGAGCGCGTGCGCCTAGAGCCGGTGCTCTGCAAGGAGGAAGGCCACTGTGATCGGAGGCCCACACATGCCAAAGAATAAAGATGGATGAAAATAAATATAAATAAAAGAGGCATGACGGGGAAAAAAAAGAATTACTTTTAGTCAGGGGAGAAGTTAAGATTTGATATCAGATTTGGTAGTTATGCTTAGAAAATGGAATTGGTTATGATTTATATAAACTTTTAATTGGAAAATGCTTTTCTCTTCAATAATAACTTAATTTTCCTTATCATAAGCAAGAAAGAGGCTATGTTCTATTATTTTTATGTTTAGTTCTTTTAGTGGTGTTGCAGTTTCTCCATTCTTTGCTCGTTTTCTTTTGTTTCTATTTAAATTACTTTATGTTTTTAAAAACTTTTGTTTTACTTTTAACTTTTACGGTTTTCTTGTTTACAGATATGTATGTTCCCAGATTAGTCATATGTACATCCACCCCCATCCCATCTCTCCAGACAGTCACACAGCACCCCTGCAGGATCCCCTTTTCTCACAGAGCAATGACTATAGCTATTTTCTTCACATGTGATAGTACAGGTCTTCATGCTACTTCCTTTATGCCTCCCACCCACTGTTCATTCGTCACAATATCCATATGTCTACTGTCCATGTCTGTTTTTCCATCGCTTCACTGCGTGTGTTATCATTGCCATCCTACTAGATTTAAATTGCTTTAGTTAAACCTGTTTCCTTGTTCACTTTGCCTCCCTCCCCTCTCTTTCTCCCTCTCCTTTCTCTTTCTCTCTCCCTGTGCCTCTCTCCTGTATTGTCAAAATGAGTCTTCTAGCAGTATTTGACTTGGACAGTAAAACAGCTTCTCAGGATATAATTCCAGTTTAAAGCACAATATTATTAGTAATTTGTTATCTAATATCATTCAGAAACCGGCATCCTCAAAAATAAAAACTTTGGTTTAATTAATTTAGATCTGTTGACCTAGACTATGCTTGAGAGAAAAGTACATTACATTTTCTTTTCAGGACCTTTAGTTTAATCTTTCTTTGTATCCTGCAGTGGTTTTGACCAGTTTTATGACTTTTTACTTCTCTCACAGATCTTAGCACAGTGCTTTGCACATAGACCTGTAGTATTTACCAAATGAATGACTACCAAGTTGTCTCTAGAACTTCGCTTTGAGTTATTAATAATGAATATTTACTTATTTACAAAAGTATCAAATGTTTATTATCAACTTAGGTACAAAATGGTGTTAGAGATTTTCAAATATGTTTTTTATTTAAAAATAAGTTTTGAAATAATAGCATTTTTTGTTATGTGCAGTTCGCTTGCCCTCACCTCCATTGTGTCCCCCTGGAGTGTCCAGTGGTTTCTCAACCTTTAATTTACATCCATATGACGGACAGTCTTATGAAAACATAGATTTGAACTCGATAGGTCTGAAGGAGCTTTTGAGAATCTGTATTTCTAACAAGCTCCCAGGAGAGGCTACTACTGCTAGTGGAGGCCGCGGCCAAGCACAAAGGCATTTAGAGAGACCGTAGGGAGGGCAACCCCAGTGTCGTTTCATAGCTCACTGGCAGTTGTCTTCCGTCGCTCTGTTACTAAGAAGCATAACACTTAGCGCACCCTTGTGGCTCTTAGGCAGCATCATTCCATATTCGGGTATATTGTTCTGACACTCTGAGTGGGGCACAGGCGGGCCACATGTATGTTGCTGTAAGTGTCTGACTCCTTTATGATAACATATTGAGTTGTTGTGCTTGAGCATTTACTTATTTAAATATATTTTATTTTTTAGAAATTATTTGTCCTGTATTATTATAGAGTTAGGAATATATATGTCTTAAAAATTATGTCATTTATCAGGACATATTTCTGCCCTCTGAATTCCCTTTTTGGGGTAGTAAAAAGATGTTTTTTAAAGTATCTGTTTTATAAAGGCTTTGGGGTGGAAGAGGGTTGTGAAGCACTAGGTTAGAGGATCTAAGAGGGTAGGCAGAGGAGGGTGGGTGAAATAACTATTCTTAAAACTATATTTTTTTCTTAAAAATTATAGAAAAACCAAAGTAAAACTGTTTTAAATCATTTAGTTGATATTTTATACATTTGACATTATTAAAAAGTTGAATGCTTCATATTTTTCATAGTTGGAAATTAATGAAAATTTAAAAACAGCTAACATTTTTTTCTTTAATTATTGTTACTTATTTATTTGGCTGCACTGGATCATACTTGCAGCATGTGGGATCTAGTCCCTGACCAGAGATTGAACCCATATTTCATGTACTCTGCTGGTGAGAGTACATGCTTCCTATTTTCAACTGATTAAGCTTGAACCATTGTCAAGTTTCCTTCACTTAAGTGTTCTGTAAATAGAATTGCAATACATGCCAGTTTGCCCAGGACAGTCCAGTTTATACCTGCTCTCCTGGCAGCCTGCAAAGGTTGGCATTTGCAGAGGTTGGCATTTGTCCTGGATTTTTTATATGAAATATTTTATTGAGTCACATTAAAAGCTGACCTGAGTTTGACAGGTCTCCACCTTGTACTTTTAGGTTTTGGCATGAGTTCACCCTGTGTGGGGTACATGTGCAGTGAACAAAGTTGTTCTCATCTGAAACAGAGCCAGCAACAGTCTATGTTTTTCCCAACTTTTCAGACACAAGATAGTTAACATTGCTCTTTTTTTTTTTTTTAAGCTATCCTTTCTTTCTTTTTTTAAATTAACATTTATTTATTTATTTGGTGGGGGGCGGGTTGGGGAGGGAGGAGGTGGGCGGGCCACTTCTATTGGTCTTTCATTTCTCTATTTTCATCCGTCTTTGTTCTTTGGCTCTTGTGGGCCTCCCATCGCTGTGGCATCTGTTGTCGCAGAGCGCTGGCTCTGGGCACATGCACTCCAGAGCTCCGGCTCGGTAATTGGACACATCAGTCCAGCCGCTCTGCGGCACGTGGGATCTTCCCAGGCCAGGGATCGAACCGGCGCCCCTTGCACTGCAAGGCAGTGTCCTTACTCACTGGACCACCAGGGAAACCCAACATTGCTCTTTTTAAGGACAGAATGTAATGTGCCTGTGGACAGAATGAAGGGTAGTTGAAAAGTGGTGCTGGAAGAAGTATTTAATATCGCTGCCCCACTTGCTCTTTTGGGGAATAAGACAACTTTGTCATGGTTCAGCCTTTATTTTTTAAATTTATTTATTTTTTAAAGATTTATTTATTTATTTACTTTGGACGAGGGTCGGGTTGGGGAGGGAGTGGAGTGGGCGGGCCACTTCTATTGGTCTTTCATTTCTCTGTTTTCATCCGTCTTTGTTCTTTGGCTCTTGTGGGCCTCCCATCGCTGTGGCATCTGTTGTCGCAGAGCGCTGGCTCTGGGCACATGCACTCCAGAGCTCCGGCTCGGTAATTGGACACATCAGTCCAGCCGCTCTGCGGCACGTGGGATCTTCCCAGGCCAGGGATCGAACCGGCGCCCCTTGCACTGCAAGGCAGTGTCCTTACTCACTGGACCACCAGGGAAACCCAACATTGCTCTTTTTAAGGACAGAATGTAATGTGCCTGTGGACAGAATGAAGGGTAGTTGAAAAGTGGTGCTGGAAGAAGTATTTAATATCGCTGCCCCACTTGCTCTTTTGGGGAATAAGACAACTTTGTCATGGTTCAGCCTTTATTTTTTTTAAATTTATTTATTTTTTTAAAGATTTATTTATTTATTTACTTTGGACGAGGGTCGGGTTGGGGAGGGAGTGGAGTGGGCGGGCCACTTCTATTGGTCTCTCATTTCTCCATTTTCATTCGTCTTCGTTCTTTGGCTCCTGTGGGCCTCCCATCGCGGTGGCATCTGTCGTTGCAGAGCACCGGCTCTGGGCGCATGCGCTCTAGAGCTCCGGCTCGGTGATTGGACACATTCAGTCCAGCCGCTCCGCTGCACGTGGGATCTTCCCAGGCCAGGGATCGAACAGGCTCCCCTTGCACTGCAAGGCAGTGTCCTTACCCACTGGACCACCAGGGGAAGCCCATGGTTCATCCTTTAGCATTTGAAGTGCAGAAATCAAAGTTTGTGCAAGTTTTTGGAAAATTCAGGTGGATTGTATATTCAGTATGTGCAGGAAATTGAGGCTGAACAATCTTGCACAATGTATGGGAGGTGGTCTGAATGTTTTTTCTACAGTAATATTGTCATTTATTGTTGAGTGTAATGTATAACTGTTCATGTATTTTATTATTTGATAGTTTAAAGTAACTTCTACAATGAATAGTTCATCAGCACAGTGCTGAAAATGCATTTTCCCTGATTATGTTTAACTTGTACAAAGTTTTTGTTTCACTTGCCATCCACCAGGGTGTTTCTAGTCATGGAATTCATAAATGCTAAAAAAAAAAAGAAAATATCTGATTGGAAAGCAACGTCTATTTCAAAAGTTAGTATAGTTATTTAACAAGAACCAAAAATGACAGAATAGGGCTTCCTTAGTGGTCCAGTGGGTAAAGAGTCCACCTTACAGTGCAAGGGGTGTTGCTTCGATCCCTGGCCAGGGAAGATCCCACATGCCGAATAACGGCTGGACTGGTGTGTCCAGTTACGAGCCAGCACTCTGGAATGCATGCGCCCAGAGCCGGTGCTCTGCTACAGGAGAGGCCAATGCAATGGGAGACCCACACAGGCCAAAGAACAAAGATGGATGAAAATAAATAAATGAAAGACCAATAAAAGAGGCCAAAATTAAAAAAAAAATGACAGAATAATATTTACAGATACAGGAGGTATATTTTACATATCATTCTATGAAGTGTGACTTTTCATTTTCATGAAATGACAGTGCTTTAAAATTAATTTTACTCATTTTGAATTCCAACTTTCTTTGTGTGCCCAAAAAGTAAATTACTGGCTTCATTAACATAAGAATGCCATTGCACTAGTAAGTGTTGACCTTTTAAAAAGAATTTTTAAAGTAGTGATTATCAGTTATAAGACACTGAAATATTTCCTTACAAAACTAAGGGAAGAAATGAACCAATTAAACAGGTTTCATGGTACAAGCGTCCTGTGTCTTCTCCATCACTGTCTTCCTCTAGTGCCTTACAGAGTAAGTGATACGTAGTGCGCATAGTGAGAGGTTTCTCTGGTGGCTATGCAGGAGATGTGGGTTTGATCCCTGGGTCTGGAAGATTCCCTGGAGAAGGAAATGGCAGCTCATTCCAGTATTCTTGCCTGGAGAATCCCACGTATAGAGGAGCCTGGAGGACTACAGTCCTTGGGGGTTGCAAAGAGTTGTACATGGCTTAAACAACAAACAGTATCTCAGTGAACATTACTGAAAACTGAATGAATAGACTAATAAAATAGCCTAAGGAAAAAGAGGGCTGAACTCTAAGGATGCTGGAGTGTCTGACAGAACTCCAGAAAAGGGTGAGGATAACTTAACAATTGGAGGTATGGATTCAAATATTATAAACTCTGCCTCAGTATCTTTTCTCTGTTTCTCATCCAATCTGTTCTTGTGTCTTTCCAAAATGGTTTTTTACTATTCAGCTGTTCTCCATGGTGTTAAAGTCCACCATCAATAAAAATTTGTTGAGTAAATGAATGAAAGGAGTATTATAGTAGCCTTCGTATTGAAAATCATCATTTTACATAATGCCTGGGGACTTAAATGGTAAGTTAATGTAAAGAAAAGTTATATATAGAGATTGAATAGTTAGGAAACAAAACTTTGCTATGAAAATGCGTATGTCTTCACGGACTTCCTTGGTGGCTCGGTGGTAAAGAATCCACATGCCAACGCAGGAGACATGGGTTCAGTCCCTGGTTCAGGAAGACCTGAAGAAGGAAATGGCAACCCATTCCAGTATTCTTGCCTGGGAAATTCCAGGGACAGAGGAACCTGGTGGGCTTCAATCAACAGGTTTGCAAAAGAGTTGGGCATAACCAAACCACTAAAGAACAATAATATATATTTATTCCTTTAAAATGATAGTGTATATATATATATATGTATGTATGTATATAGTATTCTACTATTACTCTTTTTCATTTAATAACATATGTTTACCAATACGTAATGATTGTGCTTCACTATTATTATTTCTTTGGCAGTGCCACTTTGCTTATGGGTTCTTAGCTCCTTAACCAGGGACTGAACCTGGGTGCCAGCATTGGAAACATGCAGTCCTAACCACTGGACTACCAGGGAATTACCATTTCACCATTATTTTTAATGAATGTGTCAAAATTATTTAGTCACTAATGATGAAAACTTAGGTTATTGCCAAAATTTTTTACTATTACAAACACTGTTGTAATACATAATCTCACATATATATGGATGCACATATATGTATATACATAAAATTTTGTATAAGAGTGTATCTATAAGGTAAATTTGAATTCCTGAGTGGAATCAGTTGGTCAGAAAATATGATCAGTCTAAATTTTTTTTGGCATTGTTTACTATAGAGAATGTACCAGTTTATACTTTATTATGAATCTTGTTTTCTAATTCTTTAGCCAGCACAGTGTTATAAAACTTTTGACTTTTACCAGTCTGAGTTTTGAAAAAGATACCATATTACACTTTTCATTGCTCGTATATCATAAGTAAAGTTGAGCATTTCCACATATGTTTAAGAAGATTTAGATTCCTTGAACTCTCCATGTATCTTGCCTATTTTTTATTGAGTTTTTATCCAAAGGGATTTTTAGCATCTCCATTTTTATTATGGAAAATGATCCTTTGTGAAATGGATTGTATATTAATTTTCTAATACTACTAACAAATTACCACAAACCTGGTGGCTTAAGGTGACATAAATTCTTTATTTCATAGTTGCTGTAGGTCAGGATCAGGCTATGGGTTATTCTGGATCTTTGGCTCAGAATCTCACTAGGCTGAAAGTAAAGTGTTGGCTGGGACTGTAGGCTTATCTGACGTTCAGGGCCCTTTTCCAATCTGAATTGTGATTGTTGGCAGAATTCAGGACCTTGCAGATAGTTTTATGACTGAGGCCTTCAGCTCTTAGAGGCTACCCACTGTTCCCTGCCAGTTGTCCTTCTCCACAGCATGACAGTTTTTCTTTAAACCACAGAATGCCTGTGCTGCTCTGAATCTCTCTGACTTCTATAAACTCTCTTTTAACCTATTTGATCTGGCCCACCTTCCATAATTTCCCTTTTCTGACTATAATGATCTACCCTTTTGCACTTTGCTTATGGGTTCTTAGCTCCTTAACCAGGGACTGAACCTGGGTGCCAGCATTGGAAACATGCAGTCCTAACCACTGGACTACCAGGGAATTACCATTTCACCATTATTTTTAATGAATGTGTCAAAATTATTTAGTCACTAATGATGAAAACTTAGGTTATTGCCAAAATTTTTTACTATTACAAACACTGTTGTAATACATAATCTCACATATATATGGATGCACATATATGTATATACATAAAATTTTGTATAAGAGTGTATCTATAAGGTAAATTTGAATTCCTGAGTGGAATCAGTTGGTCAGAAAATATGATCAGTCTAAATTTTTTTTGGCATTGTTTACTATAGAGAATGTACCAGTTTATACTTTATTATGAATCTTGTTTTCTAATTCTTTAGCCAGCACAGTGTTATAAAACTTTTGACTTTTACCAGTCTGAGTTTTGAAAAAGATACCATATTACACTTTTCATTGCTCGTATATCATAAGTAAAGTTGAGCATTTCCACATATGTTTAAGAAGATTTAGATTCCTTGAACTCTCCATGTATCTTGCCTATTTTTTATTGAGTTTTTATCCAAAGGGATTTTTAGCATCTCCATTTTTATTATGGAAAATGATCCTTTGTGAAATGGATTGTATATTAATTTTCTAATACTACTAACAAATTACCACAAACCTGGTGGCTTAAGGTGACATAAATTCTTTATTTCATAGTTGCTGTAGGTCAGGATCAGGCTATGGGTTATTCTGGATCTTTGGCTCAGAATCTCACTAGGCTGAAAGTAAAGTGTTGGCTGGGACTGTAGGCTTATCTGACGTTCAGGGCCCTTTTCCAATCTGAATTGTGATTGTTGGCAGAATTCAGGACCTTGCAGATAGTTTTATGACTGAGGCCTTCAGCTCTTAGAGGCTACCCACTGTTCCCTGCCAGTTGTCCTTCTCCACAGCATGACAGTTTTTCTTTAAACCACAGAATGCCTGTGCTGCTCTGAATCTCTCTGACTTCTATAAACTCTCTTTTAACCTATTTGATCTGGCCCACCTTCCATAATTTCCCTTTTGATTAAAGTGGGCTGAGTTGGTCTTTATATATGCACAGATCTACCTCACTTTTGTCACGTGATGTAACCTGATGTCTAGAGTTAAATCCCACTGTATTCACAGGTTCTGCCCTCTCCAAGGGAAGAGTATAACACAGTGTGTACACTGGGTGGGTGGGGTGCACACTGGGTGGGTGGGTAGAATCTCAGGGGTTATTTTTGAATTCTGCTTACCTCAAATTGCTGATACTTTCTCTCAGCTTGTTATTATCTTTTGACTTTGCCTGTTCATCAATAGTGACTGTTCTTTTCCCAGTATATAAACATAAATGCATCTCTTACTATAGTGGAATATTTTTCTTATATGTGTCTATATTTTTAAAAATGTAGATATAATTCACTGGAGAAAAAAAATTCACCCTTTTAAAGTATAAAACTCAGTGGATTGTAATATATTTATGAATTTGTGCAACCATTTCCGTCATCCGCCAAAGAAACTCTGAACCCCTTAACAGTCAATCCCATCATCCCCTGACATCAACTCCGACACCACTGCTCTCCTTGATATCTCTGTGGTTTTGCCTGTTCTGTACATTTCATAAAAAAAAGAATCATATAATATGTGGCCTTTTGTGTGTGGCTTCTTTCACTTAGCATACTGTTTGTTCATGCTTGTTGTAGCATGTCTGAGCGGTTGGTTCATTTAATGGCTGAGTATGGATATACCATATTTTGCTTATCCCTTCATCAGCTGATGGACACTTGAATTGTTTCCACATTTTTGTCTATTATGAATAATACTGTTATGCATGCTTCGGTGTGGACATACATTTTCCGTTCTTGTGTATGTCTTTTTGATTATAGTCATCCTAGTGTGAAGTTTTGTATCACTGTGGCTTTGATTTTTATTTCCCTGATGATTCATGATGTTGATTATCTTTCCTTGTGCTTATTTAGGCTGTTCATGTATCTTTAATGGAGAAGTGTTTACTCCTTTGTTGTGGCCCTTTCCTCATTAAGATTAAAAAATATTGCTAAGATTTCTTTATAATTTTTCTATTAAACCACAGAATGCCTGTGCTGCTCTGAATCTCTCTGACTTCTATAAACTCTCTTTTAACCTATTTGATCTGGCCCACCTTCCATAATTTCCCTTGATTAAAGTGGGCTGAGTTGGTCTTTATATATGCACAGATCTACCTCACTTTTGTCACGTGATGTAACCTGATGTCTAGAGTTAAATCCCACTGTATTCACAGGTTCTGCCCTCTCCAAGGGAAGAGTATAACACAGTGTGTACACTGGGTGGGTGGGGTGCACACTGGGTGGGTGGGTAGAATCTCAGGGGTTATTTTTGAATTCTGCTTACCTCAAATTGCTGATACTTTCTCTCAGCTTGTTATTATCTTTTGACTTTGCCTGTTCATCAATAGTGACTGTTCTTTTCCCAGTATATAAACATAAATGCATCTCTTACTATAGTGGAATATTTTTCTTATATGTGTCTATATTTTTAAAAATGTAGATATAATTCACTGGAGAAAAAAAATTCACCCTTTTAAAGTATAAAACTCAGTGGATTGTAATATATTTATGAATTTGTGCAACCATTTCCGTCATCCGCCAAAGAAACTCTGAACCCCTTAACAGTCAATCCCATCATCCCCTGACATCAACTCCCGACACCACTGCTCTCCTTGATATCTCTGTGGTTTTGCCTGTTCTGTACATTTCATAAAAAAAAGAATCATATAATATGTGGCCTTTTGTGTGTGGCTTCTTTCACTTAGCATACTGTTTGTTCATGCTTGTTGTAGCATGTCTGAGCGGTTGGTTCATTTAATGGCTGAGTATGGATATACCATATTTTGCTTATCCCTTCATCAGCTGATGGACACTTGAATTGTTTCCACATTTTTGTCTATTATGAATAATACTGTTATGCATGCTTCGGTGTGGACATACATTTTCCGTTCTTGTGTATGTCTTTTTGATTATAGTCATCCTAGTGTGAAGTTTTGTATCACTGTGGCTTTGATTTTTATTTCCCTGATGATTCATGATGTTGATTATCTTTCCTTGTGCTTATTTAGGCTGTTCATGTATCTTTAATGGAGAAGTGTTTACTCCTTTGTTGTGGCCCTTTCCTCATTAAGATTAAAAAATATTGCTAAGATTTCTTATAATACTATTATGATTTTACTTCTACACTGTAAAACAGTGATCTGTCTGAAATTTAGTGATGTGAGGTGCAGATCTAGCCTTACTTTTTTTGCATATGATTACCCCTTGGCCACTGTATTTACTGTGATCCATCAATTCATTCTTTCCACTGATTTGAGATACCATTTTTTTTTTCTGGTGGGCCACTTCTATTGTCTTTCATTTATCTATTTTTCATCTATCTTTGTTCTTTGGCCCGTTGGGCTTCCCATCGCAGTGGCGCCTGTCGTCTCAGAGCACCGGCTCTGGGCGCATGTGCTCCAGAGCTCCGGCTCGGTAACTGGACACATCGGTCCAGCCGCTCCGCTGCACTTGGGCTCTTCCCAGGCCAGGGATCGAACCGGTGCCCCTTGCACTGCAAGGCGGTGTTCTTACCCACTGGGCCACCAGGGAAGTCCTGAGATACCATTTTATCATATATTGAATTATATGTTAGAGTATATTTATAGATGTCCAGTACTGCTCTGTTGATGAGTCTGTTCAAAGCATATTGTTCAGATGCTCAGTCATGTCTGACTCTGACCCCATGGTCCTCAGGACACCAGGTTTCTCTGTCCTTCACTATCTTCCAGAGTTTGCTCAAATTCATGTCCATTGATTTGATGATGCTATCCAACCATCTCATCCTCTGTTGCCGCCTTCTCTTCCTGCCCTCAATCATTCCCAGCATCAGGGTCTTTTTCAGTGAGTCAACTCTTCACATCAGGTGGCCAGAGTATTGGAGCTTTAGGATTGACCGGTTTGATCTCCTTGTTGTCCAATACAATTCAAAAGCATCAATTTGGCCAACTCTCACATCAGTACATGACTACTGGAAAGACCATAGCCTTTGCTGGGAAAATAATGTGACTGTCTAGGTTTGTTAGAGCTTTTCTTCCAAGGAGCAAGCATCTTTTAATTTCATGGCTGTAGTCACTGTCTGCAGTGATTTTGGAGACTGAGAAAATAAAGGTTGTCACTTTCCATTGTTTCCCCATCTGTGTGCCATGGAACGATGGGACCAGATGAACTAATCTTCATTTTTTGAATGTTGAGTTTTTTCTTTTTTAAATTTTACTGTTGTTCTTTCTTTCTTTCTTTTGCCTCTAAGTCATTGTTTATTATTTTTTTTCTTTTACTTTTTTCTTTTACAGAGTTTTACTGTTTACAGATATGTATAATCCCATCATTTATTTTTCATCCATCTTTATTTTTTGACCTGTGTGGGCTTCCCATTGCAGTGGCCTCTCTTGTTGCAGAGCACCACTCTGGGCTCATGCACTCTAGAGCGCTGGCTCCTGATCAGACACACTGGTCCCGCTGTTCCTCAGCATGTCGGGTCTTTCCGGGGCAGGGATTGAACCAGTGCCTCTTGCACTGCAGGACGGACTCTTTATCCACTGGACAACCAGGGAAGCCCCGAATGTTGAGTTTTAATCCAGCTTTTCCACTCTTCTCTTTCACCTTCATCAAGAGGCCCTTTAGTTCCTCTTCCTTTCTGCATTAGGGTGATTTCATTTGCATACTTGGGATTATTGATATTTCTCCCGGCAATCTTGATTCCAGTTTGTATTTCATCCAGACCGGCATTTTGTATGATGTACTCTGCATATAAGTCAAATAAGCAGGGTGGCAATATACAACCTTGACATGTTCCTTTCCCAATTTGGAACCCATCAGGTGTTCCACGTCTGGTTCTAGGTGAGTGATCACTAACTCTATGTGAGTTATCACACCATTGTGGTTATCCAGGTCAGTAAGACCTTTTTTTGTACTGTTCTTCTGTGTATTCTTGCCATCTCTTCTTAATATATCTAGTTTCAGAAAGCCATTTTATTCCTTAAACAAACCAAACTATTAGTTGCTGAAAGCAAAATGAGCTTTAGTAATACTCTTAATTTCATAGTTATTTAACTGTCTTATGGAATATATTGGACTGTGCAGCAAGTGAATTATGAAGAATTGGTAAAGTTCTGGAGAATTAGGTTATGTTTTTGTCTGTAATACTTCTTCCCTTTATATAATTTGAATGCATTAGTGGCCAGAATAAAACATGAGAAGAGAAATAGTACCTGTGATAGAAATGAAGAACGAAGCATCCTTTACATGGAAATGCTGGAAATGTTATTGATAAACCAGATGACAAGGGATCATTACAGCTTTTGAGTGCTTACAAATTGACCTGTATTTATTAGTTATGCCACTAGATGGCGACAGTACCTCTCAAGCAAAACTAACTTCTGTGATCATCCCACCTGAACTAGGTAAAGAACTGGTTATGGTCAAATACGAGGATTATGGTGTCATCTGAGATTGTAAGATAAAGGTTTTCTTGCATATCATTGCCTTTCATAATTGAATATGATATTGATTTCTGAACTGTTCACCTGTGGTTCTGAGGTCTTCATGTACCAGACTTGCGTTTTCAACTGCAGGTTGTACGGTCTTCACTTTTGTTCCACAAATACTTCTGCTGATTTTATTTTATTTATTTATTTTTTAAAAGATTTATTTATTATTTATTTATTTTGGTGGGGGAGGGTTGGGGAGGGAGGGGAGCAGGCGGGCCACTTCTATTGGTCTTTCATTTGTCCACTTTCATCCATCTTTGTTCCTTGACCCATGTGGGCCTCCCATTGCGGTGGCCTCTGTTATCACAGAGCACCGGCTCTGGGCACACGCGCCCCAGAGCTCCGGCTCAGTAGTTGGACACATCGGTCCAGCCGCTCCGCGGCACGTGGGATCTTCCCAGGCCAGGGATTGAACCGGCGCCCCTTGCACTGCAAGGCGGTGTCCTTACCCACTGGGCCATCAGGGAAGCCCTTCTGCTGATTTTAAAACCAGTCATCCTGCTGGACAAGTTAAGATGCTCAGGTATATTTCCTGATTGTCTTCTGTTGATTTTCATATTCAGCAAACATTTATGAAGTTTTCGGTCAAGTCCTCCTTTGTTACGGCTCTGTTTAGACATTACCTGTGTCTGGCTTTCTTTATGACTTCCCCTTCTCAGTTTGTTTACTTTTCTACATATCTGCTTTGTTTTCAGAATTGTGCTTTTGAGTATAGATACAATGAAGTCATTCGTTTGCTCACTTTTCATGCCTTTCCATTTTGTACTTAAAGTTCAATCCCTTCTAAAAAACCCCTAACATTTTTTGAGTACCTACCCTGTTCTATACTGTGTGAGAAAATTTGAGTGTTGAATTTAAATTTCCATGATGAGGTTGTAAGGCTGGATTTAAGAGACCCTCTTTCCTACTGCAATGATTTGTCAAGATTTCAAAATTAAGTGGAATTTCAATTGAAACATTGTTTTTTTCTGACTCAAAATCCTATCATTCTTCTTTCTGAAGCTCACTGTCATCTGTCCTTTTTTTTTTTTTTTAACCTCATCTCTCACCAATTTTTTCTCTCCCCCCATATCCTAAAGCTATAGGAGAGAACTAATGAATTTTTAAAAATTCTTCATTTTAAAATACAGTATTTTTCTCATGCTATTCATCTCATGTACCAGACTTGCTTTTCAACTGCAGGTTGTACGGTCTTCACTTTTGTTCCAAAAGATTTTATTTTATTTATTTATTTTTAAAAGATTTATTTATTATTTATTTATTTTGGTGGGGGAGGGTTGGGGAGGGAGGGGAGCAGGCGGGCCACTTCTATTGGTCTTTCATTTGTCCACTTTCATCCATCTTTGTTCCTTGACCCATGTGGGCCTCCCATTGCGGTGGCCTCTGTTATCACAGAGCACCGGCTCTGGGCACACGCGCCCCAGAGCTCCGGCTCAGTAGTTGGACACATCGGTCCAGCCGCTCCGCGGCACGTGGGATCTTCCCAGGCCAGGGATTGAACCGGCGCCCCTTGCACTGCAAGGCGGTGTCCTTACCCACTGGGCCATCAGGGAAGCCCTTCTGCTGATTTTAAAACCAGTCATCCTGCTGGACAAGTTAAGATGCTCAGGTATATTTCCTGATTGTCTTCTGTTGATTTTCATATTCAGCAAACATTTATGAAGTTTTCGGTCAAGTCCTCCTTTGTTACGGCTCTGTTTAGACATTACCTGTGTCTGGCTTTCTTTATGACTTCCCCTTCTCAGTTTGTTTACTTTTCTACATATCTGCTTTGTTTTCAGAATTGTGCTTTTGAGTATAGATACAATGAAGTCATTCGTTTGCTCACTTTTCATGCCTTTCCATTTTGTACTTAAAGTTCAATCCCTTCTAAAAAACCCCTAACATTTTTTGAGTACCTACCCTGTTCTATACTGTGTGAGAAAATTTGAGTGTTGAATTTAAATTTCCATGATGAGGTTGTAAGGCTGGATTTAAGAGACCCTCTTTCCTACTGCAATGATTTGTCAAGATTTCAAAATTAAGTGGAATTTCAATTGAAACATTGTTTTTTTCTGACTCAAAATCCTATCATTCTTCTTTCTGAAGCTCACTGTCATCTGTCCTTTTTTTTTTTTTTTAACCTCATCTCTCACCAATTTTTTCTCTCCCCCCATATCCTAAAGCTATAGGAGAGAACTAATGAATTTTTAAAAATTCTTCATTTTAAAATACAGTATTTTTCTCATGCTATTCATCTCATGTAGAATTCTTTTCCCATGGGGTTTACACTAATTCAACAAATATTTATTGAGTGTTGATTATTAGAGAGACAGATATGTAGGTGCTGAGAGTATAGTAATGAGCAAAATAAGCAAAGCCTGTCACACGGGTTGGTTTTCAGTTGGGGAAGACAGGAATAAGAAACAACTAGTATTAATTGCAGTGTAGCTTGAGGCCAGTTCATTGGACTTCATGGGCTATGCGTAGACGAGCACTAGAGGGCGCCATTCACTTACATACAACCTGCAGCTGGCTTGGGAGCTATGGGGGAAATTAATGCTGGTGAGGAGAGAAGGGGGCTTTTTTGAGGGGCGGGGAGGAAAGGGGATGGCTAACAATTTTTAATTAGAAAAGAGGGAAGGTCTAACATTGAGGTAAGATCTGAGGGAGATGACGAAGTCAGTCATGTGGGTATCTGGGGAAGGGACACTCCAGGCAGAAAAATAGCAAGGGCCAAGGGCCTTCAGTGAGGCTCTGTCTTGGTGTGTCTGCCTAAGTGTTACATTTTCTTCAGAGTTCAGCCTCTGTCTCTGCTTACAAGAGCATGTGTCTGTGTGCTCAGTCGCTCAGACATAGCCAGCTCTTGGCAACCCTATGGACTATAGCCCACCAGGCTCCTGTGTCCATGGGATTTTTCAGGCAAGAATACTGGAGTGGGTTGCATTACCTCTGCCAGGCGATCTTCCTAGGGATTGAATCTGCGACTCCTGTATTGGCAAGCAGATTTTTTTTTTTTTAACCACTGAGTCAACTGCGAGACCCTACTTCCTACATGAAGCCATCTCTTATTTTTTTCCAGTAAGAATGATGTTGTTTCTTGTGCCATTATGTCCACATTGTATATTTCATATTTTTATATGTGTATGTATATACAGACAGATATATGTATATACACATATACATCTATTCTTTATATTTATATATTTGAACATTTACCACTGTCTGACTTTCAGTGCACTTGTTATCAATGTTTCTTTCCCTCTCAGGGACTTCTTTGGTATCTCAGCTGGTAAAGAATCAGCCTGCAATGCAAGACACCCTGGTTCAGGAAGATCCCTTGGAGAAGGGATAGTCTACCCACTCCAGTATTCTTGGGCCTCCCTGGTGGCTCAGATGGAAAAGAATCCACCTGCAATGCAGGGGACCTGCATTTGATCCCTGGGGTTGGCAGGATCTCCTGGCAAAAGGAACAGCTGCCCACTCCATTATTTGTGCCTGGAGAATCCCACGACTTGTCCATGGGGTCATCACAAGTTGGACATGACTGAGCCACTTCCGCTTTCCCTCTGAATAGCTTTGAGGGCATGTTTTCTTTTACACCTTTGTGTCCATACATGCCAAGTTTAGGTTCTAGAAGTAGAAGGCACTCATTGAATTTTAGCCGAATAGGAATAAAATGAAATAAATTGAATCACTGAGAAGACATGCAAATGGTTATCTTTTCCATAACCTGTATAAGAGAACTAGCTTTTGGCTGTTACATGGAAGACTGATGTCTAGAATTTTATTGTTTTTAGATAACTTGGCAAGTCATTGGCAATGGGGGTTCGTGATTTGCCTAAGTGTTACATTTTCTTCAGAGTTCAGCCTCTGTCTCTGCTTACAAGAGCATGTGTCTGTGTGCTCAGTCGCTCAGACATAGCCAGCTCTTGGCAACCCTATGGACTATAGCCCACCAGGCTCCTGTGTCCATGGGATTTTTCAGGCAAGAATACTGGAGTGGGTTGCATTACCTCTGCCAGGCGATCTTCCTAGGGATTGAATCTGCGACTCCTGTATTGGCAAGCAGATTTTTTTTTTTTTAACCACTGAGTCAACTGCGAGACCCTACTTCCTACATGAAGCCGTCTCTTATTTTTTTCCAGTAAGAATGATGTTGTTTCTTGTGCCATTATGTCCACATTGTATATTTCATATTTTTATATGTGTA
Source organism: Tragulus kanchil (assembly GCA_022376925.1). Classification (NCBI taxonomy): domain Eukaryota; kingdom Metazoa; phylum Chordata; class Mammalia; order Artiodactyla; family Tragulidae; genus Tragulus; species Tragulus kanchil. The sequence goes on from JAIOJX010000002.1 coordinate 60,489,770, forward strand.
TGTATATACAGACAGATATATGTATATACACATATACATCTATTCTTTATATTTATATATTTGAACATTTACCACTGTCTGACTTTCAGTGCACTTGTTATCAATGTTTCTTTCCCTCTCAGGGACTTCTTTGGTATCTCAGCTGGTAAAGAATCAGCCTGCAATGCAAGACACCCTGGTTCAGGAAGATCCCTTGGAGAAGGGATAGTCTACCCACTCCAGTATTCTTGGGCCTCCCTGTAGCTCAGATAATAAAGAATCCACCTGCAATGCAGGAGACCTGCATTTGATCCCTGGGGTTGGCAGGATCTCCTGGCAAAAGGAACAGCTGCCCACTCCATTATTTGTGCCTGGAGAATCCCACGACTTGTCCATGGGGTCATCACAAGTTGGACATGACTGAGCCACTTCCGCTTTCCCTCTGAATAGCTTTGAGGGCATGTTTTCTTTTACACCTTTGTGTCCATACATGCCAAGTTTAGGTTCTAGAAGTAGAAGGCACTCATTGAATTTTAGCCGAATAGGAATAAAATGAAATAAATTGAATCACTGAGAAGACATGCAAATGGTTATCTTTTCCATAACCTGTATAAGAGAACTAGCTTTTGGCTGTTACATGGAAGACTGATGTCTAGAATTTTATTGTTTTTTAGATAACTGCAATGGTGATAGGGAATTTCAAGTGCTTTAGTATATTTTAAAAGAAATTCAGTGTCTGTTTTCTTTGACCTGTCACATTTTAGCTTCACTTGGAAGAATTTGGTTTAATATATTGCTGTTTTCCATGTTCTTCAGTATATTTTTGAGTAGGGTGACTGGTGTCTCAGTTTATCAGGGTCTGTCCTGGCTTATACCTTTTGTTTCAGCGTAATTATTAAGAGCAACAATTTCACTCCCAAAAGTTTCCTTATGGTGGCTTCCCTGGTGGTCCAGTGGGTAGAGAGTCCGCCTTGCAGTGCGTCCAGTTGTGAGCCAGCGCTCTGGAGTGTGTGCACCCAGAGCCGTTGCTCTGTGGTGAGGGAGGCCGCTGTGATGGAAGGCCCATACATGCTGCGATGGGAGGCCCACACATGCCAAAGAATAAAGAGATGGATGAAAATAAAATATAAATTAAAAAAAAAAGCCATGATGGGGAAAAAGAAAAAAAAGTTTCATTATGTGAGGACAAACTGCATGATCTGTTCTTGCAGGATTTCCATGTGATAGCTATTGATAACACTGCACAGGATTTAGATCTTTTGGAAAATTCCCCATGGAACTGTATTGTAGTAAATACTACTTCAAGTACTTAGCCTACAATATTTATTGAGTATATACTTTATTCATAGCACTAGTTTATATGGAGAAATACAAAGGCAGTAAAATATGCACTGTGCCATAAGAATTTATTATCTAATAAATAAGTCAGGATTCATGGTGTAGTTATATAAACATAACTGCTCAAAACTGGGAAAAACAGACGTAACAGAGTATAACTTAGGTTTTTATGGAAGTAGTGAGAGAATTAAATGATCAAATCTAAATGATGCAGCCAAATAGGGCAGTCTAGGTTAGGTTCTGTGGATTTGCTAGAACTTCAACAGAATTTCAGTGAAGGAGTTTTTAATGACAGAAGAGACAACAGCATGATATAAGCATAGTGAGAAAACAGTTGTGTGTAATGTGCATACTCCTAGATAATCAGTGTCTCTTCTGCTGCTCTTTGTCTCACTTTGATTCTCAGACGTAGTAAGTCTTGTTAATATTTACCAGTTTATGGCACTTTGGTATCAAGCTTCTATTGTGTTTCTACATGAATATGTATCTTTGAGTAATAAAAAATTTTGGGTTGTATATGTGTTTTAAATTACATAAGTGATGTGGTGCTTTAGATCATGCCTTTTAAAAGACTGATACCTGTAGGAATTCTGTATTATACTCTGTGGTAGGCAGAATGATCATCTTCAGATATGTCCGTGTTCTGATCCCTGGGAGCCTGTGAATATGTTCGTCTACACGGCGGAAGGGACTTTGCAGATATGATTAAGGTTATGGACCTTAAAATGGGGAGATTATCCTGGATTATCTAGGTGGGTTTAGTCTAATCATTTGAGTCCCTAGAACTGGAAACTCTCTCTTAAATGATGGAAGATGTAGGAAGAGAGATTCAAAGCAGAAGACAGGTTTGACTGGCCATTGTTGAGTTTGGAGATGGACCAAAAGAACCATGAGATAAAAATAAATAAAAAAAAGCCATGATGGGAAAAAAAAAAAGTTTCATTATGTGAGGACAAACTGCATGATCTGTTCTTGCAGGATTTCCATGTGATAGCTATTGATAACACTGCACAGGATTTAGATCTTTTGGAAAATTCCCCATGGAACTGTATTGTAGTAAATACTACTTCAAGTACTTAGCCTACAATATTTATTGAGTATATACTTTATTCATAGCACTAGTTTATATGGAGAAATACAAAGGCAGTAAAATATGCACTGTGCCATAAGAATTTATTATCTAATAAATAAGTCAGGATTCATGGTGTAGTTATATAAACATAACTGCTCAAAACTGGGAAAAACAGACGTAACAGAGTATAACTTAGGTTTTTATGGAAGTAGTGAGAGAATTAAATGATCAAATCTAAATGATGCAGCCAAATAGGGCAGTCTAGGTTAGGTTCTGTGGATTTGCTAGAACTTCAACAGAATTTCAGTGAAGGAGTTTTTAATGACAGAAGAGACAACAGCATGATATAAGCATAGTGAGAAAACAGTTGTGTGTAATGTGCATACTCCTAGATAATCAGTGTCTCTTCTGCTGCTCTTTGTCTCACTTTGATTCTCAGACGTAGTAAGTCTTGTTAATATTTACCAGTTTATGGCACTTTGGTATCAAGCTTCTATTGTGTTTCTACATGAATATGTATCTTTGAGTAATAAAAAATTTTGGGTTGTATATGTGTTTTAAATTACATAAGTGATGTGGTGCTTTAGATCATGCCTTTTAAAAGACTGATACCTGTAGGAATTCTGTATTATACTCTGTGGTAGGCAGAATGATCATCTTCAGATATGTCCGTGTTCTGATCCCTGGGAGCCTGTGAATATGTTCGTCTACACGGCGGAAGGGACTTTGCAGATATGATTAAGGTTATGGACCTTAAAATGGGGAGATTATCCTGGATTATCTAGGTGGGTTTAGTCTAATCATTTGAGTCCCTAGAACTGGAAACTCTCTCTTAAATGATGGAAGATGTAGGAAGAGAGATTCAAAGCAGAAGACAGGTTTGACTGGCCATTGTTGAGTTTGGAGATGGACCAAAAGAACCATGAGATAATTTAGCCACATCTACAGGGTGGGAACCACCTTCAGTTTATAGCCAGCAAGAAAAGCTGACCTTGGTTCTACAACCCAAGGAACTGAATTCTGCCAACAACTTTAGTGAGCAAAATATGATTTTTTTTCTAGAGCCTTCAAAAAGGAACTCAGCCAGCAGCTTGAAGTTAGTCCATTGAAGGCTCTAGCAGACTTCTGACCTACAGAACTGTAAGATGATAAGCTGGTGTTTCAGCTGCTAAATTTGTGGTAGTTTACTACGGCAGCAACAGAAAACAGATTTGTATTTGTGAGTCTATGCTGTGCTAAGTTGCTTTAGTTGTGTCTATTTCTGTGTGACCCTATGGACTGCAGCCCACCTGGCTTCTCTGTCCATGGGATTCTCCAGGCAAGAACACTGGAGTGGGTTGCCATGCCTTCCTCCAGGGGATATTTCTTACTCAGGGATCCAAGCCAGGTCTCCTGCATTGCAGGCAAATTCTTTACCATCTCAACAACCAAGGAAGCCCGTTTGTGAGTCTACCATCTTTTATTTGACATTCTGTTGGTGATGGACCATCTAGGCTATGTGAAAACTTATTACTGCAAACATTGAACCAATGAAAATCCTTGTCACATGTGTCCTTGTAGAAGGTGCAAGACTTTCTCTATAGTCTGTATAACTAGATGTGGAATTAATATGACATATGACACGTATAACTTTATTTCACTGGTTCTGTTCTCAAGAATGACTGTCCATACCTCTATCGGCAGTGCTTGAAAGTTCCTAATTCTCCATATCATTACTCATATATAGTATTATTCAGACTTCTAGTTTTTTGCCAGTTGTGTGGCTATTGAAGGGTACTTTGGTTTTAATTTGTGATTTACCAGTTTCATGGAGCCAACAATTTCTTCATTTCTTCACTTAGTAGCTATCTGGGTAGACATTACTCTCCATTGTTATTTATTTCCCATTAATTAATTTTCCATTATTTATTTACTTACCCATTTGAAAGAATAGCTCCCTTCGTTTTTTGACTATGGTCTCTTTGTTGAACAGACATTCTTATTTTGATGCAGTAAAATGTATTACTTTTTTACTTTATGGTTTGTGGTCTTTTAGTGATGATTAAGAACTCAGACTACACTCAAGAGCCTATAAGTATACTTTAACAGTTCCATACTGTTAGCTGTTAGTTCTGCCTTTCTCATACATGTCTTTGTAATTAATCTGGAGTTCACATGTGTATATGATAAAGTATGAATTCAAATATATTTTTCTCATATAGTGAATCAGTGTTCCCAGCAGCAGCTATGACTTTAACAGTTCTGTTTATAACCTAAATACAGAACTGTAAGATGATAAGCTGGTTCAGTCTAGTGCCAAAAAAATTGTTTGTGATTCTCAAGTTGCTTTAGTTGTGTCTATTTCTGTGTGACCCTATGGACTGCAGCCCACCTGGCTTCTCTGTCCATGGGATTCTCCAGGCAAGAACACTGGAGTGGGTTGCCATGCCTTCCTCCAGGGGATATTTCTTACTCAGGGATCCAAGCCAGGTCTCCTGCATTGCAGGCAAATTCTTTACCATCTCAACAACCAAGGAAGCCCGTTTGTGAGTCTACCATCTTTTATTTGACATTCTGTTGGTGATGGACCATCTAGGCTATGTGAAAACTTATTACTGCAAACATTGAACCAATGAAAATCCTTGTCACATGTGTCCTTGTAGAAGGTGCAAGACTTTCTCTATAGTCTGTATAACTAGATGTGGAATTAATATGACATATGACACGTATAACTTTATTTCACTGGTTCTGTTCTCAAGAATGACTGTCCATACCTCTATCGGCAGTGCTTGAAAGTTCCTAATTCTCCATATCATTACTCATATATAGTATTATTCAGACTTCTAGTTTTTTGCCAGTTGTGTGGCTATTGAAGGGTACTTTGGTTTTAATTTGTGATTTACCAGTTTCATGGAGCCAACAATTTCTTCATTTCTTCACTTAGTAGCTATCTGGGTAGACATTACTCTCCATTGTTATTTATTTCCCATTAATTAATTTTCCATTATTTATTTACTTACCCATTTGAAAGAATAGCTCCCTTCGTTTTTTGACTATGGTCTCTTTGTTGAACAGACATTCTTATTTTGATGCAGTAAAATGTATTACTTTTTTACTTTATGGTTTGTGGTCTTTTAGTGATGATTAAGAACTCAGACTACACTCAAGAGCCTATAAGTATACTTTAACAGTTCCATACTGTTAGCTGTTAGTTCTGCCTTTCTCATACATGTCTTTGTAATTAATCTGGAGTTCACATGTGTATATGATAAAGTATGAATTCAAATATATTTTTCTCATATAGTGAATCAGTGTTCCCAGCAGCAGCTATTAAGCAGCTCATTTGCACACCACTGGTTTTTGGTACCACTTCTGTTTATAACAAGTTCCTAAATATAGATGAGCCATTTTTGAGTTCTCTGTTCTGTCCTATTGGTCTAATGATCTATTCTGTGACAGCACTACATTTTTTTAAAACATTCTTTGATTTCTTTTAAAGCATAGATGATTTTGTCACCTTAAAAAATGACAGCTTGATTTCTTACTTTTCAATTTGTAAGCCATTTATTCTATCTTTTATGCCATTTGGCTAGTGCCTCCACTGAGTGTTAAATAAATGTGCTCAGAAAGACATCTTTGTCTTATTCCCAGTCATAGGGTGAATGCTGAGACTTTCACAGTCAAATATGATGTTAATTATAGATTTTTCATAGATGTCCTTTACGAAGTTGAGAAAATTCTATTCTACTGTTAGTTTGGTGAGAATTTATTATTATTATTATAATTATTTTTATTATTAATGGCTGTGGAATTTTGCCAGTTGCTTTTTTTCAGACTCTATTGAGATGACAATATGATTTTTCTTCTTTGGTTTGTTTGTGCAATGAAAAGATACTGATCGTTTTCAAATACTCCATCCTTGCATTCCTGGGTTACTGCTTTTGATTGTGGTGGTGTTACTGCATTTATTTATTGCTGGATTTGCTTGACTAATATTTTGTTAGAAAATCTTTTCTTTATGAAGGATATTGGTATATAGTGTTCTTTCCTTGTACCATTATTGGTTGAAAATCAGGGGAATGCTGGCCTTGCGAGTTTGGACATGCTTTTCTGTCTTCAGTTTTCTGCAAATTTGTGCAGAAAGGACTTTGTGTAGAGTTTGTGTAGAACTGTCATTATTTCTTCTCTAAATGCTTAGTAGAATCTGTCCCTGATCCTGGGGGATGGGAGTTTTTGTGTGGCTAGGGTTTTAAACTATGAATTCAGTATCGTCAGTAGGCATAGGACTGTTCAGGTTATTTATTTATTCTTGAGCATACAGATATTTTTACAGTCTAGTTTTATAAGCCATGGCAGCCAGATTCATTATGGGAATGTCTCATATAGTGAATCAGTGTTCCCAGCAGCAGCTATTAAGCAGCTCATTTGCACACCACTGGTTTTTGGTACCACTTCTGTTTATAACAAGTTCCTAAATATAGATGAGCCATTTTTGAGTTCTCTGTTCTGTCCTATTGGTCTAATGATCTATTCTGTGACAGCACTACATTTTTTTAAAACATTCTTTGATTTCTTTTAAAGCATAGATGATTTTGTCACCTTAAAAAATGACAGCTTGATTTCTTACTTTTCAATTTGTAAGCCATTTATTCTATCTTTTATGCCATTTGGCTAGTGCCTCCACTGAGTGTTAAATAAATGTGCTCAGAAAGACATCTTTGTCTTATTCCCAGTCATAGGGTGAATGCTGAGACTTTCACAGTCAAATATGATGTTAATTATAGATTTTTCATAGATGTCCTTTACGAAGTTGAGAAAATTCTATTCTACTGTTAGTTTGGTGAGAATTTATTATTATTATTATAATTATTTTTATTATTAATGGCTGTGGAATTTTGCCAGTTGCTTTTTTTCAGACTCTATTGAGATGACAATATGATTTTTCTTCTTTGGTTTGTTTGTGCAATGAAAAGATACTGATCGTTTTCAAATACTCCATCCTTGCATTCCTGGGTTACTGCTTTTGATTGTGGTGGTGTTACTGCATTTATTTATTGCTGGATTTGCTTGACTAATATTTTGTTAGAAAATCTTTTCTTTATGAAGGATATTGGTATATAGTGTTCTTTCCTTGTACCATTATTGGTTGAAAATCAGGGGAATGCTGGCCTTGCGAGTTTGGACATGCTTTTCTGTCTTCAGTTTTCTGCAAATTTGTGCAGAAAGGACTTTGTGTAGAGTTTGTGTAGAACTGTCATTATTTCTTCTCTAAATGCTTAGTAGAATCTGTCCCTGATCCTGGGGGATGGGAGTTTTTGTGTGGCTAGGGTTTTAAACTATGAATTCAGTATCGTCAGTAGGCATAGGACTGTTCAGGTTATTTATTTATTCTTGAGCATACAGATATTTTTACAGTCTAGTTTTATAAGCCATGGCAGCCAGATTCATTATGGGAATGTCTCACTAATTGTTTGAAAAATCACTCTATCTTCCTTTTAAAATGCTGTAGACAGAATATTTGATTAGGATACTTCTTTCCACTTTAACCTTTTTCGTGTGCTATACTGATCTGTATCTTAGAATTTTATTTTATTCCAATTTCAGTTCACTTTTATATCTGCTGGTATCTTGGGGATAATTTCAGTGACCATTCCTGTGTCTCTGGCTTTGGTGGCTTTTTACTTTTTTTGTGTAGTGACACTCAGTCATAGTTACTTTGCCTTATAAGAGTTTTGCCTTTTTAGTCTACCGTATACTCGTTTGCATTTTTTTTTATATTCAGAGTCTAGGGAGGTTGTTACTCACTTCCTTTTGGTGTATGATTTGACTATATCAGTCACTTTTGAAATAGTTCCTTTGCAGCCTTACCTAATATTATAAACCAATATCCATTCTCCTTATCAGTGGTATTTAATTAAGAAGGCTCTGTACTTATTACTATTTCTTGAAAGTGTCTATAAATTTATTTTTTAACAACTTTCTTTTGAGTGGCTTCTATTCATTTGTAAAATATAGTTCTGTTCTTTTTTAAATTTTGGCCTCTTATGGTTTTTCATTTATCTGTTTTCATCCATCTCCACTCCTTGGCCTGTGTGGGCCTCCCATTACAGTGACCTCTCTCATTGCAGAGCACTGGCTCTGGGCACATGCGCTCCAGAGCGCTGCCTGGTAATTGGACACACTGGTTCAGCTGCTCCATGGCACGTGGGATCTTCCCAGGCCGGGGATTGAACCCTACACTGCAAGGTGGACTCTTTACCCACTGGACTACGAGGGAAGCCCCTGTTTTGGTTTTGACAACATCAAGGAAAATGCTTTAGTAGTAAAATTAGAAGGAGAGGAAAGCAAAGAACATATTGAGACAGGGGGTTACGTCTTGACTATTTATCACGGTTTTGTTAGCCAGCAGCACTTTTTTTTTTTTTTTTTTAATACTTTTGCTAAGAAAATGGTTAACACCAAAATGACGTTTTGGAGGCTTTTTTTCATTCCTACAATAATATGTATCTCGAATTACTCAGGTCTCTCATGCATTAAACATATAGAGCTTAATAAATTGTAACAGATTTTTAACTTTTATTAGCATAAATGTTCACCTAACATTTTTTACAGATAAATTGGCAGTAGAAGTGTATGTGCAAGTCTGCACGGTAAACTGGGAGTATATTGCTTCTCGCTTGGCTTTTAAGGACATATTAATGTCATTATTTACTTACTTCTAGAAAATCTCCTCCCTGCCCCCTCCCCTTTGGCTCTTCCGATACATATACATCCAGTAAAGCAGTTCTCCTGTTGTTAGATAAGTGCTACAAAATTGGACTGCCATATTGGGAAGGGAGGGGGGATCAAATTTTTGCCTTTATCTCGTTTGCATTTTTTTTTATATTCAGAGTCTAGGGAGGTTGTTACTCACTTCCTTTTGGTGTATGATTTGACTATATCAGTCACTTTTGAAATAGTTCCTTTGCAGCCTTACCTAATATTATAAACCAATATCCATTCTCCTTATCAGTGGTATTTAATTAAGAAGGCTCTGTACTTATTACTATTTCTTGAAAGTGTCTATAAATTTATTTTTTAACAACTTTCTTTTGAGTGGCTTCTATTCATTTGTAAAATATAGTTCTGTTCTTTTTTAAATTTTGGCCTCTTATGGTTTTTCATTTATCTGTTTTCATCCATCTCCACTCCTTGGCCTGTGTGGGCCTCCCATTACAGTGACCTCTCTCATTGCAGAGCACTGGCTCTGGGCACATGCGCTCCAGAGCGCTGCCTGGTAATTGGACACACTGGTTCAGCTGCTCCATGGCACGTGGGATCTTCCCAGGCCGGGGATTGAACCCTACACTGCAAGGTGGACTCTTTACCCACTGGACTACGAGGGAAGCCCCTGTTTTGGTTTTGACAACATCAAGGAAAATGCTTTAGTAGTAAAATTAGAAGGAGAGGAAAGCAAAGAACATATTGAGACAGGGGGTTACGTCTTGACTATTTATCACGGTTTTGTTAGCCAGCAGCACTTTTTTTTTTTTTTTTTTAATACTTTTGCTAAGAAAATGGTTAACACCAAAATGACGTTTTGGAGGCTTTTTTTCATTCCTACAATAATATGTATCTCGAATTACTCAGGTCTCTCATGCATTAAACATATAGAGCTTAATAAATTGTAACAGATTTTTAACTTTTATTAGCATAAATGTTCACCTAACATTTTTTACAGATAAATTGGCAGTAGAAGTGTATGTGCAAGTCTGCACGGTAAACTGGGAGTATATTGCTTCTCGCTTGGCTTTTAAGGACATATTAATGTCATTATTTACTTACTTCTAGAAAATCTCCTCCCTGCCCCCTCCCCTTTGGCTCTTCCGATACATATACATCCAGTAAAGCAGTTCTCCTGTTGTTAGATAAGTGCTACAAAATTGGACTGCCATATTGAGATGGGCAAGGGTGAGGGTTGGTGGATGTACAAATGTTTCTTAGACCTTTCAGTAAAGTGATTAAAGTGGTAATCAATGAAAGTGTTTTGAGGTATTGATAAGTGCCTGCTTCCATTTTTTTTTCACTGCCTATTTTCATCTCTTAACAGCTGATGTGATAAGACAGGGCTGAGATGAAACAATTGGGAAGGACCCTTTGCTAGATCAAAGGAGAAGAAAAGGGTGAGAATAAGGAGTCAGTCACTGGATTTATTTTATCTGGTACTGAGGCTTCAGGACTAGGAGGAGTCTTTTCAAGGCTCATATAAAATCTAGCATACCTCACTAGAGTTAAAAATAGGGATTTGGAATCCAAGCTTTAAGTAAAGATATATCTTCCTATATGACATCTTTAATTGTCCTAGAGTAAAAGTGAAAGTCGCCCAGTTGTGTCCGACTCTGTGACCCATGGAAAAGCCATGGAATTGTCCAGACAAGAATATTGGAGTGGGTAGCCTTTTCCTTGTCCAGGGGGTCTTCCCAACCCAGGAAAACCAGGATCTCCTGCATTGGAGGTGGATTCTTTACCAGCTGAGCTACAGGGGAAGCAGGATATGGATATGGCCATGTAAACTCATCAGTCCTTAATAACATAGCAGTAGTCAGCTTCATGGTTGGTCTTTTAAATTCTCTTATATTCATTTGCACTGAAGTATCTGTACCCATATTGTCTACCTTCCTGCATTTTACTATAAATAAACAGTCCCTGTTCCAATTAATACATAGAGCTTACCTATTTTTTATCTACTCAAGAAGGTTGCTCCTACATTTCCCTGAGATGTGAAAGTATGATATTGGATAGGGAATATTTAAGCATTTATAACAATAGATGATTACAGTTCAAACTGCAAACTAAATGATACGGAAAGCTCAATAACTTGAATCATTTCCTCAATTTAAAATTTCATTTTATGTTGGGAGCATGACTACTTGTTTCTTTTAAAATAGAAACATTACTGGCAGAAAGTTGATTTTCTTTTACCATGTATGAAATATAAGAGGCAGCAAATAAAGAGACAGCTTAGATTAGAGCAACGGTTCTCAAACAGTTTGGTCTTGATCTCTTTACAATCTCAGACAAGACTGAGGACCTCAAAGAGCTTTTGTTTAGATGGATTATATTTATTGATGTTTATTATATTGGAAACAAAAGCAGAAAAAATTAAAATATACCTTTATTAATGAATTTAAAAATAACAATAAGTCCACTGCACATTGACTAATCGTATGGAGCAGATAGAATTCTGCGTTGGGCTGTAATGAGTTTTACCATTCCTGTACAGAACTCATGACCTGTTTCTGTGTGGTGGAGTACGGCAAAAGGGATGAGAAAGTCACCTCTGTAATTACATTACACAGTGTGAGACTCTGTTTTAGACCGAAATAAGAGACTCTTCTGCTTGCTTTAAGAAGTAAACCGCCATGTTGTGAAAGGGCTGGTGAGAGGATCGCATGGCAGGGATCTGTTGGGGAGTCTCTAGGAGCTGAGAGCCTCCCCTGTCTGATATGTGCGTGTATTCAGTTGCTCGGTTGTATCCAGTACTTTGTGATCCCATGGACTGTGGCTCGTCAGGCTCCTCTGTCCACGGAACTTTCCTGGCAAGTATACTGGAGTGGATTGCTATTTCTACTTTAGGGAATCTTTCTGATTCAGGGGTTGAACCTACATTTCCTGCATCCCTTGCACTGGCAGGCAGATTCTTTACCACAGTGCCACCTGGGAAATTCCATGGACTGTAGTCCACCAGGCTCCTTTTTCCATGGGATTTCCCAGGCAAGAATACTGGAGTGGGTTGCCATTTCCTTCTTCTGGGGAATTTCCTGATCCATAGATCGAACCCACACCTCTTGCATTGCAGGTAAATTCTTTACCGCTGAGTCACCAGGGAAGGCCCCCTGTCTGATAGTCAGCGACAAAATGGCTCTTCATTTTAAAGCTGCAAAAACTAAATGATACGGAAAGCTCAATAACTTGAATCATTTCCTCAATTTAAAATTTCATTTTATGTTGGGAGCATGACTACTTGTTTCTTTTAAAATAGAAACATTACTGGCAGAAAGTTGATTTTCTTTTACCATGTATGAAATATAAGAGGCAGCAAATAAAGAGACAGCTTAGATTAGAGCAACGGTTCTCAAACAGTTTGGTCTTGATCTCTTTACAATCTCAGACAAGACTGAGGACCTCAAAGAGCTTTTGTTTAGATGGATTATATTTATTGATGTTTATTATATTGGAAACAAAAGCAGAAAAAATTAAAATATACCTTTATTAATGAATTTAAAAATAACAATAAGTCCACTGCACATTGACTAATCGTATGGAGCAGATAGAATTCTGCGTTGGGCTGTAATGAGTTTTACCATTCCTGTACAGAACTCATGACCTGTTTCTGTGTGGTGGAGTACGGCAAAAGGGATGAGAAAGTCACCTCTGTAATTACATTACACAGTGTGAGACTCTGTTTTAGACCGAAATAAGAGACTCTTCTGCTTGCTTTAAGAAGTAAACCGCCATGTTGTGAAAGGGCTGGTGAGAGGATCGCATGGCAGGGATCTGTTGGGAGTCTCTAGGAGCTGAGAGCCTCCCCTGTCTGATATGTGCGTGTATTCAGTTGCTCGGTTGTATCCAGTACTTTGTGATCCCATGGACTGTGGCTCGTCAGGCTCCTCTGTCCACGGAACTTTCCTGGCAAGTATACTGGAGTGGATTGCTATTTCTACTTTAGGGAATCTTTCTGATTCAGGGGTTGAACCTACATTTCCTGCATCCCTTGCACTGGCAGGCAGATTCTTTACCACAGTGCCACCTGGGAAATTCCATGGACTGTAGTCCACCAGGCTCCTTTTTCCATGGGATTTCCCAGGCAAGAATACTGGAGTGGGTTGCCATTTCCTTCTTCTGGGGAATTTCCTGATCCATAGATCGAACCCACACCTCTTGCATTGCAGGTAAATTCTTTACCGCTGAGTCACCAGGGAAGGCCCCCTGTCTGATAGTCAGCGACAAAATGGCTCTTCATTTTTAGAGCCACAAAGAACTTAATTCTGCCAACAATCATATGAACCTGGAAAGGGATCCTGAGATTCAGGAAGAAACATGGGTAGCCTGACCATCACCTTGAGTAAACCATTTAAATCATGCTGAAACTCCTGGTCTATAAAAACTGTGTGATAATAAAACATGTTTTTGCTAAGTCACCACGAAGATTGTGATGATATGTTTTGCAGCAATATAAAATTTCAAATACTTAAATATTTTTAACAAAAAATAAAGACTAATTTTTTAAATATTGTAAAATGAAAAGAAAAATATAGGAGAAAATGGCATTATTTTGCATTTTTACGTATCTTTTTAATGTCTGATTTAGTAGAAAACAATTGTACACTTTTATCTCCTTGTATAGTCATTATCTTGAGATATCATGTATTATGTAGCCTCTGGAAAACTCCACTGTACACTCATGAAAGAATGAAAGTCCAAAAGGCAAGTAACATTTTAGTAGTAGTATGAATATAGTTTGACCATGCAGATTCTCTGGAAGAGTCTTGGAGACCTCCTTGGGATCACTAGACTACTACGCTTTTGAAAGTTGCTAGACTAGAATTGCTAAAGATTAAATTTTTAGTAGTCTCCTGCTTCATCACCAATAGAGTATTTAATTGTAGATTGACAGGATTATAAAAAATAACCTAAATTATATGATACTTTCAGCTTCCTTGCCTATTTCTTGCTTGATTTCTGATTTTGTCCTTGAGTTTGTCTGTGCTCTGCTCCTCGTGATAAGCAAATGAAAAGATTTCTCAGTTTAGCTTGTAAGAGGATTGGTAGGAATATGGGGGCTTAAATGTATCTTTCTGATTCAGGGGTTGAACCTACATTTCCTGCACCTGGCAGGCAGATTCTTTACCACAGTGCCACCTGGGAAATTCCATGGACTGTAGTCCACCAGGCTCCTTTTTCCATGGGATTTCCCAGGCAAGAATACTGGAGTGGGTTGCCATTTCCTTCTTCTGGGGAATTTCCTGATCCATAGATCGAACCCACACCTCTTGCATTGCAGGTAAATTCTTTACCGCTGAGTCACCAGGGAAGGCCCCCTGTCTGATAGTCAGCGACAAAATGGCTCTTCATTTTTAGAGCCACAAAGAACTTAATTCTGCCAACAATCATATGAACCTGGAAAGGGATCCTGAGATTCAGGAAGAAACATGGGTAGCCTGACCATCACCTTGAGTAAACCATTTAAATCATGCTGAAACTCCTGGTCTATAAAAACTGTGTGATAATAAAACATGTTTTTGCTAAGTCACCACGAAGATTGTGATGATATGTTTTGCAGCAATATAAAATTTCAAATACTTAAATATTTTTAACAAAAAATAAAGACTAATTTTTTAAATATTGTAAAATGAAAAGAAAAATATAGGAGAAAATGGCATTATTTTGCATTTTTACGTATCTTTTTAATGTCTGATTTAGTAGAAAACAATTGTACACTTTTATCTCCTTGTATAGTCATTATCTTGAGATATCATGTATTATGTAGCCTCTGGAAAACTCCACTGTACACTCATGAAAGAATGAAAGTCCAAAAGGCAAGTAACATTTTAGTAGTAGTATGAATATAGTTTGACCATGCAGATTCTCTGGAAGAGTCTTGGAGACCTCCTTGGGATCACTAGACTACTACGCTTTTGAAAGTTGCTAGACTAGAATTGCTAAAGATTAAATTTTTAGTAGTCTCCTGCTTCATCACCAATAGAGTATTTAATTGTAGATTGACAGGATTATAAAAAATAACCTAAATTATATGATACTTTCAGCTTCCTTGCCTATTTCTTGCTTGATTTCTGATTTTGTCCTTGAGTTTGTCTGTGCTCTGCTCCTCGTGATAAGCAAATGAAAAAGATCTTTGCTCAGTTTAGCTTGTAAGAGGATTGGTAGGAATATGCTTAATATGTAATGGATTGGGATAGAGGTTTTTCTTGAAATGATTCTGGACTCTTTTGACTGTAGCCTTCACCTGCAAAGCTGCTGCAAGCCATTGAGAAATTTGGTTTAAAACTCAGAAACAGTTTTCAAAATGTGTTTTTTAAATTTGTAAGTGGTTTATAGAAATTTTCACTTGTATCTTTAATTATATATATCCATTTTCATATACATTCTGTATTTAATAATGGCACAAGTGTGTATTTTTCTTAAGTGGTTTTATTTTAACTTTGTGTGATCTCTTTTATCCTTAAAGAATGATTTCATGCATCTCAAGATAGCTCAATATATGATAAATTGCTGTTGTCTTAAGATTTGGGGTAGAGTTTGCTGTTAGGAACATTAATACAGAACCATGTGGGTTTCTTTAGTAATCTATGGCTACTCTAGTTTTTTTTAAACAAATAATGCAACAAAAATAAATAATGTAGAGAATCAAAATTGTTATTACCTATCATCAGCTATTTCTGTTTCTGTGATATAGACCTGAGAGATGCTTATATATATTATTTGACATAGTGGCAGTTTTGTGCTATGATTGGAGCTCTTTGGCTGGAAAGGTCTTTCAAGGTTGGTTTGAAGGTTGTTGGTGGAATAGTTCTCACTGTGCTTACCTAATTACACAGTGCTTGAACTGGAAAATTAAACTTAAGGGTGACCTCCCTTCTCTACAGATGCAACCATCTTCCATTTCTTTCTTTTCAGTTCTTTTATCATGTTTCCATTTTTTTTTGTTTGTCTATTTCTTAGGTATTAGTTCTTATTTTTTTATCAGTAATATTTTCAAATTCTTATTGAGGTTTGTATTTATACAATATTTTAAACTATTTTAGTCTTCTTTTTTTCTGTGTGAGAGTTGAATTGTGTTAATAGAGCAGAACTGACAAATTTTAGTTACATCCCTCAGAAAAAGTTTATATTTTTCATACAAACAAGACTGCAAGACTATAGAATAAATGAACTCAAAATTGTTATGATGTAAAACCACTTTTTCACTCTAGTGGTATTCATTTGTATAAATTTTTTGACATACTTGACAGTTTTGATGTTGATTTAAAATTTCTTTTTGGAATGTCTTAAGAAACTCATTTGTTTTGGTGACTTTGCTTAGGAAGAATTAGAGTGATGTGAATAGAAAGGTTTATGAAATTTTGGTTTTTTTTTCATTGCAGTATTTTCCGCTTCTGCCTAAATATATTTTGATCCAGTGCTTTAGTGCACCTTTGTGTTTTACTTTCTTGAAAAAATACGAGATTTGGGTGTTATGTTTATAGCCAAGGCCTAAATTGGTCTTTTACTTGCATTTTCACATTATCTTTCCTTTTTATATTCTGGAAGCACTTATAAATTGTAAACGTAGCTTACATTTTAAATGAGAGCATCTATAAGGAGTTTTTGAATGGCAATGACATGGTATTGCTTTGTAAGTAGTAAGAGGTGGATGGTCATTCTAACTTTGTCACCAACCACTTGGACAAAAGAATCCATCTCCCATTCTGTAAAATGAGGACATTTAGATTGTGTATTAAATGTGATGGTTATTGGATTACCTATCATCAGCTATTTCTGTTTCTGTGATATAGACCTGAGAGATGCTTATATATATTATTTGACATAGTGGCAGTTTTGTGCTATGATTGGAGCTCTTTGGCTGGAAAGGTCTTTCAAGGTTGGTTTGAAGGTTGTTGGTGGAATAGTTCTCACTGTGCTTACCTAATTACACAGTGCTTGAACTGGAAAATTAAACTTAAGGGTGACCTCCCTTCTCTACAGATGCAACCATCTTCCATTTCTTTCTTTTCAGTTCTTTTATCATGTTTCCATTTTTTTTTGTTTGTCTATTTCTTAGGTATTAGTTCTTATTTTTTTATCAGTAATATTTTCAAATTCTTATTGAGGTTTGTATTTATACAATATTTTAAACTATTTTAGTCTTCTTTTTTTCTGTGTGAGAGTTGAATTGTGTTAATAGAGCAGAACTGACAAATTTTAGTTACATCCCTCAGAAAAAGTTTATATTTTTTCATACAAACAAGACTGCAAGACTATAGAATAAATGAACTCAAAATTGTTATGATGTAAAACCACTTTTTCACTCTAGTGGTATTCATTTGTATAAATTTTTTGACATACTTGACAGTTTTGATGTTGATTTAAAATTTCTTTTTGGAATGTCTTAAGAAACTCATTTGTTTTGGTGACTTTGCTTAGGAAGAATTAGAGTGATGTGAATAGAAAGGTTTATGAAATTTTGGTTTTTTTTTCATTGCAGTATTTTCCGCTTCTGCCTAAATATATTTTGATCCAGTGCTTTAGTGCACCTTTGTGTTTTACTTTCTTGAAAAAATACGAGATTTGGGTGTTATGTTTATAGCCAAGGCCTAAATTGGTCTTTTACTTGCATTTTCACATTATCTTTCCTTTTTATATTCTGGAAGCACTTATAAATTGTAAACGTAGCTTACATTTTAAATGAGAGCATCTATAAGGAGTTTTTGAATGGCAATGACATGGTATTGCTTTGTAAGTAGTAAGAGGTGGATGGTCATTCTAACTTTGTCACCAACCACTTGGACAAAAAGAATCCATCTCCCATTCTGTAAAATGAGGACATTTAGATTGTGTATTAAATGTGATAGGATACCACTGTAGGCTTTAAAATGGGAGTAACAAGATAGTATGTATATTTTCATATGGTTATTTTATTATGTAAGAATTGTTTGCAGGAGACAAGTGTTAATGCAGAGAGAGGTTATGCTATTGTCTAGAAGAGAGATGTTGGTGACTTGAGCTGAATTGTAGCTCAGCAAAGGTCGATGTTGTTGGATTTGTGTTCCATTTTGAAGATGAAGTTGACAGAATCTACTACTGATAGACTGACTATATGTGGTGGAGTGTGAAAAAAGAGATCAAGTATAACTCCTAGTTATCTAAGAAAGGAGAAACTGAGAACTTCTGTTTGCCATGTTATGTTTGAGATGACATTTTGACTTCCATTTGGATACGTCAAATTGATGGACACATGAATTTGGAATTTGGAGGTATAGCACATATGAGTTTGAAGTTCTAAGGAAAGGTAAGGGCAAAGGTATAACATGTAGAAGGCATTTAAAGCCATGGGATCTAAATCACTTAGGAAAAATATGTAGATTAAAGAACAGAAGAGATCTACAACATAGCCACAATAGAGCCTTGGACATTTGCAACATTTAGAGATAGAAGAGAGGAGTAAGAGCTAGCAAAAGAGGCTGAGGGAAAAAAAAAAGGTTATCTAGAAGAGGAAAATTAGGAGACTATGTCTCAGGAACAAAGAGTGAAGATGGTTTAAGAACCATGGGTAGCATAGCATCAGTGTCAAATGCTTGAGTGAAGTTAAGACAAGAACAGAGAATTGTTTTGGAATATGGCAACGTGGAAGTCACTGATGAGAGAAATTTCAGTGGAGTATTAGTGATGGAAAATCTATTGCTATAGATTGAGAATAAAGTATGAATGAGGACATAGACATAGCAATTATAGACAACTTTTTCAAAACATGTTTCTGAGAAGAGGAACATAAAAATGGGGCAGTACCTAGAAGAGAATATGACATCAAGGGAGGTCCTTTTAAGATAGGAAGCAACATATTTATCCAATCCCTGATGACTTGCTTCACATTTAAAGTAAATGTTATTCATTTATCTTATTATTATTATATTATATAATAATATTATATATTATTATCTGCATAGTGACAGTTATGATTTCCAGTAATCATGTATGGATGTGAGAGATGGACAGTAAATAAGGTTGAGTGCCTAAGAATTGATGCTTTCAAATTACGGTGCTGGAGAAAACTCTTGAGAGTCCCTTGGACTGCAAGGAGGTCAAACCAGTCAATCCTAAAGGAAATCAACTCCGAATATTCATTGGAGGGACTATTGCTGAAGCTGAAGCTCCAGTACTTTGGCCACATGATGTGAAGAACCAACTCACTGGGAAAGATGCTGGTGCTGGGAAAGAGGCTAATGCTTGGAAAGACTGAAGGCCACAGGAGAAGAGTGTCAGAGGATGTGATGATTAGATAGCATTACTGGCTCACCGACTTAATGGGCATGAATTTGAGCAAATTCCAAGGTATAGAGCACAGAGGAGTTCAGTCTGCTGCAGTCCATTTGGTCACAAAGGGTTGGCTACAGTTTAGCTGCTGAACAACGACAACTACAATCATTAGAGCCAAGAGGTTTGTAAAATAGATTCAATAATAAATAAACTAGATATTTTAGAAAGGAGTTTGCAAGAAAAATGGAAGCTAGGTGGAAAATTGCTAGAACAGATCTTATTTTTGTTATGCTTTAATTTCTTTTCTACTTTCAGATTTGGTGCTTAATCAGCTTCACTCTTAAGTAGCTCTGGGTTCTCTGATTAGTCTTGATTTCTGTCCATTTCTGTTTGGAATATGGAAAAAACGGTGGAAGTCAAATGCTGAGTGAAGTTAAGACAAGAACAGAGAATTGTTTTGGAATATGGCAACGTGGAAGTCACTGATGAGAGAAATTTCAGTGGAGTATTAGTGATGGAAAATCTATTGCTATAGATTGAGAATAAAGTATGAATGAGGACATAGACATAGCAATTATAGACAACTTTTTCAAAACATGTTTCTGAGAAGAGGAACATAAAAATGGGGCAGTACCTAGAAGAGAATATGACATCAAGGGAGGTCCTTTTAAGATAGGAAGCAACATATTTATCCAATCCCTGATGACTTGCTTCACATTTAAAGTAAATGTTATTCATTTATCTTATTATTATTATATTATATAATAATATTATATATTATTATCTGCATAGTGACAGTTATGATTTCCAGTAATCATGTATGGATGTGAGAGATGGACAGTAAATAAGGTTGAGTGCCTAAGAATTGATGCTTTCAAATTACGGTGCTGGAGAAAACTCTTGAGAGTCCCTTGGACTGCAAGGAGGTCAAACCAGTCAATCCTAAAGGAAATCAACTCCGAATATTCATTGGAGGGACTATTGCTGAAGCTGAAGCTCCAGTACTTTGGCCACATGATGTGAAGAACCAACTCACTGGGAAAGATGCTGGTGCTGGGAAAGAGGCTAATGCTTGGAAAGACTGAAGGCCACAGGAGAAGAGTGTCAGAGGATGTGATGATTAGATAGCATTACTGGCTCACCGACTTAATGGGCATGAATTTGAGCAAATTCCAAGGTATAGAGCACAGAGGAGTTCAGTCTGCTGCAGTCCATTTGGTCACAAAGGGTTGGCTACAGTTTAGCTGCTGAACAACGACAACTACAATCATTAGAGCCAAGAGGTTTGTAAAATAGATTCAATAATAAATAAACTAGATATTTTAGAAAGGAGTTTGCAAGAAAAATGGAAGCTAGGTGGAAAATTGCTAGAACAGATCTTATTTTTGTTATGCTTTAATTTCTTTTCTACTTTCAGATTTGGTGCTTAATCAGCTTCACTCTTAAGTAGCTCTGGGTTCTCTGATTAGTCTTGATTTCTGTCCATTTCTAAGGACCAGGCATGGCTAACTGGATTTTTTTAGTTGATAGGATTGGATCAAAATACATGTAGATTTGCATTTATTTGCATAGGGTTTCCTGCTTTGGCTGAACCAAGGGTAAAAGTTTTGTTTGCTTACCTTTTCACCAAGGGAGGAAAGAGGATCTATGAAGGAAGCTTAGAGGATGTCTGCTCTCTGTCCACTTTTGTCAGCTAGGTCTGGGTCCTGTAGAGCAAGTGATTTTAGGTAAAAGAGCTATTTTCAGAAGAAGCACAGCCACAAGTGGTGAATCTTCAAATTCCAGATGACAGAATATATAATACAGAATCGATCATATCATTCTTTTTAAAATATTGCGTTTTATTGACTTAAAGGCCACCACACTTCCATATATCCTCCCACTTCTGTGGCAGCTTCTTGTCTTTTACACTTCTTCTGATGACAGTGTGGAACTTAGCTCCCTGATGCACTGTCCTTTTCATTTTTTCTTTCTTTCTATCTTTCTTTTCTTTTTTTAACTATTTTGAGCTTTCTCTTTAGGTGATCTCATCTACTTGCTAGATTGAAATCATTATTGACACCCTGACGCTTTCTAAATTTATATCTTTGGCTGAGAGCTCTTCTCTGAACTCTGGAGTGACATGTCCAGTTGCTTACTTATTTGTCTTTCTAGCGATCTTATATGTTCCTTAAATTCAGCAACTCATCGTTTTCCTCTTCCCTTTCTTTCAATCTGTTCCTCCTTTAACATTCTCTTTCTCAGCAGTTTAAATCTGCTTTCAAAAAAGGTATAGAGCACAGAGGAGTTCAGTCTGCTGCAGTCCATTTGGTCACAAAGGGTTGGCTACAGTTTAGCTGCTGAACAACGACAACTACAATCATTAGAGCCAAGAGGTTTGTAAAATAGATTCAATAATAAATAAACTAGATATTTTAGAAAGGAGTTTGCAAGAAAAATGGAAGCTAGGTGGAAAATTGCTAGAACAGATCTTATTTTTGTTATGCTTTAATTTCTTTTCTACTTTCAGATTTGGTGCTTAATCAGCTTCACTCTTAAGTAGCTCTGGGTTCTCTGATTAGTCTTGATTTCTGTCCATTTCTAAGGACCAGGCATGGCTAACTGGATTTTTTTAGTTGATAGGATTGGATCAAAATACATGTAGATTTGCATTTATTTGCATAGGGTTTCCTGCTTTGGCTGAACCAAGGGTAAAAGTTTTGTTTGCTTACCTTTTCACCAAGGGAGGAAAGAGGATCTATGAAGGAAGCTTAGAGGATGTCTGCTCTCTGTCCACTTTTGTCAGCTAGGTCTGGGTCCTGTAGAGCAAGTGATTTTAGGTAAAAGAGCTATTTTCAGAAGAAGCACAGCCACAAGTGGTGAATCTTCAAATTCCAGATGACAGAATATATAATACAGAATCGATCATATCATTCTTTTTAAAATATTGCGTTTTATTGACTTAAAGGCCACCACACTTCCATATATCCTCCCACTTCTGTGGCAGCTTCTTGTCTTTTACACTTCTTCTGATGACAGTGTGGAACTTAGCTCCCTGATGCACTGTCCTTTTCATTTTTTCTTTCTTTCTATCTTTCTTTTCTTTTTTTAACTATTTTGAGCTTTCTCTTTAGGTGATCTCATCTACTTGCTAGATTGAAATCATTATTGACACCCTGACGCTTTCTAAATTTATATCTTTGGCTGAGAGCTCTTCTCTGAACTCTGGAGTGACATGTCCAGTTGCTTACTTATTTGTCTTTCTAGCGATCTTATATGTTCCTTAAATTCAGCAACTCATCGTTTTCCTCTTCCCTTTCTTTCAATCTGTTCCTCCTTTAACATTCTCTTTCTCAGCAGATTTTAAGACTCTGCTTGATTACTTAAGAAAGAAACCAGAGAGTCATTTTTGATTCCTCTCTTGACCCTCAAACACCACCTCCCATTCCTGTGGCAAATCAGTCATTTTGTCTTGTTGATTTAACACCTAGTGTTTGTCTTCCTTTGTCTCCATTTTACTGCTCTCATTCTAATTCAGGTCAACTAATATCTGGCTTTGACTACTTTATCAGCTTTCTTATCGATGCTCTTGCATCCACATGTGGTGAGATAATTTTGGGGTGAATTAATGATGTCTCCACTTCTCCCTTTTCTCATGATATAATGAGGAGAAGGAAATTACTTGAAAGAAAGGAACTGTGTCTATTGCATACATTCAGTATCAGTATCTTATAGTCATGATGGAAAAGAATTAAAAAAAGAAAAAGGATTTTGAATGGGAACTCTGTTTTCTTTTTTTCAGTTTTCAACTGTGTTTATTATTATTTTTTAATACCAAAAACATTTTCATTGGGATGTAGTCAGTGAACAACTTTGTGATAGTTTCAGGTGAACAGTGAAGGAACTCGGCCATACATATACATGTATCCATTCACTCTTCAACCACCCCTCGTTTCCAGGCTAGTGTGTAGCATTGAGCAGAGTTCTATGTGCTATACGATAGATTTTGTTCATTATCCATTTCAAACAAGGCAGTGTGTACATGACTTTCAGAGTCCCCAACCATTCCTTTCCTGATGCAGCCATAAGGTCTCTAAGTCTCTGAGCCTCTTTCCGTTTCCTAAATAAGTTCATTTTTATCATTTCTTTTTTGGATCCACATAAAAGAGATGTCATATGATATTTCTCCTTTTCTGTCTGACTGACTTCAGTTGGTATGACACTCTCTATGTCTGAATGGGAACTCTCGAAGACCAGTACTATTG
The DNA here is from genome assembly GCA_022376925.1 of Tragulus kanchil. Classification (NCBI taxonomy): domain Eukaryota; kingdom Metazoa; phylum Chordata; class Mammalia; order Artiodactyla; family Tragulidae; genus Tragulus; species Tragulus kanchil. The sequence goes on from JAIOJX010000002.1 coordinate 60,513,395, forward strand.
TGCAGTATTTCATTTTCCCCTGTATATTGCTAAAGCCTGTTTATAATTGTGCCAAAGTTCATCATTTTTCATTTTCATATAATGAGAATGTGCAGTGAATATTTCTTTCTTGAAGAATCTAGGGATATTTGAAATTTACTCGGTTGAAGAGGCGCCTTGTGAAGGCCGGGTTGCAAGCTCAGGTTGAGTGCTTGGTGTCCCAGGGCTCTCATCATTTCTATACTGTGGTTCCCAGACAGTGGAGCTATTAGAGATGGAGTTGGACCTTATTCCTGTGGATGTTACTCCCTGAAATTGTAGTGTGGCTTCTAGTTGTTCTCTTGATAGTTATCAAGGGAATATTTACTCAGAACGAACAGCCCTGGTATTGGCGGGACTTAACCAGTCTGTGTTTTCAGAGATCTTGGTTCTCTTTCCACTAACTGAACTTCTAGGTGTCAGAGCAGATAATCACTCTGGATGTTTTCATTCCGGAGATTAAATCTAGGGTTGGGTGCTCTGCAGCCTGACTCTCGAATCCTATAGGAAAGCTATTTCTGCTGTTGCCAGCATGTGGGTGTGGGGCCTGCTCTGGCAAGGGCTGCCCTGGGCTGTTGAAATGGCCCTGCGGTCCTCCTAACGGTGTAGCTGGGATCACAGCATAGCAGGATGAGCACTCACAGATCCAGCCTACACAGAGGAGTCATGGAGATGATAATAATGGCGGGACTTCATACATTTGTGGAGGTTTTCACTTTCCTTTCTGAATTAGATGGTAGAAACTGTTGAGTCTGTTTTGCTGCAGTGTTAAAATAGGGAGATGGATACAGAGTTCAAGCTCTGGGAAATACTACGGAATTCTTTTGTATATCAGAAATCAGCAGTGTCAGCACATTTTAAAAAACTGATCGTGAAAGCTGCTGTAGGAATGTTGAACTAAATTCTTTTCTGAATTTTATCTGACATCTTTAGACTTGTATACTTATTTAGGTCTGAGCTCTTCTTCCTGTTTCATCCCCGGATGTACGTGTGTGGTCCACCCTAAGATGAAGCACAAGCCGATTTACATTTATTGAATGTCTTTTCTTTCCTTTTTTTGTTAGAAATTTTATCTGCTTCCTGTTTCTTTGCTTATTTGTTACCCCTTAGGTAAATGGTTTCATGGTCCTGCCTCAGGAACATATTTACAATGCAGGATTTAATTTGAAAAACATAAAGACACCTTGTTCTCTGGGCCATCTTTCTTAATAAGCTTTAGATTTTTATCAGATACTTCAGAAAGTCAGTGGAACAAGAATATTGTAATAGAAGAGATAGTGCAGTTGTATTAATTGCACACGGAGACCTACTGATCTATACTTTAAGAAAATGAAAGATCCTTTTAGTGTTTCAGGGATTTTTTTTTTTATAGATTGTACATACTATGTAGCATTCTTTCACTAATTGATTAGTAATGTTTAGGTGTTTGCTTGTGTGGAGCACTTTAATGGAAATACTTTGGTACTCTTAAAAATTAAAAATAAACCCAAATATCTTTAGAACTGGGCATGTTTACAACATAAAACTTCTAGGTGCCCCACAAAAGGCAAAATAATCACTCTGGATGTTTTCATCCGGAGATTAAATCTAGGGTTGGGTGCTCTGCAGCCTGACTCGAATCCTATAGGAAAGCTATTTCTGCTGTTGCCAGCATGTGGGTGTGGGGCCTGCTCTGGCAAGGGCTGCCCTGGGCTGTTGAAATGGCCTCGGTCCTCCTAACGGTGTAGCTGGGATCACAGCATAGCAGGATGAGCACTCACAGATCCAGCCTACACAGAGGAGTCATGGAGATGATAATAATGGCGGGACTTCATACATTTGTGGAGGTTTTCACTTTCCTTTCTGAATTAGATGGTAGAAACTGTTGAGTCTGTTTTGCTGCAGTGTTAAAATAGGGAGATGGATACAGAGTTCAAGCTCTGGGAAATACTACGGAATTCTTTTGTATATCAGAAATCAGCAGTGTCAGCACATTTTAAAAAACTGATCGTGAAAGCTGCTGTAGGAATGTTGAACTAAATTCTTTTCTGAATTTTATCTGACATCTTTAGACTTGTATACTTATTTAGGTCTGAGCTCTTCTTCCTGTTTCATCCCCGGATGTACGTGTGTGGTCCACCCTAAGATGAAGCACGCGATTTACATTTATTGAATGTCTTTTCTTTCCTTTTTTTGTTAGAAATTTTATCTGCTTCCTGTTTCTTTGCTTATTTGTTACCCCTTAGGTAAATGGTTTCATGGTCCTGCCTCAGGAACATATTTACAATGCAGGATTTAATTTGAAAAACATAAAGACACCTTGTTCTCTGGGCCATCTTTCTTAATAAGCTTTAGATTTTTATCAGATACTTCAGAAAGTCAGTGGAACAAGAATATTGTAATAGAAGAGATAGTGCAGTTGTATTAATTGCACACGGAGACCTACTGATCTATACTTTAAGAAAATGAAAGATCCTTTTAGTGTTTCAGGGATTTTTTTTTTTATAGATTGTACATACTATGTAGCATTCTTTCACTAATTGATTAGTAATGTTTAGGTGTTTGCTTGTGTGGAGCACTTTAATGGAAATACTTTGGTACTCTTAAAAATTAAAAATAAACCCAAATATCTTTAGAACTGGGCATGTTTACAACATAAAATTTGAATGTGCTGTAAGTGGTTGTGCCTTAGACACTTGTATCTTTAAGAAGAGTATAATTTCCTAATATTTATTAATTCATTTAATTTTTTAATTTGCATTAAATTTCTTAAGATATTTTGCTTGTTGCGGTAGGTATTTATAAACCAAGATTCTTAAATATTAATAATTTTAATTTAAGGGTTACACACCAAATATTTTTGAGGATAATATTAAGAAGTTAGTGCTCAGTTTTGTTTTTTTCATTCATTTGGATGTTTCATAGTACTAATTAAACTATTTCCCTTACTATAAAATTTTAAGAACTTATTGATAAAGAGTTTTAACATTTCAAAAGCTTTTGCTGCATACTCCTAAATATTTCTCAAAAAGGTTCTATCAGTATACAGTCCTGACGATAAATGTGGTTTAAGAGTGTCAGTTCTCTGACTTTCTGGCCAATACTTTGCCAATTTAATAGACAAATCAATTATGGTATTATTTTTATTTGAAGTTTTGAGATTGCTTTAAAATGTTGAAATTTTTAGTGTTGATTGGCATTTTTGCTGTCATCTTCAGTGAAATTTCCTGTGCCACTTAATGTTTCTTAACATCTCTTCTTCTGTGGGAACTCTAGTTAACATCATCATTTCCATTGGGGAGCTAAAGATTCTGGTAGAATGGCCACAGAGGAAACAATTGCTACCAGCTGTACCGTTAGCGAGCATTAATGCCTCTCTGCAGGACTAGATTTAAGTATGAAACTGACCTTACTTGAAGGACATTCTGAATTTATTTTGTTTTTGCAGAAAGGGGTAAGCAAAAGCATTGTATCTCTTCAGTATCTAATGAATGGAGATATAGAACCTTGCACAAAGAACTCCTATAAATATTTGTTGCATAAATAAATATGGTAAATAAAATTTGAATGTTGTACATACTATGTAGCATTCTTTCACTAATTGATTAGTAATGTTTAGGTGTTTGCTTGTGTGGAGCACTTTAATGGAAATACTTTGGTACTCTTAAAAATTAAAAATAAACCCAAATATCTTTAGAACTGGGCATGTTTACAACATAAAATTTGAATGTGCTGTAAGTGGTTGTGCCTTAGACACTTGTATCTTTAAGAAGAGTATAATTTCCTAATATTTATTAATTCATTTAATTTTTTAATTTGCATTAAATTTCTTAAGATATTTTGCTTGTTGCGGTAGGTATTTATAAACCAAGATTCTTAAATATTAATAATTTTAATTTAAGGGTTACACACCAAATATTTTTGAGGATAATATTAAGAAGTTAGTGCTCAGTTTTGTTTTTTTCATTCATTTGGATGTTTCATAGTACTAATTAAACTATTTCCCTTACTATAAAATTTTAAGAACTTATTGATAAAGAGTTTTAACATTTCAAAAGCTTTTGCTGCATACTCCTAAATATTTCTCAAAAAGGTTCTATCAGTATACAGTCCTGACGATAAATGTGGTTTAAGAGTGTCAGTTCTCTGACTTTCTGGCCAATACTTTGCCAATTTAATAGACAAATCAATTATGGTATTATTTTTATTTGAAGTTTTGAGATTGCTTTAAAATGTTGAAATTTTTAGTGTTGATTGGCATTTTTGCTGTCATCTTCAGTGAAATTTCCTGTGCCACTTAATGTTTCTTAACATCTCTTCTGTGGGAACTCTAGTTAACATCATCATTTCCATTGGGGAGCTAAAGATTCTGGTAGAATGGCCACAGAGGAAACAATTGCTACCAGCTGTACCGTTAGCGAGCATTAATGCCTCTCTGCAGGACTAGATTTAAGTATGAAACTGACCTTACTTGAAGGACATTCTGAATTTATTTTGTTTTTGCAGAAAGGGGTAAGCAAAAGCATTGTATCTCTTCAGTATCTAATGAATGGAGATATAGAACCTTGCACAAAGAACTCCTATAAATATTTGTTGCATAAATAAATATGGTAAATAAAAGATACATAATGTTATTGTTAGAATCTTGGTAGCAATAATTTGATTTCTTAAATAGTTCATAGTGAGGTTTCTCCCACATACTGAATATTTTACAGTTTGTAAAATATATTTATATATGTTTTGATATAATAATAACCCTGACCATATGATGTAGTTTATTTTACACTTGAAGAAACCATAGCTCAGATATATAAAGTGAACATCTGGAGGTTTTATGGCTAGGTAAGGTTGGAGTCAGTACTTAAATTCAGGGTGTTTGACTTCGAGTGCTATATTCTTTCTGTCTTATAGAAGTCTCTGATATTTACGTTACTTGTGATCGTTCAGTATATAGAAAATTAAAAACAAATATCAGCTATAAATATTCTTTATAATATTTAAGATATTTATAACAAATTATGAGGTCCATCTAATGCACAATGTTTTTGGTTGCAAACGTTGGTTGTTTTTCTATTTATGGACCTTATGACATGATGTGGTAGGCCAAAACAAACAAAGAAACATAGAAATTGAGAACTGAATTAAGCCCTGAACAGTTTCCTATACAGCTTTGGGATGTGAGTAAAAACCGACTTTTTCATAAAATGTAGGCTTCTTATTTATTAAACATCTACTCTCTACTAGGCATTGTGGTAGACAGATAAAACAAATGTGGGCCTTACTCTCATGGAACTGAGAATGAAAGACAAACTTTTTTCAAGTAAATACATAGTTATATTTTTATCAATTGCTGTGAAGAAAAAGTATAGGGTACCATAAAAGTGCGTTTTAAGAACCTAATCTAGGTCAAAGAAAGTCTTCTTGAGAAAGTGACATTTGAGCTCTTAAGGATGAGTAGGAGAAGGTGAAAAGTGATAATGAGTTGGGGAAGTCGGAGAAATCTCTTCTGGGATCTTGAAAGAACTGTAAGGAAGCCAGCCAGTAGTGTGTGTTAGATAGTGACAGCTGGAAAATTAGGCTCCCAGGAAGGCAGCTGCTCTATTGTCTACTTAAAATAAGCCATTTTGAGGCTCATTCCAGTAGTCTTTCTACTGCCTAGACCATTTTTGAAACTCTTTTGCTGTGAGCTTGCCTGAAGATTTAATTTCGAAACACAAAATAAAAAGTTTTTTTAATGACAGATTGTTTTGCAATTGGATCACCTTCTTATTTAATAAGCTTACTTTAAAATGGCTTTGGGGCTTCCCTGGTGGTCCAGTGGGTAAGGACACTGCCTTGCAGTGCAAGGGGCACCAGTATGGTCCCTGGCCTGGGAAGATCCCACGTGCCACGGAGTGGCTGATGTGTCCAACTACTGAGCCAGAGCTCTGGAGCGCATGCGCCTAGAGCCGGTGCTCTGCAATGAGAGAGACCACTGCGATGGGAGGCCCACACAGGCCAAAGAATTAAGACGGATGAAAATAAATAAATGAAAGACCGATAGAAGTGGCCAAATAAAATAAAATAAAATAGCTTTGGATTATTTAGAAACATTTAAAAAAAATTGTTTATTTATTTATGTTTGGTTGAGCTGGGTGTTCATTTCTGTACATGGGCTTTCTCTAGTTGTGGTGAGTGGGCTTCTCATTGTGCGTGCTTCTCTTGTGGAGCACAGGCTTTAGGCCTACAGGCTTTACTATTCATAGCACATGGGCTCAGTAGTTGTGGTACATGGAATTAGTTGCTTTGTGGCATGTGGAATCTTCTCAGAGCAGGGATTGAACCCGTGTCTCATGAATTAGCAGATGGATTCTTATCCACTGTACCACCAGGGGAGTCTCCTATTTATAAAAATGGAAGCTACCCATAAGGTGTTGGAGATATCGTGCTCAGTCATGTGATCTTGGCATATAGGGTACCATAAAAGTGCGTTTTAAGAACCTAATCTAGGTCAAAGAAAGTCTTCTTGAGAAAGTGACATTTGAGCTCTTAAGGATGAGTAGGAGAAGGTGAAAAGTGATAATGAGTTGGGGAAGTCGGAGAAATCTCTTCTGGGATCTTGAAAGAACTGTAAGGAAGCCAGCCAGTAGTGTGTGTTAGATAGTGACAGCTGGAAAATTAGGCTCCCAGGAAGGCAGCTGCTCTATTGTCTACTTAAAATAAGCCATTTTGAGGCTCATTCCAGTAGTCTTTCTACTGCCTAGACCATTTTTGAAACTCTTTTGCTGTGAGCTTGCCTGAAGATTTAATTTCGAAACACAAAATAAAAAGTTTTTTTAATGACAGATTGTTTTGCAATTGGATCACCTTCTTATTTAATAAGCTTACTTTAAAATGGCTTTGGGGCTTCCCTGGTGGTCCAGTGGGTAAGGACACTGCCTTGCAGTGCAAGGGGCACCAGTATGGTCCCTGGCCTGGGAAGATCCCACGTGCCACGGAGTGGCTGATGTGTCCAACTACTGAGCCAGAGCTCTGGAGCGCATGCGCCTAGAGCCGGTGCTCTGCAATGAGAGAGACCACTGCGATGGGAGGCCCACACAGGCCAAAGAATTAAGACGGATGAAAATAAATAAATGAAAGACCGATAGAAGTGGCCAAATAAAATAAAATAAAATAGCTTTGGATTATTTAGAAACATTTAAAAAAAATTGTTTATTTATTTATGTTTGGTTGAGCTGGGTGTTCATTTCTGTACATGGGCTTTCTCTAGTTGTGGTGAGTGGGCTTCTCATTGTGCGTGCTTCTCTTGTGGAGCACAGGCTTTAGGCCTACAGGCTTTACTATTCATAGCACATGGGCTCAGTAGTTGTGGTACATGGAATTAGTTGCTTTGTGGCATGTGGAATCTTCTCAGAGCAGGGATTGAACCCGTGTCTCATGAATTAGCAGATGGATTCTTATCCACTGTACCACCAGGGGAGTCTCCTATTTATAAAAATGGAAGCTACCCATAAGGTGTTGGAGATATCGTGCTCAGTCATGTCTGACTCTTGGCAACCCCATGGACTGTAGCCCACCAGGCTCCTCTCTCCATGGGATTCTTGAGGCAAGAACATTGGAGTGGGTTGCCATTTCCTCCTCCAGGGGATGTTCCTAACCCAGGGATCAAAACTGTGTTTCTTGCATCTCCGGTGATAGCAGGTGGATTCTTTACCACTAGTGCCACCTGGGCATTCTGAGATACATATATAAAACTTATATACATATACATATATGTATAACTTTTGAAATTAAAATCTTAAAAATATATATTTCCATGTGCTTTAACTGAAATATACTTGCTTGCATTACTGGCAGGTAAGTTTCCTATTCATCTGTTGAGACTGATATATTTACAGATGGGCTTTCCTGATGACTCAGATGGTAATGAATCTGTTTGCAATGCAGGAGACCTAGGTTTGATTCCTGGGTCAGGATGATAACCTGGAGAGGGAAATGGCTACCCACTCCAGTGTTCTTTCCTGGAAAATTCCATGGACAGAAGAGCCTGGTGGGTCCATAGGGTCACAAAGATCACACTACTAAACGACTTACACTTTAACTTATTTTTTGTTCACAAATACATGTTTATTTTTGTGTATATGTGTGTGCCCTTGAATAGAAAATAGAGTAATAGCAAAGGAGCATATGCAGTAGAGTCCAAAGTAAAGCCTTTCATTCAAATGCTCTATCTTTTACAAGCTGTGTGATCTTTTTTGTTGTTGTTAATTTTGGCCTCTTTTATTGGTCGTTCATTTATTTATTTTCGTCTATCTTAATTCTTTGGCCTGTGTGGGCCTCCCATCGCAGTGGCCTCTCTCCTTGCAGAGCCCCTGTTCTGGGCACATGCGCTCCAGAGCACTGGCTCGTAATTGAACACACTGGTCCAGCCGCTCCGCAGCACCTGGGATCTTCCCGGGCCAGGGATCGAACAGGTGCCCCTTGCACTGCAAGGTGGACTCTTTACCCACTGGACCAGCAGGGAAGCCCAACCTGTGTGATCTTTACTGCCTTAGTACCTCAGTTACTTTTCATCTATAAAATGATAGCAATAAACAGAAAATAGTTTATTCTGTGTCATAAACAGATTAGTGTGCACCTATTAAATCTCTGGTGGCTCAGATGGTAAATTATCCACCTGCAATGTGGGAGACCTGTGTTCAGTCCCTGGGTTGGCAAAATCCCCTGGAGAAGGAAACAGAAACCTACTCCACTGAATCCCAAGGACAGAGGAGCCTGGCGGGCTGCAGTCAATGGGATCGTAAAGAGTTAGGCACGATTGAGTAACTAAGCACATCATTAAATCTAAAACAGTAACCAAAATAGACGCACTCTTGGTTGAGGACAAAACCATAATTGAAGATCGTAGTTTATAAAAGAATTACATTAGTTATTTAAAAGTTTATATTATTGCATGTTTACTTTGTGTCTCTTAAAAGTTTATACTATTTATTTTGTGTTGTTTTGTGACATGTTTATTCATGTCAAAAAATAAGTCACCAGTTTTTAAAAAATGTCTTAGTGTATTAATTGCCTATTTACTGATAGTGGCTTGTGTGCGGAAGGGGTTAGAAAGGTTGAGGCTAACAGTTGAGGGAAAAGAGGTAAAAGAGTGTATCTGTTAAGGAATGTCACAATTTAAAAGCAATTAAAGATCAATAAATACATTAATCATCGCATAAGTTGAGTTGATTTTTAAAATCTGGTTTACACACTACTTTTAGAGCATCTTTTGTAGCAAGATGGATGATTCTGCATGTAGAGTAACCTAAGATTTTATCTAAACCACAGTTACTCATTAAGAATGTATAGTGATCTGGGTGCCCTAAGACCATAGGTGCCTTCAGAAAATACTTTCTGAAAAATACTATGGCCACCATTATTGGAGTAAGTATTAGTTGATAAAGTCTCTCTGGCCTTGGTTGTATTTTTTTGATTTGTGGGAAAGCTCACATTTTATATGTACTGTTTGAGTTTTAATTGGTAAGGTATGATTTTTTTCTAACATTACATGAATAATCACGTCTGGGCCTCCCTGGTGGCTCAGATGGTAAAGAATCTGCCTGCAATGCAGGAGACCTGGATTCAATGCCTGGGTTGGGAAGATCTCCTCGAGAAGGGAATGGCTACCCACTCCAGTGTTCTTGCCTGGAGAATCCATGGACAGAGGAGCCTGGCGGGCTGTAGCCCATGGGGCTGCAAAGAGTGCACACAACTGAGCAACTAACGTACTTTCATACTATGTATGGCCTTTGAAAAAGGCCCAGACTGAACATTATTCACATTTCTTTAAAAATAAATAGATGAAGACATTTTAAAATTAAATAAGAAATTAAGATAGATAGCTAAGTACATGTTTTCCAGATAGCTCTTTAGAAGTATGGCATTATATATGCAGACAGTAAAAGCCTTATTGTCTTTTGTATTTTTATTGTTCCGTGTTATCAAAAGAAGGATCCACCACTTATTTTTTGAATGTTTTGGCCCTATGCAGCAGCCTGTACACTGATGAGGCACATGCTCTGTTGCCAGAGTTACTTATTTTTCAGGGAAAGAGAAAAGGGTTGGGGAATGTATAATTTCTCTCCCTCTTACCCAATAGTAGCACTGGGAAGATACCTTGTCCCATTTTTATTACTTCTGAGATTTTATTGCTGGCAGCCAGATGTGCTGAAACTCCTGACGACAGCATCTATTCATTGCATGTTTTTAATAGGCTTAGAGAAATATGAGTAGAGTACATGAAAGCAGCTCAGCTTCACACTTCAGCTGGGAATGCCCAAAAAGCTCAGTGCTGTTTAGAATTCTTGCTACAGTCAGGAGAAAGCCGAAAGCCGCACGGGTACTGAATCTTCTACGACTGAATTAGAAGAATAATGACTGTACAATTAACTATCAACCTCTGCTCATTTAAGCACAGTTTTTACAGAGCTCAGGAGAAATGTGGAACTTGATTGGCATGTTTTTATTTGATGGTGTCTGCAAATAGATGACTTTAAAGACAGGTGGTAAAGAAAAATAAGAGAAGGGGAAAAAAAAGAAGGAAAATGCAATTTGAGACATTGCGCCAGGTCTGCAATTCTGTTTTATCTCATTTTCATGGGGTTTTTTCATCCCCACCAAATATTTTACAAAATGATCTTTTTGGACAAACGCTGAACAATGCAAGGTGAGTAAAGCTAAACTGTATATTCTTTTAGAATTGCTGTTTTCAGAATAATAATCTTATGTCTGTAAAATTGTTCTGGATTGAAATATTAGTATTATAAAGGGTGTTGTCTTTTAATCTTAAGCATAAAATTTTATGTAGTTCTTAATTGATTTTAAAAAGGAAAATAAGCTTACTTCAAAGCACAAAAACATCTTAAATTTAATTAGCTTGACCTCTGAAACATAATACAGGCTCATGATTTCATTTTCTAATAAATAAAATAATTAATTTACAATGTCTGATGCATTTTTCCCTTTGTGATCACGGCAGTGATTGCATTGCATATGTAAGGATGGGGCATAACATAGAGTTAAATGTGAATTAGCAATCATAAGGGAAAAAAATCCACAAACTTAATTGCATTTGACATGTTTTGCCCATCCCCCTTATTTTTGAATGTTTTGGCCCTATGCAGCAGCCTGTACACTGATGAGGCACATGCTCTGTTGCCAGAGTTACTTATTTTTCAGGGAAAGAGAAAAGGGTTGGGGAATGTATAATTTCTCTCCCTCTTACCCAATAGTAGCACTGGGAAGATACCTTGTCCCATTTTTATTACTTCTGAGATTTTATTGCTGGCAGCCAGATGTGCTGAAACTCCTGACGACAGCATCTATTCATTGCATGTTTTTAATAGGCTTAGAGAAATATGAGTAGAGTACATGAAAGCAGCTCAGCTTCACACTTCAGCTGGGAATGCCCAAAAAGCTCAGTGCTGTTTAGAATTCTTGCTACAGTCAGGAGAAAGCCGAAAGCCGCACGGGTACTGAATCTTCTACGACTGAATTAGAAGAATAATGACTGTACAATTAACTATCAACCTCTGCTCATTTAAGCACAGTTTTTACAGAGCTCAGGAGAAATGTGGAACTTGATTGGCATGTTTTTATTTGATGGTGTCTGCAAATAGATGACTTTAAAGACAGGTGGTAAAGAAAAATAAGAGAAGGGGAAAAAAAAGAAGGAAAATGCAATTTGAGACATTGCGCCAGGTCTGCAATTCTGTTTTATCTCATTTTCATGGGGTTTTTTCATCCCCACCAAATATTTTACAAAATGATCTTTTTGGACAAACGCTGAACAATGCAAGGTGAGTAAAGCTAAACTGTATATTCTTTTAGAATTGCTGTTTTCAGAATAATAATCTTATGTCTGTAAAATTGTTCTGGATTGAAATATTAGTATTATAAAGGGTGTTGTCTTTTTAATCTTAAGCATAAAATTTTATGTAGTTCTTAATTGATTTTAAAAAGGAAAATAAGCTTACTTCAAAGCACAAAAACATCTTAAATTTAATTAGCTTGACCTCTGAAACATAATACAGGCTCATGATTTCATTTTCTAATAAATAAAATAATTAATTTACAATGTCTGATGCATTTTTCCCTTTGTGATCACGGCAGTGATTGCATTGCATATGTAAGGATGGGGCTAATAATCATATGTGATTTGTTGGAAAATGTGAATTAGCAATCATGCATGCTTTTTGTAAAACATGCAGAAGATGATTTCTAGGTCTAAGACATTTCTCTATGCAGGGTAGATCAATAATCATTTTAAACAAGCTATATTATAGAACTGCTAATAATGCTTCATAGGAGGCTGGCTAGTTTAGAAAGATGCTTTGTTATAAATTCCTATTGCTTTTTCAACCTGATCTTTTTTGGTGTGTGTGTGTGTGTGTGTGTGTCTGTGTGTGTGGTGAAGATTGTTAAATCATGGACATATGTTTTAGATGGTTTCACCGGCTTTCACTGGAACAGTTAGCTTATTAAAGAATGCTTTTAAAATGCAGTTTTATCACCCAGTTATTCCCTCATTTAAGTTGTTTGCCTTTTGAGAATTTCTGATGTTATGTACCTCGTACAGGAAAGACCACATTTTAACTAATACATGGGGAAAGACTGAGGAAGAAATACCGTGAACATGATAATGCACTGAAACCTTCTGGAAATTGAGGGAGAACCAAGAGTGCATAGAATATTGAGTAGTTTTTGCTGGTCTCTTGTAGGATCTCTGAGCAACGTGAGGCATCCTGTTTTGGAAATTAAAAAAAATATCTAATCCACTGTTTATGTTTTAACTTAGAAAATGGAAAGGAAGCTTTTAGAATTTGTTGACATTTAAAATGTTTACTGATATAAATATATCTATGACCTTTCCATGAAATATGGAATAACAGATCTATTTTTTATAAAATTTCATTTCTTTCCTCATACAGTTCTGTTCAGTTAACTAATTTGATTTTTTTGATATTCAGTTTTTGGACTTATTAAATATGAGTTATGAAATTCTGTGATATTCTAAAATAGGCTATATATATTTTAAGAAATTGTGTTTTTTTAGTTTAGTAATATACTACTGGAGTTTCTGTAATGATAAAAATAATCTGTATTGCATTTCACATTTATATAAAAGAGACAGCATGGCTTTCTTAAAATTTCCATAATCTGGAGCTGTCAGACTTAGGGTTGGTACTTACGTCTTCCCCTTGTTTGATTTCTGTTTCTTCTTCTGTTAGTGCCAAGAACTTTTGTGTTAAAAAATATTAGTGTTAGGTCTGGATGTACATTCACTTTAGAAGTTGTACTATTAAGAGCATGGTATGAAATTAGTTTTAAAATAAATGTTAGTACTTTTAAAATTAGAAAAATCTATTTTTTTTGAGGGCATTGTGTGCATCCTTATTAGTGTTCCTTTGCTTGGCTTTAAGTTTCTGTTCAGGTGGACATGCTCATAATTGCAATGCTTTCCTTATTAAGAACCTGGAGTTTTACGTTGCTGCTGTTAAACTTTAAATTGTGGAGTTTCTAATGCCTCTGTGAGATCAGCTTTATTTAAGTTAAAAATTTTTTTTATCTAAAATTATCTGAAACTACCAATTAATGAAGAATTTATTCTGTTTTAGGAGGAATGAATCCCTTACCTTTATGTATTTTTGACTTAGTAGTCTTATGAAAACATGGCATTTTTTAACATGTTGATCTATTGATTTTCATAAATGTGAACCACTTGATTTACATTTATTCAAGCAAAAACAATTATATAAATAGTTATTATTTTAGAAATAGGAAAGGTGAAAGTGAGTTTATATGAACTTGTAATTAATATCTCCACATATGCTAATGTTTTGGTTACTTTATGTTCGAATCAGATACTGTATTGTTGTTGTTGCCGTTGTTGTTTTTCATTCTTATTCTTCTTAGACATTGAATCAGAAAGTAACATGTAAACTGAAAAATCACTCTTGAAGAAAGTCTTATAGAACAAAGATGATCTGAGTATGTCATCAGATGTTGTGCTCTTATAAGAACTTTAAAAATGTATCTGAATAATAGGCCTTTCAACTTTGTGGACTGGACACAATGGTGGCCTTAAAGTTGAAGCATCAATTCTGTAACTATCACTCCGGAAAGAATAGTGTTGGTTGTTATTACATGAGTAATTATTATTTAATGGTATTAATTGAAATGAAGTATTCAACTAGTGTATTGTGACATTAGGTATGATCTGTAAAGTGACAGAAACATAATATCATAGATATGGACAATCACACTGTATTTTATTCTGCATTGCTTTCTAGGAGAAATTACTAGAATAGTACAGTGTGTCAATCATAGTCAATCTATTATTGAAAAAGAGCTCTTCCAAATAGTTTTCTTGAGACTTTTTCTTGGTAAATAATCTTGTCCCTAAAACCACAATTCAACTTTCATCAAATTTTCAGGTGGCACTTCTATGGCATACAAGCAATAAAAGATTAAAAAATTAAAATCTCCCATAATAATTATTCCAAAAGCATTGTCAGGTTCATCAGAGATTTTCAATATACAATAATATTTTTGTATCATAAGTCACTAAATCAGAGATAAGTATAGATTGTCAAAATATTTTATCATCTAATGAATAATTGAAATTTACTTACGGTTGAAAATAATCAAAATATTTTAGATGGATGGACACTGTGTTGGAAACTGTGTAGCATGGCTCTTAGGTTTTAAACTGAAAGATCTTAAGTGGTTCTCTTATCCTGTGGTTCTGGAGCACCACTTTTGTGCATAAAAGAGGTGGCAGGATACCATCCCCTTCTGTAGCGAAAATAAAACAACCAGAGCTCTATCTGTGTCTGCATCTGATATAAATCCACCTGATAGTTTTTGATGAAATGACCCTTTCATTTCAATTCTTATTATCAAAATTTCTTACTGTAAACTCATTTTCTCAAATTAAATGATTTATCAGATACAGATATTGCTAATGTTTTGGTTACTTTATTTTAACATTGTATTGTTGTTGTTGCCGTTGTTGTTTTTCATTCTTATTCTTCTTAGACATTGAATCAGAAAGTAACATGTAAACTGAAAAATCACTCTTGAAGAAAGTCTTATAGAACAAAGATGATCTGAGTATGTCATCAGATGTTGTGCTCTTATAAGAACTTTAAAAATGTATCTGAATAATAGGCCTTTCAACTTTGTGGACTGGACACAATGGTGGCCTTAAAGTTGAAGCATCAATTCTGTAACTATCACTCCGGAAAGAATAGTGTTGGTTGTTATTACATGAGTAATTATTATTTAATGGTATTAATTGAAATGAAGTATTCAACTAGTGTATTGTGACATTAGGTATGATCTGTAAAGTGACAGAAACATAATATCATAGATATGGACAATCACACTGTATTTTATTCTGCATTGCTTTCTAGGAGAAATTACTAGAATAGTACAGTGTGTCAATCATAGTCAATCTATTATTGAAAAAGAGCTCTTCCAAATAGTTTTCTTGAGACTTTTTCTTGGTAAATAATCTTGTCCCTAAAACCACAATTCAACTTTCATCAAATTTTCAGGTGGCACTTCTATGGCATACAAGCAATAAAAGATTAAAAAATTAAAATCTCCCATAATAATTATTCCAAAAGCATTGTCAGGTTCATCAGAGATTTTCAATATACAATAATATTTTTGTATCATAAGTCACTAAATCAGAGATAAGTATAGATTGTCAAAATATTTTATCATCTAATGAATAATTGAAATTTACTTACGGTTGAAAATAATCAAAATATTTTAGATGGATGGACACTGTGTTGGAAACTGTGTAGCATGGCTCTTAGGTTTTAAACTGAAAGATCTTAAGTGGTTCTCTTATCCTGTGGTTCTGGAGCACCACTTTTGTGCATAAAAGAGGTGGCAGGATACCATCCCCTTCTGTAGCGAAAATAAAACAACCAGAGCTCTATCTGTGTCTGCATCTGATATAAATCCACCTGATAGTTTTTGATGAAATGACCCTTTCATTTCAATTCTTATTATCAAAATTTCTTACTGTAAACTCATTTTCCCTCAAATTAAATGATTTAATCAGGATACAAAGATAATTCCTTTTGTTACCAGCAACAAAATCCTTAAGTACTAAATTCATTATGAAATCTAAGTCTCTGATCTTTGTCAGCAAACTGAAATGTTGGGATGCTAGAAGATATATTTTGAACAGTGTTCAGTGCCTTGAGTAGTCAGTTGCTTTGAGCAGTATTTAAATATAACATGATGATGATTCTCTTTTGCAATAAAATTTGTGGGAAAATGGACTTAATATTTTCTACATTTTTCCATTTTCTGATTTTTTAGTAATATTTCTCGTACTTTTCCTCTGAATCTGTGATTATTTCTCTAGTCTCTTAGTGTGTGTTTGAGTTTGTTGTGCTGGCTGGCCACAAAGGGGCATAATAGGACTGGAATTTACTCAGAATAGATATTAAAGATACATACTCTTCCTTTCCATCTGTCTATATATAATGAGTTATGCAGGCTTTAATATTTAAAGGTAAGATTTAAAAAACTACTAGATCGAAGAAGATTTGGATTTATTGGTGTTTTCAGTTACAAATAAGGTAACTATATGATTGGATTTGGCTGGTCTGACCCCAGTTTATGCCTGTTGTCCCTCATTGACTATTGTTAGTATTGCTTTTCCCCTCAAAAGTGTTATTATTTGACAATAAATCACAGAGCCACTCTAATTAGAAAACTGAAATGTAAAGCTTGAAATCATCTAGTGTCAATGGGTTCTTTTCCTCTGAAACATTGCTTTGGTTCTAAAACATCATCTTAAAGAAAATTTGATTTTGCAAAGTAAATATTTAACTATTTCATCTGTTAGTGCTTTGGATCAGAATATTTAGTCCTTTGCATAATGTTTACTATTGTTTTGGTTTGTAATTCACTATTGAATGGTTTTGGCTAATCAACTATTTGAAATTTGGAAAAACTTATTCTCATGGTTAATAACTACTTTGACATTGAAACCCCCAAAAACCAGAGCTCTATCTGTGTCTGCATCTGATATAAATCCACCTGATAGTTTTTGATGAAATGACCCTTTCATTTCAATTCTTATTATCAAAATTTCTTACTGTAAACTCATTTTCCCTCAAATTAAATGATTTAATCAGGATACAAAGATAATTCCTTTTGTTACCAGCAACAAAATCCTTAAGTACTAAATTCATTATGAAATCTAAGTCTCTGATCTTTGTCAGCAAACTGAAATGTTGGGATGCTAGAAGATATATTTTGAACAGTGTTCAGTGCCTTGAGTAGTCAGTTGCTTTGAGCAGTATTTAAATATAACATGATGATGATTCTCTTTTGCAATAAAATTTGTGGGAAAATGGACTTAATATTTTCTACATTTTTCCATTTTCTGATTTTTTAGTAATATTTCTCGTACTTTTCCTCTGAATCTGTGATTATTTCTCTAGTCTCTTAGTGTGTGTTTGAGTTTGTTGTGCTGGCTGGCCACAAAGGGGCATAATAGGACTGGAATTTACTCAGAATAGATATTAAAGATACATACTCTTCCTTTCCATCTGTCTATATATAATGAGTTATGCAGGCTTTAATATTTAAAGGTAAGATTTAAAAAACTACTAGATCGAAGAAGATTTGGATTTATTGGTGTTTTCAGTTACAAATAAGGTAACTATATGATTGGATTTGGCTGGTCTGACCCCAGTTTATGCCTGTTGTCCCTCATTGACTATTGTTAGTATTGCTTTTCCCCTCAAAAGTGTTATTATTTGACAATAAATCACAGAGCCACTCTAATTAGAAAACTGAAATGTAAAGCTTGAAATCATCTAGTGTCAATGGGTTCTTTTCCTCTGAAACATTGCTTTGGTTCTAAAACATCATCTTAAAGAAAATTTGATTTTGCAAAGTAAATATTTAACTATTTCATCTGTTAGTGCTTTGGATCAGAATATTTAGTCCTTTGCATAATGTTTACTATTGTTTTGGTTTGTAATCAAGCCATCAGTTTGTGCTCAGAATTTTTGGCACAAACACCTGGTATTCATCATGGCACATTAATAACTACTTTGACATTGAAAGAACAGTATGCTTACTTTTCAGAGTTGTGTGAGTACAGTCTGCTCAGTGGGCATTGTTTAGAGTTGGTATGATCGCAGCATATCAGTTTTTCATGATAGGAACATATTGCATGAACAGTCTGTATTCTGAAAGATAAAACACCTAAGAGGCTGACAGGAATGCACACACATGCATGCACATGCACACACACGTATGTATATCTACGCTGCTGTTGTTTAGTTAGTAAGTCATGTTTGATACTTTTGTGACCCCATGGACTGTAGCCCACCACGCTCCTTTGTCCGTGGGATTTCCCAGGCAAGAATACTGGAGTGGGTTACCATTTTCTTCTCCAGGGGATCTTCCTGGGAATTGAACCTGCATCTTCTCCACTGCAGGTGGCTTCTTCACAGCTGAGCCACCAGGGAAGCTCCAAAGTGTATCTATAAACCTTGTTAAATAAATAATAATTGTTATTATAATAATAGTTATATTACAGATATAAAAGCTTAACAAGTATTTCTTTATATTTCTAATCAAAATCTTTTTGATTCCTAGATGTGTATCATTAATACTTTTACTGGAATGTTTACTGTGAATTTTAGCCATATACCAAAAGTATTAGTACAGATACTTAATTTGATACTGATATACAGTCACTAAGTATAATTTCTCTATTCAAAGAACTTTCTATTTATGAAGTTATTGCTTTTGTTGATGACTGACACGTAAAAGTTAGCCATACTTTTTATTATCCGCTTTTAGATGATTGTAAGGAATTTTGGAAAACTCAGAGAAGGTAATTACTGGTAAACTAACTTGGTTTAATTCACTGAATAGTAAAATGAATTCATTTCATATATGCTATAGACTGTCTTCATATCCATTTATGAATTACTAACGAAGATTCGTCTACCCAAGAAAAGAATTCCGAGGGCTGATCTAGCAATTTAGATTCTGTATGAGAAGTTTTAAGGATCCCAGAAACATTTGTTAGCACTTCCTTTGGGGCAAAATGAAAATATCCATTGTGTGTTAAAATCATGGCATCTCAAACTCTGAGGGCTCTTTGTCTAGTGTTTTTCAAGTCATGATTTTTGTTTGTCTTTTGATTTTAACTGAGAACACTTCCTTTGAAATATAATTCAGTATGGAAAGCAGTTAAAAGTAGAGCAGCTCTGGTTTAGAAAGTGGGACATGGAACCCAAATTAGGTTCTAAGAAAGGCAGGTTTCACCTGCTTCCTTAAACTCAGGACTTCTCAGTTAAGTTCCTTCAAACTTTCCATTTCATTGCATGACCTTTGAAATGTCACATACAGAGATAAAGGAAATGGGCAAGGAGAGCTGCCGTGTTTAGTTAGCAGTTGGTTTGTGCCTGACTGTTTGATGACATATATTGTGGCATAGTACTGTGTAGTGTTAAAGACAGAGATTGTGTTCGTATCTTGGGTCTGCTACTTACTGGCTATATGATATTGGGAAAGCACTGTATGGTGAACCTCTTGAATTAGGGACTATATATTTATTAACTTATGAATTCACACACTTATGCCCCTCCTGATTCTTACAGTCAATTCTGATTCCCCTCAGCCTCCAGAACCAAATATTGTTCAGATTGTTTTTTTTTTTTTTTCTTACTATACATTGTTTTGTCTGTTCTGGAACTTCATGTAATTGAAACCATGTAGGTGATACTCTTTTATAAAGGACTTTCAATCAACATAATTTAAGAATTCATTCATATTGTTTCATATATAAGTAGTTTTCCCTTTCCTTATGAGTAGTTTCTTATGAATATTTTGAATATTTTACATCTTCTATTAATCTCTTTGTGGAGTTGTATTTTTATTTCTGTTGGATGAATACCTAGAAGATGAATTCTGCGTTTTTGGGGAGGTGTATATAGAGTATTATTGTGCCAGATCATTTTTCAAAATAATTAGGCTCTCACCAAATATGGTTGAATGTTTTGGTCGTTCCACACACTTTCTGACGTTTGATGATATATGTCTTTTTAATTTTTTTGTCACTGTGATGAATTTATAACAGCAATTCTTTTTGGTAGTATTTGCCTGATGAGTAACAATGTCACTTTTTCATATGCTGTTGGCCATTTGCACATCTTCCTTTGTGAAATGTCTATTCCATTTTTTTAAAAATATGTTGTTTTTGTTTTTTTATTAATGAGTTGCAAAAGCTCTTTATTCTAGGTGTCAGTCATTTGTCATATATATGCTTTGTGAATATATCTCGCAGTCTGTAGTTTGCCAGCTTATTTTCTTAATAATACCTTTAGATGAGAAATTAAGGCAGGTTTTTAAAAAACCTGTTCTAAGAAAGGCAGGTTTCACCTGCTTCCTTAAACTCAGGACTTCTCAGTTAAGTTCCTTCAAACTTTCCATTTCATTGCATGACCTTTGAAATGTCACATACAGAGATAAAGGAAATGGGCAAGGAGAGCTGCCGTGTTTAGTTAGCAGTTGGTTTGTGCCTGACTGTTTGATGACATATATTGTGGCATAGTACTGTGTAGTGTTAAAGACAGAGATTGTGTTCGTATCTTGGGTCTGCTACTTACTGGCTATATGATATTGGGAAAGCACTGTATGGTGAACCTCTTGAATTAGGGACTATATATTTATTAACTTATGAATTCACACACTTATGCCCCTCCTGATTCTTACAGTCAATTCTGATTCCCCTCAGCCTCCAGAACCAAATATTGTTCAGATTGTTTTTTTTTTTTTTTCTTACTATACATTGTTTTGTCTGTTCTGGAACTTCATGTAATTGAAACCATGTAGGTGATACTCTTTTATAAAGGACTTTCAATCAACATAATTTAAGAATTCATTCATATTGTTTCATATATAAGTAGTTTTCCCTTTCCTTATGAGTAGTTTCTTATGAATATTTTGAATATTTTACATCTTCTATTAATCTCTTTGTGGAGTTGTATTTTTATTTCTGTTGGATGAATACCTAGAAGATGAATTCTGCGTTTTTGGGGAGGTGTATATAGAGTATTATTGTGCCAGATCATTTTTCAAAATAATTAGGCTCTCACCAAATATGGTTGAATGTTTTGGTCGTTCCACACACTTTCTGACGTTTGATGATATATGTCTTTTTAATTTTTTTGTCACTGTGATGAATTTATAACAGCAATTCTTTTTGGTAGTATTTGCCTGATGAGTAACAATGTCACTTTTTCATATGCTGTTGGCCATTTGCACATCTTCCTTTGTGAAATGTCTATTCCATTTTTTTAAAAATATGTTGTTTTTGTTTTTTTATTAATGAGTTGCAAAAGCTCTTTATTCTAGGTGTCAGTCATTTGTCATATATATGCTTTGTGAATATATCTCGCAGTCTGTAGTTTGCCAGCTTATTTTCTTAATAATACCTTTAGATGAGCAGAAGTTTTAATTTTGGTAAAAATCGAATATATCAATTTTTTTGATTTAGGGTTTCTGTTTTCTTTGTGCTAACAGTTCTTTGCCAAACCCTAAGTCATCAGACTATCCTCCTATATATCTTCCAGAAGATTTAGAGTTTTAACTTTTCAGTTTAGTAATACAATCCATTGCATATTAATTTTTGTGTGGTATGGTAGGACGTAGGTATCAAGATTCGTATTTTTCCCTGGTTGATATCCACTGTTCTACCACCATTTGCTAAAAAGACTACCCTCTGTTGGATTGCTTTGTCACATTTGTAGAGGATTAAGTAATTGTATAAGTATTAATCAATTTCAGGGCCATCTGTTCTGTTCCACTGATCTATTTGTGTATCTTTCTGCAGTATCCTAATATTTATATATCCTAACATTTATAGAAATCTTGAAGTCAGGTAGTGTAAATTTCTCCTCCTTTGTTCCTTTTCAAGATAGACTGGATATTCTAGATCCTTTGTATTTTCATAAGTATTTTATAATTAATTTATTAATTTTTATTTAAAAGTTTTGGGCTTTCCTTGTAGCTTAGCTAGTAAAGAATCTGCCTGCAGTGCAGCAGACCCTGGTTCTATTCCTGCATCGGGAAAATCCCCTGGAGAAGGGATAAGGTACCCACTCGAGTATTCTTGGACTTCCTTGGTGACTCAGATTTATTTTAAATCAAAATAAAGAATTTTGATTTAGGGCTTCCCTGGTGGTCCAGTGGGCAAGGACACCGCCTTGCAGTGCAAGGGGCGCCGGTTCGATCCCTGGCCTGGGAAGATCCCACGTGCCGCGGAGCGACTGGACCCATGTGTCCAATTACCGAGCCGGAGCTCTGGAGTGCATGCGCCCAGAGCCGGTGCTCTGCGACAACAGAGGCCACCACGATGGGAGGCCCACAAGGGCCAAAGAACAAAGGTGGATGAAAATAGAGAAATGAAAGACCAATAGAAGTGGCCCGCCCACCCCCCTCTCTCCCCACACCACCCAAAATAAATAAATAAATAAATGTTTAAAAAAAAAAGAATTTTGATTTAAATGTTAGTTAGAATTGGATCTGGGGTTGTGTTGTATTTCTGTACATTGATTAGGGAGGATTAACATCTAAAAACATTAATGTTTTCTTCTGGATGTTTCTTCATTTATTTAGGTCTTCTAAGAATGTTTTGTAGTTTTAAGGGTGGAGATGTCTTGAATGACTATTTTTTTCCGTAAGTATATAAAGTGTTTGATCATACTACAAATAGAATTATGTTTAAAATGTTAAATTCTAGTTGTTTTCTACTTTTATGTAAATAATTTATTTTCTATGTTAAACTTGT
The DNA here is from genome assembly GCA_022376925.1 of Tragulus kanchil. Classification (NCBI taxonomy): domain Eukaryota; kingdom Metazoa; phylum Chordata; class Mammalia; order Artiodactyla; family Tragulidae; genus Tragulus; species Tragulus kanchil. Next base: position 60,536,259 of record JAIOJX010000002.1, read on the forward strand.
ATCTTTTGACCTTCCAAATTTGCTTATTAGCTGTAATAGTTGTTTTATAGGTTTGTTACGATATCCCGTGTAAGCATTTATGTCATCTGCAGATAGATATAGTTTTACGTCATTTCCAATATTTATGCTTTTTGTTTCTTTGTCTTCTTTTATGAGGACAGATAGCACAGTGTTAAACAGAAGTTGTGATAGTCCATTAGTTTATTAACAATTTTAAAAAAGTTACAAATTTCATGATTTTCCTTTATTGTCTTTTTTTTTTTTTCCTCTTTCTTTTTTTTGGGCGGTGGGGGGGAAGGCTGGGGAGGGAGCAGGCCAGGTGGGCGGGCCACTTCTGTTGGTCTTTTATTTATCTACTTTTCATCCATCCTTATTCTTTTGGCCTGTGTGGGCCTCCCATCGTGGTGGCCTCTGTTGTCTCAGAGCGCTGGCTCTGGGCGCATGCGCTCCAGAGCTCCGGCTCGGTCATTGGACACATCGGTGCAGCCACTCCTGGGCACGTGGGATTTTCCCAGGCCAGGGATTGAATGGGCACCCCTTGCACTGCAAGGCGGTGTCTTTACCCACTGGACCACCAGGGAAGCCCCTTTATTGTCTTTTTCAATGTCTATGGAATTGATAGTGATGGCCCTTCTTTTTTTTTTTTTTGATATTGATATTTTGTAATTCATGAACTTCCTCTTGTTTACTTGGTTGGTTTATTTTTAAAATTTAAGCTGTGTTGCTTTTTTCTCTTATTTATTAATTGTATCACAAATTGGTGTTTTTATCTTAACCTTCTTTTCATTCTGATTTTCCAATTATTTGTATTTTAAACTATTTAGATTATCCTAGCTATAGTGTGATTAAATTTTTTCTCTCTTTCTCAGATTGGGTACCTATCAAGTTCATAGGAATCTTTCTTTCATAATCTCTGTCTGATTAAAGGCTCATCAGTGGATTTTCAATTCAGAACTTTTATTTTTTGTTCTAAAATTTCCATTTGATTGTTTTTTATAGTCATTATTTCTCTGTTGAGATCTCTTACCTTTTCACTCATTATGAGCGTATTATCTTTACTTGATCTTTTTCTGCTAATTGTAACAGCTAGGTTAGCCCTCAGTCTCTCATGACAGTGTTTTCTCTTGAGTAAGAATCATGATTTTCTATGTCTTTATATATCAAGTAAATTTTAATTATATCTTAGACATGGTTAATAATACTTTATAGATAGAGACTGAGAAATCTGTTCAGAATGCTGATTACTTTTAAAGCAAGTTAACTTGGCAGAGCTCTAGCTACAGACTTTGCGTCCCCTGAGGTACAACAGCTGAGATTTTGGCTTAATTATTTTCATTTTAACTGAACTGTATGAATTCACATGAGATTTGGGCAGTGTTTATTATACACGGAATTTAATTTTTTCTTTCTGTAGGTTTCATTTTGTCATTCTGTCCTCACGTTCTACATGCTCTATTTGCTCAAACTCTTCTGTTTTTTTTACAGCTAAAACTGAGTTTTCTGATGTAGATTTAGCCTTTAGATACTGATTGAATTTGGCTAAAAGCCATTAAAATTGGAAACTCATCTAGTATCATTCTCTCCTTCCAAATGTCAGTTGCACCCCAGTTTCTGTCTTCTTTTTGTTACTCTCTAAGGCCTTCAAGTAGTTTTTTGATCACATTTTGCCCAGAACTCATTATCTTTGGGATGGCTCATTTGATGGGAGCTGTTTGTCCATTATCAGAAGTATATGGTCGGGCTTCCCCTGGTGGTCCAGTGGGTAAGGACACCGCCTTGCAGTGCAAGGGGCGCCAGTTCGTGCCCTGGCCTGGGAAGATCCCACGTGCCGCGGAGCGGCTGGACTGATGTGTCCAATTACCGAGCCAGAGCTCTGGAGCGCATGCGCCCAGAGCCGGTGCTCTGCAACAACAGCAGCCACCGCGGTGGGAGGCCCGCAGGAGCCAAAGAACAAAGACGGATGAACAAAGAAAAACGAAAGACCAATAGAAGTGGCCCGCCTGCTCCCCTCCTTCCCCAACCTGATCCCCGCCCAAAATAAATAAAAATAAAAATAAAAAAAAAAAAAAAAAGAAGTATATGGTCTTTAGTATTTTTAATTGTATTTGTTAAATGCTCTCCTGGCAGAAATTATATCTGTAGCTTCTTCTGTAATCTCATCTACATTTTCTGTAATTTGTTGTGCTTTTCCAAATATCATTGAACAGTGACTGATTAGGAACCTCATGTTTTAGTTAAATTTATAAGGTTATATAGAGAATATGTAACTTTTAAATAGTTCTTGAAATTAATTAATTTTATTAATTTTAATTGTTTTTTATTGGAATATAGTCATTTTAGTGTTAGTTTCTACTGTACTGCAAGGTGAATCAGTTATACATATACATATATCTACTCTTCAGATTCTGTTTTCAAATAGGTCTTTACAGAATATTGAGTAGAATTCCCTGGAAATTAATTTCAATAATATATTTTATTTGACCGAGTCTATTCAAAAGCTGACGGAGAGGGCTTCCCTGGTGGTCCAGTGGGTAAGGACACTGCCTTGCAGTGCAAGGGGCGCCGGTTCAATCCCCGCTCTGGGAAGATCCCACATACTGCGGAGCGGCTGGACCCATGTGTCCAATTACTGAGCCAGAGCTCTGGAGTGCATGCGCCCAGAGCTGGTGCTCTGCAACAACAGAGGCCACTGCGATGGGAGGCCCACAAGAGCCAAAGAACAAAGACGGATGAAAATAGATAAATGAAAGACCAATAGAAGTGGCCCGCCTCCCCAACCCGCCCCCCCCCACCAAAAAAAACGAAAGCAGACGGAGGAATGGACAGCAGAGGATGAGATGATTAGGTAACCTCACAGACTCAATGGACATGAATTTGAGCGAACTCAGGAAGATAGTGGAGGACAGAGGAGCCTGGCATGCTGCAGTCCATGGGCTCACACAGAGCCGGACATAGCTTAACAACTAAACAACAGCAACAATTCAAAGTATTGCCATTTCAACCCATAATCCAGATAAAACAATAAATGAACTGTTTTAAATTATGGCTTTTTTTGGTAAAAGGTCTTTAGAATCTGGTGTGCATTTCATACTTACAGAGCAGCTTGGATTCGACCAGCCCTATTTCAGGTGCTCATAGCTATGACTGGTGGGCATGCATGTGTGCTCAGTCCTGTCTGACTCCTTGTGACCCCATGGACTGCAGCCTGCTAGGCTTCTCTGTCCATGGGATTCTTCTAGCAAGAATATTTGAGTCGGTTGCCATTTCCTCTTCTGCAGGATCTTCCCGACCCAGGAATCCAACTTGTGTCTCCTGCAGCTCCTGCATTGGCAGGTGGATTCTTTGCCACTGAGCCCCCTGGGAGGCCCTCATTACTACTGTGACAGTGTAAATGTTAGGCGCTCAGTCATGTCTGACTTTTGGTGACCCCATGGACTCTAGTCCACCAGGCTCCTCTCTCCATGGAATTCTTCAGGCAAGAGTACTGGAGTGGGTGGCCATTCCCTTCTCAAGAGGGTCTTCCTGACCCAGAGATCAAGCTGGGGTCTCCTGTGTTGCTGGTAGATTCTTTACTGTTTGAGCTACCAGGGAAGCCCTACTTTACTACTGTACTTCATCCCTAAGAGGCTTTTTTCATAGAAAACGTAAGATTGATAAAACTGGTCTAGCTATAAGAGAAAATTTCTGATCAGATGTAATGATGACACAAAACCCATCATATTTACTCTTCATCTTTTAGTTGGATGAACATCTATTTCAAAGATAATTTCCAGAGGGAATTTATAAAGGAAATTGTTGATGTTTTTGATTTTTTTTTAAAGGAAATATGATGGTGTTTGTGATGACAGTGAGTAGGCTAATGATGAAGTTCCTCTTTGTGAGAGTAGTCACCAACTGACTCTTCAACAGGTGTCAGTCACAATATAAAAAATAAAAACTATGTGAAAAAATTTGGTTATTATTTGTAATCATGGCATATTTTTTAAATTAATAGTTTTTTCAAGTCATAGTGTATTTTTTTCATGAGCATTTTTCTGAACATTACTTTAGGTCTGCTGAGTTATATCTTTGAAACTAAACTTGGTGAACATAAATGTAGGATACATTATCTTTTCTCAAGAAATTGAAGTTTTTTTTTTATTAGACTGATTGCACAAAATGTAAATCTGACAGTGAAAGTACACTTAGAGCATTGTGTGTTTTAAAGGATATACCACGTTTTCCATGAAGCATCACAAAGCTAGAAAATGCTCGTTATATCCTTTGCCATTGGCATTGCAACAAATGTGTAGATGAGCAGTTTTAATGAAAAAAAATGCTACCACAATATTTGATTATACTACCCAAAGATTATATGGAATTCTTCACTTGAGCATATGTATCTTTAATTCTTTCATGTAGTTATTTTTGTTCATGTTGACTTATGTAAGGAAGGTTCATTGCTATATAAAACGCATATTTAATATGAGCATTAATACTTACAATACCCAGTATTTGCAGCTCTGTAGGTTGAAAGTCTATGTGAGCTCTGACTTTTCTACTTAGGAATTCACAAGATGGATTGAATATATTAGCTAGCTCGGGCTTTTATTTGGAAGATCATGGGGAAGAATCTACTTTCAAGTTCATTAAGTTTGTTGGCAGAAGCCAATTGTTTGTGACTGTGGATTTGAGGTCATTGTTTCCTTGCTGGCTGTCAGCTGGGGGCTACTCTCTGCTTTTAGGGTTTTTTAATGTTCCTTGGTTAGTCTTTGTTTCCATTTCTATTTTTAAATTTTTATTATTTAATAATAATTCTCGGAAGGTTCATGCAGACAGCCAGCTAACCAAGACGAATATCCGTAGATTTGTCTGATTTTTCAGATGTGTATTCTAAAATCAATAAAAATAATTTACTTCACCCCCCCAAAATAATTCTTTAAAATTGAGATATCATTGACATAATATTGTATTGGTTTTATGTGTACAGTACAATGATTTGATATATTTATGTATTGCAAAATGTTTCATTAACATCCATCATCACAACAGTTGTAATTTTTTAAATCTTGTGAAGAGTTTTACTTTCTTAGCAACTCTTACATATAAAATACAGTTTTGCTAATTATTGTCTCCATATTGTACATTATGGGCTTATTTATTTTATAATTGGAACTTGATATCTTTTAAGTACCTTCCATCCTCTTTATCAGGCAGTTAAATTCAAGAGGATGACCAAACCTGATTTTTGGCTTTGTTTGGACAGTGTGTGGGTGCTCATGTCACTTCAGTCGTGTCTCACTCTTTGCGACCCTATGGACTGTAGCCCACCAGGCTCCTCTGTCCATGGGATTCCCCTGGCATGAATACTGGAGTAGGTTGCCATGCCCTTCTGCAGGAGATCTTCCTGACCCAGGGATTGAGCTTGGATCTCCTGCATTGCAGACAGATTCATTATTGCTGAGCCACCTGGTAAATCAAATTTGGATAGTACTCATTCTTTTTTTGTCATGGAGTACTGCTCTTACTTCTTGGGTATGGTTTCTTACTCTTAATATCTGCATTTTCTGGGGGCTCAACTGGCTGTCTTGGTGTTTTTACAAATATCTCTCTGTGTAGTCAGTCTTCCAGTTGTGTCTGACTCTTTGCAACCTCATGCGCCAGACTGGCTCTGCCCTTGGGATTTTCCAGGCAAGAATACTAGAGTGGGTTGCCATTTCCTTCTGCAGGAAATCTCTCTTTAAGCCTACGTAATCAGTGACTTTTGAAATTTCTCTCCACCTCTCAGCCTTCATTAGGTGCTCCAGAAAGCCTGCTTAAAGTAGGTCCAGTTTAGGATTTGAGTAGGAACCTGAGTGGAAACTATTTCCGGAGTTTTTTTCTCTTAACTGTCTGCTCTCTAGTAATCTACACCACATGTTTCCACGGCATTCGCAAGCCTGAGGTCTCTTTTCATGTGCTGAGTGGCTCCTGTACTCTTACCTGGGCCTCGGTTCTTCACACTGTAGTTGTGCAATTGTTTCCAGGCCGAAAGCTAGAGCGACGCTTACCTTAAATGCTTTTCCTTTCTTAAGAATTTCAGTCTGTGTCATGCCCTAGAGTGATTATGTCATCTATTCTGCTCAGTTTTACAGCTTATGGTAAGAAGGAAAAATTTGTACTACTCAGCTACTCAGGAATCTGTTAATTATTTAATAATAATTTAACAAGCACCTGTGAAACTTCCATCTTAAACAAGTGCTGGAACCTTGACAATCATGTAAATTTGTTTCTTTATCTCATCCCATTGCCTTGACTCCTTCAATTTGTGGAGTTACTGTATTGAACCCCTGTTCATTATCCCTCAGGTTTCCTTTTTATATAGGTTTTGTATCTATCTATAGAAAGATAAATACGTATGTATTCTTTTTAAAAGCACTGGTGTCTTTATCTTTAAAGTATTCTGCTTTTTCCCCATGTAACTTTACATTTCATCATACTTACATATGTTGTGGTAGTTCAATTATTTTGACTACTTTTTGTATGATATCACAGTGTTTAATTCACTCTTCCATGGATGTATATTTGATTGGATCTCCTGCATTGCAGACAGATTCATTATTGCTGAGCCACCTGGTAAATCAAATTTGGATAGTACTCATTCTTTTGTCATGGAGTACTGCTCTTACTTCTTGGGTATGGTTTCTTACTCTTAATATCTGCATTTTCTGGGGGCTCAACTGGCTGTCTTGGTGTTTTTACAAATATCTCTCTGTGTAGTCAGTCTTCCAGTTGTGTCTGACTCTTTGCAACCTCATGCGCCAGACTGGCTCTGCCCTTGGGATTTTCCAGGCAAGAATACTAGAGTGGGTTGCCATTTCCTTCTGCAGGAAATCTCTCTTTAAGCCTACGTAATCAGTGACTTTTGAAATTTCTCTCCACCTCTCAGCCTTCATTAGGTGCTCCAGAAAGCCTGCTTAAAGTAGGTCCAGTTTAGGATTTGAGTAGGAACCTGAGTGGAAACTATTTCCGGAGTTTTTTTCTCTTAACTGTCTGCTCTCTAGTAATCTACACCAAATGTTTCCACGGCATTCGCAAGCCTGAGGTCTCTTTTCATGTGCTGAGTGGCTCCTGTACTCTTACCTGGGCCTCGGTTCTTCACACTGTAGTTGTGCAATTGTTTCCAGGCCGAAAGCTAGAGCGACGCTTACCTTAAATGCTTTTCCTTTCTTAAGAATTTCAGTCTGTGTCATGCCCTAGAGTGATTATGTCATCTATTCTGCTCAGTTTTACAGCTTATGGTAAGAAGGAAAAATTTGTACTACTCAGCTACTCAGGAATCTGTTAATTATTTAATAATAATTTAACAAGCACCTGTGAAACTTCCATCTTAAACAAGTGCTGGAACCTTGACAATCATGTAAATTTGTTTCTTTATCTCATCCCATTGCCTTGACTCCTTCAATTTGTGGAGTTACTGTATTGAACCCCTGTTCATTATCCCTCAGGTTTCCTTTTTATATAGGTTTTGTATCTATCTATAGAAAGATAAATACGTATGTATTCTTTTTAAAAAGCACTGGTGTCTTTATCTTTAAAGTATTCTGCTTTTTTCCCCCATGTAACTTTACATTTCATCATACTTACATATGTTGTGGTAGTTCAATTATTTTGACTACTGTATGATATAGTCCATAGTATGAGTATATCACAGTGTTTAATTCACTCTTCCATGGATGTATATTTGGATTGTTTCTAAATTTTTACTATTGTGAAAAATGCTGCTGTGAACATCTCTTATTTTATGTATGTAGGAATTTCTCTTTTATATATGTATATATGTATATACACACAATTTTTTATGTTCAGCTTTAAGAGATAACATTCCAAAATGTTTTTTAGGCAGTAATAGTTCAGTGCATTCATAAGTGGGAATGAAACAATTCAAGAGAAAAGCCTTAATAGAAAAAGGTGAACAATATTAAACATAGCTGTCTCCAGGAGGCGCACTTGTTAATGAGAAGAAAATGAGCATTGAATAAATGTATTTCAAATGAGTGCTCATACCAGAAGATTTTTTCCTCTCTCCAATCCATCCTTCCTCAACCCTCCCTTTCTTCTTACTTCCCCTTTCTTCTTTCTTTTCTTTTTTTCCCCCCTACCAAAGCAAGGCATAAAACTTTACTGCATCATTGAGGGAGGACCTTTGAAGTGGGCAGGAGTAGTGGGCGCAGAGCAGGCCATTGGTGCTGCTTGGGAATTATTTACTTTATTTATTCACAATTAACTAGTTACCACAATTTCTGTCTCCTTTACACTCATCTCTATAGGGAAATGAATTTCTTCTTGATTTTCATCTTGTTTTTATGTGAAACCGTAAATCCTAAATCTATAAAGCATGTTTCCACATCTGAAAACTGTTTCTTTCTTTATTATTAGCTCTGAAAATGTATTTTCTTTCCTTCCTAACTTTATTCTTTCTTGTGCCTAATATTACTTTAGAATTATCTTTTTTATTTGGATGTTTAGTGTGAAACACTGAGAAAACTAAACTTGTCAGTGTGCATCTCCTTATTCGCCATAAGAGGGAAGTAAATGAATCAGAGGGTGAGCCCCTTTTCTGCAGTGCCTTTTTATATAGGTTTTGTATCTATCTATAGAAAGATAAATACGTATGTATTCTTTTTAAAAGCACTGGTGTCTTTATCTTTAAAGTATTCTGCTTTTTTCCCCCATGTAACTTTACATTTCATCATACTTACATATGTTGTGGTAGTTCAATTATTTTGACTACTGTATGATATAGTCCATAGTATGAGTATATCACAGTGTTTAATTCACTCTTCCATGGATGTATATTTGGATTGTTTCTAAATTTTTACTATTGTGAAAAATGCTGCTGTGAACATCTCTTATTTTATGTATGTAGGAATTTCTCTTTTATATATGTATATATGTATATACACACAATTTTTTATGTTCAGCTTTAAGAGATAACATTCCAAAATGTTTTTTAGGCAGTAATAGTTCAGTGCATTCATAAGTGGGAATGAAACAATTCAAGAGAAAAGCCTTAATAGAAAAAGGTGAACAATATTAAACATAGCTGTCTCCAGGAGGCGCACTTGTTAATGAGAAGAAAATGAGCATTGAATAAATGTATTTCAAATGAGTGCTCATACCAGAAGATTTTTTCCTCTCTCCAATCCATCCTTCCTCAACCCTCCCTTTCTTCTTACTTCCCCTTTCTTCTTTCTTTTCTTTTTTTCCCCCCTACCAAAGCAAGGCATAAAACTTTACTGCATCATTGAGGGAGGACCTTTGAAGTGGGCAGGAGTAGTGGGCGCAGAGCAGGCCATTGGTGCTGCTTGGGAATTATTTACTTTATTTATTCACAATTAACTAGTTACCACAATTTCTGTCTCCTTTACACTCATCTCTATAGGGAAATGAATTTCTTCTTGATTTTCATCTTGTTTTTATGTGAAACCGTAAATCCTAAATCTATAAAGCATGTTTCCACATCTGAAAACTGTTTCTTTCTTTATTATTAGCTCTGAAAATGTATTTTTTTTTCCTTCCTAACTTTATTCTTTCTTGTGCCTAATATTACTTTAGAATTATCTTTTTTATTTGGATGTTTAGTGTGAAACACTGAGAAAACTAAACTTGTCAGTGTGCATCTCCCTTATTCGCCATAAGAGGGAAGTAAATGAATCAGAGGGTGAGCTCCACTCCTCCTAGCCTGCCAGTGCTCCGGCTCATCGCCGCTAGAGCAGAAACGCAGGTGAGCCTGTTCAGCCAGTCAGCTGGACCTCCTCCTCCATCACGTCTTACAGATGGTTCGGATGTTTCTTAGCATCTGTTTAAAATTCTCAAACTGCTTTCTCCAAAGTTGTTTCAATCCTATTTGTGGTTGCACTTGATTATACATCTGTAGACATTTAAGGATTGGCATTAAGAAATAACTTTACGTCTTATCTGATACTAACATTACTTCTAGTGCAGCTATAATTGAAATGCAAAATAAATAAAAACAAAACTAAAAATGTATGAGATTAGGGTATTCAAAGAAAGGGCTCAGCTTCATTTTGTGTGGTTTCATAAAATCTTGTACATAAAGCAAAATCCTAGCTTCTTTGACTTTCTTTACACTTTCAGTCAATTTATTAATAGAATAATACTTTTTGACTTCTTTTACCCATGACAAGTGAAAACAAAACAATAATGCACTTTTTGATTTTGTTTTGTAAGTAAGAAAAAAAGCATAGATAAAGCAAATGAGGGAAATATACCAAAATATTAACAGCAAATGCTTCGGATTTTATAATTTGAATTATAACTTAAATAAGGTGACAGTGAATTTTATGAAAATTGAATGTATTAAAATATGGAAAACATTTAGATCATGGCTGGCAAATAGTAAACACTAAATCAATAGTAATAATAATAATAATAGTAGTTATTACTGTTAATTATACCTTTTATCTATGTAGGATTTCATTCTGAAAGATTTCCTGAGTCCAATTACTAGGTCAAACTTTGTTTTATTTTCTAAGGATCCTATTATTGCCAAATTTATTTCCTAAGAAAGGTTAAGGTAACTACATTTCCATACTGAATACATAAAATTGCTTTTCTTAATTGGCATTGGCTGCTTTCTTATTTTTAATTTCATTAGTGATTAAATAAATTTGAAAAGTATTGAAAAAGCCTCACGTACACATCTATATTAGTTTGCTAGGGTTGCCATAATAAAGTATCACAGACTGAGTGACGTGAACAACAGACTTTTCTTCCTCACAGTTCTGGAGGCTAGAAGTTCAAGGTCAAGTGTGTCTATAGCTTTAGTCTCTTCTGAGGCCGCCATGCTTGGCTTGCAGATGAGTGCTTTCCTGCTGTGACCTCACATGCTCTTTACTCTGTGAGCATGCATCCCCAGTGTTTCTTGGTATGTCCAGATTTCTTTTAAAAGAACTCCAGCCTGATTAGAGTAGGACACTATTCCTAATTCAGACATTTCTACTGTGGCAAGCACTCATTGCTGCTAGCATGTGGGTATTAGTGGAATAAGGCTGTCCAGAAGGAAACATAATGGTGAGTTAAAAAAAGAAGAATAGGTAGGGCTTCCCTGATGATCCAGTGGGTAAAGAGTCCACCTTGCAGTACAGGGGGCACCGGTTTGATCCCTGGCCCGGGAAGATCCCAGGTGCCACGGAATGGCTGGACCATAGTGTTCAGTTATGAGCCAGCTTTCTGGAGCGCGTGTGCCCAGAGCCCAAGTGGCTCTGCAGTGAGGGAGGCCACTGCAATGGGAGGCCCACACATGCCAAAGAATAAAAAAAAAAAGATAGATGAAAATAAATATCAATAAAAGAGGCATGACGGGGAAAAGAAAAAAAATAAAAGAAGAATAGGTAGATAATTTGTGTATGAATATACAGACTGCAGAATAAAACAGAAATGTAAGAAAGAGCAGGAGAGATCATAGAAAGGAATTCATAGCCTTTGCAAGGATGTTTGATAATCATTTTCTAGTTTTTAACTGGATTGAGGCATAAGTTTTTCTGTGTTTAATGCCTTCTCTCAGTTTTATCACCTGCAGCGTTGCTTCGTTTCTTGTTTTTCCTAGTTTGGTGTCTTTTGCACTGTTGGTAGTGTTACCTGCTTCTTTCTTCCGCCATCTTTTCTGTGCAGATGCTCTTTTCTGTGTTTTTCCACATTTGTGGAGATTTGCACAACCTTTGACAAAACAGCTTTATCCTTTTAATCTGGAACCTTTCCTTTTAATCTGGAACCTTGACTCTGCTGTTGGTATTAAATTTTGCAAAGTCCTTTTCTGAGGTACTGGGTATTCATAACTTTCTTCCTGCAACAAGGTGAAAAGTATCTGTTGTAAACAAAGCAGTTATGAAGTACATTCTTTTACTCATATCCCTTAAGTACCTACAATTTGCCAAGAGCTTTATAGGCATTGAGGGGGAGTTGGTGAAAAAGACAGTAACAAAGGCCTCTGTCCTTGAAGAGCTTATACCATGACATGCCACTACAAGGAAACTTACATTCAAAAGAACCATTCTTAAACTAGGTCTTTGATCTCACCTCGATTCTGCTTTAATTGAAAAGTCATTTGCAGATGACTGACTCACTTTTGTTTTTTTAAGTTCATGTGGTAGCTGGAGCTTGAGGACTAGAAGTCAGAATCTTGGTATTTAATTCTTATTAATCTTGAAACCTACTGTCTTCTTGCTGTCTTGCACTTTATGTCCAGTTCTGGAACAGTACAAAACGCCTTGCCCAAAGTAGCTTCTGGGGATATTCTTCTATCCCCCTTCCAATTCCTTTAGCTGGAAACTTTCCCTATCCCTTTTTTGTTTAATAAAACTTTTCCTGCATGAAAAAAAATTCCAGTTCATTAGAATTTATGCTATGAGTTAGAAAAATCAAAAGAAGAGTATTTTGGTGCAAGTTGTCTAGGAATAGAGCCTGACAGGAATGGAGGTTGCCTACCCTTTATGGAGTGCATGCTCCTTAGGAAAGAACTGTAAAGGAATGAGTGAAGCGGGAGGGGGCAGAGCTAGTCAAGGAGATGGTTTCAGGTTAAGTCTGATGATCGGGGTCAGGGGCTCTTGAGCATGAATCCTTATTCAGCATTGTTCCTCCTATCTATACACTCCTCTCTCAGTCCCTGATTGGTTGAGGACTGTCCTTTGGATGAGGGTACCCTCCTGGAGGAAATGGCTCTCATCATTTGGGGGCACTTCTTTGGTGAACAGGGTAGCTGTGAGAAGTTAGCAGCCAGCCCTCACCACAGCTAGACGATGGGTGCGTTGGCCTGACAAGAGGGATTTGGGCAGGCCACCAGTGATGTGTACTCTTTGTGTCCCTTGCACCATCTGGGGACAGTTGCCTCTAACACCAGTTTATTCCATTCAGGCAAATGTCCATGAGATTTCTGCGTTCACAGTTTCTGTAAAAATTAATAGGAGGACTCTCTCTCCTACTACTGCACTTGATTCTGTAGCCATAATTGATACTTATCAACCCCTTTCTTTTGGTATAAGTGACTCTCCTGGTACGTAGACTGACTCCCGTATAGGAAGGTGGTACTTGTGGTGGCACTTTGGACAGAAAAGACACATCCATACTTGACTATCCTGTTTTGAGGAATTATATCTCACCTCGATTCTGCTTTAATTGAAAAGTCATTTGCAGATGACTGACTCACTTTTGTTTTTTTAAGTTCATGTGGTAGCTGGAGCTTGAGGACTAGAAGTCAGAATCTTGGTATTTAATTCTTATTAATCTTGAAACCTACTGTCTTCTTGCTGTCTTGCACTTTATGTCCAGTTCTGGAACAGTACAAAACGCCTTGCCCAAAGTAGCTTCTGGGGATATTCTTCTATCCCCCTTCCAATTCCTTTAGCTGGAAACTTTCCCTATCCCTTTTTTGTTTAATAAAACTTTTCCTGCATGAAAAAAAATTCCAGTTCATTAGAATTTATGCTATGAGTTAGAAAAATCAAAAGAAGAGTATTTTGGTGCAAGTTGTCTAGGAATAGAGCCTGACAGGAATGGAGGTTGCCTACCCTTTATGGAGTGCATGCTCCTTAGGAAAGAACTGTAAAGGAATGAGTGAAGCGGGAGGGGGCAGAGCTAGTCAAGGAGATGGTTTCAGGTTAAGTCTGATGATCGGGGTCAGGGGCTCTTGAGCATGAATCCTTATTCAGCATTGTTCCTCCTATCTATACACTCCTCTCTCAGTCCCTGATTGGTTGAGGACTGTCCTTTGGATGAGGGTACCCTCCTGGAGGAAATGGCTCTCATCATTTGGGGGGCACTTCTTTGGTGAACAGGGTAGCTGTGAGAAGTTAGCAGCCAGCCCTCACCACAGCTAGACGATGGGTGCGTTGGCCTGACAAGAGGGATTTGGGCAGGCCACCAGTGATGTGTACTCTTTGTGTCCCTTGCACCATCTGGGGACAGTTGCCTCTAACACCAGTTTATTCCATTCAGGCAAATGTCCATGAGATTTCTGCGTTCACAGTTTCTGTAAAAATTAATAGGAGGACTCTCTCTCCTACTACTGCACTTGATTCTGTAGCCATAATTGATACTTATCAACCCCTTTCTTTTGGTATAAGTGACTCTCCTGGTACGTAGACTGACTCCCGTATAGGAAGGTGGTACTTGTGGTGGCACTTTGGACAGAAAAGACACATCCATACTTGAATGCTGATCTATTTCTGTTTTGAGAAATTATAGGCCTTTGTATGGTGCAAAGTGTCCAGTGCAGCCAATTGATTACCAAATACCCAGTCATTCTCTTTGAAGATGGAATCATATTGCAGGTGTTTTGTCCTTGGCAGGTCAGACATTCAGCAGGTGGAGTGGCTTTATCAATCATGGTAAAAATAGAATATACTATTGGGTATGTGCACAGCTTACAAATGGCTACCATAATCTTATTTTATTTATGGAGGTAGTTGGGGTTGGTGAGAATAGAGGCTAGCCAGTTCATTGGTCTACGTTTTTGTTGTTTTTTATTTTGTTTTTGGCTATGCTGGGTTTTCATTGCTGCGTGGGCCTTTCTCTAGTTGTGGCGAGTGGGGGCTACTCTCTAGTTGCAGTGCAAAATTTCTTGTTGAGGTGGCTTTTCTTGTTGCAGAGCATGGGCTCTAGGGTGAACCGCCTCAGTAGTTGCAGCACATGGACTCAGTAGTTGCAGCTCCTGGCTCTAGAACAGAGGCTTAATAATTGTTGCTCATGGGCTTAATTGCTCCGTGGCATGTGGTATCTTCCCAGGCTTGGGATCAAACCCATGTCTCCTATGTTGGCAGGTGGTTTGGTTTTACTACCCAGCCACCAGGGTAGCCCTCTACTTGGTTTAATGCCTCTTTTGTATCAGATGTTCTCTGGTACATGTCATATGCAGTACAAAGCTCCAGACATCTTTAGTCCACTCTCCTAGCTTCGTCCTCTTTATTGGAATTACTTGTCTCACGTCTTTCAGTCTTGCTTCTGTTTTAGCCCCTGACCTATCAGCTAAGCTCTTCACACTGCCCTTCAGTCCACATGTTTTTTCCTCATTACACAAAATAGATAAGGTCTGCCTGTTGAGAGGATTTCCTCTCATCAGTGCTTTTCAGGGCCAACCTTGAATCAGAGGTCCAGCAGCACTCCATTTTTAGCTTACACTCACATACTTTACTGATCTATTCATTATCGAGGGCCAGCCTTATCCTTTCCTCTTCATCTGATTATAAGTGGACATGAACTTCAGAAGAAGCATTGATGGAAGAGTGTTAAGTGACTTGGTAGCTGCACCTGCTTGGGCAGCATACTTGTGCCTTCTGGACCTGCTCAACCCTAATCCCAGGTGAATTGCTTTCATTTTATTATGGGGTGCTGTTGAGCCTGTCCAATCTTATGGTTCACTGGTCTCATAATGGACTCTTCTGCATGTATGGTCATTTGATATGTCAAGCTCAGATGTTCTATCTCCTCTGTGACCCAGTAGTGTGACAAAAGCAGTCTTTTAACAGTTCTCTGCTTTGATAGTGTGACCTTGTTCTAGAATCCTGTGGGTTTGTATTGCAGTTCTGTTGGGACTTGCCAGAGACTCCACATGGCTTCTTTTTCAGGTATCTCTGGTACCATGGACTCTACGGGATGATATAGCAGCCTGGATCCATTGCAAGTCTCTTTTTGCTCAGGGCCTACTCATAATAAGCAGCCCCCCTTTTCTCTGCCACAAGGGTTGGAGCAGTATTCTCAAATTTAGAATATGCTGCCTTCTAATAAATTTCAGACGTTTTTCTTAATATTCAGAGGTCTAAAGTGCAATCAACATTCCTTTATGTTGGAGATGTTGTAAAAAAGAGCTTTTGAGGTTTGTCTCTTGCTTCCTGTTCTGGAATGTATGTATATTACTGTTAAGTTGCTGTTCTGGTCCAGTTAGCAGGCTGTTATCAAAATAGTTGGCCAAAGTGATTCTGTGAAACATTTGTTTAGTTAGTAAGTTTTCTTCTGACTATATTATATCAGAGAGCAGGAAAATTATATACTTGGGGCAAATCTGAATATACACAGTGGTTTGGCCCATGTAAATGTAAATTACTTCGAATCCTCCTTTCTGATGGTGGAAAATTGCTTTCACCCAATGAACTAACACGTCACTTATTCAATACTGTGTTAATAAATTCTAGTAAAGATACAATGGTTGACACAGCAGTTACATCTGGGGCTACTGCTTGGTTGTCTTTACTGTAGGATGTCATTATCTTCCGTGGTCTGTTTGGATTAGCAAAAGCTAGACTGGTGAATTAAGTGGGTGTATTATAGGACTCACAATATGTCTCCATTTAAATCTTTGAGAGTGGCCTTAGTCACTGACACTTCCCTCAGAGTGCAGATTGATTTTCACTTACTATATTGACGGTGGTGGTGAACTGACAGGCCTCTTCAGATTAAAAAAGCAGTGTTGTGTTTTTGCCAATGGCTGAGTATGCCCATATATTCTGATCATACATTTGGCAATTAGGTAAATAACCCTGAGTGGGTCTTCTGTGAGACAGACATAGGCTTGGACTCCATGTATTACACCACTCCCCTCTTCTCTACTTGGTGGTAGAGGGATTATGATGGTGTTTTAGGTCCCTGGATAGTACTGCCCATGTGGACCCTGAATCCACTCTTCAAAAGATCTGGATATTCCCCTTCTCCATCCTACCTATTGATACGAGGGAGCCTGCTTTTCCAACGGCATCATCTGCTTGTAGCCTGGGCCTAGCCTAGCCGCCGCTAGCTCACCAGCTGTGTTCCTGTCCCCTCACCAGTGTGTTTTTGTACCAGGTTGGTAAGTCCTTTGAGTTCTCCTGAGGAACATAGTTCACAATATATTTTTGAGTCCTCTGTAGCAAAACTATTCCATCATACACACTTCACTAAGGGTTTTGATACCTCCCTCAACAATTTTCTAGGGCAGTGCTGGCATCTCTGTTTCATTTAATGTGGATCATCACTTTTAAGCTTTCAGGAGCAATCTAGTTGCATATTAATAGCATCTGCTGTGGCCATCACCAGAGTTAAAATCCTGTTTTATCTAAATTCTCTTATGTAGCTTTATATTTTCCCCTCTTTGACCTAGCACTTTTAGGATTCACCGCCAGTTGTACTCTTCCAGTTCCTATTGGTACATGTCAGCTAGTTTCTGTTTGGGGGTTAATCTCTTTTTATCCTTCACAAAGTCAGTACTTTCTCCATTGGGCTATATTAAGATCTGACCCTTTTTGATCAGGTGGCAGATCCTGAGGGACACCAGCACAGTGTTGGGAGGCCCTTACATCGCTTGAGGCTTCTGCATAATCTTCAGTCAAAGGGTTCCTCTGTCTTCCATTAAGTAGAGATGTGGAGGGTAGTCACTTCTGTAGGCCTAAAGGATTCAGGGAATCTGAGCTTCAGTGCCCTTTGTGTACTTAGGGAGTCCCATCGCAAGTCTCATGTTCCTGTTGCTCCTCACTTTGACATAAAAATTTTGCCTAGGCTGAAAATTTAGCTTTTTCTGAAGTTCTTTCACTCTTTTAATTAAATTCTGACCTAGTCTTCAGCTTTTTCTTCTGACTTTAAGGAAGGAGGGGCCCTTTACATGAGGCTAAGGAGGCCTTTGACTCTCACACTTTGCTTTATATTGGTGACTGGCTGCCATGAGCTTGTTATTTTTTAATTTTCAATGTATCTGTCTGGGTGTTTAGTGATCACCATCCAATTTCAGTCTTTATAATTAGTTTCTCTCATATTCCTTAAATGACAGAGGTATCACATGATGGAATGTATCCCATTATACCTATAAATCCAGTGCAATTCACTGCAGATGAAAATCTTTACAACCTCATCACTGCTAGATTGCAGGGACCGTCAGTATTCCACTTATACTAGTAATAGATTACTCGTTTCCAGTTAATCTGTGAGTGAGTCAACTCTAGAATTTTTCTTAGAGTCTGTCTCCTAGGCTCACTCCTAGTATTAAATACCTTAGGTCAAGTTTATTAGAAGCAGAGCCTGTGACAGGGATTTCTGTGTGCATGATTTATTGAGGGACTGTTCTTCAGGAAAAACCTATAAGGAGGTGATAGAAGCAGGCTAGGGAAGAAACAGCTGAAGAGGAATGTGGTCTCAGGTAAGGCCTCACCTTGGCTGAGTGTAGCTTAACTTGGGTATATGTATGAACGGGAAGGTATGTGTTTGGGGACTTGCATCTTGAGTTAATCGTAAGGCAGTGTTCTCAGATCCTTTGAGGTGAGAATGGCAGACTTTGGTGTCCCCGTCTGCATTGGGCATTGGCTGTGGGCCATCCTCAGGTAGAATGGCTGTGCCACTTGCCAGAAAAGGTGATTCCCCTTAGTTGAGGAGGGCAGTTTGTTGAAGTGGGGAATAAATGCCATTATAGCTGCCAGTGCACACTGCTCTGGGGAAAGGATTCATCAGCCTGGTGAAGGGGAGCTGGGAAGGAGACTAGAGTCAGTGGCTGCCATAAAGAAGAAGTAGGGTTGCACTTCTTGGAATACAGAGACTTAAGGACTGATGCCAGTGTTTTACCCTTTCATAGAAAATTGACTGTTCTGGCTAGAGAGGGAAGAATTCTATCTTTCACACACACACACACACATACACATTACACAAAGTAGTGAGAAAAAATGTTGAAAACTAAAAGATCTATATGTATTGACATATAACTTGGGTAAAGAGGATGAATGTAGAAAAAGTTAAATATTGAATGCATTTCATATTGCAAGGATAGTAACAATTTAAAATTGGGAAAATTTCCAGTATCTTGTATCTAATGAGTTACCAACATTTTTTCTTTTTATTCACTTCTCCAGAAACTTTTCTTTAACTTGAAGATACCATTACTGCTGGAATGCTCACTGTTTAAATGTACTTATTTTATCACATGACTACATAGGAAAAATCTCTAAGATGTGCATCTATAGCTTGTTTGTAGAGGAACAAAATAAAAGACTATCTCATTTTAGGAAAACACTTGAATGAACTGGGTCTTTGATTTTACAGTGCGATATAAGCTTGGTCTTGGTAATAAATTGTCAACCAACTTCTCCTTCCCTGTCACTCGAGGTCCCTAAGTCATTGCCAGCTCAGTAATTTCCTCTGGTGCATGTGCCGTTTGGAGTCCTGTTACAGAGACTGCTGTCTTGGAGGAAGGATCATCTTCCCGGGTAGCTCCCTGGTGGCTCTTTAGTTCTCCAACGAATGCCAGAGACCAAATGCTCTGGTTTTTTGGTTGAGGGTGAAGAAACTAGAGATACCTTCATTCTGATCTTTCTATCTTTTTTAGCCACCTATTTTTTCTGCATGACTGTGACGTTCTAATTTTACTTTGCACTTGTATTTCCCGGTGACGGCTCTAAAGGGAATAGAGCTAAGAAAAGTAGGCTTGGGGTTTAGTAGGTAAGTCACTTGGGAAAAGGTGATTCATCAGCCTGGTGAAGTGGAGCTGGGAGGAGGGCAGTTTGTTGAAGTGGGGAATAAATGCCATTATAGCTGCCAGTGCACACTGCTCTGGGGAAAGGATTCATCAGCCTGGTGAAGGGGAGCTGGGAAGGAGACTAGAGTCAGTGGCTGCCATAAAGAAGAAGTAGGGTTGCACTTCTTGGAATACAGAGACTTAAGGACTGATGCCAGTGTTTTACCCTTTCATAGAAAATTGACTGTTCTGGCTAGAGAGGGAAGAATTCTATCTTTCACACACACACACACACATACACATTACACAAAGTAGTGAGAAAAAATGTTGAAAACTAAAAGATCTATATGTATTGACATATAACTTGGGTAAAGAGGATGAATGTAGAAAAAGTTAAATATTGAATGCATTTCATATTGCAAGGATAGTAACAATTTAAAATTGGGAAAATTTCCAGTATCTTGTATCTAATGAGTTACCAACATTTTTTCTTTTTATTCACTTCTCCAGAAACTTTTCTTTAACTTGAAGATACCATTACTGCTGGAATGCTCACTGTTTAAATGTACTTATTTTATCACATGACTACATAGGAAAAATCTCTAAGATGTGCATCTATAGCTTGTTTGTAGAGGAACAAAATAAAAGACTATCTCATTTTAGGAAAACACTTGAATGAACTGGGTCTTTGATTTTACAGTGCGATATAAGCTTGGTCTTGGTAATAAATTGTCAACCAACTTCTCCTTCCCTGTCACTCGAGGTCCCTAAGTCATTGCCAGCTCAGTAATTTCCTCTGGTGCATGTGCCGTTTGGAGTCCTGTTACAGAGACTGCTGTCTTGGAGGAAGGATCATCTTCCCGGGTAGCTCCCTGGTGGCTCTTTAGTTCTCCAACGAATGCCAGAGACCAAATGCTCTGGTTTTTTGGTTGAGGGTGAAGAAACTAGAGATACCTTCATTCTGATCTTTCTATCTTTTTTAGCCACCTATTTTTTCTGCATGACTGTGACGTTCTAATTTTACTTTGCACTTGTATTTCCCGGTGACGGCTCTAAAGGGAATAGAGCTAAGAAAAGTAGGCTTGGGGTTTAGTAGGTAAGTCATGTATTTTTAATATGAATGATTGAAATATATTGGATCTGCCCTGTTGCACATGATCTTATCTGGAAGTATATTTAGAATCCTGTATTTTGTTCTTTTCCAGTGTCTACTGCTGGATAAGATAGCTAATTCTTGAGTGTAAATTATATCACTTATAGAATTTTCTGTGTTAAATCTGTGATGTCTTTGAGTGGAGCAAGCTCTTGGTAACTTTTAGATAAAGGTTACAGAACATTGTAAGTATTTATTCATGTTGTCAGAGTTTTGGAAAATTAATTTTAAACCCTCATTATACTTTATATTTTCACATTCTAAATTGTTTGCTATCACACATGATATGAATTCTTGCAATCAGACATAAAGGGCAAAGTGTTTAGTGAATAACTCTTGATATCATTTAAAGTTTTCTTCTTTCTGAAGTAATATGGTAGATCAAATGGAGATTAAAAAGTATAGTCATAGTCAAATATTTGTATATCAATTTGTTTATTATTTTTTGAGCCAGAGAAAATGTTTAAATGCTTGTGAATTTTCTGCTGGTGTATTTTTGATAAGAATTATGGGCCATTTGTTATTGTGTTTTTCTAGCTATTTTTTTCTAACTAGTTGCCCTGTAATTTTGATAATTTAAACATATTTTTAGTATATATAACATATGGAAAAGTCAGGTAATGTTATAGGCAAAAAATCTTTGAAGTGAGTGGAATAAAACTAAGAAAGAATGTAAATTGTCAACCAACTTCTCCTTCCCTGTCACTCGAGGTCCCTAAGTCATTGCCAGCTCAGTAATTTCCTCTGGTGCATGTGCCGTTTGGAGTCCTGTTACAGAGACTGCTGTCTTGGAGGAAGGATCATCTTCCCGGGTAGCTCCCTGGTGGCTCTTTAGTTCTCCAACGAATGCCAGAGACCAAATGCTCTGGTTTTTTGGTTGAGGGTGAAGAAACTAGAGATACCTTCATTCTGATCTTTCTATCTTTTTTAGCCACCTATTTTTTCTGCATGACTGTGACGTTCTAATTTTACTTTGCACTTGTATTTCCCGGTGACGGCTCTAAAGGGAATAGAGCTAAGAAAAGTAGGCTTGGGGTTTAGTAGGTAAGTCATGTATTTTTAATATGAATGATTGAAATATATTGGATCTGCCCTGTTGCACATGATCTTATCTGGAAGTATATTTAGAATCCTGTATTTTGTTCTTTTCCAGTGTCTACTGCTGGATAAGATAGCTAATTCTTGAGTGTAAATTATATCACTTATAGAATTTTCTGTGTTAAATCTGTGATGTCTTTGAGTGGAGCAAGCTCTTGGTAACTTTTAGATAAAGGTTACAGAACATTGTAAGTATTTATTCATGTTGTCAGAGTTTTGGAAAATTAATTTTAAACCCTCATTATACTTTATATTTTCACATTCTAAATTGTTTGCTATCACACATGATATGAATTCTTGCAATCAGACATAAAGGGCAAAGTGTTTAGTGAATAACTCTTGATATCATTTAAAGTTTTCTTCTTTCTGAAGTAATATGGTAGATCAAATGGAGATTAAAAAGTATAGTCATAGTCAAATATTTGTATATCAATTTGTTTATTATTTTTTGAGCCAGAGAAAATGTTTAAATGCTTGTGAATTTTCTGCTGGTGTATTTTTGATAAGAATTATGGGCCATTTGTTATTGTGTTTTTCTAGCTATTTTTTTCTAACTAGTTGCCCTGTAATTTTGATAATTTAAACATATTTTTAGTATATATAACATATGGAAAAGTCAGGTAATGTTATAGGCAAAAAATCTTTGAAGTGAGTGGAATAAAACTCTAAGAAAAAGAATGTAAATAAGAACATTTTCTACATAGATAGAACAATGAGCTTTGAAATATCTGGTTAGCAGTTGTGTATATATTTTTTTCTTTTCTTCATATTCAGAAAATAGTTTGACGTCACAGTTTTACAGTTGATAACTCCAAGCCAATTGTGTACGTATATATGTGTGTATGCCTGTGTGATGTATATACACACACTTGCACGCACATGCACACACACACACACACACACACACACACACACATGTGTCCAGCCAAAAAAGCTGAAGATTAAAAAGATGACATAGCTTGATCTTAAATAAAGCCAAAGAGGTTGTTTGTGGTTGAGTCAAAAATGGGACTGAATAAATGTTATGATTTCATTTTCTGTTTGTATTCTTGATTGCACTAGAAGAGTAAATAAAACATGAAAGTGTAATTGTAGACAGACCATTAATTAACTTATTATTCTGCACTGCAAAGAGGCAGGAAAAGGTCAGAGACATCTGAGTTGTATTGTAGCTCTCCTTCCTGTGTAGATGCTGCGAGTGATATTCAGGGAGATGGATATTTAGAGCAATCTTCTGCTGCCGTTCTATATCCTTACTCTAAGGTAGGGTAGATACTGACAACCTTGTTCCTGCAATATTAGAGAGTGAGGAGGCTACTTTGGCGGTAAGACCATAGTTGCAACTGGCAGCAAAACCAGGATCTTTTTTTCTTGTGACATAACAGACAGTTTGCATGAGAGGAATCAGCACTAATAGAACTAAGAACTCTTGATATCATTTAAAGTTTTCTTCTTTCTGAAGTAATATGGTAGATCAAATGGAGATTAAAAAGTATAGTCATAGTCAAATATTTGTATATCAATTTGTTTATTATTTTTTGAGCCAGAGAAAATGTTTAAATGCTTGTGAATTTTCTGCTGGTGTATTTTTGATAAGAATTATGGGCCATTTGTTATTGTGTTTTTCTAGCTATTTTTTTCTAACTAGTTGCCCTGTAATTTTGATAATTTAAACATATTTTTAGTATATATAACATATGGAAAAGTCAGGTAATGTTATAGGCAAAAAATCTTTGAAGTGAGTGGAATAAAACTCTAAGAAAAGAATGTAAATAAGAACATTTTCTACATAGATAGAACAATGAGCTTTGAAATATCTGGTTAGCAGTTGTGTATATATTTTTTTCTTTTCTTCATATTCAGAAAATAGTTTGACGTCACAGTTTTACAGTTGATAACTCCAAGCCAATTGTGTACGTATATATGTGTGTATGCCTGTGTGATGTATATACACACACTTGCACGCACATGCACACACACACACACACACACACACACACACATGTGTCCAGCCAAAAAAGCTGAAGATTAAAAAGATGACATAGCTTGATCTTAAATAAAGCCAAAGAGGTTGTTTGTGGTTGAGTCAAAAATGGGACTGAATAAATGTTATGATTTCATTTTCTGTTTGTATTCTTGATTGCACTAGAAGAGTAAATAAAACATGAAAGTGTAATTGTAGACAGACCATTAATTAACTTATTATTCTGCACTGCAAAGAGGCAGGAAAAGGTCAGAGACATCTGAGTTGTATTGTAGCTCTCCTTCCTGTGTAGATGCTGCGAGTGATATTCAGGGAGATGGATATTTAGAGCAATCTTCTGCTGCCGTTCTATATCCTTACTCTAAGGTAGGGTAGATACTGACAACCTTGTTCCTGCAATATTAGAGAGTGAGGAGGCTACTTTGGCGGTAAGACCATAGTTGCAACTGGCAGCAAAACCAGGATCTTTTTTTCTTGTGACATAACAGACAGTTTGCATGAGAGGAATCAGCACTAATAGAACTAAGAAACACAACTAGTGACAAACAGAATACACTGCAAATGTAATGTCAGTAGACTCATAGAGAATTGGAACTCATTTTAGCAGTTTAATTATCGATGAAATAAGTACACAAAATTTTTTCCTATTTTGAATTTTGAAAGGTCATAGGTAATAGTAAAATTTAAATTTTGCAGTTTACAAGCCATTTTTACTTACTGACGTAAGTTAAAAACTGTTTTAACTGTGATTTTTGCATCAGAAGGGCATTCTAAAACATCTTTTATTCAGGTGTTGTCATGTCTGATGCATGATAATTTTCAGTAGTAACCAAGTAATTTACTGAGATCAAGTTTGCCTGGCAATTTGAAAAGAAGGGATAAAATTGGACGCAAGAAAAGGAGAAAGTTGAATACCTTTTATAGTTTTCAGATTGTGTCTAAAAGCATTCATTTTTACTTTAAAAAGTATTTTAATTTTATTTGAGTATGTTTGATACAGTTTTATGTTAGTTTCAGGTGTAGAGCAAAATGATTTGATGATTATACATAGATTCATTCTTTTCAAAATGTTTTTCCTCATATATCACAGAATATTGAGTGGAGTTCCCTGTGCTATAGCAGGTCCTTGTTGGTTGTTTGTTTTATATAAGGTAATGAAACATTCATTTTTAAATGTCCAAAACATCGCTTCTCAGCCTTTTGGCTAAGATCAAGTATAAATAAACAAAACACTGATTCTGATTATGATAAATACAGCTTTGTATTCTTGATTGCACTAGAAGAGTAAATAAAACATGAAAGTGTAATTGTAGACAGACCATTAATTAACTTATTATTCTGCACTGCAAAGAGGCAGGAAAAGGTCAGAGACATCTGAGTTGTATTGTAGCTCTCCTTCCTGTGTAGATGCTGCAGTGATATTCAGGGAGATGGTATTTAGAGCAATCTTCTGCTGCCGTTCTATATCCTTACTCTAAGGTAGGGTAGATACTGACAACCTTGTTCCTGCAATATTAGAGAGTGAGGAGGCTACTTTGGCGGTAAGACCATAGTTGCAACTGGCAGCAAAACCAGGATCTTTTTTTCTTGTGACATAACAGACAGTTTGCATGAGAGGAATCAGCACTAATAGAACTAAGAAACACAACTAGTGACAAACAGAATACACTGCAAATGTAATGTCAGTAGACTCATAGAGAATTGGAACTCATTTTAGCAGTTTAATTATCGATGAAATAAGTACACAAAATTTTTTCCTATTTTGAATTTTGAAAGGTCATAGGTAATAGTAAAATTTAAATTTTGCAGTTTACAAGCCTTTTTTACTTACTGACGTAAGTTAAAAACTGTTTTAACTGTGATTTTTGCATCAGAAGGGCATTCTAAAACATCTTTTATTCAGGTGTTGTCATGTCTGATGCATGATAATTTTCAGTAGTAACCAAGTAATTTACTGAGATCAAGTTTGCCTGGCAATTTGAAAAGAAGGGATAAAATTGGACGCAAGAAAAGGAGAAAGTTGAATACCTTTTATAGTTTTCAGATTGTGTCTAAAAGCATTCATTTTTACTTTAAAAAGTATTTTAATTTTATTTGAGTATGTTTGATACAGTTTTATGTTAGTTTCAGGTGTAGAGCAAAATGATTTGATGATTATACATAGATTCATTCTTTTCAAAATGTTTTTCCTCATATATCACAGAATATTGAGTGGAGTTCCCTGTGCTATAGCAGGTCCTTGTTGGTTGTTTGTTTTATATAAGGTAATGAAACATTCATTTTTAAATGTCCAAAACATCGCTTCTCAGCCTTTTGGCTAAGATCAAGTATAAATAAACAAAACACTGATTCTGATTATGATAAATACAGCTTATGTCTAATACTAGCTACAATAAACCTCAATTAGATATTTTCCATTAAAGTTTGAGTTACCAGCTTCAGGTTGGTGGCGTAGTATAGGTCACCTGTGTGTGCTCAGTCATTCAGTTGTGTCTAGGACTCTTTGCAGTCACATAGACTGTAGTCCGCCAAGCTCCTCTGGCCATGGGATTCTTCTGGCAAGAATACTGGAGTGGATTACCATTTCCTTCTCCAGATAGATCACTCAAATCTCTTTAAAAAACTTTCCAAAGAAGCTTAAGCTGAGTTTTTTTTCCCTTTAGATATTCGTATAATAGGTAGAGACATTCACTATTATTACACTAAACAGAATTTTCCTCCTCTAAATCTGTAGACTCTTTTCTTAGAAATTTGGTAATAACTAACAGGTGACCTTATACTTTTATATAAAATTTTATTCGAGGAAATTCATGATTCTGTTACCAAACTTGATAATAAGGAGTCAAGTAAGGAGTTATTAATATAAAAATTCAAGTTTACAAATATATGCTGCATTTGATGAAGGCTCTGAGGACATGTCTAGTGCCTCAGTATCATTCATGGAGCCATTTTCTTATTTTGAAATGGAGAAGATAGGACACTTCTGATTTTTTGCTTCTTCAAATCAGTGGTATATAACCATGCTCATTTCTTTTGATATTTGTCTTTAAGTACGATCTTGCCCATAGTTATTGCTATAAAATTGTTTCTCAGCATTTAGCTCAATGTTTAAAATAATGCTTGTCTTATAGGCCTTATCAGTTTTTTGAGCTATGAAGGGTTATATAGTTTGGGATATTTTGGTTTAAGATGTATTTGTATATAAGGTTATGTATCTTGACCTTTAGTTTCATCTCATCAGTTTCTCACCTATATATGAATATCTACTTTACTTTTTAAATGTTTTTCCTCATATATCACAGAATATTGAGTGGAGTTCCCTGTGCTATAGCAGGTCCTTGTTGGTTGTTTGTTTTATATAAGGTAATGAAACATTCATTTTTAAATGTCCAAAACATCGCTTCTCAGCCTTTTGGCTAAGATCAAGTATAAATAAACAAAACACTGATTCTGATTATGATAAATACAGCTTATGTCTAATACTAGCTACAATAAACCTCAATTAGATATTTTCCATTAAAGTTTGAGTTACCAGCTTCAGGTTGGTGGCGTAGTATAGGTCACCTGTGTGTGCTCAGTCATTCAGTTGTGTCTAGGACTCTTTGCAGTCACATAGACTGTAGTCCGCCAAGCTCCTCTGGCCATGGGATTCTTCTGGCAAGAATACTGGAGTGGATTACCATTTCCTTCTCCAGATAGATCACTCAAATCTCTTTAAAAAACTTTCCAAAGAAGCTTAAGCTGAGTTTTTTCCTTTAGATATTCGTATAATAGGTAGAGACATTCACTATTATTACACTAAACAGAATTTTCCTCCTCTAAATCTGTAGACTCTTTTCTTAGAAATTTGGTAATAACTAACAGGTGACCTTATACTTTTATATAAAATTTTATTCGAGGAAATTCATGATTCTGTTACCAAACTTGATAATAAGGAGTCAAGTAAGGAGTTATTAATATAAAAATTCAAGTTTACAAATATATGCTGCATTTGATGAAGGCTCTGAGGACATGTCTAGTGCCTCAGTATCATTCATGGAGCCATTTTCTTATTTTGAAATGGAGAAGATAGGACACTTCTGATTTTTTGCTTCTTCAAATCAGTGGTATATAACCATGCTCATTTCTTTTGATATTTGTCTTTAAGTACGATCTTGCCCATAGTTATTGCTATAAAATTGTTTCTCAGCATTTAGCTCAATGTTTAAAATAATGCTTGTCTTATAGGCCTTATCAGTTTTTTGAGCTATGAAGGGTTATATAGTTTGGGATATTTTGGTTTAAGATGTATTTGTATATAAGGTTATGTATCTTGACCTTTAGTTTCATCTCATCAGTTTCTCACCTATATATGAATATCTACTATTTTAACTTTTATTATAAAATTTGTTGTTGTTTTCTATTTGGGTTATTATTTTTAGAATTATACTTAATTGGAAAATTGAAGCAGTAGTTAACAGATCACAGGTGTATAGATGCTCTCTGTGATCTCACTAAGTGTCCACTGTAGCTCTTCAGTTACTCTGTTTCTCTCCTATAGATTCTTTTCTACTACAGAACCTGCAAAATGAAAAGCTCAACTTTTAACTAACTTCGGGTAGCAGTTGACTCAGTTGTAGAAAAAGAGAGCCTGGTCTACTGGTGCAGCTGCTCTGGCTTCTCCCTTTTTTGTTCCTGGCACATGGAAAAAGTGCCTCAGCTGCAGTATCCAGTGTTCAGGATTGTAGAGCAATGCGTTACACAGAGTGTGGTGCTTTGTCGGCATCATTTAGTGCTGTACCAGCCCTGGACTGGCTTCTTGTTGTGCCAGAAAAATAAATACCTCTCCTGTTAAAAATGCTGCATGATGGATTTTTGGGGGGATTTGTAGCCAAATGTAATCTTAGCTGATTATTAGATTAGCTTTTAGAGATGAGCTTCAAAAAATGTTTGTACGTTGTAGAAAAAACAGAGATGAGACATTGTCAAGGGCTAGACCTGTGTAACCTTTTTATGTATAACATCAGAAAACATTGAGATACAGTGAATATTATTTTACTAACTTTTTTAAAAAAAATTGGCCTCTTTTATTGGTTTTTTATTTATTTTCATCCATCTTTATTCTTTGGCCTGTGTGGGCCTCCTATTGCAGTGGCCTCTTTCACTGCAGAGCACTGGCTCTGGGCGCATGTGTTGCAGAGCGCTGGCTCGTAATTGGACACACTGGTCCAGCTGCTCTGTGGTATGTGGGATCTTCCCTGGCCAGGGATCGAACTGGTGCCCCTTGCACTGCAAGGTGAACTCTTTACCCACTGGCCCACCGGGGAAGCACCCTAACATTTTTAATCCCAGTCGTGTCTAGTACAATGCTTTGTGGCAGTAATAAATTAAGATATGTATAAAGGAAGAAAACTTTAAGTGAAATAATACAAATTGGGTACTACTTACAGTAAATTTTATTAATATATTATTCCTTATTTTTTAGCATTAAGAATATATTTGCCTTTATAATTTTATATTTAGAATAGATTCTGCATTTTTTTTTAATTTTTTTTTTAAAGATTTATTTATTTATTTACTTTGGGCAGGGGTCCGGTTGGGGATGGAGGGGGTGGGCGGGCCACTTCTATTGGTCTTTCATTTCTCTATTTTCATTCGTCTTCATTCTTTGGCTCTTGTGAGCCTCCCATCACGGTGGCGTCTGTCGTTGCAGAGCGCCGGCTCTGGGCGCATGCGCTCCAGAGCTCCGGCTCGGTGATTGGACACATCAGTCCAGCCGCTCCGCGGCACGTGGGATCTTCCCAGGCCAGGGCTCGAACCGGCGCCCCTACCCACTGGACCACTAGGGGAAGCCCTACATTGATTTTTTTTTTTTTTTTAAGATTTATTGATTTATTTATTTTGGGCGGGGGTCGGGTTGGGGAGGGAGGGGAGCAGGCGGGCCACTTCCATTGGTCTTTCATTTCTGTTTTCATCTGTCTTTGTTCTTTGGCCCGTGTGGGCCTCCCATCGCGGTGGCGTCTCTTGTCACAGAGCCCCGGCTCTGGGCGCATGCGCTCTAGAGTTCCGGCTCGGTGATTGGACACATCAGTCCAGCCGCTCCGCGGCACGTGGGATCTTCCCAGGCCAGGGCTCGAACCGGCGCCCCTACCCACTGGACCACTAGGGGAAGCCCTACATTGATTTTTTTTTTTTTTTTAAGATTTATTGATTTATTTATTTTGGGCGGGGGTCGGGTTGGGGAGGGAGGGGAGCAGGCGGGCCACTTCCATTGGTCTTTCATTTCTGTTTTCATCTGTCTTTGTTCTTTGGCCCGTGTGGGCCTCCCATCGCGGTGGCGTCTCTTGTCACAGAGCCCCGGCTCTGGGCGCATGCGCTCTAGAGTTCCGGCTTGGCAGTTGAACACATCAGTCCAGCCGCTCCGCTGCACATGGGATCTTCCCAGGCCAGGGATCGAACCGGCGCCCCTTGCACTGCAAGGCGGTGTTCTTATCTACTGGACCACCAGGGGAAGCCCTACATTGATTTTTTGAATGAAATAAATTTATATACTAAAATTCTAGGGTTAAGAAAATAACTTTATATTCTTACTAATTAAATTGCTTAAATAACCCTGCTTTAAGATAATCAGCTTATTTTATTGAACTGGCATTTTATCAGAGGTATTACAAATGAAAAATTTTAATATTTGTTATCAGTCTGTGATAAGAAAAAGAAGGCACTGTTGATGATTCTGTTACTCTGAAGAGGCTGTTACCATCATAAAATCTACCAATTTTTAGTGTTAGGTTTCAGGGAATCTAGTCAGTGCGTAGGAACTAAGAAGGAAAATCTGAGTTAAGTCTAGTCTCTTTTTGAAGAATCACAGTTATATTAGTTATTGCATGCCTGCGTGCTAAGTCGCTTCAGTCGTGGCTGACTCTTTGTGACCCTATGGACTGTAGCCTACCAGGTTCCTCTGTCCTTGCGAGTCTCCAGGCAAGAATACTGGAGTAGGTCTCCATGCCCTTCTCTGGAGGATCTTCCTGACCCAGGGATCGAACTTGTGTTTCTCAGATCTCCTGCATTATTATGAGGATTCTTTACCACTAGCGCCACCTGGAAAGCCTTTATTCAGTTATTAGTTCTGTTAAAGTCCTATTACTATAGATTTGTATTAGGAAAATAAGTAACATTTATGCATTATATATGTGTATATTCTCATATAAACTATTAATGAACAGCTTAAAATTCTGGGAGAGTACATTAGAAAAACCCAAGTAGTATAATTGCTCTTTTATATTTGTATAATTATGTTTTGTTTTGTTTCCAGAAGACCAAAACAACCAAGACGTTATTAATTTTTACCTATTCAGAAGAATAATAGTTTTATTATACCAACCTCCTACCCAGAGTAGAAAGGATAGAAACCGTTGAACAAATGAAATTTCCTGCTTATGTTATTATTCACCAAGTATTATAGTTAATGTTAATTAGCCAACTTTCTTTAGTTTGTGTTATATATTTAAAAATTTAATATTCATTTCGGTAGTAGTCATCCTGTGTACCTTTATTCGATCACAAAAGAAAATGCTCAATAAATTCTAAATATTAAAGTAAAATAGTTTAATTTCTAATTTGTTTTCATATTGATATATAGAAAAGCATTGGATTGTCATGTAACATTAGGAGAATTGAATTAGCATGGAGATTACCTGGGCTGGCCTTAGCTCAGAACCTAATTATCTAAAGTTATTGAAGAGGCTGTGCATTTTATCAGAGGTATTACAAATGAAAAATTTTAATATTTGTTATCAGTCTGTGATAAGAAAAAGAAGGCACTGTTGATGATTCTGTTACTCTGAAGAGGCTGTTACCATCATAAAATCTACCAATTTTTAGTGTTAGGTTTCAGGGAATCTAGTCAGTGCGTAGGAACTAAGAAGGAAAATCTGAGTTAAGTCTAGTCTCTTTTTGAAGAATCACAGTTATATTAGTTATTGCATGCCTGCGTGCTAAGTCGCTTCAGTCGTGGCTGACTCTTTGTGACCCTATGGACTGTAGCCTACCAGGTTCCTCTGTCCTTGCGAGTCTCCAGGCAAGAATACTGGAGTAGGTCTCCATGCCCTTCTCTGGAGGATCTTCCTGACCCAGGGATCGAACTTGTGTTTCTCAGATCTCCTGCATTATTATGAGGATTCTTTACCACTAGCGCCACCTGGAAAGCCTTTATTCAGTTATTAGTTCTGTTAAAGTCCTATTACTATAGATTTGTATTAGGAAAATAAGTAACATTTATGCATTATATATGTGTATATTCTCATATAAACTATTAATGAACAGCTTAAAATTCTGGGAGAGTACATTAGAAAAACCCAAGTAGTATAATTGCTCTTTTATATTTGTATAATTATGTTTTGTTTTGTTTCCAGAAGACCAAAACAACCAAGACGTTATTAATTTTTACCTATTCAGAAGAATAATAGTTTTATTATACCAACCTCCTACCCAGAGTAGAAAGGATAGAAACCGTTGAACAAATGAAATTTCCTGCTTATGTTATTATTCACCAAGTATTATAGTTAATGTTAATTAGCCAACTTTCTTTAGTTTGTGTTATATATTTAAAAATTTAATATTCATTTCGGTAGTAGTCATCCTGTGTACCTTTATTCGATCACAAAAGAAAATGCTCAATAAATTCTAAATATTAAAGTAAAATAGTTTAATTTCTAATTTGTTTTCATATTGATATATAGAAAAGCATTGGATTGTCATGTAACATTAGGAGAATTGAATTAGCATGGAGATTACCTGGGCTGGCCTTAGCTCAGAACCTAATTATCTAAAGTTATCATGGTTTGTTTCTCCTAGAAGGGTCGTAAATATCCTATAGTATGTATGGGTAGGCTCAGTCCTGTCTGACTCTTTATGATGCCAGGGACTATAGCCAACCTGGTTCCTCTGTATAGCCAACCGTGTCTCCAAGCAAGAATACTGGAGTGGGTTATCATTTCCTACTCCAGGAATGGTTCTGATTTTTTACATTTCTATTCCCATCAGTAGATCAGGGAACTGCTAATCACAGAGCTAGATTTAAGATTGTGTGCTTAATCATTCAGTCATGTCAGACTCTTTCAGTTCAGTTCACTTCAGTTGCTCAGCTGTGTCTGACTCTCTGCAGCGCCATGGACTGCAGCATGCCAGGCTTCCCTGTCCTTCGCCGCCTCCCGGAGCTTCCTGAAACTCATGCCCATTGAGTCGGTGATGCCATTCAACCATCTTGTCCTCTGTCTTCTGACTCTTTGCAACTCCCGCAAGATTTCCCAGCCAAGAATACTGGAGTCGGTTGTCATGCTTTCTTCCAGGGGACTTTCCCAACCCTGGGATCAAACCCAGGTCTCCTGCACTGCAGATTCTCTACTATCTGAGCCACCAGAACAGACACTGCTTATTATTTTGATAAAGTGCGATCTGATTTTCATTCTTGATAAGCAGTTATAAATGTAGTATAATTCTGTTGTAGAATAAGATGTTTAAAAATCTAATGTAACTAATATAACATTCCATGCATCATCATTATTAATTAGGCTTATAGATTAAACATTTAACTGCAAGTACTTTTATTTTTAAATCAAACCCACTTTTTTTATTAATTATTTTCATTTTATTTTTTGCTTTTACAGAGTTTTGTTGTTTATAGATATGCATAATCCCAGATTAGTCATAGGTATATCCCTGACCCCTCCCTCCTCCACCTCCTTCCCAGTCCCTCCCATCACACCCCTCCAGGCCATCACACAGTTCCCCTGCAAGATCCCCTATTCCCACATCGCAATGACAATAGCTATCTCTTTCACATATGATAATATAGGTTTCCACGTTACTCTTTCCGCGCCTCCCACCCACTATTCATTCCCCACAACGTCCATAAGTCTGTTCTCTGTTTTTCCATTGCTTCTCGGCGTGTGTTTTTAGTGTTATTTTATTTGTTAGTTTCCCCAGTTATTCATTTGTCTTTAAGACTGACAATTTCCCTGATGCCTTTCATGTGTGAGGGGTGTTCACGTACAGCATAGTGTTTAAGGCAGGAACCCTGGAGCCTCAGGAGCTACTGTTAGCCACTAACCAAACCCAACCAGAAACGCATCTCCAGTCAAGCAGAGTTGGGTCTTTGCTACAGCAAGGAAAACCACACGCCTTGTGAAACTGTGAGGTGTGTTTTCCAGAAAGGGTTAAAGGAAACTTGTTACAGAGTTTGGGCTTGTGTTAGGTGGTTTGGGAGAGGAGGTGAGATGAACAGAATATACTGGATACTGAAGACACTGCGTTTAGGGAGGAAGATGTTTCCTCCTAAAGTTCTATCTCAACCATCTTGTCCTCTGTCTTCTGACTCTTTGCAACTCCGCAAGATTTCCCAGCCAAGAATACTGGAGTCGGTTGTCATGCTTTCTTCCAGGGGACTTTCCCAACCCTGGGATCAAACCCAGGTCTCCTGCACTGCAGATTCTCTACTATCTGAGCCACCAGAACAGACACTGCTTATTATTTTGATAAAGTGCGATCTGATTTTCATTCTTGATAAGCAGTTATAAATGTAGTATAATTCTGTTGTAGAATAAGATGTTTAAAAATCTAATGTAACTAATATAACATTCCATGCATCATCATTATTAATTAGGCTTATAGATTAAACATTTAACTGCAAGTACTTTTATTTTTAAATCAAACCCACTTTTTTTATTAATTATTTTCATTTTATTTTTTGCTTTTACAGAGTTTTGTTGTTTACAGATATGTATAATCCAAGATTAGTCATATGTATATCCCTAGACCCCTCCGTCCTCCACCCCCTCCCAGTCCCTCCTATCCCACTTTACCAGGCCATCGCACAGCCCCCCTGCAGGGTCCCCTATTCCCACATCGCAATGACAATAGCTGTCTCTTTCACATATGAAAGTATGGGTTTCCACGTTACTCTTTCCGCGCCTCCCACCCACTATTCATTCCCCACAACGTCCATAAGTCTGTTCTCTGTTTTTCCATTGCTTCTCGGCGTGTGTTTTTAGTGTTATTTTATTTGTTAGTTTCCCCAGTTATTCATTTGTCTTTAAGACTGACAATTTCCCTGATGCCTTTCATGTGTGAGGGGTGTTCACGTACAGCATAGTGTTTAAGGCAGGAACCCTGGAGCCTCAGGAGCTACTGTTAGCCACTAACCAAACCCAACCAGAAACGCATCTCCAGTCAAGCAGAGTTGGGTCTTTGCTACAGCAAGGAAAACCACACGCCTTGTGAAACTGTGAGGTGTGTTTTCCAGAAAGGGTTAAAGGAAACTTGTTACAGAGTTTGGGCTTGTGTTAGGTGGTTTGGGAGAGGAGGTGAGATGAACAGAATAGTACGTGGCACTGCTACTGGAGAAGCAGCCGTAGTCACTGCGTTTAGGGGAGGAAGATGTTTCCTCATGCTAATTGCACAGTGTCTTTGCTTTTTGTCTGTGTTCAGACCTGATTATGGAGTGCTATTCTTTTTGCTTTGTTTTGTAATAGTCACAGAAAGCTTGTGTCTGATGGTGATATTCTGTGAAATTGTTTTCGTTTACTTGGAGCGTACAACAGCCTAATAGTAACCAGGCCAGCTATAGGCTCATAGCTATAAAGGCAGCTTTTTTCTTATGCTAGTTTCAAATGCTTTCTGTACCATTTTCTAGCTGTGTGATTTTAGGCAATGTTAACCACTTTGTACTTAGTTTACACATCAGAAAAATGGGACAATAAGACTCCCTTTTTCACAGGATTATTTTGAACGTGGATACATGTAAAATTATCTGATACAGTCAGTGCTATTTAACTAAAGAACCACCACCATCGCATAATGATGAAATCAATAATTGATAATACTCTCCATCACACACATTAAGTTATGGCATAACTTATTCAATCACTCATATGCACTATAAAAATATCGTCTACCAACTAGGCAAAAATGCTCATATTGACTAGTTAGGATATCCTCTCTTTGTTCAATGATGGAGAAACACTGCCAGATTCATTTGTCAAATACATGTATTCATTGGACAATAGAATATACTTTTCCAACAGACTTTTCCCTTTTCCTCTACTCTAAGTCTTATTTATTCATTCCCTCAGGAAATAAAATTCATAGTCAACTTTTATTTTTTTCCCACTTTGGACCAATTAAGAATATACCAAGACTGACAATTTCCTGATGCCTTTCATGTGTGAGGGGTGTTCACGTACAGCATAGTGTTTAAGGCAGGAACCCTGGAGCCTCAGGAGCTACTGTTAGCCACTAACCAAACCCAACCAGAAACGCATCTCCAGTCAAGCAGAGTTGGGTCTTTGCTACAGCAAGGAAAACCACACGCCTTGTGAAACTGTGAGGTGTGTTTTCCAGAAAGGGTTAAAGGAAACTTGTTACAGAGTTTGGGCTTGTGTTAGGTGGTTTGGGAGAGGAGGTGAGATGAACAGAATAGTACGTGGCACTGCTACTGGAGAAGCAGCCGTAGTCACTGCGTTTAGGGGAGGAAGATGTTTCCTCATGCTAATTGCACAGTGTCTTTGCTTTTTGTCTGTGTTCAGACCTGATTATGGAGTGCTATTCTTTTTGCTTTGTTTTGTAATAGTCACAGAAAGCTTGTGTCTGATGGTGATATTCTGTGAAATTGTTTTCGTTTACTTGGAGCGTACAACAGCCTAATAGTAACCAGGCCAGCTATAGGCTCATAGCTATAAAGGCAGCTTTTTTCTTATGCTAGTTTCAAATGCTTTCTGTACCATTTTCTAGCTGTGTGATTTTAGGCAATGTTAACCACTTTGTACTTAGTTTACACATCAGAAAAATGGGACAATAAGACTCCCTTTTTCACAGGATTATTTTGAACGTGGATACATGTAAAATTATCTGATACAGTCAGTGCTATTTAACTAAAGAACCACCACCATCGCATAATGATGAAATCAATAATTGATAATACTCTCCATCACACACATTAAGTTATGGCATAACTTATTCAATCACTCATATGCACTATAAAAATATCGTCTACCAACTAGGCAAAAATGCTCATATTGACTAGTTAGGATATCCTCTCTTTTGTTCAATGATGGAGAAACACTGCCAGATTCATTTGTCAAATACATGTATTCATTGGACAATAGAATATACTTTTCCAACAGACTTTTCCCTTTTCCTCTACTCTAAGTCTTATTTATTC
This sequence comes from Tragulus kanchil, assembly GCA_022376925.1. Taxonomy (NCBI): domain Eukaryota; kingdom Metazoa; phylum Chordata; class Mammalia; order Artiodactyla; family Tragulidae; genus Tragulus; species Tragulus kanchil. Next base: position 60,573,130 of record JAIOJX010000002.1, read on the forward strand.
ATTCCCTCAGGAAATAAAATTCATAGTCAACTTTTATTTCTTTTTTTCCTACTTTCTGCATCGAACCTTTCAGAGAGTTTCACAGATTTGACCTCCTTAATATATTTTGTTTTATTCTCTTCCACTATTTGTTAAGGACTCCGTAATTCCTTACCGGAACCATTGAAATAATGCAGTTGATCTCACTACCACTAGACTTGCTCCTGTCCCTTGGTTTTACCAGATTATTACTTGAATTAACTTACTAACATAAACCATCTGATGACCTCTCCTTTGCCTTCAGGATAGAAGCCTCAAAATGCTTAGCATGGTACACGAGCCTTCTAAATCTTCAAACAGCTTTCATTTCTGGCCTCTGGTGGCACTCCTGAGTCTGATTCTGGTTTTCTATTTCTATGCAGCTGTATTCTGTATTTTACTTTTTATGCCATTTAAAATTATTTGTGCCCAGATTTGCACGTGTGCTGGTGCTTAGTTGCTCAGTCCTGTCCGACTCTGTGACACCATGGACTGTAGCCCACCAGGTTCCTCTGTTGATGAGATTTTCCAGGCAAGAATACTGGAGTGGATTATCATTCCCTTCTCCAAGAATTATGCACAAATAATTCCAATAAATAAAACAGTGTAAAAGGGATTTTACATAATATAAAAATCTAAGATAATGAAAAAGCAAGGACAGTTCTTTATTTTGGGTATCTCAACATGTAGATTCCATTGTATAATATAGTGTCTTCTAGTGATAACTACTGTAAGTTTTCACTCTATAATAGTGAATTGAAAGTCACTCAGCTATTTCTGACTCTTTGTTGCCCTCTGGACTTTAGCCCACCAGGTTCTTCTGTCCATGGGATTTATCAGGCAAACTGGCATAGGTTGCTATGCCCTCCTCCAAAGGATCTTCCCAACTCAGGGATGGAACCCTCAACTCTTTGGTCTTCTGCATTGGCATGTGGGTTCTTTACCACTAACCCCACCTGGAAAACCATCTGTAACTCCGGGAACTTTAAATGCTTTTTGACTTTTCCTCTCTACTATCATTGTACTGACCATTGGATCTTGGAAATCGTACTTACTTTTTTTTTTAAAGCTTTAACATGTTTTGATTTTATAAATACACTTAAACTCTGTCACAACATGAAACTCAAACAGAATAGTGTAGAATCAGGAGTGGAATAATACTTTTGAAGAATTGCAGAGATTTTCAACCCTGGGAGTTTCAATTCTATTTTCAATTCTTTTGCAAAGTAAAATTAACAGTATTCCTTACCGGAACCATTGAAATAATGCAGTTGATCTCACTACCACTAGACTTGCTCCTGTCCCTTGGTTTTACCAGATTATTACTTGAATTAACTTACTAACATAAACCATCTGATGACCTCTCCTTTGCCTTCAGGATAGAAGCCTCAAAATGCTTAGCATGGTACACGAGCCTTCTAAATCTTCAAACAGCTTTCATTTCTGGCCTCTGGTGGCACTCCTGAGTCTGATTCTGGTTTTCTATTTCTATGCAGCTGTATTCTGTATTTTACTTTTTATGCCATTTAAAATTATTTGTGCCCAGATTTGCACGTGTGCTGGTGCTTAGTTGCTCAGTCCTGTCCGACTCTGTGACACCATGGACTGTAGCCCACCAGGTTCCTCTGTTGATGAGATTTTCCAGGCAAGAATACTGGAGTGGATTATCATTCCCTTCTCCAAGAATTATGCACAAATAATTCCAATAAATAAAACAGTGTAAAAGGGATTTTACATAATATAAAAATCTAAGATAATGAAAAAGCAAGGACAGTTCTTTATTTTGGGTATCTCAACATGTAGATTCCATTGTATAATATAGTGTCTTCTAGTGATAACTACTGTAAGTTTTCACTCTATAATAGTGAATTGAAAGTCACTCAGCTATTTCTGACTCTTTGTTGCCCTCTGGACTTTAGCCCACCAGGTTCTTCTGTCCATGGGATTTATCAGGCAAACTGGCATAGGTTGCTATGCCCTCCTCCAAAGGATCTTCCCAACTCAGGGATGGAACCCTCAACTCTTTGGTCTTCTGCATTGGCATGTGGGTTCTTTACCACTAACCCCACCTGGAAAACCATCTGTAACTCCGGGAACTTTAAATGCTTTTTGACTTTTCCTCTCTACTATCATTGTACTGACCATTGGATCTTGGAAATCGTACTTACTTTTTTTTTTAAAGCTTTAACATGTTTTGATTTTATAAATACACTTAAACTCTGTCACAACATGAAACTCAAACAGAATAGTGTAGAATCAGGAGTGGAATAATACTTTTGAAGAATTGCAGAGATTTTCAACCCTGGGGAGTTTCAATTCTATTTTCAATTCTTTTGCAAAGTAAAATTAATTCTATAGTTATCAGTAACTGAGAAAGAATTGTTTTATTCTCTCTTCTTCTCTTGCTTTCTCAAACAGTGACTGAACTCCTGCTAAATGTCAGGTTCTCTATTAGGTATCCTTTGCACTAATAAAGTCTCATATGAGTAGTGGTAGCTCTTTGGCTAACCATTGCACTTTTTTCCCCTTGGCTCTTGTTTAGCTGAGCAGCTGGGTATAACCAGTGGTGTGCTGGTAAATATTTGACAATCAGCTTTCCAAAATGGGGGAAAAAAACCTGAGTTGCAGCATTTGCCAATTTTCATGATGTAACCATTGCCGGCATGGCTGATTTTAAGTTGCCTGTGTGACATCACTGAGCAGAGTTAGGAGGAGATGTTTACAATGAGCTCTTGGCTCCAGTGCACTGCTGGATAATGAATTATACAGCACTATATCTAGTCTGCCTCTTTCATTTGAAATCACTCTCCCCTTGACTTATATGCATTACATAACCTGAACCTATTTTCTGTTCCTAGATCTTTTCACCAATGGGAGTCTCTGATTTACTTTATTTTCTGTTGAAATACCAGTCAGCTTGCTAATAACTCTACATGCCTTAGACTTCTCTCAGGAAACAATCTCTGTTTGACCTCAGTTAGCATTGTGTTAGCTATATGTGACACAAATATAGTTACAACATTTAAATGGAGCTTATTTTCTTTCAGGTTCTTCCCTTTGTCCATGGGATTTATCAGGCAAACTGGCATAGGTTGCTATGCCCTCCTCCAAAGGATCTTCCCAACTCAGGGATGGAACCCTCAACTCTTTGGTCTTCTGCATTGGCATGTGGGTTCTTTACCACTAACCCCACCTGGAAAACCATCTGTAACTCCGGGAACTTTAAATGCTTTTTGACTTTTCCTCTCTACTATCATTGTACTGACCATTGGATCTTGGAAATCGTACTTACTTTTTTTTTTAAAGCTTTAACATGTTTTGATTTTATAAATACACTTAAACTCTGTCACAACATGAAACTCAAACAGAATAGTGTAGAATCAGGAGTGGAATAATACTTTTGAAGAATTGCAGAGATTTTCAACCCTGGGGAGTTTCAATTCTATTTTCAATTCTTTTGCAAAGTAAAATTAATTCTATAGTTATCAGTAACTGAGAAAGAATTGTTTTATTCTCTCTTCTTCTCTTGCTTTCTCAAACAGTGACTGAACTCCTGCTAAATGTCAGGTTCTCTATTAGGTATCCTTTGCACTAATAAAGTCTCATATGAGTAGTGGTAGCTCTTTGGCTAACCATTGCACTTTTTTCCCCTTGGCTCTTGTTTAGCTGAGCAGCTGGGTATAACCAGTGGTGTGCTGGTAAATATTTGACAATCAGCTTTCCAAAATGGGGGAAAAAAACCTGAGTTGCAGCATTTGCCAATTTTCATGATGTAACCATTGCCGGCATGGCTGATTTTAAGTTGCCTGTGTGACATCACTGAGCAGAGTTAGGAGGAGATGTTTACAATGAGCTCTTGGCTCCAGTGCACTGCTGGATAATGAATTATACAGCACTATATCTAGTCTGCCTCTTTCATTTGAAATCACTCTCCCCTTGACTTATATGCATTACATAACCTGAACCTATTTTCTGTTCCTAGATCTTTTCACCAATGGGAGTCTCTGATTTACTTTATTTTCTGTTGAAATACCAGTCAGCTTGCTAATAACTCTACATGCCTTAGACTTCTCTCAGGAAACAATCTCTGTTTGACCTCAGTTAGCATTGTGTTAGCTATATGTGACACAAATATAGTTACAACATTTAAATGGAGCTTATTTTCTTTCATATAAAAACAAATCCGGAGATAGACTGCTTAAGGAAATCAACGGAGACATACTTCTCTTCTCTGTTTCTTTCTTTCTTTCTTTTTTGTTTTTTGCTTATTGCCCTATTACCTGGAGTGTCTGACTCTCAAACTTATGATTGAAAGAGGGTTGTTCAATTATAGGAAGTAGGATTACATTCCAAACATAATGAAGGAAGGACAAAGTATTAATATGAAAGATGCATGCCAGTTGGGTCTATCTCTTATTTAGTAATAAATAACTTTATAGAAGGTGTACTTAGTAAACTTAAATGTTATTTGCCTGCACTATGTTATAGAATCACCTCTAGTCTTAAGAGCACCTGAAAAATAATTTTTTATTTTAAGCACACTATTGATCTGAGTAAAAATTTGATTCTATTTGTAAGAAAGAAAATACACAGCTAGCTGTGTCATCCACATTCTCATTTGCCTTCTTTCCTGGTTCACGCCCATGAACTCAAAAGCTAATTCTCTACTATCATCTCATTGGCTTACAGTTTAAGCAAAGTGTGTTCTGAACCCTACATCATGAAGTCCTATGTGCAATAGAGCTGCTTTAACTTTACACAGTTCTAGACTCATATTCTAGGGTTTGCCCTCTTCCTTATTCCTGTTTCCTTCTGCATGGAGGATGTTGCACAAGTAACATTCCTGGCTTCCTGCCATTCCTTGTTTTCCTCTGTCCCCGGGAATGAGGAATTGAGCACAAGTGGCACTTTATTTTTCTTTCCTCATCTCCTTGGGAACAAACTGCTCACAGCATGCATTCTCTTTTCTTCCTGCATAGAGTTTTACAGGGCCAGGCTATAAAGTAGTTTTATTTTATTTTATATTTATTTTTTTATAGAGGATTCACAGCCATCTTATTTTTTCCTTGTTTTTGTTAAAGTGCTGTTTATCCTGTACAGGCTCCCAGGATTTTTTTTTTTTTTTTTTAATATTGACCTCTTTTTTTTCAGCTTGCTAATAACTCTACATGCCTTAGACTTCTCTCAGGAAACAATCTCTGTTTGACCTCAGTTAGCATTGTGTTAGCTATATGTGACACAAATATAGTTACAACATTTAAATGGAGCTTATTTTCTTTCATATAAAAACAAATCCGGAGATAGACTGCTTAAGGAAATCAACGGAGACATACTCTCTTCTCTGTTTCTTTCTTTCTTTCTTTTTTGTTTTTTGCTTATTGCCCTATTACCTGGAGTGTCTGACTCTCAAACTTATGATTGAAAGAGGGTTGTTCAATTATAGGAAGTAGGATTACATTCCAAACATAATGAAGGAAGGACAAAGTATTAATATGAAAGATGCATGCCAGTTGGGTCTATCTCTTATTTAGTAATAAATAACTTTATAGAAGGTGTACTTAGTAAACTTAAATGTTATTTGCCTGCACTATGTTATAGAATCACCTCTAGTCTTAAGAGCACCTGAAAAATAATTTTTTATTTTAAGCACACTATTGATCTGAGTAAAAATTTGATTCTATTTGTAAGAAAGAAAATACACAGCTAGCTGTGTCATCCACATTCTCATTTGCCTTCTTTCCTGGTTCACGCCCATGAACTCAAAAGCTAATTCTCTACTATCATCTCATTGGCTTACAGTTTAAGCAAAGTGTGTTCTGAACCCTACATCATGAAGTCCTATGTGCAATAGAGCTGCTTTAACTTTACACAGTTCTAGACTCATATTCTAGGGTTTGCCCTCTTCCTTATTCCTGTTTCCTTCTGCATGGAGGATGTTGCACAAGTAACATTCCTGGCTTCCTGCCATTCCTTGTTTTCCTCTGTCCCCGGGAATGAGGAATTGAGCACAAGTGGCACTTTATTTTTCTTTCCTCATCTCCTTGGGAACAAACTGCTCACAGCATGCATTCTCTTTTCTTCCTGCATAGAGTTTTACAGGGCCAGGCTATAAAGTAGTTTTATTTTATTTTATATTTATTTTTTTATAGAGGATTCACAGCCATCTTATTTTTTCCTTGTTTTTGTTAAAGTGCTGTTTATCCTGTACAGGCTCCCAGGATTTTTTTTTTTTTTTTTTTAATATTGACCTCTTTTATTGGCCTTTCCGTTTATTTGTTTTCATTCATCTTTGTTCTTTGGCCTGTCTGGGCCTTCGATTACATTACAGTGGCCTCTCTCGCTGCAGAGCACCGGCTCTGGGTGCATGTGCTCCAGAGCGCTGGTTCCTAATTGGACACACCTGTATGACTGCTCCGTGACACGTGAGGTCTTCCCAGGCCAAGGATCAAACCAGCGCCCGCTGCACTGCAATGCTGATTCTTTACCCACTGGACCACCAGGGATGCCCTATAACATAATTTTAGATCAGTTTGTCTGAGCATGAATAGCTGTGCCTATACAATTATGAGGATTGGTATTAGGAAACTCGCTTTTACATAGATATAGGTCAGTTTTCTAATTTCAGTTTTATCAGTAATAGAAATCATATGTCATTTGCTGTCTGTTTCCTCTTTTATATATTTCTGAATTAGCTTAGAAGTTGGGTGGGAGATAGTTGAATGTAAATTGTATTAGAGACATGTGGAGTGATTTGTTTTTATTGCTTTCTAGCCTTAAATAGAATCGGTCTGCTGTTATAATTATCAAATGAAATTTAATACCAAACATCCAGTCTTGTGACTTTTAATCCCAGTAGAGGTTTTGATCTCATTAGATAACTGTTTTTAGTGTAAAATTACTTTAAAGAAGCCACATGACTATAGAATACAAGTCCAACTATGCTTGCTTTTCACAAAGGAACAACCAATTTCCTTAGAAACAGAGTTCATAAGCATCATGACAGCTGATGAGAAAATAATACACAGATTTTAGAGTCTATATTACAGATTGTGTGCCAGACAAGTAGTTGCAAGTAATAGAAAACTCAGCTGAGAGTGGCTTCAAGAATAAAAAGAATTTGTTAGTTTACCAGAATCAAAACTCCAAAGGTACATGTTGCTTCAGGTGAGGATTGATCCTGAATCTTATATAATGTGACTTAGGTTGTAATTTATTTCTTTTTCTTTTTAATTTTATTTCTTTTAGCTTCTTTGAAGTATAATTGACATACAGTTTAAGGTGTACAATATTGTGATTTCACTTACATACATCATGAAATGATTATCACAGTAAATCTAGTGAACATTCATCATCTCGTATGGAAACAAAATTAAAGAAGTAGAAAAGAATATTTTTCCTTGTGGTGATAACTCTTAGGATGTACTCTTAACAGCTTTCAACATATATACAGAAGTGTTATTGTCATTTTGTTCATTACATACCTAGTGCTTATTTATCTTGCAACTAGATGTTTATAACTTTTTAAAAGGTATATAACTCATTTTTTATTATTAAAAATACCTATGTCAAACCCTCCAGTTCCCTTTCCCATCAGATCTGAGCCCTGGTCTCGGTGGTCGTAAAAGGAGGAAGAGTAGTACTGAAGCTGTGCTTGTAGTGCAGGTTGTACAACTAGTTTCAGACATGGTTGAATTCTCTTGGAACTTTTTGCCTTGCACCCTGTAAAATTGGGTAATGATAGGCTTAATGTTACCTGAGTTAATATCAGGCATGACTATGTGAAACTAGCAGTTGGTATAGTAACTGCTGACTGATATTTTTATATTTGGGAGGGATTTATCAATAGATCTCTTGCCTCCTGATTGATATTCCTCCCTCCCGCCCCCAAAATCTATGTAAAGCATGAGTACGTCTTCAAATCTCTATGATCTTTCATCTCCTATTAGAAACAGGTCCAGATTTGTGGGGCCTGAAGCTTACCAAATTTGTGCTACCCTCTTGAAGAGAAGAAATCAAAATCACAACTTCAGAATTACGTACAAAAGTCAATATTTACTTAGAAAGGGAAAATAAATCATAGAAATCACAAATTTGGAAGGTGGACAAATACCACGGACATCATAAAATCTGAAAAAAATGGCACATTTTAAATAATTGCCTGACATAGTTGCAAGTAATAGAAAACTCAGCTGAGAGTGGCTTCAAGAATAAAAAGAATTTGTTAGTTTACCAGAATCAAAACTCCAAAGGTACATGTTGCTTCAGGTGAGGATTGATCCTGAATCTTATATAATGTGACTTAGGTTGTAATTTATTTCTTTTTCTTTTTAATTTTATTTCTTTTAGCTTCTTTGAAGTATAATTGACATACAGTTTAAGGTGTACAATATTGTGATTTCACTTACATACATCATGAAATGATTATCACAGTAAATCTAGTGAACATTCATCATCTCGTATGGAAACAAAATTAAAGAAGTAGAAAAGAATATTTTTCCTTGTGGTGATAACTCTTAGGATGTACTCTTAACAGCTTTCAACATATATACAGAAGTGTTATTGTCATTTTGTTCATTACATACCTAGTGCTTATTTATCTTGCAACTAGATGTTTATAACTTTTTAAAAGGTATATAACTCATTTTTTATTATTAAAAATACCTATGTCAAACCCTCCAGTTCCCTTTCCCATCAGATCTGAGCCCTGGTCTCGGTGGTCGTAAAAGGAGGAAGAGTAGTACTGAAGCTGTGCTTGTAGTGCAGGTTGTACAACTAGTTTCAGACATGGTTGAATTCTCTTGGAACTTTTTGCCTTGCACCCTGTAAAATTGGGTAATGATAGGCTTAATGTTACCTGAGTTAATATCAGGCATGACTATGTGAAACTAGCAGTTGGTATAGTAACTGCTGACTGATATTTTTATATTTGGGAGGGATTTATCAATAGATCTCTTGCCTCCTGATTGATATTCCTCCCCCCTCCCCGCCCCCCCCCCAAAATCTATGTAAAGCATGAGTACGTCTTCAAATCTCTATGATCTTTCATCTCCTATTAGAAACAGGTCCAGATTTGTGGGGCCTGAAGCTTACCAAATTTGTGCTACCCTCTTGAAGAGAAGAAATCAAAATCACAACTTCAGAATTACGTACAAAAGTCAATATTTACTTAGAAAGGGAAAATAAATCATAGAAATCACAAATTTGGAAGGTGGACAAATACCACGGACATCATAAAATCTGAAAAAAATGGCACATTTTAAATAATTGCCTGACATATTCTTTAATCATTGAAGTTTGTAACGTTCAACTGCCTTCATCCAATTCTACATTCCCCACTCCCTATTTCTGGTTACCACAAATCTGATCTTTTTTCTTTTCTTTTAATTTTATTTATGATCATTTTTCTTTGAGTTTATGGTTTTTCTTTCTGAAGTATAACTGGTCTACAACATTTTGTTAATTCTATTTTTAATTGTCTCTAAGTGGATATTGACTCCATTTTGGGAAGACTTCCCCAACTCATTACCCCAAATTGACTTAAGTAGCTCTGAGATTTATGTGATTGCTCAGTAATAAAATAGGAAACCTGTGTCACTGACTGACGGGGAAATGTTCTTAAGAGTAATTGCAATTGGAGCAGCTCAGGTCATTGTGCTTATCACTTTGAACAGGAATGGTGCATGCAGGGATGGTCTTTCCTAAGCAGGGCTCCCCCCAGGGCATGTGAATCTGCTTCCGTCCAAACCAGACTACAAAGCGAGAATGGAGGAGAGATTTCTTCCTTTCCAAGAAAGAAGAGAAACAAATGACAGGGCCAGCGGCAGATAATCCTCCCAGTTGTTTCCAGAGTACATTTCCTATTCATTCAGAAGAACTGAAGCGACCTAAAAATTCCACTATTTTTAGCTTGTTACCTAACACAGTTTTAGAGACAAGACATAAAGGTTAAGCAAGTAATTTCACTGGGTGGTATTAGTTTTTACCAGTTACTTTTAACATTGCTAAAGAAACTTTGCTCTAAAAGTGGTAAAATGCATGATTTATCAGGAGGGATTTGTATTACAAAACATTCCCTGCATGCAAGAGAAAGGCTTCTTAACTCCAGTGTCTACCCTGGTGACTCATCATTCCTAGGGTTTATCTCTCTTCTAATGTGGTGTTTAAATGAGGATATTATGTTATAAATATTATAAAACCACAGAAAAACACTTGTCGAAATTTAACAGTCTTCTTTCTTAAAATTCAGTCCCACCAGTGGCTTCCATCACATTCGGTCCCTTCTTTGGGCCCTAGCATCAGCACGCATCATACTTTTGTTTTTCTTCTCCTATCTGTAGTACATCACTGACAGAGGGAATTTGTTGAAAGTGTGGGGGACAAACTGGTACAAGCTGGTTAGAGGCTAAGAGATAAGAGAGCTTTATCGAAGGGAGAATTACTTGAAGTAAAGAACGGAATGATTAAAAAGAAAATATTTTATGGAAGTTTGGTCTATTGGGAGCAATATTCTTTACCTCCTCAGTAAACCTTCCTTAAAATTTACATCATATTTTAATATGAAACGCATGTAGATAATATGGATTTGGGGTAAATTTTCTGGGACTGGAAATGGAGTGAAAAGAATGCTGCCCCAAGATGAAACTATGTTTTGCTTTCAGTCACTTTTAAAGACAGTTTGCTAAAGATTCCACTTGACAGTCTTTTACTCGTCTTGAAGATTTAAGGGACCAAGAGCAAGTATCTGCCAGAGACTACACTGCCTATGTAAACAGTGGTGCTGATTGAAGCATAATTTGAAGCAGTGCACTATTTGATATAGATGAGTAAGGAACCCCACATATCATTGTAGACGCAGATGTTAGGTGCTGTTTTCTCTGTTTGAGAAAGAGTATTCTGTTAACTGAATGATAAATCCAGTTTTCTTAATAAATCTAGTTGAATCAGATCTGAATGTGCAAATCATATAGAAGTATTTTGTGTAAGTTTTTTCAACTTTTTGACATGTTATATGAGTATTTCGTACATAAAAGCACACAAATTATATAGGAAAAATTCTATTATCACAAGTGCTGGCGTGACAAAGTTTCCCACATTTAAATACAGTATATTTTGTTTGATTTTTTTTTTTTAATTTATTTTTTGGGTGGGGGTCGGGTTGGGGAGGGAGGGGAGCAGGCGGGCCACTTCTATTGGTCTTTCATTTCTCTATTTTCATCCGTCTTTGTTCCTTGGCTCCTGTGGGCCTCCCACCGCGGTGGCGTCTGTCTCTGCAGAGCGCCAGCTCTGGGCACATGCCCTGCAGAGCGCCGGCTCTGGGCACATGCCCCCCAGAGCTCCGGCTTGGTAATTGGGCACATTGGTCCAGCCGTTCCCAGCACGTGGGATCTTCCCAGGCCAGGGCTCGAACCGGCGCCCCTTGCACTGCAAGGAGGTGTCCTTACCTACTGGACCACCAGGGGAAGCCCCTTTTGTTTGATTTTGATTTGTCATGGCAGTTGCTCCAAACAGTACTGTATTGATAGGGTTATCATGAGTTCTCTTCCAAGAAAAATCTTGTTCAGACAGTGCTTTTTTTGTACTTGCCACATTCTAAAATAATTTGAGTGAATGGTATTATGCAAATTAGTGGCAAGCTAATTCACAGAACAAGCTCTGTTTCTCTGTTTGGAAATGTTCTTTCTCTTCTACTATCAAGAAACAGCTTTTCTTTAGCTCCTCACATTTCCCTATCTCAGCATTGCAGTTTTCTCTACAACTCTGAAAAGTTGCTTGGATTCTTAAGTTACTCTTAAAAGATCAAAATTGGACAAAAATGATCCAGTAGTTGGGCAAGTGGAGAGGGTGAGGGGTGGAGATGGAGATTGAAGTATTTAATAGGGTGGCCAGGGTAGGCCTTCTTAGACCAGGTTTCACTTTGAGAAAGTAAGATATGAGGGAAGAATTGAAAAAGCTCTCTCTACTGACTAGAAGACTAGATATCTCTGCTGATTTCTGGAGAAACAGCCTTCCAGGCAGAGGTACCTGCCAGAGCAATGGTCTAAAGTGAAAATGTGCAGGGAAGCCAGTGTGGCTGGATCTGAGTGAGCCGGGAGTGAGCAACTGGGGAGGAGGACAAGGAGCAATGGGTGCCCGATTCTGTAGGCCATGTAAGCAAAATGGGGAGTTGTTGAATGGTTTCAAGCATGTTAATGCTATGATCTGAGGTACATTATTGCTGCTGTGTTAAGATAGAGCTGAAGGGGGATAGAGTAGAATCAGACCAGTTGGGAAGTTTTCAATAATTCACATAAGAAATACTAGTGAAAGCAGGCTTGAACTAGTGACGCTGCTGGAAAGTGTTTTGGGTTCTGGATATAATCAGAAAGTAGGTCCAACTGACTTTTCCCATGGATTAGATGAGCAATGAGAAGGAAAGAATTACCATTAGTGGAAACAGAAGACACTGCTTCTCCTTAAAACCACTTGTCTGTATTTTCCATATTTTAAAACACTGTGTGATTCTTTTATTTGATAAGTAAATAAGCATTTAAGATAAAAATTAATTATATATATATGATTGACTTGTAGATAAAACATTATTTTAAAATTTGATATATATTTCTAGATATTTTTATTTTATAGGAAAATTTTTTCTAGGGTTATCATGAGTTCTCTTCCAAGAAAAATCTTGTTCAGACAGTGCTTTTTTTGTACTTGCCACATTCTAAAATAATTTGAGTGAATGGTATTATGCAAATTAGTGGCAAGCTAATTCACAGAACAAGCTCTGTTTCTCTGTTTGGAAATGTTCTTTCTCTTCTACTATCAAGAAACAGCTTTTCTTTAGCTCCTCACATTTCCCTATCTCAGCATTGCAGTTTTCTCTACAACTCTGAAAAGTTGCTTGGATTCTTAAGTTACTCTTAAAAGATCAAAATTGGACAAAAATGATCCAGTAGTTGGGCAAGTGGAGAGGGTGAGGGGTGGAGATGGAGATTGAAGTATTTAATAGGGTGGCCAGGGTAGGCCTTCTTAGACCAGGTTTCACTTTGAGAAAGTAAGATATGAGGGAAGAATTGAAAAAGCTCTCTCTACTGACTAGAAGACTAGATATCTCTGCTGATTTCTGGAGAAACAGCCTTCCAGGCAGAGGTACCTGCCAGAGCAATGGTCTAAAGTGAAAATGTGCAGGGAAGCCAGTGTGGCTGGATCTGAGTGAGCCGGGAGTGAGCAACTGGGGAGGAGGACAAGGAGCAATGGGTGCCCGATTCTGTAGGCCATGTAAGCAAAATGGGGAGTTGTTGAATGGTTTCAAGCATGTTAATGCTATGATCTGAGGTACATTATTGCTGCTGTGTTAAGATAGAGCTGAAGGGGGATAGAGTAGAATCAGACCAGTTGGGAAGTTTTTCAATAATTCACATAAGAAATACTAGTGAAAGCAGGCTTGAACTAGTGACGCTGCTGGAAAGTGTTTTGGGTTCTGGATATAATCAGAAAGTAGGTCCAACTGACTTTTCCCATGGATTAGATGAGCAATGAGAAGGAAAGAATTACCATTAGTGGAAACAGAAGACACTGCTTCTCCTTAAAACCACTTGTCTGTATTTTCCATATTTTAAAACACTGTGTGATTCTTTTATTTGATAAGTAAATAAGCATTTAAGATAAAAATTAATTATATATATATGATTGACTTGTAGATAAAACATTATTTTAAAATTTGATATATATTTCTAGATATGTTTGTTTCATTTTATAGGAAAATTTTTTTCTGCTTTCTGAATAAGTGTAATTTCAGGCCCTAACTCAAAATCTCTTGTCCCTTTGGAGCAAATAAAAATAGGGAGAGAGAATGGAACAAGTATATGAAACCAATAAAGTTCAATAAAGGACACAAGTATTCTTGCCTGGAAAATTCCATGGACAGGGGAACCTGGAGGGTTACAGTCCATGGGGTTGCAAAGAATTGGACATGACTAAGCACACACACCACACACACCTACATGCACAGAATATAAAGAATATAAAGTTTTCGATGGAAAATAGAAATGAAATAACTCTAGAGCCTTTCTCTGATGATTATGGAAGGTAGCTGGCAGATAAAAGTATTTATTCTTTTTTTTCCCTCTTCTATTTCTCCTATCTTGCTTATTGTACATCTTTGTATTGATTCTAATAACTCTTTATTGAGGATTGTTTCTAAGGCTGCCATAGACTTAGAGCATCTTAAAGAATGGAAATAAAATTACTACAGGTTTAAATTATCTTCTAGTATAGAATGGCGCCTAGTCTGTGTATTTTTGGAGATGATAATTTTGGAAGGGATAGTGAAGAGGGGCATGGCCCAATATGTAATAATAAGGGAACATCATTTGTGTATCATTTTCTAGAGATTTGAATACAAGCTCTTCATCTTTCAAATGTAAGTTGAAAATATTATCATTAATAAAATGAAATTAATTTAAGCTGATATCTGATTCATAGAAAATTTTTGTTATTTTATACTTCTGAAGTGGTCAATGGATACTAAAATTGTAATAGTCCCTTGAAAAATGTTTAAACCCCAAATTGGGCCTTCATACATTTGAATGTATAAGTACTTACCTAGGGAATAATTGAGAAAAAACAGCCAAAGTAAAGAGTTAAAAATAACAATATATCACTCTCAAAGGGTGGGGAAGAGAAATTGGAGACCTGGAAAGTTCTTTAGAAAGTAAGGGGAAAGCAACAGTGATGTTAGAAGTGATTTGAAAGACAGTCTGAGATGGACAAATCAGAGGAGTCAGAAGCAAGGTTGATGGGAGAGGCGAGGAGGGCCAGCATTCCAGTTGCGAAAACACTGCCAAGAGCTCACGGAGGCCGTGAAAGTGGATGGGAGGAAAAGTAAAAAAGACAGTTGCTATCATAACATCTGCTGTAACGTTCTTCCTGAAATCCTCTGGGCTTATCACCTCTGAAGAGTCAAATATTATGTGGAATTATTTTTCAGTTTGATATGCATTGTGGGATCTAAGTGGCTGAATTTTATTATTGGTTAATATTCCTGTGAAAATGTAGTAACTTGAATTTTTATTGCCTTTCTGTTTGAATAATCTACAAATATTAGGACTCTCAGAGGATAAAAACAACGTTATCTGTCTCTGCTCCTCTCCCTCCCCTGCCTACATTGTCTCCAAGGTCTACATTCTAGGAGAGAATTCTGCAGATGAATATTGCATAAGTAGTTGAATGATGCTGTGACATGTTCCGACACCCTCATTTAAACTTAAAATTCCAAGGACCAAAACACAACACAGCCCCTACTGTACAGACACTGACCTTTTCTCACTTTTATATGTTTATTCGGAATTGCATAGATATAATTCTCAGAAATATAATCTTAACATCTAGGTATTTGGCTTTTGGTATAAAGGAATCCATGGTGTTATCTTTTTTTCTATTTTTTAAAGTTTTTTGAATGACTGAATAGAGGCAGTGAAGTGCTAAAGTGAGCAAAGCTTGATTTAAACTCAGTGTCTAACCAAATTCTTAGCTCATGGAACACATTTTTTAAATTAAATTTTTATAGAAACTGCTACTTCCTGTTTCATTACACTTTTAGGGGAGCATTCTCTTTTATGTAAAGATTAAGGAACTTCTTATTAAATAATTGAAAACAAATGATAGAGTAGACCTGCTAAACCATCTCCATCTTTTACTATCCCTCTACATTTTATAGTGATGGTAGACTTATCAATAGCAAACACAATGAATCCTGTAGAAATACTGTCATTTATATAGGAGAACATGGTTTATGATTTTTGAATCTGTCTGTTTTCAGTATAGTGCCCAGAAATACCTTGGATGTAGGATGCATTTAGTGTTCAGTATTGTGAGGCACTAATCAGCTAAGTACCATAATCCTTCTTACAGGGTACATTCTTGCTTGACCTGAGCTATATACAGCCACATAGTACTGGCATTAAAGAATAACCTTCTTCTTAACAGACCTATCAGTAGAGGATTTTATGACTCCATCCACAAATGAATTTTGTTTTATGTTAACTTTTTAGTAATTGAACTTTGAAACATAATGATCGTAAGCAAGTAGAGACTTTCAAATCATCTGATTAAGGATGGGTCCTGTGATTTTGCTCGAGCTAGAAGGATTAAACGAAAGCACTCCCTGGCACAGTGTTGATGTATTTTTGTCAACATGATGCTTCATGCTCGACAGATGTGCATTGGTTGAGCGAAAGGTAAAACTATAAAAATGTGTTGCATACTGTGAAATATAGAAAATGATCGATTTTTTCGTGTTTTATGATGCATATAAATTGTTTGATTTGTTAAAATTCCCTTTTGTAGGAATTATAGGAGTGGAACCTACATGTTTTATGTTTTATAGGATGATATACATCTGTTAAATCGTTGATTTAATGTGTTGCAATAGCTTCACGTTTTGGAATTTGATTACAGTGTTATGTTTAAGCTATATGGTTAACATTATGTAATTGGATTAATGAAGTATCATTTCAATTTATTTAGCAATATCATGATTAGTTAACTTCTAAAAAGTTTGAGATATTCTCAGATTATTGACTCTTCAGATGTAATTTCTATTCTTTTATTAATAGAGTGACTTATTTAGTAATCTCTACTAAAAACATGAGTAAGATTTTAATATAGGTAGTGTTTGCATTTATAGAAATTAGCAATCTTCCAATTCTTCACTCATCTCTCAATGTCATTATGATTCTTAAAAATTCCATAGGTCTTAGAAATTAAAAATATATGAATATTAAAACTTAAGCTTTTGGGTAATCTTTCACTCTTCTTGTAAATGTTTTCAAACATTTACTGGATTATATTTTCAGAAACTTGATGATTTTATAGTATATATCGTCAGTTTTGTAGGTAGTATAGTAACACAAACACATAGGATATTAAAAGGTATTAATATTAAAATAGAAACTAATGTTCAAAACATCATGAATATGCAGTATATAAAGTGAGATTGCCTTTGTGATACTGTTGGAAGTAGCTTTAACTGAGGAAGAATATTTTTATTTGGAGTTTTTCTATCAGTCAGTATGATTTTTACACATGGAATTTTAAGAGACTAATTGGTAGAGTTTCTTGCTCAAACTATTATGCCTAACAAGTATTAGGTGTGAATGTATAGGTCAAGTATTTAGAAATAGATTGAATAGTTAGTTCACAAAAAATTATAAGCAATGGACAAGAAATACTGCCAATTAAAGTAGATTTGGGATATTTCTGCATGTGATTTTCTATAAACTAGTAACAGTTAAATTATGTGTGTGCTTAGTCCTGTCTGACTCTGTGACCCATGGACTGTAGCCCACCAGATTCCTCTGTCCATGGAATTTTTCAGGCAGGAGTACTGGAGTAAGTTACCATTTCCTTCTCTAAGTTCCAGTTAAGACCACTATAATATGGTGAAAGAGAAAGTAATTGTAGTAACTTAAATTTCAATTAAGAGAAGTATGATGAACAGATAGTAGGTAAATACAGAGTAATATAGGTAGATAACTGATATTGTTATATATTAGAAATAGAGATTGATGCCTAGTAATGAGAATTGATGCTACATAATGTCACAAATATATTTTATTCTAAAAAAGTCATAGTTCCAGATTCTGCCTTTTAATTTCTCAGGATCTTTGTTTGAAGCAGTAAGTGACATAGAACATTTTTAGATGAATTGCCCCATTCTTATGAATTAAAATTTATGGGTTAAATACTGTTAAGTGCTTTATGATTGCTTAGAGAAGCATGCAAACTACCATTATAGTGTTTTCCTATTAAATGTTTGCCCCTGACAATCATGAATGTTAAGGCCTGCTTACAGAGGCCAGTAGGAAAGGCAGAGATAAAGAGGTACAGTAGTCACATTTTCATGGATTTTCTTCAGTTCCTGAAAAGATATAGCAATTTCAATTTAAAGAAAGTATATATGAAATAATTATAATGATATAATTGGTAGAAATTGTTTTGACAAAGTCTTTGAATATTTTGGAATAATTGATAGCAGATTCATTGCTTGGTAAGAGTATGCTTCTAGCATGGCTTTAATATACTGTTAGGTACTCTACCTCAAAATATATTTTTAAAAACCCAATTCCATGTTAAATAACAGTGACAGTAGTCATTTCAGTTTCAGAAATCATGACTGGTGTTCTAGTTGTTCTAGTTTTACTTAAGTCCAGAACAAATCATCATCCACAGTGTGATTCATATGCTTCAGGCAAATTTCATAATCTCTAGAACAATGTAATTGCTGGCTTTAAAACTGAATTCAGGGCCTCCTGGTGGTCCAGTGGGTAAGGACAAGAATTTAGAAATAGATTGAATAGTTAGTTCACAAAAAATTATAAGCAATGGACAAGAAATACTGCCAATTAAAGTAGATTTGGGATATTTCTGCATGTGATTTTCTATAAACTAGTAACAGTTAAATTATGTGTGTGCTTAGTCCTGTCTGACTCTGTGACCCATGGACTGTAGCCCACCAGATTCCTCTGTCCATGGAATTTTTCAGGCAGGAGTACTGGAGTAAGTTACCATTTCCTTCTCTAAGTTCCAGTTAAGACCACTATAATATGGTGAAAGAGAAAGTAATTGTAGTAACTTAAATTTCAATTAAGAGAAGTATGATGAACAGATAGTAGGTAAATACAGAGTAATATAGGTAGATAACTGATATTGTTATATATTAGAAATAGAGATTGATGCCTAGTAATGAGAATTGATGCTACATAATGTCACAAATATATTTTATTCTAAAAAAGTCATAGTTCCAGATTCTGCCTTTTAATTTCTCAGGATCTTTGTTTGAAGCAGTAAGTGACATAGAACATTTTTAGATGAATTGCCCCATTCTTATGAATTAAAATTTATGGGTTAAATACTGTTAAGTGCTTTATGATTGCTTAGAGAAGCATGCAAACTACCATTATAGTGTTTTCCTATTAAATGTTTGCCCCTGACAATCATGAATGTTAAGGCCTGCTTACAGAGGCCAGTAGGAAAGGCAGAGATAAAGAGGTACAGTAGTCACATTTTCATGGATTTTCTTCAGTTCCTGAAAAGATATAGCAATTTCAATTTAAAGAAAGTATATATGAAATAATTATAATGATATAATTGGTAGAAATTGTTTTGACAAAGTCTTTGAATATTTTGGAATAATTGATAGCAGATTCATTGCTTGGTAAGAGTATGCTTCTAGCATGGCTTTAATATACTGTTAGGTACTCTACCTCAAAATATATTTTTAAAAACCCAATTCCATGTTAAATAACAGTGACAGTAGTCATTTCAGTTTCAGAAATCATGACTGGTGTTCTAGTTGTTCTAGTTTTACTTAAGTCCAGAACAAATCATCATCCACAGTGTGATTCATATGCTTCAGGCAAATTTCATAATCTCTAGAACAATGTAATTGCTGGCTTTAAAACTGAATTCAGGGCCTCCCTGGTGGTCCAGTGGGTAAGGACACTGCTTTGCAGTGCAAGGGGCACTGGTTAGATCCCTGACCTCGGAAGATCCCACGTGCCGCGAAGCGGCTGGACCCATGTGTCCAATTACCGAGCTGGAGCTCTGGAGCTCATGCGAGCCGGTGCTTTGCAACAACAGAGGCCACTGTGGTTTGAGGCCCACATGGGCCAAAGAACAAAGATGGATGAAAATAGATAAACGAAAGACAAATAGAAGAGGCCCGCCTGTCCCCCTCCCTCCCCAACCCGCCCCCCTCCGTCCCCCCCGCAAAAAAAACCTGAATTCCGTTTTCCTAAGGTATGATTAAAAAAAAAAATTTAAATAGCTTGCTAAAATCTAATTAATAATATAATTTCTTTTAGAATTGAATTATGCATTGAATGAGTATATATATGTATATATATATATGTATTATATATATATATATATTGAATAAGTATTTTTGTTTATCATTACAACAGAATATATGGATTCTCAAAGTTTCACTTTATTCACTTTATGGGCTTCCCAGCTGGTGCTAGTGGTTAAGAACCTGTTTGCAATGCAGGAGATGTGAGAGACATGGGTTCGATCACTGGGTTGGGCAGATACCCTGGAGAAGGGCATGGAAACCCACTCTAGTATATTTGCCTGGAGAAAAGTCCCATAAACAGGAGCCTGGTGGGCTACAGTCCATGGAGTTACAAAGAGTTGGGCACAGGTGAAGCAATTTAGCATAGCATATTCACTTTATACCCTCTTACTTTCATAAATTTATGTTAATTCCTCAAGGAATGAAGTATTCCTTTTTTCTTCCTGTCTCTGTCCAATGATGTTAAATATATTACTAGAAATCCCTAATTTACAAAGAGATCTTGTTCTAAATGTTTGGTTCTATAGGGACTGATACTTATCTAGCATGGCTTTAATATACTGTTAGGTACTCTACCTCAAAATATATTTTTAAAACCCAATTCCATGTTAAATAACAGTGACAGTAGTCATTTCAGTTTCAGAAATCATGACTGGTGTTCTAGTTGTTCTAGTTTTACTTAAGTCCAGAACAAATCATCATCCACAGTGTGATTCATATGCTTCAGGCAAATTTCATAATCTCTAGAACAATGTAATTGCTGGCTTTAAAACTGAATTCAGGGCCTCCCTGGTGGTCCAGTGGGTAAGGACACTGCTTTGCAGTGCAAGGGGCACTGGTTAGATCCCTGACCTCGGAAGATCCCACGTGCCGCGAAGCGGCTGGACCCATGTGTCCAATTACCGAGCTGGAGCTCTGGAGCTCATGCGAGCCGGTGCTTTGCAACAACAGAGGCCACTGTGGTTTGAGGCCCACATGGGCCAAAGAACAAAGATGGATGAAAATAGATAAACGAAAGACAAATAGAAGAGGCCCGCCTGTCCCCCTCCCTCCCCAACCCGCCCCCCCGTCCCCCATAAAAAAACCTGAATTCCGTTTTCCTAAGGTATGATTAAAAAAAAAAATTTAAATAGCTTGCTAAAATCTAATTAATAATATAATTTCTTTTAGAATTGAATTATGCATTGAATGAGTATATATATGTATATATATATATGTATTATATATATATATATATTGAATAAGTATTTTTGTTTATCATTACAACAGAATATATGGATTCTCAAAGTTTCACTTTATTCACTTTATGGGCTTCCCAGCTGGTGCTAGTGGTTAAGAACCTGTTTGCAATGCAGGAGATGTGAGAGACATGGGTTCGATCACTGGGTTGGGCAGATACCCTGGAGAAGGGCATGGAAACCCACTCTAGTATATTTGCCTGGAGAAAAGTCCCATAAACAGGAGCCTGGTGGGCTACAGTCCATGGAGTTACAAAGAGTTGGGCACAGGTGAAGCAATTTAGCATAGCATATTCACTTTATACCCTCTTACTTTCATAAATTTATGTTAATTCCTCAAGGAATGAAGTATTCCTTTTTTCTTCCTGTCTCTGTCCAATGATGTTAAATATATTACTAGAAATCCCTAATTTACAAAGAGATCTTGTTCTAAATGTTTGGTTCTATAGGGACTGATACTTAAAATGCATTTTTGCCAGAGAAGTCATTTTATAAACAATAGTCTGCGGCCTAACAACAAAAGTCAAATTAACATATAATACTTAACGTATAATTACTGCCTTGGGAGTAGTAGGGGAAATTGAAGAACTTGACTCTTTTAGCATATCAATGGGTTTGCCTGCTGAAGGAGAGCACAAACCCTGAATAGTAGAGATAACCCAAGGAAGGATTAATCAGTCCGTTCTTTAATCCAGAAGTTTGAGCTCCTAGTATGTGCCAGCCTTCTTTGATCCAGGTTGCCTGTCTTTTTGAAATTCAATGTTCAAGGAGTATTACAGATATTTCTGTATAGAAATGGGTAAGATTGCCTAGAGAGGAAGCGCAGTGAGGAAGAACTCCATCATTAAGTTGACTTGCCTTCAAAATATCTAATTTTCCCTTGAACATTTTCTGAAACTTCTTACTTCATTTACTTGTATGGCCTTAAATCCCACATTTTAGAAATTAATTTGTATTAATAATCTTGGGCATGTAAGTATCTTTGATAATATTGTGAAACGAATATCCATTCATTTTGATTTAGTCTAACGAGGTATTTACCAAATATGGTAAATTTCAGTTTACTCAGTTTTGGAGCATGTAATTTTTTGAAAGGGGGGAACATGTGAAAAAGGCTTAGTGGCTTGCTTTAGATGGATTCTAGAGATGAACTATTCTGGCAAATCCTTGATTTAATAATATAGCAATTAAGAATTCAGTAGATTTGTATCTTATAAAACAGCTTTGAGTAAACCAAAAAAGGAAAGAATAACAACTTAATGAGAATACCCAAGCTTATTTACATAAATGGGCTATACATTGTATATGTTATTCAGGGCTTGGTTCACATGTGCTTCTGTAGAAAGACCTTTGTTGAAAGTAGATTCCTTCGGTCACTTTTTATAATTTTAGCTTGTTCCAATTTTCCTTCCTAGGAATTATAACTATATGAAATTACCTTAATTTGTTTATATGGTTACTGTCTGTCTTCCCTACTAGAAAGAATTTCTTAAAGGCAGAGGTCTTATGTGTCTGTTCTCTGTTGCATTTCCAGCTATCAGAATCATAACTGGCTCATATAAACACTAACTAAGTATTTATGGTTTGATTAAAAAAATACTGGAGGGTATCAAAGCATATTAAAATTTAAAGTCTAGTGGACAGTACAGAACACTAGGTAATTTTAAGTAGGATGAGTAGTATTATGCTGGGTAAACACAGTCAATACAGAACACTAATTAATTATAAATAGTGTGAATAGTATTATGCTAAATAGAACCACAAATTTCTACTTGGTCCACACTGAATTTTAGGAAAATTAAAACTTATTTAGTTAAGCAATCTTTAAATGAAATTTAAAAAATTCTTTTCTTGTGTATCATAAAAAGAATTACTAGAGTCCTACTGTTTAAGCAGTATAGATTTCTTTGTATTAATTTATGAATAACATAGTTTTAAAGACAAATATAATTATTAACTTAGCTTGGAACAATTTGTTATATTATTTTAAACACTGAAATGCATTTGAATTCCTCACATAAAGTCTACATCTGATGGAGGTTAGGTGATCAGTTTGCTAAAGAACTGATTTATTTGCTTCTGTGAGTAATTCTCATTTATCTCAATATATATATATATATATATAGTAAGATAAGTAGCTAGTTAATATGATGGGAGTATATTGAAAATTGGCACTACTATAGTAAGTTAATTACACCTTGTTAAGAATGTTAGGTTTATGGGCTATTAAAGGGTTAATACGGCAGTTGCAAACTCCCTGGCCCTAAAGGGTCAGCATCATAGGGCTGGCTGCTGATCTGCTGGTGCCTGGGAGTCTCTCAAGGTGGGCGATAAGGAGTTTGCTCTGGCCATAAATATTGTCCACCAGGTCTGGAAAGGGACAAGAACTGCACACCCCCATGCCCACAGACAACTCAAGGACAGCAGACTCATCACTAATTTCCCGCTTGGAAAGGGAACAAAAAGAACTGCATCCCGGTCACTTTTTATAATTTTAGCTTGTTCCAATTTTCCTTCCTAGGAATTATAACTATATGAAATTACCTTAATTTGTTTATATGGTTACTGTCTGTCTTCCCTACTAGAAAGAATTTCTTAAAGGCAGAGGTCTTATGTGTCTGTTCTCTGTTGCATTTCCAGCTATCAGAATCATAACTGGCTCATATAAACACTAACTAAGTATTTATGGTTTGATTAAAAAAATACTGGAGGGTATCAAAGCATATTAAAATTTAAAGTCTAGTGGACAGTACAGAACACTAGGTAATTTTAAGTAGGATGAGTAGTATTATGCTGGGTAAACACAGTCAATACAGAACACTAATTAATTATAAATAGTGTGAATAGTATTATGCTAAATAGAACCACAAATTTCTACTTGGTCCACACTGAATTTTAGGAAAATTAAAACTTATTTAGTTAAGCAATCTTTAAATGAAATTTAAAAAATTCTTTTCTTGTGTATCATAAAAAGAATTACTAGAGTCCTACTGTTTAAGCAGTATAGATTTCTTTGTATTAATTTATGAATAACATAGTTTTAAAGACAAATATAATTATTAACTTAGCTTGGAACAATTTGTTATATTATTTTAAACACTGAAATGCATTTGAATTCCTCACATAAAGTCTACATCTGATGGAGGTTAGGTGATCAGTTTGCTAAAGAACTGATTTATTTGCTTCTGTGAGTAATTCTCATTTATCTCAATATATATATATATATATAGTAAGATAAGTAGCTAGTTAATATGATGGGAGTATATTGAAAATTGGCACTACTATAGTAAGTTAATTACACCTTGTTAAGAATGTTAGGTTTATGGGCTATTAAAGGGTTAATACGGCAGTTGCAAACTCCCTGGCCCTAAAGGGTCAGCATCATAGGGCTGGCTGCTGATCTGCTGGTGCCTGGGAGTCTCTCAAGGTGGGCGATAAGGAGTTTGCTCTGGCCATAAATATTGTCCACCAGGTCTGGAAAGGGACAAGAACTGCACACCCCCATGCCCACAGACAACTCAAGGACAGCAGACTCATCACTAATTTCCCGCTTAGTTTAGACAAAGACTTTGTTTCTGCGTCTGCTCTAAGAAACCCCCTCCTCTTTCTTTCTTTCCCCTTCTCCTCCCAAATAAAACCTCCTCGTTTCATCTCTGGGGTGCGACTTCACTGGCCCACCCCTTGGAACTGTGGATCGCGCCCGGGAACTCTTCCCAAATGGGCTCTTTCCCTAACACCTTGCTGTCTGTGTGTCTTTGCAATTCTTACAAAGAATATCATTATTTTTTGCAATGCTTTAAACTTTCATTTAGGCATATTAAGATCATCATTTCTAAGAAATGGAAGAGGGTTTTAGAATAATTCAGCTTTTTCAATCAAGGGTCATCTCTATAAATCATTTCCTAATTTACATTATAGTGTATGGCATTAAGTTCTTACCTAATGCATACTTGTTAAAATAATATTTGAGTTAATGTCTCTAATCTATGTCTCTCACTTTAAAGCACAGACTGAAAGGTTAAAGGTCCTAGTAAATGATTAGCAGTAGAAACAGGACTAAGACACTCAGGTTCTTTAACTTTAGTGTTTTTTTCATGCTATGTTGCTCTTATACCAGAATATTTTTTCTGTATTCATATGTATAAAAATAATGACAAAAGTAAAATGAATTATGCACAGTAGACACATAAATAGGATGTTATGTAGGTTAATGCTGTATAATTTGAGTGCTCTGTTTTGGTTGTATATTTTAAACTGTTGGAGTCTATGATGTTATATAACGATTATAACTTGAAAGATCTTTAATAAAGTCCTAAATATTTTTATGTAAATGTGAAAAAAAGCGCATACGCTTGCTTAACCATAAAAGATTTAGGAGAACAGGCCAGATCCTTCATTTACTGCAGTACTTTTCCCTTTATGGTTCTAGGTTAGCTCAGTCCTGGCAATGTGCATGAGTGAGATTTGAAAGGTAAACGAGATGATAGAAACCATTTTGTCAAACAGAGTGGCTGTCAGTCACACAGGCAGATGTGAAAGTGTTAGTGACTCCTGGGTTAAACCTCTCTTCATTGACCACCCTAATGCTGTCAGTAGCTGAACTGGGGGCAAATTCCCCCAGACTCTTGGAATTCACAGCAGTTTCCTAATGACCATTCTGAGGACTCTGCCTTTGGTTCTCCAGGCTAAGAACAACATTAAGTTGTTCTTAGCCTGGAGAAGTCTCTGGTCTTCATTACTTAGCAGGATCAGCAGTTGTGCACTTTTGATTTCTATGTTACAACTGTCACTCCTTGGAAAACCTCAAGTGACTTTTGTTTTTGTTAACAAATTCTAACTGATGCATTGACAGACTGCATTCCAGATATGGGGAGAAGAGATTTGTTGATACAAAAGAGACTTGAAAATGATGATGTTGTTGGGTTGGATCATTCCATGTGTATCCTTTCTCTGCTCTGCCCTTTTGGATCAAAAAATATTGTCTAAGAAATTCTCAGCTGAGCTGCCTAATCTTGGTGATCTTAATGTCAACTAACCCCACTCTTTCATGTTTCCTGGCAAAATCTCTGTAACAGTTATTCTAAACCTTTTCTGTCATCTTCAGGATTCCAGTACCATCACTTCTTGTGACTAGTGATTGCCGTTATTTTAAGTTTGTGCCCGAAAAAAGGACCATATGAAATTTTGTTGAGAAAGTGTTTTGTGTGATTGCACAGTCTACAGCTTATAATGGTGTTAGGACAGGTTGAAAACTTTAATATACACTTTTCTTCTGAAGCTGTAAGGACCTATTAGGGGTCAGCTATGCAGACAAATACGTGTCATGGAGGTGGTCTTAATTTAATGAAGATAGACTAAAAATAGCACATCTTTCTGCCTTTTTTTGGAGATGAATAAATTATTACAATTGGTATTTATTTAAGTTGCTTATCTCAAGTTAGAGCAATAAAGGATTGGAGATACAATGATAACATGAAGATTTAGGTGAACCAGTATTTGTAGTGATCTAGGTAGATGACAAATGAAAAATGATTTTTAAGAGCCAACCTTTAGTTTTAATCAGAAGTATTCAACTCTTGAGATGAACCAGTTTTGCTTCATTGTGTTTTCAAGTAAATATGAAAAGTACCAGGAATGGAAAGAAAGGAAGGTGGAGTTTTTCTAAGCTTCTGCATAACAATTGAGAGGTAGCATAAGTCTATTGAGCCAGGCAAAAACTTAGAATAAAGACTGTTTAGCAGCAGCAGAATGTGATGTGGATTATCTGATTTCAGGGCATATGTATATTCCATGCAGGGTGTGTCAGGCATTTAAGAAGTGTATTAAAAGTGCCTCTTAAATATCCTATTTGAACTGGATAAAATGAATATCAATAAAGCTTTGTTATGATATGATTTTAAAATTAAATTAAAAAAACAAACAAACAAACTATTTGAATTTATCCATCAACCTGCCAGTGAATCAGTAAAATGTGAAATTGCTTAAATTTTGCTCTTTTTATGACTCTTTCTCTTTGGTTACTTAGGAAAAGAAGTCCATCAGTGTCCAGAGATCAGAATAGGAGATACGACCAAAGGGAAGAAAGAGAAGAATATTCACAGTATGCTGCTTCGGACAGCGCAATGCCTAGATCTCCATCAGATTATGCTGATAGGAGATCTCCACGTGAACCTCAGTTTTATGAAGAGTCTGACCACATAAATTATAGGGACTCTAACAGGAGAAGTCACAGACATTCCAAAGAATACATTGTAGATGACGAGGATGTGGAAAGCAGAGATGAGTATGAAAGACAAAGGAGAGAGGAAGAATACCAGGCACGCTATCGAAGTGACCCAAATTTGGCCCGTTATCCAGTAAAGCCACAGCCCTATGAAGAACAATATGCATGCTGAAGTGTCACGAGCCGAGAAGGCACAGTGATGTTTCTTTGGCAAATGCTGAACTGGAAGACTAATAGCACTTTACTGCAGGTGGTCTTAATTTAATGAAGATAGACTAAAAATAGCACATCTTTCTGCCTTTTTGGAGATGAATAAATTATTACAATTGGTATTTATTTAAGTTGCTTATCTCAAGTTAGAGCAATAAAGGATTGGAGATACAATGATAACATGAAGATTTAGGTGAACCAGTATTTGTAGTGATCTAGGTAGATGACAAATGAAAAATGATTTTTAAGAGCCAACCTTTAGTTTTAATCAGAAGTATTCAACTCTTGAGATGAACCAGTTTTGCTTCATTGTGTTTTCAAGTAAATATGAAAAGTACCAGGAATGGAAAGAAAGGAAGGTGGAGTTTTTCTAAGCTTCTGCATAACAATTGAGAGGTAGCATAAGTCTATTGAGCCAGGCAAAAACTTAGAATAAAGACTGTTTAGCAGCAGCAGAATGTGATGTGGATTATCTGATTTCAGGGCATATGTATATTCCATGCAGGGTGTGTCAGGCATTTAAGAAGTGTATTAAAAGTGCCTCTTAAATATCCTATTTGAACTGGATAAAATGAATATCAATAAAGCTTTGTTATGATATGATTTTAAAATTAAATTAAAAAAACAAACAAACAAACTATTTGAATTTATCCATCAACCTGCCAGTGAATCAGTAAAATGTGAAATTGCTTAAATTTTGCTCTTTTTATGACTCTTTCTCTTTGGTTACTTAGGAAAAGAAGTCCATCAGTGTCCAGAGATCAGAATAGGAGATACGACCAAAGGGAAGAAAGAGAAGAATATTCACAGTATGCTGCTTCGGACAGCGCAATGCCTAGATCTCCATCAGATTATGCTGATAGGAGATCTCCACGTGAACCTCAGTTTTATGAAGAGTCTGACCACATAAATTATAGGGACTCTAACAGGAGAAGTCACAGACATTCCAAAGAATACATTGTAGATGACGAGGATGTGGAAAGCAGAGATGAGTATGAAAGACAAAGGAGAGAGGAAGAATACCAGGCACGCTATCGAAGTGACCCAAATTTGGCCCGTTATCCAGTAAAGCCACAGCCCTATGAAGAACAAATGCGTATGCATGCTGAAGTGTCACGAGCCAGGCACGAGAGAAGGCACAGTGATGTTTCTTTGGCAAATGCTGAACTGGAAGACTCCAGGATTTCTATGCTAAGGATGGAAAGGCCATCAAGGCAAAGATCTATATCTGAACGTAGAGCTGCCATGGAAAATCAGCGATCTTACTCAATGGAAAGAACTCGAGAGGCTCAGGGACCAAGTTCTTATCCACAAAGGACCACAAACCATAGTCCTCCTACCCCCCGGAGGAGTCCAATACCCCTTGATAGACCAGACATGAGACGTACTGACTCACTAAGGAAACAACACCACTTAGATCCTAGCTCCGCCGTAAGGAAAACGAAACGGGAAAAAATGGAAACCATGTTAAGAAATGATTCGCTCAGTTCTGACCAGTCAGAGTCAGTGAGACCTCCACCACCAAAGCCTCATAAATCAAAGAAAGGAGGTAAAATGCGCCAGGTTTCATTGAGCAGTTCAGAGGAGGAGTTAGCTTCTACACCTGAATATACAAGTTGTGATGATGTTGAGATTGAAAGTGAGAGTGTAAGTGAAAAAGGTAAGCGCTGTATTCTGATCACACATTTTCCTGTAATTGACAAGGGCTTTCTTTTTAGATTGTATTTCTGAGTAGTCATTTAATAGTTAGGTATCACTTTCTTTGTTTTTAAATTCTGTAATGGTGCTGGTTATGTGAAGAAAATTTCAAGTTATAAAAAGTGAATGTCTTTGATAATTCATGTAGAAGAAAAGTCTATTGTTTTTTTTTTTTTAATTTTGGCCTTTTTGATTGGATTTTTATTTGTTTATCTTCATCCATTCTTATTCTTTGGCCTGTGTGGGCCTCCCATTGCAGTGGCCTCTCTCATTGCAGAGCACTGGCTCCAGAGTGCTGGCTCATAATTGGACACACCGGTCCAGCCGCTCCACAGTACGTGGAATCTTCCCAGGCCAGGGATCGAACCGGTGCCCCTTGCACTGCAAGGCGGACACTCCATCCAGTAGGCCACCAGGGAAGCCCAAGTCTATTGATTTTTAAAAAAATTTTTTTTGTTTCTGAAAATGTTCTTGTACTACTTGATGGCATATTTAAAAACACCTATGAGTTACGGTTGTAAAAGTAACATTTTTTTGTGTTTTCTCTTAAAAGAAACAATATGTTTATTCTAAAACACCTGAAAGGGGCTTCCCCTAGTGGTCCAGTGGGTAAGGACACCGCCTTGCAGTGCAAGGGGCGCCGGTTCGATTCCTGGCCTGGATAGATCCCACCTGCTGCGGAGCGGCTGGACCGATGTGTCCAATTGCCGAGCCGGAGCTCTGGGGTGCATGCGCCCAGAGCCGGTGCTCTGCGACAACAGAGGCCACCGTGATGGGAGGCCCACATGGGCCAAAGAACAAAGATGGCTGAAAATAGATAAATGAAAGACCAGTGGAAGTGACCTGCCTGCTCCCCTTCCTCCCCACCCCACCCCCACCAATAATAAAAAATAAATAAATCTTTAAAATAAAATAAAATAAAATAAAACAGCTGAAAAATTGCTCAGTGTAAAGAATGAAATATAAGCTATCCTCAGTCTTTCCCGCCAAATATAACTATTGCTGACATTTTGTCATAATTCCCTTTTGCCAGTACGTATATATTTTACATATTTATAAAACTAGTATACTGTATAATTTTTTGTTCTGATTTTTTTAAATTGATGTCCTATCATTGGCTTTTCTCCAAGCCTTCAGATGTTCACCACAAATGTTTTAAATGACTGCACTATGTTCCGTTATAAGGATAGAGCACAGACTAACTATTCATCTATCTGGGGTCATTGCAGTTATTTCCAGTTGCTAGTGTAAATGATACTGTAATGGATACCTTTGTACATAATTTTTTGCCTATTTTTTGAGTATTTCACAAATACCTATTTGTGCTTTGATTCTTGTAAACTCTTAATTCAGATTACCAGCCTGTTCTCCAGAAAGATTATAACACTCTACTCTCCTGTCAGACGTGCTTGCGTTTTCAGTCTTGATGTACTAAATTTTTCTGTTTGAAAAAAATACTATCTGTCATTTTAATTTTAATTTGATTGTGAACATGAATGCTTTGTTTGTTTATTGGTGTTTGATATATTGTTCTATAAATTCTCTGTTCTTTCCTTTTGTTTCTTCTACCTGTGTTCCTATTGGGTATTAATTAGTTTTGCTCTTATTAATTCATGAGATATTTTTATATGGTTAGAATTTTACCCATTTAACTTTCATCTGTTCTGAATGTGTTTCCCATTTTGATGTTTAGCTAATAATTTTCTCTGGTCATTAGGAAATACTGAATTAAGTTTAGCTAGATCTTTGCATATTTGGTGAATTTTTTTTCCATTCCTTTTATTTTTAGTAACTCTTTCATGCCAAATCAGTTGAATTGCCGAGCCGGGGGGGAGCCGGTGCTCTGCGACAACAGAGGCCACCGTGATGGGAGGCCCACATGGGCCAAAGAACAAAGATGGCTGAAAATAGATAAATGAAAGACCAGTGGAAGTGACCTGCCTGCTCCCCTTCCTCCCCACCCCACCCCCACCAATAATAAAAAATAAATAAATCTTTAAAATAAAATAAAATAAAATAAAACAGCTGAAAAATTGCTCAGTGTAAAGAATGAAATATAAGCTATCCTCAGTCTTTCCCGCCAAATATAACTATTGCTGACATTTTGTCATAATTCCCTTTTGCCAGTACGTATATATTTTACATATTTATAAAACTAGTATACTGTATAATTTTTTGTTCTGATTTTTTTAAATTGATGTCCTATCATTGGCTTTTCTCCAAGCCTTCAGATGTTCACCACAAATGTTTTAAATGACTGCACTATGTTCCGTTATAAGGATAGAGCACAGACTAACTATTCATCTATCTGGGGTCATTGCAGTTATTTCCAGTTGCTAGTGTAAATGATACTGTAATGGATACCTTTGTACATAATTTTTTGCCTATTTTTTGAGTATTTCACAAATACCTATTTGTGCTTTGATTCTTGTAAACTCTTAATTCAGATTACCAGCCTGTTCTCCAGAAAGATTATAACACTCTACTCTCCTGTCGGGACGTGCTTGCGTTTCAGTCTTGATGTACTAAATTTTTCTGTTTGAAAAAAATACTATCTGTCATTTTAATTTTAATTTGATTGTGAACATGAATGCTTTGTTTGTTTATTGGTGTTTGATATATTGTTCTATAAATTCTCTGTTCTTTCCTTTTGTTTCTTCTACCTGTGTTCCTATTGGGTATTAATTAGTTTTGCTCTTATTAATTCATGAGATATTTTTATATGGTTAGAATTTTACCCATTTAACTTTCATCTGTTCTGAATGTGTTTCCCATTTTGATGTTTAGCTAATAATTTTCTCTGGTCATTAGGAAATACTGAATTAAGTTTAGCTAGATCTTTGCATATTTGGTGAATTTTTTTTCCATTCCTTTTATTTTTAGAAACTCTTTATTCATTGCCAAATCAGTTGAATATTTAGCAGTGTACTTCCTCAGTTTTTATTATTTCTTTTTTTTTAAACTTTGACTTTTTAATCTGTCTACTATTTTGGTGAATTCCAAAGCACACATAATAAGTAACTAACATGAATCCCTTGTATCAATCTATTCCCTCTCACAATACACACACACAGACACACACACAGTTTTCTAACCCCAGTTGATGAGTAAGAGTCAGTTGGAATCAATAAAGGAATTCAAGAAGGTAGTTTAATGTGAAATTAATATAGTTATTTAGAGAATATAAGTAAAATAGTTATTAGCGAATATAAGTAAAATAGTTATTTAGAGAATATAAGTAAAAGGCGGTTTTTTTTTTTAAAGTACTAATCAATTTTTTAAAATTTTTATTTATTTATTTATTTATTTTTAAACCTTTATTTTACTTTTAACTTTTACAGAGTTTTGTTGTTTACAGATATGTATGTTCTCAGATTAGTCATATGTATATCCCCCACTTCCCTCCCCTCCTGACCATCACACAGCACCCCTGAAGGATCCCCTTTTCTCACAGAGCAATGACTAGAGCTATTTTCTTCACTTATGATAGTACAGGAAAAGGTGGTTTTTAAAGCTACTCCCTTATATTTGGATTTTGTTACTCACTTGATACTAGTATTTCCTGCCTTCTCCGTCTTCTCTACCTGGGCTACTTAGGGAAAGGTCTAGGAATAGTGTTCAGTGGCTAATCCCTATGTTGTAGACGTGATACATTATCTTATTTGATATATTTCTATCTTAGTATTGGAGCTTCCCCAGTGGCTCCATGACAAAGAATATGGCTGCAATGTCAGAGACTCAGGAGACACAGGTTTGGATCCCAGAGTCAGGAAGATTCTTTGGAGTAGAAAATGGCATATTATAAAGATCAGTTGTGGAGAGTTTTAGTTGTCCCTGTCTTCCAGATCCTGATCTGACTTTAGCTGATTGTCGTAGGTCTCTTGTTTCTCTGTAAATTCTTGTGAGACTGGGGTAGTAAATGCAAAAGTAATGCACATGACATCCCCTGAGCTATGAATTGTGAAATATTTGATGTTGTTAGAATCTCTATGGTAACACAACTGTTTCCTTTTATTTATTTTCGGGAGAGGGCATATATAGATATGATGGTGGGGTAATTCATAGAACAGACGAGAATAACAGGAAGGAAAGATAGACTGCAAACCTCCAAATAGAAACATGTGTTTTATAATATTAAAACCCACAAAGATACCAACTTTATATATCTGTTTCTGAGTTTAGAAGTCAGTATCCATAGTGAAATTTATCCCCTGTATATCAAGTTTCTTGCAATTTTTATGTAATTAATTTGCTGTATGTCTTTATAAAGTAGACTATTGAAGTGATAGACAGTATACATTAGAAATTTGAGCAAAATGTTGACTTACTGTATTTTAGACTAATTAAACATGAAAGGAATTGTGAACTATGTAGACTAACAGTTTTTTAGAATAAGTTCTAAGAATGGAAAGATTTTACAAATCTTCAGTTAGCTGTTTATTAGTGAGACACATACACAAAATTTTTCAGATTTATTACTTTCTTGTATATTCACTCAATCTATTGGTAAAATAATTTTATGCTAAATAATTCTTCCAATTGTAACATGAGTCTTAGAACTTCACTATGGAATTAAAACTCAAGCACATTGAAGATGCACATATATAGTTAATTGTTCTGTGATATTGTGCAACATTATACAATTATTTCACTATCTTTTCTAAAAGTTCTCTCTCTACCTGGGCTACTTAGGGAAAGGTCTAGGAATAGTGTTCAGTGGCTAATCCCTATGTTGTAGACGTGATACATTATCTTATTTGATATATTTCTATCTTAGTATTGGAGCTTCCCCAGTGGCTCCATGACAAAGAATATGGCTGCAATGTCAGAGACTCAGGAGACACAGGTTTGGATCCCAGAGTCAGGAAGATTCTTTGGAGTAGAAAATGGCATATTATAAAGATCAGTTGTGGAGAGTTTTAGTTGTCCCTGTCTTCCAGATCCTGATCTGACTTTAGCTGATTGTCGTAGGTCTCTTGTTTCTCTGTAAATTCTTGTGAGACTGGGGTAGTAAATGCAAAAGTAATGCACATGACATCCCCTGAGCTATGAATTGTGAAATATTTGATGTTGTTAGAATCTCTATGGTAACACAACTGTTTCCTTTTATTTATTTTCGGGAGAGGGCATATATAGATATGATGGTGGGGTAATTCATAGAACAGACGAGAATAACAGGAAGGAAAGATAGACTGCAAACCTCCAAATAGAAACATGTGTTTTATAATATTAAAACCCACAAAGATACCAACTTTATATATCTGTTTCTGAGTTTAGAAGTCAGTATCCATAGTGAAATTTATCCCCTGTATATCAAGTTTCTTGCAATTTTTATGTAATTAATTTGCTGTATGTCTTTATAAAGTAGACTATTGAAGTGATAGACAGTATACATTAGAAATTTGAGCAAAATGTTGACTTACTGTATTTTAGACTAATTAAACATGAAAGGAATTGTGAACTATGTAGACTAACAGTTTTTTAGAATAAGTTCTAAGAATGGAAAGATTTTACAAATCTTCAGTTAGCTGTTTATTAGTGAGACACATACACAAAATTTTTCAGATTTATTACTTTCTTGTATATTCACTCAATCTATTGGTAAAATAATTTTATGCTAAATAATTCTTCCAATTGTAACATGAGTCTTAGAACTTCACTATGGAATTAAAACTCAAGCACATTGAAGATGCACATATATAGTTAATTGTTCTGTGATATTGTGCAACATTATACAATTATTTCACTATCTTTTCTAAAAAGTGTACTTTTTTTGAGCTGATAAATCAAGGTGCATATATGTATTATGAAGGTGATTTCAGACTTGATATTATGTAACGTAAATGTAAGCAGATTAGGAGGCTAAAGCAACTCTCAAAAGTTAATTTATAAAGTGCATAGCCAGAGGGTTGATTTACAAATGGGAATAAAGGAGAGTTTTTTGTTTCTTGGTACATTGCAACGTGTAAAATGCTTAAGATAGTAATTCCTTAAGGCTGCAAAAATATTTCCTTGTTAATTATGGATAAAACACTATGTTAAGCATTTGCCTAAAGTAAAAGGATTATTTTTAATGGAAAACTTAGTATCCGAGAAAAATACCAAGTATATATATATATATATATATATATATATATATATATAAAGGGGAAAGTTTTTTTTCAGATTTTAGTCTGTGGGATATTTGAGAGGGTATTTAGCTATTTGAATGAAAAATTAAAAGAATTAAATTATAGAGTAGTTGTTGACATTAGTTTTGTAAATAGGAAATGTTAACCTTTAATTTATAATGAAATGTCTCTTAAATTGAACTAGGATACAGTAGATGATATTAAGATATTTCTACTTAGTACAGCTTTAAAATTTTAATGACGAAATTGGTTCTGTAGATAGAAAAATACAAAATTTTATGAAAGACATTGCTATTAATTGGTAAGAGGTTCTTAGAGAAAATACCCTAATGGTGTTGCAAATGCTGTGCAAACCAATTTTATTTAGAATTTACAAAGCATTGAAATAGCAGAAAAGTTGCATCTAAGTCTATTTCAATATTTTAAGAAGTATACAGTAGATTCATTCATTCATTTTTTGTATCATTAAACCAAAATATGTTAAATATCAATAATTTAAAGTATTAGAGTATGGAACATGAACTATGATAGCATTTTTTATCAAGAATTTTGTTGCAACTTTGTGGAACAGGAGTAAGAGCTTGTGCTTAAAAACGACTGTATTTATGCTAGCTGACTCATCTAAGAAAATTGTACATAGAAATTGCTTTTGTTTTCATTAGGTTGTACTTGAAGCTGTCTGTCTGTTTTCCTTTGTAGGATATATCTGTGAGAAGGGCTTCTTAAGAAAAATTATTTGGGGTGTAGGGAAGTGTGTTTCAGACTAAAAGGACAGCTCAAAGTATTGTGATTCTTACCCATGTACTGCTTGTCTACCTCTTTTTGTAGGACTTAGTGTGGTTGTGATCTGCTTCAGCAGGAAGTAGAGTGGGCCTGACAATAAGCATGAAATCTTAGAGTACAAGACTGTTGTTTATTCTTTCAGTGGAGGATCTAATGAAGCAGAATTAAAAGTTTCATTGCATAGGAATCTAAGATGCTTCTGATACTTATCTTTTGTCCAAATCTTAAAATATATATTTATTTTAATTAATTCATGGAACAGATTGTTGAATAAAATAGTAACATCTATGAAAATGATGAACTTTAGTGAATGATCAAGATCATAAGTTGTGAGCTATAAGATAATACGTAAGTTATGATATGTAAGATGAAGAATATAAAAAAAAAACAGGGAATAAAAGGATGCTAAAACTCTAGGTATGGAATAAATGAGTAGAATAGAATATGTCTCCGTCTCTTCAAACTAAATGCGTTTTATTTATTTATTTTTTTTATTTTTATTTTTTTAAAGATTTATTTATTTATTTATCTTGGGGGTTGGTGGGAAGAGAGGGGAACAGGCGGGCCACTTCTGTTGGTCTTTCATTTGTCCATTTTCATCCATCTTTGTTCTTTGGCTCCTGTGGGCCTCCCATCGCAGTGGCCTCTGTTGTCACAGAGCACCGGCTCTGGGCGCATGCGCTCCAGAGCTCTGGCTGGGTAGTTGGACACATCGGTCCAGCCGCTCTGCGACACGTGGGATCTTCCCAGGCCAGGGCTCGAACCAGTGCCCCTTGCACTGCAAGGTGGTGTCCTTACCCACTGGACCACCAGGGAAGCCCCTAAATGCATTTTAGATATCATTATATTTTATAAAATAGACTTAGCAGTGTGTGTGTGCATGTGTGAATGTGCACACGAGGTTGAGAGAGTCAGCAGTTGAGTTGAGTCTCTTACAGATGAGTGTAAAAGCTACTTTATTTCAGCATATCTTATTCTATCCCTTCCATTCCCATACACTAACACTGAAAAACCAGAAAGGGAAAGTAAGGAAACAATTCCATTAATGATTGCAATGAAAAGAATAAAATACTTAGAAATAAATTTAGCTGAACAAGCAAAAGATCTGTATACAGAAAACTACAAAACACTGCTGAAAGAAATCAAAGATGATAGAAATAGATGGAGAAATATACCATGTTCTTGGATTGGAAGAATCAGTATAGTGAAAATGAGTATACTACCCAAAGCAATCTATAGATGCAATGTAATCCTGATCAAACTACCAACAGTCTATTTCACAGAATAAGAACAAATAATTTCAAATTTTGTATATATGTTGGGAATATTTTAAAGAAAAAATTGAGTACCCAGGGGACCATTTCCCTTAGATTTGTTATACCTAGGTTTTAACCTAGAATTTGTGCCTTGTATCCTATTCTTCGAAATAGTGAAAGGGGACAGACTCCAAATTTTACCGAGGAAATAGGAAATATGTGTTTATAATTGTAAATGTTATGTATTTTCTCAAAGAAATAATATTATAAGTGCTAATAAATTATATCTTTTATTTCTGTGATTCAGCAAACTTAGGGAACCAGTTCCAGCCATTAGGTTCAGTACTTGGATCCTGTGACGTTAAAGACTTATGACAATTTTTGTTTTATTTTAATCTGGGAAATTTTCAAAATTTCACCTTTCTTTTTGGAGAAGTCTTACCGGTTGCTCCTTTGTGTGCATAGTCTAATTGTCCACTAGAGATTTGGACAGAAATTGTGTCACCTGTTTTCAGTTTTTAAGGCTTTCACTTTGCTAATCAGTCTGTGCATAGTATGGGGGACACATTAAAATTTCAGCCAGTTTTCAAGTCACTTGTTTTGATTTTACATTCTACTTGAGTCTCTCCAGATCTACCCTGAACATGGTCTAATTTTCTAGTCAGTGTGATGTGTGTGAAGTTTATCAAGTTTTTTTCCGTGGGTCTCTTATTTCCAGGATCTTCCTGTCTACTATTCACCTTATGTATAACTGCAGTCTTAGCCTAGCCAGCCTAGCAAAGCTTCTGGTGCTCTTGTTTCTTATTGGGTTTGCTTCTTCTAGCAGATAGAGCCATGGCTTTTCACCTCATCCCAAATCAAGTAGCAGAGCCGCTGGTAGCAAATCTGCTGATTTTCCCAACCAGCCTTATACACTGTTAAGACTACTGATCGTGTGTGTGTGTGTGTGTGTGTGTGTGTGTGTGCTCAGCTGTATCCCACTCCGTGATCCCATGGTCTGTAGCCTGCCAAGCGCCTCTGTTCGTGGAATACTGGAGTGGGTTGCCAGAGGACCTTTCCAACATAAGGACTGAACCCATATCTCTTGTGTCTCCTGCATTGGCAGGGTGATTTGTTCCCACTCTGCCACCTGGGTACGTGTTCTATATCAGAAGGGTGTTGTGGAAGCAACCCCAGGCAAGAAGTAACATATTTCTGTTGTGATTATCTGAAACTCTAGCCTTTTTATTCAGTTTTTTTATGTGCCTTTGTTTGATTTCCACAGCCATGCAATTGTTGCTTTGACAATTTCATCCAGGCTTCTACTTGATTTTTGTGATGGGATCTAATTGACATGTCAAGCCATTAAGCCGGAAGTTTCGCCTTTATCATGATTTTGTGAATCTGGAATTCAGGCCGGGTTCAGCTGCATAATTTTCTTCTTCATAGGGTTCTGTGTGGAATATAGTCAAAAATACTGTAATAATTTTGTATGGCGACAGATGGTAACTAGACTTACTCCGTTGATTATGTTATAATGTATAAAAATATTGAATCGCGGTGTTGTACACCTGAAACTCCTACGATATTGCAAGTCAATTATACTTCAATGAAATATAAAATGAAATAAAATGGGAATTTATCTTTTTTAAAATTAAGAATGCATTATCTTGCATCCTTATTTTTTTATTTAATCTCTACCAGTTGGGGAGTGTATTTTTTTAAGCTTCCAGTTAGCCCTTAATGATAGTTCTTAATCCCACGGGTCAAGGAATGCTAGTTCTTCCAAATGCCAAACCTGTCCATGTTGGGATTGCTGTCATTACCAGTGTTGTTGCTTGGTCATTAACTTGTGTCTGCATCTTTGTGACCCCATAGACTGTAGCCCACCAGGCTGCTCTGTGTATGGGATTTCCCAGGCAAGAATGCTGGAGCTGGTTACCATTCCTGCTCCAGGGAATCTTTGCTGTACACAGATCAAACCCACATATTCTGCATTGGCAGGTGGAACCACTGTCAGAACTTGATAAATAAATAACACCTGTGAGGAGGACAGGGTAATATGGAAGAGGAAATTAAATTGTGAACAGATATCTCAACCAAACCCACTGGAGTTTGAAGCTGGTGTAGATTTTCAGGGATGACTTCAAAGGCAAGGAGGACTCCCTGTGGCTGCCCCCAAGGAGGGAGCATAACTTCTTGGGTAAAGGACTCAGCTGTGAGCACTGAGCATGCAACACTTGGGGCAGTTTGAGGAATGAGTGCACTTCTGAGGGGTTCGTAAAAATGCACCCACTCGTGTTTGTCTCAATTCCTGTTACAGAGTAAGCACTCAGTTAAGTGTCATAATTATTATTAAACAAAACTTGAAATGAAGACTAAATCCTGGATAATTACTTTGGGGTGGCAATTGATATCACAGCAGATTATAAAAGATGCTCAATCAGTGTGTTATTCTCTAATCACACTATTAGAAGGGAAAGGATCTCTGCAAAATGATTTGCTTTGTAAAATGATTGGTTTCAGGTCATAATCCAGTTTATGGTCTGGATTTTGATCTTTATCTTCTGATTCATAATTCTCTTTGAGTAGCTCTCAGGAATAAAGTATCACATTTTATCAATCTCTACGTTTTCCCCATAGTTTTATCATCTTGGAAATTAGGACAGATTTGGCAACATTTTATTTTTTTTCTCTTGGTAATACATAAAGTAATCAATGTTGTGTCATATCGGATGCAATTATTTATGTGGATAAGGACCAATAATTCCCAAACATTTGTTACAGTATGATATATTTTTATAGTATGATACATTTTTACAGTATGTTTTTTGTAGTGTGATGCATAATTCATACTCATCATAATGCTTTCTTTTGGTAGCTTTACTGCTCTCCTTTCCTTCTCATTTAACACATTCAATGGGATTTACAGTAATATGGACACAAGTTGAAATTATTCTAATTTTAAATTTGTTCTATTTAAAAAATTTGTTACTTTATCGGTAGTAGCACACTTGTGACGCACTTTACAGCTGGTTACAGCATAGTGCTTGAGAACACTGATTCAGATCATGAAACAGTATTCCTAAGTCAGATCTAGGAAAAATTTAGTTGTTAAGAATTATTAATGGCTATTTCCCAAACATAATCTATGTATTCTGTATATTCATGTTGGCAGCAATAGTTTGATATAATCTCATTTCTCTGTCAGGCTGTCCTGTTGTGTTCCTCCAAGAAAGTAAAATCCTCTAATAAGTAAAATCTTGCTGTGTCTCTCAAGGTACACTTTAAGTATCACCTCTGTAGTAAAGTACTTCCTAAGGTTTAAAAAGTCTCTCCCCTTTCTGAATAATTAACATTTTTTTCATCAAGTGCCACGCTTTTTTCATTCTAAGAAGCAGTTTCTTTCACATTATAACATTTTGAAAATGTAAGTTCTTTTTGCCATCAAATGCTTGTCATTGTTTAACGGCAGTGTTTTTCCTTCCACAGAGTAAGCACTCAGTTAAGTGTCATAATTATTATTAAACAAAACTTGAAATGAAGACTAAATCCTGGATAATTACTTTGGGGTGGCAATTGATATCACAGCAGATTATAAAAGATGCTCAATCAGTGTGTTATTCTCTAATCACACTATTAGAAGGGAAAGGATCTCTGCAAAATGATTTGCTTTGTAAAATGATTGGTTTCAGGTCATAATCCAGTTTATGGTCTGGATTTTGATCTTTATCTTCTGATTCATAATTCTCTTTGAGTAGCTCTCAGGAATAAAGTATCACATTTTATCAATCTCTCGTTTTCACCATAGTTTTATCATCTTGGAAATTAGGACAGATTTGGCAACATTTTATTTTTTTTCTCTTGGTAATACATAAAGTAATCAATGTTGTGTCATATCGGATGCAATTATTTATGTGGATAAGGACCAATAATTCCCAAACATTTGTTACAGTATGATATATTTTTATAGTATGATACATTTTTACAGTATGTTTTTTGTAGTGTGATGCATAATTCATACTCATCATAATGCTTTCTTTTGGTAGCTTTACTGCTCTCCTTTCCTTCTCATTTAACACATTCAATGGGATTTACAGTAATATGGACACAAGTTGAAATTATTCTAATTTTAAATTTGTTCTATTTAAAAAATTTGTTACTTTATCGGTAGTAGCACACTTGTGACGCACTTTACAGCTGGTTACAGCATAGTGCTTGAGAACACTGATTCAGATCATGAAACAGTATTCCTAAGTCAGATCTAGGAAAAATTTAGTTGTTAAGAATTATTAATGGCTATTTCCCAAACATAATCTATGTATTCTGTATATTCATGTTGGCAGCAATAGTTTGATATAATCTCATTTCTCTGTCAGGCTGTCCTGTTGTGTTCCTCCAAGAAAGTAAAATCCTCTAATAAGTAAAATCTTGCTGTGTCTCTCAAGGTACACTTTAAGTATCACCTCTGTAGTAAAGTACTTCCTAAGGTTTAAAAAGTCTCTCCCCTTTCTGAATAATTAACATTTTTTTCATCAAGTGCCACGCTTTTTTCATTCTA
Organism: Tragulus kanchil; assembly: GCA_022376925.1. Taxonomy (NCBI): domain Eukaryota; kingdom Metazoa; phylum Chordata; class Mammalia; order Artiodactyla; family Tragulidae; genus Tragulus; species Tragulus kanchil. Next base: position 60,615,064 of record JAIOJX010000002.1, read on the forward strand.
AGAAGCAGTTTCTTTCACATTATAACATTTTGAAAATGTAAGTTCTTTTTGCCATCAAATGCTTGTCATTGTTTAACGGCAGTGTTTTTTTCCTTCCTAGTGATATGTAAAATAATTGTGCACCTTATATATGATATCATATTGTAACTGATAGCAGCTTAGCTCTAATGAAGCAGGATAGCGTGGATATATATTATGTTACACTAAGCTCTGCTGACATGCATTTTACCCGGCTGCCTTTCTAGAATGTGAGTTTCTTGGGGTCTTATTTTATTTGTTTGTTTTAAATTTTAATTAATTTATTTATTTTTGACTTTTCTGGGTTTTCACTCCTGCCACAGGCTCTTCTCTAGTTGCAGGGAGTGGGGGATGCTCTCTAGTTGAGGTGAGCAGGCTTCTCATTGTGGTGGCTTTTCTTGTTGTGGAACTTGGGCTCTAGGGCTCATGGGCTTCAGTAGTTGCACCACAAGGGCTCAATAGGTGCAGCTCCAAGGCTCTAGAGCACAGGCTCAAAAGTTGTGACTCAGGGGCTCAGCTGCTCTGTGGCATGTGGGATCTTCCTGGATCAGGGATCAAAATTGTGTCTCCTGCATTGGCAGGCGAACTCTTCACCACTGAGCTGCATGGAAAGTCTGAGGTCTTAATTATATCCATACATCGTAAAACAGTTTTACACTGCATGATCATTAAAATGAATTCTGATGTGTATAATCAATCATTTAATCAAACACATGTTATTAATAAAGAATACATTGGTAACACCAAAGGAGAAAGATTTTTAATAAAATAAACTGATTATGGAGAGAATGCTTTATTCTTCCTTTAATTTTTTTCAGATGCTATTTCCCAAACATATTTTTTGTTCATGTTGGCAGCAATAGTTTGATATAATCTCATTTCTCTGTCAGGCTGTCCTGTTGTGTTCCTCCAAGAAAGTAAAATCCTCTAATAAGTAAAATCTTGCTGTGTCTCTCAAGGTACACTTTAAGTATCACCTCTGTAGTAAAGTACTTCCTAAGGTTTAAAAAGTCTCTCCCCTTTCTGAATAATTAACATTTTTTTCATCAAGTGCCACGCTTTTTTCATTCTAAGAAGCAGTTTCTTTCACATTATAACATTTTGAAAATGTAAGTTCTTTTTGCCATCAAATGCTTGTCATTGTTTAACGGCAGTGTTTTTTTCCTTCCTAGTGATATGTAAAATAATTGTGCATCTTATATATGATATCATATTGTAACTGATAGCAGCTTAGCTCTAATGAAGCAGGATAGCGTGGATATATATTATGTTACACTAAGCTCTGCTGACATGCATTTTACCCGGCTGCCTTTCTAGAATGTGAGTTTCTTGGGGTCTTATTTTATTTGTTTGTTTTAAATTTTAATTAATTTATTTATTTTTGACTTTTCTGGGTTTTCACTCCTGCCACAGGCTCTTCTCTAGTTGCAGGGAGTGGGGGATGCTCTCTAGTTGAGGTGAGCAGGCTTCTCATTGTGGTGGCTTTTCTTGTTGTGGAACTTGGGCTCTAGGGCTCATGGGCTTCAGTAGTTGCACCACAAGGGCTCAATAGGTGCAGCTCCAAGGCTCTAGAGCACAGGCTCAAAAGTTGTGACTCAGGGGCTCAGCTGCTCTGTGGCATGTGGGATCTTCCTGGATCAGGGATCAAAATTGTGTCTCCTGCATTGGCAGGCGAACTCTTCACCACTGAGCTGCATGGAAAGTCTGAGGTCTTAATTATATCCATACATCGTAAAACAGTTTTACACTGCATGATCATTAAAATGAATTCTGATGTGTATAATCAATCATTTAATCAAACACATGTTATTAATAAAGAATACATTGGTAACACCAAAGGAGAAAGATTTTTAATAAAATAAACTGATTATGGAGAGAATGCTTTATCTTCCTATTTCAGATTTTGCATTTTAACCAGCTTTGGTTTTGTTTTGGAGCTTGAGCGTTGATTGAGGCATATCTGACCCTTTGGAGCTACTGACTCTTATGAGGTGGTCCCTGTCTTTAAAAATCTGCTGCTTTCAGAGCTGCGGTGCATTAGGAGCATGTTATCACAAACTTGGTGGCCTAAAACAACACACGTTTAACTCCTCACCATTTCCGATGTTCAGGTATTTCAGCATGGGTTCACTGAGTATTCTGCTTACGGTCTCAAGCTCTAGTTAGGTTGCTGGTTGGGCTGTGTTCGTGGAAGCTTGATAGGGGTAGAATCAAATTTCAGGTTCAATGAGATTGTTGGTACAATTCATTTCTTTGTGACTAGGTGCCGCTTGAAGTTCCTAGATGGTATCCATGGTTCCTAAAGAGTTCCTGCTGTCCTTTGCCATTTGTGCTTCTCATCATGGCTGCTTACTTCATCCAGAAGACAAAGGCAGTCTTAGAGCATTTGGGGGATATTTACTGATATTGTGAGAGTGACATTCCACTGCTTCGCCATTCCACCACCTTGATTCAGGGCAAGCCACAGAATCTGTACAAAGGCATGAACACTATGAGGTGGGAACTGTGGGCCTCACCTTAGACTCCGTTCTCCACACTCACTCAAAAGCTGTCTCTGAAGTAATTCCATGGAGCATAGTTTGAAAACCATTGCCTTCGACAATATTCCCTATGAATAACTTTTTTATTTTAACTTGGGCTATTAGTCTCCCTTAATACTGACAGTTTTGCTTGAAGGACTTAAGCTTGATTATCAGTTTTAATGGCTATCTTAGGAAAAATGACCCTGCAGGAAGGTTTCAGCATGATGTATCAAAATATAGTTCTTGTAACACTTGTCCTGTGAGAAAGGTTAGTGTTCCAATTAAGTCTTTGGAAGCTGTATGTTAACATAATTCTTGTAAAGAAGCATATTGTCATTCCTATAGGGAAAATTCTGCACTCAAGACATCTATTTAATTACATTTAATCCAGAGTTTTCTAAGCTTATCTGACTCAGGGACCTTTATATCACTCCAGCTGATTAACATTTTGCAGAAGCAGTGTTTCTTGTTGCAAAATGCCAACACAGATAGCCTGACAAGCTGAGGAAGAAAGTAAAATACCAAGAAGAAAAATGAGAGGAAAAATAAAAGGGCCATAGATAAATTTCCCTAGCTATTTAGAATGAAAGCTATGCCTATATTACTTTCATAATGATGAAGATGGTTATGATACCATTGACACTAGGATGACTATAATTTGCCAGGCATTTTCATGACCATCATCTTACTTAAGCCTCTCTACAATCTGGAAGATATCACAATTATTCTCTTTTTTATCCAAATGAGTAAAAGAGGCCTAATGTATTATGTGACTTGCCCAAGTCGTAAAATTAATAAGGAGTGGAGCCAATACTTTAATGTAGGTTTTGTGGTTCCAGCTATAAAACTCTGTTGCAACATGCTGTGACTTTATAAACATGATTAAGTTTAAATGAAGCTGTTGAAGCACCTTTGTATAATATGTGATTTAGGTGAAAACATTTATTAACCTCAGCAGATAAAAAACTGTGACATAAAACAGCTTGTAAACTCTTGCATTCATTTAATGACTGTAGGAAAAATGTTATAAATAGAGTGTCTGAACCTTTTCCCCCCTCTGTGCATCCAACACACAACACAAATATTTACTATTGGGTTAGTTTATGTTTTGCAATAGATATTTGAAGGAGAAAAATCTTAGCCTACAATGTGAATCTTTTGATTATTTTTAGCCAGGTTTTATATTTAAATGTGTTTAATTAGAAAACTGATAGAATCACTGAATGTTAGAGTTCAGTGAGACTTAGTTCTCTTTTTAAAAATTTTATTTATTCATGTTTGGTTGTGCTCCATCCTCATTGCTGCATATGGGCTTTCTCCAGTTGAGGCGATCAGGGCCTGGTCTCTAGTTCTGGTGTGCAGGTTGCTCACTGCCATGGCTTCTCTTGTGGTGAAGCAGTGGCTCTAGGGCCAGCAGGCTTCAGTAGTTGTGGTGTGAGGCTCAATAGTTGCGGCTTGCAAACTCTATAAAGTGTAGGTTCAGTAGTTGTGGTACATGTTCTTAGTTGCTTCGAGGCATATGTGATCTTCCCAGATTGAGCCCATGTCCCCGGCGTTGCCAGGTGGATTCTTATAGACTGTTCCACCAGGGAAGTCCTGGTGTTCTTTTTTTTTTTTTTAAACATTTATTTACTTATTTATTGGGGGGTGGGGTAGGGAGGGAGGGGGCGCGTGTGGTCCGCTTCTATTGGTCTTTCATTTGTCTGTTTTTCATCCATCTTTGTTCTCTGGCCTGTGTGGGCCTCCCATCACGGTGGCCTCTGTTGTTGCAGAGCACCAGCTCTGGGTGCATGTGCTCCAGAGCTCCGGCTTGGTAATTGGACACATGGGTCCAGCCGCTCCGCGGCACATGGGATCTTCCCAGGCCAGGGATCGAACCAACGCCCCTTGCACTGCAAGGCGGTGTCCTTACCCACTGGACCACCAGGGAAGCCCTCCTGGTGTTCTTTTAATGTAACCTTCTACAGCACTGATTCCTCTCTACATCATGCTGACCAAGGGGTACTCCAGCTTTTCTTTGAACACTTCAAGTGATGGAATTATCAATACCTATGAAGGCAGCAACACATTATTTTTAACTTTTAATTTAGAAATAATTAATAGATTTATAGGAAGTTACAAAAATTGTGCATAGATATCCCATGTGCCCTTTACCCAGTTTCCCCCAACAGTTACACCTTGTATAATGTCTTGTATAGAACGATATCAAAACAAGGAAATTGCCTTGGAACAGTGTGTTTGTGTAGGTGTGGGACATCATATCACATACATGGATTCATGTAAGCATCACTGGCGTAAAGATACAGAGCTATTAAACCATCACAGAGATTTTCCTTATGCTGCTTCTTAGTAACACCTTCCTCCCTCCCCATGCTATCCCTGACCTCTGCAAGCCACTAATTCATTCTTCCATTTTATTATTTATATTATGTAAATGAAATCATGTGGTATGTGACTGATTTTTCATTCAACATATTTCCTTTGAGGTGCATCTATGTGTATCAATAGATTTTTATTTTTTATTACTGAGCACAATTCCATTGTACAGGTTTACCACAGTTTATTAAGCCATTTGCCTATTAAAGGACATTTTGTTTGTTTCCACTTTTTGACAATTATGAATAAAGATATTCTTTTTGCTGAAATTTCTCTTCATATAAAGCATTTCCCCTTTGACTCTAAGTACGGTATGATCTTTGCTGTTGGTTTTTTGTTTATGTCTTTTATTTATTTGAGCAAGTTCTCCTCATTTCTTTTTTTTTTCCAGTTTTTCTTTTGATTTTTTTCTGCATTCATGAATAGGATCATGATATTTTCCTTTTTCAACTTATGAATATGACATCTTATACTGATTTTTAATATTCAACCAGCCTTGGATTCTAGCAATAAGTCTCATTTGGTCAGAGGGTATAATTTTTTAAATATATATATTGCTGAATTACATTTGCTAATATTCTGTTAAAGATTTATGTGCCAGTATTCACGAGGAGATTTGTCTGCATTTTTCTTGTTTGCTTTTTTTTTGGTTTCTTCCTTCTGTTTTTTTATTCTTATTTTCTTTTTTCTTGCTTTCTATAGGTTACTTGAACTTTAAAAAAGAAATAGACTCAAAAACACTACAGATGAATTAAAATTGCATTTTAATGCAGTTGTTGCTTTAGGTATTATATTACGTATGTATAACTTACATCCTGCTGGAGTTGACATTTTACTAGTCAGAGAGGAAAGCAGAAACCTTATATACTTTAGCTCTTTTACCTTTCCCTGTTTATAATGTAATTATCTTGCATATTTCTTCTATGTATGTTGAAAGGCTATCAGATGATGTGTACTTCTTGCTTTCCCAGTTCCCAACAGTTACACCTTGTATAATGTCTTGTATAGAACGATATCAAAACAAGGAAATTGCCTTGGAACAGTGTGTTTGTGTAGGTGTGGGACATCATATCACATACATGGATTCATGTAAGCATCACTGGCGTAAAGATACAGAGCTATTAAACCATCACAGAGATTTTCCTTATGCTGCTTCTTAGTAACACCTTCCTCCCTCCCCATGCTATCCCTGACCTCTGCAAGCCACTAATTCATTCTTCCATTTTATTATTTATATTATGTAAATGAAATCATGTGGTATGTGACTGATTTTTCATTCAACATATTTCCTTTGAGGTGCATCTATGTGTATCAATAGATTTTTATTTTTTATTACTGAGCACAATTCCATTGTACAGGTTTACCACAGTTTATTAAGCCATTTGCCTATTAAAGGACATTTTGTTTGTTTCCACTTTTTGACAATTATGAATAAAGATATTCTTTTTGCTGAAATTTCTCTTCATATAAAGCATTTCCCCTTTGACTCTAAGTACGGTATGATCTTTGCTGTTGGTTTTTTGTTTATGTCTTTTATTTATTTGAGCAAGTTCTCCTCATTTCTTTTTTTTTTCCAGTTTTTCTTTTGATTTTTTTCTGCATTCATGAATAGGATCATGATATTTTCCTTTTTCAACTTATGAATATGACATCTTATACTGATTTTTAATATTCAACCAGCCTTGGATTCTAGCAATAAGTCTCATTTGGTCAGAGGGTATAATTTTTTAAATATATATATTGCTGAATTACATTTGCTAATATTCTGTTAAAGATTTATGTGCCAGTATTCACGAGGAGATTTGTCTGCATTTTTCTTGTTTGCTTTTTTTTTGGTTTCTTCCTTCTGTTTTTTTATTCTTATTTTCTTTTTTCTTGCTTTCTATAGGTTACTTGAACTTTAAAAAAGAAATAGACTCAAAAACACTACAGATGAATTAAAATTGCATTTTAATGCAGTTGTTGCTTTAGGTATTATATTACGTATGTATAACTTACATCCTGCTGGAGTTGACATTTTACTAGTCAGAGAGGAAAGCAGAAACCTTATATACTTTAGCTCTTTTACCTTTCCCTGTTTATAATGTAATTATCTTGCATATTTCTTCTATGTATGTTGAAAGGCATATCAGATGATGTGTACTTCTTGCTTCAAATATCAACATAATTTAGAAAACTAAAGAAGAGGACGGTAACCTATTGTATTTACCCATATTTTTATTTACTATGTTCTTTATTCCTTCTTGATGTTTTCAAATTCCTTCTTTTTTGTTTTTGTTTCCAAAGCATCCTTTAGCCATTCTTTTAGAGTAAGTTTATTGGTGACACATTCTCTTAGTTTTCTTTTGTCTGAGAATGTCTTTATTTCTCATTCACTCCTGAAAGACATTTACACCATATTTTGAATTCAGGGCTGATTCTTTTATTTCAGCAGTTGAAAAACATGGTGCCATTTCTTTCTGGCCTCCATGGTTTCTGATGAGAAATTTTATCATGGTCATTGGAACTGTTTTCCCCTTTAGATAAGATGTTGTTTCTTTCTGGCTGGTTTAAAAAAAAAACAGTTTGTCTTTAGTTTTTAGTTTGTTTATGATTTATCTCTGCACAGATTTCTTTGCATGTTTCTTATTTGAGGACTTACATAGTCTCTTGAATTAGTAGGTTTATGTGTTTTGCAAATTTGGAAAATTTTCCTTCTGTATTTCCTCAAATACTTTTTCTACCCCATCTTTGTCCTCTCCTGGAGCTATGATAACATGAATGTTCTATTATTATTATTATTATTTTTTGTGATTGTACTGATTTTATTTATTTATTTATTTTTATTTATTATTTAAATTATGTAATTATAAACCCTGAAGTCCCCATGGTTCTGTTTATTTCTTTTTATTTTATTTTTTTAAAGTAACACTTTTTTTTCCTTTATTTTAAAGATTTTACAGAGTTTTGTTGTTCACCAACGTGTATGTTCCCAGATCATTCATATGCATATCCCTGGACCCTCCCCCCACCCAGTTCCCCCTCTCCCATCCCTCCAGACCATTGCCCCAAATGGTTGTAGGTACTCCTATTCCCCTAGCACAATGACAATAGCTATCTTTTCCACACATGACAGTATAGGTTTCCATGTTGGGCGGGGGTCGGGTTGGGGAGGGAGGGGAGCGGGCGGGCTACTTCTGTTGATCTTTTCATTTCTTTATTTTCATCTGTCTTTGTTCTTTGGCTTCTGTGGGCCTCCCATCGCAGTGGCCTCTGTCGTTGTAGAGCACCGGCTCTGGGCGCACATGCTCCAGAGCTCCGGCTCGGTAATTGGACACATCGGTCCAGCTGCTCCACGGCACGTGGGATTTTCCCAGGCCAGGGCTCGAACCGGCGCCCCTTGCACTGCAAGGCGGTGTCCTTACCCACTGGACCACCAGGGGAAGCCCCTGTTTATTTTTTTAGTCTACTGTTTTTTATCTGTTTTTCAGACTGGGCAATTTCTGTTCTGACTTCAAGTTCATTGTTGTTCCTCTGTCCTTTCCATTCTGCCATTGAACGCATCCATTTGCTTTCTAACTTTCAATCATTTTTAGAAAGTTCTAAATTTCCAATTGGTCCTCTTGTCTTCCATGTCTGGAAAGTTGAGCAATACTAGCAATGCTGCCACTAAAGAAAGGACATTTTGTTATATTAGTTCTGCCCTTTCAGGCTAAATAAAATAAGAATATTAAGTGATAAGATTACTATCTAAATACTTGCACTCCTAGTAGTGGAGGACTATTTTCTGTATGTTTTACATGGAGACCTTTATTTCTTACAGTAACATTAGTATTTACTCATGTACGAAATGTTTGCTGATAGTTTACCATTGAGGTTTTTTTAATCAGATATTTTCAATTTAACTTCAAATTGTTAAACAGATTATTTCTTTTTTGTTTTTAACAGATGATTTCTTATGTAATTTTGGTAGTTTGAAGGCATAGGAAAAGAACATCTTCACATAAACCAGCCAAAATTTTTATTTTTGGTTTCCATATTCAATTCCGAGGTTTATTAGTGCTCTTTGTGAAACAATAATGTATTTTGAAAGTGTTACAAGTTTTCTGAGATACAAATATGCTTAGTGTTTAAGGTAGCCATAAACTCTTAATTGTCTATATTTGCTGTAAAAAGAACTGGGAAGCACTTCTTTAGTTCACAGTTTGAAGAGTGGGGTTTCCTTTCCATGTTGATTGAACTTTGTGTGTTAGAGAGCACAGCTTTATTATCCTTCACAAAGAAACTTCTCAAAAGAATTTTCTCCTGTTGTTCTCAGACAGTGAGATCATAATCATGTCCTTGTTAAAACCTACAGAATTTCTAAGTCTAGGTGGTACCCCAAATTTTGCGTATCTATCAAGTTCCTGGGCAATGTTGATTTTGCTGTTTGTGGGGAAACAAACCAGTGGAGGCTTTTGCAGCTTTGACTGAGCCAGGAGAAAAGCATCTTGGAAATGAAAAAGTAAGACAAAAACAAGTCAATTCGATTCACATGGGCTCATTAGCTGGGGTCATACTGCTCAGCAACAGGTGGGAGATCTGCTGTGGACTTTGGAACTCCGGGTCAGTGCACATTAGAATGCTGCCTGCACACACAGAACAGACTCCTTAACTTCTTGCTGGTCTAGTTGCCTCCCAGCTGCCATTGAACGCATCCATTTGCTTTCTAACTTTCAATCATTTTAGAAAGTTCTAAATTTCCAATTGGTCCTCTTGTCTTCCATGTCTGGAAAGTTGAGCAATACTAGCAATGCTGCCACTAAAGAAAGGACATTTTGTTATATTAGTTCTGCCCTTTCAGGCTAAATAAAATAAGAATATTAAGTGATAAGATTACTATCTAAATACTTGCACTCCTAGTAGTGGAGGACTATTTTCTGTATGTTTTACATGGAGACCTTTATTTCTTACAGTAACATTAGTATTTACTCATGTACGAAATGTTTGCTGATAGTTTACCATTGAGGTTTGTTTAATCAGATATTTTCAATTTAACTTCAAATTGTTAAACAGATTATTTCTTTTTTGTTTTTAACAGATGATTTCTTATGTAATTTTGGTAGTTTGAAGGCATAGGAAAAGAACATCTTCACATAAACCAGCCAAAATTTTTATTTTTGGTTTCCATATTCAATTCCGAGGTTTATTAGTGCTCTTTGTGAAACAATAATGTATTTTGAAAGTGTTACAAGTTTTCTGAGATACAAATATGCTTAGTGTTTAAGGTAGCCATAAACTCTTAATTGTCTATATTTGCTGTAAAAAGAACTGGGAAGCACTTCTTTAGTTCACAGTTTGAAGAGTGGGGTTTCCTTTCCATGTTGATTGAACTTTGTGTGTTAGAGAGCACAGCTTTATTATCCTTCACAAAGAAACTTCTCAAAAGAATTTTCTCCTGTTGTTCTCAGACAGTGAGATCATAATCATGTCCTTGTTAAAACCTACAGAATTTCTAAGTCTAGGTGGTACCCCAAATTTTGCGTATCTATCAAGTTCCTGGGCAATGTTGATTTTGCTGTTTGTGGGGAAACAAACCAGTGGAGGCTTTTGCAGCTTTGACTGAGCCAGGAGAAAAGCATCTTGGAAATGAAAAAGTAAGACAAAAACAAGTCAATTCGATTCACATGGGCTCATTAGCTGGGGTCATACTGCTCAGCAACAGGTGGGAGATCTGCTGTGGACTTTGGAACTCCGGGTCAGTGCACATTAGAATGCTGCCTGCACACACAGAACAGACTCCTTAACTTCTTGCTGGTCTAGTTGCCTCCCAGCTGTAGTGCATCCTTTCCATTAAGCAGATAATGTAATTAGAGTCACGAGAGTAATTATTGATCAGGGCTGTGAGTGGGTCCTAGCCTGTGCTAATATCTTTGCCTGTAAACACCTGGGCGCTTAAGCTCTCAATAAAAGCGGGCTGGTGAATGTGTTCAGGACTTTGACACAAGAGGTCTTGAGCCCATCAGTCTCATCCTTTCTGTCTGCATGTGTGTGTATATTTCTTAATGTCTCGTCACACGGACTATTCTCTATGCACCCCACTGACATGCTGTGGCAGCTATGTTAGGGATTTTGTGAACCATTCATATACATAGAATTTTTCTAATTCCTCATGTCTTTTTAAACTCTTCAGTTACTTCAGTTTGATATTAATTTCATCATTTTGTCCAGAGTCTTTTTCTAACATCCTTGCTGATATTAATATTGCCAAATAAAATGTGTAATTTTCAATTCCTTATCCTTCCTGATGTATGGAAATCATTCTACTGGTGTTTTCTCCTCCTGTTTAGGAAATTCTCCTTTTTATTTGGTCTGGAGATCTTCATCTTCCTCCCTCCTTTTTCTCTCTGTATGTTCTTTCTCAGTCTCTCTTTCCCTTATCTCAAATCAAACTCTGTTAGAATTCAATCTGGGTCCTTTTCATATCTTACTTTACCCTCTCCTCCTAAATGATCTAGTTACTCCTGTCTGTATGCTAATAATTCCCAATTTATGTCTCCAGCTCAGATTTTCCTTCTAAGCTTTATTATCAGTTAACGGATTGATTTCCTGAGTAACTTACAGGTATTTGGAATAATATATCCAAATATGTGTAATACATTCTAAAGTGCGTATTTTATCATTTACAGATTCCATGAAATAAAGTAACTCTTTTCTCTTCCTTTACTAATAAAGTGTGCTTCTTCCTCTCATAAATGATCTTTACTTCCATTTGGCCGTTAATGCCAGAAAACTGGGAGTTATCTTTGATGCTTGTCTTTCTTAAAACTCTCATTTACACCATCTAAACCTCTCAATTCCCTCCTTTCTTACCATGTCTATTACCATCACCTGTTTTCAAGCCATAATCACTTAGTCCATGAGTCTTTGCAGCTGCCTTTTAACTTATATCTTCCAACCCCAATCTTTAATACTTAGATTCATCTTTTAAAAATGTAAACCAGACCATGTCACCTCCATCTTGCTTAAAATCCTTCAGTGAATGAAATTCATAATCTTTAATATGGCATAACAAGGCCTCTCTAAGCTGATCTGTGTTGCACCTCATCTCATTTAGCACCATATTCTCTCTCATTCTTTTTGGTTCAGACACACTGGAACTGGTGGAACTGGTGTTCCATCAGTCTTTTTTTTTTACACTACAATCTTATTACTTCTTCCTATAATGCTTTCCTCTGCTTTCCATTTGCGTGTAGTTTTACCTGTCCTCTAGGTCACATATTTCAGTTCTCGTTTTAAACATCACTTCTTTGGAGGTGTTTGTGTGTGCATGCTAAGTAGATTCAGTTGTTTCTGACTCTTTGCAACACTATGGACTATAACTGACCAGGTTCCTCTGTCCATGGGATTCTCCAGGCAAGAATACTGGAGTGGGTTGCCATGCCCTCCTCCAGTGGATCTTACGGACCCAGGGATTGAACCCTCAATATCTAATGTCTCCTGACTTTGTAGACAGGTTATTTACTACTAGCGCCACCTGGGAAGTCCAAAGAGGTGTTTGCTGACCCCCAAATCAAAAGTAGATATTATTATACTCTCTCTAAATAAATCACTAGTGTCATATAGACAGTGTAAAACACTGAAAGAGTATAATGTTAAATGTTATTAAGCTCTTTCAGTGTTTTGCATTCTCCTGTATGATGCTGGTGGTTTACTTGTTATGTTTGTCTCCATTCTGCTGCATGTCTCTTTGTTTTACCCCATACCCTAGGCTTAGCAAAATGCACATCAGTTTGAAAGTGTTTAGTAAATAGTTTTAAGTAAGTGAAAATACGAAGAGGGCTTAAAAAGATGTGCACTTATAGATGAAAAAATTCTTTTTCAAAGGTAAGGCAAATAAAGAGCATGTAAGTTTGGGAAATGATATTCCTTCTTAGTTGCCAGTTAATAAATTGTCTGAAAATTATTTTAAAAGAAAATGTATTTTTTTAGGAGATTGCAAACATCTTAAATTGTTTCAAAATGATATCAAGTAATCAGGATATTTAAAGGAAGTTTGTTTTGAGAAGTTTGTTTTTACTGATGGAAATTGAGTGAACCTGTTTTGTCATTTTTTAAAAAACTTTTATTTATTTGTTTTTGGCTGTGCTGGGTTTTTGTTGATGTGTGGGTTTAGCTGCTCTGTGGTATGTGGGATCTTCCCAGATCAGGGATCGAACCTGTGTCTCCTGCATTGGCAGACGGGTTCTTATCCATTGAGCCACAAGGGAAGCCCTGTTTTGTTATTTTTGTGTGGAGTTAATCTTTTGTGTAACCAGTTCTTTTTTTTTTTTTTTTAATCACTCAAAATTTTTAGGTGGTTTCAGCATTTTAAAGAATATCATACTACATTGCAGAAACATTTAATCTCTTCACTTTTCATTATAGTAGTTATTAGCAAACCACTGTTTAATTTTTAAAATGTTTCTTAATTTTTGGAGAATAAACTCTTGTCTGTAGGCCAACATGAAAAAATATCATGAGTAACAGACATCACTGCAAGTCTTTTTTTTTTCTTTTTCAGAGTATATAGTTTTTTTCCATTTCTATTCCCGTTTATTATTAGCCTTTTCTCTTCTTGCAGCACTTTTGTTCTCTAGAGTCTGTCTAGAGTACCTAGGCTATATATTCTGAACTGTTTACTCATTTGAATTCTCAGCTTCCTTTTGGTATGTATCGTGAGTGCTACAGATAAAGTTGTTAAAGCCAGAGGGGTTCACATGATTTAAAATGTTTATTATGTCTTTGTCTTCCCTTTCTTTCGCCGTCTCCTTTACTTCCCTCTTTGTCTGTCTGACTCTCACAGGAGACATGGATTACAACTGGTTGGACCATACATCTTGGCAGAGCAGTGAGGCATCCCCAATGTCTTTGGTGAGACATGTGGAGCCTTACTATTTAATTTCCGTTATCATTTCACTTTTCCTTTTTGATTTACACCTTTGCATGTTTTCTTTTTGTATCTTTTTTTTTTTTTTTTATCCCACACCTGTAGGGGACAGTCAAAAGGGAAAAAGAAAAACTAGTGAGCAGGCAGTTTTGTCGGACTCTAACACCAGGTCTGAGAGAGAAAAGAAAATGATGTACTTTGGTGGCCACTCTTTGGAAGAGGATTTGGAATGGTCTGAGCCTCAGATTAAGGACTCTGGGGTAGATACCTGTAGTAGCACAACCCTTAACGAGGAGCATAGCCATAGTGACAAGGTACTGAGATTGTGGAGCCTGCCTTTTAACCTGCTCATTTGGTCTTCGTTTGCTCTCTGTCACTCATTCAAACAGAACATGATAAAAGGACAGGGCATTTCAAGGGTTAATGTAGCATTTCTTAAGGTGCAGAAAAGAAAAACAAAACCAAAAACAAACCGATTAACCAAAATAGTTCTGACTTGCTTGGCTATTTTTGTTGTTTGACTTCATACCAAAAAATAAGTAAATGAAAATAAAAAATTAGGAACAATGGAATGTTTTGTTGATGGTCACATGAAAGAACTTTGCAATGTTATTATATACCACGAATATAAAGAATTCTTTTGGATTGGCTTATTTGATTGCTCACGTATATTTTCCTTGGGACGAAAATTAAATTAACAGTTTGAATCCCAGGTAAAAGGGAGATAATTGGGTCTGTTTGCACAGAAAAGTTGTTTTTCTTTTTTCCCTTTCACTGTCATTTTGCTGTTTTGTTTTATTGTCATAGCATTTTAATGTCGTATTAATTAGTATTAGAGCCATTGCCATTCTCAGCTTCCTTTTGGTATGTATCGTGAGTGCTACAGATAAAGTTGTTAAAGCCAGAGGGGTTCACATGATTTAAAATGTTTATTATGTCTTTGTCTTCCCTTTCTTTCGCCGTCTCCTTTACTTCCCTCTTTGTCTGTCTGACTCTCACAGGAGACATGGATTACAACTGGTTGGACCATACATCTTGGCAGAGCAGTGAGGCATCCCCAATGTCTTTGGTGAGACATGTGGAGCCTTACTATTTAATTTCCGTTATCATTTCACTTTTCCTTTTTGATTTACACCTTTGCATGTTTTCTTTTTGTATCTTTTTTTTTTTTTTTTATCCCACACCTGTAGGGGACAGTCAAAAGGGAAAAAGAAAAACTAGTGAGCAGGCAGTTTTGTCGGACTCTAACACCAGGTCTGAGAGAGAAAAGAAAATGATGTACTTTGGTGGCCACTCTTTGGAAGAGGATTTGGAATGGTCTGAGCCTCAGATTAAGGACTCTGGGGTAGATACCTGTAGTAGCACAACCCTTAACGAGGAGCATAGCCATAGTGACAAGGTACTGAGATTGTGGAGCCTGCCTTTTAACCTGCTCATTTGGTCTTCGTTTGCTCTCTGTCACTCATTCAAACAGAACATGATAAAAGGACAGGGCATTTCAAGGGTTAATGTAGCATTTCTTAAGGTGCAGAAAAGAAAAACAAAACCAAAAACAAACCGATTAACCAAAATAGTTCTGACTTGCTTGGCTATTTTTGTTGTTTGACTTCATACCAAAAAATAAGTAAATGAAAATAAAAAATTAGGAACAATGGAATGTTTTGTTGATGGTCACATGAAAGAACTTTGCAATGTTATTATATACCACGAATATAAAGAATTCTTTTGGATTGGCTTATTTGATTGCTCACGTATATTTTCCTTGGGACGAAAATTAAATTAACAGTTTGAATCCCAGGTAAAAGGGAGATAATTGGGTCTGTTTGCACAGAAAAAGTTGTTTTTCTTTTTTCCCTTTCACTGTCATTTTGCTGTTTTGTTTTATTGTCATAGCATTTTAATGTCGTATTAATTAGTATTAGAGCCATTGCCATCTGCTTTGGTATTTATTGTTTTGCTTTTAGTATAGTGAGACTTTTGAAATCTTTTTACCCTATAGACATAATTTACTGGAAGTTGTCTTTTGCCTGCTAAGTTTTTCATGAAGAAGTGCATGCTACTTTTAGATACCTGTGGGACTATGATTACACAAATCATTTACTTTGTTGTTTGACATATAATTCATAATGGAGTGGTTCTTCCCTGAGAAAAATACTGATACATTCAAGGTTGTTTAACCGTGTTTAACAATACCGTTGAATTATCAATTACAGAGATCAGAGACCTGAAAGAATCAAGGATCCTCCACAAAATGAGAAATGAGATCTATCCTCATGTTTGAATTGGGCCTCTTTCATGCACATTCATTTGGAAAGTTACCCATGCTTGTATATTTTTCATAATTTTAATCTAGAAATATATTTCAAGAAAGTCCTCCTCAGAGGTTCAGATTTCATATTTAATTTAGCTTGACCTTGTAACTTTTACTGTAATAAAGTCTTTCAAAGTCTTCTAAAAGTTATTGAAGATTAAATTCTCATTTTTAAATGAGTTCAGTAGCATAGAATGGCAGCCTATTTTCTGCCTATGATTTTTTAATCTTCAATATGTAAATAATTAAACTAGAGTTTGCATATATTTTTATGATTTCTCAGATTTTATATAACTACATTACTATCAGGGCATTTGAAGTAACTGGATTTTGAAAATTTTGAGATATTAAAATAAGGTGATAAGCATAATCTAGTAGAATTTTTGATCAGTGTTTTGAATGAACACTGGTTTGTGTAATCATAATATTTTGCAAATGGGAAGTTTAGAGAAATTGTGCAATAGAGGGCCATTTGTTATAAAAGAACATTAATTTTTGTGTTTATTGATGCAATATGTCAGCACCCTGTGACGTGGCAGCCATCTAAAGATGGAGATCGTTTAATTGGTCGCATTTTATTAAATAAGCGTTTAAAAGATGGAAGTGTACCTCGAGATTCAGGAGCAATGCTTGGCCTGAAGGTATGTGATGAAACATATGAGATACGCTATACCCCCTTATAGATTTATCATAAAAGCAAAAGACGTAATAGCTCTATACCAATTTAGCAGGTTTTTTCCATTTTCAAGAATTCCTAAATATTGACACTAATTTTTCAAACTCTTTTATTTCCAAGTATTATTTAAGAAGTTGCCATTATTTTACAATACTATATATTTATAACATTTTTGAAAATAGAGCTTGAGCTACATACTTGAATTCTAAATATAGTGGTCACACTTATTTTACCTACAGTTGTCTTTGAAGTTTATGTATGTGTTTGTATTCTATTAAAATGATAGCATTGTTCAATTAGTAAATGTACAAACTTGGGAAATAAGACATCTGTGTTACTTTTGAATTACAAGTTTGTATTAGTGTAACAAAATGTGTGTATGTTTTCGTGTGTGTGTGTGTGAGAGAGAATATTGTTTGAAGTCTGACAACTCAAAAATGCTTATGTTAGGAAATTTATCTTTAATACTTATTTATATTTTATTATCAAATACCAGACAGTTATTTGGTAAGTGCACCGAGAAAGCTCTGTTTTATTTTTGTATATCTGTAAGGTGAATTAAAAACTGAAACACAAAGAGAGTAAATGTTTTAGAGTTCAGCCATGTATATGGAATTAGTCGTGTAGAATTCACTGAAAGATACTTGGAAACTTTGGTTGTAAACCGTGCATCATTTATTGGGTGGTTGCCGTGTGACTGGCATTCATTTGTGCATGTTATGTCTATAATTTTATTGACAGTCACAACAGATAAGAAATAAGCTTAGCAAGGTGGTGTAACTTGCCCATGGTCTCAAAGATGGTGATGAAGGTGAGAATTAAACCCAGATCTGCCCGGTGTAGTGTTAGAGCAGCAGTATAGTATAGAGGTTGAAACGTCTTGGCTTGATTTCTAGTAATAATAGTCATTAGCTATACGACATTAGTCTTCTAAACTCTTAGTCGCAGACCCCTCATGTGTACCACAGAGATAATAACATTGAGCCGTTGCAAAACAGTGCCTGGAGATCGTTTAATGCTTTTCGTTTAAGATGGAAGTGTACCTCGAGATTCAGGAGCAATGCTTGGCCTGAAGGTATGTGATGAAACATATGAGATACGCTATACCCCCTTATAGATTTATCATAAAAGCAAAAGACGTAATAGCTCTATACCAATTTAGCAGGTTTTTTCCATTTTCAAGAATTCCTAAATATTGACACTAATTTTTCAAACTCTTTTATTTCCAAGTATTATTTAAGAAGTTGCCATTATTTTACAATACTATATATTTATAACATTTTTGAAAATAGAGCTTGAGCTACATACTTGAATTCTAAATATAGTGGTCACACTTATTTTACCTACAGTTGTCTTTGAAGTTTATGTATGTGTTTGTATTCTATTAAAATGATAGCATTGTTCAATTAGTAAATGTACAAACTTGGGAAATAAGACATCTGTGTTACTTTTGAATTACAAGTTTGTATTAGTGTAACAAAATGTGTGTATGTTTTCGTGTGTGTGTGTGTGAGAGAGAATATTGTTTGAAGTCTGACAACTCAAAAATGCTTATGTTAGGAAATTTATCTTTAATACTTATTTATATTTTATTATCAAATACCAGACAGTTATTTGGTAAGTGCACCGAGAAAGCTCTGTTTTTTTTTTGTATATCTGTAAGGTGAATTAAAAACTGAAACACAAAGAGAGTAAATGTTTTAGAGTTCAGCCATGTATATGGAATTAGTCGTGTAGAATTCACTGAAAGATACTTGGAAACTTTGGTTGTAAACCGTGCATCATTTATTGGGTGGTTGCCGTGTGACTGGCATTCATTTGTGCATGTTATGTCTATAATTTTATTGACAGTCACAACAGATAAGAAATAAGCTTAGCAAGGTGGTGTAACTTGCCCATGGTCTCAAAGATGGTGATGAAGGTGAGAATTAAACCCAGATCTGCCCGGTGTAGTGTTAGAGCAGCAGTATAGTATAGAGGTTGAAACGTCTTGGCTTGATTTCTAGTAATAATAGTCATTAGCTATACGACATTAGTCTTCTAAACTCTTAGTCGCAGACCCCTCATGTGTACCACAGAGATAATAACATTGAGAATTATTATCTAATAACACTAAATAAAGCAATATGCAAACATTTAGTACAGTGCCTGGCACTCTGATGTTTCAATAATGATAATTGTAACAAGTATAATGATTATTATTAAAAATTATCAAGTCAAGAAATTTTTAATATATCAGCACAGGAATTTCAGCCTGTAATACTTATTCATATAATTTTCAGAACTAAACATTTGAATAATTAATTAATATTAACTGTAGCTGAGTGTCATTCGCTGCAGTTGAGGAATAAAGGGAGTAAGATAGATCAATGATTTTTTAATTTTGTATTGTTCAGTCAATGGAGAAGAGGAGAAAAACTATTCTAGTCAATGAAGTTACTTACTCTTATTTGTGTAACTCGCTGTAAAGTTTATATATTGATTGAATGGCAGTTGATGAGCATCAAAGCATTAATTTCTAAGAGACCAGTCTTACAGCTATACATGACCCCACCACATTATTGCTAACCTTTGTTTTTCCTTTTTCTGAAAGATATGTGTTAGTAGAACAGAAAAATTGGGATGTAGATGGTCTAAAGTTTACATTAATTCTGATGAGATTAAGTAAATTTTGTCATTTTCTCTGGAAAAATCCATCATCATCATGATGTACATTATTAATTTGCCTCAAAGATAACCATCTCATAAAATTTTTTAGAATATATCATAATTATAGTAAAAGTAAAAATATATATGTGATACTTGATACCTATAACTAGACATTTATTATTAGAAATGTTAATATTATTATGTAGTAATATAGTAACATTTAGAAATGGCAAAGAAAGAACTCTATAATAAAGGCAAATTAAAATATGCTGTCTCAAAGATGGTCACAACAGATAAGAAATAAGCTTAGCAAGGTGGTGTAACTTGCCCATGGTCTCAAAGATGGTGATGAAGGTGAGAATTAAACCCAGATCTGCCCGGTGTAGTGTTAGAGCAGCAGTATAGTATAGAGGTTGAAACGTCTTGGCTTGATTTCTAGTAATAATAGTCATTAGCTATACGACATTAGTCTTCTAAACTCTTAGTCGCAGACCCCTCATGTGTACCACAGAGATAATAACATTGAGAATTATTATCTAATAACACTAAATAAAGCAATATGCAAACATTTAGTACAGTGCCTGGCACTCTGATGTTTCAATAATGATAATTGTAACAAGTATAATGATTATTATTAAAAATTATCAAGTCAAGAAATTTTTAATATATCAGCACAGGAATTTCAGCCTGTAATACTTATTCATATAATTTTCAGAACTAAACATTTGAATAATTAATTAATATTAACTGTAGCTGAGTGTCATTCGCTGCAGTTGAGGAATAAAGGGAGTAAGATAGATCAATGATTTTTTAATTTTGTATTGTTCAGTCAATGGAGAAGAGGAGAAAAACTATTCTAGTCAATGAAGTTACTTACTCTTATTTGTGTAACTCGCTGTAAAGTTTATATATTGATTGAATGGCAGTTGATGAGCATCAAAGCATTAATTTCTAAGAGACCAGTCTTACAGCTATACATGACCCCACCACATTATTGCTAACCTTTGTTTTTCCTTTTTCTGAAAGATATGTGTTAGTAGAACAGAAAAATTGGGATGTAGATGGTCTAAAGTTTACATTAATTCTGATGAGATTAAGTAAATTTTGTCATTTTCTCTGGAAAAATCCATCATCATCATGATGTACATTATTAATTTGCCTCAAAGATAACCATCTCATAAAATTTTTTAGAATATATCATAATTATAGTAAAAGTAAAAATATATATGTGATACTTGATACCTATAACTAGACATTTATGATTAGAAATGTTAATATTATTATGTAGTAATATAGTAACATTTTTAGAAATGGCAAAAGAAAGAACTCTATAATAAAGGCAAAAATTATAAATTGTTAAGTTGTTTCTAAAGTATGCAGTATTTTCAACAAATGATTAAATTATGAAACATTTAGAATATGTAAAGAGTCTACCCTTGGTACCTGTACTCAGTTCCTTATAATAACACTATATTATTTAACATTATTTTTAGCATATTACATCACAGTTTCAAAACCTGCAAATTATCTGGTTACTTTTTTACCTGAATCTTCAACCATGTTCATTTGAACAATATGCCTGTTTTAACATTTTCTTCTTTTAAACAGGTTGTAGGAGGAAAGATGACTGAATCAGGTCGACTCTGTGCATTTATTACCAAAGTTAAAAAAGGAAGTTTAGCTGATACTGTAGGACATCTTCGACCAGGTAGGTTTCAGTCTTTGATTATTTACACTTAAACTGTTAAACTTGAGTAGTTATGAAAAAGTTATTCTCATTTAGATGTGATAAATGAGGCTTGCTACTTCTTTTGATTCACTGGTAGCAAGAAGTTCATTTAACTTAAATATTAATCTTTATGCATTAGTGGAACTATTAGTTTGTGAGTCACATTAGATAAAAAGATATTTATATTTACTTATTTTAATTTTTTGCCTATGGATATTCCTAGTCTGCATCTCAGATTTACCTAATTTGTTTCCCATAAGCCTTCCTGTTTCCCTGGAAGAACTCCCAGTATCATTTAGGAAGCAAACTTCATGGATAAATACATTTTTCCTGAAATGTGTTACTCCTTATGTCTTTGATAATGAATACTATTGAAGAGATCGTTGAGTGCCTTGGGCAGGATTCAGTAAGATGTTTAGTGTTTTAAGCTTTTTATAAAGGAGGTTAAACAGGTGGTCAGCTACCTGTATTTTGAGAATCCTAGAATACAAAGAGATACATTTTTCAAAGAGGCAGGTGGTCTTGATAGTTTCTAGAACTGGTATTTCTATTAAGAAGTCACAGACTTGAGTGATGTCACCAAGTTGGAGACATAGGTTTTTCCTAACTTGCGTCCCCTTGCAGGAACAACTAACAACTATTCAGGGACAGGACACCATTGAGAAAATTCTAGAAACCACAGAGATAACTTTTATGTAACTTTTCCTCTGACTGTTCCTTGTTCTTTTATGTTAATATACTAGTCATCCTGGTTATCAAATTTTGTGCCTCTGGAGCTGTTCTCAGTATGTTTCTTATTCCATAATGGCGTTTGTATTCTACTAAATTAATTGCAGTTTGAGATTGCATAAAATCTGGTTACTTTTTTACCTGAATCTTCAACCATGTTCATTTGAACAATATGCCTGTTTTAACATTTTCTTCTTTTAAACAGGTTGTAGGAGGAAAGATGACTGAATCAGGTCGACTCTGTGCATTTATTACCAAAGTTAAAAAAGGAAGTTTAGCTGATACTGTAGGACATCTTCGACCAGGTAGGTTTCAGTCTTTGATTATTTACACTTAAACTGTTAAACTTGAGTAGTTATGAAAAAGTTATTCTCATTTAGATGTGATAAATGAGGCTTGCTACTTCTTTTGATTCACTGGTAGCAAGAAGTTCATTTAACTTAAATATTAATCTTTATGCATTAGTGGAACTATTAGTTTGTGAGTCACATTAGATAAAAAGATATTTATATTTACTTATTTTAATTTTTTGCCTATGGATATTCCTAGTCTGCATCTCAGATTTACCTAATTTGTTTCCCATAAGCCTTCCTGTTTCCCTGGAAGAACTCCCAGTATCATTTAGGAAGCAAACTTCATGGATAAATACATTTTTCCTGAAATGTGTTACTCCTTATGTCTTTGATAATGAATACTATTGAAGAGATCGTTGAGTGCCTTGGGCAGGATTCAGTAAGATGTTTAGTGTTTTAAGCTTTTTATAAAGGAGGTTAAACAGGTGGTCAGCTACCTGTATTTTGAGAATCCTAGAATACAAAGAGATACATTTTTCAAAGAGGCAGGTGGTCTTGATAGTTTCTAGAACTGGTATTTCTATTAAGAAGTCACAGACTTGAGTGATGTCACCAAGTTGGAGACATAGGTTTTTCCTAACTTGCGTCCCCTTGCAGGAACAACTAACAACTATTCAGGGACAGGACACCATTGAGAAAATTCTAGAAACCACAGAGATAACTTTTATGTAACTTTTCCTCTGACTGTTCCTTGTTCTTTTATGTTAATATACTAGTCATCCTGGTTATCAAATTTTGTGCCTCTGGAGCTGTTCTCAGTATGTTTCTTATTCCATAATGGCGTTTGTATTCTACTAAATTAATTGCAGTTTGAGATTGCATTTGTTTGGAGTGTGTGTGTGGGGTTAGATTTTTTCCTAAGGTTATCATTGCTGACACACACCGTAGGTGATGAAGTACTGGAATGGAATGGAAGACTATTGCAAGGAGCCACATTTGAAGAAGTATATAACATCATCCTGGAGTCTAAGCCAGAGCCACAGGTGGAGCTTGTGGTCTCAAGGCCTATTGGGTGAGTTAGTTTGAATACTTTACACAACTGTAGGTTGACTGCCTGTATGGCCAGTAATTCAGTCGTGTCTGACTCTTTTGTGACCCCATGGACTGTAGCCTGTCAGGCTTCTCTGTCCATGGGATTTCCCAGGCAAGAACACTGGAGTAGGTTGCCATTTCCTCCTCCAGGGAATCTTCCTGACCTAGAGATCAAACCTGCATATCCTGTGTTGTCAGGTGAATTCATTACCACTGTGTCACCTGGGAAGTCATAAAGTTGACTACTCTTAAACAATATGTAATTTGCAATCCGGTAATGTCTGATAGCTTTATAAAACTAAATTTTTTGAGGATAGTTTCTTTTTCTCTTTTACTAAAAACATCTCACTAAAAATCATGACATCACTTTATCTGATCATGCTACAATATACAGTTAATTACAAAAGAAGTAAATTTAGGTGTTTATAATTTTCACTGTCTTGGTAACTTAGTACATAGCCAAAAGATTAGTACAAGGGGACTGAAGTAATGGTTACTTTCAAAAGAAGTTTCATCAACTGGTTTTCTACATTGTAATGAAAATCAGCTATATTCTATGAATTTTATATATATATATAAGAAGAATATATGTGTATATATATATTGGAGATTTAATATAAAAAAAGAGAGAGCTTAAGTACATACTATTTCTACATGGAAACAACCATTTAGTGAAAAACAGAACATCTTTAAGGTAACATTAAAAGTAACTAAATATCACTTTCTCTTTGACTTCTTACGTGTTAGTCACTCAGTTGTGTCCAACTCTTTGCAACCCCATGGACTGTAGCCCACCAGGCTCCTCTGTCCATGGGGTTCTCCAGATAAAATTGCTGGAGTGGGTTGCCATTTCCTTCTCTATTTGACTTCTTAAGTTGGCAATAAATGTAATCTTGTGTAAGTATATTGTGAGAATTACCCAAGAAACACCTTAGCAGTATTTCCATTACAGAAGCTTGTATTCTAAGGCAACATAAAAGATATACCTATAAATTAAAAAAAAGAGCAATGGAAAAATATGTAAACTGACAGTGAATTATTAAATGCATGTCTGGTATAGCAGCATTCCATGGTGGAAGCTGTGGACATTCTTCTTTCTTAGAGAATACTAATACCTAGTTTTGACTCATTTAGAAAATGATCTCTTTTCATGGTGAAGAAAATGACTTCAGTTGTTTACTTAGTTTTTGAAATGTTCTTTTCCAAAGTAATAAATTTGTCACATGAAATTATATCTACTTTTTATTTTGGTCTTTTCGTAGGTTTGCAATATGGCAAAACTGTGTTGTGCCAGCTTAGGGTATTGATCAAATATATTTCTTGCTGTTAAAGAATCCTCTAATCATATATTTTTTAAAGTGTTAAGTATTTTTGGTGCAATTTTCTGAATGACCTCAACCATTAATATATATCCCTCTTGGCAAAACTCAAGCAAAAATGTACATACTTTTGGTGTAAATGCAGTTACAAGGTAAATTATGTTAGGTCTAGTAAGAAACATGTTTGCATTTTTCTTAGTAGAATTATTATGTTTAAAAAGCTTGTCACAATCTAAATATTTTAATTTTTGTTTTGGTGATATTTTATTCAATTTCAGTGTTACTGATTTGAACAATAGTGGGTAAATGTAAAGTGTACAGTATAATTAAAATATATCTACAAAACTTACCCTGTTGAATATAGAAATTTTTAGAATAAACAGTTGTGTGGTAGAACACATAGGAAATGAATTGTATATTGTTACAAATATGTTCTAAATATATATGAGTTTTAACTTTTTTAAGTGGTAGGAGTTAGCTCAGAACACTTTGATTAACAATAAAATTCTATGATTTTTGTTTCTTTATTTATATAAGGCTGCTATCATACACAATTTTGTTCATTTTACACTGTTCTGTTATAAAATAGGTTGATAAGTATCATAATGTTAGTTGCTACTACTTGTTGAACAATTTCTTGTGTTTTTGTTTTTTTTTTCTTTTCTTGTCATTTCAGAGATATACCTAGGATACCAGATAGCACACACACACAACTGGAGTCCAGTAAGTTTCATTATGAGAAAATGTTATTAATAAAGTCATTTATCATCTGGGTCAAATGTAGTCTTTATTGGTACAAAGTAAGAAATATAATAGTATTGTTATCATGTGTGCAGTCATATAAAGATGGAAGTTTAGTGTTTTTTCATGTCATTGTGGAAAAAAGCAAAATAGTCTGTAGTATTTTAAGATGATTTTTTTAAACCTCACTTTCTTAACTACTATGTATTTTTAGATAGCCTTATTATGGTATATAACTATCAACTGAATGTATTTAAAATGCACAGTTAGATAAATTTTGATATACATGTGAATCTATCATCATAGTAAAAAATAATGAACATATTATCACTACTCAAAAATTTCAACGTCTCTCCAAATTCTACCTAATCTTAAAGTTTAGTGCATTGTAACCTAATCCTCACTAATGGAGGGAATCCTTGGGAAAATCTACTAAATAATTATATATATATTCTAATTTGTATTTTTAGAAAATGGGGTAATAGTTCTGATTTAACAGAGTAGTAATGGACCAACAGACATATAAGTTAAAATGTTAAATATATAGACACTTTTTATTACTTGTGTTTGAGTGCTACTTCAGATATTAAACAAATGGATTTTTTCTAATGAATTCAGTTTGTTGATTGACTGATAGTGAGGCATGTTGTGAAGGAAGAGAGGAGGAGGATTGAAGTTTGAAATTCATTGATCAGGGTAGACCACGCAGAGAAGGGAGGACTGGAGCAAGATTGAAAAGAGTGACGATTTGAGGGGAGTACTCTTAAGGTAAAGGGACTAGAAGTTCAGTGGTGCTAAGGCATGAGAGCCCAAGATGCACTTAGGAAAAAGCAAAAAGTCTACTGTGGCTGCAGGAGTGAGCAAAAGAAGAATGGCAGGAAGGAGGACCGGGAAGCAAGACTGGCTTTTACTCTGAGGGAACCAAGAGCTACATAAGATGTTTGTAGGAGAAACTTATGTTTTACAATCTGGATACTATGTTGAAAATAGATTAAATGGAGATAAAGCTGGGAGAGTAGTGAGAGGAACAGTATTTGAGTGGTAAGGCAGTGGGAACTTAGACCATGGTGGTTGCAATGAAGGTGGAGAGAGCTGGTTGGATTCTCTGTACACACAACAATTGACAGTATACTGTTAAAACATGAAGTTTTTTCTTTTTTACGTTTATATTACAATTATAAGTAAAAAAATCTTTATGAGAGTGGTGAAATCCTTTTGGAATGGCATAGGTCTAACCTTTTAAAATAGGTTATATGATCTATTTGCTTTAGTACCTTTGACTAGTTTCTAGATTATTTTACCCAAAGTATTATCATGATCACATAAAACAATAAATACCAGTATAATGATAATAATTATCATTTTATATAATTATATCATCATCATCACTCCCATTTTGAATGCCTGGAACTGTGCTAGATGTTGTAATTTCTCCTGATTTTCACAGCATTCTATGATGTAGGTAAAATTTTTATTCACTTACATGACTCAGATATTGTGTGAGCAGTATGGAATCCTTTATCTTATAGCTCTTTGAAAAAACTCTAGGCAACAATTCTAAAATTGTTCCTTTAGGTGCAGGGAACCTTTTTCAAATAAGATGTAACGCTTTATGCTTTTGAAGTTGATGAGTAGCTTTATTCAAGGTCAATTCTTTCTTTTTTTTTTTCATTGTTAACTTTGTTACAGAGTTTTGTTGTTTACAGGTATGTATGTTCCCAGATTAGTCATATGTATATCCCCCTCATCCCACACCTCCAGACCATCGCACAGCACCCCTGCAGGATCCCCTTTTCTCACAACACAATGACAATAGCCATTTTATTCACATATGATAGTACAGGTTTTCATGCTACTTCCTTTACGTCAAGGCCAATTCTTAACCCCTGCTTTTAGTTCCTCAGTAAAATTCTCTCTTCATATAATTTTAATTGCCACATGACTCCCAAGTTACATTATCAAAATGATCTATCATGGTCCCTTCATCCCTGGATATTTAAAGAATATGTTCTTAAGTGTCTTCCTGTTACTTAGTGTATAAAAAACTTAGCTTATTTCTTTATATAAAGGCAGCATTCTTTCCACTTCTAAACTCTATAAAGGTGTCACCATTACTTCTGAACCCAGGGCTTGAAGTTTCCCATTTCATTTTACACTATACTCTCTATGGAAGTGAATTTTATCCACTTGGGACTCCAAATAAGGAGACACTTTACATTTTAATGTGTAACAGTAACATCTACTTGACATTTGGTCCCATCTGCATATCCTGTTATCCTGTTTACATTTCCCCTTAGATGTCAAGGTGTCAAAGGTCACTGTGACAGATTCCAAATGAACTTCTCCAGCCATTCCATACACACAGGACTTTTCCAGTGTGCTGCATCCCAGAGAATATCAGCCCTGTCCTGTGGAGGAACAAGACAGACACATAGGCAACTTTCTCGATTCCATATCTGGTTATAAGACCAAACATGTAATAATGATATCATCATCATCACTCCTATTTTGGATGCCTGGAACTGTGCTAGATGTTGTAATTTCTCCTGATTTTCACAGCATTCTATGATGTAGGTAAAATTTTTATTCACTTACATGACTCAGATATTGTGTGAGCAGTATGGAATCCTTTATCTTATAGCTCTTTGAAAAAACTCTAGGCAACAATTCTAAAATTGTTCCTTTAGGTGCAGGGAACCTTTTTCAAATAAGATGTAACCCTTTATGCTTTTGAAGTTGATGAGTAGCTTTATTCAAGGTCAATTCTTTCTTTTTTTTTTTTCATTGTTAACTTTGTTACAGAGTTTTGTTGTTTACAGGTATGTATGTTCCCAGATTAGTCATATGTATATCCCCCTCATCCCACACCTCCAGACCATCGCACAGCACCCCTGCAGGATCCCCTTTTCTCACAACACAATGACAATAGCCATTTTATTCACATATGATAGTACAGGTTTTCATGCTACTTCCTTTACGTCAAGGCCAATTCTTAACCCCTGCTTTTAGTTCCTCAGTAAAATTCTCTCTTCATATAATTTTAATTGCCACATGACTCCCAAGTTACATTATCAAAATGATCTATCATGGTCCCTTCATCCCTGGATATTTAAAGAATATGTTCTTAAGTGTCTTCCTGTTACTTAGTGTATAAAAAACTTAGCTTATTTCTTTATATAAAGGCAGCATTCTTTCCACTTCTAAACTCTATAAAGGTGTCACCATTACTTCTGAACCCAGGGCTTGAAGTTTCCCATTTCATTTTACACTATACTCTCTATGGAAGTGAATTTTATCCACTTGGGACTCCAAATAAGGAGACACTTTACATTTTAATGTGTAACAGTAACATCTACTTGACATTTGGTCCCATCTGCATATCCTGTTATCCTGTTTACATTTCCCCTTAGATGTCAAGGTGTCAAAGGTCACTGTGACAGATTCCAAATGAACTTCTCCAGCCATTCCATACACACAGGACTTTTCCAGTGTGCTGCATCCC
Source organism: Tragulus kanchil (assembly GCA_022376925.1). Classification (NCBI taxonomy): domain Eukaryota; kingdom Metazoa; phylum Chordata; class Mammalia; order Artiodactyla; family Tragulidae; genus Tragulus; species Tragulus kanchil. The sequence continues at coordinate 60,643,908 of JAIOJX010000002.1, forward strand.
AGAGAATATCAGCCCTGTCCTGTGGAGAGAACAAGACAGACACATAGGCAACTTTCTCGATTCCATATCTGGTTATAAGACTCAAAATCTTAATGTCTCCCCTTTTCCTTAGCATTTCATATCTAATTAGTTTCTGAGTCCTCATTTTCTAATTTTGTGACATTGCATCAGTTCTTTTCAGTCCATTTTCCAGTCATTCCTATTATTATTATATTTTATTGAATTCCACTTATTCTTGACTGTTCTTCATCTTTCTCAGTGCAAGCACTTTAAATGAGTAGTAAAGACACCTTCTTCAAATGCAGCTCTTATTCCCTCACTCATACAAATTTAGCACAGTTATTTTATTAATGCCAAAACTTGTAGCCCAGAATTCCAGGCATTTAATTTTATCAGTATCTCATTAGCCCCATTTTTATTCACTCTCCAATTTGTTCCTTCCTCTCCATACAAATAAATTCATACATATAACTTCTGGGTACTGATGTTCTGCTTTTTCTGCTCTTTTTCATTTTATCATAGCCCCTCAGTTCTTTTTTGCTCATCACATTTCTTATATTCTTTCAGATATGGTTAAAAAATTACTCCCTGAAAACTTTTGCAGTTAACATTCTAGTATTTATGTTTTTAGCATTACAAGGTTAGACCATGTTTGAGTTGCTTTATTGATTTAGGTTTTGGTTTCTTCTCCCTAAGTTTCTATTTTAAAATTTTGTAGTAGGTTATTGTAATATATGAGTTTAGTACATATAACAGATAAAGCAACTAAGTTCTGCAGTCTGTCTCTACTTTAATTGGCACAGCAAATGGTTCACCCTTGGTCTTGAGAGAACCCAAAGCCGTACTTAACGCTTTTTAAGAAAACAAGGATATTGGAAACATTGTGGATAACAAAATGGTCTGTATAATGGCATTTTGTAGGTATTAAAAGTAACTTAAAATATATATGGGAAAGATTATTAAATACTAATGAAGAGCCACTGTTACGTTTCTTTATGTATAATTGCCATTTCAGGTTCTAGCTCATTCGAATCTCAAAAAATGGATCGTCCTTCTATTTCTGTTACATCTCCCATGAGTCCTGGCATGTTGAGGATGTTCCACAGTTCTTATCTGGACAACTTTCAGTATGTACTCACTAGATTAATTTCTCATTTTAGAATATCAAGTAGTGTTTTTGCCATATGATGCTTTTTTTGTGTGTGAACCAAGTCATACTTAGATTATAATTGTGCTCTTAACCATCAAGTTTCGCATTCTTAGCAATTTTAATTAATTTTAATTCAATTATAGCTATGTAGCAGAGTGCTTTCATTATAGATAGTCTGGAATCTAGTGGGGATTAGAATTTGTGATGCCCTCTAAGACCTTATTAACCTAAGTAATATTGCTCCAAAATTCAAGGTCATGGTTTTTGCTCAGTGTAAATGGGGAGATATACAGTATTATAATATGTAATAAATTACTGACTAAATCAGGTGGCTTTCATTTTAAGTGACCCCTAATTTTGAACATTTTATTCCCTCACTCATACAAATTTAGCTTTTTCCTTTTCATTTTTATCATAGCCCTTTTTAAAGTTCTTTCTTTTTTGGGTACTGATGTTCTGCTTTTTCTGCTCTTTTCATTTTATCATAGCCCTCAGTTCTTTTTTGCTCATCACATTTCTTATATTCTTTCAGATATGGTTAAAAAATTACTCCCTGAAAACTTTTGCAGTTAACATTCTAGTATTTATGTTTTTAGCATTACAAGGTTAGACCATGTTTGAGTTGCTTTATTGATTTAGGTTTTGGTTTCTTCTCCCTAAGTTTCTATTTTAAAATTTTGTAGTAGGTTATTGTAATATATGAGTTTAGTACATATAACAGATAAAGCAACTAAGTTCTGCAGTCTGTCTCTACTTTAATTGGCACAGCAAATGGTTCACCCTTGGTCTTGAGAGAACCCAAAGCCGTACTTAACGCTTTTTAAGAAAACAAGGATATTGGAAACATTGTGGATAACAAAATGGTCTGTATAATGGCATTTTGTAGGTATTAAAAGTAACTTAAAATATATATGGGAAAGATTATTAAATACTAATGAAGAGCCACTGTTACGTTTCTTTATGTATAATTGCCATTTCAGGTTCTAGCTCATTCGAATCTCAAAAAATGGATCGTCCTTCTATTTCTGTTACATCTCCCTTGAGTCCTGGCATGTTGAGGGATGTTCCACAGTTCTTATCTGGACAACTTTCAGTATGTACTCACTAGATTAATTTCTCATTTTAGAATATCAAGTAGTGTTTTTGCCATATGATGCTTTTTTTGTGTGTGAACCAAGTCATACTTAGATTATAATTGTGCTCTTAACCATCAAGTTTCGCATTCTTAGCAATTTTAATTAATTTTAATTCAATTATAGCTATGTAGCAGAGTGCTTTCATTATAGATAGTCTGGAATCTAGTGGGGATTAGAATTTGTGATGCCCTCTAAGACCTTATTAACCTAAGTAATATTGCTCCAAAATTCAAGGTCATGGTTTTTGCTCAGTGTAAATGGGAAGATATACAGTATTATAATATGTAATAAATTACTGACTAAATCAGGTGGCTTTCATTTTAAGTGACCCCTAATTTTGAACATTTTATAATAAAAGTTAAAAATTCAGTTATCCATCTTATATCTATATTAGAAGATCTTTGCAAATTGATTTTATTAACTTCTAAAGGTATCATTCTGTTTGAGACCATTTAAAAATATCAAAATTTATCCAGTTATGTTTAGAAAAACAGGTTAATAGTTACACTATTCCTGATGAGTTACTAAACTGAAATTTTATGTGTATTAATAACTATCTAGATTCTCAAAATTGAGACATTGAATTTTGGATAATTATTAATGTTACAATTAAAAACTAAATTATTCTTGGGCTGATAATTGAAAGAGCACTATCTAGTTTTTTGTTAAATTAGGTACAGATTTTGTCCTTTTGTTTTCTTGGGGAGGAGAAGTGTTTGATTTTTTTCCTATGAATTTTCATTAATTACATGGAGATACAGGACGTATAACATCATAATAGTTACTAGACACATCTGTTCTATGACTACTTTGATCACAAAAGTGATAATAACAGAAAATCTCTGTAAGAAAGAAGATGAGATGCTATTGGAGATTATAAATGTCTTACTAAAATGAATTTCTTCTCTTTATTATCTTCTTTTCCTTTCTCTTTCATAAACAGAGTGAACTTTTTCATTTGAGGACAGTGGTGTTTTTTCCATTTTCCACAATAAGTGGCATCTTCTTACTTATTCTCTTACATACATCGACAGCTCAGCTGTTGTCATTTATGGCTACAAGTGTGTGTGTATTTTCTTCCACCATTTTAGAAAGTGCTAATAAATGTTAGTGTTTTTATTTTTAATTATGGCTCCCATTATGGTTCATCTATAAATAATGCTCTGGGTAGCTGATGATGTCAGTATATAAATGAATTGTGTGTGTGTGTGTGTGTGTGTGTGTACTTCATTGATTTCAGTTGGTGGATGAGAGAGCAGAAGTTAGACTTCCATGATAAGTAAGTACCACTTTGTCACCTCTTTTGAAATCCCAAGCTTGTATTAGAATTGAACTAGAAAGGGATTGTGCACCATGGAGGCATTTAGACAGATTTCAGATTCATCTACTTTCTCTCATGGTTCAGAGTGAATTAGGTTAGAAAGATAAGACTATTTGGGGGAGCTATAAACTTAGATATATGTAGTGTTTGTATTTATAAGTGATGTTGGTTTAAAATCCATATAATTGTAATTTAGCGTGTGTACCATTTTGTCATTTTTTTTTATGACTTAGAAGGAGTATGTTCCAGCAAGATAATGTTTGTAAATACATATTTCTTTTGGTATATCTAGAAAGCACCGATAAATAAGAAATTAAAATTACCTATAATCATGCCACTAAAACATAATCATTCATATACATATAAATTTCATATACATATAAATCATTCACATACATATAAATTCACATACATATAATAAATCTGTGTATACTATTTTGAAATTTGCTTTTTCACTCAGTAATATATTGTATAGTTTTTCCTTTTAACTTTTTTCTTTAAGATTTTCTCTTAAAATGATTCTAATACTTATATAATACTCTATTTCAACTTAATTTGCTATTATAGGCTATCTTCCTTGTTTCTAATTTATAGTATGTCAAATAATGATGCCATGGAAATCCTTGAATATAAATCTTGCATGTTTTGTAAAAACAAATTCATCTGTTGGAATAGCAGATGTAAAATTACCATATAAAATATAGCTTAAGATTCTTTAACTCTTCTGCCAAAAATTTCCTACAACATATTTTTACCAAATTTAGCTACAATTATTAAATCATGTAATATATATAAAGATCTAGCCCCAGGTCAGTCACAATGCTAGTAGCTGAGAATACAATAATGAATTGATAGCCATGGATTTTACCTTCATGAAATTTCATTTTACTTTCATCCTATGCATGCAGCAAAACATAAGCAAGATACCGTTCTGAATATAGTGTTTTCCTTTATATTTAATCCCATTTCTGCCAACTGGAGACAATTTTGGGTTTTCTCTAATGATGCAGAGGTTGAGAAAATGTTTGTTGACTTATATCATCCTTCAAGGAAACACCTATGAAGCCACAAGGTCACATAGGGATTCCTATATCCTTCTATTCTACCTTTGGGGTTTTTTTTTGGGGGGCCTCTTATTGGTGCTTCATTTATTTATTTTCATCCATCTTAATTCTTTGGGCTGTGTGGGCCTCCCATCACAGTGGCCTCTCGTTGCAGAGCATTGGCTCTGGGTGCATGCGCTCCAGAGCGCTCTCTCCTAATTGGACACACTGGTCCAGCCGCTGTGCGGCACGTGGGATCTTTCTGTGCCAGGGGTCGAACCAGTGCCCGTTGCACTGTAAGGTGGACTCTTTACCTACTGGACCACCAGGGAAGCCTGTGTTGTCTGTTTTTCGATGAGATTTTTCCTGGTCCCAGAACTCACAAAATTATGACATTGTTAATGCCTGACAACAAAGATGATTTGTCTATTATGTGAGCTGACCTTCCTAGTATATTTATGTCAGTTCTTGGACTGGTATTTTCTCAAGTATGTAATATATGTAATAGCACAAATATTTTAAACTTTCATGCACAAGACTGTTGCTGATGACTTTAAAAAATTATTCCATTTATTTCTTCATTGTGTTTGAATTGTGCTGCTAACATTATTATTCTAGGGCATAACTATGAAAAATGCCATTAATGTATTTGGTGAGAAAATCTGTATGAGCTCAAGTTTATGACACCTGGGCTGTTTGTTAGTATTTTTGGTGTCAGCAATCCTTTATTTTGATATTTTTTAAAATTTGTGTTCTTCCATAATCTAGCAGTTTATTTGTTTAGAGGGCTGCTTTTGTAAGTAATTCTCTCAATATTTTAAAATTAATTTGCAACCTTTGACTAGTTTTTTGTATTGAGTGTTAAGATAAGATACTGCTTTTAACAATTTCGAAAGTGAGGAATGATTCAATTTTTCCTTTAGGAACACATTCATTCTTATTGACAATTGTTATTTTATTTAACTTCAGGGTCTGTGGCTGAGTAATGGTTTCAATGTTTCCCAAAGTTCTTTAATATTTTTTTTTCTGACTCATTTTTTAGTGATGAGCTTGTAAATATTGTACATATCCATTTTATATGCCCTTCAGGGTCTTTGTAGAAGCTTTTTAAACCATTTGGGGCATTTTTGGGGGCCTCTTATTGGGTCACATAGGATTCCTATATCCTTCTATTCTACCTTTGGGGTTTTTGGGGGCCTCTTATTGGTGCTTCATTTATTTATTTTCATCCATCTTAATTCTTTGGGCTGTGTGGGCCTCCCATCACAGTGGCCTCTCGTTGCAGAGCATTGGCTCTGGGTGCATGCGCTCCAGAGCGCTCTCTCCTAATTGGACACACTGGTCCAGCCGCTGTGCGGCACGTGGGATCTTTCTGTGCCAGGGGTCGAACCAGTGCCCGTTGCACTGTAAGGTGGACTCTTTACCTACTGGACCACCAGGGAAGCCTGTGTTGTCTGTTTTTCGATGAGATTTTTCCTGGTCCCAGAACTCACAAAATTATGACATTGTTAATGCCTGACAACAAAGATGATTTGTCTATTATGTGAGCTGACCTTCCTAGTATATTTATGTCAGTTCTTGGACTGGTATTTTCTCAAGTATGTAATATATGTAATAGCACAAATATTTTAAACTTTCATGCACAAGACTGTTGCTGATGACTTTAAAAAATTATTCCATTTATTTCTTCATTGTGTTTGAATTGTGCTGCTAACATTATTATTCTAGGGCATAACTATAAAAAATGCCATTAATGTATTTGGTGAGAAAATCTGTATGAGCTCAAGTTTATGACACCTGGGCTGTTTGTTAGTATTTTTGGTGTCAGCAATCCTTTATTTTGATATTTTTTAAAATTTGTGTTCTTCCATAATCTAGCAGTTTATTTGTTTAGAGGGCTGCTTTTGTAAGTAATTCTCTCAATATTTTAAAATTAATTTGCAACCTTTGACTAGTTTTTTGTATTGAGTGTTAAGATAAGATACTGCTTTTAACAATTTCGAAAGTGAGGAATGATTCAATTTTTCCTTTAGGAACACATTCATTCTTATTGACAATTGTTATTTTATTTAACTTCAGGGTCTGTGGCTGAGTAATGGTTTCAATGTTTCCCAAAGTTCTTTAATATTTTTTTTTCTGACTCATTTTTTAGTGATGAGCTTGTAAATATTGTACATATCCATTTTATATGCCCATGTAAAGGGAATAAGTAACTGAAGAATAGGTATGTATCCTTTATGTCTACTTAGAAGCTCAATACCCTTTTTCAGACTTCCTATAAATGAACATTTTTTCTTTGAGCTTTTATGTTTTATATCTCATTGTCGCAGCCCTGTTGCTTTAGAAGTGTTGTGTAAAAGGAATATCCTAATGGTGGTAGTGCAGGATAAAGTATGAGGGATATTAAACACACAAAATAAATTGTGGTGTACACATTCAGATTCCTCATATGTATGAGGCTGAATTGTCATAGATATCATTGACATTTCATGCTTAAAATAAACGAGTTAACATTAGTCACAAATTTCAAGATATATAATATTTCACCATTTCTTTATGAAGTATCCAGAATCTATAGAGATAGAAAGCAGCTTAGTGGTTGCCAGAAACTGGGACAGTGGGGCAATGGGAAGTGATTACTTAGTAGATGCAGGGTGTGATGAATCAGTACTCTTCTGGTGTGATGAAGAAGTTTTGAAACTAGAATGAGGCTATGGTGGCACAACATTGTGGATGCACTATTTAGTCATCTAAATTGTACACCCTAAAATAGTTAATGGCATTTTTAAAGAATCTCACCTCGATTTACAAAATATGTTGACATAGCCAAGTTTAACATATAAGTGAATGGGTGACAGGTTTAAATCGACATCGATTTTAGACAGTTGATCTCAAAAATCTCTAAGTTGTTCATCTAAGGTCATTTCAGAAGATGGAAAAATGTTGACCTTAAAGGGTTACTTTATTTCAAAGCACTGTTTTAAAGTAAATGCTTTAGTTTATGAAGTAATATTTGCTTGCAAAAATCTTTCATTACCTTCATATTTCTGGTCAAAAACAAGTAGGACAGGTAGGCAAGAAAAATAAGATACATTTCTAAATTGAGTGCCGTCCTTTTCTTCAGCATGCCTGGCTAATCTCTATGAATTTCATACATCCCTTGACCATTGGCTAGAGAATTTTCCCCCTTAGGGTTATGCTGACAGATATCAGGAAGACACTGCATATCTATGCGTTCCTTCCTTCCTTTGGAAATGTCTCCGCACAAAAAGGAAGACAGTTGAAATTTGAGACTGTCTTGAGTTTTGGAGATAAAGATGATTCATATGATTGATAGTCGACTTTTAAGATTCGCTTTCCTTGGAGTTTTAGGTTTATGCTTTAAACTATCACCAGGGTTTTGTTTGATGATGGCTAAATTAAACAACAGTCCTAGTACCTCTTATCTGTTTCCATATAGCAGTGGACACATCTGAAGACTTTAACTATTAACAACTGCTAATGAAACAAGAGAGACATCTATGAGTATTGTGAGGAATGAGATGGAATCTTGGTGAAAGAACAGAAATTAAATGCCCTGATATCCATTCCCTAACACCAAAATTGGAATCTGATTTTGTTCCTCCTGTAACTGTTTCTATGTCTTAATAAAGGCACAACATTCTGATGATCGTGGTATCCTTGGGAAGCTGTTTCAAAATGAAAACAAAAATAAGTAGGAAGAGAAAATAAACTTGATTTTATTCAAAGAATTTGAAATAGGCTGATTTAACCAGAACTGAGCTTTACCTTTATAATGCCTTACTTTTTGATATTGGATGAGTCTGCCTTGGCTTTTTTTTCATATCCTCATCTGCATATTGGAGATAAGAGTAACTGCTTCCTAGCATTGTTAGAGGCAATAAATTTGCAGTAATCTGTCAGTAAAGGCTTGAGAGAAGATAAAAGAACTGTGTAAATAAAAAGAAATGAGGTAAATAATAATTATGATTACCTCTAAACATTGTTGTCTCAGGTAGTATGCAATACATGTCTGAAGATGATGGTTAAATACTAGACCCTGGTATAGGTTCTTAAAGTATGAATCAATGAATTAATGTAGTGTGTTCCGGCAAACTTTTCTCTATTTGTCTTTATTCTTTTAAAAAATGTGGAAGTTGACTTGGCTAGTATTTTTTAGACTTTTGTTAGCCATATCTCTTTGAAAAGTGACACAGTTACTTCTATAGATGACTTTTCACTAATAATTCTGTAATGAATTTTCACCTAGCTTCTTCTTGGATGGTGGTTTTTTTCTCAGTAGTGTGTTTAAGGGTGAAACCTGAAATATCTTGACTCCTGTATTATGTTTACATTCATTGTCTCAGAATATATGAGCCTGAATATATTATATTTTGCATTCAATCTTGATTCCTGTTATGTTGCTTACACTTAAAAATTTGATTTAAAACTTCTAAAATTTTATATAGTTTTTAATCTATTTTAATGTTTTGAAAAGTTAATTTATTTGTTATATTGAGCTACTTAATTTAGATAAATATATTGTCATGGAAAAATGTATTTAAGGGATAGTTGTATGTGTTTTTTACTTTTGGTCTTTTAGTTCCAGCGTGTTGTCCTTTTTGGTTTTGTTTTATTGCTTTTTTCTTTAATTTTGCTTACCAGAGCCAAAGCCTTAGTAGAAGAACAACGCCTTTTGTTCCTAGGGTTCAGGTAAAGGCCTTGTCTGCCTGATAGAAACTAAGATTGTGTTTTAACCCTTATTTGTATGTTTTTGGAAAATGCGTTGTAGGAAAACTTTTTTTGGTATGTTGCTCCAAACCATATTATTGACTTCCAAATCATTTTATGAGCTAGCTCGTAAAATTCTGCATGGGAATTAAAATGCTATAAAAATTTAAAGAGACAATCTTTCTTAGCGATTTTATATGATGGACTGAATACTAAAACTCATACGTTTCAGGTTGACATTTAACATGGATTCACTTATATCTGCAACATTGACAGAAATAACTGATCTTATCCTGCCAATATTTTTCTTTATTACACTAAGGTTACTGTCTCTTTAAATCATTCATTATGTCACTTGACATCTACATTCTCTTGCATTTTCCAAGCAGTAGCTCCTTGAGGAGATAGGCAAATAAATTTGTACCTAATCCAAAATATGAATTTTCTGAATGCTGTATATAAGGTTCAACTTTTAAAAACTGTATTACTTTTCCAGAACAAAATCTCAATCCAAATAAAATGTGTTGGGTTTATTTTATTTACATTATGAAATTATGGTTTCATCTAATTTTGCCGCAATACTTGGGTACAAGTTGTTTGCCTCTTTTCATTAGGGAACCCTTATATGATAATGTCAATATAGTTTTTTAAAAAAGTAGTATTATGCTTTCCTTGCTTTGCTGCATGTTTTTTTCGGCTATTGTTGTTGTTGGTTTTCAGTAATGCTAATTTAGTTTAAATTTTAAAAAATTAAAGTTGTTCTAGTTAAAACTATGTAGTTTAAAATATTTCTTAGGCTGCTCAGGTTCTGCTTGGGAAATTTAAACGTGGTACATGAAAACTGTATTAATGCAATGAAAATGATATCATTATTATTGAAAATGAGATAAAGTAGTATATCATATTTATAATTGTGGAAATATATTTGTCTTATTTTGAGGAATCAACAGGTAATATTCTAGCCATTCATTTAAAAAGCACAGAGAAGCTATTTAGGAATATGATAAATAACTTAGAAATTAAAATAATTCTGTTTTGATACTGTGAGCTGGATATCTATTAAAAACTTCAATGCAAGTCCCATAGTATAAAATGAAAATAGGGACTACTGAGCAAATGCCCACTTGGACAGTTTATGTTGTTTGACCTGTGTGGGCCTCCCATCGCAGTGGCCTCTCTGGTCGCAGAGCAGCAACTCCGGGTGCGTGTGCTCCAGAGCTCTGGCTCGGTGTCGGTCCAGTTGCTTCGCGGCACATGGGATCGTCCCAGGTTAGGGATCGAACCGGCCCCCCTTGCACTGCAAGGTGGTGTCCTTACCCACTGGACCAACGGGGAAGCCCTATATTGTTTTGATATTTATATATTTGTAAAGTATACTTTAGTAAACTAAGATATTTATGTGTAAAATGAAAGCCATATACCACATATCTTTTTGTGTAATAAATATTAATATTCATTAATTATTAATATTATTAATAAGAGCTATATTTGGTTTTCCATGGCATAAGAAAAATTTAAAAATACTATTTATCAAGAATTTGAAATGTACATCTTAAAGATTTAACTGTTACATTTTTAAAGGAGCCAACATATTGCTTGTGGAGATGACAGCAAGGGCTTAGTTTCAATCCCTGAAAAAAAAAACAAAAACAAAAAACGGAAATCAGTAATTTTCTCCAGTAATTATGAACTCAGTCTAATAATTTGCTCCAATAATTATGAGCTTTGACTAATAATACTTACTATTTTTCTTTGTTATTTAAATATACTTTACTAACAATTAAATGTACCTATTTAAATGTATTTAAACATTTTTTTTAGCCTTTCAGAGGTTTTTTCTTTTTAAAATGTCTAATAGTCATGTCATGATCCTCAGAGAAGTATTTTTAGTATCATGGAAAATAAAGCCATAAACTCTTTTTGCTATAGAAAATAAAGAATATTAGAAATTAATGCGATTTGGTCACAAACTTAGAGGAACCTTGATTTCTGACAACGTCTGTTTCATTTCATATAAGAGACTTGTATTTCCTACTTTTTTCTTTTCCTTCATATCTTTTGCCATTCAGAGTGCTCTCTTTTTTTCCATCTATTCTCTGCTATGTCTTTGTTCTAATATTGTCAGGCAAGAGATACTTGAATTTTTTTCTTTTTATAAGTAATTTCTAAAAATTTTATATGGGAGATTAGTTTATAGTATTGTGGTTACTTTTTTTATTATTATTATTTGAATATCAGAAGCTTTTTTTCCAGGTTGTTGGTTCCCTAGTCTAAGGCAGAGATTCTCCACCATTAATGGCAATGAGAATCATGTGAGGACTTGTTAAAAAGTAAATTTCTTGGGCCTGTTCTGATTAAGTATCTGAAAGGTGGGCCACAGGAGTTTGTAACTTTTAAACAGATAAGTTTGATAATACTGTTGTAGGAGTTTTATGAGCCATAGTTTAAGAAGCGCTTGTCTAGAGCTTGTAGATGGTCAATTTGGAAAACTTTTTGTTACACAGCCTCGAGATAATACCTATGTTAAACATAAGGACTTAACATAAGTAGTAGTAATTACCATTTTTAAAAATGTAAGCATTTCTAATAATTATCCTTATAAGAGGACTAATTTCATTTGACCAAAAAGAAAAATGTATAAATAATTTTATGTACTTTTCTGGGCCATTAGTCTTCTGACTTAAGTGTTGCTTGGCCTCTCATCTTCTAAGACATGAAGTGAGGCACTCAGTCGTTTAGAATTGGAACTGAACTACTAATACATCATACAGATACTTATTTGTTTAGTTTTTATATGAATGGTCCATATGTATATATTCAAGAGGCTGGCCCAGACCTGACTCTGCTTTGGAGTGGAGAGGAAAGGACTCATGTATTTTTAAGCCTTTTGAACTACCACAAATATTGTATATCCAAATGAAAATTAAAAAATCAAACCATTGGAAATTATACATATATACATACACACACACACACACACACACATATATATATATATATATGTGGCATAAATAGAACTTTCCCTCAAGCTCCAGGTTTCTGATTCAATTTCAGTTTGAAGACAGCGGCCAGAGATATGCTGAATTCTGAACCAAATGTGGATCAGAGTCATAGCTATCATAACTAGGGGTGGGAATGTGGGATGTGTGTGGGAGGTGACAGTTGTTAAGTCAAATGAATTCAACAGCTGGATCTGAAGATCTAATCCTTAATTATGGCATAAAAAATTATTCTAATTTTTTCATCTTGAATTATAAAATATACCCTTTTATTCTAAGGATGCATACATTTGCCTTACAAATGAAAAAAGAGACTTTATGACTGTGGAAGAAACTTTAAAAGATGAATTCATTATAGTTTTATATATAAACTTAAGCAGTCTGTTTACTAAATCTTCTAGTAATTCCTAGTTGCTTATAATCTTTGAAAGATCTTTGCTGTGATATAAAAAATTTGCTTAAAAAATTCCCCATGAATGCCATATAAGCAACTTAGCTATTCAGTTCATTTTGAGCTCTTATTCTGAATTCACTATTGGAGGGGAACCAAAATGAACTACAGTGATTCCTGCATAAATGTAGACACAGAGTAATCCTATATAAAGCCCTTAGTTGTGGCAGTTATTATTATGTGCGTGTTAATAAGCTGTCAAATTAATTATAAAAACTTCAAGTGATTTATCAAACCAAAATATCTGAATGAATTTCTCCATTCATTGAAGTTATTATAGCATATCCTTTTACCTTAACTGCAGTTTACTAAGTAAAATTTATATTCTGTGCTAATATCAATGTAAGAGAATGGGGCAAAGATTAGGAATGTAAGCATTCTGTTCTATTAGTAAATGTTTAAGCTGATTATTGAATATTTTTGCTTTTCAGATAAAACTATGGTTTGACAAGGTTGGTCACCAATTAATAGTTAAGAGGCTGGCCCAGACCTGACTCTGCTTTGGAGTGGAGAGGAAAGGACTCATGTATTTTTAAGCCTTTTGAACTACCACAAATATTGTATATCCAAATGAAAATTAAAAAATCAAACCATTGGAAATTATACATATATACATACACACACACACACACACATATATATATATATATATGTGGCATAAATAGAACTTTCCCTCAAGCTCCAGGTTTCTGATTCAATTTCAGTTTGAAGACAGCGGCCAGAGATATGCTGAATTCTGAACCAAATGTGGATCAGAGTCATAGCTATCATAACTAGGGGTGGGAATGTGGGATGTGTGTGGGAGGTGACAGTTGTTAAGTCAAATGAATTCAACAGCTGGATCTGAAGATCTAATCCTTAATTATGGCATAAAAAATTATTCTAATTTTTTCATCTTGAATTATAAAATATACCCTTTTATTCTAAGGATGCATACATTTGCCTTACAAATGAAAAAAGAGACTTTATGACTGTGGAAGAAACTTTAAAAGATGAATTCATTATAGTTTTATATATAAACTTAAGCAGTCTGTTTACTAAATCTTCTAGTAATTCCTAGTTGCTTATAATCTTTGAAAGATCTTTGCTGTGATATAAAAAATTTGCTTAAAAAATTCCCCATGAATGCCATATAAGCAACTTAGCTATTCAGTTCATTTTGAGCTCTTATTCTGAATTCACTATTGGAGGGGAACCAAAATGAACTACAGTGATTCCTGCATAAATGTAGACACAGAGTAATCCTATATAAAGCCCTTAGTTGTGGCAGTTATTATTATGTGCGTGTTAATAAGCTGTCAAATTAATTATAAAAACTTCAAGTGATTTATCAAACCAAAATATCTGAATGAATTTCTCCATTCATTGAAGTTATTATAGCATATCCTTTTACCTTAACTGCAGTTTACTAAGTAAAATTTATATTCTGTGCTAATATCAATGTAAGAGAATGGGGCAAAGATTAGGAATGTAAGCATTCTGTTCTATTAGTAAATGTTTAAGCTGATTATTGAATATTTTTGCTTTTCAGATAAAACTATGGTTTGACAAGGTTGGTCACCAATTAATAGTTACAATTTTGGGAGCAAAAGATCTCCCTTCCAGGGAAGATGGGAGGCCAAGGAATCCTTATGTTAAAATTTACTTTCTTCCAGACAGAAGGTAAGGATATGAACCAAAAATTAATATTCTTGAAAATAAATGAGATATGTTCACAGAATGGGAATGTTAATAAGCTATCAAATTAATTATAAAAAGTTGAAGTGATTTATCAAACTAAAATATCTGATTTAATTTTGTATTTTGTTTTGATTTTTTATCATTTACTTTTAAATATCACACCAGTTATATACTTACAAAGTTTACCATAAGCATAATGATTCCTAGGAATCAAATTAATGACAGTTAATACTTGGAAATTGTTTTAAAACCTATATCAAATGTTTACAATATAGATGATTTTATTAAATATTAACTTTATATTGTTTGGATTACTTCTTAAATGTATTAAAAATTATGGTCCTTTAAAACAGATACATTTAAAATATAAACCATAGAGTCAAAAAGCTGGAAATACTACTAAAGGATACTCATTGTTTTCCTCTGTATCATTTCCACCTTCTCTTACTATGGTATTATTCTCTCTGTTCTGTAAAATTAATGCACATGCTTTATATGTAATCACTGATATCGTTAAGGAATCTCTATCACTGGGTCTAGAATTAGCTTCTGAAAGTGTCATTTGCTTAGCTTCTGAAAGTGTCATTTGCTTTGTGTCCATGCTAATCAATATACATAGTATTGATCTACCTTGATTTATATAGAGAAATCTGGATAGAAGAAATAGCTCATCACAAACCATCTAATCACACTTGATTTTAGACACATAGAAGGTAGAAGTGCTTATTCAATAAATGTGAAAAAAGAAAGAAGTAATGCCACAATTCTCTCTCTACCTCTTCTTCATCCCTTTTTTCCAAGCTCATCTGGTTATTTTTCTCAGGTTTAAAGTAACTGGGCACTCCATTCATTGAAGTTATTATAGCATATCCTTTTACCTTAACTGCAGTTTACTAAGTAAAATTTATATTCTGTGCTAATATCAATGTAAGAGAATGGGGCAAAGATTAGGAATGTAAGCATTCTGTTCTATTAGTAAATGTTTAAGCTGATTATTGAATATTTTTGCTTTTCAGATAAAACTATGGTTTGACAAGGTTGGTCACCAATTAATAGTTACAATTTTGGGAGCAAAAGATCTCCCTTCCAGGGAAGATGGGAGGCCAAGGAATCCTTATGTTAAAATTTACTTTCTTCCAGACAGAAGGTAAGGATATGAACCAAAATTAATATTCTTGAAAATAAATGAGATATGTTCACAGAATGGGAATGTTAATAAGCTATCAAATTAATTATAAAAAGTTGAGGTGATTTATCAAACTAAAATATCTGATTTAATTTTGTATTTTGTTTTGATTTTTTATCATTTACTTTTAAATATCACACCAGTTATATACTTACAAAGTTTACCATAAGCATAATGATTCCTAGGAATCAAATTAATGACAGTTAATACTTGGAAATTGTTTTAAAACCTATATCAAATGTTTACAATATAGATGATTTTATTAAATATTAACTTTATATTGTTTGGATTACTTCTTAAATGTATTAAAAATTATGGTCCTTTAAAACAGATACATTTAAAATATAAACCATAGAGTCAAAAAGCTGGAAATACTACTAAAGGATACTCATTGTTTTCCTCTGTATCATTTCCACCTTCTCTTACTATGGTATTATTCTCTCTGTTCTGTAAAATTAATGCACATGCTTTATATGTAATCACTGATATCGTTAAGGAATCTCTATCACTGGGTCTAGAATTAGCTTCTGAAAGTGTCATTTGCTTAGCTTCTGAAAGTGTCATTTGCTTTGTGTCCATGCTAATCAATATACATAGTATTGATCTACCTTGATTTATATAGAGAAATCTGGATAGAAGAAATAGCTCATCACAAACCATCTAATCACACTTGATTTTAGACACATAGAAGGTAGAAGTGCTTATTCAATAAATGTGAAAAAAGAAAGAAGTAATGCCACAATTTCTCTCTCTACCTCTTCTTCATCCCTTTTTTTTCCAAGCTCATCTGGTTATTTTTTCTCAGGTTTAAAGTAACTGGGCACAGATGTGATTTTAAACATATATATATATGTGTGTGTGTGTGTATCTCTCTCTGTATATATATGCTTTTGGATACTCTCTTACTTAGTTTCAGTTAAAAGTCATCAGTGTCTGTGCCACAATATCATCTGAAGATTAGTCTCAACAAAGAAAATAATGAGAGGAATTAGGCAGTTAACAAAGAACTTACAATTTGATTCATAGTTTGAAATAAAAATTGTAAAATGAATTATATAGAAAATATATAAAGGTGCCACAGCCTCTGAAGCTATTAAAAATTGTTTGCCATATAATTTTATCCTATAAAGTTCACTTAAAAAAGGTTGTTCTCTAACAACTTTGATTGTCTTTAGATTTATTTATTTATTTATTTTTGGGCTGGGGTCGGGTTGGGGAGGGAGGGGAGTAGGCGGGCCACTTCTATTGGTCTTTTCGTTTCTCTCTGTTCATCTGTCTTTGTTCTTTGGCTCCTGTGGGCCTCCCATCACGGTGGTGTCTGTCGTTGCAGAGCGCCGGCTCTGGGCGCATGTTCTCCAGAGCTCCGGCTCGGTGATTGGACACATTGGTCCAGCTGCTCCGCGACACGTGGGATCTTCCCAGGCCAGGGCTCGAACCGGCGCCCCTCGCACTGCAAGGCGGTGTCCTTACCCACTGGACCACCAGGGGAAGCCCACAACTTCGATTGTCTTTAGGGGAGAGATGCACTTTGAACTGCAAGGGAAGATGAGGATATGCAATAGCTAGAAAATCCAACATAAAGCTTCTGTTGGATGGCAGATGTCACAGCCATATTAGCTGTCATCCAAGGTGGAGGCTGAGTCACTTAGCTTCTCAGAGCACAGCGAGTTTACTAGTCTAAGCATCCTTAGAATGTCATAACAACTTGCAGAAAATGCTGCATTCCTACATACGCTTTTACACAACACACATAACTTAAGTTTCTGCTTATTCAGACCTCAGAAGAAAAATGCTTGCTTTTGAACATGATTAAAGTTTCTTAAATTGTTTTTTAGTTGACTGTTTAGTTTTAGTTTATTTTTTATACCTCCCCGAACTCTCTGAACAGATAGAGCTCAAATGGAAGAGAAACTCGGTTTAAAGACTCCTTTATACTTCCTGATGTGTAATCTTTATCTTTTCTCAACTACAAAGAATGTGAGAAACTTTTGAGATTTTTTTCTCAGATTATTTCTCATCTGAGTTTTCTTGTCAGTTATCAGGAATTTGAAGACTGTTTAGGCAAGTTTGTAGCTCACTTTATTAAAAGAGTTGTGTCAAGGTTTTATCTGTAATAGAAAAAAGAGTTCTCTGGTTAAGTCAATCAACTAATTACTTCATTATCTATCATCTCAACAGTTTTTTTCTGTTGACACGGGTTATTGCACATGAGTGAAGGACTGTGCAAGTTATTTTTTCTTGACAACTTTTTGGGAGAAAAACCACAGTATAAACCTTTCTTGGATTAGGTTCCCACTAAATGCTTTCTTCCTGACATTGGAAGGAATTTTTTATCTCTTACACGGTGTCATAATTCATTCTTTTATGGATAGAATATTAGTAGATGCTTTGTAAACACTTGTTAAATTTTTGAAAGGATGAAGTAACAGTCATCAATTATAGTCTTGTCATTATTTCTATTATTTAGTTGTTATAATTTAAAGTGCCACTTCTTTTTCATAAATTTGAATGGAGATAAAATTTCCCATGTGGGTTTCCCAAGTTACTTTCCTATAGAGGCTTTAGAAATTAATAAAGATATATCACTTTAAAATGGCCACATTATAGATATGGTTTTTGGAAACATACATGCCTTTGATTCACTAAGTCAAATCTCTTGCTTCTCCTGCATTGCCTGGGGGATTGTTTACTACTAGCATCACCTGGGAAGCCCTTATACTAAACAGTAAGCTCTGTTTTCACCTAGGAGAAGTCACATGGACTCCCTTATTTAAAGGCACACTATTCCTTCTTCACCCTGCTTCCTATTCCCCAATGCTCTTTAGACTTTGCTGTGTTGAGAGAATTTGTAGAAGATAATACCGTTCCACTTGCAGTTTATTGGCATTTACTTCAGATAGCCTCTTCTAATATGCTAACATTGCCTTCCTAGATGACTTTCTTTATTCCTACTCAGCCATTAATCCTCTCTAATGGGATCTTCCCAACCCAGGAATACAACCGGGGTCTCTTGTATTGCAGGTGGATTCTTTTACCAGCTGAGCTACCAGGAAACTCCAATAAGCTACAGTAGTGATCTCCAAAAAGAATGGGTGTACCCAGGGAATGAATGAAACAGTTGATTGGAGTTCATAAAGGAATACTTGAATTTTTCTTGTCTTTTCTTTTTTTTTGGCCACTTCTATTGGTCTTTCATTTATTTATTTTCATCCGTCTTTGTTTTCTGGCCTCCCATTGTGTGGCCTACCACTGCAATGGCCTCTCTCGTTGCAGAGCACTGGCTCTGGATGCATGCGCCCCAGAGCTCAGGCTCGGTAGTTGGACACATCAGTTCAGCTGCTCCGTGGCACGTGGGATCTTCCCAGGCCAGGGATCGAACCGGCACCCCTTGCACTGCAAGGTGGTGTGTTTGCCCACTGGACCACCAGGGAAGCCCCTGAATTTTTATTTTCATCTATTTTTAATTCCTACTTTTGTATATTTGCCAATGTATATATTAGTACAACTGTATAGTGATATGTATATATTTACATATAGTAATACACATATATAACATAAACGTATGCATATAAAATGGATGCATAATCAAAAATATTCATTTAATAGAAATATGAAGTCAGAAAAAGTTATGAAGACTTCTGAAATGAAAGTTCTACTGGAATGGCCAACTTGCATTTCCTGCCCAGATTATAGCAGCTACCTCACTCAGAAATAATTTAACTATGTTTATAAAGACCTGATAAATGTCAAGTGAGCAAGTGTATGTTAATTGTATATAGGAAAGTAACTTGAGGACATGTAATTACAATTGCTCATTAGCTATAATTTGCATATCCACAAATACTAAAAATAATAGTGTATGTAGCTAATAGGTTTATTTCCATTTTAAAGGTTTCCAATAGAGGAATGTGTTTAAAAAAATTAGAATTTAGATTCTTCAGTCTGGTTTTATTTAGAACTTGAGAAAGATTGTTTTAAATTATCTATCATTGAAAAATTTCAGATTTATTATGGTATTGCTATTATTGTCAAGGTGTATAATTATATGCCTTACACGTTTCAATAGTAATTTTGAAGATTACAATATTTTTAATGTATGACAAGGTTTTTTTTTTGTGTGGGAAAACTTCATTTCTTTCCTGAGAAATTTTAAAATAATACATTGTAAGGCAAAAGTTAAAATGAAGGTTTATATAAGTTTATATATTCTTATTTTTTTCATAGTGATAAGAACAAGAGAAGAACTAAAACAGTGAAGAAAACACTGGAACCCAAATGGAACCAAACATTCATTTATTCTCCAGTACACCGAAGAGAATTTCGGGAACGAATGCTGGAGATTACCCTTTGGGATCAAGCTCGTGTTCGAGAGGAAGAGAGTGAATTCTTAGGAGAGGTATCTGGAAGTATTTTAAAGCCTACACTATTCATGTCATCTTGAATACTTTTATTTACATGATTATCAGTAAAATTTTATATTTTTAATACCTGAAAAGATAGATATAATTTAACAGAATGAATTTAACTGTTGCTCTAAGAAAAAAACTTATTTATAGTATGTGTATACCGTTTTGTTTACTGAACCAGTGGTACTACTAGTAGTTCAGTCATTTATTCATAGATCATTTTTTTAACCCTCTACTATATTTGCAATGTGCTAGGGACTGTTTCAAAGGTCAATAAGATCTATTACTCGATTCAAGGAATTTATAATCCACTGGGAAATGAATGATGGGGTTCATTCACAATGGTACAAGTGATACATACAATTCTAACACAGCTTTTTCAGGGGAAGTGCAGTAGGAATATGAAATTGCTGTGCAGGAAAAGGGAAGTGGTCCAAGGAAGGCTCCACATAGAAACTAAAATTTAGCATAGTCAGGGAGGGAGTAAAGTTCTTGCCAAGAGAATATAAGATACTAGGAATTGCGAGAGTCCTGGACAATTGCTATAACATATCAAAAAAGTAACTATTTTTTGGAATAGAATGTTTAAAAAATTAGAATTTAGATTCTTCAGTCTGGTTTTATTTAGAACTTGAGAAAGATTGTTTTAAATTATCTATCATTGAAAAATTTCAGATTTATTATGGTATTGCTATTATTGTCAAGGTGTATAATTATATGCCTTACACATTTCAATAGTAATTTTGAAGATTACAATATTTTTAATGTATGACAAGGTTTTTTTTTTGTGTGGGAAAACTTCATTTCTTTCCTGAGAAATTTTAAAATAATACATTGTAAGGCAAAAGTTAAAATGAAGGTTTATATAAGTTTATATATTCTTATTTTTTTCATAGTGATAAGAACAAGAGAAGAACTAAAACAGTGAAGAAAACACTGGAACCCAAATGGAACCAAACATTCATTTATTCTCCAGTACACCGAAGAGAATTTCGGGAACGAATGCTGGAGATTACCCTTTGGGATCAAGCTCGTGTTCGAGAGGAAGAGAGTGAATTCTTAGGAGAGGTATCTGGAAGTATTTTAAAGCCTACACTATTCATGTCATCTTGAATACTTTTATTTACATGATTATCAGTAAAATTTTATATTTTTAATACCTGAAAAGATAGATATAATTTAACAGAATGAATTTAACTGTTGCTCTAAGAAAAAAACTTATTTATAGTATGTGTATACCGTTTTGTTTACTGAACCAGTGGTACTACTAGTAGTTCAGTCATTTATTCATAGATCATTTTTTTAACCCTCTACTATATTTGCAATGTGCTAGGGACTGTTTCAAAGGTCAATAAGATCTATTACTCGATTCAAGGAATTTATAATCCACTGGGAAATGAATGATGGGGTTCATTCACAATGGTACAAGTGATACATACAATTCTAACACAGCTTTTTCAGGGGAAGTGCAGTAGGAATATGAAATTGCTGTGCAGGAAAAGGGAAGTGGTCCAAGGAAGGCTCCACATAGAAACTAAAATTTAGCATAGTCAGGGAGGGAGTAAAGTTCTTGCCAAGAGAATATAAGATACTAGGAATTGCGAGAGTCCTGGACAACTGCATTGAAATTTGAGAGGAATGTGATAAGAAATGAGACTCGATTAAACTGATACCTGATCATATCCCTTCACATATTGTATTAAGAAGTTGGATTTTTATCTTGTAGATAAGAACAAATGAAGAGTTTTAAAGAACATGACTTGACTTCATTTGTTCTTGAGAAAAATATTTCTAAATGTAATTTAGAGGATGAATTGGAGAAGGGCAGATGAGAGGCAGTTCTTTCAACATTAACATACTAAGGTCACTGCTTTCAGCTTTTTTCAACATGGTTGGTTTTTCTGGGTCAATTAAATATCTATAGGAATATTGAACTGACTGTTGTTAGCTAAGGAATCAAAGAACGGTAAACTGTTTGGAACGAAGGGTACCATAATTACTCGAATCAGAGACTAGTGCCACCTGCCTGGTTCTGCATTCCTGACACTACTGCTTCCTAACTTTGGTCCTTGAGCAAGTTATTTAATACATTTGTGGTTTGGTTTCCCCTCAGTCAAGTGGGAATGATAGTAGTGTACAAGTCAGGGCTAGAATTAGGATTAAATGTGTGTGTGTGTGTGTGTGTGTGTGTGTAACCATTTAGAACACATGTTTATAATTTGAAAATGTCTAGGGAAAATTTAAAGAGAATGAAGAGTACACTCTTTAATTGTTTTACCTTTTTGTCTCCCGTAGTTAAATAGTGATTTATCATTGAATAGAAGTTCTCACATCCTTAAACGCAGACATTGTCATATTTGCACCACTTAAAAGAAAGTGAAAAGAATCATTTACTTCAATGGCCTGATTTCCTTTTTAAATTTATTAGATATTCATGTTGTGATATGGTTTATATTAAAAATTCACTGTTTTTCTTTCCTGGTTTGAATCCTTAGTAGCATGATACATTAGACAAGAGTTTTAAGTAAGACAGCCTTTGATTTGTATTGTACCTCTTACTTACCAAGGATGCAGGCTAAAACAAGTTTTTTAACTTTTTTCTGCCTTGGTATCTTTATCTGTAAAAGTTGATTAATAAGACCAACCTAATAATTTTTCCCCAAGAATTAAGATAATGTAGGACATTTTCCTTTTTTTATAGGGAGTAAAGTTCTGGGGGCCAAGAGAATATAAGATACTAGGAATTGCGAGTCCTGGACAACTGCATTGAAATTTGAGAGGAATGTGATAAGAAATGAGACTCGATTAAACTGATACCTGATCATATCCCTTCACATATTGTATTAAGAAGTTGGATTTTATCTTGTAGATAAGAACAAATGAAGAGTTTTAAAGAACATGACTTGACTTCATTTGTTCTTGAGAAAAATATTTCTAAATGTAATTTAGAGGATGAATTGGAGAAGGGCAGATGAGAGGCAGTTCTTTCAACATTAACATACTAAGGTCACTGCTTTCAGCTTTTTTCAACATGGTTGGTTTTTCTGGGTCAATTAAATATCTATAGGAATATTGAACTGACTGTTGTTAGCTAAGGAATCAAAGAACGGTAAACTGTTTGGAACGAAGGGTACCATAATTACTCGAATCAGAGACTAGTGCCACCTGCCTGGTTCTGCATTCCTGACACTACTGCTTCCTAACTTTGGTCCTTGAGCAAGTTATTTAATACATTTGTAGTTTGGTTTCCCCTCAGTCAAGTGGGAATGATAGTAGTGTACAAGTCAGGGCTAGAATTAGGATTAAATGTGTGTGTGTGTGTGTGTGTGTGTGTGTAACCATTTAGAACACATGTTTATAATTTGAAAATGTCTAGGGAAAATTTAAAGAGAATGAAGAGTACACTCTTTAATTGTTTTACCTTTTTGTCTCCCGTAGTTAAATAGTGATTTATCATTGAATAGAAGTTCTCACATCCTTAAACGCAGACATTGTCATATTTGCACCACTTAAAAGAAAGTGAAAAGAATCATTTACTTCAATGGCCTGATTTCCTTTTTAAATTTATTAGATATTCATGTTGTGATATGGTTTATATTAAAAATTCACTGTTTTTCTTTCCTGGTTTGAATCCTTAGTAGCATGATACATTAGACAAGAGTTTTAAGTAAGACAGCCTTTGATTTGTATTGTACCTCTTACTTACCAAGGATGCAGGCTAAAACAAGTTTTTTAACTTTTTTCTGCCTTGGTATCTTTATCTGTAAAAGTTGATTAATAAGACCAACCTAATAATTTTTTCCCCAAGAATTAAGATAATGTAGGACATGGTTCTTAATACACAGTAAGCATTTCTAATTTGTTTTTATCTATTCATTTTAGAGTTTTTAAAGGTTAAACTAATGAATGTAAGTGAAAATGCTTTTCAAACTGTAAAAATGGAATACATGTATTAGTTACTATTATGTGCTATTTATGTAATGTCATATTTAACAACCTCTACTAGAGCCTCTAGCAGTTCCAGGGTCTACAAAATAAGTGTCTTAGGTAGATAAAGCTATTAAATCAGCAAGAAGTTATATTTATCTATTTAGTTATTGTCACACGTATGGGCAGTTCTGCAGCATTATCTTTGGACCTAACAGCATTATCGTTGGCATACTATCATAATGAAACCAATTAAGAGAATTTCAGTGTTATTGTCATATGACAATTCTTTGTCTCTTGGCTTTGTAGATTCTAATTGAATTAGAAACAGCCTTATTAGATGATGAGCCACATTGGTACAAACTCCAGACTCACGATGTTTCTTCATTGCCACTTCCCCGCCCGTCGCCATGTCTGCCACGACGGCAGCTCCATGGAGAGAGCCCAACACGGAGGTTGCAAAGTAAGCTTCCCGTAAAGTTTCTCATAAATTTGTTGAAATATCTCAAATGATATATATGCCATAAAATTTGAGGATCCCACTATGAGTATTCGCAGATGTCTATTCGTATTTTTATAGCTATCTTTGAAGCTTTTCAATTAGTACACTAAACTGAATGCACGTAAATACTCACTCATCACAGTGTGACACACAGTGAAGCAATTATGTTTTAGCTTTACCTCTTAAAATCTTAAGATTTAAAACGAGATAGTTAATGTCGTAGGATATCGTTGTATGGCTGTAGATACATGAAATTATGATTTCTATCTTCAATAAGCCACATACTTTATGAATATATAGAATAATAAGTATAGCATAGTGGTTGAAACTATGTCTGTGAACATTACTCAGACAAACTTGAGTATAGGTTTTTAGTTGTCTCACTTAATAGTTGTGTGGTAGGTCATCTCTCTCTGACCCCTTTTTTAAAAGCTTTAATTTTTTGAAAATTTCGTTATCTTTATCTGTAAAAGTTGATTAATAAGACCAACCTAATAATTTTTCCCCAAGAATTAAGATAATGTAGGACATGGTTCTTAATACACAGTAAGCATTTCTAATTTGTTTTTATCTATTCATTTTAGAGTTTTTAAAGGTTAAACTAATGAATGTAAGTGAAAATGCTTTTCAAACTGTAAAAATGGAATACATGTATTAGTTACTATTATGTGCTATTTATGTAATGTCATATTTAACAACCTCTACTAGAGCCTCTAGCAGTTCCAGGGTCTACAAAATAAGTGTCTTAGGTAGATAAAGCTATTAAATCAGCAAGAAGTTATATTTATCTATTTAGTTATTGTCACACGTATGGGCAGTTCTGCAGCATTATCTTTGGACCTAACAGCATTATCGTTGGCATACTATCATAATGAAACCAATTAAGAGAATTTCAGTGTTATTGTCATATGACAATTCTTTGTCTCTTGGCTTTGTAGATTCTAATTGAATTAGAAACAGCCTTATTAGATGATGAGCCACATTGGTACAAACTCCAGACTCACGATGTTTCTTCATTGCCACTTCCCCGCCCGTCGCCATGTCTGCCACGACGGCAGCTCCATGGAGAGAGCCCAACACGGAGGTTGCAAAGTAAGCTTCCCGTAAAGTTTCTCATAAATTTGTTGAAATATCTCAAATGATATATATGCCATAAAATTTGAGGATCCCACTATGAGTATTCGCAGATGTCTATTCGTATTTTTATAGCTATCTTTGAAGCTTTTCAATTAGTACACTAAACTGAATGCACGTAAATACTCACTCATCACAGTGTGACACACAGTGAAGCAATTATGTTTTAGCTTTACCTCTTAAAATCTTAAGATTTAAAACGAGATAGTTAATGTCGTAGGATATCGTTGTATGGCTGTAGATACATGAAATTATGATTTCTATCTTCAATAAGCCACATACTTTATGAATATATAGAATAATAAGTATAGCATAGTGGTTGAAACTATGTCTGTGAACATTACTCAGACAAACTTGAGTATAGGTTTTTAGTTGTCTCACTTAATAGTTGTGAGGTAGGTCATCTCTCTCTGTTTTACTTTCCTCATTTAGAAAATGGAAATAATAATATGTCACAGGACAGTTCGAAGAGTTCATCTCAGGAATAGAAACTGATACTCTTGTTGTGGTTGTTATCAGTGTTTGCATTTTATCCTGAATTATGTACAGTCCAAACTATAAAGTAGATTAATCCAGAGAATCTTACAGGAAACTCAGGAGTATTTTCCACATTGAAAATGGAAAATGGCATTGTTGGTTTGTTGTTTCGACAACTCAAGTTTGTGTTTTTCTGATAAATCTTTTCAGAAGTTTAAGTGGGTACTTTTTGCCTTAGATAATATTCATGGATCCATCATATTTCAGGTTTAGCCAGTTTTTGGCAAGTAATGTAGAGCTGATTGAGATAAACCAAATTTCAGAGGTGTAAATATGTGAGCATAGAGGGTGTGTTGTCATGGCTTCAATCATGGAAAGGATACTTGGCCATATAACAAATGACTCTAGTATAAATGGGTCACCCCCTTTCTGATGAATAGAAGACTAAATTACATATCAGAAGGCTGTCTGTTGAATAGAGAATTAGAGCAAAGCATTGCCTTTATGGAATAGTCAAGGAAATCATAGAGATTTATATTAACTTCTTTTTAAAATAATCTAATAACTAGAATTTTATTTCCATTGGATATAGTCTCTTAACCTTGGAGGGCATTAATGTAACATTAATTTTAGAGCACTCTCTTTTTTCAGCTTCCCCCAGGGTAAACACCCACCTACGTTTATTTGCTGTTGCCATCACAACATCATGTGTTGTAACTACATTATTCATGAAATTTGTGTGGACTAAATTTAGTGTCTGCTCTTTCTGACCACTGTAATGTCCTCAATACATTGTCTGTAAATCACAGTGTAGGATGATGAGGTACTACATGAAGGTTACTAGTATAATTCATTTTCTACTAACTCTTACACTTAAGGTTATATAGAATAATAAGTATAGCATAGTGGTTGAAACTATGTCTGTGAACATTACTCAGACAAACTTGAGTATAGGTTTTTAGTTGTCTCACTTAATAGTTGTGAGGTAGGTCATCTCTCTCTGTTTTACTTTCCTCATTTAGAAAATGGAAATAATAATATGTCACAGGACAGTTCGAAGAGTTCATCTCAGGAATAGAAACTGATACTCTTGTTGTGGTTGTTATCAGTGTTTGCATTTTATCCTGAATTATGTACAGTCCAAACTATAAAGTAGATTAATCCAGAGAATCTTAAAGGAAACTCAGGAGTATTTTCCACATTGAAAATGGAAAATGGCATTGTTGGTTTGTTGTTTCGACAACTCAAGTTTGTGTTTTTCTGATAAATCTTTTCAGAAGTTTAAGTGGGTACTTTTTGCCTTAGATAATATTCATGGATCCATCATATTTCAGGTTTAGCCAGTTTTTGGCAAGTAATGTAGAGCTGATTGAGATAAACCAAATTTCAGAGGTGTAAATATGTGAGCATAGAGGGTGTGTTGTCATGGCTTCAATCATGGAAAGGATACTTGGCCATATAACAAATGACTCTAGTATAAATGGGTCACCCCCTTTCTGATGAATAGAAGACTAAATTACATATCAGAAGGCTGTCTGTTGAATAGAGAATTAGAGCAAAGCATTGCCTTTATGGAATAGTCAAGGAAATCATAGAGATTTATATTAACTTCTTTTTAAAATAATCTAATAACTAGAATTTTATTTCCATTGGATATAGTCTCTTAACCTTGGAGGGCATTAATGTAACATTAATTTTAGAGCACTCTCTTTTTTCAGCTTCCCCCAGGGTAAACACCCACCTACGTTTATTTGCTGTTGCCATCACAACATCATGTGTTGTAACTACATTATTCATGAAATTTGTGTGGACTAAATTTAGTGTCTGCTCTTTCTGACCACTGTAATGTCCTCAATACATTGTCTGTAAATCACAGTGTAGGATGATGAGGTACTACATGAAGGTTACTAGTATAATTCATTTTCTACTAACTCTTACACTTAAGGTTTGTAGGCTCTTAATGCTAGCTACTATTGCCCTTTCTTACAGGACTGGCCTCTTCTCTATTTATTCCTATTGCTATTATAATAAAGAATAGGCTTAATGATTCTCAGCATTTGAAACTCTTAAATCTACTAATAATTGTCATTTTTTTCCTCCCTAGCTAAGAATAGTGTATGTGGGGTATGACAAGAATACTTTCTAGTTAGCTGTATAAATCATGGATTTTCATGTAATTAATTTAATAACTTTTGCAGACATTGATATTTTCCATCCTTACAATGATTCCTCTATTAAGTAACCATTAATAATATTAAATTTACCCGTAGATAAAATAATAACTGTGTTGTACTGTATGAGTCTCGTGACTGTCACTTAACTTCTTTTTCAATAGCTGAAATGTGTGACTGAATTTGGTGTTTTACCCCTAAAATATTATC
Source organism: Tragulus kanchil (assembly GCA_022376925.1). Taxonomy (NCBI): domain Eukaryota; kingdom Metazoa; phylum Chordata; class Mammalia; order Artiodactyla; family Tragulidae; genus Tragulus; species Tragulus kanchil. The sequence continues at coordinate 60,672,432 of JAIOJX010000002.1, forward strand.
ATAATTTATTAGCAATGTTTAGGCCTAAAGATAGATAAAAATAATATGATTAAGAAGATTAGGAAGTAACACTCAGGAATAGTCAGAAAGTTAAACATTACCATTGGCTAAGTGTATATTGCTCGTCAATCACAGGTTCAAGTTAGGAAAAGTATATGAATTATTTTAAAGTTTTATTGCTGAGAAAACTTCCTTTAAAGTTATTTGCTCCATGGAAAGGTCTGTATGGAATTTATTTACAAATATATTTAAATTGTCAAAGATCATATGATTAACATATTTGAGGGAACATATCTAAATGGGCTTCCCAGGTGGCTTAGTGCATAAAGAATCTGTGTCTTCTGCAGTGCAGGACTCAGGAGACAAGGTTCAGTTTCTGTGCTGGGAAGACCCCTGGAGGGGAGGGCACGGCAACCCACTCCAGCATTCTTGCTTGGAGAATAGTATGGACAGAGGAGCCTGGCAGTCTACAGTCCGTAGTCACTGAGTTGGAATGGCTAAAGTGACTGAGCATACAGCACATATGTATGAACAATTAACCATCAAAAGTGTATAGTAGTATGTGAACAACAAAACTCTGTAAAACCTTTAAAATAAAGAATAAAAATAAAAAAAAATAAAAATAAAAAAAATAAATAAATAAAGTGTATAGTAACCCCTTATTTATTCCGTACATCCACATAATCAGAGTTTTGTTGCTTCAGTCTCTGAAGCTTATGAATAGCATTTTGAAGCTATGAACTTAATAAAATGCACTTGGACATTGGCTGTTATTTAAAATGAATAAATGGTAATGTTGAGGTTCTTTTCTTTCCACTGATGATTTTCAGTTTTAAATTTGTAGATTCAGATTATTCAAAGGTGTATTTCGTTAAACAGATCTTAGTAATTTATCATTTAATAATATATTAAGAAAATAGAACTAAAGTGATACTATTGAAAGGTGTCAGATAAATGATGTCAGGTTTCATAATGAAAGTATTTTCAGGATTTCAACTTGTTGACAGGATTTGGGGTCAATACTTCTTTCAGTTCTCTTCCAAGCTGCCTTACTGCTTTCCTTTTTTGACAGCAGTTACATGTAGACCTGTTGTTACAAAGACTTGTTGACATTTTTTCCACAGGTTATTGAGTCTTTATTGTTGTTGTTTCATACTTTTTTCTCTCTTCCTCAGTTTTGATTATTTTTATTTCCTTCAAGTGGACTGATATTTTTTTCTACAGTGTACAATTTCCTGCAAAACCCATGCTATAAATTATCTTATTAAATGTGTTATATTTTTCATTTTAAGCTATACATTTGGTTTTCTTAGAATTTACTATACCTTCCTGTTCCCCTTGTTTTATTAAGCATATGTTTTATTAAATGTGTGTGAAAGTGTTAGACACTCAGTCGTGTCTGACTCTTTGCGACTCTATGCATTATAGCCCTCCAGCCTCCACTTTCCATGGGTTTCTCAGGCAAGAATACTAGAGCGGATGACCATTCCTTCTCCAGAGGATCTTTCTGACCCAGGAATTGAACCCAGGTCTTATGCATTGGGGTCGTATTCTTTACCACTGTGCCACCTGGGAAACCCATAGGTAGATAGATATAGATATATTAAAGGATGTACAGGATTAGATTATATATGCACATGTGGGGATATGTGTATATTTATATATATATATAATGTATACTTTATGTTCATATGTATAATCTTATAAATTTTTAATGTATCTATAGTATTTATTTTAAAGTATGCCATTTCCAACATCTTAGTCTTCTGTGGGCTTACTAACATATCTCTTTTTTTCTTTACTTAGGGGTCACATCCTATTTGTTTTATATATCTACTAATGTTTTGTGCACTGGACAGTGTGTTTAATACATTTTAGAGACTTTGAATTTTGAAGAATATTGCGGTTCATTTTAGCAAGCAGTGATTTTTCTGAAGTATCACTTAAAACGAATGGAAGATGTGTTAAGTTCTTCTTTTCATTCTGTTTTGAGCCGTTGTATAGCTCTAAGGTATAGTCTTTAGTTTGTGATTCTTATGTTTAAGCTGTGAACTCTAGAAAGAGTTCAAGATATTGTCCAACACCTGTAGTTAATTGGATTTAAACTCCAAACTCTATTCTACACAACAAGACATTGCTGAGAGCTCCTTGCTGCTCTTTTAGCCTTTCAGGTGTGGCTTTCTGCTGGGTTTCTTCTTGTTTTTTCTCTCTGCAGTTTATAGTTTAGGCAAGAATTCTGAGAACCATTAGGTGTAAATTTTTGGTCTCTTCTTTTTCTGTCACCCTCCTTTCCTGGATTTTCCTACAGTTCTAGCTGTGCTCACAACTCTGAATTCTGATCTTTGGCTTCTCAGCCTTGTTAGACTGAGGATTTTTGCTGAGCCGAAATTCCTTTGCAATGAACCATATGGAGAAGGCTGTTAGGGAAAACTGGTTAAACAGATGCTTTTCTTATTTGAAGTGTTAGACACTCAGTGTGTCTGACTCTTTGCGACTCTATGCATTATAGCCCTCCAGCCTCCACTTTCCATGGGTTTCTCAGGCAAGAATACTAGAGCGGATGACCATTCCTTCTCCAGAGGATCTTTCTGACCCAGGAATTGAACCCAGGTCTTATGCATTGGGGTCGTATTCTTTACCACTGTGCCACCTGGGAAACCCATAGGTAGATAGATATAGATATATTAAAGGATGTACAGGATTAGATTATATATGCACATGTGGGGATATGTGTATATTTATATATATATATAATGTATACTTTATGTTCATATGTATAATCTTATAAATTTTTAATGTATCTATAGTATTTATTTTAAAGTATGCCATTTCCAACATCTTAGTCTTCTGTGGGCTTACTAACATATCTTTTTTTTTCTTTACTTAGGGGTCACATCCTATTTGTTTTATATATCTACTAATGTTTTGTGCACTGGACAGTGTGTTTAATACATTTTAGAGACTTTGAATTTTGAAGAATATTGCGGTTCATTTTAGCAAGCAGTGATTTTTCTGAAGTATCACTTAAAACGAATGGAAGATGTGTTAAGTTCTTCTTTTCATTCTGTTTTGAGCCGTTGTATAGCTCTAAGGTATAGTCTTTAGTTTGTGATTCTTATGTTTAAGCTGTGAACTCTAGAAAGAGTTCAAGATATTGTCCAACACCTGTAGTTAATTGGATTTAAACTCCAAACTCTATTCTACACAACAAGACATTGCTGAGAGCTCCTTGCTGCTCTTTTAGCCTTTCAGGTGTGGCTTTCTGCTGGGTTTCTTCTTGTTTTTTCTCTCTGCAGTTTATAGTTTAGGCAAGAATTCTGAGAACCATTAGGTGTAAATTTTTGGTCTCTTCTTTTTCTGTCACCCTCCTTTCCTGGATTTTCCTACAGTTCTAGCTGTGCTCACAACTCTGAATTCTGATCTTTGGCTTCTCAGCCTTGTTAGACTGAGGATTTTTGCTGAGCCGAAATTCCTTTGCAATGAACCATATGGAGAAGGCTGTTAGGGGAAAACTGGTTAAACAGATGCTTTTCTTATTTGAAGGGTCATATTAGCAATTTCTGCTTGAATTTGTCTGTTCTTTGGTATTGTTAAACAGTTTTGTGTTAAAACACACAGAATTTAGAATCATTACTGACAGGAGAGTTAATTTGATATAAGCTGCCTCTCATTCTCAGATGTAAAACTCTTCTGTTTTTTCTATTCATTTTAATTTGAGGATAATTGCTTTAAAATGTTGTGTTGGTTTCTACCCTACGTCAGCATGAATCAGCCATAGGTTCTACACATGTCCCCTCCCTCTTGAACCTCCCTCCCTCCTCCTAGCCCATTCCACCCCTTTAGGCTGTCACAGAGCACCAGGCTGAACTCCCTGCATTATATAGCAACTTCCCATTAGCTATCTGTTCCACACATGGTAATGTATATACTTCATACTCTCAGTTCGTCCCACACTCTCCTTTCCCTGCTATGTCCATAAGTCTAGAACTCTACTTTTTTTTTGACCTCTTTTATTGTTTTTTTTTTTTTTAACATTTATTTATTTATTTATTTTTTGCAGGGTAGGGTCAGGAGGGAGGGGGGGACAGGTGGGCCGCTTCTGTTGGTCTTTCATTTGTCTATTTTCATCCATCTTTGTTCTTTGGCCCGTGTGGGCCTCCCATCACGGTGGCCTCTGTTGTCGCAGAGCACCAGCTCTGGGCGCATGCGCTCCAGAGCTCCGACTTGGTAATTGGACACATGGGTCCAGCCGCTCCACTGCACGTGGGATTTTCCCAGGCCAGGGATCGAACTGGCGCCCCTTGCACTGCAAGGCGGTGTCCTTACCCACTGGACCACCAGGGAAGCCCCTTTTATTGGTTTTTTATTTACTCATTTTCATCCGTCTTTATTCTTTGGCCTGTGTGAGCCTTCCATTGTGGTGGCCTCTCTTGCTGCAGAGTACTGGTTCTGGGCACATGTGCTCCAGAGCACTGGCTTGTAATTGGACACACTGGTCCAGCCACTCTGTGGCACATGGGATCCTTCTGGGCCAGGAATTGAACTGGTGCCCCTTGCATTGCAAGGCAGACTCTTTACCCACTGGACTACCAGGGAAGACCTAGAACTCTACATTTCTATGTAAAGTCTTTACTGACATATAGAATTCACATGGAAATATGTATAAATTGCAAGTATACTCATGGGTCAATTTTGACAATGTAAGCACAACATGAAACTAGCACCCACATCAAGAAATAAAGCATCACCAGTATCCTTCCTGCCTCTCTCTTGCTCTCTTCCAGTAATGATTCCACTGTCAAGATAACAGATATCGTAGAATACTTTTACTTATTTTTAACTTCATATAATTGGAATATTCATATATGAATGCTTTAAAATGTTGTGTTGGTTTCTACCCTACGTCAGCATGAATCAGCCATAGGTTCTACACATGTCCCCTCCCTCTTGAACCTCCCTCCCTCCTCCTAGCCCATTCCACCCCTTTAGGCTGTCACAGAGCACCAGGCTGAACTCCCTGCATTATATAGCAACTTCCCATTAGCTATCTGTTCCACACATGGTAATGTATATACTTCATACTCTCAGTTCGTCCCACACTCTCCTTTCCCTGCTATGTCCATAAGTCTAGAACTCTACTTTTTTTTTGACCTCTTTTATTGTTTTTTTTTTTTTTAACATTTATTTATTTATTTATTTTTTGCAGGGTAGGGTCAGGAGGGAGGGGGGGACAGGTGGGCCGCTTCTGTTGGTCTTTCATTTGTCTATTTTCATCCATCTTTGTTCTTTGGCCCGTGTGGGCCTCCCATCACGGTGGCCTCTGTTGTCGCAGAGCACCAGCTCTGGGCGCATGCGCTCCAGAGCTCCGACTTGGTAATTGGACACATGGGTCCAGCCGCTCCACTGCACGTGGGATTTTCCCAGGCCAGGGATCGAACTGGCGCCCCTTGCACTGCAAGGCGGTGTCCTTACCCACTGGACCACCAGGGAAGCCCCTTTTATTGGTTTTTTATTTACTCATTTTCATCCGTCTTTATTCTTTGGCCTGTGTGAGCCTTCCATTGTGGTGGCCTCTCTTGCTGCAGAGTACTGGTTCTGGGCACATGTGCTCCAGAGCACTGGCTTGTAATTGGACACACTGGTCCAGCCACTCTGTGGCACATGGGATCCTTCTGGGCCAGGAATTGAACTGGTGCCCCTTGCATTGCAAGGCAGACTCTTTACCCACTGGACTACCAGGGAAGACCTAGAACTCTACATTTCTATGTAAAGTCTTTACTGACATATAGAATTCACATGGAAATATGTATAAATTGCAAGTATACTCATGGGTCAATTTTGACAATGTAAGCACAACATGAAACTAGCACCCACATCAAGAAATAAAGCATCACCAGTATCCTTCCTGCCTCTCTCTTGCTCTCTTCCAGTAATGATTCCACTGTCAAGATAACAGATATCGTAGAATACTTTTACTTATTTTTAACTTCATATAATTGGAATATTCATATATGAATTTTGTAGAAATGAGATTACACAATATAACTCTTTTTAACATGTGACTTTATCTCTTGCCACTGTGTTGTATTCATAAGTATTGCATATAATTGAAATTGTTTATCATTTTCATTGCATATACAGTTTCTTTCTATAAATATACATCAGTATATCTTAGGTTGGTTATAAAAGCTGTTTGCCTAGTGAATTCTTTTGCTTTGGTCAGAGGTAATAACTATACAAAGGAGTTGAATATCTTGATTTCAAAGTGTGACTTAAATTGTTTACAAATTCTGACATACTGTTGTTTATTAGCAGCCTTCTAAGAAGTTTATAATGTGTAGATATTTAGTTATAATCACTAGTTTGGGGAATTTAATTGCTTAATTAATTTTAAAAATCTAGTTTATTGATAGTTTGCTTTCAGAATTTGACTCTTCGTAAAAGTACTTATGTGAACCTTCTTGCTTATGGCTTAAGTGAACCTTCTTGCTTCTGGCTTTGTAAAGTGTTCTTCATTTTCTGTTTGAAAGAATGCATACATTATTTGTAATTTTTTGCTATACATGTTTAGAAGTATTCACCATTTATGTTACTAGGGTTGTCAATTTCTTTGTAAGTGATGATTACATTTTCAGTTTATCTACTAGATTTCAAACTATTCAGAAGTTTATGCCTTCTGTGTCAGCTTTGTTAAGTTGAATTCTTCTTGGAATTTGAATGTTTCTTCAATTCTGAAAAAAATTACTTGCACTAAATTTGTTCATAATAGTCTGTTTAATGTCCATTGAATTTGTAGTCATGTCCTCTTTTCCCTTATGGTGGTAATTTGCTCCTTTTCCTTTTGTTGTTCTTGGTCAGGTTTGCTGATGAGCTTTCAATTTTACTAGTCTTTTAAACAGTAAACTTTTTGTTTGTTTACCTTTTAGGCTTTAGATATTCTTTTCCATTGATTTTTTTGCGGGTGGAGGGGGAGGTTGCTGGTTGGGGAGGGAGGGGGACAGGCGGGCCACTTCTATTGGTCTTTCATTTCTCTAGTTTCATCTGTCTTTGTTCTTTGGCTCCTGTGAGCCTCCCATCGCGGTGGCCTCTGTTGTCACAGCGCACCGGCTCTGGGTGCATGCGCTCTAGAGCTCCGGCTTGGTAATGGGACACATCAGTCCAGCCACTCCGCGGCACGTGGGATCTTCCCAGGCCAGGGATGGAACTGGTACCCCTTGCACTGCAAGGTGGTGTCCTTACCCACTGGACCACCAGGGAAGCCCTCTATTGATTTTTTTCCTATTATTTGTGTCCTTTAAGTTTATTAGTTTCTCCTCACTTCTTCAGAAGGATTCATAGATAATTTTTAATATGGTGTGATAATGTTATTGTGCTTTCATGTTTTAGGAATATATGTTTAAATTTCCACACTTTAGGGATTTTCTAGGATTTTATAAAATATTGAAATTGAACATAATTACCCTCTTTGAAGAATATTCACTTTGAATAATTGCAATCATTAAAATTAGATGTTTGTTTTATGGTGTGGTATATAATCAATTTTGATAATTTTTCTTTAAAAAAATGTTTGTGATAGTTTCATACATGTTTAACACGTTAAGTTTATTGGGTTTATTAACTTTGTTTTTCAAATATTCTGGGTTTTTTTCTGATTTTTTTGGTCAGATTATTCCATCAGTTATTGAGAGCAGTATATTAAAATCTCCATATGTGATTGTGGACTTTTCTCCTTTGTCACTGTTTGTTGTATATATTTTCAGGATATGTTCCTCAGTGCGTACAGAGCTAGATTGGTCGTATTTTTTCCTAATAGTCTGTTTAATGTCCATTGAATTTGTAGTCATGTCCTCTTTTCCCTTATGGTGGTAATTTGCTCCTTTTCCTTTTGTTGTTCTTGGTCAGGTTTGCTGATGAGCTTTCAATTTTACTAGTCTTTTAAACAGTAAACTTTTTGTTTGTTTACCTTTTAGGCTTTAGATATTCTTTTCCATTGATTTTTTTGCGGGTGGAGGGGGAGGTTGCTGGTTGGGGAGGGAGGGGGACAGGCGGGCCACTTCTATTGGTCTTTCATTTCTCTAGTTTCATCTGTCTTTGTTCTTTGGCTCCTGTGAGCCTCCCATCGCGGTGGCCTCTGTTGTCACAGCGCACCGGCTCTGGGTGCATGCGCTCTAGAGCTCCGGCTTGGTAATGGGACACATCAGTCCAGCCACTCCGCGGCACGTGGGATCTTCCCAGGCCAGGGATGGAACTGGTACCCCTTGCACTGCAAGGTGGTGTCCTTACCCACTGGACCACCAGGGAAGCCCTCTATTGATTTTTTTCCTATTACTTGTGTCCTTTAAGTTTATTAGTTTCTCCTCACTTCTTCAGAAGGATTCATAGATAATTTTTAATATGGTGTGATAATGTTATTGTGCTTTCATGTTTTAGGAATATATGTTTAAATTTCCACACTTTAGGGATTTTCTAGGATTTTATAAAATATTGAAATTGAACATAATTACCCTCTTTGAAGAATATTCACTTTGAATAATTGCAATCATTAAAATTAGATGTTTGTTTTATGGTGTGGTATATAATCAATTTTGATAATTTTTCTTTAAAAAAATGTTTGTGATAGTTTCATACATGTTTAACACGTTAAGTTTATTGGGTTTATTAACTTTGTTTTTCAAATATTCTGGGTTTTTTTCTGATTTTTTTGGTCAGATTATTCCATCAGTTATTGAGAGCAGTATATTAAAATCTCCATATGTGATTGTGGACTTTTCTCCTTTGTCACTGTTTGTTGTATATATTTTCAGGATATGTTCCTCAGTGCGTACAGAGCTAGATTGGTCGTATTTTTTCCTAATAGACTGATAATTTTACCATTACAGAGTGTTTCTCTTTGTCTAGGAATAGTTTTTCCTTAAGACCTTCTTTGTTTGATGTTACTCTTGCTGCAGTTGCTTAAATTTTGGTTAATTTTTTGGTATGGTATGTATTTCTCAATCCTTTTATTTCCAGCTGTCTGTGTACTTACGAGATTTGTCTAGTGAAAACAATGTAAACTTGCTTTTCTAAAATCCACTAGGCAAAACTTACCTTTAATTTGGGTCATCTATACATTTATATTTAATTTCTTATAAATTTTGCTTAGTATTTTATGCATTATTTATTTTTGTTTTTTTTTTCCCTTTCTTACTATCTTTCCTTTCTTTCCTGTCTTTCTTACTTTCTTTGAAAATCTACATTATTCTAATGACATCAACAACTATTTAGTTACTTGTTATATTTATGGTGCTTGACATTGTGATTGATCGAAGACACATTATGCTTAAGGTAGCAAGTAAACCCATTATTTACAAACTTGTATGTGATACACTTTAAAAAAGTGATGTTTAATCTGACTTAGGTACCATTTTTGGTAGTCAAATAGCTTTCATTCCTTCCCCTTACCTACTCGCAACTGTCAGCGAGGTTCTAGAAAACCCTGAACAAGGACAGCCTTCGGGAAAGACCCATTGATTTTTATTCCTTTGAGCTTCACTGATACATAGAGCACAGCGGTTTCTGAAACCAAGTCTATGCCTAGCCATTTTTACTAATGCCGGTTGCTGTGGCGCTTAGCATCTAGCCTTCTGAAGTACGACCTGTAGCTGCTATCCTGGAATTCTAAAATATCACTGGATTCTAGAGAGGCCCTGGAGCCTGGGTTCCTATTATTGCCAAGGCTCTTTAACCTTGTCTCCTTACAGATTCTGCCAGTTCTTGTCCTTTAGCACGGCTTACCTTCTTCTAGCCGTCTATACTCCTCTTTCTTTTCTTTCTAGTAACCTCATTAGAATAGCTCCATCTCTCATAGCTTTCAGTCCTGAAAGATAGATCTGCCTAATTCAAAGAAACACAAAAGTCTATAATAAAACAGTTCCTATCCCTGTATGTGGTCAAACCATACTTAATTTTTAACTTTTTATAGTTTTTAAAATCATATACAGGAAGGGGATTTGTAAAAATAGAAATTGTAAGCTTTGGGGAAGTGCTATAGTAATTTAGAAACATGAGAGAATAGGACAAGTTGTGATGAGCATTTTAGCTAGATCTGAAAAGAATAAGTAGAATTTCGGAAAATGTATTGAGAGAAATGAACAGTAAGTTTGGGAAGGTAGAGACATAAGGGAAATCAGGCTAAGAATTGGGAGATTTTTAAAATAGAACCTGAGGGTAGAAGAATGAAAGAAATAACACAATAACATCTTAATATGATTTATTACTTCTTGATGTGCTTGCAACTTGGGAAAAAAATGTACTTTGAGGGGAGGGAATTCTCTTCATTGTAGAATATAAACAAATGCCTACCTTGCCTGTAAATATAGACTCGTGTATTTCAGGACTGGTAAAAAAAGAAAATCACATAAGACTACCTCTGAATTTATAATTGATGTAATTATATAAGTGACTCAAAAACATTGTGATTGATCGAAGACACATTATGCTTAAGGTAGCAAGTAAACCCATTATTTACAAACTTGTATGTGATACACTTTAAAAAAGTGATGTTTAATCTGACTTAGGTACCATTTTTGGTAGTCAAATAGCTTTCATTCCTTCCCCTTACCTACTCGCAACTGTCAGCGAGGTTCTAGAAAACCCTGAACAAGGACAGCCTTCGGGAAAGACCCATTGATTTTTATTCCTTTGAGCTTCACTGATACATAGAGCACAGCGGTTTCTGAAACCAAGTCTATGCCTAGCCATTTTTACTAATGCCGGTTGCTGTGGCGCTTAGCATCTAGCCTTCTGAAGTACGACCTGTAGCTGCTATCCTGGAATTCTAAAATATCACTGGATTCTAGAGAGGCCCTGGAGCCTGGGTTCCTATTATTGCCAAGGCTCTTTAACCTTGTCTCCTTACAGATTCTGCCAGTTCTTGTCCTTTAGCACGGCTTACCTTCTTCTAGCCGTCTATACTCCTCTTTCTTTTCTTTCTAGTAACCTCATTAGAATAGCTCCATCTCTCATAGCTTTCAGTCCTGAAAGATAGATCTGCCTAATTCAAAGAAACACAAAAGTCTATAATAAAACAGTTCCTATCCCTGTATGTGGTCAAACCATACTTAATTTTAACTTTTTATAGTTTTTAAAATCATATACAGGAAGGGGATTTGTAAAAATAGAAATTGTAAGCTTTGGGGAAGTGCTATAGTAATTTAGAAACATGAGAGAATAGGACAAGTTGTGATGAGCATTTTAGCTAGATCTGAAAAGAATAAGTAGAATTTCGGAAAATGTATTGAGAGAAATGAACAGTAAGTTTGGGAAGGTAGAGACATAAGGGAAATCAGGCTAAGAATTGGGAGATTTTTAAAATAGAACCTGAGGGTAGAAGAATGAAAGAAATAACACAATAACATCTTAATATGATTTATTACTTCTTGATGTGCTTGCAACTTGGGAAAAAAATGTACTTTGAGGGGAGGGAATTCTCTTCATTGTAGAATATAAACAAATGCCTACCTTGCCTGTAAATATAGACTCGTGTATTTCAGGACTGGTAAAAAAAGAAAATCACATAAGACTACCTCTGAATTTATAATTGATGTAATTATATAAGTGACTCAAAAAACTAGTTTGGCGTTCTGCTTAACAACAGGGTACAGCAGATCCTCAGATAATACGTTTGAAATAGAGAAAGGCAGAATAAACTTAGATCAGCTTAATCTGTCATTAATCCATAATGTCTAGATCATTCAAGATGCAAGAAGGATATGAAATCATACTTGTATCATAGTGTTCTTGAGAAAAAAAGCATTATGTATTGTCAATGCAGAGCATACTCTTATAGAAAACATGTTGTTACATCTGGACTCTGTTCCCAAGAACAGTTTCATGATTTAAGAGTTACCTTTGAAGAATACAAACAGCAGAATGACATAAAGTGGGGATAATGTTCCAAAAATATTTTCTTTGCTAAATATATACCCGTTCTAAATTCTAGGGTTTGGATATGTTATATTAATATGCATTTGCATAGTGGGGCAAATAAATATGATTATGAATATCATCAATCTAAATATTTAATAAAAAGTATTTGATATGATACAAAGATGCCGACAGAGAATTTTAAAGCTAACGATAATGTTAATCAAATCAGCATGTAAAATACTTTTTGCACATAAATATTTGTTTGGGTTTACAATTATGTTACTTTTTAAGGAAATATTGTGTAACAATTTATATAACAATTAAAAATTATGTTTATTGTTGTTCAGTCGCAAAGTCATGTTTGACTCTTTGCAACCCCATGAATTGCAGCACACCAAGCAAATGTTATAACAATTAAATCTTCTATAAAGTAACACGTTGTTTATATATTTATTTACTGTTATGCTTTTTCTATAGTTTTTTGCTTCATGCCTTGGGATTCCCTCTTTTTTTTTTTTTTTAAAGATTTATTTATTTATTTTGGGCGGGGGTCGGGTTGGGGAGGGAGGGGAGCGGGCGGGCCACTTCTATTGGTCCTTCATTTCTCCATTTCATCCATCTTTGTTCTTTGGCTCCTGTGGGCCTTCCATCGCAGTGGTGTCTGTCGTTGCAGAGCGCGGGCTCTGGGCGCATGTACTCCAGAGCTCCGGCTCGGTGATTGGACACATAGGTCCAGCCGCTCCACGGCACGTGGGATCTTCCCAGGCCAGGGCTCGAACCGGCGCCCCTTGCACTGCAAGGCGGTGTCCTTACCCACTGGACCACCAGGGAAAGCCCCGGAATTGCCTCTTTATTTGACAATATTGAAGTATCAGTTATTTACATGGATATATTTTTGTTTAGTTTTTAAAATATTACTTTATCTTGTGCCTTTTTTCTTGTTTAGAAAGATTGTTGTACCTTTATGTCTTCTTCTTTTCATTGTCTTTGTTTTTTCGGATAACAATTATTCTTACTCTCAAAGCTGTCTTTTGCCTTGTGGCTTAATAAGAATTTTCAACATCTTGAAGAGTCATCATTCTTTTTTGCTTTGTTTACTTTAGTAAGTTCCTCTAGGATTATTTCTTCTGGTTATATTTTAATTTCAGCATGGTTAACAATTCTTTTCATTGGTATACTTGAGATAAAGCCAATTGTATATACATTTCTTCCCTTCACATACAGTGACTTTGGTAGCTAGAAGTTTTCTCTATGGGAGTTTTTACATTATGGGAACAAACAAATGTTACAAATCAAGGATTTTTCCCTGCAGAGAGATGTCCAACCTTTACCAGCACACCAATGCCTTATACTATATACTTAAACTAGTCTCAGAATTAACAAAATTTAAAATTTAAAGGACTAGAAAAACACAAAAGAATATTTAACCAAGCTAATATATAAAAGTAATAGAAGGAAACAGAAAAGATTATCAATTGATTTTAAAAATTTATGATATAGTGTATCTTAAATGAAAATGTTGTAACATAAGTTTGAAATCTAATAGAGAAGTAGTGTTTCTCAAGTGAATGAGTATTTTGTTGTTTTCTTAAAATCCTAGTTTAATCTAGTTGATTCAGTGTGTTGTTAATTTATGAAACTAGGCCCTTGATAAAATATTAATAACATTTATTTAGCTCCATTTTATCTGGTTGCTACAATTTTATATTTATATTACTATGAAATTCTTATAATGTCCAGAATATAATTTTTTCCTCAAAATATTTTATATGATTCCAACAACATATAGATTACCACTGGGACAGATTAATTGCGTATTGTAATGCCTAGTTTACTACGTCTCTATTTGTTAAAGTTTAGAATCAAGTCATTGAAATTTAAAAATTTTAATTAAACGTTAGAAACTAAGCTTCTGTAATAACTAGGAACTCTATTATTTTCTTCTCTTGTAATTTATTGTCTTTTGTCTAATAGCATAGACGTGTCAGGGTGAATACTAGATACTAGTTTTTTCTAGATAATTTGACATATTTTCACTACGTAGTATATTTTTGGATTTAGAGTTCATAACATTCCTTTAAGTTTTTAATGTATATTCAGATGATGATTTATATATCTTTAAATGTAAAAACAATGTATTAATATTGTGCTACCTTTTGAAACCTGAGAAATGTTTAGAAATAAGTGAATCTAACTAACTTGTACTTTGCTTACTTACCTGTGATGATTTCTACAGATTATGTTTTTTATTGAGTGAGAATGTAAAAATAGGCTGTTCTTTATGAATTTTCAAAGTCTTCTTACAAAATGAAATCATTTTTAAGATACACTTCTTCCAGAATCAGAAGTTCCATAATTAATGTTTCTCTAAAATCCCTTCAATTTAAGCTTGTTAATTGATTCTCCCATGCCAAATTTCTGTGTGTAATGGTTATTTCTTACATTTCATGGTATGTTTATATGACCACACAGTATAAAATACAGAAATCCATATGTAACCAAGCTAATATATAAAAGTAATAGAAGGAAACAGAAAAGATTATCAATTGATTTTAAAAATTTATGATATAGTGTATCTTAAATGAAAATGTTGTAACATAAGTTTGAAATCTAATAGAGAAGTAGTGTTTCTCAAGTGAATGAGTATTTTGTTGTTTTCTTAAAATCCTAGTTTAATCTAGTTGATTCAGTGTGTTGTTAATTTATGAAACTAGGCCCTTGATAAAATATTAATAACATTTATTTAGCTCCATTTTATCTGGTTGCTACAATTTTATATTTATATTACTATGAAATTCTTATAATGTCCAGAATATAATTTTTTTTCCTCAAAATATTTTATATGATTCCAACAACATATAGATTACCACTGGGACAGATTAATTGCGTATTGTAATGCCTAGTTTACTACGTCTCTATTTGTTAAAGTTTAGAATCAAGTCATTGAAATTTAAAAATTTTAATTAAACGTTAGAAACTAAGCTTCTGTAATAACTAGGAACTCTATTATTTTCTTCTCTTGTAATTTATTGTCTTTTGTCTAATAGCATAGACGTGTCAGGGTGAATACTAGATACTAGTTTTTTCTAGATAATTTGACATATTTTCACTACGTAGTATATTTTTGGATTTAGAGTTCATAACATTCCTTTAAGTTTTTAATGTATATTCAGATGATGATTTATATATCTTTAAATGTAAAAACAATGTATTAATATTGTGCTACCTTTTGAAACCTGAGAAATGTTTAGAAATAAGTGAATCTAACTAACTTGTACTTTGCTTACTTACCTGTGATGATTTCTACAGATTATGTTTTTTATTGAGTGAGAATGTAAAAATAGGCTGTTCTTTATGAATTTTCAAAGTCTTCTTACAAAATGAAATCATTTTTAAGATACACTTCTTCCAGAATCAGAAGTTCCATAATTAATGTTTCTCTAAAATCCCTTCAATTTAAGCTTGTTAATTGATTCTCCCATGCCAAATTTCTGTGTGTAATGGTTATTTCTTACATTTCATGGTATGTTTATATGACCACACAGTATAAAATACAGTTGATAATCTTTAGTATGCGGGGAAGGCCTATTATAATTTTTAAATTGTATATACCTTCTCTAATTTGTGCTTCTCTTTTAGCCTCTAACTGTTTCATTTAATACGTGAATTTTTAGTAATTTAGATTTGAGGTATCTTCCTTCATTATTTAACTCTGAATTAGTATGGCCTTTTAAATTTTTAAGTGAAAATGTTAGACAACAGTCTGTAGTGTGAAGCAGAAATTAGATTTTAATATTCCTGTTGCATGTAAAGAGTTTTACATTTATTTTGACATTTTTTTTCCAGATAAAGCCTTATGCTCATATAATTCAGGTAAATTTTAGCATGCACAGTGTTTAATGCATGTATTCGTATGCACAGTTGAATTGGTTTGTTGTTTTGTGCTTTGTCTGGCTATTGTGCATACGTAAAATTCCTAAACAAAATGTTACTAGCTTCCTTTCTCTACCCATAGAACTTTGCCAGTATTTCCCATGTTGACATCTTTATTCTTTAATTATTATTAAAACCTTCTGTTGAAATATAGTGATTGGTGATTTCAGTGTGTCTAATCTTGTCTCGTTTAGTATGGTATTAATTCATCAATGGAAATGTGTTTTAGTGTATGTTGTGCTATCATATGCACTGTTCCAGAACTTTTGAATAGATATGGTATAATTTGCTCTACTTTTGATTTATGGAGGAATAGTGTTAAACCTTCTAAGTATGTTGAATTTACACATAAAACTGCAATATTTGCTGTATTTTTATTTTAGCCATTTTTCATATCTTTCAAGGAAAACTGGATAGATTTAGGATTTTTTTTTTTTTTTTTGGCCTCTTCTATTGGTCTTTCATTCATTTCCATCTTTGTATCTTTGTTCTTTGACCTGTGTGGCCTCCCATCGCAGTGGCCTGTCTCATTGCAGAGCACCGACTCTGGGTGCATGCACTCCAGAGCTCCAGCTCGGTAGTTGGACACATCCATCCAGTCACTCCATGGCACGTGGGATCCTCCCAGGCCAGGGCTCGAACCGGCGCCCCTTGCACTGCAAGGCAATGTCCCTACCCACTGGACCACCAGGGAAACCCTGATTTAGGAATTTTTACTCCAGTGTATTATGACTTTTAAATTCATACATGTACAGAGTGAATGTCAAGCTATTTAAACAGATGTCAAGGTTTTTAACTGGTTACTGAGATTTCTCTAGGCTTTAACAATTTTCATAAAGTATTTTAAAATATATTTAGTCTAATGAACTTTATACTAAAAATATTATCTTATTGAATAAGATTAGGAAAAAATTATTTAAAAACCACAGGAATAGTAGACTGAACTTTCATTCCCTTAATGAAAACGAGGTAAATGAGGAGCACTTACTGTTTACAACCAGATTTGAATAAAGGAGACTGGACCGTCCTTCCCACCTTAAACAATAATAAAACTGGACAAGAGCATGAAACAGCTGTTAGAATAGCACTACTCATTGGTTAACTGCTAAGAGAACCTTAAGAACCACTAAGAGAACTATTATGAGTTGATCCTACCCTTGCCTAACCCTCTTTAGGAGAAGATCGTGCACACAGCCTAGTAAGAGGAATCCTGATGGAATCTATAGCTTCCTTGGGATAGAGAAATGGAGCTTAATTCAAGCTGAATTAAGAAGGCTAGAGTTCACAGAACAGACTACTAGAAAGGAGAGAACTATACAGAAAGGGAACTCAAAGACCCACCGAAGGTCTTTCTCAAGTGTTCAGCTGAGTTTGATCAATGAATAAATGAAGGAATCTACCCAACGTTGGGGATGGAACCACCCAAAAGGATTAGAGATAACTGTACCTGAGAACAGTGTCTGTGTTTTTTTCCCCAGTGAGTCTGGAAACATCAAGTTTCACAGGACATTCTGTTGATTATGCAAAAATGTCTGACTTCAGTAGTGGAGAATTGTTAACCCTAGCCTGAACACTCTATAATGTTAAAAAAAAATTAAAGCAAGAATGGAAAGATACAAAGTGTTTCTAAGTAAGAAGATTCCATGCCGAAGAAAGCTTAAGGATACTTAGAGGAATGTAAAAACATCCAACGCACAACAGTGTAAAATTCACAATGACTGGCATCCAATTAAAATTATCAGGCAAAAACTGACGAATATTGAAAATGGGACACTCCAGAGCTCCAGCTCGGTAGTTGGACACATCCATCCATCACCCATGGGGGACCCCAGCCAGTGCTCGAACTGGCGCACCTTGCACTGCAAGGCAATGTCCCTACCTAATGGACCACCATGGAATCACTGATTTAGGAAGTTTTACTCCAGTGTATTATGACTTTTAAATTCATACATGTACAGAGTGAATGTCAAGCTATTTAAACAGATGTCAAGGTTTTTAACTGGTTACTGAGATTTCTCTAGGCTTTAACAATTTTCATAAAGTATTTTAAAATATATTTAGTCTAATGAACTTTATACTAAAAATATTATCTTATTGAATAAGATTAGGAAAAAATTATTTAAAAACCACAGGAATAGTAGACTGAACTTTCATTCCCTTAATGAAAACGAGGTAAATGAGGAGCACTTACTGTTTACAACCAGATTTGAATAAAGGAGACTGGACCGTCCTTCCCACCTTAAACAATAATAAAACTGGACAAGAGCATGAAACAGCTGTTAGAATAGCACTACTCATTGGTTAACTGCTAAGAGAACCTTAAGAACCACTAAGAGAACTATTATGAGTTGATCCTACCCTTGCCTAACCCTCTTTAGGAGAAGATCGTGCACACAGCCTAGTAAGAGGAATCCTGATGGAATCTATAGCTTCCTTGGGATAGAGAAATGGAGCTTAATTCAAGCTGAATTAAGAAGGCTAGAGTTCACAGAACAGACTACTAGAAAGGAGAGAACTATACAGAAAGGGAACTCAAAGACCCACCGAAGGTCTTTCTCAAGTGTTCAGCTGAGTTTGATCAATGAATAAATGAAGGAATCTACCCAACGTTGGGGATGGAACCACCCAAAAGGATTAGAGATAACTGTACCTGAGAACAGTGTCTGTGTTTTTTTCCCCAGTGAGTCTGGAAACATCAAGTTTCACAGGACATTCTGTTGATTATGCAAAAATGTCTGACTTCAGTAGTGGAGAATTGTTAACCCTAGCCTGAACACTCTATAATGTTAAAAAAAAATTAAAGCAAGAATGGAAAGATACAAAGTGTTTCTAAGTAAGAAGATTCCATGCCGAAGAAAGCTTAAGGATACTTAGAGGAATGTAAAAACATCCAACGCACAACAGTGTAAAATTCACAATGACTGGCATCCAATAAAAATTATCAGGCATGTAGAAGAGAGTCATAAAAGGACGTGAATTAATCAAATTAAATAAGAACTACTATGAATGTTGGGCTTCACTGATGGCTTAGCTGTAAAGAATCCAGCTGCAATGTAGGAGACACAGGAGATGTAATTTTGATCCCGAGAATCCCATGGTGGAGGAGCTTTGCGGACTGCATGACTGAAGTGACTGAGCATGCACACACACACACACAGACACACACACACACAGACACACACACACACACACACACATAGAGTATAGATGTTATAATTAGTAGTCAAGAATATTAGACAGTAATAGAAGTGATATCCATATGTTAAAATTGTTAAGTACAAACATGGAAGATATAAATGGATCCACATCAACTATCTAGAAATGAAAAACTGCAACATCTAAAACGAAAATATACTAAGTGGCATTAATGATGAACAGTCAGAGAATAACATTAGTGAACTTGAAGAGACAACAATAGAAACTATCAAAGAGAAGCATAAAAAGGAAAGAGCATTGGAAATAAAATAACAAGCATCAATGAACTGTGAACATCTTGAAGCTACCTAGTATAAATCCTTGTAGGAGAGAAGAGGGGAAACAAAATTATTTGAAGAAATAATAGCTGATCAATTGTCTTAATTTGATGAAAACCTATAATCCAACATATCTAGGAATGTCACTGCACTCCAAGCACAAAAACCATGAGTAATATACCAAGGCACATTGAAATTAAGCCCTTTAAAACTAATAGCAGATATAGCATCTTACTGCATTGAGAGGAAACAAACTCAACATGTCACTCAAGAGTAAAGGTAAAGATGACTGTAGATTTTGTTGGGGATGGAACCACCCAAAAGGATTAGAGAAAACCTGAGAACAGTGTCTGTGTTTTTTTCCCCAGTGAGTCTGGAAACATCAAGTTTCACAGGACATTCTGTTGATTATGCAAAAATGTCTGACTTCAGTAGTGGAGAATTGTTAACCCTAGCCTGAACACTCTATAATGTTAAAAAAAAATTAAAGCAAGAATGGAAAGATACAAAGTGTTTCTAAGTAAGAAGATTCCATGCCGAAGAAAGCTTAAGGATACTTAGAGGAATGTAAAAACATCCAACGCACAACAGTGTAAAATTCACAATGACTGGCATCCAATTAAAAATTATCAGGCATGTAGAAGAGAGTCATAAAAGGACGTGAATTAATCAAATTAAATAAGAACTACTATGAATGTTGGGCTTCACTGATGGCTTAGCTGTAAAGAATCCAGCTGCAATGTAGGAGACACAGGAGATGTAATTTTGATCCCGAGAATCCCATGGTGGAGGAGCTTTGCGGACTGCATGACTGAAGTGACTGAGCATGCACACACACACACACAGACACACACACACACAGACACACACACACACACACACACATAGAGTATAGATGTTATAATTAGTAGTCAAGAATATTAGACAGTAATAGAAGTGATATCCATATGTTAAAATTGTTAAGTACAAACATGGAAGATATAAATGGATCCACATCAACTATCTAGAAATGAAAAACTGCAACATCTAAAACGAAAATATACTAAGTGGCATTAATGATGAACAGTCAGAGAATAACATTAGTGAACTTGAAGAGACAACAATAGAAACTATCAAAGAGAAGCATAAAAAGGAAAGAGCATTGGAAATAAAATAACAAGCATCAATGAACTGTGAACATCTTGAAGCTACCTAGTATAAATCCTTGTAGGAGAGAAGAGGGGAAACAAAATTATTTGAAGAAATAATAGCTGATCAATTGTCTTAATTTGATGAAAACCTATAATCCAACATATCTAGGAATGTCACTGCACTCCAAGCACAAAAACCATGAGTAATATACCAAGGCACATTGAAATTAAGCCCTTTAAAACTAATAGCAGATATAGCATCTTACTGCATTGAGAGGAAACAAACTCAACATGTCACTCAAGAGTAAAGGTAAAGATGACTGTAGATTTTGTACTGGAAACAGTGTGAATACTCAAAACATACCAATCTAGAATTTATACCCATTTATATTTCTTTCAAAAATGAAGGAAAAATTAAAAAAAATTTTGCAAATGTACAACTGCTAAAAGAGCTCATCACCAGAAAACTTGGGCACCACCATAACAAACGTTACAGAAAATCGTTCAAGCAGAAGGATGATACCAGACATAGATATAGAATATAAATGAATATAAAGGAATGAGGGGGTTTCCCTGGCAGCTCAGTTCGTAAAGAATCCACCTGCAGTTCAGGAGACCCAGGTTCTGTCCCTGGGTGGGGAAGATCCCTGGAAGAGGAAATGGCAAACCACTCCAATATTCTTGCCTGGAAAATCCCATGGACAGAGGAGCTTGGCACGAGGCCCGTGAGGTTGCCAACAGATAGACATGACTTAGTGGCTAAACCACAACCAAAGGAGTGATAAACACCAGAAAAGGTAACTTCATGGATAAATATATAAGACTTTTTCTTGTCCAAATATAATCGACTGTTAAAACAAAGCTAGCAATACATTACAGGTTGGAAATCCTTGTGAATTACATGACAATAGCACACAAAGGTTAGAAGAAGTAAAATAGAAGTGTATGATTCTAGTGCTTTTATAGTATACTATATGAATGTTAATATATGAATTGAAAGGAGATTATAATAAGTATGTGTACCTAAAACCACAGAACAAAGGGTTATAGCTAATAAGCCAGGAGAAAGGAGAAAACAGAACCAGAAAAATAACTATTTTATCCAAAATAACACAGAAAAAGAGAAATTGGAACAAAGGAAGAAACAGAAAATAAGTAGCAAGTTTTCCCAGCATTATAAAGTTAACTCAGAATATACCAATGTAAAACTTAAAATTATAAAATCCCTGGTGGCACAGTGGTAAAGAGTCTGCCTGCAAGTGTAAGAGCTGACAGTTTGACCTCTGGGTCAGGAAGATTCCCTGGAAAAGAAAATGGCAACCAACTTTAGTATTCTTGCCTGGAGAATTCCATGGACAGAGGAACCTGGCAGGCTAGCTTTTTAAATTTTTCCATGGATCTTCAAAGAGGCAGACATGACTAAGCATACACACACAAAAATTAAAATTATAAAACTCTTAAGAAAAAACTTTGTTACCTTGGGTTAAGCAGACATTTCTTAGAGCCCCCAAATTGTGTTCCATTAAGTAACAAACTAATAAGTTGGATTTCCTCAAAATAAAACAATTTTTTCTTTAAAGGACACTATTAAGATAATGAAGTATTTGCAAATCATATATCTGATAAAAGTGAAAGTTGATCAGTTGTGTCCAATTCTTTGTGACCCACGGACTAGCCATGGAATTCTCCAGGCAAGAATACTGGAGTGGGTAGTGTTTCCCTACTCCAGGGGACCTTCCCAAGCCAGGAATTGAACCCAGATCTCCTGCATTGCAGGCAGATTCTTTACCAACAGAGCTACAAGGGAAGCCTGTATCTGATAAAGGACTTATATATAAAATATATTAAGAGCTGTCAAGATTCATCAGTAAGAAAAACAACCAATATAAATTGGATAGAAAACATGAAACACCATTAAATAAGATATAGGGATGGAACATAAATACTTGAGAAGATGGTTAGTCTTCAGAGAAATGCAAATGAGATACTATTATCCACTTATTTCAATAGCTAAAATGGAAAAGCCAGTATATGCTTATGTATTGGGGATGATGGGAAGTGACTAAAAACTCGCATATATTGCTTGTGGAAATGTAAAATGTTAACAGTCTCTTAGGAAAATACTTTCACAGTTTCTAAACTGTTAAACATACATCTACTATATAACCCAACCATTCCACTCCTAGGTATCTACCACACTGAAAGTGTATATCCACACAGCAACTTGTGTCTGAGTGCACACTGCAGTTTTATTTGTAATAACCAAATAATCGAAATACCCTTCAACTGAGAAACGGCGAGATGATCTGTGGTATAGACATAAAATACTCTCTGATAAAAGAATAGTGTTGTTATACACTACAACGTGGTGGAATTTCAGAACAGCTGTATCAAGTGAAAGAAGACAAACAAAAGGAATATATATCGTGTGTTTCCATTTCCATACAGTTCTATTAATTGCAAATTAATGTATGATAGAAAATTAACAAAAGAAAAATAACTGAATAGATGCAGTTAAGAAAACTGACATTATCAGGAACAGATTTGAAATAAACAGTAGCATAATGGAAGAGATAATTTCAAACATAGTTGATACTAATAATATCAGTTACGTTATTGGAACTATATTGAAAAGTATACTCCAATAACTGATAATGTAGACATATTGTCAAAAAATTCCTAGAAAAATAGTATTGATGAAAATTGATTCAGTAAGATAAAAAATTTGAACATTCCTGCAACCACAAATATTATTAAAATGTTGAAAGTTAAAGTAAAACTGTTTAAAATAGAAAACCTACTAAATCCAGTTACTTTTTACTGGTGATTTACAGTTTTTAAAAATTTTGGTCTTTTTTTTATCTATTTATTTTCCATGATTGATAGCATTCTAGGATATCTGATAAAGGACTTATATATAAAATATATTAAGAGCTGTCAAGATTCATCAGTAAGAAAAACAACCAATATAAATTGGATAGAAAACATGAAACACCATTAAATAAGATATAGGGATGGAACATAAATACTTGAGAAGATGGTTAGTCTTCAGAGAAATGCAAATGAGATACTATTATCCACTTATTTCAATAGCTAAAATGGAAAAGCCAGTATATGCTTATGTATTGGGGATGATGGGAAGTGACTAAAAACTCGCATATATTGCTTGTGGAAATGTAAAATGTTAACAGTCTCTTAGGAAAATACTTTCACAGTTTCTAAACTGTTAAACATACATCTACTATATAACCCAACCATTCCACTCCTAGGTATCTACCACACTGAAAGTGTATATCCACACAGCAACTTGTGTCTGAGTGCACACTGCAGTTTTATTTGTAATAACCAAATAATCGAAATACCCTTCAACTGAGAAACGGCGAGATGATCTGTGGTATAGACATAAAATACTCTCTGATAAAAGAATAGTGTTGTTATACACTACAACGTGGTGGAATTTCAGAACAGCTGTATCAAGTGAAAGAAGACAAACAAAAGGAATATATATCGTGTGTTTCCATTTCCATACAGTTCTATTAATTGCAAATTAATGTATGATAGAAAATTAACAAAAGAAAAATAACTGAATAGATGCAGTTAAGAAAACTGACATTATCAGGAACAGATTTGAAATAAACAGTAGCATAATGGAAGAGATAATTTCAAACATAGTTGATACTAATAATATCAGTTACGTTATTGGAACTATATTGAAAAGTATACTCCAATAACTGATAATGTAGACATATTGTCAAAAAATTCCTAGAAAAATAGTATTGATGAAAATTGATTCAGTAAGATAAAAAATTTGAACATTCCTGCAACCACAAATATTATTAAAATGTTGAAAGTTAAAGTAAAACTGTTTAAAATAGAAAACCTACTAAATCCAGTTACTTTTTACTGGTGATTTACAGTTTTTAAAAATTTTGGCTTCTTTTATTTTTTTTTATCTATTTATTTTCATCCATGTTTATTCTTTGTCCTGTGTGGGCCTCACATTGCAGTGGCCCTTCTCATTGCAGAGCACCGGCTTCGGGTGCATGTGCTCCAGAGCGCCTGCTCATCATTGGACACACTGATCTAGCCGGTTTGGGGCATGTGGGAGCTTCTCTCACCAGGGATTGAACCGGTGCCCCTTGCACTGCAAGGTGGACTCTTTACCCACTGGACTACCAGGGAAGCCCTGATTTACACTTTTAACCAGCTGTCTTAATCTAATAAAATTTTGGCTTATAATATAAATAAAGTAAAAATATTCTAAACTCATTTACAAAGTTAACCTTTCATACCAGAATTCTCCAAAGCCACTCCAAGAAAAGAAATTTATAAGTCCATTTCATGCTTAAAAATAAACCAAAAAGCTATAGAAAAATAACAAAGCAGACATCCCTGGTGGTCCAGTGATGAAGAGCCACACTTCCGGTGTAGGAGCCATGGTTCAACTCCTGGTTGGGGAACTAAGATCCCCCATGCCATGTGATGGGCATAAAAAAAAAGGTAAATTAATTTCAAAAGTTTTATAAAAATTTGTCAATATGATTAAGCACATTTCCACAATAAGAGCAGTACTATATTCATTTTCAATAATGAAGATAAAAAATGTTTGATAGAATTCAATATAAATTCAGTCATATCTATTAGCTACTTATTAATTAGGAATTTCAACTTGATAGACTATAAATATCTATAGGAAGTCTTATCTTAAATTGCCAATGATAAATTGTTTTAAAACCCAGAGAAGAGAATATTAATGGAGGTCTTAGTGCATAAGATAAAAGAATTTAGAAAGTTTTAGGATTCAAAGGATAAAAAATAATGCTTTCAGTTGACATGATTGTTTACCTCAAACATTAAAAAAAATCTATAGGCAAATTGTGGTTTATCAGGAAGGCTGCATCTAAGATTAACATATAAAAGTCAATTGTATTTCTTTACTCTAGTATCAAGTAAAATGAATAAATTTTAAAAGTTGTACCTTGTAACAGTCACAATATCCAACTATCTATGAATGAATCTTCCCAAAAGTTGTGTAAAAATTACTACTATGGGAAAACATTTAAAACTTTTATTAAGACATAGTATGGAGCACCTGAATGATTATATTGCCATAACCATTGAGAAGAAGTCTCAACATTATTATCATTTTCCTTATTTGACCTAAAGATTCCTTTCAGTTCTAATCTTATCAGATACCTTTATAGAATATGATGGTCAGATTCTAGGCATACAGAGAACTAAAGGACCAAAAATAGTTAGACAGCTTCTCATGGGGGCAGAGAGGAGGTGATTGTTTGATCAGATAACATCATTTGATGTATTTGACATGGTATACAACTCTGTTATGGGAGTTAAGTCAGTCAGTAGAATAGAAGGTCCATGAGCAGTCTCTTATACAAGACTGTCTTGTATATGGATATGACATACCATGTCAGGACCAGGAGGGGGAAACAGGCAATTTAATTAAAGTGTTGGGGGAAAAATATTATATATAAAGAAAAATATTAAATTAAATCCTCTATCTTGCAACAGGTATAAAAGTATTAAGTCTAGATGGATTAAGAACTTAAATACTACATAAATTAACATTCATTCAGGAAGCTTAAGCACTATTAGAATTATAGAATAAAATATCTATAGGAAGTCTTATCTTAAATTGCCAATGATAAATTGTTTTAAAACCCAGAGAAGAGAATATTAATGGAGGTCTTAGTGCATAAGATAAAAGAATTTAGAAAGTTTTAGGATTCAAAGGATAAAAAATAATGCTTTCAGTTGACATGATTGTTTACCTCAAACATTAAAAAAAATCTATAGGCAAATTGTGGTTTATCAGGAAGGCTGCATCTAAGATTAACATATAAAAGTCAATTGTATTTCTTTACTCTAGTATCAAGTAAAATGAATAAATTTTAAAAGTTGTACCTTGTAACAGTCACAATATCCAACTATCTATGAATGAATCTTCCCAAAAGTTGTGTAAAAATTACTACTATGGGAAAACATTTAAAACTTTTATTAAGACATAGTATGGAGCACCTGAATGATTATATTGCCATAACCATTGAGAAGAAGTCTCAACATTATTATCATTTTCCTTATTTGACCTAAAGATTCCTTTCAGTTCTAATCTTATCAGATACCTTTATAGAATATGATGGTCAGATTCTAGGCATACAGAGAACTAAAGGACCAAAAATAGTTAGACAGCTTCTCATGGGGGCAGAGAGGAGGTGATTGTTTGATCAGATAACATCATTTGATGTATTTGACATGGTATACAACTCTGTTATGGGAGTTAAGTCAGTCAGTAGAATAGAAGGTCCATGAGCAGTCTCTTATACAAGACTGTCTTGTATATGGATATGACATACCATGTCAGGACCAGGAGGGGGAAACAGGCAATTTAATTAAAGTGTTGGGGGAAAAATATTATATATAAAGAAAAATATTAAATTAAATCCTCTATCTTGCAACAGGTATAAAAGTATTAAGTCTAGATGGATTAAGAACTTAAATACTACATAAATTAACATTCATTCAGGAAGCTTAAGCACTATT
The DNA here is from genome assembly GCA_022376925.1 of Tragulus kanchil. Lineage (NCBI taxonomy): Eukaryota > Metazoa > Chordata > Mammalia > Artiodactyla > Tragulidae > Tragulus > Tragulus kanchil. The sequence continues at coordinate 60,699,436 of JAIOJX010000002.1, forward strand.
AGAATTATAGAATAAAATATTTATTATGAAGATTACATTTTACAGAATTGTAGGATAATCTGGGACTTCCTTGCAAGAAGGTTTGTAAAAGTGTAACTGAAGAATCTGAGTTAAGTTATTTGCCAGAGACCACAAGATGGATTAGTGAAAAGGAGAGAATTCCATTCTGTAGGAATCGTAAAGTTACCATTGTTCATAGGTCAAGTTGGAAAGAAACCATGCATGGAAGCCAGGTTAATCAAGGAAAACTCGGACCTATTATTGAGGACAAATGAGAACCACTACCCTTGATCTTGCTGGTGGCTGACAGAAGAAGCTGGTGTCTTTTCTGAGCAGCTACAGATGTGTTTGGCACAGGCCTGGAGGAAAAGAAGGAGAACCAGCAGGAGCCAGAGAAGCATCTGAAATCCTAGAGGTGGTTATGTCACACCTATTACAAGAATCAGGAAAAATTGAAAAGAGAACCTAAAAAACCACATAGTGAAATCTCCCAGAAATTTGAACTATGTGGTAAACCAACTTGAATTAATAGAAAATATTTCCAACAAATAGAGAACGTAAATGCTTTTCATCTACAGGTGAAACATGTGTACTTTTGCTACTGGATTTTAATTAATATATTCATAGGATATAAATTCAAAAGTGTATATCGTATTTAAAAAGTCCATTGCCCCTATTTTTCAAACGTCTAATACCTAGTTCTTCCATGAATGAACCATTGTTACCAGTATCTGTATTTTTGCAGAGATATTCGATGCATACACACTTTTTCTAACATATTCTGTGCGCTCTGCTTTATTTTAAACTTCTTTTAGTATTACAATTAAAATTATAACATGTGCTCTTAACAAAGTAATATTAACATTGCCAGCTTTTTCCCCAACTGAAAACATTAAAATCTAATTTACAACCTGACCCCTATCATTTAAAACCATTTAACATGTTACTGCTAGAATTTTACATTTGCTTCCAAATTAGTAATTATTATAATTACTGTCATTTTGTTCTTTTGGAGTTTATTTATATTTATCTGAATTTTTGCAACTCTCTCTGCTCTCCTTTTTTCCCCCTCCTTTTCTTCTGGAATAAATTTATCTACTTTGAGGTACACATTTTTTTCAGAAGTTCTTCCAATAAAGAACTGGAAATAGGCTTTGATTCTCTGGCTATATTTTTATTTCTTCCTTCCTGGTAGAAAACTTAGCTAAATATAAAATTCTAGAATGACTTTTGTTTTCTTCTGAAGAATCTTTTGTTTTTCTTTAGAAGAATCTGAGTAATGTTATTTTGAGAATGTTATTGCAGTAACTTCTGGTTTTCAACATTGTAGGGAAATCTCCCCATTTAAATTGTCTTTAATTTTTAGCAGTTGTTATGAATTGAATTGTGTTCCCCAAAATATGTATCTAAAAGTCCTAACCAATGCCTTCAGCTGTGGTTTATCCACTTTATATGGATAGCTACAGATGGGAAGGTGAGGAAAGAAGGAGAACCAGCAGGAGCCAGAGAAGCATCTGAAATCCTAGAGGTGGTTATGTCACACCTATTACAAGAATCAGGAAAAATTGAAAAGAGAACCTAAAAAACCACATAGTGAAATCTCCCAGAAATTTGAACTATGTGGTAAACCAACTTGAATTAATAGAAAATATTTCCAACAAATAGAGAACGTAAATGCTTTTCATCTACAGGTGAAACATGTGTACTTTTGCTACTGGATTTTAATTAATATATTCATAGGATATAAATTCAAAAGTGTATATCGTATTTAAAATGTCCATTGCCCCTATTTTTCAAACGTCTAATACCTAGTTCTTCCATGAATGAACCATTGTTACCAGTATCTGTATTTTTGCAGAGATATTCGATGCATACACACTTTTTCTAACATATTCTGTGCGCTCTGCTTTATTTTAAACTTCTTTTAGTATTACAATTAAAATTATAACATGTGCTCTTAACAAAGTAATATTAACATTGCCAGCTTTTTCCCCAACTGAAAACATTAAAATCTAATTTACAACCTGACCCCTATCATTTAAAACCATTTAACATGTTACTGCTAGAATTTTACATTTGCTTCCAAATTAGTAATTATTATAATTACTGTCATTTTGTTCTTTTGGAGTTTATTTATATTTATCTGAATTTTTGCAACTCTCTCTGCTCTCCTTTTTTCCCCCCATCCTTTTCTTCTGGAATAAATTTATCTACTTTGAGGTACACATTTTTTTCAGAAGTTCTTCCAATAAAGAACTGGAAATAGGCTTTGATTCTCTGGCTATATTTTTATTTCTTCCTTCCTGGTAGAAAACTTAGCTAAATATAAAATTCTAGAATGACTTTTGTTTTCTTCTGAAGAATCTTTTGTTTTTCTTTAGAAGAATCTGAGTAATGTTATTTTGAGAATGTTATTGCAGTAACTTCTGGTTTTCAACATTGTAGGGAAATCTCCCCATTTAAATTTTCTTTAATTTTTAGCAGTTGTTATGAATTGAATTGTGTTCCCCAAAATATGTATCTAAAAGTCCTAACCAATGCCTTCAGCTGTGGTTTATCCACTTTATATGGATATAGAGTCTTTATTGAGGTAATCAAGTTTCCATGTCTGAGGTCATATGGGCGAACACTAATCGAACATGGCTGGTGCCCCTGTGAAAAGGAAAGTTTGGACCTGGAGACATGCACAGAGGAAGAAAATCTGAAGACATTTAGAGAGAAGATGAGTCTGTGACTGGAGTGATATACTGCAAGTGAAAGAATGCCAAAGATCATGGGCAGACACCAGCAGCGGGAAGAAACAGGAAGGATTCTTCTAGGGAAGACAGTGGGCATATCCAAATGAGCATGGCACTGATGCCCTGACTTGGAGCTTCTACCCTCCAGAACTGTGAGACGATGCATTTCAATTGTTTCCAGCTGCACAGTGCTCAGTACTTTGTTACAGCAGCCATGTGAAGTGAATACAGTGGTGTGGTGTGTTTTTGGGCATACATATTTTATACATTTCTTGTTAAATGTATTCCTAAGTATTTCATGTGTTTAGATATCCTTGTAAATGAGAGTGGTTTTGGAAACAGGTTTCTAATTGTTCATTGTTCATTTTTGTATGTTGACTATTTATCCTGAGTTTCACGAAATTCATTTATTAGTCTTAATAAGTTTTTTTTTTGTAGTTTCCTTAAGATTTTTAATTTACATGATCATGTTACACCTTGCTTTCTGTATGCCTTTTTATTTTTTATTTATTTTTTTCGCCTCTAAGTTATCATTCACTTTTCATCCATCTTTATTCCTTGGCCTATGTGGGCCTCCCATTGCAGCGGCCTCACTTGCTGCAGAGCACTAGCTCTGGCACTAGCTGTATGCACTTCTGAGCACTGGCTGGTCATTGGACACACTGACCCAGCCGTTCCTTGGCATGTGGATCTTCCTGGGCCAGGGTTTGAACTGGTGCCCCTTGCTCTGCAAGGCAGACTCTCTACCCACTGGACTACCAGGGAAGCCCTCTATGCATTGTATTTATTTCCCTTTGTTGTCTTTTACTGTCATGAAAATACAGTATTGAATTATTCTTTGTCTTAGGGGGAATCCATTCTGAATTTCATAACTAAGGGTTATGTTAGCTATTGATTTTTTGTAGATGTCCTTTATCAGTTTGGAGAATTTTCCTTCTTAGCAATTTCCTAAGGCATTTTATCATGAATGGGTGTTAAACTTTTTCAAATGATATTTATGTCTATTAAAATAATTTTAAACTTGTGTGTATAAATGAAACAGCTTCAGTACATATTTATGAAGAACAAGAGAGAAAAATCAAGAAATTTACCACCATTGAACCTAACTCTGAACCTAAAATTAAATGAATTCATATTCTTCTCTAATATATATGAAACATTTATAAAAATTATTATTATACTCTTCAGTAATTCATCTTGGACTGATTTCAAGGAACTGATATGATATAGGCTATTATTTCAACTAGAGTGTTACTATATCAGTTTTTAAAGAAAGATAAATTGTACACATAGATTTGATAAATATTAAAAGTATGCATACTCTAAAGAACATTTTTCTAAAGATCAGTTATTTCTGAGGCTGTCATGGATTTGTTCAGTCAGTAGTGTCTTAAATTTAATCACATATGGAAATATCTTATAGATCCAATAAGAAATATTTAATGAATATATTATATACACATACTTGTGTAATGCAAAAAAGTCCTCGGGGAAGAATAATTATGTTAACAAAGTGTTCACAGGTTGAAAATTACAATGTACTCGTCCATTATTTTTCAGTAAAAAGAATAATCAAATAAAAATAGAAGAAAAGAAAGTCTTAAAAATAAGAGCAAAAATAAATAAAATAAACAATTTCTAGTTAGAGTTATGGAGCCCAACATTTAATCCTTTAAGTGAATTACAAAATAAACTTGTAGTGTAATATAGCAACAGAATAAAAAAGAGGTATAGTTAGTATTCAACTGGTGATATCATTGGTATATCAGAAAATAGTTTATAAAATAAAATTAGAAACATAGTAGCAAGCACTTTGAAAACTTAGACAAAGTGAACAAATGCTTATAAAATATTCAATTTACTACACCTTGAATTAATAACTCATTTTACATCAACCAAAAAGTAGAATTAGTAATTTAAAATATTCCCACAAAATAAATGCCAGGCCATGGTAATTTTATAAATGCGTTCTATCAAAATTTTATAGAACAGATTTTTTAAATGTACACAAGTTCTCACAGAGAATAAAATAGAACTACTTCTCTAAATTTAGTTGTGCTACGATAACCTTCAGTCTGAACTAAAAGGTTAGTAAAAGGAAGGAAACAGACCAGAAACAATTGTATATAAAAGTTGAAAACAATTTATGAAATATCACTGAACTTATGAAACTTTCCTCAATCTGATAGGATGTAAATTTAGCAGATATCACTGTTAATAGAGAAATATTAGAAAAATTATGTTTCTAAAATTAGAATTTAGAAAGAAATGGTGAAAATTGTTTATTTCTTTCTAGTATTTTATAGCATAGAAAGAAAAGAAAAAAGATATCAGGATTGGGGAGAAAGTTTGCCTCCGTGGCAAAATTCTAACTGAACCATTAGAAAAAAAGGAGGGGGCAGTGGTATCCCAAGTGACTCTGTGGTAATGAATCTACTTGCCAGTGCAGGAGATGTGGGTTCCATCCCCGGATATTAGGAAGATCCTCTGGAGGAGAAAATGGCAACCCACTCCCAGTATTCTTGCCTGGAAAATTTGGTGGACAGTGGAACCTGGTGGACTACAGTCCATATGGTTGCAAAGAGGTGGACATGACTGAGCCACTGAGCACACGTGCCTGGTTAGTGCAACTAACAAGTGCTACAAAGAAAAAAAAGACTTTACAAGTGGGCTGTTTAACATTATTTTACAATAAAGTTGCATTTCTGTTTATGAACAATTAAGTTAGAAAAGATAATTCTAACAATAGTTGTAGTAGCAATAAAAATGATGATACAAAGGATAAATCTAACAAATATGGAAAATTTGAGGGTCCAAAGTTAAAAATTTCATAGAGAGATCTTAAAGAAAACTTGAATGACAAGGCTAGGAAAACAATGCTGTACAGTATGTCATTTCTCCCTGAATTGATGTTCTGTTTCAGTGTATTTCAAATCAAAATCCCAGTAGGATGTTTTTGTGCTTTTGATTATCTGAATCTAAAATGGAAGAGTGAAAGAGAAAGATCAAAGATGTGAATAATTAAGTGAAAGATTTGCATTTCAATATATAACATTGTAATAAGGAAGACAGTGAGTTTTTGGTTTATAGTCAGCAGGTACAAGGAAGACAAGTAGAGCACCAAACAAGTCCTAGCAGATAGAATACATTTATTTATAACCAAAGCAACATTGCAGATCACTGTGGGAGAGAATGATTAAATAAACAATGCTGAGATACGTGTTATTCATATTAAAAGTGAAGTTGCGTCCATATTTCATATCATCCACAAAGTCAGCTCAAGATGGACAAGGATATAATTACACAAAGCAAATATTTTTAAGCTTTCAGAAGAAAATAAGAGTATCTCTATGCTTGTATACCAACTCAGGAAATTTCTTAAAGAAGGCCCTGCCAACATTAATTTTAAAAGAAAAGACTGCTATATTCACTGCTATTAAACTTAAGTACTTGAGTTCATCAGAATGTGAAAAGACAAGATCCACATAGATAAAGCATAACTGCAATATGATTAACTTCTTTAGAATTATAAAAATAGATCAAGACTTCCATCAGGAAAGTAATCAAGATTAGAAAGGCAGCAGTGTTTACAAAGCACCTTTATACCTTACCTCCTACTCACACCCTACCAGCACACACAGGATAGCTCATATAGGCTGATAAAACGGACTTCATCTTTTGTTTGTGCCATTCTTTTTTTTGTTTAATTTTGGCCTCTTTTATTGTTTTTTTTATTTGTTTGTTTTCTTCCATCTTTATTCTTTGGCCTGTGTGGGCCTCCCATCGCAGTGACCTCTCTTGTTGCAGAGCACTGGGTCTGGGCACATGCGCTCCAGGGCGCTGGCTCCTAATTAGACACACCAGTCCAGCCATTGCACAGAAGGTGGGATCTTCCTGGGCCAGGGATTGAACTGGTGCCCCTTGCATTGCAAGGCAGACTCTTCACCCACTGGACCAGCCGGGAAGCCCTGTTGGTTCCATTCTTATCTTAGAGGTGGATCTGATCCTTGACTGATACAAAAAGGATTAATCTTTATGTCAGTGATTAGTGGCATATTGAACTAATCACTGCTTTTTCCTTGATCCTTTACAAGGTGAAATATTATCACCAGCTGAGCAATTCTTAAGTCTCTTCTCAATAGTCTCATCTGTGTTATCCTTCCTTTCTCACAAGTTTATTTAGAATATATGTCCTAATGCTATAAATTCATTTGTGACCGTTCTGTTGAGGTGTTGTCTGATAACTGTAGCTTCCATACCGACTGGTGCTATAAAGATCCCCTGGAGAAGGACAGGCAACCCACGCCAGTGGGAAATCCTACTGGACAGGATCTTGGAGGGCTGCAGTTCATGGGGTCACAAGAGTCAGACACAACTTAGTGACTAAACAAGAGCTTTGGATTCAACTGGGTCTAAAACTTTATGACATATGGATTTAAAAGGAAAATCATGAAATTAATTCAGTTGGACCACATGACCAAAAAAATAAAAGGTATCTACATAACCATTAAAAGGAGAAAAACAAGAACTGCTGTTTCTGTCAAAAGTAGACTCTCCCTGTCCCAAGAGGGCAGGGTACAACAAACTAAATAAGAGAGCGTATTACTAGAGTGAAATTGCAGATGTTGGAAGGCATTCCTAGAACGTTTTAATTATTGCTGTTTTACACAATATGAGCTGTCAGTATTTTATAAACCTTACAGGAAAAAATTTATTTTCTGATAACAGAGTTTAGTCTCTGTAATGAGTAATGTGTTGTGTAACTAGACAGACAAAACAAGTCCTCTTGAAATAGCAACACTGTCTTCATTTATCATTAAATATTTTCTGACACCAAGAACAACTGTTTTAGTAAAAGATTCTCTTATGTAAGGTGTGCCTATTCCTGAGACACATGCTAGAGAAAAGATAAATTAAAAATTATAATGTGTTAACTTTTATATGTGATATATGTCATAATTAAGTGTGAAGACAATCTGCTTTAGCCATTTAGCCAACCAAACTCTACTTAATTTAATTTCATTTTACCACAACATGATTAACATTTTTAAAGTTTTGTTTCAGATTTGTTCTGTAAGGCAAACACACATAGGACTATTGAATTATAATAATTATTATTATTCTGTCTTAGATTGTTTCCTTGAAAATATAACACAGTTCACAATGTGTAAGTCAGTTTGATGATACTGTAGCTTCCATAGGAAACACCAGCTGAGCAATTCTTAAGTCTCTTCTCAATAGTCTCATCTGTGTTATCCTTCCTTTCTCACAAGTTTATTTAGAATATATGTCCTAATGCTATAAATTCATTTGTGACCGTTCTGTTGAGGTGTTGTCTGATAACTGTAGCTTCCATACCGACTGGTGCTATAAAGATCCCCTGGAGAAGGACAGGCAACCCACGCCAGTGGGAAATCCTACTGGACAGGATCTTGGAGGGCTGCAGTTCATGGGGTCACAAGAGTCAGACACAACTTAGTGACTAAACAAGAGCTTTGGATTCAACTGGGTCTAAAACTTTATGACATATGGATTTAAAAGGAAAATCATGAAATTAATTCAGTTGGACCACATGACCAAAAAAATAAAAGGTATCTACATAACCATTAAAAGGAGAAAAACAAGAACTGCTGTTTCTGTCAAAAGTAGACTCTCCCTGTCCCAAGAGGGCAGGGTACAACAAACTAAATAAGAGAGCGTATTACTAGAGTGAAATTGCAGATGTTGGAAGGCATTCCTAGAACGTTTTAATTATTGCTGTTTTACACAATATGAGCTGTCAGTATTTTATAAACCTTACAGGAAAAAATTTATTTTCTGATAACAGAGTTTAGTCTCTGTAATGAGTAATGTGTTGTGTAACTAGACAGACAAAACAAGTCCTCTTGAAATAGCAACACTGTCTTCATTTATCATTAAATATTTTCTGACACCAAGAACAACTGTTTTAGTAAAAGATTCTCTTATGTAAGGTGTGCCTATTCCTGAGACACATGCTAGAGAAAAGATAAATTAAAAATTATAATGTGTTAACTTTTATATGTGATATATGTCATAATTAAGTGTGAAGACAATCTGCTTTAGCCATTTAGCCAACCAAACTCTACTTAATTTAATTTCATTTTACCACAACATGATTAACATTTTTAAAGTTTTGTTTCAGATTTGTTCTGTAAGGCAAACACACATAGGACTATTGAATTATAATAATTATTATTATTCTGTCTTAGATTGTTTCCTTGAAAATATAACACAGTTCACAATGTGTAAGTCAGTTTGATGATGATTTATTTTTCATATATTTGTCAGAGCTGTAGAGAAACAAGTAAAGGGAGGATTTTAAAATGTCTTAAATTATTCTTAGCCTCCATAAATGTGAAAAATAAAGAACTGGATATATATAATTCATTAGTCATGCATATTAGAAAAAACACGTGAATGTCTTTGGCTTTAACATTATTTATATTTTGAAATTTGCCTGGTTTAAAAGCATCTAAAAGTGATCTGATTGAGCTATTTGACTTGGATTTTTATTCAAAGATATTATCAGTAGCATCAAATCACTAACATATCATCTAATATTTAATATTATTTCAAGCTTCAGCTTTTTGGGAACTTTATCTTACACACTTAAAAGCAATATCCTCTCGTCATATATGTGAAAACACATGTTTGTGAACTCATGATGACTTTTCTTCTTATTCTCAAGTGTTCCCTTCAAAATCCTTTCGTTTTTCAGGTTGGTGAGGGGTTTTTCCCCTTAAATAATCAGCAATTTTAATTATTGTTGTTGTTTCTCTCATAGGATCAAAGAGAATAAGTGATAGTGAAGTCTCTGACTATGACTGTGATGATGGAATTGGTGTAGTTTCAGGTAAGAGTTTCAGAATTATTTTATAGTAATAAGAAGGAAGTGTAACTTATCATTCTTACAAGAATGTAAATATAATGATCAATGAGCTACGAAGGATTACTAATGCTACGAAGGACTTCCCTCTTTATGCCTCCGTTTATTTTTTTGACACCAAGAACAACTGTTTTAGTAAAAGATTCTCTTATGTAAGGTGTGCCTATTCCTGAGACACATGCTAGAGAAAAGATAAATTAAAAATTATAATGTGTTAACTTTTATATGTGATATATGTCATAATTAAGTGTGAAGACAATCTGCTTTAGCCATTTAGCCAACCAAACTCTACTTAATTTAATTTCATTTTACCACAACATGATTAACATTTTTAAAGTTTTGTTTCAGATTTGTTCTGTAAGGCAAACACACATAGGACTATTGAATTATAATAATTATTATTATTCTGTCTTAGATTGTTTCCTTGAAAATATAACACAGTTCACAATGTGTAAGTCAGTTTGATGATGATTTATTTTTCATATATTTGTCAGAGCTGTAGAGAAACAAGTAAAGGGAGGATTTTAAAATGTCTTAAATTATTCTTAGCCTCCATAAATGTGAAAAATAAAGAACTGGATATATATAATTCATTAGTCATGCATATTAGAAAAAACACGTGAATGTCTTTGGCTTTAACATTATTTATATTTTGAAATTTGCCTGGTTTAAAAGCATCTAAAAGTGATCTGATTGAGCTATTTGACTTGGATTTTTATTCAAAGATATTATCAGTAGCATCAAATCACTAACATATCATCTAATATTTAATATTATTTCAAGCTTCAGCTTTTTGGGAACTTTATCTTACACACTTAAAAGCAATATCCTCTCGTCATATATGTGAAAACACATGTTTGTGAACTCATGATGACTTTTCTTCTTATTCTCAAGTGTTCCCTTCAAAATCCTTTCGTTTTTCAGGTTGGTGAGGGGTTTTTCCCCTTAAATAATCAGCAATTTTAATTATTGTTGTTGTTTCTCTCATAGGATCAAAGAGAATAAGTGATAGTGAAGTCTCTGACTATGACTGTGATGATGGAATTGGTGTAGTTTCAGGTAAGAGTTTCAGAATTATTTTATAGTAATAAGAAGGAAGTGTAACTTATCATTCTTTACCAATGAATATGTAAATAGATAATGAATCTAATGAGCTACGAAGGACTTCCCTCTTTATGCCTCCTACCCTGAAAGCAACCTTACAGCAGTTGAAACTGAGTAATTGTAGTTGCTAGAATACTTGTATGAATTGTTAGATGGAATATTCTTACTGAAAGATGTCTCATAATAAGTGCTTACCAATTATTTTTAAACTACTAAATAGTAAGGATTTCCTTATAAATTTGACAAGTTATTATATAAGTGAAATTCTTTATATTTTAGTAACAGTGTAGAAAATACTGTTAATATCACAAACAATGAAATATGTCAAGTATTTGAATACAAGTTTCTGAAATTTTCAGTGGTGTTATGTTGATTAAGTGTCAGGTACAGCTGTATTTTGAAATTGTGGTATTGTAGTTTTAAAATAATTGCCTCACTTAATGGTTAGAAATTTATCTGATGATTTAATAATTTGGGTAAGTAGCTATTTTTTACAAATTTTTGGAAATATTTTTATGTGTATTATACTCTAGTATAAAGATGTTTGATTCTCTTCTGCTTGGAGGTTAACTAGACTAGCAAATTTCATAAGCATAAGGAACTTCATCATGAACAAGATATTCATATTCTCTTGTATGTAAGACATGCTGCAGTTGCATCAGTGACTGATAATTTTTGTTGGACAGTTTTTTGATTATAGAATATGAGTCAATTTTCATTCTATAAGAATACTATTCTGGAAATAGTATTCTCAAATACTATCCTTTTAGCTTTTATTTTTTGCACTAAGGTAAACAATGTATTAATTCACTGAGACTGCAAAAATATTTTTCCTGTTTAATGGTTTGTGGATTAAACCTTTCTAAAGTCATATTTCTCATGATTGCTTCCTTGGAGATTATTTTTCCCTACTTATAGTCTGTTCTTTTGTTAATTGACTTTTCAGCTTCCTCTCTGTATTAGATATCTAGCCACATCAGATTTTTTTCACCCAAAGTATTTTCCTTCAGGTCATTAAAGTCCTTTATCTTGATGTCATTTTGGACATATCTCAGTTCTTTTATTTTCTATTTCCAGGATGACAAAAAAGAATCATTATGTTATTTTTTTTCCAATTTGTTAAAGAATGTATCCTTAAAAAAAATCTTTCAGAAAGCATTCATTATTTGGCTTGATACTCTCTGGAATGATTTTTGCTATTGCAGAATATTATTTAGCAAGCCTCTACAAATCAAAGTGTTTATCCTGTGCTCATTATTTTTTACCACCATGAAACATCTTCATTTCTTATCTCAGTATTATCCATTTTTTTTCACTATTTGGTGATTCATTTAATTAGCTTTTGATGAAAAATTACGGCTGCATAATATCTTCTGTGTTGCTATTTTGAAATCCAATGTAGTTTTTTAGACAGTTTTTCATCATATATCATACTTTAATAATGCATTTGAAAGATTGTAATTTCAAGAATTGATAGCTTGATTTTATATTTATGAAAAGGATGTGTAAATTACTTCAGATATTTGGAATCAGTTAAATATTTACTTCAAATCATATTCAGAGTGCTTTCTAATCTTGTCTATTTCTGAAAGAAATAGCTATATGGACTAGAAATTGGGCTTCCCAGGTAACTCAGTTGGTAAAAAATCCACCTGCTAATGCAGGAGATTCAGGAGACTCTGGTTCAATCCCTGTGTCAATCCCCTGGAGGAGGGCATGGCAACCCACTCCAGTATTCTTGCCTGGAGAATTCCAGGGACAGAGGAGTCTGGTAGGCTACAGTCTATGGGATTGTAAGAGTTAGACATGACTGAAACAACTGTGCGTGCATGCATTATATACATCAGAGAGTTTTTGTGAGGTTACTTATTTTAAATATTTATGATTCTTAAGAACTATTTGAAGCTCTTCTAGATCAATGAAGAGATGAAAATGTTTTTAGAATAAACTTGAGTCTTTTATTGAAGACTACCGTGTAAAAAAGTTGCTCTCTATTTGAATATTTGTCATTCCTTCGCAGTTTATGTGTTTATAAAATATTATTTTTGTTAGTATTATGCTTTCTTCATTATGCTTTACGTTTAGTTTATTCAGGGCCTTTCAGCTTCACTAGCATTTTATGTTTTTCAATAAATTACAAAACACTAAAGATCTTAGTGTATAGATAACTGTAATCTTCATCTTTCCACCTTTAGATTACCGACACAATGGTAGAGATCTTCAAAACTCAACATTGTCAGTGCCAGAACAAGTAATGTCTTCAAACCATTGCTCACCGTCAGGGTCTCCTCACCGAGTAGATGTTATAGGGAGGACTAGATCTTGGTCACCTAGTGTCCCTCCTCCACAGAGGTAAGACAGCATAACATTTTATAGGATGATATTACAAGCTAATTTTCATAAATAATTATTAGAAATTTATAAATGCAAATTCTAATGGGAAAACGTTGCTTAAGGAAAAACATATGTGCTACTCAATAGCCTGTATAATGAGAATAATATGAAATATGGGCTAATTTGTAACTTTGGATGACCTCAAAATGATTTAATTATGACTTCTTAGACATAAAGAAGATTAACGTCCAGTCTCATATATATGTGTATGTATATATATATATAGAGAGAGAGAGAGAGAGAGCGCGAGAGAGAGCAGATCTAGTTAGACCCAACTAATTGTACTATGGATGATATTGATATTTTCAGAGATAGCAAAAAATAAACATTTGATAGAGCTATACAATTAGGAACAATCATGAGAAGACTAAAAGGAAATGCACAGGCAGTGGAAAGAATTGCTTAGAATATCTGCAATTCCAGGTGTTAAATTTAGTGGAAAACTGGACAATTCAGTTAAGTACAGAAAGGATTATTGGAGTAAGAACCATGGAAATAATGTTTCCTAACAGGAAATATGTGCATAATTTCACATTTTATATACTTGCAATGTTTAAGGAAATTTGAACTCTTAGAATGACAATCTTATATAACACATTTTAAATGAGTAATTGAGTCTTTTATTGAAGACTACCGTGTAAAAAAGTTGCTCTCTATTTGAATATTTGTCATTCCTTCGCAGTTTATGTGTTTATAAAATATTATTTTTGTTAGTATTATGCTTTCTTCATTATGCTTTACGTTTAGTTTATTCAGGGCCTTTCAGCTTCACTAGCATTTTATGTTTTTCAATAAATTACAAAACACTAAAGATCTTAGTGTATAGATAACTGTAATCTTCATCTTTCCACCTTTAGATTACCGACACAATGGTAGAGATCTTCAAAACTCAACATTGTCAGTGCCAGAACAAGTAATGTCTTCAAACCATTGCTCACCATCAGGGTCTCCTCACCGAGTAGATGTTATAGGGAGGACTAGATCTTGGTCACCTAGTGTCCCTCCTCCACAGAGGTAAGACAGCATAACATTTTATAGGATGATATTACAAGCTAATTTTCATAAATAATTATTAGAAATTTATAAATGCAAATTCTAATGGGAAAACGTTGCTTAAGGAAAAACATATGTGCTACTCAATAGCCTGTATAATGAGAATAATATGAAATATGGGCTAATTTGTAACTTTGGATGACCTCAAAATGATTTAATTATGACTTCTTAGACATAAAGAAGATTAACGTCCAGTCTCATATATATGTGTATGTATATATATATATAGAGAGAGAGAGAGAGAGAGAGAGAGCAGATCTAGTTAGACCCAACTAATTGTACTATGGATGATATTGATATTTTCAGAGATAGCAAAAAATAAACATTTGATAGAGCTATACAATTAGGAACAATCATGAGAAGACTAAAAGGAAATGCACAGGCAGTGGAAAGAATTGCTTAGAATATCTGCAATTCCAGGTGTTAAATTTAGTGGAAAACTGGACAATTCAGTTAAGTACAGAAAGGATTATTGGAGTAAGAACCATGGAAATAATGTTTCCTAACAGGAAATATGTGCATAATTTCACATTTTATATACTTGCAATGTTTAAGGAAATTTGAACTCTTAGAATGACAATCTTATATAACACATTTTAAATGAGTAATTGAGTTAGATTTACTTAGAAGTTTAGGTTGGAACCATAATTTTATACATTGCATTGTACTATCTAAAGGAACGTGATTTACTATATTTATAAATTTAATTTATTTAGTTATAATGATATTAAACACTTTAAAATGGTGACTTAATTTAGACATTTAAAGAGAAAATTTAATATATTAAATTTATAAACATAGTTCAAAATGTTTGAAGGTTTAACCTTCAAGTTTGTACATGAGACTAAAAGTGTTAAAAGTCTTCTGAAGGGCTTCCCTGGTGCTCCAGTGGGTAAGGCACCACCTTGCAGTGCAAGGGGCACCGGTTTGAGCCCTGGCCTGGGAAGATCCCACATGCCGCGGAGCGGCTGGACTGATGTGTCCAATCACGGAGCCGGAGCTCTGGAGTGCGTGCGCCCAGAGCCGGTGCTCTGCGACAACAGAGCACCGCAATGGGAGGCCCACAAGAGCCAAAGAACAAAGACGGATGAAAATAGAGAAATGAAAGACCAATAGAAGTGGCCCACCCATCCCCCTCCCTCCCCACCCCACCCTACCCCCAAAAAATAAATAAAATAAATGTTTCTCCTAAAAAGTAATTGTTTAAATGTGGTAGACCTATCAGTGGAATCATGAGAGTTGTAATATGAAATTTGAAGTATAAGAGAGAACAAGATTTTGAGTTTGTAGCTTTAATAAATTATGCCCTTCCTCATTAAGAAAAGAAAAAAAAGAATGCTTGACTTTTACCAAGAAATGAACATTTGAACATGACAATAGAATACAGGCATGGATTTTATGTTAGATTCACCTGCACTTAATAGAACAACTGTAATAGTAGGAGCTTATATAAAAGGTTTATTCCATCGTGAAAAAAAGTATATTAGTGGACAATCCCAGGAAAGAATGGTAGCTTAAAAAAAATAGTCATTGATCAATTTAAAGACATCAGTTTAGATTTTAAAAAATAAACAATTATTATCCCTAAAAGAGATCCACCAATATATTGTCTATAAGCAATATGCTGAACTCATTTTCTCCACACAGATCTTTACCTCCTCCTGTGTTTCATATATTATTATCATTAACATATACCTGGGAGTCATCCATTATAGTTTTTGTAATTCTTTCTTCAATCCCATTGATACTAGCTTAATTTTATCTTGTACCTCTGTTATGACTTCCCATTGGCATTAGTGGTAAAGAACCCACCTACCAATGCAGGAAACATAAGAGACCCGGCTTCCATCCCTGGGTTGGGAAGATCCCCTGGAGGAAGAATGGCAACTCACTCCAGTATTCTTGCCTGGGAAATCCCACGGACAGAGGAGTCTGGAGGGCTTCAGTCTATGGGGTCGCCAAGAATTGCACCCCACTGATGCGACGTAGCATGCACACACCCACCTCTATAAAAGCAGCAATCTCCTAACTTCATTGTCAATCTCCAGGTGAAATTTATACCTTTTGCCAGAAGTACAATTAATTAAACAAAAAACTTGTGGTCGACACTACAGTAATTTTTTTGTCTTTTTATTGATAAACTTTATTTCTTAGTATGATATATGATTATGGTTTATTACAATATTCAATGGATCTTACTATTCCAGTCGGAATGTGGAACAGGGACTTCGAGGGACACGCTCTGCTATGGGACATTACAATACAATTAGCCGAATGGATAGACATCGGGTGATGGATGACCATTATTCTCCAGATAGAGACAGGTAAATCTGATCAGATACTGTTAGACCTTATTATAATTGCTGCCTTCAGAAAGAAGGTATTACCATAAAATCTTTTCATCCTGAACTTGCGCATTTCTTATCTTAGTTTTTAAAACCATGTGCTTAGTTTCTAATACCTACATTAATTCTTATGACTGTCACATCATTTTAAAAAATGAAACAAAAACCACATTTTGTTTGGTAAGAAAAAAATTATTTTTGCTCTTGGTACTTCGTTAAATCAAACCAGTTAGTGATTTCGCACGTGAAATTATATTGCTAATCATAAGGAAAAATAAGATGTTTTATTATTTTTACTTTATCAGAACCAATTATATTGAAGAATACTTTCATAAGGCAATATATTTAAAATCTTTTACATTCATCTGGTAAATGAGTGTGACATTTTATGTATAGTAGTGTTGAGACAAGTCTGGATTGTTTAAACAGACACAAAAACTGATTCACGAAGAGGTTTTTCCTCATGGCTTTCAGTACACCTTTTAAACAACTTAAAGAATTATACCTTTTGACTGCTATACTTGGAAGAATTCTCTGAATTTGCTGTATTAAATGTGATATACTTAAAAGTAATATGATATGTTTCAGTACATATATTAAGTACTACTAGGTTTTTTTTTTTTAGTTTAAGCATATTGAGTAACCCTCTAATACATGTTTTGGTTACATATTAAAATAAAAAATGCTATGCTATTTTCCTAAAACTGTCATGAGTTTAAGATAAGGATTATAATAGAATGCTTAATTTACTATTCAGAAAATATTATGATGAAATAGCAAGGGAACTCAGAAGTCTCTTTTTATGCATCTTGAACTAATTTTAGTAAAAGCACTTGGAGGGGGGGATTCAGTCAATTGATAGGAAATTTTTTTGTCAATATTTATGAATCTAATTGTTTTGTCTAAATC
The DNA here is from genome assembly GCA_022376925.1 of Tragulus kanchil. Classification (NCBI taxonomy): domain Eukaryota; kingdom Metazoa; phylum Chordata; class Mammalia; order Artiodactyla; family Tragulidae; genus Tragulus; species Tragulus kanchil. The sequence continues at coordinate 60,716,886 of JAIOJX010000002.1, forward strand.
TAGGATTATACTCAATTCATGCTTATCATTTCATTTTTAATAAAATATTTTTCCAACATAAAAAAGGGAAATATCTTAGTCTTCAACAACAGTTTCAAACAAGTATTGGCTTTTGTGTCTGAGATGTGAGAAGAAATAGGAAGTAATTAAATTAAGCTCAGTGTCAAATAAAAGTTACTATAGTGTTCTGTTTATTTTTAGTTTATTTGACTTTTTCATAGGACTGTGTGTCTTTAGGGTAATTATAGACATGCTACCTTTAGAAACTGATACTTATTAAATACAGTAATAATGAAAGATAACTATATTAGAATGATTAGAAAGAAGTCATGTTTGGGTGAATGAATGAGTTTTTGTTACCTAATAGAATTTTAAATAATTGGTAATTTCTGAGAATTGTTTATGTAGTGATTCATAAGCTCCTTGTTCATTAAAGGTGGATTACACAAATGATGAAGGGAAAAGTCTGAAATGACTTTTATATCTTCCAGGTTTATTTAATGAAGAATACTTTCATAAGGCAATATATTTAAAATCTTTTACATTCATCTGGTAAATGAGTGTGACATTTTATGTATAGTAGTGTTGAGACAAGTCTGGATTGTTTAAACAGACACAAAAACTGATTCACGAAGAGGTTTTTCCTCATGGCTTTCAGTACACCTTTTAAACAACTTAAAGAATTATACCTTTTGACTGCTATACTTGGAAGAATTCTCTGAATTTGCTGTATTAAATGTGATATACTTAAAAGTAATATGATATGTTTCAGTACATATATTAAGTACTACTAGGTTTTTTTTTTTTAGTTTAAGCATATTGAGTAACCCTCTAATACATGTTTTGGTTACATATTAAAATAAAAAATGCTATGCTATTTTCCTAAAACTGTCATGAGTTTAAGATAAGGATTATAATAGAATGCTTAATTTACTATTCAGAAAATATTATGATGAAATAGCAAGGGAACTCAGAAGTCTCTTTTTATGCATCTTGAACTAATTTTAGTAAAAGCACTTGGAGGGGGGGATTCAGTCAATTGATAGGAAATTTTTTTGTCAATATTTATGAATCTAATTGTTTTGTCTAAATCTAGGATTATACTCAATTCATGCTTATCATTTCATTTTTAATAAAATATTTTTCCAACATAAAAAAGGGAAATATCTTAGTCTTCAACAACAGTTTCAAACAAGTATTGGCTTTTGTGTCTGAGATGTGAGAAGAAATAGGAAGTAATTAAATTAAGCTCAGTGTCAAATAAAAGTTACTATAGTGTTCTGTTTATTTTTAGTTTATTTGACTTTTTCATAGGACTGTGTGTCTTTAGGGTAATTATAGACATGCTACCTTTAGAAACTGATACTTATTAAATACAGTAATAATGAAAGATAACTATATTAGAATGATTAGAAAGAAGTCATGTTTGGGTGAATGAATGAGTTTTTGTTACCTAATAGAATTTTAAATAATTGGTAATTTCTGAGAATTGTTTATGTAGTGATTCATAAGCTCCTTGTTCATTAAAGGTGGATTACACAAATGATGAAGGGAAAAGTCTGAAATGACTTTTATATCTTCCAGGTTTATTTAATAAGAATTTGATGATCTTAGAACTTGATACAATATGGTATAAGTTTTGTAGGGACGAGTAGAATAAAATTAACCTCTGGAATTATACTTACGAACAAAACTAGTTACTGTCATGTCAAATACATAATATTTTATTGACATTTTGAGACGAGTAGCCTTAAGATTAATGACCAAAACAATACTATTCAGTCCTTGGTATTAGTTAATATTTGAATTCGTCATAATTGAAATTTATATTTTCGTGTTTGTTTTACAACATTATGAATCTTTTAGGTAAGCAAAAATGTTCAAGTAATTCACAGGTTTTGAGGAAAACTGATCCATGTGATTCGGTTATTCTTTTAGTCTTGTACATTAAAATCATAATTTCTCTTAATTGTGAGCTGTATTAAATAATTTTAGATATAAACAAAATAGAATTGAATCTAAATAGGACCATGAAACCCTTTCTAATGTATTAATTTTGAATTTTTTGAAATCATTATTCATTAACATGAGGAATCAGTAATTAAAAGCATAGTATTATCCATGTAGATACTTTATTACATTATTAAACAATGGGTTCTTAATTTCTGTTTTATCCTTATGTTCTAAAAGATTTTCAACAATAGATTGCATGTGAAAGTATTGTAATTTTTGTGTGCTATTTGTAATAGACAATAAGAATAATCCTCTTACAGTGAATTTTCATGAAAATGCATTTTATAGAATAAGTAATATTGTTGATTAAAAAGCCTAAAAAAGAATATAATTGAGATAATAAGTGATATTTAGATGATTTGATTGGTACATTAATCTTTCTTGCCAGTAAGAATTGACACACTGGACTGTAATAATATTTCATGGAATGTATTCTTTTTCATGGAATTTGGAACCAAATGGTATTGAGCTTGAATTTAAGCTTTTTACCATTTACTAGCTGTGTATCTTTGTGAAAAGTAACCTCTTTATTGATTGATTTCTTTATCTATAAAGTTAGAATTTTAAATAATTGGTAATTTCTGAGAATTGTTTATGTAGTGATTCATAAGCTCCTTGTTCATTAAAGGTGGATTACACAAATGATGAAGGGAAAAGTCTGAAATGACTTTTATATCTTCCAGGTTTATTTAATAAGAATTTGATGATCTTAGAACTTGATACAATATGGTATAAGTTTTGTAGGGACGAGTAGAATAAAATTAACCTCTGGAATTATACTTACGAACAAAACTAGTTACTGTCATGTCAAATACATAATATTTTATTGACATTTTGAGACGAGTAGCCTTAAGATTAATGACCAAAACAATACTATTCAGTCCTTGGTATTAGTTAATATTTGAATTCGTCATAATTGAAATTTATATTTTCGTGTTTGTTTTACAACATTATGAATCTTTTAGGTAAGCAAAAATGTTCAAGTAATTCACAGGTTTTGAGGAAAACTGATCCATGTGATTCGGTTATTCTTTTAGTCTTGTACATTAAAATCATAATTTCTCTTAATTGTGAGCTGTATTAAATAATTTTAGATATAAACAAAATAGAATTGAATCTAAATAGGACCATGAAACCCTTTCTAATGTATTAATTTTGAATTTTTTGAAATCATTATTCATTAACATGAGGAATCAGTAATTAAAAGCATAGTATTATCCATGTAGATACTTTATTACATTATTAAACAATGGGTTCTTAATTTCTGTTTTATCCTTATGTTCTAAAAGATTTTCAACAATAGATTGCATGTGAAAGTATTGTAATTTTTGTGTGCTATTTGTAATAGACAATAAGAATAATCCTCTTACAGTGAATTTTCATGAAAATGCATTTTATAGAATAAGTAATATTGTTGATTAAAAAGCCTAAAAAAGAATATAATTGAGATAATAAGTGATATTTAGATGATTTGATTGGTACATTAATCTTTCTTGCCAGTAAGAATTGACACACTGGACTGTAATAATATTTCATGGAATGTATTCTTTTTCATGGAATTTGGAACCAAATGGTATTGAGCTTGAATTTAAGCTTTTTACCATTTACTAGCTGTGTATCTTTGTGAAAAGTAACCTCTTTATTGATTGATTTCTTTATCTATAAAGTTAGAATATTCGCACCAACTTTATAGGGGTTATAGGTAGATTAAGTGAAACTGTGGCTTCAGTTGAATGGTGTGTCCTCAAAAAAAGTACCTCTTAACATTTAAAAGGATTTGTTAGCTTACAAATAATTTACATTTTAATGTGCTTATCAATTAAGCAGAGAAAAGAGGAGTCAGTCAATTCAGGTGTTTTTAAAAGAGATTTGTAGAGGATGTAGGACGTGAGTTGAACTTTGAAAAATGAGTATGTTTATTCAGGCAAGAACAAATGCAAAGATACAGAGGCAGAATATACATGTACTATCAGAAAGACCCAGTAAGAAGGATGAAGGGCTTGGGGACATATTAGAAAACTATGAATAAAGGTAATGGCTTTTACAATGGCCTTGTTAGGTGGTAAATGATAAAGCCCCATGGACTGTGGCTAGCCAAGCTCCTCTGTCTGGAATTCTCCAGGCAAGAATACTGGAGTGGGTAACTGTTCCGTTCTCTAGGGGTATTCCCAACCCAAAGATCAAAACCCAGTTTCCCACATTGTGGACATATTCTTTACCATCTGGGGCACCAAGAAAGCCCTGATAAATGATGCTATTGGACATTAATTTATAGTACCTATTGGTCTTCCCAGGTGGCTCTAGTGGTAAAGAGCACACCTACCAGTGCAGGAGACAGAAGAGACTCTGGTTCAATCCTTGCATTACAAAGATCCTCTAGAGGAGAGCATGGCGACATACCCCAGTATTCTTGCCTGGAGAATTCCATGGATAGACAAGCCTGGCAGGCTACAGTTCATAGGGTTGCAAAAAGTTGGACATGACTGAAGCAACATAGCATGTACACACATGCCTGATTAAACTTAAGTGGTATAAGGAGATACCCTTTTCTCATAGATAATATAAAAAGAATTATACATAAGAGTTTTAATTGGATCCTTACTTCTCTGCACATCTCATTTTATTAGTAGTAGTCAAATTCCCATTCTGTTTGAAAAGAAAGGAAGTTCATTACAAGTAATTCAGAAACTTAGATACAGGGATATTCACTAAAAATGATTAATTGGAATGGTCATCTTCCTCTTCATCCCCCTCCTAGTTTTTGTATCATTCTTTCTCTGTTGTATTCTGGTAACTACCGCAACTAGAAACATCATTTTTCTGTAGCAAACTGTGTGACTTTAGTATTAGAATCATCTCAAGAGTTTATTTATTTATAGGAGTTAATTTACTATTAGAATAATTATAGAGTACTAGATGCTATTTCTGTATCGAGTCAGAGATATCATACAGCACACATTTTTATGTCTGTCCTTGATACTGAAATATATTGATATGTATTAGTTGTATTTAATTCAAAGAATATCCTTTCAGCATAATAAAGGAAAATGAATTAATATTGGCAGAAGATTTATTACTTCATAAACTTTTTTTTTTTCTGTGTATTCAGTATGCTTGCATGCTGCATGTTAAGTCACTTCAGTCATTTCCTACTCTTTGCAACCCTGTGGCCCATAGCTTCCCAGGCTCTTCTGTCCACAGGATTCTCCAGTCAAAAATACTGGAGTGGGTTGCCATTTTTCTCCTCCTGGGGCTCTTCCCAACCCAGGGATCGAACCTGCAACTCTTACGTCTCCTGCATTGGCAGGCAGGTTCTTCACCACTTGCACTACCTGGGAAGCCCTTAATTAATGTATTTATATTCTAAAAAATTGCCCTATTATATGGATCTCTGAAATACCTCACAAATACGCTATTTCTCTACTCTTTATGAGGCAATCAGCCACTAGAAAGTGCCAGATCCTTTCAGTTATCAACTGTGAAACACATCTCTGAACGTTTGAAAATATAGAGAAAATAAATGAAAAAGAAAAATCATCTTACAAATTAATGTAATTTTTATTATATTTTAGGAATGTATTCTAGTATGTTTAGATCATAATATATTTTAGAAATTATAAAGGAGTAAACAGTAACAATGTCAAAGCCTGAGAGTGAAGTTTGGTAGTAAGTTGAGATTGCTGGGAATTTAGCTTTCAAAATCTACAAATTGCTTGAGAATGCTTAAGCTTACTTAAGGAGATTTTTATCTCCTCCTTTAAAGTCCTTTTTGTGTATCTGATAGTTCCTAAAAGGGGAACATTCAGACTAATGAAATATAATGGAGGGATAATTCATTAAAGAGAATTGTTAGACTGGATAGAGGTAGATCATTGATAGACAGATAGATTCGTTATGAGGAATTGGCTCACACAGTTAGAGAGGCTGAAACTACCATATGCTATCTGCACACTGGAGACCCATGAAATGATGGTCTAATTCAGTCTTAGTACAAAGGCCTGAGGACCAGGGGAGCCTGTGGTGTATTAATAAATCTCAGTCAGAAATTGTGTTAGGGGATTGGGAAGAATAATAGTAACTTTAAGATCTGAAAATGTCTTTCGATGCTTCTGCTATGATTTGTGTCTCTAAGTACAACTTCCATGTAGGCAATGAGTTATTTTGTTGTTATTGTTCTGTCATTAAGTCATGTCTGACTCTTTGCAACACACTGGACTGCCGCATGCCAGGCTTCCCTGTCCTTCACTATCTCCCAGAGTTATCTCAAACTCATGTCCATTGAGTTCAACCGAAAATATATTTATTGAGTGGATTAGGTATTCTGAACAATCATACCAACTAATTATTCTATATAACAACTTAGTTATAAAATGTTGAAGACTGTGAGGCCTAAGCATACTAGTATTAGAACAGGTCGCAGAGGAAATTACTTGCTTGGATCTACTGGAAAGAGCTTCTAAGAGAAGCTGGACTATAAAAATGAGTAGAATTTTGAAAGGCAATTACGTGGAGACAGAGAGGGCATGAGCAGTGATGAGCATGAACAAAGTTGGGGAATCTGAAATGTATGAGTTATATTTAGACAGTGAGACAGAAAGGCTAGAGATCTCTTTAGAAAAATTAGAGGTACTAAGGGAACATTTCATACAAAGATAGGCACAATAAAGGACAGAAACGGCATGGACCTAACAGAAACAAAAGGTACTAAGAAGAGGTGGCAAGAATTCACAGAAGAACTATACAAAAGAGATCTTAATGATCTAGATAGTCACAATGGCATGATCACTCATCTAGAGCCAGACATCCTGGAGTGTAGAGTCAACTGGGCCTTAGGAAGCATCACTTACAAACAAAGCTAGTGGAGGTGATGAAATTCCAGCTGAGCTATTTCAAATCCTAAAAGATGATGCTGTTAAAATGCTACAGTCAATATGTCAGCAAATTTGGAAAACTCTGAGCAGTGGCACAGGACTGGAAAAAGTCAGTTTTCTTTCAGACTCCTAAAAGGGGGAATGCCAAAGAATGTTCAAACTACTGCACAATTGCACTCATTTCACATGCTAGCAAGGTCATGCTCCAAATCCTCCAAGCTAGGCTTCAACAGTACATGAACCAAGAACTTCCAGATGTACAAGCTAGATTTAGAAAAGGCAGAGGAACCAGAGATCAAACTGCCAGCATCTGTTGGATCATAGAAAATGCAAGAGGATTCCAGAAAAACATCTACTTCTGCTTAATTGACTATGTTAAAGCCTTTGACTGTGTGGATCACAACAAACTGTGGAAAATTCTGAAAGAGATAGCAATACTTGACTACTTTATCTGCCTCCTAAGAAACCTATATGCAGATCAAGAGGCAACAGTTAGAACCAGACCTGGAATAATGGACTGTTTCCAAATTGGGAAAGGGTTACGACAAGGCTGTATATTGTCACCCTTTTATTTAACTTATATGCTGAGTACATCATGCGAAAGCATGTCTGAAGAACAAGTTGGAATCAAGATTGCTGGGAGAAATATCAATAAACTCATATATGCAGATGACACCACCCTATGGCTGAAAGTGAAGAGGAACCAAAGAGCCTCGTGATGAAGGTGAAAGAAAAGAAAAAAAGCTGGCTTAAAGCTCAACATTCAAAAAACAAAGATCATGGCATCAGGTCCTATCACTTCATGGCAAATAGATCGGGAAACAATGGAACCAGTGACAGACTTTATTTTCTTGGGCTTAAGAATCGTTGTGGATGGTGACTGCAGTCATATAATTAAAAGATGCTTGCTCCTTGGAAGAAAAGCTATGGCAAACTTAGACAGTGTATTAAAAAACAAAGTCATCACTTTGCTGACAAAGGTCCCTATAGTCAAAGCTATGGTTTTTGCAGTAGTCATGGATATGGGTGTGAAAGCTGGACCAGAAAGAAGGCTGAGCACAGAAGAATTGATGTCTTGGAACTGTGGTGTTGGGGAAGACTCTTGAGAGTCCCTTGGACAGCAAGGAGATCAAACCAGTCAATCCTAAAGGAAATCAACTCGAAATATTCATTGGAAGGACTAATGCTAAAGCTGAAGCTCCAATACTTTGGCCACCCGAAGCAAAGAGTTGACTCATTGGAAAAGACCCTGATGCTGAGAAAAATAGAAGGCAGAGGAGAAAGAGACAACAGAGGATGAGACAGTTGGGTGGCATCACTGAGTCAATGGACATGCGTTTGAACAAACTCAGTGAGATGGTGAAGGACAGGGAAGCCTGCGGTGCTGTAGTCAAACGCGGTCACAAAGAGTTGGATGTGACTGAGTGACTGAACTGAACTGAGGTGGTCTGGTGTAACTAAGTTATAAGTTGTGGTATGGAAAAAGGGAAATAATAGGAGATGGTAATTGTATGTAGCTTAGAAATTAGTTTGTAAACCATTTTAAAGAAGATGTACTTGTTTTTTGATACCAGAAGCCACTGTAGGATTTACAACAATGTACCTACATGATCAGAATCATAATTTATAAATATACTTCTGTAGGCAGGATGGATTGGGAGAGGGTTGGCTTCTGGAAGGAGACTTAACAGAAGATTTTTTCAGTGGACATGCTAAGCATGATCAAGCAGGAATAAAAGGAAAAGAAGCGGTAAACCTGTGTTATTTGGGCATTAGAATGAGCAATGGGTATAAAGCAAGTGAATGTGGAAAATAAGGAAAATAGAGGAGTAAAATTTTGAGACTTTATAGGTTGGTTTGTTAAGTAAATGTTTAAATCCTCAGTGGAAACTGGTATTGCAAGAAAATGAATAGCTGAAGTATTAAATTTCAAATTAAATAATTTGAAATTAAAGAATATAATTAGCTACTAGATCACAGGGTTCTAGGTTCTCAAGTGGTAGGTGAAGCCCTGCTGTTGTAGGCAAGCATGGAGCCAAAACATGGGATTTAGCCTTCTTACTTCCTCTGTAGACAATGCCATTCTGATTTTATTGGATTCCTAAATGCTGGTTTGACATAAACTTTGTTTGCAAAAACAGGTTTTCTTCTGCTCAAAAAGAATGTTGGAAAGCTACTGCCCTACCCCTCTATTTTACAAATTCAGCCAGATAGTCTTGGAACTGTGGTGTTGGGGACGAGTCCCTTGGACAGCAAGGAGATCAAACCAGTCAATCCTAAAGGAAATCAACTCGAAATATTCATTGGAAGGACTAATGCTAAAGCTGAAGCTCCAATACTTTGGCCACCCGAAGCAAAGAGTTGACTCATTGGAAAAGACCCTGATGCTGAGAAGATAGAAGGCAGAGGAGAAAGAGACAACAGAGGATGAGACAGTTGGGTGGCATCACTGAGTCAATGGACATGCGTTTGAACAAACTCAGTGAGATGGTGAAGGACAGGGAAGCCTGCGGTGCTGTAGTCAAACGCGGTCACAAAGAGTTGGATGTGACTGAGTGACTGAACTGAACTGAGGTGGTCTGGTGTAACTAAGTTATAAGTTGTGGTATGGAAAAAGGGAAATAATAGGAGATGGTAATTGTATGTAGCTTAGAAATTAGTTTGTAAACCATTTTAAAGAAGATGTACTTGTTTTTTGATACCAGAAGCCACTGTAGGATTTACAACAATGTACCTACATGATCAGAATCATAATTTATAAATATACTTCTGTAGGCAGGATGGATTGGGAGAGGGTTGGCTTCTGGAAGGAGACTTAACAGAATCTGTTTTCAGTGGACATGCTAAGCATGATCAAGCAGGAATAAAAGGAAAAGAAGCGGTAAACCTGTGTTATTTGGGCATTAGAATGAGCAATGGGTATAAAGCAAGTGAATGTGGAAAATAAGGAAAATAGAGGAGTAAAATTTTGAGACTTTATAGGTTGGTTTGTTAAGTAAATGTTTAAATCCTCAGTGGAAACTGGTATTGCAAGAAAATGAATAGCTGAAGTATTAAATTTCAAATTAAATAATTTGAAATTAAAGAATATAATTAGCTACTAGATCACAGGGTTCTAGGTTCTCAAGTGGTAGGTGAAGCCCTGCTGTTGTAGGCAAGCATGGAGCCAAAACATGGGATTTAGCCTTCTTACTTCCTCTGTAGACAATGCCATTCTGATTTTATTGGATTCCTAAATGCTGGTTTGACATAAACTTTGTTTGCAAAAACAGGTTTTCTTCTGCTCAAAAAGAATGTTGGAAAGCTACTGCCCTACCCCTCTATTTTACAAATTCAGCCAGATATCTGTATTGGCAATGTCTTGCACATCTCACAGTTCACATGTGTTTTCCTGAAATGTCTACATGAGACGCAGCCATGTGGAGATCTCAGGAAGCTGCTGAAAATATAAAACCCAAAGAAAAATCAAGGTTAAACCGAAGTGAGACTTTATAAAAACAAATAGCATTAACCGGAAGGAATGTGTTGGAGTTTGAAGAAGGTGGAGGAACAAATCTTGGGATACCTCTGTCTCTGAGGAGGGAAAAAAAAAAAGGTTAATAAGGCAGGAGATCAGGCAAATGTGTACATGTGAAGAGATTGAGTTTTTGCTGAAGGAAGCTCTGGATTTGAAACCCAATCTACTCCTGACTTTACAGCTGTGTGCAAGCCCTTCACCGCCAATTTGTCTGTCTGTGGGAATACAAGACCCTATCTCGAAGGGTTGTTATGAGGAGCACATGAGATATAGACAAAGCTTTAATGAAATAGGTGGCACATAGTTAAGTGTTAAATAGACAGTATTAAAGATTCCACCTGCCAAAACAGGAGACACAAAAGATGTGTGTTTGATCTCTGGCTTGGGAAGATCCCCTGGAAGAGGAAATAGCAACCCATTCTAGTATTCTTGCCTGGAAAATTCCATGGACAGAGGAGTCCATAGAGTTGCATAGAATCTGATGTAACTGAGCACACACACACAGTTTTTAATAGCCTAAGAGAACAGGGATTCAAAAACCAAGTGAGTGTCAAGAAATAGAGGTTGAAAAATCAGTGTCTAAAACTGATTTTAGACTGTAGATAAGTGGAGCATTATGAAGATCAAGAATAAATTAAAGAATTTTTAAAAATTTCACAGAATAGTCAAATTACAGTAAGCTTTACTTATAACTGAGAAGTGAGAAAGTAATAGAATTGTAGTTTTGTCTAAGATGTTTTATGAGGAAAAGAAAATGAGACAGAGGAAGGCAAAATGACTGAATTTTTATTTTGAAGATTAAGTGTAATTATGGAAGAGAAAGCATGAGACAAAAATGAGTAAAGTAAGACCACGTGGGAAGTAGGATTACAAGTAGGAGAATTTCTTCTTCCTTTGTTGTCGAAGAAAAGGACAAGTGAAGATACAAATGTGCATTTCCTCTATATTTAGAGATGTTGAGGGAGATCAAGGTTGGTTTCCATTTTTTACTGAAACATAATGACAATCTGCCAAAATTAAGTGTTTTGACATGAAAGGTTAAAAACATAGAAAAAAATTAGTGCATAAAAATAAGAGAATCAGCTACACAGGGGTAAAAAGGTCAGTGTATTATTTTGATGGCTTATGGTAGTCATGAGGCATGAAGTATAGCAGAGCCAGTAGCGTGTAATTTATAGTGAATGGAAAATGAAAGAGCATCCAATATATTTAAAAAGTATAATTAATATTCAAATGAAGTAACTTGAACCAACTTGTTCTCTACTCAGTGAAATTTTATGAGCCCTTTTAGTTACTTGTAATTAGTAATGATTGAAAAAGAAATAATTAACTATATGAAATCCCCTAAGTGTGATAAGTACTGGAAATCGCCTCTTGTTATTTTCTTAAGTGTTTCTGGTTATTTTATTATTTTTCTATTCCTACCTTTCCTCCCCCAAAATGAGAAAGCATCTGTATTATATAACTTTTTATAGATGGTGTTGAGGAAGTTTAAGTGATAATTTATAAGATTTTATTTTGAAGTCTTAACTGTTTAAATCTCACTTTGTTATACTTTGTTGTGTTTTAGACTATTTAGACTATTTTAATCTTTAGCACTGCCATATTACAGTGGACATTGGGAGGAAGGAGCAAGCTTTCCAATAACAATTTTCATTTGCTTTGCTTAACTATCTGCTTGTATTTTTGGAATCTCACTTTAAAAAAAATTAAACTACACCTTCTTCATTTCTTTCCTGAGTCTCATTTCTATTCTTGTTTCCGCCATGCTTGCAGTCATTTTCTTACTCTACCTCGCTCCAGATACAGTCAGACCATTGAACATCATCACAGGGACGGCAGGTATATTTTTCTTACAATTGAGTCTGTTCATAGAATTGCATGTGCCTGTTTATTGATATTAACTCACTTCTGTTTTTTCATAAATATAAATATGTGGTAACTGATGAAATATAGAAGTATTATCCTTATAAAACAGCAGAAAATAAAGCATATATATAGGGCTTCCTGGTGGTCCTGTGGGTAAGGACACCGCCTTGCAGTGACCCAGAGATGTTGAGGGAGATCAAGGTTGGTTTCCATTTTTTACTGAAACATAATGACAATCTGCCAAAATTAAGTGTTTTGACATGAAAGGTTAAAAACATAGAAAAAAATTAGTGCATAAAAATAAGAGAATCAGCTACACAGGGGTAAAAAGGTCAGTGTATTATTTTGATGGCTTATGGTAGTCATGAGGCATGAAGTATAGCAGAGCCAGTAGCGTGTAATTTATAGTGAATGGAAAATGAAAGAGCATCCAATATATTTAAAAAGTATAATTAATATTCAAATGAAGTAACTTGAACCAACTTGTTCTCTACTCAGTGAAATTTTATGAGCCCTTTTAGTTACTTGTAATTAGTAATGATTGAAACAGTAATAATTAACTATATGAAATCCCCTAAGTGTGATAAGTACTGGAAATTGCCTCTTGTTATTTTCTTAAGTGTTTCTGGTTATTTTATTATTTTTCTATTCCTACCTTTCCTCCCCCAAAATGAGAAAGCATCTGTATTATATAACTTTTTATAGATGGTGTTGAGGAAGTTTAAGTGATAATTTATAAGATTTTATTTTGAAGTCTTAACTGTTTAAATCTCACTTTGTTATACTTTGTTGTGTTTTAGACTATTTAGACTATTTTAATCTTTAGCACTGCCATATTACAGTGGACATTGGGAGGAAGGAGCAAGCTTTCCAATAACAATTTTCATTTGCTTTGCTTAACTATCTGCTTGTATTTTTGGAATCTCACTTTAAAAAAAATTAAACTACACCTTCTTCATTTCTTTCCTGAGTCTCATTTCTATTCTTGTTTCCGCCATGCTTGCAGTCATTTTCTTACTCTACCTCGCTCCAGATACAGTCAGACCATTGAACATCATCACAGGGACGGCAGGTATATTTTTCTTACAATTGAGTCTGTTCATAGAATTGCATGTGCCTGTTTATTGATATTAACTCACTTCTGTTTTTTCATAAATATAAATATGTGGTAACTGATGAAATATAGAAGTATTATCCTTATAAAACAGCAGAAAATAAAGCATATATATAGGGCTTCCCTGGTGGTCCTGTGGGTAAGGACACCGCCTTGCAGTGCAAGGGGCGCTGGTTCGAGCCCTGGCCTGGGAAGATCCCATGTGCCGCGGAGCAGCTGGACTGATGTGTCCAATTACCAAGCCGGAGCTCTGGAGCGCATGCACCCAGAGCCGGCACTCTGCAACAACAGAGGCCGCCGTGATGGGAGGCCCACACGGGCCGAAGAACAAAGATGGATGAAAACGGACAAATGAAAGACCAATAGAAGTGACCTGCTTGCTCCCCTCCCTCCCCACCCCACCCCCACCAAAATAAATAAATACTAAATAAATCTTTAAAGCATATATAAACACTTTACTTGAATTAGGATGTCAAAAATATAACTTCCCCTAATGGACTGGGATCTTCTCTTTGATGATTCTAAAAATGTAATTCACCAGAAATTACTTTTGACTCATTAAATACAAAAGTAGAATAACAATATTATTAAAAATTAATTGTAGTTGCCAGCTCTTCTTCCTCTGCAGAGTTCATAATCAGGTATTTAGACAGTACTAGTTGATTGGTACATATCTTAACAACCCACTTCTACTTCCCTCTATCGTCTGCTTTTGAAAGCGCTTAGGTTAAACTGAAGTTTTTGAGACTGAACTCGGGTGTATGCTTGCTTTGTCAGAGGTGGCTGTGATATACTCATGGGTCATAGTAAATGGATCTGGATCCCTGGAGAATGCTGCTTTGTGGGAAAATCCTTGTTCATTTCTACTCTGCCACCATTCTTCCTTGTATTGAAGAGAAATGTAAATTACCTGGCATTTTACAGGAAGGAGGATTAACTCTCTAGTTTCTACAGGAAATCTAGCAGGGAAAGGTCTCTAAAGCTTCTAGTTTCTCCAGGCTGAACATAGCTCCAGGTATTTAAGCCAGTTCAGTGACAACATTTTGAAGCCTTGTAGGCAGAGAAAAGAACGGCAGTGATAATATGGTTGTGGGTTCAGCCATACTGATAAGGAGTTATGTGCTGTACTCACTCTAACTATAGTTTCAAAGTGATTTGGATTCTGTGTGACCATTTATATCCTATTAGTTAATAAGAGTTGATTATGAAAGAGCTTAGAAAAAAATAATTGAAACTAATGGGTAAATTCCTATCAACCGAATTCATTTAGACAAATGTGGAAGGAGACATAAGAGATAGCATCAACAAAAAATTCCTAATAATTCAAGTTTTTTGATGGCTTTTCCTACATGTAATTAAAATTCAGTGCCTTCAGCTTATTATATGATAGTGATTATTGCTATATTTTCTTTTACATTTCTCAGTCGCTTTTCTGTTATTTTGTTTCAGTACCAAATAATTTTCGCTTTTTGGCCGTTAGCATTTGTTATCTTTATTACTGCTGTATATCACTTTCAGACTCTTTTTGGTTATGGTGATTAAGCATTTATCTTACAAAATGGGAAGGATAGTTATATAACTATCCTTATAATTAGGTAACACCTTTCTTAAGGTGGATGGTGTGGATGAGACTTTGACTATAGGCTTCTTATGCTGGTATCTTTCCTTTTAAATGTAAATTCAAGTCATGCACCACATTAGTTTTTTCTACTCTGTATTTTTCTTAGTTATCAATACGTAGATTGTCTGCTTCAGGTACTTTATTGTTTCAATAAATCAACATAGGTAGAGCCAGTTCTTCAACAGCTCTAGGTTGATTATAAATTTCATATTCTTAACTCAGATTGTCAGCCTCAGCCTAGCTAATAAGCTCCTTGCCTATTATATTCGTACTGCATTCCACAGAAGTAATAGATACTGTTTTGAATTCTCAGGTTAACATTTCCTTCATTTGTTTATTTTTTAAGTGACTTTGATCATTTATTTCACTTGGCTAACTTTTCGAGTTACTCAGTCCCTCTGACTCCCACTTCAATCCACTATGAGATTCTAGAGATTATTGAAGATATAAAAACTCATTTAGTCAGCTATCCATTCTCCTTTATTTCTTACTGTAATGTTGTTGTAATGCATCTTGCTTAACCCCTGTCTACCTCTGTACATACTGCAGCTGACCACAGCCATCCATTCCCCTTACGTGTCGATACCATTTGTTGACTTCTTGGATATGCTGTTTTAGTCACTGAAGATTTTAGCATGTGGCTTTAGTCTTCTTTGTCAATTCCTTCCATGTGCCTG
The DNA here is from genome assembly GCA_022376925.1 of Tragulus kanchil. Classification (NCBI taxonomy): domain Eukaryota; kingdom Metazoa; phylum Chordata; class Mammalia; order Artiodactyla; family Tragulidae; genus Tragulus; species Tragulus kanchil. Next base: position 60,732,568 of record JAIOJX010000002.1, read on the forward strand.
AGTGATGCTTGTGTGTGCCTGAATGATCTATTTAGCACACAGTTGCTTCCTTGACTATCTTCAATTGGAGGTAGTGGACTTTCCCCCAGTTCTACTTTAGTTGTGCACTCGTATGACTATGCTCTGAGTATTACCATTACTTGAAACTGTTCTACTTTAGAAATTAAATTTTTAAAAAAATTTATATAATTTTTAAAGGTTATTTTCTATTTATAGTTACAAAATACTTTACTCTTGAACAATAACTACACATGGTTCTTTCTAATTTTTACATTGAGTTACTTTTAACTCACTGATCCTTTTATCTCAGTAGAGGCTTCTAACTCTCTTTACCCCTTTACCTTTCCCAGTTAGTCTCCACTTTACTTGTATAGCCAAAGGTTTACTCCATTCTCAAAAACCTCCTCAGTTCCCTTTCCACATTGTTCTTTTACTTAATTGGCAAAGTCCAAATCTGGATGAATCTCCCTCTTGCCAAATTATTTTTGATCTAAACTATCCAGGTGCTTCCTAACTACTTATTTGAGAAAAACTATTGAGTGTTCAAAGAAAAGTGACCTCTTTACTGAGGATTGTGAAAATAATAAAAAGAAATTGGCATCAACTTTACATGCATCCAGTTCCCAGTCTAGATTTCAAGGTGGCATTTATTATTATGGTCTAGGAATACATCTTCTGAGAGTAGATGTATGTTAATAGTTCTAGATGGACCATATGAAATCTGGAATTTTCTGAATAGAATAAATGTATAATAGTTAATTCAATATTGAATCCCCAGTATGTGACAAATCAGTTATTGGGCTTTTTACTTGAATTTTGTAAAATGAAATAGTATGAGTGCTGTCTCTTTGGAACAGATGAAAGAAGTCCCTCTTCGAGTTACTCAGTCCCTCTGACTCCCACTTCAATCCACTATGAGATTCTAGAGATTATTGAAGATATAAAAACTCATTTAGTCAGCTATCCATTCTCCTTTATTTCTTACTGTAATGTTGTTGTAATGCATCTTGCTTAACCCCTGTCTACCTCTGTACATACTGCAGCTGAACACAGCCATCCATTCCCCTTACGTGTCGATACCATTTGTTGACTTCTTGGATATGCTGTTTTAGTCACTGAAGATTTTAGCATGTGGCTTTAGTCTTCTTTGTCAATTCCTTCCATGTGCCTGAGTGATGCTTGTGTGTGCCTGAATGATCTATTTAGCACACAGTTGCTTCCTTGACTATCTTCAATTGGAGGTAGTGGACTTTCCCCCAGTTCTACTTTAGTTGTGCACTCGTATGACTATGCTCTGAGTATTACCATTACTTGAAACTGTTCTACTTTAGAAATTAAATTTTTAAAAAAATTTATATAATTTTTAAAGGTTATTTTCTATTTATAGTTACAAAATACTTTACTCTTGAACAATAACTACACATGGTTCTTTCTAATTTTTACATTGAGTTACTTTTAACTCACTGATCCTTTTATCTCAGTAGAGGCTTCTAACTCTCTTTACCCCTTTACCTTTCCCAGTTAGTCTCCACTTTACTTGTATAGCCAAAGGTTTACTCCATTCTCAAAAACCTCCTCAGTTCCCTTTCCACATTGTTCTTTTACTTAATTGGCAAAGTCCAAATCTGGATGAATCTCCCTCTTGCCAAATTATTTTTGATCTAAACTATCCAGGTGCTTCCTAACTACTTATTTGAGAAAAACTATTGAGTGTTCAAAGAAAAGTGACCTCTTTACTGAGGATTGTGAAAATAATAAAAAGAAATTGGCATCAACTTTACATGCATCCAGTTCCCAGTCTAGATTTCAAGGTGGCATTTATTATTATGGTCTAGGAATACATCTTCTGAGAGTAGATGTATGTTAATAGTTCTAGATGGACCATATGAAATCTGGAATTTTCTGAATAGAATAAATGTATAATAGTTAATTCAATATTGAATCCCCAGTATGTGACAAATCAGTTATTGGGCTTTTTACTTGAATTTTGTAAAATGAAATAGTATGAGTGCTGTCTCTTTGGAACAGATGAAAGAAGCTTAAATAAAGTTTGCTAAACTTCTTTTATATTACTTCAGGAACCAAATATTTTACTTATATGAGGAACCAAGACATTTTTCCTCTGGACAGGCTGTACTGACCAGGGCAAAATTATTTCTGACTGTTGTGTTTTTTTAAAACACATTTAAAATTTAAAGAAACATATTTAGAATGGATATCATGTTACCTTTTATTGATATCCCTTTAAGGTATATAAGCTTTATTTCAGTGAATATATCTTTTATATTTTAAAATCTATGCTTATAACCTACTTTGTACCCTAATATTTATCTTTACTTAGAGCTGTACATGGTGCTAGTGGTAAAGAACCCACCTACCAATGCAGGAGACATGAGAGATGTGAGTTCAAACTCTGGGTTGGGAAGGTCCCTGGAGCAGGGCATGGAAACCCACTTCAGTATTCTTTTTTTTTTTTTTTAATTTTGGCCTCTTTTGTTGGTTTTTTATGTGTTTTATTTTTCACCCATCTTTATTCTTTGGCCTATGTGGGCCTCCTACTGCAGTGACTTCTCTCCTTGCAGAGCACCAGCTCTGGGTGCGGGGACCTTCCGCAGAAAGGGAAGGCAGCGGGATTGCCCCCGGCTGAACCGGGAGATCTCGGAGAAAGGCAAATCTTGAACTGCCCGCCCCACAGCCCCCTGGCTGAGGCAGGGGGCAATCAGACGCGACAGGGGTTCCATCGAAGTAGTTCCGCTTTATTAATGAAGATCCACAGCTTTTATAGGCAAGTGAAGGGGGTTTTGCACGGGACTTCCTATAGATTACACCAATCAAGCTAAAGGCCAAGCAATCACTCACAAGCCGGAAGCCAGGGGAACCAATCAGAAATTTTGACCATCAATTAACAATTTAGATCACGCCCTGTCTCTTCCTGTAGGCGCCATCTTAACTGCAAACTTGTGCTTAAGCTTCTTTAAACAATGCACTTAAGCTTCCCTTCATTTCCATGTCCCTTCCTGTAGGCGCCATCTTAGCTGCAAGCTGAAACAATGTGCTTAAGCTTCTTTTCACTCCCACATCCCTTCCTGTAGGCGCCATCTTAGCTCCAAACTGCAAACATGTGCTTAAGCTTCTTTATGCTTAAAACGGTCCTCTTTCAATTCAGAGCCCCACACTGGGCACATGTGCTCCAGAGCTCTGGCTCATAATTGGACACACAGGTCCAGCTGATCCATGGCACATGTGATCTTCCTGGGCCAGGGATCAAACTGGTGCCCCCTGCACTGCAAGGCAAACTCTTTACCCACTGGACCACCAGGGAAGCCGCACCCCCCCTCCCCACTCCAGTATTCTTGTCTGGCGAATCCCATGGATGGAGGAGCCGAATGGGCTACAGTTCATAGGATCACAGAGAGTTGAGCATGATTGAAGAGACCTAATTTGCTCCCACATACGAGCAAAGTTACTAGTGTAAAAAAAAAAAAACTGTATTGTAGTACTGTTGGAACATGAGCCACAAGGCAGAGAATACAAAGGGATGGATCTGGAATGATAGAGATGGTCCCGATTATGGATAAACTTGTATGCTCTGATAATGAACTTAAATGTAAGACTGATACAGAGACTTTGAAGAGTTTTAGTTTGGGGATGGTAGAACACATTTATTCACTCTAGAATAATTACTCTAGAGACTGTGTGGATGTGTGATGAGCGGAAAGAGTATAGAAAAGAAAAACACACAGTGTAGTATTTGCCTTGGTCTAGGACAACAGAAACTCTTTGAGGCCTGAGCTAAGTAACGTAGTGAGGGAGAGACAGAACATGAGAGTTAACCTATTAAAATCAACAGTGAAACTGTTAGTCGCTCGGTTGTGTCTGGCTCTTTGCAACCCCGTAGACTGTAGCCCACCAGGCTCCTCTGTCCATAGAATACTCCAGGGAGAATAGTGGAGTGAGTAGCCATTCCCTTCTCCAAGGGATCTTCTCAACTCAGGGATCGAACTTGGGTCTCCTACATTGCAGGCAGATTCTTTACTTTCCGAGGCACCAGGAAAGCCCTGGATTAATACCTTGTAAATAATGAATTTTGGATGTTGAGGGGAAGCCTAGAGTCAAGAAACATTCCTGTCTTAGAGCTTACAGGGTGCATATGGTACCTTAACAGAGTTGGGGAGAAATTATTAGGAGAGGAATCAGTTTAGGTGAAAAACAAGTTTAGTTTAGAATTATTTAGAAGGGTAAGAAAAAACTTCTAGCAAGGAATAGATTAAGTAATTTTTAAGCTTACAGAAGTTTCAGCTATGTAGAATAATTTAGGAGTAAATGTATTACTTGTGGAAAGTAGCCACAAAATACAGCTAGGAGAAAGTGAAATCAGCCAGAGATACTACCTGTGAAGGGAGGTCCATGGTGTTTTCGTCAACCATGAAAAGTAGACAGAGGAAGAGAAGCTTCTGAAGGACATACTGAAGGGAGAAAATGAAAAGAATAGAGCTCAAAAATAGAGTTTTTTTTTTTTTTTTTAAGGTGCAAATATTGTTTATTCAAATTCGAGGTTAAAAATTTGGCTATCTGGTCAAATGGATTCCGTAACAACCTTACTCGTAAATGATCTGAGACAGTATGTGTTATCCACTTAAGAGGGTCTTTTTATAAGTTTTTCCCCAATAATCTTTCAAAAATAGTTTTAAGAAGGAAGAAATGTCAACAGTAAAAATAATAAATGAAATACGCCCATTAGATTTGTCAAGGGAGAAGTCATTAGTGATTCCAACTAGTGTGATTTTTGGAAGGATGGTGAGGTGAAAAGAAAGCAGGTTGCAGTGGCCTGAGTCATGACTGGGAGATAATAAATACATAAAAAGAGTGTAGAGGAGAAATCCTGGATAGGGGTATGTGACATCAGAGTAGGCTTATTTCTTTTAGAATAAGAAATATATCTTGTGTTTATAGTCTTAGAGAAAAGGATCCTTTAGGAAAAAATCATAAGTTGAAAGCACAGAAATAAAGAGAGTATGACTAGAAGAAGTCTTAGAGCAGTGAGTAGGGCTAACCGATTACACAGATGGAGTTTGTAAGCATAAAAAGGTTTTATGTGCCTTTGAGACAGGAGAAAAATACATAACAGAATTGGAACCAAGGAAATTTTTAAATATGTTAAATGAAAGGTGTAGTTATGGTTGATAAACTCAATTTTGTTGTTGATATAACTGAAATTATATGGTGGTTTTTGAGACAAATTTCTGAGGATTCCTGGAGGTTGAATAATATGATGGTAATTGAACATGAGAAAATTTAAGTAGTCATTGCATAAAAACTCATGATAGGGCTTCCCTGGTGGTCCAGTGGGTAAAGGGTCTCTGCCTTGTAGTGCAAGGGGCACTGGTTCGATCCCTGGCCTGGGAAGATCCCATGTGCTGTGGAGCAGCTGAACCAGTATGTCCAGTTACAAGCCAGTGCTCTAGAGCACAGGCCACTGCAATGGGAGGCCCGTACAGGCCAAAGAATAAAGATGACTGAAAATAAATAAATAAAAAACCAATAAAAGAGGCCAAAATCAAATCAAAAAAAAAAAAACTCACGAGAACTGGTTAAATACAGGTAGAAAGATTTTTGATGAAACCATCACAGCAGATATTGGAAACTATGAATTTGCAGTGTGCTAAATTGTATGAATGTATGCTTCGTTTAAGCAATATTCAGTTACCTAGAGGTGGAGAAATCATATTATGGCATCAAACCAATTTTAGGGTTTTGGTGAATGTTTGGAAAATTTGGGATAGAAGGAAATTCTTTGGTATAGGAGAGGTTCAGATGATCAATCAGAGTCTAGCTTGGGTCAGGAAGAAAGGAAAGCACAGAGGGTGCTATAATCTGACAGAAATTGTTGAGACCGAGGACAAAAAGCATCAAATAGAGATCAAGTAAAGTAGAACTGAGATTATAAAACAGCTGACATCATTAATGATTGTCATCAATTTGGTATTCAAGTTTAATATTTTAGAGTTTGAATAGTTTCATTGGATTCTAAGATCCATACTATTTCTCCAGAAAGGAGTGCTGATGCAGGAAAAAAGGGAAGATTATTGAAGTTTCAAAGATCCAAGATATTGAATAATTTCCTGCATGTACACTGAAATCTCCTCGAATCACCACAAAATTATGGTAAAGAAAGTGGGTGACACAATTCCCCAAATAGTCAGTGACTAAGGGATAGTGATTGGAAATTGATAGATATTAACAACCTGAGTTAATAATGGAAGGTACAGCCAAGTGCCATTGCATAATAAAAATAAGGGCATCCACTTTACAATGGGAGAGCAATGGTCAGCATGTCTCTAGGGAGCCAATCTCCCCTGAATCCATGGACCATGAAATCTGAAAGAATAAGAAGCTTCTACAGATGTGAGTTACACTGGAAGTAGAGTCTGCAAGGCTGAGCTAAATATTAAGATAGGGATATGCAGAAGCTCTTGTGCAGAAAAGTTGATGACTTAAGGAAGTGCTAGCAAAAAAAAAAAAATTAACCAGTTACAAGCCAGTGCTCTAGAGCACAGGCCACTGCAATGGGAGGCCCGTACAGGCCAAAGAATAAAGATGACTGAAAATAAATAAATAAAAAACCAATAAAAGAGGCCAAAATCAAATCAAAAAAAAAAAAACTCACGAGAACTGGTTAAATACAGGTAGAAAGATTTTTGATGAAACCATCACAGCAGATATTGGAAACTATGAATTTGCAGTGTGCTAAATTGTATGAATGTATGCTTCGTTTAAGCAATATTCAGTTACCTAGAGGTGGAGAAATCATATTATGGCATCAAACCAATTTTAGGGTTTTGGTGAATGTTTGGAAAATTTGGGATAGAAGGAAATTCTTTGGTATAGGAGAGGTTCAGATGATCAATCAGAGTCTAGCTTGGGTCAGGAAGAAAGGAAAGCACAGAGGGTGCTATAATCTGACAGAAATTGTTGAGACCGAGGACAAAAAGCATCAAATAGAGATCAAGTAAAGTAGAACTGAGATTATAAAACAGCTGACATCATTAATGATTGTCATCAATTTGGTATTCAAGTTTAATATTTTAGAGTTTGAATAGTTTCATTGGATTCTAAGATCCATACTATTTCTCCAGAAAGGAGTGCTGATGCAGGAAAAAAGGGAAGATTATTGAAGTTTCAAAGATCCAAGATATTGAATAATTTCCTGCATGTACACTGAAATCTCCTCGAATCACCACAAAATTATGGTAAAGAAAGTGGGTGACACAATTCCCCAAATAGTCAGTGACTAAGGGATAGTGATTGGAAATTGATAGATATTAACAACCTGAGTTAATAATGGAAGGTACAGCCAAGTGCCATTGCATAATAAAAATAAGGGCATCCACTTTACAATGGGAGAGCAATGGTCAGCATGTCTCTAGGGAGCCAATCTCCCCTGAATCCATGGACCATGAAATCTGAAAGAATAAGAAGCTTCTACAGATGTGAGTTACACTGGAAGTAGAGTCTGCAAGGCTGAGCTAAATATTAAGATAGGGATATGCAGAAGCTCTTGTGCAGAAAAGTTGATGACTTAAGGAAGTTAGCTAGCAATATTAAAGGTATAAAAGAGAATATAGGAAATGAAGAATTCAGAGAGAAAGTTATCAGGGGATGACTGGACTTGCCCTTTGCTTGATACTAAGAATTCTAGAGATAAAATGGTTAAATAGAAGTGATAAATCTTAGAAATCTAGATGTATCCTAGGTTGTTTTGGTGCCAGAACTGAGTAAGGTTCTGGGGAGGGTCTGACCTGGGGCTAGAGGAGTGCTGAGGGATGCCATCGTGTTGGAAGAAGGGCCATGACTAGGATTCAAATTAGAGAAAGGATTCTCACCAAAGGGCTTCCCTGGTGGCTCAGATGGTAAAGAATCTGCCTGCACTGTAAGAGACCCAGACTCAATCGCCGGTTTGGGAAGATCCCCTGGAGAAGAGAAGGGCTGTCTGCTCCAGTATTGTTGCCTGGAGAATTCCGTGGATGGAGGTGTCTGGCAGGCTATACAGTCCATGCGGTTACAAAGAGTCACACGTGACCGAGTGGCTAATACTTTCATACTTTTTTTTCAAAACACCAGTGGAGTCACAGGACAATGATATTCCTGTGTAGAGTATAGAACGTTTTCCTGTAGATGCCCTAGGAAGTAGTACTGAGAGCCCTTAGTGAATATGATCAGATCCAAGTAATTCACACTTCCTGAGGTACCCTCCTACCTTATGCCTTAATTTCTTTGCATTGTTACCAATCTTCTCCTTTCCTTCTAGAAGTATTGTCTTCTCCATCACAAGTAATCTTCTCTTTGTATTTCCGACTGTAACTATTCTTAAATTTCTCTGAAATTTTTCTCTTTTAATTATGTCTTCTTTTTCTTACCTTTCAATCTCTCTTATGTTACTAATTTTGTTTTTTCTCAAATTAAAGTTAAGGAGACTATTGAAATCTCCATAATAATATCTTCTTTCTGATGTACTATACCTTCAAGCTCCCTGGAGAATGAGCATTTTCTCTCTCTTGCTTAGGTCATGATTCTTGATTATGTGTTTTTAATTTTTTTATTTTTATTTTGTTACATCAAAAACATTTTAATTGGGGTATAGCCAGTTAACAATTTTGTGGTCATTTCAGGTGAACAGTTAAGGGGCTTGGCCATACACAGACATGTATCCGTTCTCCCCCAAACCTCCCTCCCATCCAGGCTTGATTATGTGTTTTTACGTATGTTTTCCCCACTCCTTCATTGTTCCTAAGCTTTAACTCTCTACAGTTTGACATCTGCTTCTAGCACTTTATTTTAAATGGTTTTCTCCACGACTGTTATTTGCTATATCTTTTTATACATTTTTATCCTTGTTATGTCTTTGTATCTTCCATTATCCATCTTTTTAACCTCTCTAATGCAGTAACTCTCCATTTTCTCATTGTGCCCTTTGATTGCTCTTCTGTTTCCTTCACTTTTTTTCACTATTCCTCACATTCTCAACTTGTTGAGCATATATTATCCTATATTCTGTCATGCCTATGGCTTTGACCAAATCTTCTGATACCTTGTATAGTTCCTGAGACTATTTACTTCCGTGGATGGAGGTGTCTGGCAGGCTATACAGTCCATGCGGTTACAAAGAGTCACACGTGACCGAGTGGCTAATACTTTCATACTTTTTTTTCAAAACACCAGTGGAGTCACAGGACAATGATATTCCTGTGTAGAGTATAGAACGTTTTCCTGTAGATGCCCTAGGAAGTAGTACTGAGAGCCCTTAGTGAATATGATCAGATCCAAGTAATTCACACTTCCTGAGGTACCCTCCTACCTTATGCCTTAATTTCTTTGCATTGTTACCAATCTTCTCCTTTCCTTCTAGAAGTATTGTCTTCTCCATCACAAGTAATCTTCTCTTTGTATTTCCGACTGTAACTATTCTTAAATTTCTCTGAAATTTTTCTCTTTTAATTATGTCTTCTTTTTCTTACCTTTCAATCTCTCTTATGTTACTAATTTTGTTTTTTCTCAAATTAAAGTTAAGGAGACTATTGAAATCTCCATAATAATATCTTCTTTCTGATGTACTATACCTTCAAGCTCCCTGGAGAATGAGCATTTTCTCTCTCTTGCTTAGGTCATGATTCTTGATTATGTGTTTTTAATTTTTTTATTTTTATTTTGTTACATCAAAAACATTTTAATTGGGGTATAGCCAGTTAACAATTTTGTGGTCATTTCAGGTGAACAGTTAAGGGGCTTGGCCATACACAGACATGTATCCGTTCTCCCCCAAACCTCCCTCCCATCCAGGCTTGATTATGTGTTTTTACGTATGTTTTCCCCACTCCTTCATTGTTCCTAAGCTTTAACTCTCTACAGTTTGACATCTGCTTCTAGCACTTTATTTTAAATGGTTTTCTCCACGACTGTTATTTGCTATATCTTTTTATACATTTTTATCCTTGTTATGTCTTTGTATCTTCCATTATCCATCTTTTTAACCTCTCTAATGCAGTAACTCTCCATTTTCTCATTGTGCCCTTTGATTGCTCTTCTGTTTCCTTCACTTTTTTTCACTATTCCTCACATTCTCAACTTGTTGAGCATATATTATCCTATATTCTGTCATGCCTATGGCTTTGACCAAATCTTCTGATACCTTGTATAGTTCCTGAGACATGATTTGTGTGAAATAAATCGTATTAAAAGAATGAACGAGGGGCTTCCCTGGTGGTCCTGTGGGTTAGGACACTGCCTTGCAGTGCAAGGGGCGTTGGTTCGATCCCTGTCATGGGAAGATCCCGTGAACTGTGGAGCGGCTGGAGCCATGTGTCCAACTACTGGGCCGGAGCTCTGGAGCACATGCTCCCAGAGCTGGTGCTCTGTAGCGAGAGAGGCCCACAGAGGCCGAAAGAACAAAGATGGAAATAAATGAAAGACCAATAGAAGTGGCCAAAAAAAAAAGGAATAAACAAGCCAATGAATAGTGAAATATTAATATAATTCAGTGACTTCTCACACTATCAGATTTCCCTAACTGACTGATACCTATACAAGAATATTCTTGCAATACTTCATAAATTTAGGTCCAAACCTAAACTTACTCTCCTTCTTCCCAAGAATTCTTCTATTTTTGTTAATAGATCATCATTTCATTTTGAAAACAGGGAATCTCAGTCTCTCTCTTTGGCTTATTCATTTCTTTCATTTAATTTATGCGGTAATTTGCCAAGTATTATACAGAGGAAAAACTGCATCTGTGTTCTCAAAGAAGTTAACAGGCCTTAGAACCAAGAAAGTGCAATTCAAACTCCAGCTCAAGAAATATGTAATTGTGTGACTTTGACCAAACTTCTGTGTGCCTTAATTTGCTTATTTCTAAAATATGAGAGACTGGTTGTGTAATTTCTGTTGCTGTTCACTTGCTAAGTTGTGTCCAACTCTTTGTGACCCCATGAACAGCAGCATGCCAGGCTTTCCTCTGAGAATTCCTTCTAACCTTAAAATTTTGTATATTGTAGCACTTTATTTTAAATGGTTTTCTCCACGACTGTTATTTGCTATATCTTTTATACATTTTTATCTTTCGATCTATTCCTCAACCTCTCTAATGCAGTAACTCTCCATTTTCTCATTGTGCCCTTTGATTGCTCTTCTGTTTCCTTCACTTTTTCACTTTTCCTCACATTCTCAACTTGTTGAGCATATATTATCCTATATTCTGTCATGCCTATGGCTTTGACCAAATCTTCTGATACCTTGTATAGTTCCTGAGACATGATTTGTGTGAAATAAATCGTATTAAAAGAATGAACGAGGGGCTTCCCTGGTGGTCCTGTGGGTTAGGACACTGCCTTGCAGTGCAAGGGGCGTTGGTTCGATCCCTGTCATGGGAAGATCCCGTGAACTGTGGAGCGGCTGGAGCCATGTGTCCAACTACTGGGCCGGAGCTCGGGAGCACATGCGCCCAGAGCTGGTGCTCTGTAGCGAGAGAGGCCCACAGAGGCCGAAAGAACAAAGATGGAAATAAATGAAAGACCAATAGAAGTGGCCAAAAAAAAAAGGAATAAACAAGCCAATGAATAGTGAAATATTAATATAATTCAGTGACTTCTCACACTATCAGATTTCCCTAACTGACTGATACCTATACAAGAATATTCTTGCAATACTTCATAAATTTAGGTCCAAACCTAAACTTACTCTCCTTCTTCCCAAGAATTCTTCTATTTTTGTTAATAGATCATCATTTCATTTTGAAAACAGGGAATCTCAGTCTCTCTCTTTGGCTTATTCATTTCTTTCATTTAATTTATGCGGTAATTTGCCAAGTATTATACAGAGGAAAAACTGCATCTGTGTTCTCAAAGAAGTTAACAGGCCTTAGAACCAAGAAAGTGCAATTCAAACTCCAGCTCAAGAAATATGTAATTGTGTGACTTTGACCAAACTTCTGTGTGCCTTAATTTGCTTATTTCTAAAATATGAGAGACTGGTTGTGTAATTTCTGTTGCTGTTCACTTGCTAAGTTGTGTCCAACTCTTTGTGACCCCATGAACAGCAGCATGCCAGGCTTTCCTCTGAGAATTCCTTCTAACCTTAAAATTTTGTATATTGTACATTGTGATTTATGTTTGTCATCCATGCCTCCTTCTCCGTTTCCAACCTTTTTCTACAAGTCAGCCTTTTCCTAGTCTAATTTATTCCATATATTACTGCTGGAAACATCTTAATTCATTACTTGACCGTTATCTTTGTTCAGAACTATTTGGTCACTCCTCATTGAAAATTAAACCCTGTCTTAACCTCTTAACTGGACATATAAGATCTCCATAAACTGACTTCAAACTGATTTTCTAACATTCTGCCGCGTTCTACTTTCTGTTATTTCTAACATTTCCATTTGATTCATTTTTCCTCTCCACCTAGATTTATTGACTATAACACAATTTTATATACAATATGACTTGAACCTGTTGCTTCAATGCAAGGTCTTAACTGATATTTTGATAGGTCAGTTCATACACTGTTGAAAGTTCATACACTGTAAAAACTAATTTTAAAAAGTCTTCAATGCTAATTAAATGAAAAGTCTAACTACTGAGATTTTAAGAACTCTTTAAGATAATTTTTTTTTTTAAAAGATTTATTTATTTATTTATTTTGGGCGGGGTTCAGGTTGGGGAGGGAGGGGAGTGGGCGGGCCACTTCTATTGGTCTTCCATTTCTCTATCTTCATCCATCTTGGTTCTTTGGCTCCTGTGGGCCTCCCATCATGGTGGCGTCTGTCGTTGCAGAGCGCCGGCTTTGGGCGCATGCGCTCCAGAGCTCCGGCTCGGCGACTGGACACATCGGTCCAGCCGCTCCGCGGCACGCGGGATCCTCCCAGGCCAGGGATCGAACAGGCGTCCCCTGCACTGCAAGGCAGTGTCCCTACCCACTGGACAACCAGGGGAAGCCCCCTCTTTAAGATAATTAACACAGGTAGACTGTAGTCCCTATGATGGGCTCCTGGAGAACTGAGATGAGGTGTCAGGAGGTGATTTTGTGCAACACCACTGTGACACCAGTGTTTTCTGGGTAGAAATATTCCCGTTGTTTGATTCTAGACACACCACAGGAATACCAGTGGGGTCAGTGTTTTCTGGGTCAGAACCGCGTATCAGTTCCAGCAGCCCAGTTAAGTCTAACAGCAGCATGCCAGGCTTTCCTCTAATTCCTAACCAAAATTTGATTGACATTGTGATTTATGTTTGTCATCCATGCCTCCTTCTCCGTTTCCCACCTTTTCCTACAAGTCAGCCTTTTCCTAGTCTAATTTATTCCATATATTACTGCTGGAAACATCTTAATTCATTACTTGACCGTTATCTTTGTTCAGAACTATTTGGTCACTCCTCATTGAAAATTAAACCCTGTCTTAACCTCTTAACTGGACATATAAGATCTCCATAAACTGACTTCAAACTGATTTTCTAACATTCTGCCGCGTTCTACTTTCTGTTATTTCTAACATTTCCATTTGATTCATTTTTCCTCTCCACCTAGATTTATTGACTATAACACAATTTTATATACAATATGACTTGAACCTGTTGCTTCAATGCAAGGTCTTAACTGATATTTTGATAGGTCAGTTCATACACTGTTGAAAGTTCATACACTGTAAAAACTAATTTTAAAAAGTCTTCAATGCTAATTAAATGAAAAGTCTAACTACTGAGATTTTAAGAACTCTTTAAGATAATTTTTTTTTTTAAAAGATTTATTTATTTATTTATTTTGGGCGGGGTTCAGGTTGGGGAGGGAGGGGAGTGGGCGGGCCACTTCTATTGGTCTTCCATTTCTCTATCTTCATCCATCTTGGTTCTTTGGCTCCTGTGGGCCTCCCATCATGGTGGCGTCTGTCGTTGCAGAGCGCCGGCTTTGGGCGCATGCGCTCCAGAGCTCCGGCTCGGCGACTGGACACATCGGTCCAGCCGCTCCGCGGCACGCGGGATCCTCCCAGGCCAGGGATCGAACAGGCGTCCCCTGCACTGCAAGGCAGTGTCCCTACCCACTGGACAACCAGGGGAAGCCCCCTCTTTAAGATAATTAACACAGGTAGACTGTAGTCCCTATGATGGGCTCCTGGAGAACTGAGATGAGGTGTCAGGAGGTGATTTTGTGCAACACCACTGTGACACCAGTGTTTTCTGGGTAGAAATATTCCCGTTGTTTGATTCTAGACACACCACAGGAATACCAGTGGGGTCAGAGGTTAGTTTAGCTGCTTCCTGGGCTAGAACAGGTATCACCCCAGCCTGTTCATCTGACCGAGTTCCACAGCAGCCCAGGTTAAGTCTGTGAACAGACTGGTTTTCTTTTATCTGCTGCTATTTCTCTAGGTTTGAATGCAGGAGATGTTGTCCACCTTTTCTAAGATAGTCTTAAACATATCAACCACAAAATGTTTTGTAAGATACAAAATCCCCAGCCTGATAGTTCCAACATCTGTGCATCTCTGAGTCTGACTCTGTTGATCGCTGTGTCTCTTGACAGTGGGCCTAATTTTTCTTGCTTGTTGGTGTTTCTAGTAATTTTTTTTGAATGTTAGGCATTATGTCATCATTTGTGACTGTGGCAGATAGTATTTATTCCTGAAAATATGCACACCTCTTGTTCTGTGTGTGTATATATGTGTTATTTGGGAGGGGGCTAATCAGTCCTCTGACCACTACCTCTGTGTGATTTGAACTAACATTATGAAGTAGCAGTGAAGGGCAGGAAGTAGCAGTGTATATGAGGAATTTCCGCTATCAATGTAAAACTAGCAAACCAAAAGGAATACTAGTGAATTGTCGAAAGCTGACCAATGAAAGTGTTGAAGATGGAACTCAGATATTCTAGAGTAAGGGCTGTTACTCATATTATACACATAGTTACTCATATTATACAGTAACATTCGTAATTTGGTTCTTTAGAAATACATCTTTAAGATATTCATTGTTTTATGGAATCTTTGAGGACCTGGGTAGGAAACACATAGGACCAGTACCTTGGCAGAATAGCTTGAATTTCTTACAGTTGACAAAACTTCAACATCCACTGATAATGAAACTAGTAAGAAAATTGTTGATAGAAGGTGATAATCTCTAGAGATTTTGAAAATACATATTTTAAAGATGTATTTGCTGTATGTTTCATTGTTGCAGAGTAAATAATCTTGCTTATTTGTGGTTTTGTTTCTATTATTTTCGAAGTAAAAATTAAATGACCATGAGAATTTTAACTACTGACAAAATGCTCAAAATGTCCTCAAGACATTTGTATATTTCTGCATGTATGTTTACTTATACAATATACCTTTATTGTTCATTCTTGTATTTGTCCCTGATCTTCTTTAGAAAAGTGAGATAATCTTTTCTTCTTGCTCTTTCCAATAATGACTGTTTTTAAGATAATACTTCTATAGATAAAGGAACACTTTTTAATTTCTTTAAAAATTAAAAATAAATAAATAATAAAATATTTAAATATTTCAATAAATAATAATATTAAATAATAAAAATAAAGTTATGAGTAATAATAACATATTTTTCTACATTAAAATGTGTTTTGCTTTTTCCCATCAATATGTGTACTATTACCATTTTCACATGCTGGATTGTTATTAAGTTGGCTTACTAGATGTTGCTGTTGTTTTTGATAAAGTCATTTATTTTTAACTAACATGCAGAATTTAATGTTTAATTGAACAGAAATATTCTGGCATGAAGATGTTATCATGTCCAAGGAAAATTATCTATCTTCCGCCAAAACAATAAAACATTTCTATTGTACACACAGTACAAATATATTTAAAAAATATGCACTTATTACCATGATATTTTGTGTCTTGCAGTTCTCTTAACTTTAGAAGCAATGCTAAAATATACAAACTGGAGTTTTAAAAAGGTTAAACTTGCATAATAAAAGGAACTTGAATTGCTTGATATGTTATATAACATATAACATATTAATTACCCTAAAGTATCTCATTTCAAAATTCTGTATATTTCTTTCTTTCTTCAATTTTGTAGCTAATGCGCAGAAAAAATCTCTACACACTGAAGGTATGTCCTCAAGTCATTTGTATATTTCTGCATGTATGTTTACTTATACAATATACCTTTATTGTTCATTCTTGTATTTGTCCCTGATCTTCTTTAGAAAAGTGAGATAATCTTTTCTTCTTGCTCTTTCCAATAATGACTGTTTTTAAGATAATACTTCTATAGATAAAGGAACACTTTTTAATTTCTTTAAAAATTAAAAATAAATAAATAATAAAATATTTAAATATTTCAATAAATAATAATATTAAATAATAAAAATAAAGTTATGAGTAATAATAACATATTTTTCTACATTAAAATGTGTTTTGCTTTTTCCCATCAATATGTGTACTATTACCATTTTCACATGCTGGATTGTTATTAAGTTGGCTTACTAGATGTTGCTGTTGTTTTTGATAAAGTCATTTATTTTTAACTAACATGCAGAATTTAATGTTTAATTGAACAGAAATATTCTGGCATGAAGATGTTATCATGTCCAAGGAAAATTATCTATCTTCCGCCAAAACAATAAAACATTTCTATTGTACACACAGTACAAATATATTTAAAAAATATGCACTTATTACCATGATATTTTGTGTCTTGCAGTTCTCTTAACTTTAGAAGCAATGCTAAAATATACAAACTGGAGTTTTAAAAAGGTTAAACTTGCATAATAAAAGGAACTTGAATTGCTTGATATGTTATATAACATATAACATATTAATTACCCTAAAGTATCTCATTTCAAAATTCTGTATATTTCTTTCTTTCTTCAATTTTGTAGCTAATGCGCAGAAAAAATCTCTACACACTGAAGGTATTTTATCAAGAGTATAATGCTGCTGCTGTTAATCAGTTACCATATTACATAATACAGTTTTACAGAACTAATTTCTTGCTCCAAGCCTGAGATTGTACTTCTTGTCCTTCTGAGATACAGCCAATTTTTTTAAATTGAAGATTTCAACTTTATAAAGACATTATTTCTTTACTAAAAATAAAAATAATTCCTAAATAGGTTTGCCTTTTATAAGTCTGTTAAAAAAAAAAAAAAACACCTATTCCATTTACTTATCGTGTCTTTACAATATAAATACGAAGTACATCTGTCTGATTTAACATTGATTCTAAGGCCAGAGTTACATTCTAGGACAATTTTTATTGATGTGTGAACAGTACTTTGAAGCGTTGTACAGTTTATCTTTTATTGTTTTTGGCATTCTTCTGTCATATTCAGAGAGATGGTCTGCATCAGGTTTATGTTGATCTGAGTTGCATCACTGCAGTGGTTGAATATAAGTGAAAGAAATGCTCGCTGGGCTATTCTTTTCTGTTTCCATGCCTAACTCCCATGTACACTGAGATAGGGAGAAATAAGTAGCAAAGATGATGAAATAAATGGGCAGCTGTGCCAAATGCTGATAAATTTAAAGGATCTTTCGAGAGCAACTGTACGAGAGGAAGAGTGATTGAAAACAGACAACTTCGCTAGATAATTATAGAATTATTTTTCCCTTAGGAATCAAAATCTGCATGTACTATTCACTGATTTTAGAACCCTGTTGGTCCAGTACGGGGTCCTGTTATAATACAGTCAGTCAGTATGAATTAGCTCTACCTGTGGAGTATCCTGTGCAAATGCTCACAGTGTAGAACAGCAGCTACTAACAGCAGGGCTGTGATTTGTACCTGACCAGGTAAATGGCACATACAAACTCTAAACTATTTTAAACATATGTATCAGAAAATGTAAATGATTTACAAATAAAACTGTGACAGGTATTAAATCACTTTTAAAAGATAATCAAATTATTAACCTAAGAAAAATTTAAATTTATAGGTGAGTGTTTCCCAGTGTTTTATATGACTTGCTTTCTGGCAGTCTTGTAAAATCTGTGTCTACCCGTTTTGGAGTAAAATTTTGAAGTGCAGAGAGTAGAATAAAGTAAATATGTATAGTTACAAAGGAAACTCTTTATATTGATATACAAACCCCAATTCAGAAACTCAAGTAGGCACTAAAATATTTTATGCCTTACAAAAGGTCACTATCATTCAAAATTAAATATTTAACATTCTGACCTTAAAATTAAAACTCAGTAAGAATTTAGGTGATAGTTGTCAAGTTTTATATCTCAATCCTTTAAAAAGTCTGCTGTGAAACTGGGTATTTATATATGAGGCTTAGGCATTGCTGCTTTACATTTTCTCCAAAATAATCTTAGTTCTCCAAAACCCTTTAGGAATAGGAAGACCTATTCAAATTTATCTTTTATTGTTTTTGGCATTCTTCTGTCATATTCAGAGAGATGGTCTGCATCAGGTTTATGTTGATCTGAGTTGCATCACTGCAGTGGTTGAATATAAGTGAAAGAAATGCTCGCTGGGCTATTCTTTTCTGTTTCCATGCCTAACTCCCATGTACACTGAGATAGGGAGAAATAAGTAGCAAAGATGATGAAATAAATGGGCAGCTGTGCCAAATGCTGATAAATTTAAAGGATCTTTCGAGAGCAACTGTACGAGAGGAAGAGTGATTGAAAACAGACAACTTCGCTAGATAATTATAGAATTATTTTTCCCTTAGGAATCAAAATCTGCATGTACTATTCACTGATTTTAGAACCCTGTTGGTCCAGTACGGGGTCCTGTTATAATACAGTCAGTCAGTATGAATTAGCTCTACCTGTGGAGTATCCTGTGCAAATGCTCACAGTGTAGAACAGCAGCTACTAACAGCAGGGCTGTGATTTGTACCTGACCAGGTAAATGGCACATACAAACTCTAAACTATTTTAAACATATGTATCAGAAAATGTAAATGATTTACAAATAAAACTGTGACAGGTATTAAATCACTTTTAAAAGATAATCAAATTATTAACCTAAGAAAAATTTAAATTTATAGGTGAGTGTTTCCCAGTGTTTTATATGACTTGCTTTCTGGCAGTCTTGTAAAATCTGTGTCTACCCGTTTTGGAGTAAAATTTTGAAGTGCAGAGAGTAGAATAAAGTAAATATGTATAGTTACAAAGGAAACTCTTTATATTGATATACAAACCCCAATTCAGAAACTCAAGTAGGCACTAAAATATTTTATGCCTTACAAAAGGTCACTATCATTCAAAATTAAATATTTAACATTCTGACCTTAAAATTAAAACTCAGTAAGAATTTAGGTGATAGTTGTCAAGTTTTATATCTCAATCCTTTAAAAAGTCTGCTGTGAAACTGGGTATTTATATATGAGGCTTAGGCATTGCTGCTTTACATTTTCTCCAAAATAATCTTAGTTCTCACCTAGTAAGACCTATTCTTACCCATTTGTGGGAATAGGAGCCTATCTTGACCTTCTACTATGTTATCAAAGTTTAAAATATGCTACTTTCCTCCTTCTCTTAATTGTGTTGGAGCATTTCAGTAAATTTCTATCTTCTACCTTGGTTCTTTTGCTTCACTTACTAAACAATTTTTCATTTCACACTATGAAAATCATAATCATAATTCATGCTGTTGATAAATATGGAGAGAAAATAAGTAAAATTTAAAGCATTGACTATTGTCTTAAAACAACTTTTTCACTTAAAAAAGTGAGATTTTTTTAAGCAATATTAAATGAAATTTAATGCTAATGAGATTTTTATTAATGATATTTTTTATTAAATGAGATTTTTTAAGGACTATTTCCTAAAGAGTGACCTGTTTATTACTACTTTAAAGATAATAATATCCTTTTAAGGACTCAGAACATAGCAACACATATGAAACAACTCTCTAGATTTCACTCACAGTTATAGATTTCAGTTGTTAAAATATACTGTCAAAGAAGTGAAATTATATATTCTAATATTTCACTTTCCACTCGGGAGAATTACTTGATGGAATCAGTAAGTCAAATTTTGCATAAATAGGTGAAATGTTAGCTTAACTTTCTGTTGGGATAGTCATAGATATTTTAAATGTTGTGTTACTATTAATACATGTTATAAATGAAATAAATTTATTGTTAATTTAAGATAATAAGAAATACAAAAATAATGTAAAGACTGATACTATCCAAAAATAGGTTTTAAGGAAACCTAAACTGATATATATCCCTTTGATTCTGGTTACCTATTGTGTTGAAGATATGTAAAGATACGTACACTAACAACATCCAACAGATATTGAGCATATTTATTTCTAAAGAGAAGTATTCTGTCTAAAATACCTTTTCAGGAACAAAAGTAGAATTAGGATTTCTTATACTCCCTGGTTGCCTTTTCATTTCTCTCTTTGACAAGTAACTAAACATTGTGTATGTATTTACGTTCAGTCTCAACTTTTTTGTCGTATTTGGATACACATAAAAATACTGAACTTATCTTAGGAAATCAGTATCGTAGTACATGAACTTAAAAATAGTTTAAAAATCATTTGCCTTATATGATACCCTTGTGGAATGAGTTAAATTTCTAAATCTTTCCTCCTTCTCTTAATTGTGTTGGAGCATTTCAGTAAATTTCTATCTTCTACCTTGGTTCTTTTGCTTCACTTACTAAACAATTTTTCATTTCACACTATGAAAATCATAATCATAATTCATGCTGTTGATAAATATGGAGAGAAAATAAGTAAAATTTAAAGCATTGACTATTGTCTTAAAACAACTTTTCACTTAAAAAGTGAGATTTTTAAGCAATATTAAATGAAATTTAATGCTAATGAGATTTTTATTAATGATATTTTTTATTAAATGAGATTTTTTAAGGACTATTTCCTAAAGAGTGACCTGTTTATTACTACTTTAAAGATAATAATATCCTTTTAAGGACTCAGAACATAGCAACACATATGAAACAACTCTCTAGATTTCACTCACAGTTATAGATTTCAGTTGTTAAAATATACTGTCAAAGAAGTGAAATTATATATTCTAATATTTCACTTTCCACTCGGGAGAATTACTTGATGGAATCAGTAAGTCAAATTTTGCATAAATAGGTGAAATGTTAGCTTAACTTTCTGTTGGGATAGTCATAGATATTTTAAATGTTGTGTTACTATTAATACATGTTATAAATGAAATAAATTTATTGTTAATTTAAGATAATAAGAAATACAAAAATAATGTAAAGACTGATACTATCCAAAAATAGGTTTTAAGGAAACCTAAACTGATATATATCCCTTTGATTCTGGTTACCTATTGTGTTGAAGATATGTAAAGATACGTACACTAACAACATCCAACAGATATTGAGCATATTTATTTCTAAAGAGAAGTATTCTGTCTAAAATACCTTTTCAGGAACAAAAGTAGAATTAGGATTTCTTATACTCCCTGGTTGCCTTTTCATTTCTCTCTTTGACAAGTAACTAAACATTGTGTATGTATTTACGTTCAGTCTCAACTTTTTTGTCGTATTTGGATACACATAAAAATACTGAACTTATCTTAGGAAATCAGTATCGTAGTACATGAACTTAAAAATAGTTTAAAAATCATTTGCCTTATATGATACCCTGTGAATGTAAAATGTAAGATAATCACAAAATACGTTGTAGAGTAAATCTAGGTATCAGTTCCTAAAGTCATCTAATCTAATGTCTGCTGGACCAAAATTGTATGCTATATAATGAATTGCACTTGGGAAATTGTGTCCTTTCTTTTATGTTTCTTAAAGCACTTGCAGTTTTAACTATTAAAAATAAGATTGAGAAAAAATTCTTTGAAATAAGATTGGGAGAATTTATAGGCAAAGTGAGAATTCTGAGTACATTAGTCTTGAGGGAGACTAAGGCTTTCTTTACTGTCTATAATGTATAATATATTTCCATTACTATGATTGTAAGTAGGTGGGGAGGTAATAGTTTCTTTGAAGTAGGCTTTGGGGTTCTAGAGCCAAAACTGGTGTTTTGGGGGGTTGTTCCACAAATAGTGGGGGCTGATGTTAGAAAATATTTACCGATTATATGTCAGATGTAAAAGTATTGTGCTAGGCTCCAAGGATATAAAAAGTATTGTTGATAACATATTTAATATATGTATACTTCTTTAAAGGATTAGGTTTGATATTGGATTTATTTGTTATCACAGAAGTCACATTGTTTCAGACCATTATTATTTCTGTCAATTAATATCCATTTTGAATTGCATTGGTTGGCATTATTAAACTGTGATGAGATGAACAATATAGATTGGTTGATTAACTAGTTTTCTGTACAATGATTATTCTTGTCGACCATATTTTAATATGGCTACAGACTACAAAGTTGCACTGTTTTCTCATAACATTTTGATTCAGCTATTTGAATGTTCAGATGTCTCAGTATACCACAATTGTGCTGAAAGCCTTTTTATATCATGCTATACTGTTTTTAGTACAAGCAGTCTTAGTGACTTAAGAATTAGTGCTTTTATGGTTTTCTTTAGTCTTTTAAAAATGTCAGGGAAAGTTACTGAATTCTTTTCAAATAGCCCTTATGACTGTATTACGTCAGTCTCAACTAACACATAAAAATACTGAACTTATCTTAGGAAATCAGTATCGTAGTACATGAACTTAAAAATAGTTTAAAAATCATTTGCCTTATATGATACCCTGTGAATGTAAAATGTAAGATAATCACAAAATACGTTGTAGAGTAAATCTAGGTATCAGTTCCTAAAGTCATCTAATCTAATGTCTGCTGGACCAAAATTGTATGCTATATAATGAATTGCACTTGGGAAATTGTGTCCTTTCTTTTATGTTTCTTAAAGCACTTGCAGTTTTAACTATTAAAAATAAGATTGAGAAAAAATTCTTTGAAATAAGATTGGGAGAATTTATAGGCAAAGTGAGAATTCTGAGTACATTAGTCTTGAGGGAGACTAAGGCTTTCTTTACTGTCTATAATGTATAATATATTTCCATTACTATGATTGTAAGTAGGTGGGGAGGTAATAGTTTCTTTGAAGTAGGCTTTGGGGTTCTAGAGCCAAAACTGGTGTTTTGGGGGGTTGTTCCACAAATAGTGGGGGCTGATGTTAGAAAATATTTACCGATTATATGTCAGATGTAAAAGTATTGTGCTAGGCTCCAAGGATATAAAAAGTATTGTTGATAACATATTTAATATATGTATACTTCTTTAAAGGATTAGGTTTGATATTGGATTTATTTGTTATCACAGAAGTCACATTGTTTCAGACCATTATTATTTCTGTCAATTAATATCCATTTTGAATTGCATTGGTTGGCATTATTAAACTGTGATGAGATGAACAATATAGATTGGTTGATTAACTAGTTTTCTGTACAATGATTATTCTTGTCGACCATATTTTAATATGGCTACAGACTACAAAGTTGCACTGTTTTCTCATAACATTTTGATTCAGCTATTTGAATGTTCAGATGTCTCAGTATACCACAATTGTGCTGAAAGCCTTTTTATATCATGCTATACTGTTTTTAGTACAAGCAGTCTTAGTGACTTAAGAATTAGTGCTTTTATGGTTTTCTTTAGTCTTTTAAAAATGTCAGGGAAAGTTACTGAATTCTTTTCAAATAGAATATTTCACATTATTTCACATGTTCCATGTAGGGAATTCATTTTGGAAAAAGTTTTGTTTTGATTATAACTGAGCAACTCCTATTGTCTTCACTGGGAATTGCTATTAAAGGCAGGTGTTGGTTCCTTAGAAATTCTTACGGAATTTAGTGAGAGTTAACTCAGCATATGTTGGGGAAGAGAACATTTTTTTTCCCATACTCAATAATCTTAAGCAATTACCTTTTTCAAAATCAGTTTGATGCATCATAACAAAATAGCAGAAAGGCACTAAAGGTCAACTGAGCTGCTTTTTGACTAACATTTCAGGGATTGTGAAGCAGCAGATAGACAGCCATATCACAGATCCAGATCAACAGAACAACGGCCTCTCCTAGAGCGGACCACCACCCGCTCCAGATCCACTGAACGTCCTGATACAAACCTCATGAGGTCGATGCCTTCATTAATGACGGGAAGATCTGCCCCTCCTTCACCTGCCTTATCGAGGTGAAAGATAAATCAATCAGACTAACTTCCCCTTTGCCCCACCAGCACACCATTTTATTTTCCCAGCAACTAAATGGTCTCTTCTGTCATCCTTGGCTGATCACTAATAACAGTCAACACTAACCTTTTCAGTGTAAGCACACTATTTATATTCAGTGGATATAATAGTGTGTGGCTACCATTGTAATTTGTTTATTAACTGTCCTGACCACATTTGTTTCGTGATTTCTCATTTATCAGGAGTCCTGGGTAATTCCCCACATAACACACCTCATGACTATCATGTTCTTCTCCTACAGAATGAGAAATTGTTTGTGTCCATTAGACATCACTTTTGGATAATCATCATTGACAGTAAATAAAACTAGATTTTTAGTTTCTTTCTATCAATACTAATATTATGTATTGACCAATATCTTCTTTAGCTGAATTTTGATTATTCAGTGTTTTATGTGTAGTTTCATGAGATAATTTCTAATAAACAGATATCAAATATAAGCCTGAGTAAAAATCTCTTAGGATCAAGGGAAGGAGGTCAATGTTAAGAGTTTGAAATCTGGTAGAAAGAAATGTGAAGCATTATCTTTTGTTTTTTGAGCTGCAGACTTCTCTTCTGGCTTTCATATGGATAGAATTCCAATTTACATTAATAATTCCATGGATTTTGCTGTAAGATGTTGTGTGCATGTATCTGTGTATGTATACATATTACATGACAGTATGAACATCTTTTACTCTTTAAATAATCATTCAAATACCCATATTTTGTCCTACTTTCCTAACCTTTTAATCAGCAGCTCTACCTCTTTTAAAACTGCACCATACAGCTATCATATGAACCAAATATATTAACAGTATTTTAACTTGTTCTATTGAAAATGAATGTAAATGATGTATCTTGTAGGTCTCACCCTCGTACTGGGTCTGTCCAAACAAGCCCATCGAGCACTCCACCGGCAGGACGAAGGGGCCGACAGCTCCCACAGCTTCCACCAAAGGGAACTCTGGAGAGAAGTAAGTTTTATTTCTAATTGTGTCATATAGGAAATGCACATGGAAGCTAAGGTGAAGCAAAACTTTTTTTTACTACCTTTGTGTTAGCTTTCTTCTTTTGTTAATTGAATACCTTAGCTGAATTTTTATATGTATAAATACATGTATAAACATTACATATTTTGCATTTAAAAATCTATAATATTTGGAGGCAAAACGACCTATCGTTATTGCTTTTGCACATTTTTTCAAAATTTAGTAAACGTACTTTAAGAAGTCAACTTAATGCTCTTAAATAAACAGTTGGGTAATATTTCTTTGCTACAACTAAGTTTATGTAATTGTTGATAGTTATGTAAAGTTTATTAGTAACTAGCCAAATCAATTTTCACACACTGCAAAGGACTGGTTAGCTGATGCACAACAATGGTGATCCTTCTCAAAACTGGAGTGCCAGAAAAAGGTAATCATGAATATACAAAGAAAGATGCATGTTGTACTGATATTTTTAATACTTTTCAAATGTTTGTATATGAAAGCCCTATTTGCTTATACACAGATGAACATGCTCCCCAAACATCTACAAATTCTTGGATAAAGGACCTCTAAAAGCATGGATGATAGAATATAATAATTTTTAATGTCATTTTAAAAATGGCCCTCTTATTTGATATCAGGATGTGCTTTGCCAAAACAAACCAACAAATATATTTAAGTCACCCTTTAAGTTTTCTTTAGTAGATGATACATTCTGTGCCTTTGGAAGTTTCTGTTGTTTTTAACCCCTGTGCTTTGGTTCCCTTTTTTGTTTTGTTTTTATTTTGTTTTTCCTAGACAATGGAGTCAAGGAGATAGAACCTTATGAAGGTCTGTACACAAAGGAGGGTTTGTTTTATGCTGATAGCCTTTCTGGGGGGGCTATGTGAGCAAAAATAAACCCAACTGCAATTGATGTCCCTCCACTTTTATTACCATAAAATTATTTTGTTTTATGATCCCAATAAAGTGTTCATGTTTTTTTTACTTTGAAAATATCCAAAGGAGTTAAATTGCTTTGATTCAATCAAGTAAGAATACAAAGAATTTAACTTCTTTCAAATCACAAGGTAGAATGTTCTTTTTAAAAAAAATTTGCTTTTAAATAGAATTTTATGTTTTGTGTCATACTTGAACCACAGATGTCAATTGCAGTCTGTGTTTATGTCATTGAGGATGTACACCTAGTCTAGCTATATTTATCATCATATATTTTATTTTGTGTTTATGATAAATCCTTTAATTATTAAATTTGTCTTTCTAGAAACGAAAGTTATTGAATTAGTGATTGTGCTGTGTATTTCCTGAATCATTTTTTCGTGTTGTAGCAAGACTGTTTATAGTATAACAAGGTTAAATGTGTACCGTTTTGTTATCAGTACTACATTATGATTCAAGAGAAAATGTTGTCATGATATATGCAATGTCATACACTTACCTGGGCAATAAAAATTCCACTGCAGATTAAAGAATTCTGCAGTTGATGTTGTAACTTTGAAGAACTGTTAGCCGTTTTGTTTACTGATGGATCTCTAGCAAATAGAATAATGCCTGGCTAGTTTAGGCCCTCATAATAGTTTGATTGCATGTTGTACTGATATTTTAATACTTTTCAAATTTTTATATGAAAGCCCTATTTGCTTATACACAGATGAACATGCTCCCCAAACATCTACAAATTCTTGGATAAAGGACCTCTAAAAGCATGGATGATAGAATATAATAATTTTTAATGTCATTTTAAAAATGGCCCTCTTATTTGATATCAGGATGTGCTTTGCCAAAACAAACCAACAAATATATTTAAGTCACCCTTTAAGTTTTCTTTAGTAGATGATACATTCTGTGCCTTTGGAAGTTTCTGTTGTTTTTAACCCCTGTGCTTTGGTTCCCTTTTTTGTTTTGTTTTTATTTTGTTTTTCCTAGACAATGGAGTCAAGGAGATAGAACCTTATGAAGGTCTGTACACAAAGGAGGGTTTGTTTTATGCTGATAGCCTTTCTGGGGGGGCTATGTGAGCAAAAATAAACCCAACTGCAATTGATGTCCCTCCACTTTTATTACCATAAAATTATTTTGTTTTATGATCCCAATAAAGTGTTCATGTTTTTTTTACTTTGAAAATATCCAAAGGAGTTAAATTGCTTTGATTCAATCAAGTAAGAATACAAAGAATTTAACTTCTTTCAAATCACAAGGTAGAATGTTCTTTTTAAAAAAAATTTGCTTTTAAATAGAATTTTATGTTTTGTGTCATACTTGAACCACAGATGTCAATTGCAGTCTGTGTTTATGTCATTGAGGATGTACACCTAGTCTAGCTATATTTATCATCATATATTTTATTTTGTGTTTATGATAAATCCTTTAATTATTAAATTTGTCTTTCTAGAAACGAAAGTTATTGAATTAGTGATTGTGCTGTGTATTTCCTGAATCATTTTTTCGTGTTGTAGCAAGACTGTTTATAGTATAACAAGGTTAAATGTGTACCGTTTTGTTATCAGTACTACATTATGATTCAAGAGAAAATGTTGTCATGATATATGCAATGTCATACACTTACCTGGGCAATAAAAATTCCACTGCAGATTAAAGAATTCTGCAGTTGATGTTGTAACTTTGAAGAACTGTTAGCCGTTTTGTTTACTGATGGATCTCTAGCAAATAGAATAATGCCTGGCGTAGTTTAGGCCCTCAATAAATAGTTTTTGAATGAATGCATGTAATGTTTATTTACAAGTTGAAAAGCTATATCAAATAGTGTAGAAAGTACCATTAAAATAATCTTGTCATTCTATACTATTGTTTATAGTAAATATCATATTTCTAGAGCCTATTTGTAACATATTTTTAAGTGTATTGCATTTTGGCAGCAATACTTTTATTACCTTACATAAGTCATAACAAGTTGTATTCTTGTTAGTTGAATTTGAATGATTTATCTACTCCTATTTTGTGGTCCTTTTTATTTACTATGTACTGTCAACTATAATTTTAAACAAACTCGGCACTATTGTCGCTGTTACACAGCCTGATAAAAAGATTTTAGCAGCATTTCTATAGTTTTCAATCACTTACATAAAAATAGGAGTATATAATTTTAAAAGTACTTTTCATAAGGAAAGTTCTATAATACACATGGAATTTTTTGTCTCCTCTCCCTACAGTTTTTAAAGATAGAGTTTTGGCATCATTTGTTGACATACGAAGTCAGAAATAGTTTATGCCATAATTTTTTCTAAATTCAATTTTAATATCTCCTGTAACAATAGTCTATCGAGATATGAGTTGCTCCATTCTTTGTAATAATAAATCTACCAGAAAACTAACATTAGAGCTGATACTGAAGGACAAGGTTGAGGACGTTTTTAATGAGTTTGTCAACAATCATTCTAATTTACTGTGTGTATTTTTGCCCTATAGAATGTGTTAAAAACACAGTTTTCCTTTAACGTCCCTAATTGTGACTTTTCCATTTTTATAAATAAAGGAGTCAATAACCTCTCTTATTGTTTCTAGTATAAACTAAAATGATTCAAGGGTTTTGATTTTGCTTAAGAATGTGGATGATATAGCAGTGTTTTCATAAATATTGATATGAAACTCCAGCAAATACATAACTGTATCATTTTGTTTAGCTTTAATGGATATATATATATATATATATGTATATATATATATTCTACTTCTAACTGAAGTTAAAGATCTAATGCAAAATTCACTATTAACTAATGGTCTTAATTAAATTATGTTTAGATTGTCTCTTAAAAAGTTGTCAGACTTAATTCAGTGACTATTTTAGAATCAGTGACTATTTTAGAATCATGTAATGACATGTTTATTTTCTGATTCTGTTCAATAGCTTAAAAATGAAAATGTCCTAGTTTAATTCCTTTTACTGGGGATATATTTGTCTATTAATTAAATTAGTTGAAAGCTTTATATGTGTTGGTTTTGATAGTGGTACTAGTCATCATCTGAGAGTCTGAGAAAATGGAAACAATATAAAGAAAGTACAATGTACTAAATAACTGTAAGACATAATTTTTTCATTTTCCCCTAACTTTGATGTACTGGCATTTTATGCAAATAACAGTGAGTTTATAATATTATTTTTTGTTTTTCTAGAATAAAAATTATAGTATATTATTTTATAAGAATATATCAAGTTTATAGATGAAGCATTTTACCTTTCTGACAGTTGTTACATATTACAGATATTTATGGGCCACAATTTCTTTTAGAGATCGAAGTTCTCATGAAAGGACACATTATGATAATCTATTAACAATATACTTGTTTCCACAACATATACTGGATAAAAAAATACTTGATACTTGATAAAAAATAATCTATTCCATTCTTTTTAATCACTCATTGTATCATGAATAATTTGGAATTTTTGTTTTGTTTTACTGAGGAGTAGCAAAAGTATATGTCTGGTCTTATCCTGTTTTTTACTTGTGCATGCACAGAAGTTAATGAAGAAACTGGGCATGTGGAAGAGCAGGGGGGAGAAAAGCAGGGTGAAGAGGTCAAAGCAGGTCTGTCTGTGTGTTCTAAGATAAATAATCGAACCTTATGGACGTATGACTTTTCTATTTCAAGTAAGACTTTAAACTCCACATTTATAATATGAAATAAACATTATTCCATAATAATGTTTATAATATGGAATAAAGCATTGCTCAGTACTAATTTTAAAGTAATTACTTAATTTTGTTAATGGGGAGATATTACATGAGCTACCTAGGTAACTTATCCAGAATATTTACTTGACCCGTTTGAATATTCTCCTTATTGTTTAAATCAAACTGAGATGCTAGACAATGCCTCTGACAGAGATTTATATATAGCCTTTGCCCCAGCTTTACATTCAGTTCATATATTTATTCAAAGATATTTATTTGGAACCTGCTAAAACACTGTACTGTGCCACATGTTTCGCTGAGTGCAGGTACATTGAAGTCCTAGTCTTTTATCTCAACAAGTTTGATTTTTTTAGTTTGATTTTTTTTTTTTTAGAGGTCAGTTACAAATAAATATAGGGCTGAATATAAATTCCAAAGTTTTAGTTCTTAAAACTTTTAGAAACCATCATAATTTACCCATAAAATTTTTCTACAATAAGAACAGAGACTTCCCTGGAGATCCAGTGGTTAAGAATCTACTGTTGATATGTAGCAGTAAAAAACAAAAGCCTGTAAAAAAAGAAAAAAGAGAAAGAATCTGCCTTGCAGTGCAGGGAATGTGGGTTCAATCCCTGATGGTAGAGCTAAGATCCCACATACCACAGAGCAACTAAGCCAAATGAAAAAAAAAAAGCAATTACGATAAGAACTGTCAGCTGTAGGTTCCTTATCATCCCAGCTCAGTGTTACTCTAATCTTTATGGCCAATCCTAATTTCTTCTCACAGAGTCTTCCTCCTAAATGGAATGCAAACAGTTCATTTTGATAGTTTTTAAACCTATAACATATTTATATACCATAATTTTTGCTTTATATGTTAGAATATTTCGGAAAGGATTTAACAGGATGAACAGTAGAATGGACTTTCTGTGCCTTTTGTTTTCTCCTTTGCCATTTGTGAAAGCAGTGCGATGTCATTGCTTAGATCTGAGTAAATAATGTATGGACTTTTATGACTTAATGAAGAAACTGGGCATGTGGAAGAGCAGGGGAGAAAAGCAGGGTGAAGAGGTCAAAGCAGGTCTGTCTGTGTGTTCTAAGATAAATAATCGAACCTTATGGACGATGACTTTTCTATTTCAAGTAAGACTTTAAACTCCACATTTATAATATGAAATAAACATTATTCCATAATAATGTTTATAATATGGAATAAAGCATTGCTCAGTACTAATTTTAAAGTAATTACTTAATTTTGTTAATGGGGAGATATTACATGAGCTACCTAGGTAACTTATCCAGAATATTTACTTGACCCGTTTGAATATTCTCCTTATTGTTTAAATCAAACTGAGATGCTAGACAATGCCTCTGACAGAGATTTATATATAGCCTTTGCCCCAGCTTTACATTCAGTTCATATATTTATTCAAAGATATTTATTTGGAACCTGCTAAAACACTGTACTGTGCCACATGTTTCGCTGAGTGCAGGTACATTGAAGTCCTAGTCTTTTATCTCAACAAGTTTGATTTTTTTGTTGGATATTTTTATTTAGAGGTCAGTTACAAATAAATATAGGGCTGAATATAAATTCCAAAGTTTTAGTTCTTAAAACTTTTAGAAACCATCATAATTTACCCATAAAATTTTTCTACAATAAGAACAGAGACTTCCCTGGAGATCCAGTGGTTAAGAATCTACTGTTGATATGTAGCAGTAAAAAACAAAAGCCTGTAAAAAAAGAAAAAAGAGAAAGAATCTGCCTTGCAGTGCAGGGAATGTGGGTTCAATCCCTGATGGTAGAGCTAAGATCCCACATACCACAGAGCAACTAAGCCAAATGAAAAAAAAAAAGCAATTACGATAAGAACTGTCAGCTGTAGGTTCCTTATCATCCCAGCTCAGTGTTACTCTAATCTTTATGGCCAATCCTAATTTCTTCTCACAGAGTCTTCCTCCTAAATGGAATGCAAACAGTTCATTTTGATAGTTTTTAAACCTATAACATATTTATATACCATAATTTTTGCTTTATATGTTAGAATATTTCGGAAAGGATTTAACAGGATGAACAGTAGAATGGACTTTCTGTGCCTTTTGTTTTCTCCTTTGCCATTTGTGAAAGCAGTGCTGTTATGTACATTGTGCTTATGATCTGTTTTCATAAATGCATTCTTGTAGAAGTGACTGTAGTTTAAGACAGAAAACCTCTTACGCTGCAATTGTTAACTTTTAATGTTGGAAAGATGAGAAAAGTCATCAGAGTACATCTGGTAATGAAAACAAAGCAAGTTTAGGTGCATAGATATAGAAAATACAACTGTCTCTGTTCTGAACATACTGGCTACTAACTACTAGAATGTAGCACATCTACCATTTCCCTGAATTGCTCAGGAATAATGTTTTTAGGGAATACTGTAAGAAAGAATTTCATTTTAATGTGTAATTAATATTTCCCTGTTTGCCCATTCCTGTATTTCTGAAACTAGTCCATACAAAAACTGAAAGGCTTTCAATAATGTTCAAGGATTGGCTTTGTAGTTGAGTCATTGTTTATGTTATTGTTAGTTTGGGGGCTTTAGCAGTGGTTAATACCACTTTTATTTAGTTTTAATTTAATTAAGATAAAGAAGCCCAGTTTTTCAGCCATTTTATCACCTATGCTTGATTCTCAAAATCAATTGAATTAGTAAATTACATTAGTTCTTAAATTAGGATAAAACCATATCTGTAATCTTCCTAACTTATTATAAAATGACTTGTTATTCCTCATTTTATCTTTATTATTTTTCATATAGGCTAGGACTGGTATTTCTTTTTACTTTTTTTTTTGTAAAAACAAAAGCCTGTAAAAAAAGAAAAAAGAGAAAGAATCTGCCTTGCAGTGCAGGGAATGTGGGTTCAATCCCTGATGGTAGAGCTAAGATCCCACATACCACAGAGCAACTAAGCCAAATGAAAAAAAAAAAGCAATTACGATAAGAACTGTCAGCTGTAGGTTCCTTATCATCCCAGCTCAGTGTTACTCTAATCTTTATGGCCAATCCTAATTTCTTCTCACAGAGTCTTCCTCCTAAATGGAATGCAAACAGTTCATTTTGATAGTTTTTAAACCTATAACATATTTATATACCATAATTTTTGCTTTATATGTTAGAATATTTCGGAAAGGATTTAACAGGATGAACAGTAGAATGGACTTTCTGTGCCTTTTGTTTTCTCCTTTGCCATTTGTGAAAGCAGTGCTGTTATGTACATTGTGCTTATGATCTGTTTTCATAAATGCATTCTTGTAGAAGTGACTGTAGTTTAAGACAGAAAACCTCTTACGCTGCAATTGTTAACTTTTAATGTTGGAAAGATGAGAAAAGTCATCAGAGTACATCTGGTAATGAAAACAAAGCAAGTTTAGGTGCATAGATATAGAAAATACAACTGTCTCTGTTCTGAACATACTGGCTACTAACTACTAGAATGTAGCACATCTACCATTTCCCTGAATTGCTCAGGAATAATGTTTTTAGGGAATACTGTAAGAAAGAATTTCATTTTAATGTGTAATTAATATTTCCCTGTTTGCCCATTCCTGTATTTCTGAAACTAGTCCATACAAAAACTGAAAGGCTTTCAATAATGTTCAAGGATTGGCTTTGTAGTTGAGTCATTGTTTATGTTATTGTTAGTTTGGGGGCTTTAGCAGTGGTTAATACCACTTTTATTTAGTTTTAATTTAATTAAGATAAAGAAGCCCAGTTTTTCAGCCATTTTATCACCTATGCTTGATTCTCAAAATCAATTGAATTAGTAAATTACATTAGTTCTTAAATTAGGATAAAACCATATCTGTAATCTTCCTAACTTATTATAAAATGACTTGTTATTCCTCATTTTATCTTTATTATTTTTCATATAGGCTAGGACTGGTATACTTTACTTTTGTGTACTGTGAGGTGTCATATTTAGTGCATGGATTTGTTTCTCTAGTGCGTGGTGTCATCTTTTGTGGTGTGCTTGATTTTAATTTATAGGTTGTTAATGACCTTAACTATTAATGACTGTTGTCTGTTTTCAATGTTATAAAGACAATGAGGGAGAAACACCAAACCCACCTAATAATGGGAAAAAAGGCAAGTCTAATATGAAGTCATTAGTGCCTTAATATATGTTAGACGCTCTGTGTTGATATGTGTGATGTGCATGATTATGCTTTCTTTAATTAAATATGTATAAATATAGATTTAGTCCAAATTTAAGTTATCTAACAAAGTGTCTTCTCTTTTTAAAATGCATTTCTGAATATAAATTTGTTTTTGAAGTATCTATCTTATTATTCATTCTTAGTACAATCCTATTCTGTTGAAGTTTATGACATTAAAAAGTTTTATTTTGTTAGTCAAAATAAGGAATAAGATTCTGAGGAAAATAATGATTGTGTTATTATGCATTCAGAAAAACACAACATACATATTTTTAAATCGAGAAAATAGTTTTGATTGAACTGTTTACAAATATTTAAAGTAAAAATGAAATTAATACTAAAAATGAACTTTTAATAGTGTTGTTTTGAGTTCAACAATATTAAAAAATTTATAGTATATGCAGGTTTTTCATATTTTTACAAGTAATATGTATAGTTATATAGTCTTAGATTGAAGGTTCTAGTGACAATGATTATTCTAGTTTTTTCATTAATTTATTCATTCTATCTACAAATAATGAAACTGTTATATATTAGTCTCCTTTTTGGAGTGCTGGATATATATTAGTGTATTAGTGTACACACCAAACAAGGCACCTGCCTTTGTTGTCCTTATATTTTTTATGGGAGGCAAATGATAAAATATCATATCGTTTCGATACTGGCATTTACAAAGAAAAAATAAATCAGAATAATGATAGGTTGTGTTCAGTAGCGTGGGATAAATGATTCTTGATAATTTATTCTGAGAAATATCCCCACGTAGGTAATATTTGAGCAGAGACTTGAATTACCATCTGAAGATCTAGGAAAGAAAAATGTACCTGACAGAAGGGACAGCAAACATGAAGGCTCTGTAATGGAAGCAAGTTTGACTTGTTCATGGAACAGTAAAGAGGTCATTGAGTGCTACAGAATGAGAAAGGTGGGGGATCATAGTAGTTATGGTCAGAAAGAGGCTAGGAAGGTCACTCATATATGACCTATAGATCAATGTTAGGACTTTGTTTTTCACTAAGTGAAATAGAAATATTTTGATTAAAGTGACACAATACCCTTTCTTCTTCTTCTTCTTTTTTTTTTAAAAAAAAGCACATCACTTTGATTGTTCGGTTGAAAACAACATGAAATAATTGAGATTAGAAACAAGGAGAATTACTAAGAGGCATTCCTAATAACCCAGGAAAGAGGTAATGGTAGCTTCCTTAGGCCAGCATGATAGGAGCTATTACATTCTGAATAGTTATTAAAGACAACACCAACAGAACTACCTGACAGAGTGAGAGAGATGCAATGACAACTTTCACGTGCTGGGCATGAGTAGTTGGAAGAGTATGAAGTGTCTATTAACTGGTGTAGAGGAAAACTTGAGAAAAGTAGAGTTGGTGGGAATATCAGGTGTTCACTGTTACATGTAAGATAGTGATGCTGTTTGACATGTAAGATATGATATCAGATAGGCAATTTGAAATTGGATTTTAGACTAGAGATTTGGACAGTAGTTATAGGTTTAGGAGTTATCCTTATAGAGACTTAAAACCATGAGGCCCATTGAAATCAATGAGACAATTGAAAAGAAGTCCAAGGATGATGAACTGAACTATTCTAATTAGAAGTTGAAAAGAGACTGAGAAAGAGTAGGAAGAGAGGTAGTGGGGAAACCATGGATTATAGTGTCTCTGGATGAAAATGAAGTACTTGAAGTAAAGAGAATCATCAAGAAAGTGAAATGATCACTAGATTTAACAAATAAGAGGCCATTGTGTTAACCTTTATTTAGGAAAGTTTTGGTGGAATTGTAGGGGGTAAACAGCCAGTCATTGTTTTTGCTTAGTCAGCAAGTCATGTCTTACCCTTTTGCCACCATGTGGACTGTAGCCCACCTGACTCCTCTGTCTGGGGGTTTCCCAGCAAGAATTTTGCAGTAGGTTGCCATTTCTTTCTGCAAGGGATGTTCCCAGCCCAGCCTTAGAACCCATGTCTCCTGCATTGGCTGACAAATTCTTTACCACTGAGCCAAAAAGCTGATTCGAATAGATTGAAAAAGGGGCGCAGGTTTGATCCCTGGCCTGGGAAGATCCCACGTGCCACGGAGCTGCTGGACCCATGTGTCCAATTAGGAGCCAGCACTCTGGGAGTGCATGCGCCCAGAGCTGGTGCTCTGCTACAAGAGAGGCCGCTGCAATGGGAGACCCACACAGGACAAAGAACAAAGATAGATGAAAAATAAATAAATGAAAGACCAATAAAAGAGGCCAAATTTTAAAAAAGTAATTATTTAATGACAAGAACCAATGAAGCATAACTGATAAAAAAAAAATGTCACATAGTGTCTCTGAAGATTGTGATACATATAGAGCAATTAAGTTTTGAGATGTTCTGGGCATGTTTTCAGCCCCAAATATTTCTCCCTCTACTTGTGATAGTTCTTCATATTCTGATATTCTTTAATGGCACATGATTATTTTAATAATATAAAACTTAGGCTTTCTAGAACAGTGAAATGTACATTTTCCTGAGGGGACTGACTCAAGTTACTATTACTTGTTAATTCAAAAGGAAGCCAGTTAGAGCCTGTGAATGGAGAAAGTCAGGTGTGGTGTGGGAAATGCTGGAAAATGGGAAAGAGAAAAGCATAACATGGAGGGTGATAATTGTAAACTCTTCCTTGAACAAGTCCCCTCCCTGAGGTCTACTCTAAATAACATTTCTTGCTACATAAATATTCTGTAAATTATCTTTCTCAAATCATTTTTAAATTAGTTACAAAAATACTTGTCGCATAATAAGTAGTAGTATTTCTTGTTATAATTTTGTATTTTCAGCCTAGAATCTGAAAACTCAAATTTAAGGTGAAACTGAACCCGATTATGATCATCACTATGAACCAGTTATTTAATATATATTATTTAGTAGTTTTGAGAAAAATAGTAACCCTGATACTGTTCCTGTTCACATAGTTTTCATAAGTAACAGTAAAAGGAAGAAAGAAATCAACTGGATGGCACCATGAATTGTTGCATATTATGCAACATTTGTACATGTTTCAGTCCACATGTAAAATGCAATATGCAAATATTTAGAATACTTTTCAGTCAAAATTGTTTAAATCACTGGGGCTTTGCCCAAGTTTCATAATGTTTAGAGATCTCCACTGGAGGTCAATAAAGCAGTTCTATGCCTAAGTATATGATCTCTAGCAAGGCTTTTGTTGTAATTCCTCTAAAGCTCAATTTTCTCTTCTGTAAAATAACCTGTAAGGATTTTTAACAGAAACTGTTTTGAAGATGTGACTTAAAAATTGTACATCTCAAATAGTTTTGTTTCTAATATACTGCTTATGTTGTTGCTATTGTTTTGTTAATTTTGTCTGTTTTTGGAAACTTCATGGGTATAACCTACTATTTTCTGTCGGTGAACCATTCAGCATGAGGTTATAAACTAAACCCTACCATTCTGCCTTCACAAGTTAAAGGTGTGGACAGGCTTGTTTACTACCTTTCTGTAGTCTCACGAGTGCTTCTAGAACAAGGAGAATACCAATACCCATGTCTTAATTTCCAGATTTGTTTATTATCTAGATAGGAATGGATTTTATAGTGGCATTGGTAGATATTTCTTATATACAGCATTTCCTAGCAACTAAGATGAATAATCCTTTGAAAAAAATTAAAATAGGAGAGACTAAGAGATACTTTAAAATAGGAAGGAATTTACCATATATTTTACTCAGTTGCATCTGTTTTAAGGAATAAAAACTTAGTGACAATGAACAGGATGGATTTGAAAGAGTCTGAAAACAGATGACTACTCAGAGTGATCTCAGTTATCTTCTATCACTGAACTTATAAACAAACAAATATTTTGTAATTTATTTTCCCAATCGTTCCTTCATGAAAGCCATCCCGCCTTATTTTTCTTTTCTTCCCCCTTTACTCATTTTATTTCTTCTAGACTACCAAGGCCTCAATTGATTGATCAAATCTAGGAGAGTGTTCCATCCACTTCATACCTTTCTGCAAACTTCAGCCATTTGTCAAAACATATCATTGTTGGCTTCCTAAATGCAAATCTTTGACCATCCTGTTTGTTTTTGAAAACAGCATAATCTTAGGAAGGTGATACGGTACTACAGAAAGAGAATAGGTTTTGGAATTTGATTCAGGGCCTGCCTTTACTTATGAGCCTACTTGTGACTCTAGTCAATCACTGGGGCTTTGCCCAAGTTTCATAATGTTTAGAGATCTCCACTGGAGGTCAATAAAGCAGTTCTATGCCTAAGTATATGATCTCTAGCAAGGCTTTTGTTGTAATTCCTCTAAAGCTCAATTTTCTCTTCTGTAAAATAACCTGTAAGGATTTTTAACAGAAACTGTTTTGAAGATGTGACTTAAAAATTGTACATCTCAAATAGTTTTGTTTCTAATATACTGCTTATGTTGTTGCTATTGTTTTGTTAATTTTGTCTGTTTTTGGAAACTTCATGGGTATAACCTACTATTTTCTGTCGGTGAACCATTCAGCATGAGGTTATAAACTAAACCCTACCATTCTGCCTTCACAAGTTAAAGGTGTGGACAGGCTTGTTTACTACCTTTCTGTAGTCTCACGAGTGCTTCTAGAACAAGGAGAATACCAATACCCATGTCTTAATTTCCAGATTTGTTTATTATCTAGATAGGAATGGATTTTATAGTGGCATTGGTAGATATTTCTTATATACAGCATTTCCTAGCAACTAAGATGAATAATCCTTTGAAAAAAATTAAAATAGGAGAGACTAAGAGATACTTTAAAATAGGAAGGAATTTACCATATATTTTTACTCAGTTGCATCTGTTTTAAGGAATAAAAACTTAGTGACAATGAACAGGATGGATTTGAAAGAGTCTGAAAACAGATGACTACTCAGAGTGATCTCAGTTATCTTCTATCACTGAACTTATAAACAAACAAATATTTTGTAATTTATTTTCCCAATCGTTCCTTCATGAAAGCCATCCCGCCTTATTTTTCTTTTCTTCCCCCTTTACTCATTTTATTTCTTCTAGACTACCAAGGCCTCAATTGATTGATCAAATCTAGGAGAGTGTTCCATCCACTTCATACCTTTCTGCAAACTTCAGCCATTTGTCAAAACATATCATTGTTGGCTTCCTAAATGCAAATCTTTGACCATCCTGTTTGTTTTTGAAAACAGCATAATCTTAGGAAGGTGATACGGTACTACAGAAAGAGAATAGGTTTTGGAATTTGATTCAGGGCCTGCCTTTACTATGAGCCTACTTTGTGACTCTAGGTCCTTAAGCCTAGTTAGTTCATCTGAGAAAAGGAAATCTTAGCATATGTCTTTTATTCCTAATCTGCTATTTTGAGAATCAAATGAGGTAGGACCTGTAAAATTGTTTGTGAACCAGGATAACTATTTAGTTCTTATCCTTATTAATCAGCTCCTTGTTTTCTTACCTGTAAAAAACACCTGATAGAAGGTCCTTTCTGTGTTTTACAGGATCAGATATGATGCTCTATGTCAAAGCACATTGAAACACATAGTATTATACAAATATAATCTTAATATAGGATTTTGTGCTCTTTAAACTGTTGTCTTGGTATAGAATTGGTTACATGGTGTGATGAAAACTAGCTGGACTACAGTTATTTTGTAGACATGTAGGTTTTTAAAATATCACTTAAGAATACCTCATAGTTAAATTTTCATGAGTAAATTGTTTCTTCAAATTATCTAATAGTTATTAAATCAATCTTTAACCTTCCCCATTTACAGATTAAATTCACAGCTGAATATTTACTTGATACAACTATCCCCCCAGAACAAAATGTTTTCTGTAGTTGAATGGGTTTCTCTTTTGCATCTAAGCAATGTGACATTCTTTCGAAGTCATACTTATCAACTAAGGTGGATTATGCATCTCTGGTTTTTCACTTCTTTTCTTTGGTAGTAGATGTACAACATCATGGACTGCCAGTTTGCACTTAAATCTTAAGGTTTTTATTATTTAACATTAAGAAGACTATTTCAGGCTTCTCTGGTGGTCCAATGGGTAAGGACACCACCTTGCAGTGCCAGGGGTACTGGTTCCATCCCTGGCCTGGGAAGATCCCATGTGCTGCGGAGCGGCTGGACTGATGTGTCCAATTAACGAGCCAGAGCTCTGGGGCCCCATTAACAGACTGATTGATCAAATCTAGGAGAGTGTTCCATCCACTTCATACCTTTCTGCAAACTTCAGCCATTTGTCAAAACATATCATTGTTGGCTTCCTAAATGCAAATCTTTGACCATCCTGTTTGTTTTTGAAAACAGCATAATCTTAGGAAGGTGATACGGTACTACAGAAAGAGAATAGGTTTTGGAATTTGATTCAGGGCCTGCCTTTACTATGAGCCTACTTTGTGACTCTAGGTCCTTAAGCCTAGTTAGTTCATCTGAGAAAAGGAAATCTTAGCATATGTCTTTTATTCCTAATCTGCTATTTTGAGAATCAAATGAGGTAGGACCTGTAAAATTGTTTGTGAACCAGGATAACTATTTAGTTCTTATCCTTATTAATCAGCTCCTTGTTTTCTTACCTGTAAAAAACACCTGATAGAAGGTCCTTTCTGTGTTTTACAGGATCAGATATGATGCTCTATGTCAAAGCACATTGAAACACATAGTATTATACAAATATAATCTTAATATAGGATTTTGTGCTCTTTAAACTGTTGTCTTGGTATAGAATTGGTTACATGGTGTGATGAAAACTAGCTGGACTACAGTTATTTTGTAGACATGTAGGTTTTTAAAATATCACTTAAGAATACCTCATAGTTAAATTTTCATGAGTAAATTGTTTCTTCAAATTATCTAATAGTTATTAAATCAATCTTTAACCTTCCCCATTTACAGATTAAATTCACAGCTGAATATTTACTTGATACAACTATCCCCCCAGAACAAAATGTTTTCTGTAGTTGAATGGGTTTCTCTTTTGCATCTAAGCAATGTGACATTCTTTCGAAGTCATACTTATCAACTAAGGTGGATTATGCATCTCTGGTTTTTCACTTCTTTTCTTTGGTAGTAGATGTACAACATCATGGACTGCCAGTTTGCACTTAAATCTTAAGGTTTTTATTATTTAACATTAAGAAGACTATTTCAGGCTTCTCTGGTGGTCCAATGGGTAAGGACACCACCTTGCAGTGCCAGGGGTACTGGTTCCATCCCTGGCCTGGGAAGATCCCATGTGCTGCGGAGCGGCTGGACTGATGTGTCCAATTAACGAGCCAGAGCTCTGGAGCACGTGCGCCCAGAGCCGGTGCTCTGCAACAACAGAGGCCACCGTGATGGGAGGCTCACACGGAACAAAGTACAAAGATGGATGAAAATAGATAAACGAAAGACCAATAGAAGTGGCCCGCCCACCCCCATTCCTCCCAACCCGCCCCCCTCCTCCCAAAAAAACTATTTCTTAAATCACCACAATAGTTCTTTAATAGGAAAGACTGTCTTTAAGGGACTGCATAATTAGGACCTTTGTGCTATTTTTCTTTAATATAACTAAAATCCTTTTCAAACAATTTGAATATTTTCCTGTCATAAAACTGGTTTATTTTTAATGACATTAAATATTTTGTTCTAATTATGTTACCTATAAATTCAGAGGACTAGGTTTGGGTTCTTAGTTTTGTTTGGGGGGTGATGGATTAATAATTTGGTAGTCAGTTCTCTTCTTTTTATGAATTTAATTCTGTTTCAAATAGACATTTGAGTTTCAACATAGGGTTTGATAATAGTCACATTTAAAACTTATAGAATATCCTCTAGACTCAGTGTCTTAATTTTATCATCTCTGGTATAGGTGCTCTCCCACAAAAATATGACTAATCAGTAGTAAGAAACCTGAGCAACTCTGTAAATTTAGAGTTGAAGATAATCTTAGAACTTTCAAGGCCAGCTTCCTTACTTCAAATGTAACAGGTTAGAGGCAGAGGGGCTGTAAAGTTTGTCTAAGGTTATGCTGCTGCTGCTATGTAATCACTTCAGTCGTGTCCAACTCTGTGTGACCCTGTGGACTACAGTCCATCAGGCTCCTTCATCCATGGAATTCTCTAGGCAAGAATACTGGGGAGGGTTGCCATGCCCTCTTTGAGGGAGATCCTCCCAACCCTGGGATGGAACCAAGGTCTCTTGCATTGCAGGGAGATTCCTTACCACTGAGCCATCAGGGAAGCCCCATAGATTTATATTTGAGACTGTAGCTCACCAGGCTTCTCCATCCATGGAATTTTCTTGTCAAGAATACTGGAGTGGGGCTTCCCCTGGTGGTCCAGTGGGTAAGGACACCGCCTTGCAGTGCAAGGGACGCCGGTTCGATCCCTGGCCTGGGAAGATCCCACGTGCTGCGGAGCGGCTGGACCGATGTGTCCAATTACCGAGCCGGAGCTCTGGGGTGCATGTGCCCAGAGCCGGCGCTGTGCAGCGACAGATGCCACCGCGATGGGAGGCCCACAGGAGCCAAAAGAACAAAGACGGATGAAAATAGAGAAATGAAAGACCAATAAAAGTGGCCCGCCCCCGCCCTTCCCTCCCCAACCCGACCCCCACCCAAAATAAATAAATAAATAAATCTAAAAAAAAAAAAAAAAGAATACTGGAGTGAGCGGGTTACCATTTCCTTCTCCAGACTAAGGTTATGCACCTAGTTAATAGCAGAAATGTTCTTAAAAGCCACTTTAGCCCAGTTACGTATCTATTTCCTCCTTTATCAATTCTTGATAACCTTGACTAAGTCTTCTTTCATTGCTGTATTGTCTGGTATTTATAAATGAGTAAGCAAGTGTATACTTAAGTGTTTGTGAATGCTACTATGAGATTAAGGTCAAAGAGTGACTGGTGAATCTTTGAAACATATCCTACAAGTCCCCAACATGATCTGTGAGTACAGATTTTCCCATTTCATTACCTCCTCAGCCTCATTTTCTGTGGTTTTCTGTTATGCTCACTCTACTCCAACCACAGAGACCTTCCAGCTTTCCTAGGACGTATCAGACATTCTCCCACCACAGGACATTTGCATGAACTGTTCTTTCACCTGTAAGGACCTTCCTAAATAACCATATGTGTAGCTCCCTTACTTCCTTAAGTGCCTCCCTCAAAACCTTCCTTCTTAATCAGAGTTTCCAGGACTATTCTGTTCACACTTGCATCACACCTTGCACAGTTCCTTTACTTCCTACCTACTTCATGTTTGTCTTCTTAGCACTCACAGGATCTAAGTCATGAAATAATTTGCTCATTTATCTTAGTTATAATTTATTTCTCCTACTAGAATATAAACTTTATAAGATCACGAACTTTTGTCCTTTTTTTGGTGGTGGTTGTTATTATATTGTCAATGCCTAGGCATGCCTGGATTATAGTAGGCGCTAAATATATATTTGTTGACTGAATGAATATTATATTACACTACAGATAATTCCAAATGATTTTAAATAAGCCAGGTAACTCACATTCATTGATACCAAACTGTTACTAATTTTTATTGAAATAGTATCCCATAGCATATTTTTCTGTTGTTTAATTGCAGTAGTAAATAAATCACCATTTTATCTTATTATGTGATAAATGTAAGACTTTCTGTTGCCCTGTATGACAGTCTGTATTTTAGTTCCATATAAACATTTTGTTTCACCACACTAAAATAATATTTAGCAAAATGTTTA
This sequence comes from Tragulus kanchil, assembly GCA_022376925.1. Classification (NCBI taxonomy): domain Eukaryota; kingdom Metazoa; phylum Chordata; class Mammalia; order Artiodactyla; family Tragulidae; genus Tragulus; species Tragulus kanchil. The sequence continues at coordinate 60,776,298 of JAIOJX010000002.1, forward strand.
TTTATAACATAAAATAATATTAATAAATTAATATTATTTACTATCAACTAAAAAGAAAACTTTATTTGATAAATCATTTAAATCATCATTTACTTCATACCTTCAATAATCTTTTATTGAAAATAGACCTTAGAATTTCCTGAAAGTAAACTTAAGTGCTTTTGATTTTGGAATCTATAAAGCAATTTTAAATATATTTCTGTATGTAAAACACTACATACTACTGAAAGTTTATGAGAGTCTTTAGAGGAAAAAAGTTTTTTTTAATTAGATCCATGAAGTATTTTTAGATTTTTAGTACACAAATTATCTAATATGTCTGGCAAACTCCTAAAAGAAAGTGAATGGTACTTAAGTGATTTTCTTTAAAGCCTCATTTTCTGTGGTTTTCTGTTATGCTCACTCTACTCCAACCACAGAGACCTTCCAGCTTTCCTAGGACGTATCAGACATTCTCCCACCACAGGACATTTGCATGAACTGTTCTTTCACCTGTAAGGACCTTCCTAAATAACCATATGTGTAGCTCCCTTACTTCCTTAAGTGCCTCCCTCAAAACCTTCCTTCTTAATCAGAGTTTCCAGGACTATTCTGTTCACACTTGCATCACACCTTGCACAGTTCCTTTACTTCCTACCTACTTCATGTTTGTCTTCTTAGCACTCACAGGATCTAAGTCATGAAATAATTTGCTCATTTATCTTAGTTATAATTTATTTCTCCTACTAGAATATAAACTTTATAAGATCACGAACTTTTGTCCTTTTTTTGGTGGTGGTTGTTATTATATTGTCAATGCCTAGGCATGCCTGGATTATAGTAGGCGCTAAATATATATTTGTTGACTGAATGAATATTATATTACACTACAGATAATTCCAAATGATTTTAAATAAGCCAGGTAACTCACATTCATTGATACCAAACTGTTACTAATTTTTATTGAAATAGTATCCCATAGCATATTTTTCTGTTGTTTAATTGCAGTAGTAAATAAATCACCATTTTATCTTATTATGTGATAAATGTAAGACTTTCTGTTGCCCTGTATGACAGTCTGTATTTTAGTTCCATATAAACATTTTGTTTCACCACACTAAAATAATATTTAGCAAAATGTTTATTTATAACATAAAATAATATTAATAAATTAATATTATTTACTATCAACTAAAAAGAAAACTTTATTTGATAAATCATTTAAATCATCATTTACTTCATACCTTCAATAATCTTTTATTGAAAATAGACCTTAGAATTTCCTGAAAGTAAACTTAAGTGCTTTTGATTTTGGAATCTATAAAGCAATTTTAAATATATTTCTGTATGTAAAACACTACATACTACTGAAAGTTTATGAGAGTATTTAGAGGAAAAAAGTTTTTTTTAATTAGATCCATGAAGTATTTTTAGATTTTTAGTACACAAATTATCTAATATGTCTGGCAAACTCTGATTATATTTTTTGATTTATATTAGAAGTTACATGGGAAGACCAGCAGAAAAAGGTGAATGGTACGTTAAGTGATGACAAACCATTGCCGAAAAAGAAACACCAATCTGAGCCAGGTTTGTCAGGATTTGGAAACTGCCCGAAAGCATGAGGCAATAAAGCATTGCATTTCATGCTTTTTAAACACGTGTGTGCTTGTTGTACCTCATTTTTCTCAGTTTGGTGTGAACTTTAGAGTGTGTGGTGCCTATTTAGATTAAATTGGTGAAAACTTAATTCAAGATTTGTTTAGAAAACTAATTGCACGTGTTTTTGAAAAAGCAATTCTTTTATTATTAAGATTATTTCTTTAGGGAAACATGACTAACTTAAGCACAAATAATAACATATGTTTGGTTGTTTTGACCCAAATTAAATAAATGAAAAGTGCTTATATCCTTAAAAAAGTACTATAGAAAAAAGTCAATATATCTTTTTTTAAATTTTAGCCTCTTTTACTGGTCCTTCATTTATTTATTTTCAACCATCTTAATTCTTTGGCCTGTGTGGGTCTCCCATTGCGGTGGCCTTTTGTTACAGAGCATTGGCTCTGTGCCCAGAGCTCTGGCTCATGATTGGACACACCGGTCCAACTGCATCCACGGCACATGGGATCTTCCCATGCCAGGGATCGAACTGGTGCCCCTTGCACTGCAAGATGGACTCTTTACCCACTGGACCACCAGGGAAGCCCAAGGCAATATATCTTTTAAAAGTTTTTCTTTCTAGGTCATTACTTATATTTAATTGCAAATGCTGTCAAAGTATTATACCAAGTGGTAATGATTTACTTAACAACTTTTGGAGCTAAGATTACTGCAACCAAAACAAGAATAATAGCATAGTATACAAATCCAGAAAAGTCTATTCAAACCATTAATTCTACCTGTAAATTGAAATGAAGTGGTTGATTTTCTTCTTTCTTCTCCATTTTGGTGGGGGGGAGATATAATTAAGTAGGAGAGGACAAGAACTTGACCCAGGGGCAAAAGGAAGAGAAGCAAAATGGAAAGACAACCAGTCAACTGAATAATCAGTACCACTTTTAATCAGTAATTGGAGGAGAATACAATGAAAATTTCATTCAGAATTTAAGAATGCAAATGTATGGTTTTGTTTTTTTTTTTTATGTAATACTATCATCTTTAGAATGATTGTGTTTATAGTGACAGGGTTAATGTATTTTTTTGTAGAGACTCATTTTAAAGCTCTAAAGCCTATAGTTTAAAATATAGCAGTATAGAGGTTTCCTTGGCAGATCGGTACTTAGGACTCCCCGCTGACACTTGCAGAGGGTCTGATTCCATCCCTGCTAGGGAACTCGGATCCCTCAATCCGCAAGATGTGGCAAAAATAAAGTGTCACTATGTAAATTAGACTAATTTATTAACAAGTATTCATTGTTATGCTCTTGTATGCCAGACATTATGGTAGGCATTGAGTTACTGGGGTAGACAAGAGAGATGCAGCAATTGCCCTCATAGGGCTTACCTTCTGGCAAAAATGCACAAATTAAAAAGAATTATACTAAAATTTAGTTATTATAATTGTGATACTACTACTAAGGAAAATAGCATGTTTTGAAAAATGTTATGTTACATAAGACTGGAGAGTAAGGAAGAACTATGTGCATGCCCCTCAGTTGGGTCTGACTCTTTGCAACCCCATAGACTATAGCCTCTATCCATGGGATTTTCCAGGCAAGAATGATGCATTGGGTTGCCATTTCTTTTCCAGGGGATCTTCTTGACCCAGGGATAGAATCTGGGTCTCCTGTGTCTCTACATTGGCAGATGGGTATTTTACCACTGAACCATCTGGGAAAGCCATAAGGGATTAATGCCATAGTGCAAAAAGTTTAATCTGTGAATTTTCTCTTAGTGAAACAGTTGCATACTAAAAATTAAAAAAAAGAACAGGCTGAAATCACATTGAGAATTTAAATGTATTCATACAATTGTAAGAAAATTCTTACTTTTTTTTTCAACTCTTCAATTAAGAATCACTGGTTTCATTTAAGAGTCACTTTAATGTTGATGTATGACAGGAATCAACACAATATTGTAAAGCAATTATCATTCAATTAACAATAAATAAATTAAAAAAAAAGACTCAGTTTATTTGGAAATAGTAATTATTTTATACATTTCAGGGAACTTTAAAAATAAAGGAAAAAAATAGTTTTATGTTATGATTTATGTAACAAAATATTATGGTAAAAATACCTCCTTGTTGGTGGTATGATTATCCGTGGTCATAAACAATTATTTATTTGTCTTATTTACCATCATATCTGTTTACATGAATATCTTTGTGGCCATATATATCTATGTAAATCAATTGCATTGAATACTGAAATCATGAGAGAATGCAATGTACTAGACTGTGACAGAAGGGTCTGATTCCATCCTGCTAGGGAACTCGGATCCCTCAATCCGCAAGATGTGGCAAAATAAAGTGTCACTATGTAAATTAGACTAATTTATTAACAAGTATTCATTGTTATGCTCTTGTATGCCAGACATTATGGTAGGCATTGAGTTACTGGGGTAGACAAGAGAGATGCAGCAATTGCCCTCATAGGGCTTACCTTCTGGCAAAAATGCACAAATTAAAAAGAATTATACTAAAATTTAGTTATTATAATTGTGATACTACTACTAAGGAAAATAGCATGTTTTGAAAAATGTTATGTTACATAAGACTGGAGAGTAAGGAAGAACTATGTGCATGCCCCTCAGTTGGGTCTGACTCTTTGCAACCCCATAGACTATAGCCTCTATCCATGGGATTTTCCAGGCAAGAATGATGCATTGGGTTGCCATTTCTTTTCCAGGGGATCTTCTTGACCCAGGGATAGAATCTGGGTCTCCTGTGTCTCTACATTGGCAGATGGGTATTTTACCACTGAACCATCTGGGAAAGCCATAAGGGATTAATGCCATAGTGCAAAAAGTTTAATCTGTGAATTTTCTCTTAGTGAAACAGTTGCATACTAAAAATTAAAAAAAAGAACAGGCTGAAATCACATTGAGAATTTAAATGTATTCATACAATTGTAAGAAAATTCTTACTTTTTTTTTCAACTCTTCAATTAAGAATCACTGGTTTCATTTAAGAGTCACTTTAATGTTGATGTATGACAGGAATCAACACAATATTGTAAAGCAATTATCATTCAATTAACAATAAATAAATTAAAAAAAAAGACTCAGTTTATTTGGAAATAGTAATTATTTTATACATTTCAGGGAACTTTAAAAATAAAGGAAAAAAATAGTTTTATGTTATGATTTATGTAACAAAATATTATGGTAAAAATACCTCCTTGTTGGTGGTATGATTATCCGTGGTCATAAACAATTATTTATTTGTCTTATTTACCATCATATCTGTTTACATGAATATCTTTGTGGCCATATATATCTATGTAAATCAATTGCATTGAATACTGAAATCATGAGAGAATGCAGTATTGTACCAAATATGTTTTTAAACATCACAAATGAAATTTTAAAAATTTATTTTAGATATTTTTAATTTGTGTATTCTCATGTAATACATATATTTTCATTACTTAAGCATTCTAATTAAGAATAAACTGTGTGCCGTAGAGGAAAATTAATGTAATTAGAATGCCTTAATGTCCTAGTTTAAAATGTTTATAGATTTTTCTACCTGGAAATTGTTCATTTTCCTATAAATGGGAAATTCATGGAATTTCAAACCCTAAATATGATGAGTAAGTATAAAATATGCTAAAGCAGCAAATGCTATATTAAATTTCATTTTTCGTAAATATTTTTAGTTGTTCCGAAGAGAAAAGTAAGATATGTTGAGAATATTTTTGATGACTGAACCTTTGGAGTGATAGAATGGGAGAAAAATAGTGTGATATTAGGTGAGCCTAATTACATTTCAATAGTATGTTTATGAGTCTGGGCTTGAGGAAAGACATCTTTGGATTCATTCATTATATTTAAGTACATCTACCGTATTAATAGTCTACTGATTATAATCAGTGTTTAATGCATAATTTTTATTCACTAAAAACTAAGAGATCACCTTCCATCATTAGTCAAAGATTTTTTTATCAGATAATTTATTGTACCTAACTTGTGGTATTAGAAAAAGTTTGTAAGAACTTCAACCCCCAACTGAGATGCAAAGTTGGTTGTGTATTGACAGCATAAATTGTTATCTTTTTCTTTTGCTGTTTTGTGAAAATCAATGCAAGAACGATACTGGGAATTTTGCCATATCAAGTATGTGTCCTAAAAATTAAGATACCACTTGAAATTTTAATTCTAATATATTACTCTGGAACTAGAAGACTAAATGATATAAACTAGAAAATGGGTTAAAAATACCTTAGATGAACTTTAAGCAGTATGTATTAGTATCTGCTTCTTTTGAGAAAAATACATCTCTCAAGTAGGATGTTCTGAGAGACTAATCAGCAAAATGGGTGATTTACTTTCAAAGTTTCTAACATCTGACATCAATATAGATGAGAATCCCCAGGAAAGATGATGATGTTTATCATATTAGTCTCTTTGATATAATTGTAAAATATAAGAATTCTAAAATTATTTTAAAGCCCAAGTTTTATGTTCAATGTTCAGAGTAAATTACTAAGTGTCATCCTCATGTAGAGTGTGGATTAGATTTTGGGTAGGCTGTAAAGATAACAAAACATTCTTACTGCAAATCAAGGATGTATGACCAAGGAAAATCTGTTGTTTATTTTCTCAATAGACAGTCTGATTCTAGATTAGAATACCATGACTACAATAATGTAGTGTTTCTAAAATGGTGAAAACAAAGTTAATGTGTTGAAATCTATTGTTTTTACTTTATGAGTTTTCTGTTCTTTTGGTAATTAGTATAGTATATGGGAAAAGAGCATATATTTACAGAAAATATTTTATCTCATAATTTACTTAAACTCAAAAGTGGTCTGGTGCAAAAACTAACTTCACTTACACTAAATGAATGTTTTAGAACTGATACAGTTTCTCTATTTCTCCAAAATAATAAACTCTTGGACTTAAGTAGTCCAGAATCTATAGTACTTTGAGATAATTTCTGGTATGTATGATGATTAATTGATAACTATTCATAAAAAGATTGTTCACATTGATTTGTCCTTTACTAAGTGGAAGGTATGCTGTATCTAGGAAAATCTACAATTGGCTTGACTGTTTTTTGTGTATGAACTGTACCTTTTTTAAATAAGTCGTATAGAAAAGTTTGTAAGAAAAACTTCAACCCCAACTGAGATGCAAAGTTGGTTGTGTATTGACAGCATAAATTGTTATCTTTTTCTTTTGCTGTTTTGTGAAAATCAATGCAAGAACGATACTGGGAATTTTGCCATATCAAGTATGTGTCCTAAAAATTAAGATACCACTTGAAATTTTAATTCTAATATATTACTCTGGAACTAGAAGACTAAATGATATAAACTAGAAAATGGGTTAAAAATACCTTAGATGAACTTTAAGCAGTATGTATTAGTATCTGCTTCTTTTGAGAAAAATACATCTCTCAAGTAGGATGTTCTGAGAGACTAATCAGCAAAATGGGTGATTTACTTTCAAAGTTTCTAACATCTGACATCAATATAGATGAGAATCCCCAGGAAAGATGATGATGTTTATCATATTAGTCTCTTTGATATAATTGTAAAATATAAGAATTCTAAAATTATTTTAAAGCCCAAGTTTTATGTTCAATGTTCAGAGTAAATTACTAAGTGTCATCCTCATGTAGAGTGTGGATTAGATTTTGGGTAGGCTGTAAAGATAACAAAACATTCTTACTGCAAATCAAGGATGTATGACCAAGGAAAATCTGTTGTTTATTTTCTCAATAGACAGTCTGATTCTAGATTAGAATACCATGACTACAATAATGTAGTGTTTCTAAAATGGTGAAAACAAAGTTAATGTGTTGAAATCTATTGTTTTACTTTATGAGTTTTCTGTTCTTTTGGTAAGTAGTATAGTATATGGGAAAAGAGCATATATTTACAGAAAATATTTTATCTCATAATTTACTTAAACTCAAAAGTGGTCTGGTGCAAAAACTAACTTCACTTACACTAAATGAATGTTTTAGAACTGATACAGTTTCTCTATTTCTCCAAAATAATAAACTCTTGGACTTAAGTAGTCCAGAATCTATAGTACTTTGAGATAATTTCTGGTATGTATGATGATTAATTGATAACTATTCATAAAAAGATTGTTCACATTGATTTGTCCTTTACTAAGTGGAAGGTATGCTGTATCTAGGAAAATCTACAATTGGCTTGACTGTTTTTTGTGTGATTACCCTGAAATATTCAATGGTACTTATCTTGCTGTGTCTTATTTGTAAAGTAAGTCTGTGATTTTCTGGAAAAGTGAGGGCAGTGAAGTATTTTGTTCCTAACTGTATGGTTATACAATTTTTTGGAAATTGAAAATATTCAAAGTAACAAGTTAGGTTTTACTACTTATAGTTTTAGCATTATATGATTTAACGTATTAACCTTTAACTTTTTCCAACATTGAATTTCCATTCTGTATTTTTTATGGAACTGCAACTATGGTGAAGGCAGGCTTTTTTTTTTTTTTCTAAGTTCAACCTTTAGAATTATGCTTTTTAAAATTTATCATCAGGAAAAGTAAATATTAAAAGGTATGTTTTGTTAGTGAATTTTATACTTAACATTTTTTCATTGACTTTTGATATTATGGACTCATGTTTACTTTCATTCTTGAATAGTTTGACATTTTATTAAAGGTAGAAGCAATTTATTTCAGTCAAGATCAGTATTCGAATTTAGTCTTTAATTAGATGCTAATCTAATTCATCTAATCTGGAAAAAAAATTCAAGATTGTGTTCGTAGGCAGTGTTAGCAGGATGGTAATTTTGAATTATTTGTGAATTGTTATAGAATGAATGTACTGTATTTTATCACAAGGAAATGATGAAAAGCAAAGAAGTAATTATTTTATAGAACATAAGTCAACTGATGGAATTTTAGAATTACATACTGCTGATCAGAACATAAGTCAATGTAATAACAGTTTTCTATTCTTTTGGTAATTAGTATAGTATATGGGAAAAGAGCATATATTTACAGAAAATATTTTATCTCATAATTTACTTAAACTCAAAAGTGGTCTGGTGCAAAAACTAACTTCACTTACACTAAATGAATGTTTTAGAACTGATACAGTTTCTCTATTTCTCCAAAATAATAAACTCTTGGACTTAAGTAGTCCAGAATCTATAGTACTTTGAGATAATTTCTGGTATGTATGATGATTAATTGATAACTATTCATAAAAAGATTGTTCACATTGATTTGTCCTTTACTAAGTGGAAGGTATGCTGTATCTAGGAAAATCTACAATTGGCTTGACTGTTTTTTGTGTGATTACCCTGAAATATTCAATGGTACTTATCTTGCTGTGTCTTATTTGTAAAGTAAGTCTGTGATTTTCTGGAAAAGTGAGGGCAGTGAAGTATTTTGTTCCTAACTGTATGGTTATACAATTTTTTGGAAATTGAAAATATTCAAAGTAACAAGTTAGGTTTTACTACTTATAGTTTTAGCATTATATGATTTAACGTATTAACCTTTAACTTTTTCCAACATTGAATTTCCATTCTGTATTTTTTATGGAACTGCAACTATGGTGAAGGCAGGCTTTTTTTTTTTTTTCTAAGTTCAACCTTTAGAATTATGCTTTTTAAAATTTATCATCAGGAAAAGTAAATATTAAAAGGTATGTTTTGTTAGTGAATTTTATACTTAACATTTTTTCATTGACTTTTGATATTATGGACTCATGTTTACTTTCATTCTTGAATAGTTTGACATTTTATTAAAGGTAGAAGCAATTTATTTCAGTCAAGATCAGTATTCGAATTTAGTCTTTAATTAGATGCTAATCTAATTCATCTAATCTGGAAAAAAAATTCAAGATTGTGTTCGTAGGCAGTGTTAGCAGGATGGTAATTTTGAATTATTTGTGAATTGTTATAGAATGAATGTACTGTATTTTATCACAAGGAAATGATGAAAAGCAAACGAAGTAATTATTTTATAGAACATAAGTCAACTGATGGAATTTTAGAATTACATACTGCTGACACCTTCAGATGTAAATACCATGTTGTTAACAGAGATGTTCCCCTTGAATAAAGTGAGATTTCATGATTTATCAGTTTAGTTGCTCATTTAAAGTTGGTTCAGTTCCCTTTAAACATGCAGATAAGTTTATAAGGGCCATCCTGTACTTATGTGACTTTGTTATTTATGTTAAATAGCATGCTATAGTTTGGAAAATCAATTATTTTAAACTTTTCCAAAAAGTGCTCTTAAGTATGTTTCTCTTCTGCTTTTAAAATTGTATTATATGTCAGACTGTAAGGATATATCTGAAAAAATAAAATAAAAAATTGGCACAGCTAGGAATAAGAAACAAGACATTTAAAAGATATGCATACATGCCGGTTCTGCGATGGCCTAGATGGATGGGATCAGGGGGGCATGGGATATACATATGACTAATTTGGAGTTATATATATCCAAAAACATCAAAACTCTGTAAAAGCAGGAAACCAAAATAAAAAGAAAAATTGTGATTGTGAAAAAAAGTGTTAATTAGTAAATAAACTGAAAGTTATAAATATAAAAAAAGATATACATGTTTTATTAACAAAATAGCCTAATATTTTAAAAGATTGTATCTAGCTTGTTTCAGTAGTAAGTGGAAGCTTTTGTAAATATTCAGTAATCTTATTGTTGTTGCAAAATTTTGGAAAGTGATAACTAGTTTAGAAAATTCAAGTCACTTAGATTAAGGAATTTTTCAACAAGATTTTTGTCACAATGGAGAAGTTTTGGTTTGAAATCTGTAAACTTTGGTAAACATTTTGATTTTATGTTCTAGGTCTGTCCTGATGTTTATATTGTTGAGGCACCTACTATGTAGATGCTTTTTTTAAAGGCTTTATTTTGAAAGGTGTCTCTTCCCCTCAAACGAAACAGTCTAAGGCTCCTATGACCTTTAGAAAAACCTCTTGCGTCTGTGCTCAGTAGTGTCTGACTCTTTGCGACTCCATGGAGTGCAGCCCACCAGTCTCCTCTGTTCTTGGAATTTTCCAGGCAAGAATACTGGAGTGGGCTGCTGTTTTCTCTCCTCTAGGAAATAGCCTTCATATTTATTAACATTTAATTACATGCAAGTTCTTCAAGTCTTGAGGTTTTAAGTGTATATTATATGTCTGTCTGTCTGTCTATCTAATCACAACCAGCCATAGTTGTGAAAGTAATAGACCGCTACGAGAGGATACGCTTTTACTATCTTTAATAACTGACTAGTTATTGGTTAAATGACATTTTAGAAAGATTTCTTATTAGAACTGCCGTTAACAACACTGACGGTAGAATGTTTGACTGTCACAAAGTGTTGATTAAAGCAAAAAGTAGGGAGATGGGAAGAACGAAGGGATTGCTTTTAGTTTCTTCAAGGTTCACAGAAGTCTGCAATTTATTAAAATAACACATGTGAAATAAGTTTTATAGTTATTGCCACTGAAATAAGACATAGCTGTTTAAAGGATATAGTTGAGCATAAGTTTTTATTTTCAAATGTGGATATTCTAATACAAATAGTATAAAATAAAAGCTATAACTCCAAAGAAAACAAGAAAGTCAAATATTGAAAAAGTATTTTCATATTACTGTAAGTTATCCATTGAAATTTTATGATTTAAATAAGTATTCAGTCTGTTAATTAAAGTTAAGTGATATTTTTTATGTAAGATTAGTTTGATCTATTTATTAAGGAATCATATTAATATAAGTAATGGAAAAATGATTGAATGTGCACTCTCAGTTCAGAGCAAGATCGTTATTAAAATCTTTCATTTTCATCATTTTCTATAATATAAATTTTGTGTTAGTTTCTCAAAAAAATTAAATTGTTGGTGCTGTTACCATATTCCTCACAAGAGTACAAAGCACCTGTGAATTGCTTGCATAGTTAATTGTGCCATGTACTTTTCTAAAACAGACTCTAGTTAATACTACATAATATAGCATCCAGTTCAGGTATCACTATGAAAAATATTTTTTTTATTTGACTTTTTATTTCACATGTTTTCATTGGGTCATATAGCATCTAGTAGAAAGAAAATTGAACTGGTAATTTGGAGATCTCTGTTCTGTTTCTGGTCCTGCCATTGAACTTGTTTTATGACCTTGGGTAAGTCACTTGAAGTCTATGTGCTTTAGTTATTCTCTATAATAAATTAATCAATGGGTTAGAAAGAGTTTTGAGTGTTTTGAGTCCATACAGCATGAAAAATATTGCTTTAATGCCGTCATAAAATACTTAAGATAGTAGCAAAAGAGGCTCCATTTGCTTATGTTATTTTTATGTTCTCTTCAAGAAAATAAAATATTTTCTTAGAGGTGGAATATACTTAAGCAGTTATTTCATCCAATACATACCAATTTCATTTTAACACATGTGGAAACTGTGCTAGTAGTGTGGTAAATACGTATATAGGGAAGTTTTGCCTGTACAAAATGATGCAAAATATGATGCAATTAAGCATTAACCTATCGTATTAATATATCTCAAAAATTTCTATTTTATCTTCTTTGAGAAATAGGTAGATGGGGGATGCAAAAGAAAGTATGTCAGATAGCATGCTCTTGTATGAGTGTATTTTAGAGGATAATACTCTTCTAGTGGCCACTCCTATTGGAAAATTCTATTTAGTATTATAATTGTGGTGAAATTTACTGTCTTATTTTGAATGGGTCAAAAGTATGGTTCCATAGTAATCAAAAATGACCTTGTTAAGTTTTGAAATGTGTCATTTGTTTTTTCTGATCTCTATAAATCATACTGGAATTTCTGTTCTCTCTTAGGAAAAAAAGAAAAAGCTTTGTTAATCTCAGTACTTCTTTCCTAATGGAAAAATTTCATTTTCTCACTCTTCAGAAAGAGATACATTTGTTAAGGGAATGATTTCTCTTGAGTTATACTTTCAGTATATCAATATTTCTAATAGATTTTGATATCACATGTTTTGATAAATCAGTCAGAAACTATAATACAGGTATTGCAGAAATAAGTGTGGTGTTTTTATTTAAGAATTTTATAATATCTGATTTGAAGCTAAGAAGGTAATTAAATAAGACATTTTGGTTTTGTGTTATGTTGTTTATCTGTATCAGTCATACTAACTCTTCACTATCTCTGGAAAAAATTTTTCTTAGAATGCTCAGTTTAGTGGACATTTCCTGCTGAATCACTGTATAAAATGTCTTCTGAACTTCTCCACTATCAGTGGATTAAGAACTTTTCCCCAGACATGTACCAGATCTGTTACAAGAGATATTGGATCTAGATGGGCAAATTTCTTTGGGAACATCGGTGATCTGTTATGTGGTGTCTGTAAGAATTTTGTGAACAAATAAACATTATAAGGGAATATGATCCAAGAAAATTTGACTTAATCGAATACTAACTTAAATTTTTAATATTTAAAAAGCCTTGTATTTCAGCTACTCTTTTATAATGAGTTTATTAGGTTTGTTACTCTCTAGGATATTTTATAATAATATTTTGTTGTATATTCTCTAATACAAAATGATGCAAAATATGATGCAATTAAGCATTAACCTATCGTATTAATATATCTCAAAAATTTCTATTTTATCTTCTTTGAGAAATAGGTAGATGGGGGATGCAAAAGAAAGTATGTCAGATAGCATGCTCTTGTATGAGTGTATTTTAGAGGATAATACTCTTCTAGTGGCCACTCCTATTGGAAAATTCTATTTAGTATTATAATTGTGGTGAAATTTACTGTCTTATTTTGAATGGGTCAAAAGTATGGTTCCATAGTAATCAAAAATGACCTTGTTAAGTTTTGAAATGTGTCATTTGTTTTTTCTGATCTCTATAAATCATACTGGAATTTCTGTTCTCTCTTAGGAAAAAAAGAAAAAGCTTTGTTAATCTCAGTACTTCTTTCCTAATGGAAAAATTTCATTTTCTCACTCTTCAGAAAGAGATACATTTGTTAAGGGAATGATTTCTCTTGAGTTATACTTTCAGTATATCAATATTTCTAATAGATTTTGATATCACATGTTTTGATAAATCAGTCAGAAACTATAATACAGGTATTGCAGAAATAAGTGTGGTGTTTTTATTTAAGAATTTTATAATATCTGATTTGAAGCTAAGAAGGTAATTAAATAAGACATTTTGGTTTTGTGTTATGTTGTTTATCTGTATCAGTCATACTAACTCTTCACTATCTCTGGAAAAAATTTTTCTTAGAATGCTCAGTTTAGTGGACATTTCCTGCTGAATCACTGTATAAAATGTCTTCTGAACTTCTCCACTATCAGTGGATTAAGAACTTTTCCCCAGACATGTACCAGATCTGTTACAAGAGATATTGGATCTAGATGGGCAAATTTCTTTGGGAACATCGGTGATCTGTTATGTGGTGTCTGTAAGAATTTTGTGAACAAATAAACATTATAAGGGAATATGATCCAAGAAAATTTGACTTAATCGAATACTAACTTAAATTTTTAATATTTAAAAAAAGCCTTGTATTTCAGCTACTCTTTTTATAATGAGTTTATTAGGTTTGTTACTCTCTAGGATATTTTTATAATAATATTTTGTTGTACTGAAGTAATTATGAATTATTGGCCTAATGGTCATACTTTATTTTCAGATATGTACTGACCAATTTAGGAAACATAAAAGGCATAGAAATGTGTTCCAACAATTTTTATTGCTGTTTTGAAGATGATTCAATTAAATTCTTCCCTTTCGTGGTAACTAAAAATTCAAGAAGTATTTTCACAGATCTTAAATGGACTTAGTAATGTCTTAAACAATATGGTCACACAAGTAATGTTGTTTTTACTAATGGTATCTTTCTTCAGCATCACTGTTCAGGATCGGCTGTCCATAAATAATTATAAGCTTTTGAATCCTCTTTATTTCTACACTAACTTTATTTTTCTAATTCTGCTAACCCATAGTAACTTAACCAGTTCACCATCAGTTCTTCTGTTGTTGTTTTTTTTTTTTTTTTTTTTTTAATATGGTATGTATTTGATTATATTTTCCCTACCACTGTGCACAGGATTCTTTCTCAAAATGGTTTGAGGCCCTTTTCTTCAGTGTCACTTTTTACCTTTTGAGTACATCCACTCACACCCATCTCCTTTGTCTATGTCTGTCCATTACACGATGTGATCACAGAAGAAGTGGACTCCACAAGGAGAAGACATGCAGGTCTGTCTCTTCTACTGCTTTTCTTTGTTATTTTTCATTTATCTAACTTGTCTTAGAATTTTTTTTGTTATATTTTACTTATTTTATAATTTTTCATTCTTTTCCTATATTAACGAAATGTTTAATCTGCAGGCATTTTTATTTTAGGTAGTCATATATTCAACTTTGAGCAGTAAGTTCTCCAGTTAGATGAATAAAAATAAAATGTGTATTTCATAGGAGTACATATATACATCTTTCCATAACTGGGTAACTAATCATTCCCCAGACATGTACCAGATCTGTGATCTGTTTTAATGTGGTTTTCTGTAAGAATTTTGTGAACAAATAAACATTATAAGGGAATATGATCCAAGAAAATTTGACTTAATCGAATACTAACTTAAATTTTTAATATTTAAAAAGCCTTGTATTTCAGCTACTCTTTTTATAATGAGTTTATTAGGTTTGTTACTCTCTAGGATATTTTTATAATAATATTTTGTTGTACTGAAGTAATTATGAATTATTGGCCTAATGGTCATACTTTATTTTCAGATATGTACTGACCAATTTAGGAAACATAAAAGGCATAGAAATGTGTTCCAACAATTTTTATTGCTGTTTTGAAGATGATTCAATTAAATTCTTCCCTTTCGTGGTAACTAAAAATTCAAGAAGTATTTTCACAGATCTTAAATGGACTTAGTAATGTCTTAAACAATATGGTCACACAAGTAATGTTGTTTTTACTAATGGTATCTTTCTTCAGCATCACTGTTCAGGATCGGCTGTCCATAAATAATTATAAGCTTTTGAATCCTCTTTATTTCTACACTAACTTTATTTTTCTAATTCTGCTAACCCATAGTAACTTAACCAGTTCACCATCAGTTCTTCTGTTGTTGTTTTTTTTTTTTTTTTTTTTTTTAATATGGTATGTATTTGATTATATTTTCCCTACCACTGTGCACAGGATTCTTTCTCAAAATGGTTTGAGGCCCTTTTCTTCAGTGTCACTTTTTACCTTTTGAGTACATCCACTCACACCCATCTCCTTTGTCTATGTCTGTCCATTACACGATGTGATCACAGAAGAAGTGGACTCCACAAGGAGAAGACATGCAGGTCTGTCTCTTCTACTGCTTTTCTTTGTTATTTTTCATTTATCTAACTTGTCTTAGAATTTTTTTTGTTATATTTTACTTATTTTATAATTTTTCATTCTTTTCCTATATTAACGAAATGTTTAATCTGCAGGCATTTTTATTTTAGGTAGTCATATATTCAACTTTGAGCAGTAAGTTCTCCAGTTAGATGAATAAAAATAAAATGTGTATTTCATAGGAGTACATATATACATCTTTCCATAACTGGGTAACTAACTTCAGATTCAAATATACGTAAACTTGTATATTAGGCAGGTTAAATTAGCAAGTTAATCATAACTTGTGCTTCAGTTTTTTTTAGGCTTAAAACTTGTTGGTAACTTTTCAATACATAATTCTAAACATATTTTATTTCTTTCTTGAGTTCAGCAATGCGCTAGACCATGGAAAATACTAAAGACCTAGTACATGTCATAAAGTTTAAATATGTGGATAACATGCAATGTTTATGTGCTAAAATGGATGACTCTTAACAATATATTGTAGAATGGTATAAAGTCAAATAAACTTTGATAGGAATAGGTGCCATACAAAGTTTCATGAAAGAAGTAACCCTTGAACTAAAACTTGAACATTCATTCAACACTTATTTATTAAGCACTCACTGTGTAGTGGAAATAACAGGACACACAAAATAGTTCCCATCCTTGTGGACTTTTTTCTAGTGTGGGTTTAACAAAGAAATGCAGTAGTATTATAGGAACTATGAGAAATATACATATATATGTGTAATTTATGTGTATGTAGACTACAGTGGAACCACAAAGGATGGTGTTATTATTTCCACCTGAGAACTGTAGGTATTAGTTCAAGAAAGACTTCATGAAAGCGGTGATCCTTGAGGGCCTTATGTGTAGAGAATATATCAGGCAGAGGAAGCAGTATGGCAAAATGGCTTCAGATTCATTTAGACAGAAGTAGGCAGGGGAGGGTTTCTGAAGTCTGTGTAAGTTATTGAAGCATGTAAATCAAGAGGGACACAATCAGGTATTTGTTTATAGAAAGACTGCTTTGGAAGCTTGGTGAAAAATGGACTGGCGCTATATAAGCAGAAATACCATTTATGAGGATACTGCGTAAATCAGTTAAGAGATCATAATGGGCTGAATTAAGGTATCAGTAGAGGCAGCTGATTCTTGAGAAGGTATTTAAAGATGTAGACTCTCTAAGACTTAATTATTGATTGGACATTATTGATGCAACGCAAAGGAAGGCTAAGATAATAATCTTGAGTGACCAAAATGTTTGGATAGATGGTGGTGTAGTTTGTCTTACCGGGATATAAATTCACCCGGGTGCACTTATTGAACACAAATTTAGGGTACAAAATAAAGAGTTCAGTTTGAGGATGGGATAGTTTGAGGTTCCTCTGGAATTCATCTAATAGCCGTGATTGGATGTATGGGTTAGGAACTCTGAAGGTAAATCTGAGCTAAATTATTTAAATTACAGTATTCTTAGCATGAAATGGTTCCTTTTATGTTTGTTTATCTGGTCATTCTGAATATGGTTGATTGGTATGTATTATTTTAAATCTGCACTTCAATTCTTAGTCTGTTTGTTTGGCGTATGTACCATGTTTTGACTGCTGTGAGCTTTCATTTGACATTTTGTTCTACTTGTGTTATATCCTAAAAGGTAAAGAAAAGTAACATTTATTGTTGGGGAAGTTTAACATAAGTGTATACGGTTATATATCTAAATGCACATATAAACTGTTATTGAAATGTCTTGAATTTTTCAATTATTTATTACCAGTCTTTTTTGTGTGTGTGGCTATTCTGGGTTTTCACTGCTGCTGCAGGCTTCCCTCTAGTTGCAGGGAGTAGGGGCCACTCTCTAGTTGAAGTTTTGCTGCGGGCAGAGCATAGTTACTTATTTCTAATTAATAGGGTTGGGGAAACACTTAATTGCCCTGGTACTATTATCAGAAAACTTCAACCTATACTCTGTAGTTCCCTCTAATTTGAGACTAGAACTTCAATAGTAAAAAAGGCGTGGAGTTAAAATCAAGATCAGATTTATTGCAAGACAGTAAATCAACATTTATACATCTTAGTAATCAACTTAATACAACATAGCTGTGCATCATAGTCAAACCATAACAGTAAGGTTTAAAAGTTCAGAACTCAATCAATAAAAATACAGTATTCTTACCCCAGAGCTGGAGAGCCTCTCATGTTCGAGCCGCATGAGCAAGCTGTCTCACAGTCTAATCATCACTCTTTTTATAATAAATTTTTCCTTCCTTTTCAATTTCTTTGTAACTTCTTTGTTTCTAACTATTTGATTTTTAATTGTTTTCAGCTGATTCTTGAGAAGGTATTTAAAGATGTAGACTCTCTAAGACTTAATTATTGATTGGACATTATTGATGCAACGCAAAGGAAGGCTAAGATAATAATCTTGAGTGACCAAAATGTTTGGATAGATGGTGGTGTAGTTTGTCTTACCGGGATATAAATTCACCCGGGTGCACTTATTGAACACAAATTTAGGGTACAAAATAAAGAGTTCAGTTTGAGGATGGGATAGTTTGAGGTTCCTCTGGAATTCATCTAATAGCCGTGATTGGATGTATGGGTTAGGAACTCTGAAGGTAAATCTGAGCTAAATTATTTAAATTACAGTATTCTTAGCATGAAATGGTTCCTTTTATGTTTGTTTATCTGGTCATTCTGAATATGGTTGATTGGTATGTATTATTTTAAATCTGCACTTCAATTCTTAGTCTGTTTGTTTGGCGTATGTACCATGTTTTGACTGCTGTGAGCTTTCATTTGACATTTTGTTCTACTTGTGTTATATCCTAAAAGGTAAAGAAAAGTAACATTTATTGTTGGGGAAGTTTAACATAAGTGTATACGGTTATATATCTAAATGCACATATAAACTGTTATTGAAATGTCTTGAATTTTTCAATTATTTATTACCAGTCTTTTTTGTGTGTGTGGCTATTCTGGGTTTTCACTGCTGCTGCAGGCTTCCCTCTAGTTGCAGGGAGTAGGGGCCACTCTCTAGTTGAAGTTTTGCTGCGGGCAGAGCATAGTTACTTATTTCTAATTAATAGGGTTGGGGAAACACTTAATTGCCCTGGTACTATTATCAGAAAACTTCAACCTATACTCTGTAGTTCCCTCTAATTTGAGACTAGAACTTCAATAGTAAAAAAGGCGTGGAGTTAAAATCAAGATCAGATTTATTGCAAGACAGTAAATCAACATTTATACATCTTAGTAATCAACTTAATACAACATAGCTGTGCATCATAGTCAAACCATAACAGTAAGGTTTAAAAGTTCAGAACTCAATCAATAAAAATACAGTATTCTTACCCCAGAGCTGGAGAGCCTCTCATGTTCGAGCCGCATGAGCAAGCTGTCTCACAGTCTAATCATCACTCTTTTTATAATAAATTTTTCCTTCCTTTTCAATTTCTTTGTAACTTCTTTGTTTCTAACTATTTGATTTTTAATTGTTTTCAGCCACTTAATTTATATAACCTTTCTTTCTAAACATACTGATTCACTTAATAAATCATCAACTCATCACTTCTCTATTTCAGCTTATATCTATTCAAGAATTACATAAAATTAACTTTATTTCACTTGATCAAAACGCATTCAAATCAAATCTTTGGAATCAAATACTTTCTTCCTTTTAGATCATTTAAACTCATGATTAAGGAAAAATCTGAACCATGGAACTTTAACACCCTGTGCTAGACCAGGGCAGGCTATTTATGTTAACTTGAGCTGCTCTATACCTAAGAATAATGACCCATTGTTTTAAAAAATTCTTTCTTTACTTCTCATGCTTCCCCCGCTCAGATGAAGTTTCACTTTCTGCCTCGCTAGAGGAACTTTCTTTCACTGATTCAAAATTTCTCTTACTTCTTTTGGACACAATATTCTTGCCTTTTAGATTAATATATGTTTTTCCTTTAGGTAACATCATATTTACCCATTCCTCTTCTCCTTCTGAACTTATCTCACTTTCTAAAGGGTGAATTTTAGGTCTAAAAAGCTTATCTGGGGTTCGAGGACTATCTGAGCTATCTGTGTCATCACTCATTTCTTCATATCCAGGGGCCCAGTAATTTCTTAGGAACTCCCCAGCAGTAGCCCAGGTCAAAGTGAGCAGGGTTCTCATTTCAGTGACCTCTCTTGTGGAACTCGGGCTCTAGGACACATGGGCTCAATAGTCGCGGCTCCAAGGCTCCAAAGCACAAGCTCAACAGTTGTGGTTCACAGGCTTAGTTGCTCCGCAGCATGTGGAATCTTCTTGTTGTGGTGACTTTTCTAGTTGTGAAACTCAGGCTCTAGGGCACACGGGTTTCAGTAGTTGTGGCACATGGGCTCAGTAGTTGCAGCTCCGAGGCTCTAGAGCACAGGCTCCATGATTATGGATCACTGACTTAATTGCGCCACAGCATGTGGGATCTTTCTAGATCAGAGATTGAACCCATGTCTCCTGTGTTGGCAGGTGAACTGTTCACCACTGAGCTACCAGGGAAGCCCCTATTACTAGTCGTTTAATTTAAATATTCTATCCACTTTACAGATATTTTCTTTCTTGATTGCATTCTATATTTAATGGACTTAATATTATTAACAAAAATCTAAGACACAGGCACTCAAGATTGCTCTGTCATGGAGAGTTCCTTGGCAGTCCAGTACTTACGACTCTGCATTTTCACTGGCAAGGGCAGGGATTCATTTCCTAGTGGGGAACCTAAGATCATGAAAGCCACCGGTAGGGTAGGGACAAAAAAATTTTACAAGATTGCTTAGTCGTGGAAAGTGTAACTCTAGTTATTACAGTGAACTTTTACAGAAAATGTGAATCGCTCAGTTCTTTAGGAGGCACTTGATGTCAACTCTCTCAGCACTGTGTTAGATAGCTTAGATGTTATGAGAGACACAGTAGCTTTGAGAAATATTTTATATAAGTTTAAGCTTAACATTTTACTAAGTAATCATTGTGGTATTTTAACAATGAAGTATGTGTATATGCATACATATAAAAACATTACATCATGTATGAAAGCTACCATGGATAGAGTTTAACACTTGAACTTAATTCTTTATATCCTATAAATACTCAGTTGTAAGATACAAGAGTTATCAAAGTTCTTGGAGTGTGAAATAAGAATACTCGAAAATGGAATAAACATAGTCTTGAACATTTCTTCCTCATGTGGGCGGTGTGGAGGGAACTAAAAGGATTATTAGATAGAAGTCAGGAGGTCTAGTTTTAGTCCTGTTCTTGCTAGTGAGCTGTGTTTCTAGACGTATAATTTAATGTCTTTGGCCTTCAGCTGTTTCATATTTAAAAGCGGAGGTGGGTTAGGTAAAATGCATTGTTTTTAAGTTTAGAACTTAATCCTGATTGTAAGATGTTACTGCTAAATTTTCAAAATATTATTCATGCGCTGTTAATACTATGACATTTCAATTTTACCTAGACCACTGATTCACTTTAACTCTCTTTCATAAAAGTATCGGTATTGGGGAAACTTATTTGATGTGTGATCCTGAGAGAGTTGCTTTCTCTGCCTCAGATTCCTCACCTTAAATTGGAGATGATAATACTAGTATGTCAAACTGCTTTTGTAATGAGGAAATTAGTTAATATATACTATTCTAGTCGTTTAATTTAAATATTCTATCCACTTTACAGATATTTTCTTTCTTGATTGCATTCTATATTTAATGGACTTAATATTATTAACAAAAATCTAAGACACAGGCACTCAAGATTGCTCTGTCATGGAGAGTTCCTTGGCAGTCCAGTACTTACGACTCTGCATTTTCACTGGCAAGGGCAGGGATTCATTTCCTAGTGGGGAACCTAAGATCATGAAAGCCACCGGTAGGGTAGGGACAAAAAAATTTTACAAGATTGCTTAGTCGTGGAAAGTGTAACTCTAGTTATTACAGTGAACTTTTACAGAAAATGTGAATCGCTCAGTTCTTTAGGAGGCACTTGATGTCAACTCTCTCAGCACTGTGTTAGATAGCTTAGATGTTATGAGAGACACAGTAGCTTTGAGAAATATTTTATATAAGTTTAAGCTTAACATTTTACTAAGTAATCATTGTGGTATTTTAACAATGAAGTATGTGTATATGCATACATATAAAAACATTACATCATGTATGAAAGCTACCATGGATAGAGTTTAACACTTGAACTTAATTCTTTATATCCTATAAATACTCAGTTGTAAGATACAAGAGTTATCAAAGTTCTTGGAGTGTGAAATAAGAATACTCGAAAATGGAATAAACATAGTCTTGAACATTTCTTCCTCATGTGGGCGGTGTGGAGGGAACTAAAAGGATTATTAGATAGAAGTCAGGAGGTCTAGTTTTAGTCCTGTTCTTGCTAGTGAGCTGTGTTTCTAGACGTATAATTTAATGTCTTTGGCCTTCAGCTGTTTCATATTTAAAAGCGGAGGTGGGTTAGGTAAAATGCATTGTTTTTAAGTTTAGAACTTAATCCTGATTGTAAGATGTTACTGCTAAATTTTCAAAATATTATTCATGCGCTGTTAATACTATGACATTTCAATTTTACCTAGACCACTGATTCACTTTAACTCTCTTTCATAAAAGTATCGGTATTGGGGAAACTTATTTGATGTGTGATCCTGAGAGAGTTGCTTTCTCTGCCTCAGATTCCTCACCTTAAATTGGAGATGATAATACTAGTATGTCAAACTGCTTTTGTAATGATGAAATTAGTTAATATATACTATGTAAAGCACCTAAACAGTGTCAGTTAAATAATAACCACTACAGAGGTGAAGCCATTATTTTATTGTATAAAACATATTGAAAACAATTTTATTTTGTATCAGCTATATTGAAGCCCATGCATTTTAATGTGTAGGCATTCTTTCTCTAAGATAGAATGATTGAATTGATGCATTTTGTTATATCTTATTACAAGTTTGTGGCTACTAGTGTAGGAGCTAGTTGTCATACAAACTCGTATCTTTCTGAGGCAAGAGAGTTAGATAGAAACATCAAGATCATTGAATCCATATAGGTTTGAGTTCTAATCCATCTTCTGACATCCACTAGAAATGTGACTTCGGGCTGTTTGATGATGCTTCCTATTAAACAAGATGAATTGCTGTGAGATTAAGGAGTTAATTATGTTTAATGAAAGCATGAAAGAGCTTTTCTCTGGAGGGAGATGCCTTTCTAAAAATAAAAACAATCAAAAAGATAAGATCTGACTAAAACGAGGCAGTTATAAACTTTAAAATATCAAAATCAGCATAAACAAATTAAAAGGAAAACAGCAAATTGTGAAACATATTTGCAGCAACTTAGAGTATTAAGAGCCTTACCATCCAAATCACTTTGACAAATAAGTTGTATATTCCCAAAAAACTCTAATAGAAAAATGGGCAAAATACATATACAGAATCCGCCTGTGATACAGTATTTGCAGGAGATATGGGTTCATTCCCTGAGCCAGGAAGGTCACCTGGAGGAGGGCATGGCAACCCACTCCAGTATTCTTCCCTGGAGAATCCCATGCACAGAGGAGCCTTGCAGGCTCGAGTCCATTGGGTTGCAAAGAGTTGGACATGACTGAAGTGACTTAGCACACTTGATCATAGGCATCCTAGTATCTCCAAGTTCCCGTTTCCGGTTTACAAAAAGAGAGTTGATTATTCATGCGCTGTTAATACTATGACATTTCAATTTTACCTAGACCACTGATTCACTTTAACTCTCTTTCATAAAAGTATCGGTATTGGGGAAACTTATTTGATGTGTGATCCTGAGAGAGTTGCTTTCTCTGCCTCAGATTCCTCACCTTAAATTGGAGATGATAATACTAGTATGTCAAACTGCTTTTGTAATGATGAAATTAGTTAATATATACTATGTAAAGCACCTAAACAGTGTCAGTTAAATAATAACCACTACAGAGGTGAAGCCATTATTTTATTGTATAAAACATATTGAAAACAATTTTATTTTGTATCAGCTATATTGAAGCCCATGCATTTTAATGTGTAGGCATTCTTTCTCTAAGATAGAATGATTGAATTGATGCATTTTGTTATATCTTATTACAAGTTTGTGGCTACTAGTGTAGGAGCTAGTTGTCATACAAACTCGTATCTTTCTGAGGCAAGAGAGTTAGATAGAAACATCAAGATCATTGAATCCATATAGGTTTGAGTTCTAATCCATCTTCTGACATCCACTAGAAATGTGACTTCGGGCTGTTTGATGATGCTTCCTATTAAACAAGATGAATTGCTGTGAGATTAAGGAGTTAATTATGTTTAATGAAAGCATGAAAGAGCTTTTCTCTGGAGGGAGATGCCTTTCTAAAAATAAAAACAATCAAAAGATAAGATCTGACTAAAACGAGGCAGTTATAAACTTTAAAATATCAAAATCAGCATAAACAAATTAAAAGGAAAACAGCAAATTGTGAAACATATTTGCAGCAACTTAGAGTATTAAGAGCCTTACCATCCAAATCACTTTGACAAATAAGTTGTATATTCCCAAAAAACTCTAATAGAAAAATGGGCAAAATACATATACAGAATCCGCCTGTGATACAGTATTTGCAGGAGATATGGGTTCATTCCCTGAGCCAGGAAGGTCACCTGGAGGAGGGCATGGCAACCCACTCCAGTATTCTTCCCTGGAGAATCCCATGCACAGAGGAGCCTTGCAGGCTCGAGTCCATTGGGTTGCAAAGAGTTGGACATGACTGAAGTGACTTAGCACACTTGATCATAGGCATCCTAGTATCTCCAAGTTCCAGTTTCCTGTTTAGTAAAAGAGAGTTGATGATATTTGAATCCTCAGAAGAACAGAAACAAATGACCAGCCAAAACGAAAAAAAAAATTATTTTTCAAAAGTAAACAAATGAATTCCAAAAAGGAAAAAAACCAAAACTATGAGCACTTTTCTCATATAGGATTGAAGAGTTGTTTTAAAGATTAGAGAAATTTTTCATAAAGTGTCTGGCAGGTAGCCAAAGTGTTATTTTTAATATATATGTAATGGATTATTCAAACTATTCAAATTCCTTCTCTTAATACTTTTCTAACACCTATACATTTATATATGTATATGTGTGTATATATATATATGTATATATATATATCTTTTTTCTCTTAATACTTTTCTAACACCTATACATATATATATGTACATGTATGTGTGTGTGTATATATATATATATATATATATATATATATATATCTTTTTTCCTGCTTAGAATTTGTATAAATTCTAGGTTTGCTTTGTAAATAATGAGTTTTTATTATAATTAGAAAAATCGAAAGTGGAGGTTATTAAAATACCCTTATCAACTTCAGAGATAATCTGCAAGTTTGATAATCTGCAAGTACTGCCAGACTCAAAAATTCTCTAGGGATCATAATGGCATATTAAACTACCGTATAAAACAGTTGACAAGTAAAAGAGAGATATTCCTGAAATTCTTATTCCAGTGATGATAAAGGTATTTCACAGCCGAAAAATTCATTGTTCAACACATATCTACTAAAAATTTATTACATGTCAGATCGTATTATAGGTGCTGGGGACATAATAATGACAGTGGCAGAGAAGATGTCTCCTGTCGTGAAAGTTTTATTTGGGGAGGGTTAATAGCCACTCAATAAGATAGGTTTAGATAGTTTAAGTGCTATTAAAAGTCCTTATGTAGCCTAGCGCAACTGGGATGGGGAAAGAGTTATATTAGATGGAATAGCCTAGGAAGACATGTCTGAAGAGGTGATACTTTAAACCAGAAGAATAAGAAGAAACCAGCTGTGTAGAGGAGCGAGGAGATACATATGTAATTAAGATAAATAAATGATAGAATAAAAACATGTAAAGTTCAGAAGAGAATTATTTTTGCTCTAAAATTTTTTCTGAGAAAGCCTTTAAGTGTCATGGCAGCTGGGTGTTACATATTTCAGACTGGCAGGCAGATGAATGAATGAAGTATCGCTCTGGATGGTAGTTGCTATGGTTAGGATGTATTTTTTAAATTATCTCACTTGAAAAAGGAAGTATGCATATCATCAATATCAGTTAGTAAGCAAGTTACTTAGTAAGTAAACTTACTAAATATCCATGTACTTGCTTGATTTTGGCTGACTCTTTGCAACCGATGAACTGTAGCCCACCAGGCTTCTCTGTTCATGGAATTTTCCTGGCAAGAATATTGGAGTGGGTAGCCATTCCTTTCTCCAGGGAATCTTCCCAACCCAGGCATCGAACACTGGTCTCTTGCATTGTAGACAGATTCTTTACTGTCTGAGCCACCAGGGAAGCCCATTAAATATCCATAAACCATGGTAAAAGTACATCATGATTTTTGCCAGATCACTTTCTTCCTCTTTGCTTATTTAAAGCTCTATATTTTAATATCTATAGAAGTATTATAGGGCTTCCCTGATGGTCCAGTTGGTAAAGAGTCCACCTTGCAGTGCAAGGGGCACCTGGTCCATCCCTGGCCCAGGAAGATCCCACGTGCCTCAGAGCACCTGGACCGGTGTGTCCAATTACGAGCCAGCACTCTGGAGCACATGCACCCTGAGCCAATGCTCTACAACGTGAGAGGCCACTGCAGTGGGAGGCCCACATATGCCAAAGATAAAAAAAAAAAAGATGGATGAAAATAAACATAAATAAAGGAGGCATGACCGGAGAAAGACAAAAAAAATGTAATAAACAGGTTGGTTTGAGCAGTAGATAGGTTTCGTATAAAAGAGGGTAAATGAGTATGAATATATCC
The DNA here is from genome assembly GCA_022376925.1 of Tragulus kanchil. Classification (NCBI taxonomy): domain Eukaryota; kingdom Metazoa; phylum Chordata; class Mammalia; order Artiodactyla; family Tragulidae; genus Tragulus; species Tragulus kanchil. The sequence continues at coordinate 60,803,086 of JAIOJX010000002.1, forward strand.
GCGATAATTGCCAAGGGAATGTAAATTAGGTTATAGCTTAACTGAAGAGACCGAATGTTACTTGACAGATAATAGTTTCTTTTATTAGTCTGCTTGGAGGCTTGAGAGATGGGATATGGAATGTGAGGGCAAGGATGAGGAAGGGAATGGATAATGGGAAAGGCAAAGCTTAATGATAATAAATAGATATATTGGATTAATTATGTGACACAACTGACAGGCAGGACCTAGTCCTAGGTTATAAGGTCACACAGAATGTAAAGGAGGTTGTTAAGCCAATTCACTGTATAGACTGGCAGGCAGATGAATGAATGAAGTATCGCTCTGGATGGTAGTTGCTATGGTTAGGATGTATTTTTTAAATTATCTCACTTGAAAAAGGAAGTATGCATATCATCAATATCAGTTAGTAAGCAAGTTACTTAGTAAGTAAACTTACTAAATATCCATGTACTTGCTTGATTTTGGCTGACTCTTTGCAACCGATGAACTGTAGCCCACCAGGCTTCTCTGTTCATGGAATTTTCCTGGCAAGAATATTGGAGTGGGTAGCCATTCCTTTCTCCAGGGAATCTTCCCAACCCAGGCATCGAACACTGGTCTCTTGCATTGTAGACAGATTCTTTACTGTCTGAGCCACCAGGGAAGCCCATTAAATATCCATAAACCATGGTAAAAGTACATCATGATTTTTGCCAGATCACTTTCTTCCTCTTTGCTTATTTAAAGCTCTATATTTTAATATCTATAGAAGTATTATAGGGCTTCCCTGATGGTCCAGTTGGTAAAGAGTCCACCTTGCAGTGCAAGGGGCACCTGGTCCATCCCTGGCCCAGGAAGATCCCACGTGCCTCAGAGCACCTGGACCGGTGTGTCCAATTACGAGCCAGCACTCTGGAGCACATGCACCCTGAGCCAATGCTCTACAACGTGAGAGGCCACTGCAGTGGGAGGCCCACATATGCCAAAGATAAAAAAAAAAAAAGATGGATGAAAATAAACATAAATAAAGGAGGCATGACCGGAGAAAGACAAAAAAAATGTAATAAACAGGTTGGTTTGAGCAGTAGATAGGTTTCGTATAAAAGAGGGTAAATGAGTATGAATATATCCGCGATAATTGCCAAGGGAATGTAAATTAGGTTATAGCTTAACTGAAGAGACCGAATGTTACTTGACAGATAATAGTTTCTTTTATTAGTCTGCTTGGAGGCTTGAGAGATGGGATATGGAATGTGAGGGCAAGGATGAGGAAGGGAATGGATAATGGGAAAGGCAAAGCTTAATGATAATAAATAGATATATTGGATTAATTATGTGACACAACTGACAGGCAGGACCTAGTCCTAGGTTATAAGGTCACACAGAATGTAAAGGAGGTTGTTAAGCCAATTCACTGTATAGACATGAGAATTAAAAAAAGTCTCTAAAAGAAAGCTTACAGACTGAAAATGACTAGGTCTCTGTCTAAGGTTGGACTCATAGGGAAATAAACTTAAGAAGCATTATTTAGCCAAGGACGACGGAGCTAGAAAAGGCAAAGGGAATGTGTTAAAAGGGAGGACACTGGGAAAAGAGGAAAGAGTTAAACAAGAGTCGAGAGTGATGAATTCAGAAAGAGAGTCATTTCATGGCTAAATATTTCAGATTATAAATTTTGGAAAAGAGAACCCATGTCAGTCACCTTACAGATTTTCTCAGAAGTAAAATTGAAAAAAAAAGGTCCTACCACAGATAGCTGTGCTGATTGAATAGCATAAGTAAAACACATGTAAAGCTCTTGGTACAACACGGTACATACAGAGTATTAATTACTACCATTACAAATTCAGTTGTGCCAGAATATTAGTCTGAAGCTCTAGAACACACAATTTTAACTGTGTATTTTGGGGGGGCACTTCTATTGGCCTTTCATTTATCTATTTTCATCCATCTTTGTTCTTTGGCCCATGTGGGCCTCCCATTGCGGTGGCCTCTGTTGCTGCAGAGCACCGGCTCTGGGCGCATGCGCTCCAGAGCTCTGGCTCGGTAGTTGGACACATTGGTCCAGTTGCTCCACAGCACGCAGGATCCTCCCAAGCCAGGGATCGAACCAATGCCCTTTGCACTGCAAGGCGGTGTCCTTACCCACTGGACCACCAGGAAAGCCCTTAACTGTGTATTTTTTAAAGCATTATAACACTTCATCCTCTATGCCTTGATCAAATAATTTTTTTTTTAATTTGGCCTCTTTTATTGGTTTTTTATTTATTTATTTTCATCCATCTTTAGTCTTAAGTCTGTGTGGGCCTCCTTTTGCAGTGGCCTCTCCCGTTGCAGAGCACCAGGTCTGGGCACTTGCACTCCAGAGCACTGGCTTGTAGTTGGACACACCAGTTCAGCCGCTGTGCGGCATGCAAGATCTTCCTGGGCCAGGGATCAAACCAGCACCCCTTGCACTGCAAGGCAGACTCTTTACCCACTGGACCATCAGGGAAGCCTTATCAAATAAAATTTTAGTCTAAAAACATTATTGAAGAAAAATGATAAAGCTTAGACCGAAATCTGATTCATGATTATCTGCGGTAACAGGGAGAGGTCTGACAACACTGCAGCACCTGGGAACTTTTTAGGGCGACGGAACTACCCTATAGCTGGATTGTGGTGAGGCTGCATGACGCTATACACATATTGAATGTCGTATATCTTCGTACCTAAGTAGTGTGAATATTAATTTTTGTAAAGTAAGACTCAGTACATCAAAATGGATTCTAATATTTTACTCAAATAGTACTAAAAAGATGCTAATAGAAAAATTGACTTAATCTGACATATCTCAAGCAATTAAGAGCCAAGTTTCCTCCCAAAACAAGGCATGGCAATGGATAAAGTTGACCTACAGCTTCAGAGAGAAGGAATGACTAGAGTGGATGAGCTGGAAACCTGTGAAAGGACTAAAGCTTTGTGTCTAGTGCAGTGGTCAGTTAACCAAGAAAGACAGAGAACAAGCAAGGCAGTTAGCAAATCGATTCTGGATATTTTAGCTATGTATTGATAACTAAAGAAAGAGCAGATGAGATGTGACCATTTAGCTTGTTTGGGGCACGCTGAGTTTTAGGTGTTGATGGGATGTTAGGTGTATCTAGGAGCCAAACCAGAAATGTGAGTCTTAGGGTGATAGGGAAGGTAGGAGCCTCATCATGAAGCGATGGTTGAAACCATAGATTTAGACAAAATCATCAGGGATAGAATGAAAAAGAAAGTTATAACAGCACTTAAGGAAATGCATGTGTTTCAAAGATGGTCCAAGAGAGATGGTTAACAAAGTAGTCTGAGAAAGAATCAACAGAGGAGTGTCAGAGAAGTGTGGAATCAGACTGTCGAAGGAGAGACTATCAAAGATTGTGTAGTAATTGTATTATGTGCTGCAATGAGTCTAGTAGAATGGCACTGAGGAATGATCACTGAATTTGGCACATAGGACGTTAAGGGGAACCTTTAAGACAGAAGTCTGACAGTAACTGGCCTGCCTTAGCTATAGTACTTAACAAATCGTTTGTTTGTTTGAGTAAAATCACTATGAACTAAGAGGAAACAAGCAGTAACCAAATAACATATTGCATTGACTTGATATTGGAGATGTAGTAAGAGGCTGTCTGCAGTTGGGTATTTTAACTTGATAGCTCAAATATATAAAGACTCACTTGCAGAAACACAAATACTCACATTGTGTAAGCATCTCACTTACCAAACTTGGAATGGTGATTAATAATTGATGACTAGGAAGTTAATTCCACATATTACAGATTTTACTCTTGGGAGACCCAGTATAAGAACCAACTCAGGGCTTCCCTGGTGGTCCAGTGGGTAAGGACACCGCCTTGCAGTGCAAGGGGCGCCGGTTCGATCCCTGGCCTGGGAAGATCCCACGTGCTGCGGAGCGGCTGGACCAATGTGTCCAATTACCGAGCCAGAGCTCTGGAGCGCATGCGCCCAGAGCCGGCGCTCTGCAACAACAGAGGCCACCGTGATGGGAGGCCCACACGGGCTGAAGAACAAAGATGGATGAAAATGGACAAATGAAAGACCAATAGAAGTGGCCCGCCTGCTCCCCTCCCTCCCCACCCACCCAAATAAATAAATAAATAAATCTTTAAAAAAAAAAAAAGAACCAACTCAGACAAGGGGATTGGAAGAGTTTAGGCTTAGTGTAGTTGCAAAACTAGGGCTTGATGATCAAAAAAAATTTGAACTTTGCATTTCCTCAATCAGAGAGTTCTCTGCATTAGTAAATCCTTTTAAAATGTTGTCCCCATTTTAAGCAGTTTTAAGTCACTGTGGTATAAATTATTTTAATTCATGACTGAGTTTTTCTTTCTAGCATATAAACTGAAAAATTCAGATACAGATTTTTTATGAGTCTTAGGGTGATAGGGAAGGTAGGAGCCTCATCATGAAGCGATGGTTGAAACCATAGATTTAGACAAAATCATCAGGGATAGAATGAAAAAGAAAGTTATAACAGCACTTAAGGAAATGCATGTGTTTCAAAGATGGTCCAAGAGAGATGGTTAACAAAGTAGTCTGAGAAAGAATCAACAGAGGTGTCAGAGAAGTGTGGAATCAGACTGTCGAAGGAGAGACTATCAAAGATTGTGTAGTAATTGTATTATGTGCTGCAATGAGTCTAGTAGAATGGCACTGAGGAATGATCACTGAATTTGGCACATAGGACGTTAAGGGGAACCTTTAAGACAGAAGTCTGACAGTAACTGGCCTGCCTTAGCTATAGTACTTAACAAATCGTTTGTTTGTTTGAGTAAAATCACTATGAACTAAGAGGAAACAAGCAGTAACCAAATAACATATTGCATTGACTTGATATTGGAGATGTAGTAAGAGGCTGTCTGCAGTTGGGTATTTTAACTTGATAGCTCAAATATATAAAGACTCACTTGCAGAAACACAAATACTCACATTGTGTAAGCATCTCACTTACCAAACTTGGAATGGTGATTAATAATTGATGACTAGGAAGTTAATTCCACATATTACAGATTTTACTCTTGGGAGACCCAGTATAAGAACCAACTCAGGGCTTCCCTGGTGGTCCAGTGGGTAAGGACACCGCCTTGCAGTGCAAGGGGCGCCGGTTCGATCCCTGGCCTGGGAAGATCCCACGTGCTGCGGAGCGGCTGGACCAATGTGTCCAATTACCGAGCCAGAGCTCTGGAGCGCATGCGCCCAGAGCCGGCGCTCTGCAACAACAGAGGCCACCGTGATGGGAGGCCCACACGGGCTGAAGAACAAAGATGGATGAAAATGGACAAATGAAAGACCAATAGAAGTGGCCCGCCTGCTCCCCTCCCTCCCCACCCACCCAAATAAATAAATAAATAAATCTTTAAAAAAAAAAAAAGAACCAACTCAGACAAGGGGATTGGAAGAGTTTAGGCTTAGTGTAGTTGCAAAACTAGGGCTTGATGATCAAAAAAAATTTGAACTTTGCATTTCCTCAATCAGAGAGTTCTCTGCATTAGTAAATCCTTTTAAAATGTTGTCCCCATTTTAAGCAGTTTTAAGTCACTGTGGTATAAATTATTTTAATTCATGACTGAGTTTTTCTTTCTAGCATATAAACTGAAAAATTCAGATACAGATTTGTTAAATAATTTACTCATAATTGTTTGAGTCTGAAGCACTCAGATTTGGTGCAAGAATCCATGTCGTAACCTCAAAAAATGAGGGCTTTATCTTTGATAAAGCAGAGGATGCCAGGGGTTGGGGTGGGGGGTACTCTCCAGAGAATAACATGAAAGAACACACTGGAGGTCTAGGAAGAAGAGAGCTGGGAGAGAGTCGAGGAAGGGAAGTCTAATGTCAGTGGAGACCAACTCAATCCAGTTTGCAGTTTTATTGAAGATCCTCAGTGCAACAGTTATTACAATGTGGGTATTTGGAAAGTTGAATGAAATTTTCAGTTCAGTCTCTAGCTTCGGCTAGTCCCTCCTGATGCCTCTTCAGTCTTGCTCTGAGAGTGATCTCATCTAACTTTTATTCATCTTTCCTTTCAGTACTGAATAGGAATATTTTGTAAAATATCCCTACTCATGAAGCATGTGGAATGCATTCCTTTGAATTCTGAGGGAGTGTTATATCCTGTGGCATTAGTTACTCTATATAGTCATTCTTGTACTGTTGACCAATAATAACCATTATTAGTATCTTTGGAGAAAGAGATGCTGCTTGATGTCTAAGCATGAGTACTATTTAAAGTCTATATATGTAGGGCTTCCCCTGGTGGTCCAGTGGGTAAGGACACCGCCTTGCAGTGCAAGGGCCGCCAGTTCCATCCCTGGCCTGGGACGATCCCACGTGCCGCGGTGCGGCTGGACCGATGTGTCCAATTACAGAGCCGGAGCTCTGGAGCGCATGCGCCCAGAGCCGGTGCTCTGCGACAACAGAGGCCACCGCGATGGGAGGCCCACAGGGGCCAAAGAACAAAGATGGATGAAAAACAGAGAAATGAAAGACCAACAGAAGTGGCCCGCCTATCCCCCTCCCTCCCCACCCTACCCACCAAAAGATAAATAAATAAAATAAAAAAAAAATAAAGTCTATATATGTAAATATTTCAACCAAGAGCATATAGATTTAGTTAGTATTAATTTCCAGGGTAATATACATAAGAAAAGTTATGTCCTTTCCAGCATAAGTCTTGTCCCAGTTTCTTCAAGATGGATATTTTTTAGTTTTTATGATTTTAAAATTAAGATTGTCAATATTTCTAAGTATAAAGTTCTATTTGTTTCTAAACAAACAAATGTTTGTTTTAAATAAATACATTTTTTATTATACTTCTATCAAATCTTTGGTGCAATCCTTTGATATATGTGAGTGGATGTACTTGAAGAAAACCCTAAGGATATGTTAATTAGGCTCCAAATGTTGGGCACAGTGTGCTCTGTGATAATTATGACATACCAAAACACAGTAAGATGGAGACAAGACATATGCATGGTAATAATATGTGCTACCCTGAGGCTTATGTCATTTTTAATGTAGATTTCAGCTATCAGGAAAAAGTCAGAACATTCCAAAGTACCTAACACAGATGAGGTATAACTTATTAACCTGATGAATCTAACTCATGTTTTTATCTTTTATCAAATGTATTGGACTTTTTGTTCAAAGCAGTTTTCATGATAATCACTGCATTCCTTCTTTGAGGGACTTTCATTGTAAAATGTGGCTTAGCCTCTAAAATATATCTTATGTTTTCAAAGATGAAGGAATTGTAAATAACAAGTTTCAAATAACTAAATTATTAGGAGATTACTAACATTTTCCCCTAAACATGTCTTTCTACACTGTGGAAAATGTTACACTTTAGCTAGTTTTACTGAGAAACAGTTACACTTTAGGTAGTCTGAAAGATACTTCTAGATTAGATTGCCCTTATGATTTTATTTTCTGGGCAAAGTTCTTGGTTTAATGATCTTTTCAATTCTCTCTTTCTCGCCCTCCCTCCCTCTTTCTTTGCCTTTCTTTCTCTTTCCCTCTCCCTTCATCCCATTCTTCTCCTGCTTCTGTTCAAACATACACTCTCACACGTTCTGAAGGGAATTTTTTTTTAATTTTTGTGGTTGGGGTGCGGGTCGGGAGGGAGTGGGCGGGCAGGCCACTTCTGTTGGTCTTTCATTTATCTATTTTCAGCCATTTTTTTGGTGTGGGCCTCCCATCGCAGGGTTCTGTGGTAAGTAATATACATAAGAAAAGTTATGTCCTTTCCAGCATAAGTCTTGTCCCAGTTTCTTCAAGATGGATATTTTTTAGTTTTTATGATTTTAAAATTAAGATTGTCAATATTTCTAAGTATAAAGTTCTATTTGTTTCTAAACAAACAAATGTTTGTTTTAAATAAATACATTTTTTATTATACTTCTATCAAATCTTTGGTGCAATCCTTTGATATATGTGAGTGGATGTACTTGAAGAAAACCCTAAGGATATGTTAATTAGGCTCCAAATGTTGGGCACAGTGTGCTCTGTGATAATTATGACATACCAAAACACAGTAAGATGGAGACAAGACATATGCATGGTAATAATATGTGCTACCCTGAGGCTTATGTCATTTTTAATGTAGATTTCAGCTATCAGGAAAAAGTCAGAACATTCCAAAGTACCTAACACAGATGAGGTATAACTTATTAACCTGATGAATCTAACTCATGTTTTTATCTTTTATCAAATGTATTGGACTTTTTGTTCAAAGCAGTTTTCATGATAATCACTGCATTCCTTCTTTGAGGGACTTTCATTGTAAAATGTGGCTTAGCCTCTAAAATATATCTTATGTTTTCAAAGATGAAGGAATTGTAAATAACAAGTTTCAAATAACTAAATTATTAGGAGATTACTAACATTTTCCCCTAAACATGTCTTTCTACACTGTGGAAAATGTTACACTTTAGCTAGTTTTACTGAGAAACAGTTACACTTTAGGTAGTCTGAAAGATACTTCTAGATTAGATTGCCCTTATGATTTTATTTTCTGGGCAAAGTTCTTGGTTTAATGATCTTTTCAATTCTCTCTTTCTCGCCCTCCCTCCCTCTTTCTTTGCCTTTCTTTCTCTTTCCCTCTCCCTTCATCCCATTCTTCTCCCTGCTTCTGTTCAAACATACACTCTCACACGTTCTGAAGGGAATTTTTTTTTTTTTTTAATTTTTTTGTGGTTGGGGGTGCGGGTCGGGGAGGGAGTGGGGCGGGCAGGCCACTTCTGTTGGTCTTTCATTTATCTATTTTCAGCCATCTTTGTTCTTTGGCCCCTGTGGGCCTCCCATCGCAGTGGCTTCTCTTGTCCCAGAGCACCGGCTCTGGGCGCATGCGCTCCAGAGCTCCGGCTCGGTAATTGGACACATCAGTCCAGCCGCTCCGCGGCAAGTGGGATCTTCCCAGGCCAGGGATGGAACTGGCGGCCCTTGCACTGCAAGGCGGTGTCCTTACCCACTGGACCACCAGGGAAGCTCTGTAAGGGAAATTTTGGGTTTTTTTTTTTTAATTAATTTATTTTTGACTGTTCAGGGTTTTCACTGCTGCCACAGGCTCTTCTCTAGTTGCGGGGAGTGGGGTGTAAGGGAAATTTTAATGAATGCAATACTAGGGCATAGAGAGCAAGAATTTCTAGAACACTTTGCATTTTATACATTGATGAAATAGGTATTAATATAAGAGAACAAACACTTAAACACTATTTGGGTTCAAAATTAACCAACCGGAGTTACATAGCAGAAAGAATCACTAAGGCTATCTGGTGCAAAATTACTCACTTTACAGATGGTGAACTTCATGCCCAGAAAGGTGAAGTGGAATGCTTACAGTCATAGGGTTTAGGAATTTAAGATTTGAGCCCAAGTCTGGACTCTAACCTTTTAAATTAGTACTGTTTGTAAGATTTTCTTCAATCCTGTGTATCACAGATATACTCATTACCCTAAATCTGAGTCATTCCAAAGCCCTGTCAACATGATGATTACCTCCACTGAATGCTCCATGGTCAAAACCTTCCTTGATCTTCTACAGTGATTCCGAGTGCATCCTGATTTTACATGTTGAAACATAAAATGGTGCTAAAATCCAAGTCCTCTGAATAATAAAATCACAGGAAGTCTGTTCACTGAATTTAGATGTCGAAAAGAGACATACTCTATTTCCTGAGATCACTCATTATCACATATGTCTTAAAGTAGTTTGATTATCAGTTTCTTTTGACTATAGTGAAAGGAATCTGTGAAATTTGTCTATAGCATCTCCTTTAAAGTATCATTTAATGAACATGGCAGAGAGTTAATAGGCAAACAATATACAGATATACAGAATAAATAGGTAACCTAAATATCTAAAACAGATCACAAGGTTTAGAACATAAATCAAAAGATATAGCCCGTAACTATGAACCTTATAGTAGAATGACAGTTTTATAAGTTTCTAGAACTTACAAGTTTCATCTAATTCCATGTGTTACTTTAGGCACCTGTGAAGTTCACCAGTTTTCCTTCATTTCTAGGAGCCAAGGCCATTTTATAAGTAAATGCATTATAAGCAAAATCAAATCATACTTTCATTGCAAATGTATTATTTCCTAGAGACAACAGTAAAAAAATCCTCAAAATTGATTGACCTGGAAATAATTATTCCTCAAAATTTGTGTATCTTGGCTGTACAGTTAATACTAAATTTGTTTACACTTCAAAAGAAAATGCTTCTTTTGGCCCCAACACTAGTGCAAAATAATTTGGTAGATAATTTATAATTTTTTATAATACTTCCGTACTTCTTCTCAGTTAAACTTATTCCAGTATTTCTAATTCTCTGCATTACATTTCTTTTTACAAATAATTCAGTTCACAAAAGTGTACTTTTTGTGAGGTTCTAGTATATAATAAAGTTTTAATCTAAAAATATGACAAAATTCATTATAGGCAAGTGATTGTGAAGAAACTATTTTAAAGTAACTTGTAAAGTTTTTGTTGCTCAATTTCTTTTTTTGTTGTTGTTGCTCAATTTCTTAAGTCCTTCACTTGAAGCAAACATGGAAAATTTAAAAACATGTCAGATCACTTTTGTATTAACATTCATAAAAATTGGAAAGGTGTGCATTTGATTACATTTGGAAGTATTTTTTATTTTGGACTGCTTTTAGTCAATACAACCACATGCTTTTATTTAACAAATATATGTCCCTAAGGTAAATAAAATAATGAATGATTGCACACTTGCATTTTAAAAATTATATAGCATTTATTTCCAAAACATTTTATCAAATTATGACAAAATATAAGAATTTCAAGCTGGATAATTTGTCCTTGTTCACATAAACATTCTCTTTTGTGTTTTTTTCAAATAATATTTTTTCTGTATAATGTATGATCATCATGGACACCTTATAAACTATATTTTAACCCAAATAAATCAAAAGCACTTATACTAACTTCTGATAACCAGTGATAACTGATAACTACTCTGATGTGTAAATCTGAAATCCTGTTCACTCCATCTCTTTGTGTTTTTATAAATTAAATGCATATATATATTTTACAAGCATATATGGTGTTTTAAAATTACAAACTATAATACCATATCCACCATTTAATGTTTCATAATGATCAACTGCAGTATATTTATTTTATATATTTAATATATGTGAGTGCATATTCACACTATTCTTGTCATTTTTTGTGAATGTATAGTATTCTGTAGATATGCCATAAATGCATTTAATTAATTCCCATGAACTTTTGGAGTTTGTTTTCCCTGGTCTTTACAATTAGAAAACAGTAGACCAGTGGATATATATGAGTATCTTTGTACAATAATTTATTTCTTTAAGAAAAATCCTGGGAAGTGAAGTTTTGGGTTCAAAAATATGACCACTATAAACCCTTTTTATACACAATACCAAATATGTGTTACTTTTAAATAATTTCCTTTTGATATTTATACATCAGGTACTTTGGAAAACACTCATATGAATGACCATTAATTTTTTTCTCAACAGCTCGTTTATTTCCATGTGAAAAGTATTTTCTCAGTTATCAAACTATTGAAAGAAAGTTAAAATATTCAGTAAAATCAGCAAGAATTTTTTGAATTGCACTTCCTTTGAAAATCAAATTATGGCATGACAGAGTATTGCATATTCTTATTTATCTCATGAGTCATTTTAACAATTTCTATTCTTACTCCTCTGACTTTTGAGAAACATCAGTAAGTTATTTTATAGTCTCTCTTACTGAATCTAGAAAATAAATATGCAAATAACCATACTTTTCTTATAGAATTGCTGCCTCAAAGTAGAAATGCATTTAACAAATATATGTCCCTAAGGTAAATAAAATAATGATTGCACACTTGCATTTTAAAAATTATATAGCATTTATTTCCAAAACATTTTATCAAATTATGACAAAATATAAGAATTTCAAGCTGGATAATTTGTCCTTGTTCACATAAACATTCTCTTTGTGTTTTTTCAAATAATATTTTTTCTGTATAATGTATGATCATCATGGACACCTTATAAACTATATTTTAACCCAAATAAATCAAAAGCACTTATACTAACTTCTGATAACCAGTGATAACTGATAACTACTCTGATGTGTAAATCTGAAATCCTGTTCACTCCATCTCTTTGTGTTTTTATAAATTAAATGCATATATATATTTTACAAGCATATATGGTGTTTTAAAATTACAAACTATAATACCATATCCACCATTTAATGTTTCATAATGATCAACTGCAGTATATTTATTTTATATATTTAATATATGTGAGTGCATATTCACACTATTCTTGTCATTTTTTGTGAATGTATAGTATTCTGTAGATATGCCATAAATGCATTTAATTAATTCCCATGAACTTTTGGAGTTTGTTTTCCCTGGTCTTTACAATTAGAAAACAGTAGACCAGTGGATATATATGAGTATCTTTGTACAATAATTTATTTCTTTAAGAAAAATCCTGGGAAGTGAAGTTTTGGGTTCAAAAATATGACCACTATAAACCCTTTTTATACACAATACCAAATATGTGTTACTTTTAAATAATTTCCTTTTGATATTTATACATCAGGTACTTTGGAAAACACTCATATGAATGACCATTAATTTTTTTCTCAACAGCTCGTTTATTTCCATGTGAAAAGTATTTTCTCAGTTATCAAACTATTGAAAGAAAGTTAAAATATTCAGTAAAATCAGCAAGAATTTTTTGAATTGCACTTCCTTTGAAAATCAAATTATGGCATGACAGAGTATTGCATATTCTTATTTATCTCATGAGTCATTTTAACAATTTCTATTCTTACTCCTCTGACTTTTGAGAAACATCAGTAAGTTATTTTTATAGTCTCTCTTACTGAATCTAGAAAATAAATATGCAAATAACCATACTTTTTCTTATAGAATTGCTGCCTCAAAGTGAGAAAAAAGCTGCATACACGGATTATACCTTTCTTTTTTTTTTTGCACTTAATTTGGTGAAGGCCTAAATGGTGATTATAGCATTTACAGTCCGTGAATTTGGCCCTTTTAACTTTGTTCATTTGGACTCTGTTATTTCTATCACTGTCATCATTGTTGTCTGTAATCTTCTGTTTTGTTGTGCCCCTTCCACATTGCTTGTATTTAGATGGTTTTTGACTTCCATGGGGCTTTCCAGGTGGTGTTCTTTACCTAGTGGTAAAGAACATGAATGCAGTGCAGGAGGAAAAAGAGACTAGGGTTCAATCCTTGAGTCGAGACGACCCCCTGAAGAAGGGCATGGCAACCTACTCCAGTATTCTTGCCTGGAGAATCTCATGGACAGAGGAGTCTGGTGGGCTACAGTCCTCCAAGGACCCAGAGAGTTGGACATGACTGAAGCGACTCAGCGTAGCACAGCACAGACTTCCATGATGTTGTAATCGTAGGTTCTCTGATTTATTTCCTGAGTGTTTGTCTCTTTGAGCTTTGCTGTTTGATTTAAGAGTTTTCCCTCTTAAGATTCCCACATTTGAGTATTTTAAGATCCCATGATGGGTCCCTGAGTTAGCAGGCCTGCAGTATTCTGACCACTGTTTAGCCATTATTGGCAGAATTATATCCTTATATCAAAGAAGTATGATGTGTGAAGCTGCTTTGGGACCCCAAGGGGGGGGGTGTGTGTGTGTGTGTGTGTGTGTGTGTGTGTGTGTGTGTGTGTGTGTGTGTGTGTGTGTGTGTGTGTTTGTTACTCACCTTTTAATCTACTTCTGTTAAAATTTTGAAATGTTTTGATGTTTGACTTTCTATCGAACCTTACAATGACTAAGCTGGGTTTTTTAACCTAATTTTTTTAAGCCTCTAAGTTATTTTTCATCCATCTTAATTCTTTGGCATGTGTGGGCCTCGCATCGCAGTAGCCTGTCTCTCTGCAGAGTACTGGCTCTGGGTGCATGTGCTCCAGAGAATTGGCTCATAATTGGACACACCAGTCCAGCCATTCCTCAGCCTGTGGGATCCTCCCAGAACAAGGATGAAACAGGTGCCCCTTGCACTGCAAGGCGGGCTCTTTACCCACTGGACCACCAGGGAAGCCCTACAATGACTAAGCTTTTCAGTGAACTCAAATTAAAAAATCCAATCAAACCACTAAGGTGTATTCTGTAATAAGCATCAGAGATTCCTAGATAAATTTATCTTCTAAGCCTATGAACCAGCATTTCCCAAAATGTATTTTTGAGACTTTTTCAGCAAGGTATTACCCAATAATAGGTGGGGAGGTGAGATATCTGTGATCAAAAGATTATTCTTTATTACAGAAATTTCAGGACCTTGTACATGCAAATTTGTGAAGTAAATTTGAAAGAGAGAAAGGAATTGAAGCAAAAATCTGCCTTCTTAACACTTTCCTTTTCTTGCCTGGAGAATCTCATGGACAGAGGAGTCTGGTGGGCTACAGTCCTCCAAGGACCCAGAGAGTTGGACATGACTGAAGCGACTCAGCGTAGCACAGCACAGACTTCCATGATGTTGTAATCGTAGGTTCTCTGATTTATTTCCTGAGTGTTTGTCTCTTTGAGCTTTGCTGTTAGATTTAAGAGTTTTCCCTCTTAAGATTCCCACATTTGAGTATTTTAAGATCCCATGATGGGTCCCTGAGTTAGCAGGCCTGCAGTATTCTGACCACTGTTTAGCCATTATTGGCAGAATTATATCCTTATATCAAAGAAGTATGATGTGTGAAGCTGCTTTGGGACCCCAAGGGGGGGTGTGTGTGTGTGTGTGTGTGTGTGTGTGTGTGTGTGTGTGTGTGTGTGTGTGTGTGTGTGTGTTTGTTACTCACCTTTTAATCTACTTCTGTTAAAATTTTGAAATGTTTTGATGTTTGACTTTCTATCGAACCTTACAATGACTAAGCTGGGTTTTTTAACCTAATTTTTTTAAGCCTCTAAGTTATTTTTCATCCATCTTAATTCTTTGGCATGTGTGGGCCTCGCATCGCAGTAGCCTGTCTCTCTGCAGAGTACTGGCTCTGGGTGCATGTGCTCCAGAGAATTGGCTCATAATTGGACACACCAGTCCAGCCATTCCTCAGCCTGTGGGATCCTCCCAGAACAAGGATGAAACAGGTGCCCCTTGCACTGCAAGGCGGGCTCTTTACCCACTGGACCACCAGGGAAGCCCTACAATGACTAAGCTTTTCAGTGAACTCAAATTAAAAAATCCAATCAAACCACTAAGGTGTATTCTGTAATAAGCATCAGAGATTCCTAGATAAATTTATCTTCTAAGCCTATGAACCAGCATTTCCCAAAATGTATTTTTGAGACTTTTTCAGCAAGGTATTACCCAATAATAGGTGGGGAGGTGAGATATCTGTGATCAAAAGATTATTCTTTATTACAGAAATTTCAGGACCTTGTACATGCAAATTTGTGAAGTAAATTTGAAAGAGAGAAAGGAATTGAAGCAAAAATCTGCCTTCTTAACACTTTCCTTTTCTTTGAGGAGTACAGTATGAAACATCAGAGTTGATAGGAAGTTGAGAGAGTGCATATTCCATTTTCTAACCAGACAGTAAAACAGCTCTTCTACTTGAATGTGTGCATGTGTGCTAAGTCACTTCAGCCATGTCTGACTCCTTGCGACCCATGGACTATAGCTTGCCAGGCTCCTCTGTCAATGGGGATTCTTCAGGCAAGAATACTAGAGTGGGTTGCCATGCCCTCCTCTAGAGAATCTTCCCAACCACAGATGGGACCCAGAGTTATATCTTCTGGTTGGCAGGAGGGTTCTTAACCTCTAGCATCACCTGGAAAGCCCTCTGCTTGCATAGATTGTTCCAAATAGTTTTTCATTTACGGAGAAAAGAAAAAATACTCAGGTTGAAAAAAATATTATTTATTGGTTATTTTCAATACAGAAAATGACTAACAAAAAAAAATCACCTTGCTGGGGAAGAAACCTTAAAGTAAGTCTCTTTATTTAGAGTACTTTCTTCTCTTATTGTTTCTGGAGGTTTTTTTTTTTTTTTTTTTTTTAAGAGAATAGCTTGATAAATATGCCGAAAAGAAGTGGAAGACTTCAAATAATTTTGGAGAGAGGTTTGTGTGGCTACTGTTCGTCTTACAGATGAGGTTCCTAGGAGAACTTAAACATTTAAGTTAAAAGTATATTTACCCAAGTTTGTTTACTATTTATTTACTAAGATGGTCCCTTGAGATTTTACTGTTGAAAACTCTAACAAAGTAAAAATAAACAAATTAAATAAATAAACACATATTTGCCAGAGCCTGGCAAAAAAAGGATGGGAGGGGAAGACCCCAATAAAGAATTTTTCCAATTTATGGGCTAGATATGTCCATATGTGTATATCTCTCTATATAGATGATGATTGAGTCTGGAAAGATGGGTTTGAAATTGGAATTTAGTTGATGACATATTTGAATGTTTGTATCTATTTGCTTCTTTGTTTTCTTTTAGCAAATACTGATTAATATCCTTCTTAGATTGCCCCTGTAATCTGTTAAATGTAAATGATATTCTGTAACCCTGATTCTACAGGGTTTAAGCCATTACTAAGGAGAAAAGCTCTTTTCATCGTAAAATTATCAATAGGCTTCAGTACTGGGGTCAGCAAGCAGTAGCCCATAGACCAAATTCAGCCTGTTGCCTATTTAGTAAAAAAGGTTTTATTGGAATAAACACATGCATTTTGTGTATGTGCTTTTAATATCTGCATTCATGTTACAATGGCAGAGTTGCAGCAGGGACCACATGGTCTGCGAAGTCTCAGGTATTTACTGTTGAGCTCTTTACAGAGAAGGCTTCCCAACTCCTGCCAGTATGTATCCCCTAATTATCAAGGAAACAAGAAGACTTTAATGGAGTGTCATATGTGGTTGATGTCTAGGAAATAGACTCAGTATTAGAAAATGTGTATAAGTATGTATGTATGTGTATATCTCTATATGTATGTATATATATGTGTGTGTGTGTGTATAAACTGTGTTTAAACTTTGTCTATCAGTACTATTTATATTTAAAATACTGTTTTGTTACCATAATATCAAAAAATTCATGTTTTTTAAAGAACCTTACCAAATATTTAATTTAGCTAATATTTTTTAGCACACAATTTTTTGAAGCTTGAATGGAATTTTTGTTCCCTTGTCTTTAGAGAAAATAAACATATTTATCTGAGAATATCTCTTGGGGTGCAAACAATTCCAATATTATATTTTAATAGAAACAATAAACATTTATACTTGACCATAGTTAACACATATCATGCAAGCTCTCACTTGATTTTGTATATCATTAAGTTTATATTAACATAATATTTCTATTCACCATTTTATAATTTGGCACAGATTAAATTAATCAAATCATTATTAAAGTTTGACTCTTAAGCTGCATAGTTGATTTAAATTTGCACTTTTACTTAGAGGTCCTGTAGTCTAAATCCTTTATGTATTCTTTTGGTCAAAATTTTCTTAATTCTTTTAGCAAATACTGATTAATATCCTTCTTAGATTGCCCTGTAATCTGTTAAATGTAAATGATATTCTGTAACCCTGATTCTACAGGGTTTAAGCCATTACTAAGGAGAAAAGCTCTTTTCATCGTAAAATTATCAATAGGCTTCAGTACTGGGGTCAGCAAGCAGTAGCCCATAGACCAAATTCAGCCTGTTGCCTATTTAGTAAAAAAGGTTTTATTGGAATAAACACATGCATTTTGTGTATGTGCTTTTAATATCTGCATTCATGTTACAATGGCAGAGTTGCAGCAGGGACCACATGGTCTGCGAAGTCTCAGGTATTTACTGTTGAGCTCTTTACAGAGAAGGCTTCCCAACTCCTGCCAGTATGTATCCCCTAATTATCAAGGAAACAAGAAGACTTTAATGGAGTGTCATATGTGGTTGATGTCTAGGAAATAGACTCAGTATTAGAAAATGTGTATAAGTATGTATGTATGTGTATATCTCTATATGTATGTATATATATGTGTGTGTGTGTGTATAAACTGTGTTTAAACTTTGTCTATCAGTACTATTTATATTTAAAATACTGTTTTGTTACCATAATATCAAAAAATTCATGTTTTTTAAAGAACCTTACCAAATATTTAATTTAGCTAATATTTTTTAGCACACAATTTTTTGAAGCTTGAATGGAATTTTTGTTCCCTTGTCTTTAGAGAAAATAAACATATTTATCTGAGAATATCTCTTGGGGTGCAAACAATTCCAATATTATATTTTAATAGAAACAATAAACATTTATACTTGACCATAGTTAACACATATCATGCAAGCTCTCACTTGATTTTGTATATCATTAAGTTTATATTAACATAATATTTCTATTCACCATTTTATAATTTGGCACAGATTAAATTAATCAAATCATTATTAAAGTTTGACTCTTAAGCTGCATAGTTGATTTAAATTTGCACTTTTACTTAGAGGTCCTGTAGTCTAAATCCTTTATGTATTCTTTTGGTCAAAATTTTCTTAATTCTTTTAAAACCTTTTTCTTCCCTGTATCTTAGTTTAATTATCACTTTTACTTAAGAAATTTAATAACAGTTATAAAATGCACAGCGAGAATTTTTCCAGGATGAGTATTAAAATTCCTGTTTTCAAATAGTCACACTATGGTCTATATGTCTTTATTGCAGTTTTAAAGTGATGATCTTAAGCAAGGGATGCATGTGTGTGTATGGGTTTGCATTCTTACCTAGACTCATTGTTTGTGAATTTACATGGTAACATTTTATTGTAGAAACCACTTGAACCTACTAAGATTATTTTTCCCAGTTTGTAGATTTGTAGCATACAATTGTAATTTTGTTTTTCCATTATGCGTAGTAATGAGAAATATTTTATCATTTCTCTTGTTTGCTTTTTCAGTTTGCTAAGATTTGTGCACTGAATTTAGTTCTTATTCTGACCAAAGGCTTTTAAGACCCTCTTGATATATACATAGTTGATGTGTCTTGAAGAAACACCTTTTATAGACAGCATTGATCTCACCTTGTAATAAACTTCCCATCTCACATTCTTTTTTTTCCCTAAAATGATTTCAATACTTCTTTGTGCCTTTACTGGCATGGTATGTTTTCAAGCATATTACTCCAAGTTCCTCTTTCTTGATCCTAGTTCTAGAAAATTCATGTTCAAAATATCTTGATAATCACATACACACGTATGCTGGAGCATCCTACTTTAATACACAGGCTGACTTTATGATAACTTTAAATGCAATTGTAAAACTGTATTTTAGACTTGCAACCTTTTGCCAGAAAATAATTCCAATTTTGTGGATTACAGACCCAAATTCTTATAATATTACTATTGTCATGTTTATGTGCTTTCAAATATATTCTCCTGGACATGTATTTACCAGAAAGTGTTTTCTGTCTAATGAAGAAATGTTCTCTTCTGTTTAAAATTGTTTACATTTTATTCAGATTGAATTATTTTACCTATTTAATAATCATGCTTTTAGTCACCAAATTGCATACTTAAATAAATCTAAAAAATAATGTAGCATTTAATTTGTACATACTATCATGAGTGAAAGTAATATATCAGCCTAGCATTTCTTCTTTTATACGTCCTATAAGTAGGGCTCAGAAATAAGAACTGAACATTAATTTTATGGGTTTTTTTCTACTCGATAGGTGCTATGGATATAGAGGAGAGAAATCGCCAAATGAAAATTAACAAATACAAACAGGTAGCCGGATCAGATCCCAGACTGGAACAAGATTACCATTCAAAGGCAAGACATTTTTCTTTTTAAAAGTTGTGAAATAATCGATCATATGAAACCACTAGATTCTCAAACTGCTGAATGCAGGTTAGTCAGACACAAAAACATAATGTGATGACCCCATGATATTATTAAATGCTAAAATGTATACTGTGTTTGTATACCAATTTTTAGGTAGAGATTTGCCTTAATTTTTAAAAAAATCATTATAGGCAATTAAGGAAATGAAACTTATAAATGATCAGAAGAACAAATCTCTTAGAATTTTTCATTTTATAAAACCCTTAAAGGCCCTAACATCCTTATTTAGGAAGAACTTCTTTTTTTCTATAGTTTTTTTTAAAAAATTTTTAAATTTATAATATTTTAATTTTCAAAAATCTGAGAAAAACTTCCCATCTCCTCACATTCTTTTTTTTCCCTAAAATGATTTCAATACTTCTTTGTGCCTTTACTGGCATGGTATGTTTTCAAGCATATTACTCCAAGTTCCTCTTTCTTGATCCTAGTTCTAGAAAATTCATGTTCAAAATATCTTGATAATCACATACACACGTATGCTGGAGCATCCTACTTTAATACACAGGCTGACTTTATGATAACTTTAAATGCAATTGTAAAACTGTATTTTAGACTTGCAACCTTTTGCCAGAAAATAATTCCAATTTTGTGGATTACAGACCCAAATTCTTATAATATTACTATTGTCATGTTTATGTGCTTTCAAATATATTCTCCTGGACATGTATTTACCAGAAAGTGTTTTCTGTCTAATGAAGAAATGTTCTCTTCTGTTTAAAATTGTTTACATTTTATTCAGATTGAATTATTTTACCTATTTAATAATCATGCTTTTAGTCACCAAATTGCATACTTAAATAAATCTAAAAAATAATGTAGCATTTAATTTGTACATACTATCATGAGTGAAAGTAATATATCAGCCTAGCATTTCTTCTTTTATACGTCCTATAAGTAGGGCTCAGAAATAAGAACTGAACATTAATTTTATGGGTTTTTTTCTACTCGATAGGTGCTATGGATATAGAGGAGAGAAATCGCCAAATGAAAATTAACAAATACAAACAGGTAGCCGGATCAGATCCCAGACTGGAACAAGATTACCATTCAAAGGCAAGACATTTTTCTTTTTAAAAGTTGTGAAATAATCGATCATATGAAACCACTAGATTCTCAAACTGCTGAATGCAGGTTAGTCAGACACAAAAACATAATGTGATGACCCCATGATATTATTAAATGCTAAAATGTATACTGTGTTTGTATACCAATTTTTAGGTAGAGATTTGCCTTAATTTTTAAAAAAATCATTATAGGCAATTAAGGAAATGAAACTTATAAATGATCAGAAGAACAAATCTCTTAGAATTTTTCATTTTATAAAACCCTTAAAGGCCCTAACATCCTTATTTAGGAAGAACTTCTATTTTCATTTTATGGTTTTCCTACATATAGAATTTTTAAATTTATAATATTTTAATTCAGTCTGATTTGTTAATAACTTATTGGAACAAAGTACATACTCATGAGGTGGGGTTAGGAATTCAAAAAGTTTTTTAGCAAGAATCTTTTTGAACCACGTTTTGGTAATAAATTGAGGTGTTAAGTCTTCCAAGGTAGGAAAAAAAATTATTTTATTGTTCTTGCCATTTATTGCCTTTATATTTCAAAACATTTTTACATTTATCGTATTATTCATTTCTAAAGTCATGAAAAGCCCTTGCTCTGCTGTACCTATTTAAGATTTAACAAAAGGATTAAAAATAGCAAAGTTTATTCATAACAATTAGTATGTGCTGTCACCATTGCAGTCATGTAATATTTGTGATTTGTTTATCTATGTACTAGAGAAAAACAGGTTGGATTTTTTATCCTTAATTTATAAACCTTTAATTTCTCTCAATTATACCTGATTCTTTGGTAAAAATAAGATTTATTAAGTAAAGCATAACTAGCTAGGCTGGATATGTGTGTATGTTAGGCAGCGTAGGTTTTTAGTTTCTCCATTAGATGACCTAGAGGAGGCAGACATTCTTACACCACCATCATCTTCCAAACCACCAGTCTTTTTTCCAAATTACATGAATATTGACTGTGGTCAATACAGGACTGTTCATCACAGCATTCTGTGGCTCTGGAAATGGCACTGGCCTAGAGCCAAGAGAAAGGTAAATTTAAGACCAACAAAAAATAGCCTTGCCTTTGCTTAGCAGGTCTCAAGCTTCTAGAAATTTTTCTCTAAAAGAGAAATATGAGTAACTTCAGATAGGTTCAGTGAATTTCATAAATAGATTTTTAATGATACAGTATTTCAGATACATCCCTAACTTTTTGAGCTTGATATCTATCAGAACTGATTTCTGTGCTTTTCTGGATACTTTTTAAAATATTTCTGCCTAGGGCTAAATAGACATACTCTTTCATGATTATCTGCTATGCTCTAATCTCTCATATATTAATTTTATACAATCCAAACACCAAGTCATGAAGTCCTGATAAAATGGGATATTAAAGCTCCCATAAACATAACATGAACACATATTTGTTTCATTTTTTTGTTTATATTCCACTGTACTTTAGGAAGGAATGTAGGTGATTCTTAAAAATACATATAGTACTCTCAACACTATTGTCAATGAAGAAATGAGTATCCAGGGAAAATGAAGTCAAGACACAACAAGGTAATACCAGAAGTAAAGCTTGTCAACAAAATGCATAGTGTGAGATCCTACATGCCCGATACACGTGGGACTTGTATTTTGACTGTGAGCCTCCTCACAAGCAGCAAAGGCAGAAAGAAAAACGGAGTCACTCATATGATTTACATTGTTCATACAATAAGTTCCTGAGAAGCAGTGCCAATGATTCTTGTTACAGATAGCTAACAGAATTTTGTTACAAGAGGGTGAACCCACGGAATACTATAAGCGTGGCTTGAGATTTATTTTTAGAAAAACAGGTTTTCATTACATTCCAGTTCATAAATTAAAGAATGCTTGAGGCTTCAACATTTTGTGACTTTGACACCAGTTATTTTAGGTTAGAGGAGACTAAAGTCTTGGCCAAGGACTAATCATGCTAAGCAATTAGTAGTTTCCTGTGTATTTGCTAAGGCAGTGGTTTTCAAGCTGTGGTTGCAGCAGTAGCATCAGTGTTACTTTTTAACTTTTGGAAATACAGTTCTCTGCCCCTCATCCAGAACTACTAAATCAGAACTCTAGGAGTGAGGTTCCTGTGTTTTCACCAGCTGCCCAAGTGATTCTAATGTAGACTATAATTTGAGCACCAATGCTCCAAGGCAAGTTGCTTATAAAATTTACTTCTGAGTAGCTGAATGAGTTGACTTCTTCTTTTAGGGTTTTAGTCAGAAGTCAGTGATGAATGGTGCCATTTAAAAATGGAGATTTCCTTTGAGAGTAAGTGAGATCTGATCTTTATAAGGCCTCTCTTAGTTTCTGACAAATCCTATCTGTCAAATGTCAAATATGTAGAAATATGTTTTCAATTGCTGGAATTATGCACTTGGCATAACCAAAACTGCAATTAAGTCATGAAGATACAACTTTTTAAAAGAGTCCGAAAAGATTCTATTTTGTTCTAGTACAAATTTCTTGATGTGGAACTGTCTTTGCTAGGTCGTCTGTCTGCCTGTCATGCTACTTGAATCTACCTCTCTTGTGGATCAAGGAGAAAATTGCAGAGGATTCTTTTGCAGGCAATTGCATGTACAGATTTAGTTATTATTCATTTCCATACTAACAATTCTTTAGATTAACATTTTCAGCAACATCTGTCTCTTTTTAACTAGGTATATTCACCCTACATTTCCATTCTTTTCTTTCTTTGGTACAAATTAATCTACTGAGGTTCACACTGGGTAGATTATAGAAAGTATTATTTGTAGCTAATTTGGTTTTCAGTTTTGAGATAACTGAGGTAAAGTCCAAAGGCTATGGAGCATATGCTATACCTCTGAGCTATATTCCTGAAATTCTAATGATACTATGAAGAAGTTTTGATGGGATATAATTGTTAAAGATGCTTTTTTAAAAAAACTATTCCACATTTTAAGTGGCATTGCTTTCCTGAATTTCTCAAGCGTTCCACACTAATAGTTGTAAACAAGTATTACTAATTTATAATATATCTCCATAGTAATTCACTTTGAAAGTACCTGAGGAACAGTGCCTTTTGAGTTACTGTCTTTCTAAGGACATTTTGAGTATATTAGGAGATTTATACGTAGACAGTCTATATTTAATGAAAGCTAATTATTTAATCAAAACTATATACAGACATAATTCCTATTTACTAAGTGGATAAATTCTCAGAACTTTTTCCCTCAAAACAGAATTTAATTATGTAGCCAGTGCACCCTTTCATGCATATTACATTCTTTTTATCCCAAATGTGATTCATCTATTCTACTCTCAACAAGAATTTAAGGATCAACTTAAAACCAATGTTCTCTGCTCTTCATTGGTTCAGAAAAATGTGATTTGTTTATGAAATTTAACAATGTGAATTGTACTTAAGCATAAGCCAACTGTGCTTCCATGAGTTATATGATCACAGTAATTAGCAATAATTGATAAGCAATGTGTATATATATATATATATATATATGAAAATGAATATGGAGAATTTGATAATAGTTATTTAAGTGTATGTTTGGTGCTTAAATTAGCCATATTTAGTGTTTTTAAATGAGCTCAGAGGATATTTTTTAAAGGGTAGTGTATAAGATTTCAAAG
Source organism: Tragulus kanchil (assembly GCA_022376925.1). Lineage (NCBI taxonomy): Eukaryota > Metazoa > Chordata > Mammalia > Artiodactyla > Tragulidae > Tragulus > Tragulus kanchil. The sequence goes on from JAIOJX010000002.1 coordinate 60,827,658, forward strand.
GGAAACTACAGTTTATTAATATTGTGTTTATTTGGAGCTCAAAGCTTATTTCTCTGTAGAAAACAATGCTCTTTTTTAATGCTAATGTTCCCATAAAATTATCACAAAAACATCTTATCCCTATTTCAGTGCCTAAAATTTCTATTTTCTTATTTGTCCCTCTAGAATTAAGTAATATAGCCAATAAATTTCCCAGGATTTTTCAAATGTAAACCAGAAGTTCATACTAGTCCATTCAACCTGTGGCCTAATAGCATGAGTTAGTGTTCTGGCATGAAGGCACAATGGAGCAAAAGAAAGGAAAAGAAAGAGTTTTTCTGTAGTCTTTGTACATACCTGATCGGGGCACTTGACACCTTTTTCCCAGGCATCTTGTCTTTTAAGGATTCTTTCACTGATTTCAAAGAAGCATATTTGGAAGAAAGCAATCCCACTAAAATAATTTGCATTGTAATACAATCTATACAGCACTGAGACAGTTTCTTTTTTAAAAAAGAAAAAGCTCTGTATATGCAAATAAACTTCACAGGATGAGGTTGTAGGCAGTATCAACATAAATAAATTCATACAGTTCAAGGCTGAATACTTTTGGCAAGTAAATTGCCATCGTTAACTAAGCTGTTTGCTTTATTAGAGCTGATTCTCTTCTCAGCACTGAAAATACACATTCAGGGCCAGCCCGTAAGTGTTTTAATTTGACTTTCAAGACCCATGCAGGGCTTCCCCTGGTGGTCCAGTGGGTAAGGACACCGCCTTGCAGTGCAAGGGGCGCCGGTTCGAGCCCTGGCCTGGGAAGATCCCACATGCCGCGGAGCGGCTGGACCGATGTGTCCAATTACCGAGACCAGGCTCTGGAAAGCATGCGCCCAGAGCCGGTGCTCTGCGACAACAGAGGCCACTGCGATGGGAGGCCCACAGGAGCCAAAGAACGAAGACAATGAAAATAGAGAAATGAAAGACCAATAGAAGCGGCCTGCCTGCTCCCCTCCCTCCCCAACCTGACCCCCGCCCAAAAAATAAATAAAAATAAATAAATCTTTAAAAAAAAAAAAAAGAAAGAAAAGACCCATGCAGTAGGGAATCCAGAAGAGGAGAGATAGGTTGGGCTGGTAAGCAGGGGCGTATGTGGGCTGCTTTTGTAAGTTTGATGTTTGTAAGTCAGAAGTACTTTAAGACTCTAGTATCAAAATGAGTACAGTACAAAAAAAAAAAAAAGTACAGTGTACAAGATGAGAACACAGCCTGGAGTTAAGCAAACTCCATGTGGGTGACTTTGGGTAGGTTAACCTCTTCTCATTTTCTTTATTAAACGGGATTTTGAGATTTTTTTTTTCATATGGTGACGATTAGGAGGAAATGAGATAATGTATAGATGTGGTTTAGCTTTTAGTAAAATAATAAATAGTGCAGATATTTGCTAGTATATAATTATTTCATAATAAAGCAAATGTTTCATGGGCACTAGAAGTGAATGTGACGATGTCAAAGGAAGTACTAAAGAACTAATTGAGGTAATGAAAAGGATTTCAGTTTAACTCAAATATCACTGAGTATTCCCTTTATTCTCAAGTAGATTAAAACAGAAGAGATACAAAAAAATCAAGTTTAGAGGGAAAGAATTTATGAATCTTCAATGAATATGAGGATAAAATTAAAAAGAGCGCAGAACATAATAGCATAGAATGAGAAATTCATACAGTTCAAGGCTGAATACTTTTGGCAAGTAAATTGCCATCGTTAACTAAGCTGTTTGCTTTATTAGAGCTGATTCTCTTCTCAGCACTGAAAATACACATTCAGGGCCAGCCCGTAAGTGTTTTAATTTGACTTTCAAGACCCATGCAGGGCTTCCCCTGGTGGTCCAGTGGGTAAGGACACCGCCTTGCAGTGCAAGGGGCGCCGGTTCGAGCCCTGGCCTGGGAAGATCCCACATGCCGCGGAGCGGCTGGACCGATGTGTCCAATTACCGAGACCAGGCTCTGGAAAGCATGCGCCCAGAGCCGGTGCTCTGCGACAACAGAGGCCACTGCGATGGGAGGCCCACAGGAGCCAAAGAACGAAGACAATGAAAATAGAGAAATGAAAGACCAATAGAAGCGGCCTGCCTGCTCCCCTCCCTCCCCAACCTGACCCCCGCCCAAAAAATAAATAAAAATAAATAAATCTTTAAAAAAAAAAAAAAGAAAGAAAAGACCCATGCAGTAGGGAATCCAGAAGAGGAGAGATAGGTTGGGCTGGTAAGCAGGGGCGTATGTGGGCTGCTTTTGTAAGTTTGATGTTTGTAAGTCAGAAGTACTTTAAGACTCTAGTATCAAAATGAGTACAGTACAAAAAAAAAAAAAAAGTACAGTGTACAAGATGAGAACACAGCCTGGAGTTAAGCAAACTCCATGTGGGTGACTTTGGGTAGGTTAACCTCTTCTCATTTTCTTTATTAAACGGGATTTTGAGATTTTTTTTTTCATATGGTGACGATTAGGAGGAAATGAGATAATGTATAGATGTGGTTTAGCTTTTAGTAAAATAATAAATAGTGCAGATATTTGCTAGTATATAATTATTTCATAATAAAGCAAATGTTTCATGGGCACTAGAAGTGAATGTGACGATGTCAAAAGGAAGTACTAAAGAACTAATTGAGGTAATGAAAAGGATTTCAGTTTAACTCAAATATCACTGAGTATTCCCTTTATTCTCAAGTAGATTAAAACAGAAGAGATACAAAAAAATCAAGTTTAGAGGGAAAGAATTTATGAATCTTCAATGAATATGAGGATAAAATTAAAAAGAGCGCAGAACATAATAGCATAGAATGAGAAATTACAGACTAAATTACTGAAGTTTGAAATGATGTTATTAGGGTTGACCTTGTATGAGTCTGGCTTTTGGAAAGTTGATTAATATGCTAGAATATGGCTATCATAATTTTAAAAGAAATACTCTCTAACAGCTGTGACATAAATGGATCTAAAAACTGAGAAATTAAATTTAAATATGAGATTAGGTGACCTTGTACAAGTCACTAAGATGATGCATGAAAGTACATGTGTATCTTCAAAATGAAGAAAGATATAATTTTATAGCAGTGATTGAAATAAAATGAAAGGGAAATATTCTTTTGGTATAGCAGAAAAGTTGAGTTTCTGGTAGCACTAACATTGCCCAACAATAGTATAATTGAGCTGGGTTGGGTGCCTATGAGAGGAAGCACTGCCACGCCATTGATTCGTAAGCGATCCAGAGAACGTGCTATTCACATGAAACAGACACCATTGTGCCCCTGTTAGATGGAATCATCCGATACACAGAGCAAGAGAATTCTACTTAGGAGCGATCTTAGTACCTCAGTCTCTACTCTGAGAGGTCCGCAAGGAGTAGGTTAAGTTGTCCCATAGGAATGAGGCATCTTTTCTTAGAGTAAGCAGTTCATCTGTTTTATAAAAAGAAGTAGGATTCACATTAAAAAAAAAAAAAAAAAAAAAAAGCCTACAAGGCTTAGTCTAGCCAGATATCCACAAAATAGTTTAATTAAAAAAAAAAAAAAGTCAGAATTTAGATCACCTGCTCCAAGTTTCCATCCCAAACTAGTTCAAGAAACCTTATCACTTACTGATGAAGATGTCAGGGAGAATGCCGGTGGCTGTGCCTGAATTTCTTCACTAAAGCATACCATTTCCCTAAATGTCTATTCTACTTTGTCAATTCTCTCTGCTGTTGTGCTCATTTCTGTTATTTACTGCTATCTAGTTTCCTTTATTCTCAAGTAGATTAAAACAGAAGAGATACAAAAATCAAGTTTAGAGGAAAGAATTTATGAATCTTCAATGAATATGAGGATAAAATTAAAAAGAGCGCAGAACATAATAGCATAGAATGAGAAATTACAGACTAAATTACTGAAGTTTGAAATGATGTTATTAGGGTTGACCTTGTATGAGTCTGGCTTTTGGAAAGTTGATTAATATGCTAGAATATGGCTATCATAATTTTAAAAGAAATACTCTCTAACAGCTGTGACATAAATGGATCTAAAAACTGAGAAATTAAATTTAAATATGAGATTAGGTGACCTTGTACAAGTCACTAAGATGATGCATGAAAGTACATGTGTATCTTCAAAATGAAGAAAGATATAATTTTATAGCAGTGATTGAAATAAAATGAAAGGGAAATATTCTTTTGGTATAGCAGAAAAGTTGAGTTTCTGGTAGCACTAACATTGCCCAACAATAGTATAATTGAGCTGGGTTGGGTGCCTATGAGAGGAAGCACTGCCACGCCATTGATTCGTAAGCGATCCAGAGAACGTGCTATTCACATGAAACAGACACCATTGTGCCCCTGTTAGATGGAATCATCCGATACACAGAGCAAGAGAATTCTACTTAGGAGCGATCTTAGTACCTCAGTCTCTACTCTGAGAGGTCCGCAAGGAGTAGGTTAAGTTGTCCCATAGGAATGAGGCATCTTTTCTTAGAGTAAGCAGTTCATCTGTTTTATAAAAAGAAGTAGGATTCACATTAAAAAAAAAAAAAAAAAAAAAAAAAGCCTACAAGGCTTAGTCTAGCCAGATATCCACAAAATAGTTTAATTAAAAAAAAAAAAAAGTCAGAATTTAGATCACCTGCTCCAAGTTTCCATCCCAAACTAGTTCAAGAAACCTTATCACTTACTGATGAAGATGTCAGGGAGAATGCCGGTGGCTGTGCCTGAATTTCTTCACTAAAGCATACCATTTCCCTAAATGTCTATTCTACTTTGTCAATTCTCTCTGCTGTTGTGCTCATTTCTGTATTACCCTGCAAAGTGTAGCTTCATGCTCCTTAGCAAAGTTAGCACAGGATGCTAATCATAGTATCTACCTCATAGGTTTGTTTTCAAGATTAAATCTATATGTATGTATAATTCTTAAACAGAGTTTAGAATATAGTAAGGAAAAAAGTAACTGTTAGTGTAGTGTGATCAGGGTGGAATGATGATGGTGGTGTGGGGAAGAAAGAGAAAAAGAGCAATCATTTTCAATGGATACCTGACTCTTACCAGGTCTATATTTGTTGCCATCAACAGTCTACTAGACACAGATCAGTATATCTTTAATGTAATCCTAAAAAATATGGGAGTGGGAAGGAAGAATGAGTATAAAAATTAATGATAATCTAAAAGGTCTGAAAAGTGATTCAGGTTCTCTGTCTTATCAGATTCATTAAACGTTTATCTGCCTCAAATTATTATTCTTGTCATTTCTACTGTTTAGCCAGCTGAAATGTACTTCATTAATTTAAACATAGAGAGATACGGTTATATTTAGAGAAAACTTGATTCTGTATATAAATTTGAACACACACATACATCCTTAAAGCTGTGAGCCAAAGGAAAATTTCTCTCCTCCACATTTTAGTTGATGGAAGTAGCAATTTAATTCTTCCTTGTCTTACAGGTACAGATATAGCTCACTTTATGTAACAGACCTACAGTTAAAAACATAATAGTAGACTTTCAGAAATTTTATATTTTTATCTGTTAATGATCTTTGAATGTAAAGTTTCTAACTTTTAAGTTTCTTTTTTCTTAACATCTTGTATTAATTTGCTAGGGCTGCCATAACAAAATGTCACAGACTAGGTTGCTTAAACAACAGAAATTAATTTTCTCAGTCTGGAGGCTAGAAGTTCAAGATTAAAGTATTGTCAGATTTGATTTCTTTCAAGACTTTCTTCTTGGCTTGGAGATGGCTGACCTCTTGCTGCGATCCACACATGGTCATCCCTCTGTGTGTGTCTGCCTATGTTCCAGTCATACTGGATTCAGGCCCACCAGTATGACCTCATTTTACATAAATCACTTCTTTAAAGGCTATATCTCCAAAACAATCACATTCTAAGATACTAGAAGTTAGCATCACAACATATGAATTTTGAGGATAGACAATTCAGTTGTATTATATTTCTACAAAATAGTTACGGTCTTTTCGTTTATTACCTCAATACATTATGAAAGCACATTTGATTGTAATGGAAATACAGATTTATGCATATGTTTCTCTGAGGCAGGCGTTCAAGCATCTGTCCTTCTTTACATTTTATTTGTGAATTTCTACCTCTTACTATATAATCACATGTCAGACCAGGAAACCCACATGTCAGGCCAGGAAACCTACATGTCAGGTCAGGAAATACAAAATAGATGTTTTTTTAATTATGAAGAAGTATTTGAGACAAGTAGAACCAACATATATATTATAGAGCACTATAAGATTACAGAAAAATTGTAATTTCTCCCATTTTAGTAAATATAGAAACAATTTTAAGTAAATTGCATCTGACTACTTGCTGGTGGAAGGGTCAACCTATGGACAATAACTGGCCAGCTGAAATGTACTTCATTAATTTAAACATAGAGAGATACGGTTATATTTAGAGAAACTTGATTCTGTATATAAATTTGAACACACACATACATCCTTAAAGCTGTGAGCCAAAGGAAAATTTCTCTCCTCCACATTTTAGTTGATGGAAGTAGCAATTTAATTCTTCCTTGTCTTACAGGTACAGATATAGCTCACTTTATGTAACAGACCTACAGTTAAAAACATAATAGTAGACTTTCAGAAATTTTATATTTTTATCTGTTAATGATCTTTGAATGTAAAGTTTCTAACTTTTAAGTTTCTTTTTTCTTAACATCTTGTATTAATTTGCTAGGGCTGCCATAACAAAATGTCACAGACTAGGTTGCTTAAACAACAGAAATTAATTTTCTCAGTCTGGAGGCTAGAAGTTCAAGATTAAAGTATTGTCAGATTTGATTTCTTTCAAGACTTTCTTCTTGGCTTGGAGATGGCTGACCTCTTGCTGCGTCCACACATGGTCATCCCTCTGTGTGTGTCTGCCTATGTTCCAGTCATACTGGATTCAGGCCCACCAGTATGACCTCATTTTACATAAATCACTTCTTTAAAGGCTATATCTCCAAAACAATCACATTCTAAGATACTAGAAGTTAGCATCACAACATATGAATTTTGAGGATAGACAATTCAGTTGTATTATATTTCTACAAAATAGTTACGGTCTTTTCGTTTATTACCTCAATACATTATGAAAGCACATTTGATTGTAATGGAAATACAGATTTATGCATATGTTTCTCTGAGGCAGGCGTTCAAGCATCTGTCCTTCTTTACATTTTATTTGTGAATTTCTACCTCTTACTATATAATCACATGTCAGACCAGGAAACCCACATGTCAGGCCAGGAAACCTACATGTCAGGTCAGGAAATACAAAATAGATGTTTTTTTAATTATGAAGAAGTATTTGAGACAAGTAGAACCAACATATATATTATAGAGCACTATAAGATTACAGAAAAATTGTAATTTCTCCCATTTTAGTAAATATAGAAACAATTTTAAGTAAATTGCATCTGACTACTTGCTGGTGGAAGGGTCAACCTATGGACAATAACTGCTGTTGCCAAGGGCATAATTTCTTTCTGTGTAATTCTTAAGAACACACAGAGAAAGCATTTTTCTTTTACCTTCAGCAAAAATAGAAATTTAGGCATTCACCTTTGCTTTCATCAGGCTTCCAGCGTTGCTGGCTTGCTAATAACTAGGACACCCTACAGGGGATACAAGGGATGAATGATATGGGTCACCGAGGGGTGAGAGATCTTGCTTTATACAATCAAGCAGGATAGGAGAAATAAGGAAGAAAGAAATGTGATAAATAGGGCAGAAACATTCTTTCCAACTCAAATTTCATGTAATTTGAAAGGATGGCATATAGTCGTATAAAAATTACAAGGAGAAGAATATTCAAAACAACAAAGATGTGAAAACATATAAACCTTTTGAACCATCTATGACACCACTTTCTAAAATAAGAACGATGTCTTATATTTCTTACCTTTTTATCAAACTGTACATGTGTTGGAGATAAAGTTTATTCATTTTTGTAATCTCTCCAGGAGCAAGTAAGGACAAGATAGGTTATTACCTAATAGTCAAAAAAAATTTTTTTTATAGTTATATGATTTATTGGTTTCTGTCTAGAGTTAATCATAGTGGACAGAATACTCAGAAATTGGAAGACTAGGGTTGTAATTTTGATTCTACCACTTATGTGATAAAACTTTGAGTAATCTTCACAACCCAGCTTTTTTTCTGTGTACAAACTGAGGGAAGCTTGTTTTCTATAAGTGCTATATACGTATATGGTACTTGGAAGCACTTTGAAAAAAATCATTAGTTATTAATTCATGGGTTTTAGGCAGCCTCATCACTGTTTAAGCAGATCATTTAATCTCATAGCCTAATGGTTAAAATTAGATTTGAACTAGATTTTTAGTATTTCCTTTGTCTAGTGCTGTCTCCTGATTTTAGTGTCAGGCTCTCTGTTCAATGTATTCTCATCAAAAGATTTAGAGAATACAAAATAGATGTTTTTAATTATGAAGAAGTATTTGAGACAAGTAGAACCAACATATATATTATAGAGCACTATAAGATTACAGAAAAATTGTAATTTCTCCCATTTTAGTAAATATAGAAACAATTTTAAGTAAATTGCATCTGACTACTTGCTGGTGGAAGGGTCAACCTATGGACAATAACTGCTGTTGCCAAGGGCATAATTTCTTTCTGTGTAATTCTTAAGAACACACAGAGAAAGCATTTTTCTTTTACCTTCAGCAAAAATAGAAATTTAGGCATTCACCTTTGCTTTCATCAGGCTTCCAGCGTTGCTGGCTTGCTAATAACTAGGACACCCTACAGGGGATACAAGGGATGAATGATATGGGTCACCGAGGGGTGAGAGATCTTGCTTTATACAATCAAGCAGGATAGGAGAAATAAGGAAGAAAGAAATGTGATAAATAGGGCAGAAACATTCTTTCCAACTCAAATTTCATGTAATTTGAAAGGATGGCATATAGTCGTATAAAAATTACAAGGAGAAGAATATTCAAAACAACAAAGATGTGAAAACATATAAACCTTTTGAACCATCTATGACACCACTTTCTAAAATAAGAACGATGTCTTATATTTCTTACCTTTTTATCAAACTGTACATGTGTTGGAGATAAAGTTTATTCATTTTTGTAATCTCTCCAGGAGCAAGTAAGGACAAGATAGGTTATTACCTAAGAGTCAAAAAAAATTTTTTTTATAGTTATATGATTTATTGGTTTCTGTCTAGAGTTAATCATAGTGGACAGAATACTCAGAAATTGGAAGACTAGGGTTGTAATTTTGATTCTACCACTTATGTGATAAAACTTTGAGTAATCTTCACAACCCAGCTTTTTTTCTGTGTACAAACTGAGGGAAGCTTGTTTTCTATAAGTGCTATATACGTATATGGTACTTGGAAGCACTTTGAAAAAAATCATTAGTTATTAATTCATGGGTTTTAGGCAGCCTCATCACTGTTTAAGCAGATCATTTAATCTCATAGCCTAATGGTTAAAATTAGATTTGAACTAGATTTTTTTAGTATTTCCTTTGTCTAGTGCTGTCTCCTGATTTTAGTGTCAGGCTCTCTGTTCAATGTATTCTCACAAATGATTGAAAATTTTTAATTAACTTATGGCATAATAATTATGATTTAGAGAATAAATTTATATGTATAATAGTTTTATACTTCACATGAAGTAAATGATAACTAATTGAAACTTACTCAAGACAATCAGTCAGGGCTACATGGAGTCTTCCACATCTCTAATTTCAGCTTAATTTGGCTAATTATAGAACATACCTATATTTTTATTATATAATGACTTTCTTCATGAGCACAAAAAATGATTGTTCATCAGTTGGAAGGATTGCAGATTTTATTTATTAGCAAAGTTCATCGACTAATGTTTTCCTAAACATGGAATTTTGAGTATTTGTATTTCATGAATTTTGAAAATTGTAGAATAATACTCCAGTCTGAAAATAATGTAGCTAACCTTAGAATATAACTGATATGAAAGAAGGAACTTCTGGCTGATGATAATTTTATGAAGTAGAAATATTATATATGAAAGAGTACAGAATTCAGCCTGGCACATGGGAATGCCCATAATGAAAGCTATTTTTATTATTTAATATAACAAGTGAGGTAGGAGTAATAACAAAAACCTGACAATTGAATCCTCTTCTGACGGATAAAACATAGCCCACCAGTTCAATATAACTTTTGTACTAACAAAGAAAATGTCTGTGATTTTATGATTGGATCTTTTCAGGGCTGTTTTTCGTGACAAGGCATACTCACCTCAAGGTTAACAGTCTTCAGGATCTAGTCAAATAAGAACTAGTTATTTCTTAAGCCCATTTCAGTTTTTGCCATAAAAAAGGAGATTTTCAATGAAATGTGAAGATATTTCAATATGACATAAAACATCTTGTTATTCAGGTTAGCTTGTATTTTTTTTTAATTTTTATTTAAAAGTTTTAGTTCTGTAAAATTCATCAAGTATAGTTATAAGTACATAGATTATAAGTGTTGTAGTATTATTTCCATGCTGTTTTTGTATTCTGATTTTACATGTCACTTTGTATAGTTTTCAAATTTTCAGGAAATCAAGTCTCCCTTTAAGTTTATACTTAAAGAAGAAAAGAGTATATAACTTTTTAATGATTTAGGCTCTACATATGCTTGCCTGGTATCCCATTAAATGTGAAATTGTAGCTAACAAAATTTTCTAAATGAAAATAAATAGAAGGTCTAATACTAACAAACTTTATAAGCTTAGGAAATTCATTTAACTTCTTGGTCTCTAAATTTTCTCATCTGTAATGTGAGGAAAATATATTACATCTTCTCTGGGGTCACTTTCAGCTTAAAAATATTGTGACTTTTTTGAATGATTCAGTGATGAGTGAATAACTATAAGTGTGTTTTTAAACCTAAATACCATTATTGGCTTTTTTTCCTTAAACAAAGAGTGGTTGTATGAGTTCTCTATTTTATGTCTGAACATTTTTTGATTGACTAATTTTCAACATGGAATTTTGAGTATTTGTATTTCATGAATTTTGAAAATTGTAGAATAATACTCCAGTCTGAAAATAATGTAGCTAACCTTAGAATATAACTGATATGAAAGAAGGAACTTCTGGCTGATGATAATTTTATGAAGTAGAAATATTATATATGAAAGAGTACAGAATTCAGCCTGGCACATGGGAATGCCCATAATGAAAGCTATTTTTATTATTTAATATAACAAGTGAGGTAGGAGTAATAACAAAAACCTGACAATTGAATCCTCTTCTGACGGATAAAACATAGCCCACCAGTTCAATATAACTTTTGTACTAACAAAGAAAATGTCTGTGATTTTATGATTGGATCTTTTCAGGGCTGTTTTTCGTGACAAGGCATACTCACCTCAAGGTTAACAGTCTTCAGGATCTAGTCAAATAAGAACTAGTTATTTCTTAAGCCCATTTCAGTTTTTGCCATAAAAAAGGAGATTTTCAATGAAATGTGAAGATATTTCAATATGACATAAAACATCTTGTTATTCAGGTTAGCTTGTATTTTTTTTTAATTTTTATTTAAAAGTTTTAGTTCTGTAAAATTCATCAAGTATAGTTATAAGTACATAGATTATAAGTGTTGTAGTATTATTTCCATGCTGTTTTTGTATTCTGATTTTACATGTCACTTTGTATAGTTTTCAAATTTTCAGGAAATCAAGTCTCCCTTTAAGTTTATACTTAAAGAAGAAAAGAGTATATAACTTTTTTTAATGATTTAGGCTCTACATATGCTTGCCTGGTATCCCATTAAATGTGAAATTGTAGCTAACAAAATTTTCTAAATGAAAATAAATAGAAGGTCTAATACTAACAAACTTTATAAGCTTAGGAAATTCATTTAACTTCTTGGTCTCTAAATTTTCTCATCTGTAATGTGAGGAAAATATATTACATCTTCTCTGGGGTCACTTTCAGCTTAAAAATATTGTGACTTTTTTGAATGATTCAGTGATGAGTGAATAACTATAAGTGTGTTTTTAAACCTAAATACCATTATTGGCTTTTTTTCCTTAAACAAAGAGTGGTTGTATGAGTTCTCTATTTTATGTCTGAACATGTTTGGTTATCTTGAGGGAAATTTAGTAACTTTCTCTTTTCTATTACTCAGTTGTATACCTGGGGTGTTTCTGAAGCTGATCAGTTCTAAATCTGTATCCTGCTTTTGCAACATTAAAAGAAAAAATTATCAGAGAAACAAATGCATAATAATAAAATGGAGGAAAAAAGGAAGGGATAAAGTTAGGAAAAAATGAAAAAAAGAAGAAAGAGGACAAAAGAAACAGAAAGAGGATGGCAGGAAAGGCAGAGGCAGGCAGTCATAATCCTTCCCATCTGAGAGTTCAGAATCAAATCAGGGAAACACGTGTACATAAGTAGTACTCAAACACAATAGGCTAGGTTAAGTAATACAATAAAAGTAAGCCATGCAAAGGAAGAAAAAAAGAAATTTTTATTTGGCTTAAAGAAATCTTCCGCTATAGAAGAATGTGTGAGGTAGAGGTCAGACATGTCAAGCAGAGGGAGAGCTTCAGCAATGTTATAAAAGCACAAGCTGTGTTTAAGGAACAGCTAGTAGTTCTCTGGGCTTCCCAGGTGGCTTAGAGGTAAAGTATCTGTCTACAGAGCTGGAGCGACGGGAGACATGGGTTCAGTCCCTTGGTTGGGAAGATCTCCTAGAGAAGGAAATGGCAAGCCAGCGTTCTTGCCTGGGGAATCGCATGGACAGAGGAGCCTGGTAGGCTACAGTCCATGGGTCGCAAATAGTTGGACACAACTGAGAAACTGAGCAATGACCTATATGGGAACAGAATCTAAAGAAAAAAGTGTATATATTACTGACTCACTTTGCTCTCCAGCATAAACTAACATAACACTGTAAAACGACTATAAAAGAAAAAAATTAAGTAATAAAGTAATTCAATTTGCATTTTAAGAGAATTAGAGGTAAATAATAGCCTGAATGGTACTGAAAAACCTAAAAGGGCTTGAGAATTGCCCTGACTCATCAAATTCAGATATAGGGCTGATATGATTGCATTCTGTTCAAAATCTGGAAGAGGCCCACTACCCTTAGTCTTTGCATGAGAAGATAGGGAAGGATCATTTGTGTTTGCATTAAGACCATTTTGGGTGGAGCCAACATGGGAAGGAATAACAATCATTTCTTACTATTAGGAATTATTATGGCTAAGAAGAGTTTTCTTAGGATAGTTCTTGTTTCTAGCTATATCTTACAAGCTTTTAATCTGAGAGCTTGGAGAAGCATTTAATCAGATAGTTACCATATATAAAATAGATAGCCAATGGGAACTTACCTCATGATGCAGGGAGCTAAACCCAGTGCTTGATGACAACCTAGATGGGTGGGGAGTGGGAAGGAAGGGTGGGAGGAGACATGTATGCCTATGGCTGACTCCTGTTCTATATGGCAGAAACCAACACAGCATTGTAAAGCAATTATCCTCCAGTTAAAAATAAATAATTAAAAGACCAACAACCCATTCATAAGCCCCAAGTAGCTAAATATCAAGACATCTGTTTGCATAAAATGAGTGATATTTCCTCTCGACGGTAGAAAAAGGGGTAAATGTCAAGCAGAGAGAGCTTCAGCAATGTTATAAAAGCACAAGCTGTGTTTAAGGAACAGCTAGTAGTTCTCTGGGCTTCCCAGGTGGCTTAGAGGTAAAGTATCTGTCTACAGAGCTGGAGCGACGGGAGACATGGGTTCAGTCCCTTGGTTGGGAAGATCTCCTAGAGAAGGAAATGGCAAGCCAGCGTTCTTGCCTGGGGAATCGCATGGACAGAGGAGCCTGGTAGGCTACAGTCCATGGGTCGCAAATAGTTGGACACAACTGAGAAACTGAGCAATGACCTATATGGGAACAGAATCTAAAGAAAAAAGTGTATATATTACTGACTCACTTTGCTCTCCAGCATAAACTAACATAACACTGTAAAACGACTATAAAAGAAAAAAATTAAGTAATAAAGTAATTCAATTTGCATTTTAAGAGAATTAGAGGTAAATAATAGCCTGAATGGTACTGAAAAACCTAAAAGGGCTTGAGAATTGCCCTGACTCATCAAATTCAGATATAGGGCTGATATGATTGCATTCTGTTCAAAATCTGGAAGAGGCCCACTACCCTTAGTCTTTGCATGAGAAGATAGGGAAGGATCATTTGTGTTTGCATTAAGACCATTTTGGGTGGAGCCAACATGGGAAGGAATAACAATCATTTCTTACTATTAGGAATTATTATGGCTAAGAAGAGTTTTCTTAGGATAGTTCTTGTTTCTAGCTATATCTTACAAGCTTTTAATCTGAGAGCTTGGAGAAGCATTTAATCAGATAGTTACCATATATAAAATAGATAGCCAATGGGAACTTACCTCATGATGCAGGGAGCTAAACCCAGTGCTTGATGACAACCTAGATGGGTGGGGAGTGGGAAGGAAGGGTGGGAGGAGACATGTATGCCTATGGCTGACTCCTGTTCTATATGGCAGAAACCAACACAGCATTGTAAAGCAATTATCCTCCAGTTAAAAATAAATAATTAAAAGACCAACAACCCATTCATAAGCCCCAAGTAGCTAAATATCAAGACATCTGTTTGCATAAAATGAGTGATATTTCTTGATTAATTAGAGTGGGAAATATTGGAGAAAAAGAAGTCAAATATAACTAACAAGTTTTCTAAGTTTTAGTTGGTTATTGAGCCTATAAATAATGGAGGGAATGCAAGAGATACAAGAAAAGCTGGTTAAGGGTGAAAGGGGATAAATTTGGTTTGGGCCACATTGAATTTGTTGTACCTACAAAACAACGTATGGGAAATGTCCTGTTAGAATCTAGAAATACAGGTCTGAAGCTTGGGAGTGAAGTGAAAGATAATCCATTACATGGGTAGATAATGGATTACATCATTCTGTGGGGCTATGTATAGTGAAAAGAAAAGAAGACTAAAGATTGACATTTTTGGAAAATATAAAATCAGGTTAGAGAAAGTGAATACAACAAAAGAGATTTAGAAGGAAAAAAAGAGAGAGAGAAAGAGAGAGATTAGAAGGAATAGTTATAGAGATAAGGGGAAACCATGAGTGACATTATCTGAGAAGCCATCATGGAAGAACTTCAGGAAGAGAGAGGACTGGACTTGCAGTATTAGATGTAATAGCAAAATCAAAAAAGAAGAAAACTCAAGAGACACTACTAACTGGTAAATTAGGACATTTTTGGTATATTTGCTTTTGAGAACAGTTCTAATAAATGATAGGTTAGCATGGGGGAACAGTTATGGACCCTGAGAAGGAAAATGGTGAACGCGCTTGTGAAAAGCACAAGCCCTACAGCTACCTAAGCTTTCTAAACCTGGGATTTTATCACAGAGCTAGCATTTTCATCTCTGAAACTTGTGAGGAATCAGTGGAAGTAACCATAGGATGAGATTGCTTGAGGAACATCTGATTCCTAACATACACAGAGTTCCCACAGAGCCAGACCTTTGGGAAAGTCATCATTGACCGCTAGCATTAATTCCTCCTCTACAGATTCTCCAGAAAATTTATAAATGTCCTTCAGACTAAGAGACGGTGGCTCTTAGTAAATCTGACTTCCAAGCTAATGGCTACTCTGCCCACCATTGTCTTTCTGTACCTTAAGCTGTTCTTTAGTCCATCTTTCGCAAAATGAATAATTTGCAAATATATCTTATTACCCCTTCCTTCTAGTCTCCTAGCAAGTCTTAAATATGATATTTAAGATTAAATATGAATACTTAGATATGACAGTTATTGTCCTCAAGGAATTTATAATCTAGTAGGGTAGTTTGGTCGTAGATACGTAGAAGACGGATAGATAGATGATAGATAGATAGGAAAGAGAGATGTGAAAAAAGTATAAGAAAGACATGAATATAGTAGTTTAGCAACATCCAAGGCAATGATTAATTCTGTTTGAAGGGATTAAGTTTTCTAGCTGGGATTTCATTTGCAGGATACTGTTTACAAAGCTAAGCCTTAAATTAACCATCAGTTTTCTGTGGCCCTTCCTCACTATCTTCTTCCTCCAAAGTAGAGAACTTTCCACACAATATCTTCTTTAGAATCTTATCTAACAAAAATTATCTATGTAAACAAAATTATCTGTTGACAGATTTTTGTGCAATGTGGCATTCAGATCAGACAATCATAAGAATTTTGGCTAGAACCGGGGGAAACAATCTGCAAATAGTTCCTCAAAAAGAGAGTATCTACAAGTGTGATATTAACAAAAGACAGAATCCACTCTCTTTGAATTATACATGAAATAAAAACAAGATGATGTACACGAGAGCCTCTTCTTGCCCTTGTGATGGATTAATTTACCACAGTGTCAAGAATTCCTCTGCTCTATTCCTGTGTCCTCTGGACCTCTCGACTAGTATCAGGAACCTGCCCAGAACTTCAGCTCCTCTCTTCTCATCCAAAGATTTTGTTTGCCCCAATTTTTCCCTACCTTTTGACCTATTCATGTTTTCTTTCTGAATATGAGTATTCCTCCAAATATTTCTCATGGTCCAAAACATTTTTTTTTAAACTTGAGCTTTCTTGCTTCCCAGTATTTTGCTATAACCAATACTCACACTAGAATTTTAGACAACAGATTATAGTTTTATGGTGAGATTCAGTAAATTGAAGACAAGCAGTGATTCAGGAACACTCACAGAAGGTCAGTTGCTGAGATACTGCAATTACCTAATTTAAGAACTTGAAATGAGTATACCGGATAAAATGAAAAACTAATCTCAGAAATTTGAATTTACTTTTTTCTCAGGAATATTATTATAAAATTTTGATTATAACTTTCCTTGCATAGAGCTCTGCTGATATACTGTGACTTTCCGCTGAGGTTAGATAAATAGAACATTAACTTTTCCAGGCCACTTAAAACTCTGGAGCCTGGACCATCCTGGAGAATAATAATTTCCTGTCCACTTTCTCCTGTTCGTGGTCTGCTTAATAGTAACATATGAAACATCAAAATGTTGTCGGGAAAGCTTCTTCACTGTCGTCCAAGGCTTTAATGATCTCCAGTCATTGCGGTTTTCAGCTGAGATTCTTATAATCCTATGCAGTCAACCTTCTTTGTTTTTGTTCCGTTAAAGATAATGAGGAGCACATCATCTGTTTCTCATCTGTCAGCTGTAAACTAATACATGCTAATTTTTACAACATTATTTATTGTATAGTGCCAAAACAAAAGCAGCCATTTCCAGCTTACTCACATTCATAACTCATTATGTTGTATTTTTTGATTTTAAATTATTTAACTTTCATTTATCATACTTTAGGAAAAACAAAAGAGTATCTACAAGTGTGATATTAACAAAAGACAGAATCCACTCTCTTTGAATTATACATGAAATAAAAACAAGATGATGTACACGAGAGCCTCTTCTTGCCCTTGTGATGGATTAATTTACCACAGTGTCAAGAATTCCTCTGCTCTATTCCTGTGTCCTCTGGACCTCTCGACTAGTATCAGGAACCTGCCCAGAACTTCAGCTCCTCTCTTCTCATCCAAAGATTTTGTTTGCCCCAATTTTTCCCTACCTTTTGACCTATTCATGTTTTCTTTCTGAATATGAGTATTCCTCCAAATATTTCTCATGGTCCAAAACATTTTTTTTTAAACTTGAGCTTTCTTGCTTCCCAGTATTTTGCTATAACCAATACTCACACTAGAATTTTAGACAACAGATTATAGTTTTATGGTGAGATTCAGTAAATTGAAGACAAGCAGTGATTCAGGAACACTCACAGAAGGTCAGTTGCTGAGATACTGCAATTACCTAATTTAAGAACTTGAAATGAGTATACCGGATAAAATGAAAAACTAATCTCAGAAATTTGAATTTACTTTTTTCTCAGGAATATTATTATAAAATTTTGATTATAACTTTCCTTGCATAGAGCTCTGCTGATATACTGTGACTTTCCGCTGAGGTTAGATAAATAGAACATTAACTTTTCCAGGCCACTTAAAAACTCTGGAGCCTGGACCATCCTGGAGAATAATAATTTCCTGTCCACTTTCTCCTGTTCGTGGTCTGCTTAATAGTAACATATGAAACATCAAAATGTTGTCGGGAAAGCTTCTTCACTGTCGTCCAAGGCTTTAATGATCTCCAGTCATTGCGGTTTTCAGCTGAGATTCTTATAATCCTATGCAGTCAACCTTCTTTGTTTTTGTTCCGTTAAAGATAATGAGGAGCACATCATCTGTTTCTCATCTGTCAGCTGTAAACTAATACATGCTAATTTTTTTACAACATTATTTATTGTATAGTGCCAAAACAAAAGCAGCCATTTCCAGCTTACTCACATTCATAACTCATTATGTTGATATAATAATTTGGCTACTTCTGTTTCACTTGTAAATTATTTAACTTTCATTTATCATACTTTAGGAAAAACAAAAAGAATGAGCCATTTTAAAAGTAAACTCCCTTGGTAGGTCAGTTATTTGATTTGATTTTTTGAGAGAATTGTATATGTGAAGATGTTATATTCAAAGTATGTCTCTCTGAAATTGTACTTATAAATTTTTTCTATATTTCTTACTTTCCAAACTTCTGTTTATCATGTGTCTATTTGTAATAGGAACCTGAGCCATATCCTGAAGGTAAGCATGCTCAGTTGCTAGACAGATGTATGTAGTACAAGACTTGGGTAGGCAGCAAAGTCAACAAACTAGAGCATTTAGCTAATTTGTAGTCTTTCTTTATTTAAACTAATCCATTCAGTGTCTTTTTATTTAGACCTGCTGCTTTAGGTGCTGGAAGTGAGCACCTGCTGTGTGCTAAGCATGCAATTAGGTATTCTAAATAAATTATTTCTCCTCCTCCTCACAAGGACTCCTAAAATGAGATTTATTCTTATTTTACTGGTGCAAAAACCAAACCTTAGATTTTAAATTAAATCTTTGAAACAGGTGCTAAGAGAGTTACAAAGATAAGTAAGATATTGTGCTAGCTTTTCAAAGCTTATATTCTAATAGAAAGTTTGAAAATTAAATATGAATACACTTAAACACACACCGATAACAAGAGGTAGCATGTGATGAATTATATAAAGGCATAAAACTATAGTATGTAGAATCTTACATTTCCTTAAATTTTGCATTTCCAAAATTTTAGCTCAACTAACTAGATTATGTCTTAGCCAAAGATATGTCATATATATAATGTGTGGTTGTTTTTTTTTTAAATTCTTAAGCCTTTGGTTTAGCCTGTCTGTATCTATGAATCATAGCAACAGGATCAAAAGTCATAGTGACCTAAAAGATAAAAGCTAGAATGTGCAAAGTCAGAATCCTAACTACTAAAATAGAAAAGTTAAATAAGTAGTCAGGATTCAGATATGGAGACTAAAAATAAAAAAAAGTTAAAAAGTAGCAGAGACTGTCAGCTGTAAACTAATCATCATTTAATTTTGTATGTCCCATTTCCAGCTTACTCACATTCATAACTCATTATGTTGATATAATAATTTGGCTACTTCTGTTTCACTTGTAAATTATTTAACTTTCATTTATCATACTTTAGGAAAAACAAAAAGAATGAGCCATTTTAAAAGTAAACTCCCTTGGTAGGTCAGTTATTTGATTTGATTTTTTGAGAGAATTGTATATGTGAAGATGTTATATTCAAAGTATGTCTCTCTGAAATTGTACTTATAAATTTTTTCTATATTTCTTACTTTCCAAACTTCTGTTTATCATGTGTCTATTTGTAATAGGAACCTGAGCCATATCCTGAAGGTAAGCATGCTCAGTTGCTAGACAGATGTATGTAGTACAAGACTTGGGTAGGCAGCAAAGTCAACAAACTAGAGCATTTAGCTAATTTGTAGTCTTTCTTTATTTAAACTAATCCATTCAGTGTCTTTTTATTTAGACCTGCTGCTTTAGGTGCTGGAAGTGAGCACCTGCTGTGTGCTAAGCATGCAATTAGGTATTCTAAATAAATTATTTCTCCTCCTCCTCACAAGGACTCCTAAAATGAGATTTATTCTTATTTTACTGGTGCAAAAACCAAACCTTAGATTTTAAATTAAATCTTTGAAACGGGTGCTAAGAGAGTTACAAAGATAAGTAAGATATTGTGCTAGCTTTTCAAAGCTTATATTCTAATAGAAAGTTTGAAAATTAAATATGAATACACTTAAACACACACCGATAACAAGAGGTAGCATGTGATGAATTATATAAAGGCATAAAACTATAGTATGTAGAATCTTACATTTCCTTAAATTTTGCATTTCCAAAATTTTAGCTCAACTAACTAGATTATGTCTTAGCCAAAGATATGTCATATATATAATGTGTGGTTGTTTTTTTTTTAAATTCTTAAGCCTTTGGTTTAGCCTGTCTGTATCTATGAATCATAGCAACAGGATCAAAAGTCATAGTGACCTAAAAGATAAAAGCTAGAATGTGCAAAGTCAGAATCCTAACTACTAAAATAGAAAAGTTAAATAAGTAGTCAGGATTCAGATATGGAGACAAAGAAAGTCAGACAAGAACCAATCAGGGTGATGTGGAAAACAAAGGAATTAGTGGGCTTTGGATGTTTGGATAAAATGCCAGAGACAGATATTAAAAATGAGGCATTTTCCATGTCAGCTAAAAAGTGTCAGTGGTTCCCTTTGATGGGATATGAATGAACCCAGCTTAATGGGGAAGATGGAGACAGAATATACCAAGAGTCAGTGGAAACATTTGATTTACTGTTGTGTTTGCTGTATAAATATGTTTTCTGAAATGAATCTCTTATACACAGAAATAGTTATATTTTTGTTGTAGCCTCGAGCAGTCTTAAAGTAATAAGCACTGCTGGGTGTTTTACCTGGTTTTTCTTTTCGTAAACATATTCCCGGAATTGATACTGAGCCAGCATTCAGCTGACCTCTGATATCCTCCTCGTCGTCGTCCCCATCCATCAACACTGTCGTTTATTAACCACTTCTTAGGTGTCCAGGGCTGTGCCGAGTGCTTTAGGTGCATTTCCTTATGTCATCCTTGCAGCAGACCTGGGAGTTGGGTATGATTGTTCTCCACATATTAACAGATTAAAAAACTGGATCTCACACAATCAACGGGCCCAAGAACACAAACCTAGTAATTTATGTAGCCAGGATTCATACCGATGATTGAGTCTCATTCCAGAGCATGTGCTTTTAATGATTACATTTACCCTGAGTACTTCCTGAGTTACTGGCTTAGGATTTGAATTTAGATCTAGCATCCCATAAGCAAAAGCAAAGAAAGAAATTGCTTTTCTATTCAATGATGAATTATTTTCAGAGATATTAATAGCAATATGATAGATTATTTTTAAAGATATAAATATGCTTCTGTTTTTATTATAAATTATAAAAATGAGAAGGGTAAAGTTTTCCCCAATACAATATAGCATCTATTGAACAATTTAATAATTTTGAAAAGATGTTTTCTTTTTTTTTTTTTGGCCACTTCTATTGATCTTTCATTTATTTATCTTTGTTCTTTGGTTTGTGTGGGCCTCCCATAGCAGTGGCCTCTCTCGTTGCAGAGGACCGGCGCTGTGCGCGTGTGCTCCAGAGCTCTGGCTCAGTAGTTGGATGCATCAGTCCAGCTGCTCTGCGGCACGTGGAATCTTTGCAGGCCAGGGATCAAACTGGCACCCCTTGTATTGCAAGGCGGTGTCCTTTCCCACTGGACTAACAGGGAAGCCCAAGCCAAAAGAAGACATCTATTTTTAACATATATGAAGTATCTCGAGATATATAAATAAAATGAAGTACTTCCATTTGAATGTAAACTTGAGATCAAAGTTACTTTTAATAAATTTCATGGAAAAATACATATATGTATGTATCCAGCGTTACCTATGTCAGCTACTATATACTGACTATATATGTGTATGTGTGTATACATATATGTATATATTTATTTTTAATATACTGGCTAACACAGATAATGTTGGATCCATCTGTTGAAATGCTATTCTAGGCAATGACTGAAAACATTGTCATTTAAAGTAAATTGTTTTCATTATTTTAAAATGACTTCGTTTAGAAAAAGAATATCATATACTAAATGTTCTCTAAATAAATCCACTGTAAATAAATAGTCTTCCTTTAAGAATCAAATATAGTAGTTCTGTTTACATAGATATTTCTTGGAAAAAAAACAATGATTTTTTAAAGAATTTAACTATTTCTTTTTAATAATCAAGAATTTCAACAAAATCTAAAGTTAGAGTGGGATAAGAAAGGCTAAATCTCACCTAATTTATATATTTCAGATAAAGGATTTGATTATTATCATTTTATGGACCTTAAAAATAATTATTGTATTTTACACTTAAAAAAGAATCAATTATTAACTCAAAAATATATAGCACAATACTGGGAGAGATTGGGGAGCTGAGAAGGAGAAACGGATCATTTGAATCTGATCTAATATTTATGCTATACGCTATTGCCACTCAACTTACTTTACCAAAATGTTTATATCTAGCTAATATTTTCAGTGATTTGTTACTCATATAGGGCTATTTACTAGGAAATAATTATTCCAGTCACATTATATGATTTATATAAGGTAATTATCTATATAATGCTTTGTTAAATTTGCCAGTATGTATGATTTAAAAGATCTCCATTGTGAGATTGACCAGGTAAGTATTTTTCCATTAAACCATTGTGTTTAAGTGCATATTAACAAAGAAAAATCCATTAGCAGATAGTCTCTTAGGCCAGGGATCAAACTGGCACCCTTGTATTGCAAGGCGGTGTCCTTTCCCACTGGACTAACAGGAAGCCCAAGCCAAAGAAGACATCTATTTTTACCATATATAAAGTATTTCGAGATATATAAATAAAATGAAATACTTCCATTTGAATGTAAACTTGAGATCAAAGTTACTTTTAATAAATTTCATGGAAAAATACATATATGTATGTATCCAGCGTTACCTATGTCAGCTACTATATACTGACTATATATGTGTATGTGTGTATACATATATGTATATATTTATTTTTAATATACTGGCTAACACAGATAATGTTGGATCCATCTGTTGAAATGCTATTCTAGGCAATGACTGAAAACATTGTCATTTAAAGTAAATTGTTTTCATTATTTTAAAATGACTTCGTTTAGAAAAAGAATATCATATACTAAATGTTCTCTAAATAAATCCACTGTAAATAAATAGTCTTCCTTTAAGAATCAAATATAGTAGTTCTGTTTACATAGATATTTCTTGGAAAAAAGACAATGATTTTTTAAAGAATTTAACTATTTCTTTTTAATAATCAAGAATTTCAACAAAATCTAAAGTTAGAGTGGGATAAGAAAGGCTAAATCTCACCTAATTTATATATTTCAGATAAAGGATTTGATTATTATCATTTTATGGACCTTAAAAATAATTATTGTATTTTACACTTAAAAAAGAATCAATTATTAACTCAAAAATATATAGCACAATACTGGGAGAGATTGGGGAGCTGAGAAGGAGAAACGGATCATTTGAATCTGATCTAATATTTATGCTATACGCTATTGCCACTCAACTTACTTTACCAAAATGTTTATATCTAGCTAATATTTTCAGTGATTTGTTACTCATATAGGGCTATTTACTAGGAAATAATTATTCCAGTCACATTATATGATTTATATAAGGTAATTATCTATATAATGCTTTGTTAAATTTGCCAGTATGTATGATTTAAAAGATCTCCATTGTGAGATTGACCAGGTAAGTATTTTTCCATTAAACCATTGTGTTTAAGTGCATATTAACAAAGAAAAATCCATTAGCAGATAGTCTCTTAGCCCAGTAAGAACCATAAGGTAGAAATGGTACAGTAATAAGATTGGCTGCATTATTTTATATTTCGCCATATACCAGTCATTTATCATTTCTAATTTTCAAAACAATGCTGCAAGGAAGATATTACTTTCCCTGTTATTTTATAGACAGGATTTTAAAGGTGAAAATATTTGCCCAAGTTTACCCAGCTAGTAAGAGTTTTCCTTACTCCAGGTTTTCAAGACTTTAAAACCTATCCTTTTTACATTCCACATGTCGTTAACATAAAGTATTTATGATGGTTTTCAATTTACCAGAATATCTGAACACCCAGAACACCGTGTGCCCTGGCTGTGCCAGATAACCATCTGATTATTTCAATTCCAGGAAGTTTGAATTGTCATAAATAATAATGACTTTTTCTAGTATTTCTAGGATTCATCAAAACTCCAGCAGCCAGTCAGAAACTCAGCTTTCTCTTTTCTCTTGGCCTTTCTTTAAAAAGTTAGTGTTTTAATCATTAGATTTTGTATTATTTCTAGGTTTTCACTGAAGCATAATGGATTTAAGAGAAAATTAATGCTACTAAAATTGGTTTTTATCAGTTAAGTGGCAACCTCATCATACTTTTTAAAAATTATTCAAAATTAAAAATTCTCCTTCCTAATATTAAGCCAAATGTCTATTTCCCAGATTTTACCTAAATGTTCTTCCCTGAGGCCATTGCTGTTGTGAAACTGTTTTAAGGGGGGGCCAAAATCTATCCTAAATTATGTCTAAAGAACGTATTTGCCACTAAACAAAGGCGGATCATTTGAATCTGATCTAATATTTATGCTATACGCTATTGCCACTCAACAAAAAGTTTATATCTAGCTAATATTTTCAGTGATTTGTTACTCATATAGGGCTATTTACTAGGAAATAATTATTCCAGTCACATTATATGATTTATATAAGGTAATTATCTATATAATGCTTTGTTAAATTTGCCAGTATGTATGATTTAAAAGATCTCCATTGTGAGATTGACCAGGTAAGTATTTTTCCATTAAACCATTGTGTTTAAGTGCATATTAACAAAGAAAAATCCATTAGCAGATAGTCTCTTAGCCCAGTAAGAACCATAAGGTAGAAATGGTACAGTAATAAGATTGGCTGCATTATTTTATATTTCGCCATATACCAGTCATTTATCATTTCTAATTTTCAAAACAATGCTGCAAGGAAGATATTACTTTCCCTGTTATTTTATAGACAGGATTTTAAAGGTGAAAATATTTGCCCAAGTTTACCCAGCTAGTAAGAGTTTTCCTTACTCCAGGTTTTCAAGACTTTAAAACCTATCCTTTTTTTTACATTCCACATGTCGTTAACATAAAGTATTTATGATGGTTTTCAATTTACCAGAATATCTGAACACCCAGAACACCGTGTGCCCTGGCTGTGCCAGATAACCATCTGATTATTTCAATTCCAGGAAGTTTGAATTGTCATAAATAATAATGACTTTTTCTAGTATTTCTAGGATTCATCAAAACTCCAGCAGCCAGTCAGAAACTCAGCTTTCTCTTTTCTCTTGGCCTTTCTTTAAAAAGTTAGTGTTTTAATCATTAGATTTTGTATTATTTCTAGGTTTTCACTGAAGCATAATGGATTTAAGAGAAAATTAATGCTACTAAAATTGGTTTTTATCAGTTAAGTGGCAACCTCATCATACTTTTTAAAAAAATTATTCAAAAATTAAAAAAAAATTCTCCTTCCTAATATTAAGCCAAATGTCTATTTCCCAGATTTTACCTAAATGTTCTTCCCTGAGGCCATTGCTGTTGTGAAACTGTTTTAATGGTCTTCACTGGGGTGTGGTGAAAATGCTCTAATTGACTGCTGAAAACAAGGGTTTCATATAAATTGAATTTTTCTTTTAGGATAATGGCCATTCACTTTTGTTTTATATGCAACTGAGTGGGGTTTTGCAGTATCCTCTGTGGACAATTAAAGGGCTGAAATAGGAGAGGCAAATAATTGCTCTGTGTGGTAATACTGACAACTTCTGCGTGTTTGTCAATCTGTGTTAACAGTATCGATCAGGATGGGATCCTCATAGAGGGGCAGATAATATTTCCACTAAATCTTCGGACAGTGATGTAAGTGATATATCTGCGGTTTCCAGGACTAGTAGCGCTTCTCGTTTCAGCAGCACAAGCTACATGTCTGTCCAATCAGAACGGCCAAGAGGAAACAAGAAAATCAGGTGAGCAGGGTAACTTTAAGCAGGAAATTCTAAATGTATTTTCAAATATTTTTCTTTGCACAAATGTAAAATCCTTTGCTTCTAAATGGTTAATATATATTGGTAAGACAATAACTTCTGTGATTGTCTATTATTATATTTTGGTCTACATTTCATGCTTCTTGTACAGAAAGTGTTATTGAACTTATAACAGTTTTCTTACTAGATTATTTGAAATAATAGCATTGGCTGTTTTTCTTCATGTTTCTTATTTAAAAAGTTATTCTGTTATTATATTTTTACTGAGAGTAAAGGGTTGATTAAGTGAAGACTTGAATGTTTGTAATATTCTAAGGAATATGAAAAATCATATTGGAGGTATTTTTTACCAGCTGAGTACATTTCGGTGATTAAGAAAACACAACAACATTACTTTCATGGTAGGATGCTCTCCCATCCTCCTGAAACTTTTATAAAGGCATGGAAAAGTTATTTATCAATTATTTATTAGTTATTTTTTAACTTATTAATGTAACATGTATTAGCATTATTTTCATTTACTTTATGGGCACCTGAGCAAAATTAATTATTTTTTTTACTCCTATTGGATCCAAAAGAAAAAGCCAAAAACAGTAAAGGAGAGACCACATTGGAGAGACCCTATGCAAGTTTGTAACAGGAAAATACAACTGAAAAACAATTATGATTTAAGTGTTCCTTACACAGTGATTCTCTGATATAGACTGGAAGGGAAAAGTTTTCAGTGCTTAAAAAATGTGCTTTTTATTTATGTTTTAATAGTTTTCATTACTTTTGTATTTAATTTTGTGTGCATTTTTTTCTTGACTTTTTTTTTCTTTTTTGTGTTTATTTGCATGCCTTCGATTTGTGTTGCTTTCAAAAGGCCCAAGGGACTAGAAGAGGGAGGGAGAGAAAGGGATAAGCCTGAAGAGATAGTTCATGAGGAGGAAGAGGTAAAGGAAGAAAGACTTAATGAGAATGAGAAAGGGAAAGACATTACAAACATGTGCAATAAAGAGAAAAGTAAAGACTCAGGAGACAAGGAAAAAACACAAAACATACCTGAGCAAGGGAAAGAAAAAGAACAGTGGAATAAAGTGGATTTGCAAAAGCAATTCTCACAAGATGATGACAGGTAAAATTTGCTTATTTTTATAGACATTTCCTATTAGAAATATCCTTTCTCCTACTGCTAAATACTGTTTTGCCATTTACATTTGGTGTATTTTCTTGCATTTTATCTATTTTGTTTCTAATACTACTAATTAATGTGTTGACAAATTACTATCAAATAGATTGATTTATTAAAAGGTCTTTAATTTGGATATACTACCTCTGAGAGTCTGATTTAATTGGGTTTTTAAGTCCTTTTTGACT
This sequence comes from Tragulus kanchil, assembly GCA_022376925.1. Classification (NCBI taxonomy): domain Eukaryota; kingdom Metazoa; phylum Chordata; class Mammalia; order Artiodactyla; family Tragulidae; genus Tragulus; species Tragulus kanchil. The sequence goes on from JAIOJX010000002.1 coordinate 60,855,184, forward strand.
AGGTAAATTGAAAGGAAATCCCACCCCCCTCCTTTTTTTAGCATGAATTATTGTATATCTTCCCTGTTTGTAGAGGGAAAATCTTTAAAATGACGTTTGAAGGGGCTGGGGAAATGAAACCTGCTCTAAAAGAAATATATACTAGAGATAAAAAATGAGTGGCAAAATAGGTAGCAAGAAGAAAGCTTTATTCTGTCCTGGAATAAAGAAAAAAAAAACAAGTCCCTTGTCTTGTCGTAGTTTTCTGTTGAATTTTAGTACAGTTTTCATTCCCAGAGAATGAAACTGTGAATTAGGAACAGTGTTCTTTGATACTTTGAAAAAGAAAAGATAGAGGCCTCGGGTCTTATTATAAAGCTAACCTGTTGGATTAGAAATTTATTCAGCTAGAAAACTGCCGGGAACTTTGGACAGGGGAGAAATGGAAAACACATAGTCAGCAAGGCCTAAAACTAACTACGTTCTCTGATATAGACTGGAAGGGAAAAGTTTTCAGTGCTTAAAAAATGTGCTTTTTATTTATGTTTTAATAGTTTTCATTACTTTTGTATTTAATTTTGTGTGCATTTTTTTCTTGACTTTTTTTCTTTTTTGTGTTTATTTGCATGCCTTCGATTTGTGTTGCTTTCAAAAGGCCCAAGGGACTAGAAGAGGGAGGGAGAGAAAGGGATAAGCCTGAAGAGATAGTTCATGAGGAGGAAGAGGTAAAGGAAGAAAGACTTAATGAGAATGAGAAAGGGAAAGACATTACAAACATGTGCAATAAAGAGAAAAGTAAAGACTCAGGAGACAAGGAAAAAACACAAAACATACCTGAGCAAGGGAAAGAAAAAGAACAGTGGAATAAAGTGGATTTGCAAAAGCAATTCTCACAAGATGATGACAGGTAAAATTTGCTTATTTTTATAGACATTTCCTATTAGAAATATCCTTTCTCCTACTGCTAAATACTGTTTTGCCATTTACATTTGGTGTATTTTCTTGCATTTTATCTATTTTGTTTCTAATACTACTAATTAATGTGTTGACAAATTACTATCAAATAGATTGATTTATTAAAAGGTCTTTAATTTGGATATACTACCTCTGAGAGTCTGATTTAATTGGGTTTTTAAGTCCTTTTTGACTAGGTAAATTGAAAGGAAATCCCACCCCCCTCCTTTTTTTAGCATGAATTATTGTATATCTTCCCTGTTTGTAGAGGGAAAATCTTTAAAATGACGTTTGAAGGGGCTGGGGAAATGAAACCTGCTCTAAAAGAAATATATACTAGAGATAAAAAATGAGTGGCAAAATAGGTAGCAAGAAGAAAGCTTTATTCTGTCCTGGAATAAAGAAAAAAAAAACAAGTCCCTTGTCTTGTCGTAGTTTTCTGTTGAATTTTAGTACAGTTTTCATTCCCAGAGAATGAAACTGTGAATTAGGAACAGTGTTCTTTGATACTTTGAAAAAGAAAAGATAGAGGCCTCGGGTCTTATTATAAAGCTAACCTGTTGGATTAGAAATTTATTCAGCTAGAAAACTGCCGGGAACTTTGGACAGGGGAGAAATGGAAAACACATAGTCAGCAAGGCCTAAAACTAACTACGTTCTCGTTTTCATGACACAATGCATTAAGTATGAAGCCATCGTCACAGTGCTGTATGAAAAGTCACATCAGCACAGGGACACAGTAGACTTGATCTTTCTGCCTGAGGAGATGGGATTTCTCTAGCTACGTTTCTCTGAGACTAAAAATTGCCAGTCATGTACACATTGGAGAAATTTGGTTTTCTAGTAGTCAATTCAGAATTTGATTTTGTGTTCTTATGAAGTTGGCAGAATAAGCACACCCAATTACAAGCCACATTTTGCTTTATTATATCTAAATTCAATCTCAATTTATGCTTGACTCAAAATTAATGAGAAAGATAATTGTAATAAATGTTTACCCCCTGAGTATACAGTTCCGTGGTCTACTTCTATGACACTTCACTTTTTACTTCTGATCGGTATATTTAACCATATCTGTGGCTTATGAAGGTTTCTATGTAACAGACACAAAGCCTAAGTCAGTTCTACGTGAGGCATATTTTGTGATTCGAACCTAAACTAGTATTTTCAAGTCAGTCTTCTTTATCTAGTTTTTTATAATTACATTGCTTTATGAATGAAGACTGTTTTTCTGACTTGTTTGGCACAGGGTCATTTCATCATTAATTCACAGAGATTAGTTTTCCAAAATTTCCTTGGAAAAAGGCATAGTTTATTTTCTTCAAAAAGCAGAGCAAAATGCAGGCCTCCTGTAAACAACATATAAGCCCTTCAGTGTGTGCCTGAGGCCAAGAGCCTATGTTAGCATCTCTGGCTTAGTGGGTAGAAGTTTGGAGATTTTTAATATGAATTTTCCACCATTTTCTTCTTGATAAAAAGCACATTATTTTATATAGGAAAGAGAAAGATGGTATACTTCTAGCAATGAGTCTTTCGAGGCCCTGTACCCTGCTTAAGTAACTATGTAATGCTTGAGAACTGTAATCCATCCAGGGCCAGAGATTTTTGGTATACTTCTAGCAATGAGTGTTCTTTGATACTTTGAAAAAGAAAAGATAGAGCCCCTTATTATAAAGGGGATTAGAAATTTATTCAGCTAGAAAACTGCCGGGAACTTTGGACAGGGGAGAAATGGAAAACACATAGTCAGCAAGGCCTAAAACTAACTACGTTCTCGTTTTCATGACACAATGCATTAAGTATGAAGCCATCGTCACAGTGCTGTATGAAAAGTCACATCAGCACAGGGACACAGTAGACTTGATCTTTCTGCCTGAGGAGATGGGATTTCTCTAGCTACGTTTCTCTGAGACTAAAAATTGCCAGTCATGTACACATTGGAGAAATTTGGTTTTCTAGTAGTCAATTCAGAATTTGATTTTGTGTTCTTATGAAGTTGGCAGAATAAGCACACCCAATTACAAGCCACATTTTGCTTTATTATATCTAAATTCAATCTCAATTTATGCTTGACTCAAAATTAATGAGAAAGATAATTGTAATAAATGTTTACCCCCTGAGTATACAGTTCCGTGGTCTACTTCTATGACACTTCACTTTTTACTTCTGATCGGTATATTTAACCATATCTGTGGCTTATGAAGGTTTCTATGTAACAGACACAAAGCCTAAGTCAGTTCTACGTGAGGCATATTTTGTGATTCGAACCTAAACTAGTATTTTCAAGTCAGTCTTCTTTATCTAGTTTTTTATAATTACATTGCTTTATGAATGAAGACTGTTTTTCTGACTTGTTTGGCACAGGGTCATTTCATCATTAATTCACAGAGATTAGTTTTCCAAAATTTCCTTGGAAAAAGGCATAGTTTATTTTCTTCAAAAAGCAGAGCAAAATGCAGGCCTCCTGTAAACAACATATAAGCCCTTCAGTGTGTGCCTGAGGCCAAGAGCCTATGTTAGCATCTCTGGCTTAGTGGGTAGAAGTTTGGAGATTTTTAATATGAATTTTCCACCATTTTCTTCTTGATAAAAAGCACATTATTTTATATAGGAAAGAGAAAGATGGTATACTTCTAGCAATGAGTCTTTCGAGGCCCTGTACTCTGCTTAAGTAACTATGTAATGCTTGAGAACTGTAATCCATCCAGGGCCAGGATGATGTCTTTAGGGAATTCCATAATTCTATAATTCCATAAGATGGCAAAAAGTATCAAATGCAAGTATTTGTGAGATAACATTGATACTGATAATTATTGCAGCATAAGATCTTGAATTAGCTTTCACATCTCAGAGTAAACTGAATTTTATTATGAGAGAAAATATGCTTGAGTACTGCTAGAAACATTTTGTTTTGGTAGTTGCTGAACATAATCATGGATTGTTTAAATGCCCAAAACAAAGTATGTGCTTATGCAACATAATTGGAAATAATCTTATTGTATAATACACCATTGATGTTTACCTGTAATCCAAGTTTCATAATAGAAAAAATTCTTTCCCAACTTCAGAGTTTAATATCTATAGCAGTGTTGGCATATTTAAAATTAACACAGTAACTACAGTGAAATACATTCATTATAGTTGCTGTTTTCCTTATAATAATTGGATCTCATTATGTGATACAGAATTATGTTGTTTGTGTTATAGTAAGTCTATTAAAGTAAGTCTAATGTATGTACAAGTAGGAAATGAATGTATGTACAAGAGTCAATTCAGAAAAAAGGTCCATTAAATGTTTGAATATAATATTTTTTCAAGAAGTTGCTTAGTAACATACATTCATGCTTAGCTATCTATACATCCACACATTTATATTAGTCTGGCTAAATCCCCAGCTATCATTAATGATTGTTTGGTAATCATTTCTAAAAAATCCAAAACTATATTCACCATTTAAAACATTTTTCTCACTCTTTCGTGTAGTTTTTCTGACTTGTTTGGCACAGGGTCATTTCATCATTAATTCACAGAGATTAGTTTTCCAAAATTTCCTTGGAAAAAGGCATAGTTTATTTTCTTCAAAAAGCAGAGCAAAATGCAGGCCTCCTGTAAACAACATATAAGCCCTTCAGTGTGTGCCTGAGGCCAAGAGCCTATGTTAGCATCTCTGGCTTAGTGGGTAGAAGTTTGGAGATTTTTAATATGAATTTTCCACCATTTTCTTCTTGATAAAAAGCACATTATTTTATATAGGAAAGAGAAAGATGGTATACTTCTAGCAATGAGTCTTTCGAGGCCCTGTACTCTGCTTAAGTAACTATGTAATGCTTGAGAACTGTAATCCATCCAGGGCCAGGATGATGTCTTTAGGGAATTCCATAATTCTATAATTCCATAAGATGGCAAAAAGTATCAAATGCAAGTATTTGTGAGATAACATTGATACTGATAATTATTGCAGCATAAGATCTTGAATTAGCTTTCACATCTCAGAGTAAACTGAATTTTATTATGAGAGAAAATATGCTTGAGTACTGCTAGAAACATTTTGTTTTGGTAGTTGCTGAACATAATCATGGATTGTTTAAATGCCCAAAACAAAGTATGTGCTTATGCAACATAATTGGAAATAATCTTATTGTATAATACACCATTGATGTTTACCTGTAATCCAAGTTTCATAATAGAAAAAATTCTTTCCCAACTTCAGAGTTTAATATCTATAGCAGTGTTGGCATATTTAAAATTAACACAGTAACTACAGTGAAATACATTCATTATAGTTGCTGTTTTCCTTATAATAATTGGATCTCATTATGTGATACAGAATTATGTTGTTTGTGTTATAGTAAGTCTATTAAAGTAAGTCTAATGTATGTACAAGTAGGAAATGAATGTATGTACAAGAGTCAATTCAGAAAAAAGGTCCATTAAATGTTTGAATATAATATTTTTTCAAGAAGTTGCTTAGTAACATACATTCATGCTTAGCTATCTATACATCCACACATTTATATTAGTCTGGCTAAATCCCCAGCTATCATTAATGATTGTTTGGTAATCATTTCTAAAAAATCCAAAACTATATTCACCATTTAAAACATTTTTCTCACTCTGTGTACCTGTGTATGTTTTAAATTTTATAACTGTCCACATTTGCTGATTATATGCCATGTATATGTGGTGGGCTGGCCCAGAAAAAGGTTTTCAAAGGTAATGAGAAATCATTCATTCAGTCAATATTTATTTAGAAAATTTCTTAGGCAGTGTACTATCAACTGGAGACAGAAGTGAAGTCAAGCAGTTGTAAACTTCTAAGCCTGAGTTTGAAGCAGTTTCTTAGCTTTGAGTGGATGGATATTTAAGGAGGGGTCCATATCCAAAAAAATTTTGTCAAGAAATGTAAACAAATTCACAAGGATATTTGATGAAAGAATTTGGCATAGAAAGTGGAGATCTTAAGTAAATCTGCAGGGGAAGATATACAAACAAATATTGAAAAGTACAGCACCATCAAAACTAACAGCATTGGTAGCTTCGTAATCAAATTACTCATTTCTTTCTTCAGATTCTGTTTTGGGAATATAGGACAAAAGGCAAAATCATTCAGGAAACTTCATTTATCTATCAATCTGTGTAGATTACTACATAAGATATACTGAACCTCAACAGATTGCCTGCTCCTCAGATCTTCTCATATTTTTGTATTACTCAGCTTTCCTTTTGATAGAAACATTATAGTTTATAATTGCATAAAAACTTTATGGCTTCATTACTGTAAAGCAGATTCAAGATCTACTGTAAGAGTAAAACATTCACAGAAAGATTCACATTAACAAAGACTACACAGAAAACCTTAAGGATCTGTATGGATCTGATATTTAGCAAATTTTTGCACTGAACTTTGTTACAGAAGAGTCAGTTTAAATGATCATTTACAAGACCAAAATAAAAATCAGAAGTTTCAAAAATAAAGAAAAGAATTTTAGTTCTTAGGCATGTCTGTAAGTGGTGTGAAGTTATATTTCCTGTTTCTAAAGAAACCATTCTTGTGATAGGAAAAATTTTTTAAGGAAAAAGATGGCATTAGTTCAGATATCCATGAATAAGTGCTTTTAAGAGACTTAAGCCATCTGAATTATCTAGCAAAAAGTTCTGATAATCTTTAAAAGAGCAAGCAGAATAACTCTTAATGTAATATTTACTATTGCTAACTTATAGATCAGAGTTACAGATCTGAATTAAAATGTGATAATAGGCTTCCCTGACTGTGTAATATAACTTCATGTGTACTGCATATTTACTCATAGACCTTTAAAGGGAAAGCCATTATGTCTTACGAAAATAATTATGGATTAGGAATCTAAAATGCCTGTTTTTTCATTCTGACTCTGTCCTGTGTCCCTGACCATTTTGCTTGACTTTTTTCACTTGTCAAATAAAGGAATGAATAATTCACACTCCCTCTCATAGTTTAGATGAATGTAATACACACCACACAGGAAATTATTCTGTTGTACCAATGATTTGTCTTTATTATCATGAATTCAAGAAATAATTGGGTCTGTGGCTAACTACCAGTAGAACAAACAACTCAACATATGTCTCTCTCATTTGGTGGATGATTCCAGAATTTAGGTGACTTTTGTAATACTTCATTGATCAGGTTGCATTTTGTTGTTTTTTGGCTAGCTCATCCCCAGGGAAGGTTGATGGATTACACTGTTCACCTGATGAATTTCTGATGACTTGTGTTTTCCCCTTCTTATTGAAGCTACCTTCTCGTTAATACCACTGAACATCTTACAAGACCAAGTAACATCTCTCTTTTATGATTGTGCATGAAAAGGGAACTTTTTTGAAAAACACTTGAATATCACTTTTAGAATTTTGATCCTGTAAGGGGGCAGTCATTTGTATTTTTAAAACAAACACTCGACACCAGCTGCCAAGTGGTTAGGATGTTATCCTTCCCCTCTTTTGAGTTGCATATATTCCTTATGAATGCTAAGACTCAGCTTGTCAATTTTCTTTTTTTTTTTTTTAACATTTATTTATTTATTTTGGGGGGTAGTGGGGGAGGGAGGCGGCAGGCAGGACACTTCTACTGGTCTTTTATTTGTCTATTTGCATCCATCTTTGTTCTTTGGCCTGTGTGGTCCTCCCATCACAGTGGCCTCTGTTGCTGCAGAGCAATGGCTCTGGGCGCATGCGCTCCAGAGCTTCGGCTCGGTAATTGGCCACATCGGTCCAACGGCTCCGCGGCACGTGGGATCTTACTTGGCCAGGGATGGAACCGGTGCCCCTTGCACTGCCAGGCAGTGTCCTTACCCACTGGACCACCAGGGAAGCCCAGCTTGTCAATTTTGAAGGGAAAAAAAGCAGCTGAGATTTTAGCTAAGATTATTTAATTAGATCAATTGAGGGATTATTGTCATTTTAAAAAGTATTATCTTCTAATCCATAAGCACAAGATGTTCCATTTATATTTACTTTCTTTCAATAATGTTTCATAGTTTTCAGGATACGTATCTTGGACATTTTTTGTTAAATTTATTCCAAGCATTTTATTTTTGATACTATTGTAACTGGAATTGTTTTATTAAATTCATTTTTCACGTGATTATTGCTAGCATATAGAAACACAGTTTTTTTTATAACTTGATCTTGAAACCTACAACCATGCTATATATATTTATTAGCTCTAAAAGTTTTTAGTTAATTCCTTCAGATATTCTATATGAGATCATGTCATCTGTGACTAAAGACAGTTTTGCTTCCTCCTTTCTGATCTGAATGCCTATTATTTTTTTGTCTTGTCAAACTGACCTGTCTAGAACTATCACTACAAAGTTAAATAGATAAGCTCTTGGAAAGATTTTTAAAGAAATAGCCACTTAGAATTACTTCGCATTAGCCCTAAAAGCTTTTCTGAGGGTATTGTCTCCTGTACCACTCATCCATTTTAAAATAGTCTATACAAAAGTCTCTTTTAAATTCTTGAGTAGCTGTCTTAAAGAATAATATGTCTGTTTCACTGAAAACAAAAGAATGTAGGGCTTCCCTGGTGGTCCAGTGGATAAAGACACTGCCTTGCAGTGCAAGGGCTGCTGGTTCGATCCCTGGCCTGGGAAGATCCCACGTGATGCAGGGCGGCTGGACCGATGTGTCCAACTACCGAGCCAGTGCTCTGGAGCACATGCGCCCAGAGCCGGTGCTCTGTGATAAGAGGCCACTGTGATGGGAGGCCCACACAGGCCAAAGAACAAACATGGAAATAAATGAAAGACCAATAGAAGTAGCAAACAAAAAAAAAAACATAAAGAAAAAAAGAATGCAGCCCACTGTAGGTTTTCTTTATCTAGTGTATCAGGAAGTTCAAGTTCGAGGCAAAGACATGGTAATTCTATTCAATTTCTTGAACTGCATTATACCAAAACTATTATATTATGTATAATAATTGACATACTTTTCCTCTTTTTTAAGGCTTTCTTAAAAGCCTTGCTTTCTTTTCATCTGTTTTATTACAGTTGTGTTATATAACTCTGTTAAAAAAAACTGTCTCAAATTGTTGTTATATAACTTCCTTGTTAACCCAAACACCTGATGTTCCATTTATATTTACTTTCTTTCAATAATGTTTCATAGTTTTCAGGATACGTATCTTGGACATTTTTTGTTAAATTTATTCCAAGCATTTTATTTTTGATACTATTGTAACTGGAATTGTTTTATTAAATTCATTTTTCACGTGATTATTGCTAGCATATAGAAACACAGTTTTTTTTATAACTTGATCTTGAAACCTACAACCATGCTATATATATTTATTAGCTCTAAAAGTTTTTAGTTAATTCCTTCAGATATTCTATATGAGATCATGTCATCTGTGACTAAAGACAGTTTTGCTTCCTCCTTTCTGATCTGAATGCCTATTATTTTTTTGTCTTGTCAAACTGACCTGTCTAGAACTATCACTACAAAGTTAAATAGATAAGCTCTTGGAAAGATTTTTAAAGAAATAGCCACTTAGAATTACTTCGCATTAGCCCTAAAAGCTTTTCTGAGGGTATTGTCTCCTGTACCACTCATCCATTTTAAAATAGTCTATACAAAAGTCTCTTTTAAATTCTTGAGTAGCTGTCTTAAAGAATAATATGTCTGTTTCACTGAAAACAAAAGAATGTAGGGCTTCCCTGGTGGTCCAGTGGATAAAGACACTGCCTTGCAGTGCAAGGGCTGCTGGTTCGATCCCTGGCCTGGGAAGATCCCACGTGATGCAGGGCGGCTGGACCGATGTGTCCAACTACCGAGCCAGTGCTCTGGAGCACATGCGCCCAGAGCCGGTGCTCTGTGATAAGAGGCCACTGTGATGGGAGGCCCACACAGGCCAAAGAACAAACATGGAAATAAATGAAAGACCAATAGAAGTAGCAAAAGAAAAAAAAAAAAAAACATAAAGAAAAAAAGAATGCAGCCCACTGTAGGTTTTCTTTATCTAGTGTATCAGGAAGTTCAAGTTCGAGGCAAAGACATGGTAATTCTATTCAATTTCTTGAACTGCATTATACCAAAACTATTATATTATGTATAATAATTGACATACTTTTCCTCTTTTTTAAGACTTTCTTAAAAGCCTTGCTTTCTTTTCATCTGTTTTATTACAGTTGTGTTATATAACTCTGTTAAAAAAAACTGTCTCAAATTGTACATGCTGCTAAATCATAACAGCTTTCTATTGCATCTAACCTTTCAACCTTTAGAATTCAACCCCATTACATTCTCCTCTTCTTAAAATGTTTTTCCTCTGAGCTCTTGTGATTGTACACTCCTGTAGGTCTCTGATCACCTGTCTTCTCTGGGAGCCTTCTCTTTGCCCCTTGATCATTTCCAAAATCCCATACTAGGCCCTCTTTGCTCTGCATGTTCTATCTTGATGGTACTTCCTATTCCATGGCTTTTAGTAGCATCTGTGTATTGATGGTTTCCAAATCTTTATTTCCAGCCCAGAGTTCTTCCTTAATCATCTGCCAGATCTGTCCAATCCTATTCTGGCCATCTTCTTTGTCCCGGGGACATAACAAACTGAGCACATAAATTAAATTCCTCATACCCCTCACAGACCAGGCAGCCTCCCGCAGTAACCCAGTCTCCCTTCTTTACTTTGCCAGTGTGTGGCATCAGCATTCTCACGCCTTCCCCAGCCAGGAACCTGGGCGTCACTCTTTCTAGTACTTCTCCCTAGGGACAGGTTTCTCTCCAGTCACCATGTCTTATTGATCCTCATGCTTAATTATCCCTGAAGTATTCCATTTCTGCCTAACTCTGTATTTGCTTCTATGATTTAAGCTATTTTCTCTTATGGAGATTAATTTAGTAGTTTACTTTAATAGAATAGGAAAATAGAATCTTTTAAAAATAATATTCCTTAAATCTGAGCTCATTATGCTAATAGCATAAAAATGAGTAGTAGGTTTCTCTCAAGTTGTTCATTCGTGAATTGTATACTTTCAGAAGATGAATTTTATGGTATGTAAATACATCTTTTTTTTTTTCCTTTGGCCAGTGTGGGCCTCGCACTGCAGTGGCCTTTGTTGTCGCAGAGCACCGGCTCTGGGCACATGTGCTCCAGAGCTCTGGCTCGGTAATTGGACACATCGGTCCAGCCGCTCCACGGCACATGGGATCTTCCTAGGCCAGGGATCGAACCGGCACCCCTTGCACTGCAAGGTGGTGTCCTTACCCACTGGACCACCAGGGAAGCCCATACATCTTTAAAAATGGCCAGAAAGGGCTTCCCTACTGGTCCAGAGTCTGGTAAAGAGTCTGCCTTGCAGTGCAAGGCACACTGATTCAGTCCCTGGCCCGGGAGGATCCCACATTCTGCGGAGCAGCTGGACTGGTGTGTCCCATTACGAGCCGGCACTCTGGAGCACATGTGCCCAGAGCCGGTGCTCTGCAACGAGAGAAGCCCCTGCAATGGGAGGCCCACACAGGCCAAAGAATAAAGATGGTTGAAGGTGAATGAATAAAGAACCAATGAAAGAGGCCAAAATATATTTTAAAAAAGAAAGAAAGAAAGAAAAATGACCAGAAAGCCTCTGCAAAAAAAAGAAATCTGTATTCTGTGTTTCTTCCTCAGTAAATTTTATGAGTATAGTGGCGATAAAATACAGATGATAATTTGTTTAGGGTTAAGTTTGCCAGGCATGTCTTTTTTCTATTCACTATACTCCTTAAGAGCTACCTTTCGTTAAAATGTTCTAGTATCACCAGGGTACTAAAGATGCATAAAACAGAGACTCATTCTCAAGAAGAGGTGATAATTTTCTTTTTCCTTTTTCTTTTGCAGCCCCAAATTTATACTTTTCACATACATTTAGTTGTTGGCCTAAAACTCAGACAGACTCTGTGTCTGTCCCTCTCTGTGTCTGTCTCTAGATAGATACCTAGATAGGTTCTTCAGTTAATAAGTAAAGTTATTCTCCTAAAAATTTAGGGAAATTCCATCAGTGGGAATCAGAGCATGCCGTGACTCCCCAGTCTCCATACTGGACCACCAAAAGTGAGAAATTTGAGATTGAGCACATCTGTGGGCTGAAGAGAAAGGTCACTGGAAGATAGAGACAGCCCTGGTGCTGGAGTGAGCACCTGGAGATGCAGGAGCGGTCTGGTTAAGAAGCATTGGTGAACTCTGGGTTGGCTCAAACCAGAAACAAAACAAAGCAGATAATAAAATAGATCAGTTATTAGGCAGAGAGCTGGGGAATTGGTCATCACTGTCTGCTGGCCCTCATATTCTCAAACACACAAGAGGCAAGAATATAAGAGTTTAGAAGTTGAGTTTGAGATTTAATTTGAGGGTGGGGAAGAATCACTGAAGAAAACGGGAGAAAGTAGCTTACCAAAGACAAATGTGGAAGTTGATAAATAGTTCTGTAGATCTAGCTGAGGGTTGGAGACCAGCAGTTTCAGAGACACTGATGTGGGAGAGTAGTCTGATCTTTTCTAGCAGCACTGAGCCCATCCAAGTGTGGAAACACAACTAAGATTGCAGCATTTGTGAAGAAGTGGGAGTTTTGATGGATGGAGTTGTTAGAAAAATAGCAGTGGAAAGCAGTTGAGTGTGCTTGTGTAAATGTCAGTGTTAGACAACGAGGAGGGAAAGTCCATATGGGAATTTAGAGATGAAGACACTGTAGAGAAATTCCAAGAATTGGAAAACTGGCGCTTGTAGTCAGAAAGAAAGTTTAGGGTGTTGGGAGGGTAAGAGGTGTTAGTTAGAATGTGTCATTGAAACTTCAGATTTTGTGGTGGAGCTATTAATCACTGTTGACAAATTCTAAGACATAAGCATTAGAGTGAGAAGGAGTGGATGAAAAGAATAAAAGTGAAGATAACTGGAGATACATGAGTTTTGGAATTATGAAGCAATTTGATGCGTCTTCTTAATGAATACTTACATGGTTATGAGATTTTGGAAATTGAAAAGGAAACTAAGGCAGCTCCAAGACTTCAGTGAATGACTCAGTGACCATGAGGTCATCAGATAACAGGAAGAAAAGTTAAAAAAAAAAAAAGGTTGGTATATGTCAGCAGCCAGAAGTCAAAGAAAAGAAAAAGTAACAAAGAAATTTTAACTTTTAAATAAAGCAGAAGAAAAATGTATTTTTAAAATAGTCAGCAAATATAAATATGACAGTCTATGAAAAGTGGTATTTTTCACCAGAGAAGATTTCAAGGGAAGCAGAGTGTTCAAGAAAGAACCAGGTTTTTTTTTAACTTTATTTATTTATTTATTTATTATTTATTTTTGTACATGTATGTTCCCAGATCATTCATATGCATATCCCTTGACCCTCCCCCCACCCAGTTCCCCCCCTCCCATCCCTCCAGACCATCACTCCAAGTGGTTGTAGGTACTCCTATTCCCCTAGCACAATGACAATAGCTATCTTTTCTACACATGACAGTATAGGTTTCCATGTTACTCCCTCCCACTGTTCGGTCTCCACAATATCTTTATGTCTATTCTCTGTTTTTTCATGAGTTCACTGCGTGTGTTATCATGACCATCTTACTAGATCCCATATATATGAGTTAGTATACTATACTTGTCTTTCTCTTTTTGACTTACTTCACTTTTTATGATAGGTTCTAGAGCCAGCCACCTCATTAGGACTGAGTCTTCTGCATTTCTTTTAACAGCTGAGTAGTATTCCATTGTATATATGTACCAGAGCTTCTGGATCCATTCATTTGTCGATGGACATCTAGGTTGCTTCCATGTTCTGGCTATTGTATAGAGAGCTGCAATGAACATTGGGGTACAGGTGCCTCTTTCAGTTTTGATTTCATCAGGATATAGGCCTAATAGTGGGATTGCTGGGTCATAGGGTGCTTCTATTTTTAGTTTTTTAAGGAATCTCCATATTGTCTTCCATAGAGGTTGTACTAATTTACATTCCCACCAGCAATGCAAGAGGGTTCCCTTTTCTCCACACCCTCTCCAGCATTTGTTGTCTGTCGATTTGTTGATGATGGCCATTCTGACAGGTGTGAGGTGGTATCTCATTGTGGTTTTAATTTGCATTTCTCTGATAATAAGCGAGGTTGAGCATCGTTTCATGTATTTTTGGGCCATCTGTATGTCCTCTTTGGAGGGTCGTCTCTTTAGTTCTTTTGCGCATTTTTGATTGGGCTGCTCATTTTCCCTGTGGTGAGTTGTCTGAGTTGCTTGTAGATTTTGGAGATTAATTCTTTGTCTGTTGTTTCATTTGCTATGATTTTCTCCCACTCTGTGGGGTGTCTGTTGAACTTTTTTGTAATTTCTTTTGCTGTACAAAAGCTTTTAAGTTTCATAAGGTCCCATATGTTCATTTTTCTTTTCAGTTCTGCTATTTTAGTTGGTGGGTCAGAGAAGATCTTGCTTTGATTTATGTCCTTGAGGGTTTTGCCTATGTTCTCCTCTAAGAGTTTGATGGTTTCTGGTCTTACATTGAGGTCTTTAATCCATTTTGAGTTGATCTTAGTGTATGGTGTCAGGGAATGTTCCAACTTCATTTTTTTGCATGTAGCTGTCCAATTCTCCCAGCACCACTTGTTAAAGAGGCTGTCTTTGTCCCATTTTATAGTTTCTCCTCCTTTATCAAAAATAAGGTACCCATAGGTGCGTGGGTTGATCTCTGGGTTCTCAATCTTGTTCCATTGATCTACAGTTCTGTTTTTGTGCCAGTACCATACTGTCTTGATAACTGTTGCTTTGTAGTAGAGTCTGAAGTTAGGGAGGCTGATCCCTCCAACTCCATTCTTCTTCCTCAGGATTGCTTTGGCTATTCGAGGTCTTCTGTGTTTCCATATGAACTGTGTTATTATTTGGTCTAGTTCTGTGAAAAATGTCAGTGGTAGTTGAATAGGTATTGCATTGAATCTGTAGATGATATTTGGAAGTATGGTCATTTTCACAATTTTGATTTCATCAGGATATAGGCCTAATAGTGGGATTGCTGGGTCATAGGGTGCTTCTATTTTTAGTTTTTTAAGGAATCTCCATATTGTCTTCCATAGAGGTTGTACTAATTTACATTCCCACCAGCAATGCAAGAGGGTTCCCTTTTCTCCACACCCTCTCCAGCATTTGTTGTCTGTCGATTTGTTGATGATGGCCATTCTGACAGGTGTGAGGTGGTATCTCATTGTGGTTTTAATTTGCATTTCTCTGATAATAAGCGAGGTTGAGCATCGTTTCATGTATTTTTGGGCCATCTGTATGTCCTCTTTGGAGAGGCGTCTCTTTAGATCTTTTTCCCATTTTTTGATTGGGCTGCTCATTTTTCCTGTGCTGAGTTGTCTGAGTTGCTTGTAGATTTTGGAGATTAATTCTTTGTCTGTTGTTTCATTTGCTATGATTTTCTCCCACTCTGTGGGGTGTCTGTTGAACTTTTTTGTAATTTCTTTTGCTGTACAAAAGCTTTTAAGTTTCATAAGGTCCCATATGTTCATTTTTCTTTTCAGTTCTGCTATTTTAGTTGGTGGGTCAGAGAAGATCTTGCTTTGATTTATGTCCTTGAGGGTTTTGCCTATGTTCTCCTCTAAGAGTTTGATGGTTTCTGGTCTTACATTGAGGTCTTTAATCCATTTTGAGTTGATCTTAGTGTATGGTGTCAGGGAATGTTCCAACTTCATTTTTTTGCATGTAGCTGTCCAATTCTCCCAGCACCACTTGTTAAAGAGGCTGTCTTTGTCCCATTTTATAGTTTCTCCTCCTTTATCAAAAATAAGGTACCCATAGGTGCGTGGGTTGATCTCTGGGTTCTCAATCTTGTTCCATTGATCTACAGTTCTGTTTTTGTGCCAGTACCATACTGTCTTGATAACTGTTGCTTTGTAGTAGAGTCTGAAGTTAGGGAGGCTGATCCTCCAACTCCATTCTTCTTCCTCAGGATTGCTTTGGCTATTCGAGGTCTTCTGTGTTTCCATATGAACTGTGTTATTATTTGGTCTAGTTCTGTGAAAAATGTCAGTGGTAGTTGAATAGGTATTGCATTGAATCTGTAGATGATATTTGGAAGTATGGTCATTTTCACAATATTGATTCTTCCAATCCAGGAACATGGAATATCTCTCCATCTGTTTAAGTCTTCTTTAATGTCTCTCATGAGTGTCTTGTAATTTTCTGTGTACAATTCTTTCGTTTCTTTGGGTAGGTTTATTCCTAGATATTTGATTCTTTTGGTTGCAATGGTGAAGGGGATTGCCTCTTTGATTTCCTTTTCTGATTTTTCATTGTTTGTGTATAGGAATGCCAGTGATTTCTGTGTGTTGACTTTGTATCCTGCAACTTTGCTGAATTCATTGATTAGCTCTAGTAGCTTTGTAACCGTGTCTTTGGGATTTTCTATGTATAATATCATGTCGTCTGCAAAAAGAGAGAGCTTGACTTCTTCCTTTCCAATCTGGATTCCTTTGATTTCTTTCTCTTCTCTTATTGCTGTTGCTAGGACTTCCAGGACTATGTTGAATAGCAGTGGTGAAAGTGGGCACCCCTGTCTTGTTCCTGATCTTAAAGGGAATGCTTTCAGTTTTTCACCATTAACAATAATGTTTGCTGTAGGCTTCTCATAGATGGCTTTTATTCTGTTGAGACAGGTTCCTTCTATGCCCATTTTCTGAAGAGTTTTGATCATAAATGGATGTTGTACTTTGTCAAAGGCTTTTTCTGCGTCTATTGAAATGATCATGTGATTTTTGTCTTTCAACTTGTTGATATGGTGTCAGGGAATGTTCCAACTTCATTTTTTTGCATGTAGCTGTCCAATTCTCCCAGCACCACTTGTTAAAGAGGCTGTCTTTGTCCCATTTTATAGTTTCTCCTCCTTTATCAAAAATAAGGTACCCATAGGTGCGTGGGTTGATCTCTGGGTTCTCAATCTTGTTCCATTGATCTACAGTTCTGTTTTTGTGCCAGTACCATACTGTCTTGATAACTGTTGCTTTGTAGTAGAGTCTGAAGTTAGGGAGGCTGATCCCTCCAACTCCATTCTTCTTCCTCAGGATTGCTTTGGCTATTCGAGGTCTTCTGTGTTTCCATATGAACTGTGTTATTATTTGGTCTAGTTCTGTGAAAAATGTCAGTGGTAGTTGAATAGGTATTGCATTGAATCTGTAGATGATATTTGGAAGTATGGTCATTTTCACAATATTGATTCTTCCAATCCAGGAACATGGAATATCTCTCCATCTGTTTAAGTCTTCTTTAATGTCTCTCATGAGTGTCTTGTAATTTTCTGTGTACAATTCTTTCGTTTCTTTGGGTAGGTTTATTCCTAGATATTTGATTCTTTTGGTTGCAATGGTGAAGGGGATTGCCTCTTTGATTTCCTTTTCTGATTTTTCATTGTTTGTGTATAGGAATGCCAGTGATTTCTGTGTGTTGACTTTGTATCCTGCAACTTTGCTGAATTCATTGATTAGCTCTAGTAGCTTTGTAACCGTGTCTTTGGGATTTTCTATGTATAATATCATGTCGTCTGCAAAAAGAGAGAGCTTGACTTCTTCCTTTCCAATCTGGATTCCTTTGATTTCTTTCTCTTCTCTTATTGCTGTTGCTAGGACTTCCAGGACTATGTTGAATAGCAGTGGTGAAAGTGGGCACCCCTGTCTTGTTCCTGATCTTAAAGGGAATGCTTTCAGTTTTTCACCATTAACAATAATGTTTGCTGTAGGCTTCTCATAGATGGCTTTTATTCTGTTGAGATAGGTTCCTTCTATGCCCATTTTCTGAAGAGTTTTGATCATAAATGGATGTTGTACTTTGTCAAAGGCTTTTTCTGCGTCTATTGAAATGATCATGTGATTTTTGTCTTTCAACTTGTTGATATGGTGTATCACGTTGATTGATTTGCGGATGTTGAAGAAGCCTTGCATGCCTGGGATGAACCCAACTTGATCATAATGTATGAGTTTTTTGACATGTCGTTGAATTCTGTTTGCTAGGATTTTGTTGAGGATCTTGGCATCTAAGTTCATCAGTGAAATTGGCCTATAGTTTTCCTTTTTTGTGTTGTCTTTGCCTGGTTTGGGTATCAGGGTGATGGTGGCCTCGTAGAATGTGTTTGGGAGTTTTCCTTCCTGTGCAATTTTTTGGAAGAGTTTTAGAAGGACAGGCATTAGCTCTTCTTTAAATGTTTGGTAGAATTCGGCTGTGAAGCCATCTGGTCCTGGGCTTTTATTTTTGGGTAGATTTTTAATCACAAATTCGATTTCTGAGCTAGTGATTGGGTTGTTCAAAGTTTCTGTTTCTTCCTGGCTCAGTCTTGGGAGATTAATCCTGTCCAAGAAACTGTCCATTTCTTCCAAGTTGTCCAGTTTGTTGCCATAGAGTTGCTCATAATAGTCTCTTAGAATCCTTTGGATTTCTGCATTATCTGTTGTAATCTCTCCTTTTTCGTTTTTGATTTTGTTGATCTGGTTCTTCTCTCTCTTTTTCTTAATGAGTCTGGCCAGTGGCTTGTCAATTTTGTTTACCTTTTCAAAGAACCAGCTTTTTGTTTTATTTATCTTTACTATTGTTTCTTTTGTTTCTTTCTCATTTATTTCTGCTCTGATCTTTATGATTTCTCTTCTTCTGCTGGCTTTGGGGTGTTTTTGTTCTTCTTTCTCCAACTGTTTTAAGCGGAGGGTTAAGTCATCTGCTTCATATTTTCCTAGTTTCTTGAGGTGGGATTGTATTGCTATAAATTTCCCTCTTAGAACTGCTTTTGCAGTATCCCATAGGTTTTGCACGGTCGTGTGTTCATTGTCATTTTCTTCTAGGAATTGTTTAATTTCTCCTTTCATTTCCTCAATGATCAGTTGGTTTTTTAGATATGTATTGTTTAATCTCCATGTGTTTCTGTTTTTAGGGTTTTTTTTCTGGTAGTTGATCTCCAGTCTCTTTGCATTGTGGTCCGAGAAGATGGTTGATATAATTTCGGTTTTCTTGAACTGACTGAGGTTAGATTTGTGGCCCAAGATGTGATCTATCCTGGAGAATGTTCCGTGAGCACTTGAGAAGAAAGTGTATTCTTCTGCTTTTGGATGGAATGTCCTAAAGATATCGATGAGGTCCATCTTTTCCAGTGTGGCATTTAAGGCTTGTGTTTCTTTATTAATTTTCTGTTTTGTTGATCTGTCCATTGGTGTGAGAGGAGTGTTAAAGTCTCCTACTATTATTGTGTTATTGTTGATTTCTTCTTTTATGTCTGAAAGTACCTGTCTTATGTATTGAGGTGCCCCTGTGTTGGGTGCGTAGATATTCATGACTGTTATGTCTTCCTCTTGGATAGATCCCTTAATCATGATGTAGTGACCTGCCTTGTCTCTTAGAATCTTCTTTACTTTAAAGTCTATTTTGTCTGATATAAGGATTGCTACTCCAGCTATCTTTTGATTTCCATTTGCATGAAATATCTTTTTCCAGCCTTTCACTTTCAGTCTATGAGTGTCTCTAGGTCTGAAGTGGGTCTCTTGTAAACAGCATATATATGGGTCTTGCTTCTGGATCCATTCAGCCAGCCTGTGTCGTTTGGTTGGAGCATTTAGTCCATTTACGTTCAAAGTAATTACTGATACGAATGTTCCTATTGTCATCTTCTTAGAAATTTGGGGTTTGATTTGTAAGGCTTCTCCTACTCTTGTATTTATTGGCTATATCAGGCCCTTTAACACTTGTTGTAGGGCTGGTTTTGTGGTACAGAATTCTTTTAGTTTTTGCTTGTCTGTGAAGCTTTTGACTTCACCATCGATTTTGAATGAGATTTTCCTAGTTTCTTGAGGTGGGATTGAATTGCTATAAACTTCCCTCTTAGAACTGCTTTTGCAGTATCCCATAGGTTTTGCACGGTCGTGTGTTCATTGTCATTTTCTTCTAGGAATTGTTTAATTTCTCCTTTCATTTCCTCAATGATCAGTTGGTTTTTTAGATATGTATTGTTTAATCTCCATGTGTTTCTGTTTTTAGGGTTTTTTTTCTGGTAGTTGATCTCCAGTCTCTTTGCATTGTGGTCCGAGAAGATGGTTGATATAATTTCGGTTTTCTTGAACTGACTGAGGTTAGATTTGTGGCCCAAGATGTGATCTATCCTGGAGAATGTTCCGTGAGCACTTGAGAAGAAAGTGTATTCTTCTGCTTTTGGATGGAATGTCCTAAAGATATCGATGAGGTCCATCTTTTCCAGTGTGGCATTTAAGGCTTGTGTTTCTTTATTAATTTTCTGTTTTGTTGATCTGTCCATTGGTGTGAGAGGAGTGTTAAAGTCTCCTACTATTATTGTGTTATTGTTGATTTCTTCTTTTATGTCTGAAAGTACCTGTCTTATGTATTGAGGTGCCCCTGTGTTGGGTGCGTAGATATTCATGACTGTTATGTCTTCCTCTTGGATAGATCCCTTAATCATGATGTAGTGACCTGCCTTGTCTCTTAGAATCTTCTTTACTTTAAAGTCTATTTTGTCTGATATAAGGATTGCTACTCCAGCTATCTTTTGATTTCCATTTGCATGAAATATCTTTTTCCAGCCTTTCACTTTCAGTCTATGAGTGTCTCTAGGTCTGAAGTGGGTCTCTTGTAAACAGCATATATATGGGTCTTGCTTCTGGATCCATTCAGCCAGCCTGTGTCGTTTGGTTGGAGCATTTAGTCCATTTACGTTCAAAGTAATTACTGATACGAATGTTCCTATTGTCATCTTCTTAGAAATTTGGGGTTTGATTTGTAAGGCTTCTCCTACTCTTGTATTTATTGGCTATATCAGGCCCTTTAACACTTGTTGTAGGGCTGGTTTTGTGGTACAGAATTCTTTTAGTTTTTGCTTGTCTGTGAAGCTTTTGACTTCACCATCGATTTTGAATGAGATTCTTGCTGGGTAGAGAATTCGTGGTTGCAGGTTATTCTCTTTTAGCCGTTTAAATGTATCTTGCCATTCTCTTCTGGCCTGTAGGGTTTCTGTTGAGAGATCCGCAGTTAAAGCTATGGGGTTTCCTTTTTGTGTTTTTGTTGTTTGCTCCTAGCTGCTTTTAGTAATCTGTCTTTATATTTAGTCTGCGTTAGTTTGATTAGTATGTGCCTTGGTGTGTTTCTTCTGGGGTTTCTTCTGTATGGAACTCTTTGTGCTTCCTGGACTTGGTTGACTATCTCCTTTCCCATGCTGGGGAAGTTTTCAACTATAACCTCTTCAAGAATTTTTTCATAGTCTTTCTTCTCTTCTTCTTCTTCTGGAACTCCTATAATTCTAATGTTGGTGCGTTTAATATTGTCCCATAGGTCTCTGAGGCTATCCTCAGTTCTTTTAATTCTTTGGGCTTTGTTCTGTTCTTCAGCACTTATTTCCACCATTCTGTCTTCCAGCTCACTTATCCGTTCTTCAGCCTCTGATACTCTACTGTTGAGACCTTCTATAGTATTTTGAGTTCAGCAATTGAGTTGGTGGTCTCTATTTGCTTATTTTTCATTTCCTGCATGTCTTTTCTCAATGCACTAATTTCCTCTAATATTCTGTTTTCGGTGTTTTGCATCCTCATTAGTACAGTTTTTCTGAATTCTCTTTCAGATAGCTTGTCTATCTCCTCCTCTGTCATTTGAAGTGGTGTTTCTCTAGCTTGGTCCTTCATTTGTACAGTGTTTCTCTGACGTTTCATCATTAGGTTAATTTTTGTTTCTTTGTGTGTGTCTGTGTGTATGGAGTTCTTATTCCCACCAGGCTTCTTGGTTGAATTCTCCCTTCCTTTGGGTTTCTGTCCTTGTAGAAGGGTTCAGTGGTTTGTGTCTTGGGTGGTGATAGACCTTGTTTACAGGTGAATAATCTGTAGTGTTGTATGTTCTTTGATAATCAGTGTGGCATCTTGGAATCCGGGCTTCCGCTTCGAGGATCCTTGGTTTGATGATTGGTCAGGGGGTGTGGGCTCTATGTCTGGTTTGCTGTGGTGTTCCGTGATACTAGTTCACACACTAGCATCTGAGGACAACATTAGTCATAAAAGCATGCAGTGAAGCTTTTGACTTCACCATCGATTTTGAATGAGATTCTTGCTGGGTAGAGAATTCGTGGTTGCAGGTTATTCTCTTTTAGCCGTTTAAATGTATCTTGCCATTCTCTTCTGGCCTGTAGGGTTTCTGTTGAGAGATCCGCAGTTAAACGTATGGGGTTTCCTTTATATGTTTTTGTTGTTTGCTCCTAGCTGCTTTTAGTAATCTGTCTTTATATTTAGTCTGCGTTAGTTTGATTAGTATGTGCCTTGGTGTGTTTCTTCTGGGGTTTCTTCTGTATGGAACTCTTTGTGCTTCCTGGACTTGGTTGACTATCTCCTTTCCCATGCTGGGGAAGTTTTCAACTATAACCTCTTCAAGAATTTTTTCATAGTCTTTCTTCTCTTCTTCTTCTTCTGGAACTCCTATAATTCTAATGTTGGTGCGTTTAATATTGTCCCATAGGTCTCTGAGGCTATCCTCAGTTCTTTTAATTCTTTGGGCTTTGTTCTGTTCTTCAGCACTTATTTCCACCATTCTGTCTTCCAGCTCACTTATCCGTTCTTCAGCCTCTGATACTCTACTGTTGAGACCTTCTATAGTTTTTTTGAGTTCAGCAATTGAGTTGGTGGTCTCTATTTGCTTATTTTTCATTTCCTGCATGTCTTTTCTCAATGCACTAATTTCCTCTAATATTCTGTTTTCGGTGTTTTGCATCCTCATTAGTACAGTTTTTCTGAATTCTCTTTCAGATAGCTTGTCTATCTCCTCCTCTGTCATTTGAAGTGGTGTTTCTCTAGCTTGGTCCTTCATTTGTACAGTGTTTCTCTGACGTTTCATCATTAGGTTAATTTTTGTTTCTTTGTGTGTGTCTGTGTGTATGGAGTTCTTATTCCCACCAGGCTTCTTGGTTGAATTCTCCCTTCCTTTGGGTTTCTGTCCTTGTAGAAGGGTTCAGTGGTTTGTGTCTTGGGTGGTGATAGACCTTGTTTACAGGTGAATAATCTGTAGTGTTGTATGTTCTTTGATAATCAGTGTGGCATCTTGGAATCCGGGCTTCCGCTTCGAGGATCCTTGGTTTGATGATTGGTCAGGGGGTGTGGGCTCTATGTCTGGTTTGCTGTGGTGTTCCGTGATACTAGTTCACACACTAGCATCTGAGGAACAAGAGGTGCATCCCTGATGGGTGACAGTCATAAAAGCATGCAGATGTTTTCTAACATAATCGTAAGATATACATACATATACAGCAATCCCCACAATTGACCAGTTTTACAGAGATAAGGCGCAGGAAATCTTTCTAGCAACTCATGCAATCACAGATGATACTTGCCCGTTAAGCTTTGAATTAATTAAAATAGTGCCTGAATAATAGATCTAGCACAAGGTCCTGGCTTGGATAATTACAATGAGAGCAATTTTAAATTAGGACATGTGCTCGGGGTGACAAGGAGAAGAGTCTATAAGTAATAAAAAGGAAAAGATTTGTCTTGGAAGTATTTTATAGGATTAGGTAGCAAAGATTAGTGTGTGTACTGTTTAGTGTATTTGGAAGTGAATAGTGGAGACAGAAAGATAGGAAATAATTTATCTAGAGGATATTGGTAGCTAGGAAGATGTTTTACATTTAGAACATAGAGAAAGAAAGCAGTGGGAAAGAGGAAAGAGAAAAGAGAATTACAGGTTTTCAAGAATTAAAATTAAAGTTAAAAAATATAATAAAAGTCAAAAGAAAGTTAAAAATTAAAAAGAGCAGAAAAAATTAATGAGACTGAAAAACAAAGAAAAAACACATAGAATAAATCAAACAAATGAAAACTACAAAACAAACAAACAAACAAAAAAAACCCCAAAAAACAAACAAATATAAAAAAACCCAATAAACAAAGAAACTAATAAACCCCAAACCAATCAATTGAATAAGCAAAATAGTCCACCACAAACAAGCAGAAAAACATGAAAAAAGAAAAAAAATTTAAAAAGTTAAATACGTGTTTTTTCTTGGTTGAGTTCTTTTTCCCCTCCTTCCTTTGGGTTTCTGTCCTTGTAGAAGGGTTCAGTGGTTTGTGTCTTGGGTGGTGATAGACCTTGTTTACAGGTGAATAATCTGTAGTGTTGTATGTTCTTTGATAATCAGTGTGGCATCTTGGAATCCGGGCTTCCGCTTCGAGGATCCTTGGTTTGATGATTGGTCAGGGGGTGTGGGCTCTATGTCTGGTTTGCTGTGGTGTTCCGTGATACTAGTTCACACACTAGCATCTGAGGAACAAGAGGTGCATCCCTGATGGGTGACAGTCATAAAAGCATGCAGATGTTTTCTAACATAATCGTAAGATATACATACATATACAGCAATCCCCACAATTGACCAGTTTTACAGAGATAAGGCGCAGGAAATCTTTCTAGCAACTCATGCAATCACAGATGATACTTGCCCGTTAAGCTTTGAATTAATTAAAATAGTGCCTGAATAATAGATCTAGCACAAGGTCCTGGCTTGGATAATTACAATGAGAGCAATTTTAAATTAGGACATGTGCTCGGGGTGACAAGGAGAAGAGTCTATAAGTAATAAAAAGGAAAAGATTTGTCTTGGAAGTATTTTATAGGATTAGGTAGCAAAGATTAGTGTGTGTACTGTTTAGTGTATTTGGAAGTGAATAGTGGAGACAGAAAGATAGGAAATAATTTATCTAGAGGATATTGGTAGCTAGGAAGATGTTTTACATTTAGAACATAGAGAAAGAAAGCAGTGGGAAAGAGGAAAGAGAAAAGAGAATTACAGGTTTTCAAGAATTAAAATTAAAGTTAAAAAATATAATAAAAGTCAAAAGAAAGTTAAAAATTAAAAAGAGCAGAAAAAATTAATGAGACTGAAAAACAAAGAAAAAACACATAGAATAAATCAAACAAATGAAAACTACAAAAAAAACAAACAAACAAACAAAAAAAACCCCAAAAAACAAACAAATATAAAAAAACCCAATAAACAAAGAAACTAATAAACCCCAAACCAATCAATTGAATAAGCAAAATAGTCCACCACAAACAAGCAGAAAAACATGAAAAAAGAAAAAAAAAAATTTAAAAAAAGTTAAATACTGTCCTTGGTTTTTATCTTCACATCTGCCTGTTGGAAACCACTCTGCTCTTGATGGTGGTGTTTTGATGGCGTAGTCTTTCCCTTATAGTGCCGGTTGCTGTGGTTTCTGTTTTTGTGTTCAGCAAAATGAGGGCTTTGCTGCCATACTGGGTGCTGGCCGGGACGGTGGGATGATCCCAGTCAGTTGGGCGGAGGCCGCGGCGCGCGCAGCCCCGTATTGGAGGGGGGCGCCCCGGCTCTACCAAGCGCCTGCCTGTAGTCTCCAATTCCTGCTCTTTCCCCAGCTTCCTCCGCTGCTGCTGCAGCTCTAGGGGAGCGCGGGCTCCTCCACCACTGGCACACGCGCACTGCCGGTTATGTCTCTAAGTACCAAAGGCGGACGCGAGCTTTCCCGTCCAACTCGTGCCCGGTCCCTAGTCAGCAACCCGTGGACGACTTCCTCTCTCCGTTCAGCAAGCCCTCCAGTTGGAGTGGCTGAACTTACCCGCGCCGCGGCTCCTCGCGGCGTCCGCGGCTCCTCGCGGCGTCCGCGGCTCCTCGCGGCGTCCGCGGCTCCTCGCGGCGTCCGCGGCTCCTCGCGGCGTCCGCGGCTCCTCGCGGCGTCCGCGGCTCCTCGCGGCGGGTTCCAGCCAAGAACCAGGTTTTAGTCAACATCTCAGTACTTTGATATGAATTAGATACCAGCATTAATTAATATATATTCCCACGTCTTACATACATTTTAAGAGAGTTACATAGTTTAACTGACTCTGCAATATGATCATTATTAGCAGTTTCTGTTAGTTTGCATTTCTGGGGTGGCTAGTTATTCTGTCCTGTTATGACATGGGAAATCTGATTCACAGTTGCCTATCCAGATTCATTTTAAAAAATTTCATTCTGGTTAGAATAGCAGTTTAGGGTTCTATACATTTAAAATGTCCATTAGCATTCATTTACATTTTAAACTTTTATTGTCTGGCATTACCGTTGTTGATTATAGGTAAATAATGTTTCTATAGACTTGGCTCCTATAATGGCAATTGAATAAGCAAAATAGTCCACCACAAAAAAAAAATGAAAAAGAAAAAAATTTTTAAAAAGTTAAATACTGTCCTTGGTTTTATCTTCACATCTGCCTGTTGGAAACCACTCTGCTCTTGATGGTGGTGTTTTGATGGCGTAGTCTTTCCCTTATAGTGCCGGTTGCTGTGGTTTCTGTTTTTGTGTTCAGCAAAATGAGGGCTTTGCTGCCATACTGGGTGCTGGCCGGGACGGTGGGATGATCCCAGTCAGTTGGGCGGAGGCCGCGGCGCGCGCAGCCCCGTATTGGAGGGGGGCGCCCCGGCTCTACCAAGCGCCTGCCTGTAGTCTCCAATTCCTGCTCTTTCCCCAGCTTCCTCCGCTGCTGCTGCAGCTCTAGGGGAGCGCGGGCTCCTCCACCACTGGCACACGCGCACTGCCGGTTATGTCTCTAAGTACCAAAGGCGGACGCGAGCTTTCCCGTCCAACTCGTGCCCGGTCCCTAGTCAGCAACCCGTGGACGACTTCCTCTCTCCGTTCAGCAAGCCCTCCAGTTGGAGTGGCTGAACTTACCCGCCTCGCGGCTCCTCGCGGCGTCCGCGGCTCCTCGCGGCGTCCGCGGCTCCTCGCGGCGTCCGCGGCTCCTCGCGGCGTCCGCGGCTCCTCGCGGCGTCCGCGGCTCCTCGCGGCGGGCGGGCTCCGGCGGCTCCTCGCGGCGGGCGGGTTCCAGCCAAGAACCAGGTTTTAGTCAACATCTCAGTACTTTGATATGAATTAGATACCAGCATTAATTAATATATATTCCCACGTCTTACATACATTTTAAGAGAGTTACATAGTTTAACTGACTCTGCAATATGATCATTATTAGCAGTTTCTGTTAGTTTGCATTTCTGGGGTGGCTAGTTATTCTGTCCTGTTATGACATGGGAAATCTGATTCACAGTTGCCTATCCAGATTCATTTTAAAAAATTTCATTCTGGTTAGAATAGCAGTTTAGGGTTCTATACATTTAAAATGTCCATTAGCATTCATTTACATTTTAAACTTTTATTGTCTGGCATTACCGTTGTTGATTATAGGTAAATAATGTTTCTATAGACTTGGCTCCTATAATGGATACATTTTTATTTCTGACTTAAAAAAATTTTTTTTCTTGTTTATTTGTTTTTGGCTATTCTGGGTTTTCACTGCTGCCACAGGCTCTTCCCTAGTTGCATGGAGTGGGAGCTACTCTCTAGTTGAGGTTAGCAGGCTTGTTGCGGTAACTTCTCTTGTGGAACTCGAGCTCTAGGGTTCATGGGCTTCAGTAATTGTGGCACATGGGCTCAATAGTTGTGGCTCCGAGGCTTTAGAGCCCAGGCTCAATAGTTGTGGCTCATGGGCTTAGTTGCTCCATAACATGTGGGATCTTCCTGTGCCAGGGATCAAACTCATTTCTCCTGCACTGGCAGGCAAACTCTTTACCACTGAGCTGCCAGGAAAGCCCTATTTCTAACATTTTTAGCATTCATTTCTAACGTTCCCCACTGGCTATATATTAGAGAGTAAAATAAATTCAATGTGAAAGTAGAGAAATAATTAAATTAGAATGGTTTCTATCATACAGAATAATAACAATAGCAAAAACTGCTGCAGTGGTTTCCATCATATTCAGTATTTATTTTTACAAGCCAAAAAGGACAATTAATCCACAACTGTTATTCTAAACTAAATGCAAAATTCTTACCAGTGACTCCTAGTAGAACTACAGATACACCTCAGGATGAACAAGTTTAACATACAGAAGTTCTATTTTTACAGAAATGACCAAAATAAAATCAAGTTTGAAGTCGAAGGATTTCCATGTTGAGTGTTAGATGCCAGTATATCAGTATAGAGTGGTATTGTATAGTAAGGCTTCATTTTTAGATTCCCCATATAAAAAGGGTAAATACAATCTAAAGGAGGGAAAATGCAAACAATGGAAGTCCACAAACACTTGGCCTGATTTTAGAACTTTAATGATGCAATTCCAGTCTTTTTTGTTTGTCTGTTTAGTTTTGGCCTCTTTTATTGTTATTTTTTTTTAACTATTTATTTTCACCCATGTTTATTCTTTGGCCTGTATGAGAGACCCATTGCAGTGGCCTCTCTCACTGCAGAGCACTGGCGCTGCTAGCATGCGCTCCAGAGCTCTGGCTGGTAATTGAACACACCAGTCCAGCCGCTCCAAGGCACGTGGGATCCTCCCAAGCCTGGGATCAAACCAGTAAAAAATTTTTTTCTTGTTTATTTGTTTTTGGCTATTCTGGGTTTTCACTGCTGCCACAGGCTCTTCCCTAGTTGCATGGAGTGGGAGCTACTCTCTAGTTGAGGTTAGCAGGCTTGTTGCGGTAACTTCTCTTGTGGAACTCGAGCTCTAGGGTTCATGGGCTTCAGTAATTGTGGCACATGGGCTCAATAGTTGTGGCTCCGAGGCTTTAGAGCCCAGGCTCAATAGTTGTGGCTCATGGGCTTAGTTGCTCCATAACATGTGGGATCTTCCTGTGCCAGGGATCAAACTCATTTCTCCTGCACTGGCAGGCAAACTCTTTACCACTGAGCTGCCAGGAAAGCCCTATTTCTAACATTTTTAGCATTCATTTCTAACGTTCCCCACTGGCTATATATTAGAGAGTAAAATAAATTCAATGTGAAAGTAGAGAAATAATTAAATTAGAATGGTTTCTATCATACAGAATAATAACAATAGCAAAAACTGCTGCAGTGGTTTCCATCATATTCAGTATTTATTTTTACAAGCCAAAAAGGACAATTAATCCACAACTGTTATTCTAAACTAAATGCAAAATTCTTACCAGTGACTCCTAGTAGAACTACAGATACACCTCAGGATGAACAAGTTTAACATACAGAAGTTCTATTTTTACAGAAATGACCAAAATAAAATCAAGTTTGAAGTCGAAGGATTTCCATGTTGAGTGTTAGATGCCAGTATATCAGTATAGAGTGGTATTGTATAGTAAGGCTTCATTTTTAGATTCCCCATATAAAAAGGGTAAATACAATCTAAAGGAGGGAAAATGCAAACAATGGAAGTCCACAAACACTTGGCCTGATTTTAGAACTTTAATGATGCAATTCCAGTCTTTTTTGTTTGTCTGTTTAGTTTTGGCCTCTTTTATTGTTTTTTTTTTTTTTTTAACTATTTATTTTCACCCATGTTTATTCTTTGGCCTGTATGAGAGACCCATTGCAGTGGCCTCTCTCACTGCAGAGCACTGGCGCTGCTAGCATGCGCTCCAGAGCTCTGGCTGGTAATTGAACACACCAGTCCAGCCGCTCCAAGGCACGTGGGATCCTCCCAAGCCTGGGATCAAACCAGTGCCCCCTGCACTGCAAGGCGGACTCTTCACCCATTGGACCACAAGGGAAGCCCAGTTCCAGTCTTTAATGTTTAGCCTTATGTTGACATCAGCTCTTCAGTCTTACTGACCTTTCTCTTAAGGCTCTAGCTTTTATTCCTTTGTGTGTATACTCACATTGCTTCTGATGTCAGAAGCAGAGTTTCTTTCTCTGTATGAGTAACGTACCTGTTCATCCTTCCACATCCTCTTCATGTACAAATTCACCCAAGGGGCACCTTCTCTCCCCTTCCTTCATGGTTTATCTAATATTCTTTTACAGTAACAGTTTCTCTTGGGTGCTCATTTTCCTGCCCTGAGATATAGTTAATTATGTGCTCCGTCACTCAGTCACGGCCGACTCTCTGCAACCCCTGGTGGACTGTAGCGCATCAGGCTCCTCTGTCCACAGGATTTTCCAGGCAGGAATACTGGAGTCGGTTGACATTTCCTTCTCCAGTTGTTAACTGTGTATCCATTTAACCTACCATTGTTGACTATAAGTTAGCCCTTTGAAGATATGTATTATTTTTATCATTTTGTTGTCTTTCCTCTCAGCATGAACAATCCCTCACACGTAGCAGGCACTCAGTAAAAGTCTGAGGATAAAGGCATGAATAAGGAGATCATAATAAAACAGTGACAGTTATGAAGTGTGCTTCTGGCATAGTGCAGTATCCAGCATGCTCATCGTCTTTGCAAAAAAGAATAAGAAAATCTAGATTTTAAAAGGGTTTATTAGTAAGGCTTCATTTAGATCCCCCATATAAAAAGGGAAAATACAATCTAAAGGAGGGAAAATGCAAACAATGGAAGTCCACAAACACTTGGCCTGATTTTAGAACTTTAATGATGCAATTCCAGTCTTTTTTGTTTGTCTGTTTAGTTTTGGCCTCTTTTATTGTTTTTTTTTTTTTTTTAACTATTTATTTTCACCCATGTTTATTCTTTGGCCTGTATGAGAGACCCATTGCAGTGGCCTCTCTCACTGCAGAGCACTGGCGCTGCTAGCATGCGCTCCAGAGCTCTGGCTGGTAATTGAACACACCAGTCCAGCCGCTCCAAGGCACGTGGGATCCTCCCAAGCCTGGGATCAAACCAGTGCCCCCTGCACTGCAAGGCGGACTCTTCACCCATTGGACCACAAGGGAAGCCCAGTTCCAGTCTTTAATGTTTAGCCTTATGTTGACATCAGCTCTTCAGTCTTACTGACCTTTCTCTTAAGGCTCTAGCTTTTATTCCTTTGTGTGTATACTCACATTGCTTCTGATGTCAGAAGCAGAGTTTCTTTCTCTGTATGAGTAACGTACCTGTTCATCCTTCCACATCCTCTTCATGTACAAATTCACCCAAGGGGCACCTTCTCTCCCCTTCCTTCATGGTTTATCTAATATTCTTTTACAGTAACAGTTTCTCTTGGGTGCTCATTTTCCTGCCCTGAGATATAGTTAATTATGTGCTCCGTCACTCAGTCACGGCCGACTCTCTGCAACCCCTGGTGGACTGTAGCGCATCAGGCTCCTCTGTCCACAGGATTTTCCAGGCAGGAATACTGGAGTCGGTTGACATTTCCTTCTCCAGTTGTTAACTGTGTATCCATTTAACCTACCATTGTTGACTATAAGTTAGCCCTTTGAAGATATGTATTATTTTTATCATTTTGTTGTCTTTCCTCTCAGCATGAACAATCCCTCACACGTAGCAGGCACTCAGTAAAAGTCTGAGGATAAAGGCATGAATAAGGGAGATCATAATAAAACAGTGACAGTTATGAAGTGTGCTTCTGGCATAGTGCAGTATCCAGCATGCTCATCGTCTTTGACAAAAATGACCAAGAAGTCACTTTTTCCCCCAGTGGAAATAAAGCTATTTCTTTCAGAAACCGGTGGAGTTGACTTCAGAGGAGTTTGTTTTATGACACATGTGTATTCTAGCTAGAAAAGAATTAGTTGGTGGGTTGGTTTACCGATTTGATGAATGAGAATCATTGTTTTATATGTACAAATGCTATACAAAGTCTAAAAGAATGGGGGAAAACAGGCAAGGAAGGATAGTAAAAGCATTCATTAGATAGGATTTGAAGATTAGGCAAATCCATACCCATCTAATATGTCCCCAAAGAATAGTGTCAAATTAATTGTAAAATCTTATTGAAAGGTATGAAGATGGGAGAAATGACTATTATCTGGGGATGGCAAAAATAAGAAACTTGTAAATTAGGCTTCTGAGACTTTCTGTTAATATAGTTTGAATAAATGATATGTGGCAGTTAATACTGGGATGCCCGGGTGGCTCAGCAGTGAAGAATCTGCCTGTGATACAAGAGATGGGGATTCAGTCAGTCCCTGGGTCAGGAAGATCCCATGGAAGAGAGCATGGAAGCCCACTCCAGTATCCTTGCCTAGAGAATCCCATGGACAGAGGAGCCTGATGGGCTACAGTCCATGGGGTCGCAAAGTCAGATACGACTGAAGCAACTTGGCAGGCAGGCAGGCAGCACTTCATAATGACGTTATATTTGAAGGCAAGTATATATTTCCAGGACACTAAGAATTAGCCAACTAAATTTTACTATTTCTGTTTATCATGGAGCATGAATGCACCTTCCGTGGTGCGCCTGTCATGTGCAGAGACTTAGTCTCCGTCTGGCATGTTGGGGATTCAGCTGGCTTGCTTTGAAAAGTTGTGAATAAGAACTTGGTTCCATGTTACACTGACTCATAGTAAGCACTTGTCCTTATCCAAAACTTATTTTTGGTATTAAAACAAGTAATACCAAAGTCCTCCTAAAATATATATGAGAGATAATATAGAATGGTGGTTAAAACTTAGCTCTGATTCAGACAAAACTGGATTGAATCCTAGTTTGGCTAATTCCTAGCAATATAAACTTGGGAAGTAAAAATCACTTTCTTTATGAATATACTGGAGGTAATAATAATAGTAATCTTGCAAAGTTACTATCAAAAATCAATGGGAGGGGCTTCCCTGGTGTTCCAGTGGATAAGGAGACAACCTTGCAGTGCAGGGGGTATGGTTGGATCCCTGGCCCGGGAAGATCCCACATGCCACGGAGCGACTGGACCGATGTGTCCAACTACTGAGCCAGAGTTCTGGAGTGCATGCGCCCTGAGCCGATGCTCTGCAGTGACAGAGGTCACTGCGATGGGAGGCCCACACAGGCCAAAGAACAAAGATAAATAAATGAATGACCAATAGAAGTGGCCAAAGAAAAAAGTAGCATAAAAAAAAAATCAATGGGATTATATCCTACAGCTTTTACCACCATTCCTGGCACATGACAAGAGGTTGATATATAATAGAGGATAAAGGAAAACAGAGGAGATGAAAAATAAATGTATAAAATCCTCACTTTTATCTCTTTAGATCTGCATATTTCATAACAACTTTCTTATAATACTTTGCTAGAGGGCAATTCCGAATAAGGTAGATCCTTCTTATGCTTTGTATAATACAAAATAATTTATGAAATACAAAAATATTATAATTTTAAAAGTAATATAGTAGAGATTCTGGAAAAATTTTATGAGGTGTATTTCATAGTTTGACCTTTAATGATCTTGGAATTTCAATTATTTGATTCCTTAAATTGCCTTCATTTATTCAGCAAATATTTTTGAATGCCTTCTATGTGCCAGCTGTTTTTCGATCGCTAGGTTGTGTCTGAGTCTTTGTGACCCCATGAACTGGAGCATGCCAGGCTTCCCTGTCCTTCATCATCTCCTGAAGTTAGCCCAAACTCATGTCCATTGAGTCAGTAATGCTATCAAACCATCTCACCCTCTGCTGCCCACTTCTCTTTTTGCCTTCAATTTTCCCCAGCATCAGGGTCTTTTCCAATGAGTTAGCTCTTTGCATCAGGTGGCCAAAGTATTGGAGCTTCAGTTTCAGCCTCAGCCCTTCCAATGAATATTCAGGGTTTGATTTCCTTTAGGATTGACTTGTTTGATCTCCTTGCTGCCCAAGGGATTCTCAAAAGTCTTCTCCAACACCACAGTTCAAAAGCATCAGTTCTTTGACCCTCAGTCTTCTTTATGGTCCAACTCTCAACATCTGTACATGACTACTGGGGAAAGCATAACTTTGACTATGCAAATGTTTGTCAGCAAAGTGATGTCTCAGTTTTTTAATATGCTGTCTAGGTTTGTCATAGCTTTCCTTTCAAGGAACAAGTATCTTTAGATTTCGTGACTGTAGTCACCATCTACAGTGATTTTGGTGTCCAAGAAAAGAAAATCTGTCACTGCTCCCACTTCCCCCTTCTGTATGCCATGAAGTGATAGGACCAGATGCCATGATCTTAATTTTTTTCCTTTTGGGTATCAAGCCAGCTTTTACCACCATTCCTGGCACATGACAAGAGGTTGAAAAAAGAGGATAAAGGAAAACAGAGGAGATGAAAAATAAATGTATAAAATCCTCACTTTTATCTCTTTAGATCTGCATATTTCATAACAACTTTCTTATAATACTTTGCTAGAGGGCAATTCCGAATAAGGTAGATCCTTCTTATGCTTTGTATAATACAAAATAATTTATGAAATACAAAAATATTATAATTTTAAAAGTAATATAGTAGAGATTCTGGAAAAATTTTATGAGGTGTATTTCATAGTTTGACCTTTAATGATCTTGGAATTTCAATTATTTGATTCCTTAAATTGCCTTCATTTATTCAGCAAATATTTTTGAATGCCTTCTATGTGCCAGCTGTTTTTCGATCGCTAGGTTGTGTCTGAGTCTTTGTGACCCCATGAACTGGAGCATGCCAGGCTTCCCTGTCCTTCATCATCTCCTGAAGTTAGCCCAAACTCATGTCCATTGAGTCAGTAATGCTATCAAACCATCTCACCCTCTGCTGCCCACTTCTCTTTTTGCCTTCAATTTTCCCCAGCATCAGGGTCTTTTCCAATGAGTTAGCTCTTTGCATCAGGTGGCCAAAGTATTGGAGCTTCAGTTTCAGCCTCAGCCCTTCCAATGAATATTCAGGGTTTGATTTCCTTTAGGATTGACTTGTTTGATCTCCTTGCTGCCCAAGGGATTCTCAAAAGTCTTCTCCAACACCACAGTTCAAAAGCATCAGTTCTTTGACCCTCAGTCTTCTTTATGGTCCAACTCTCAACATCTGTACATGACTACTGGGGAAAGCATAACTTTGACTATGCAAATGTTTGTCAGCAAAGTGATGTCTCAGTTTTTTAATATGCTGTCTAGGTTTGTCATAGCTTTCCTTTCAAGGAACAAGTATCTTTAGATTTCGTGACTGTAGTCACCATCTACAGTGATTTTGGTGTCCAAGAAAAGAAAATCTGTCACTGCTCCCACTTCCCCCTTCTGTATGCCATGAAGTGATAGGACCAGATGCCATGATCTTAATTTTTTTCCTTTTGGGTATCAAGCCAGCTTTTTCACTTTCCTCTTTCACCCTTAGCAAGAGGCTCATTTGTTCCTCTTCACTTTCTACCATTAGAATGATACCATCTGCATCTATATCTCAGATTCTATGCTAAAATACTGGATAACAAGACTTGACCCCTTCCGTCAAAGAGATATCAAAGTAAAGAGATGATTACAATGTACAGTAAAAGTGTAAAAAGTAATTTTAATATGTGGTTTGATAGTACTTCCCTTTAGTAAAATGTTTAGAATAAGTGAACTGAGGCCAGAAAAGACAAGTGACTCTTTACAACATTATGAAAGATAGAAAAATAGTCTCAGAAAAAAATCCACAATTTCTTGTTTTTTAATTAATTAATTTTTTTATTTTCAATTTTTTATTGGAAGATAAATCCTTTACAGTATTGTGCTGGTTTCTGCCATACATCAACATGAGTCAGCCCAAGGTGTACGTATGTCTCCTCCCTCTTGAACTTCCCTCCCCTCTCACTCCTGTGCCACCTCTCTGGATTGTCACAGGGCCTGTGTCGAGCTCCCTGTGTAACACAGCAAGTTCCCATTGGCTCTTTCTCTTAAGATATGTTTCCTTGCTCTTCTTTCAATTCATCCCACCCTCTCCCTCCCACACTGTGTCCACAAGTCTCTTCTATGTGTCTGCATCTCCATTGCTCCCCTGAAAATAAGTTCATCAGCACCATCTTTCTAGATTCCATATATATGTATTAGTATACAATAATTGTCTCTCTCTTTGTGACCTACTTAACTCTGTACAGTAGCTCTAAGGGATTCTCAAAAGTCTTCTCCAACACCACAGTTCAAAAGCATCAGTTCTTTGACCCTCAGTCTTCTTTATGGTCCAACTCTCAACATCTGTACATGACTACTGGGGAAAGCATAACTTTGACTATGCAAATGTTTGTCAGCAAAGTGATGTCTCAGTTTTTTAATATGCTGTCTAGGTTTGTCATAGCTTTCCTTTCAAGGAACAAGTATCTTTAGATTTCGTGACTGTAGTCACCATCTACAGTGATTTTGGTGTCCAAGAAAAGAAAATCTGTCACTGCTCCCACTTCCCCCTTCTGTATGCCATGAAGTGATAGGACCAGATGCCATGATCTTAATTTTTTTCCTTTTGGGTATCAAGCCAGCTTTTTCACTTTCCTCTTTCACCCTTAGCAAGAGGCTCATTTGTTCCTCTTCACTTTCTACCATTAGAATGATACCATCTGCATCTATATCTCAGATTCTATGCTAAAATACTGGATAACAAGACTTGACCCCTTCCGTCAAAGAGATATCAAAGTAAAGAGATGATTACAATGTACAGTAAAAGTGTAAAAAGTAATTTTAATATGTGGTTTGATAGTACTTCCCTTTAGTAAAATGTTTAGAATAAGTGAACTGAGGCCAGAAAAGACAAGTGACTCTTTACAACATTATGAAAGATAGAAAAATAGTCTCAGAAAAAAATCCACAATTTCTTGTTTTTTAATTAATTAATTTTTTTATTTTCAATTTTTTATTGGAAGATAAATCCTTTACAGTATTGTGCTGGTTTCTGCCATACATCAACATGAGTCAGCCCAAGGTGTACGTATGTCTCCTCCCTCTTGAACTTCCCTCCCCTCTCACTCCTGTGCCACCTCTCTGGATTGTCACAGGGCCTGTGTCGAGCTCCCTGTGTAACACAGCAAGTTCCCATTGGCTCTTTCTCTTAAGATATGTTTCCTTGCTCTTCTTTCAATTCATCCCACCCTCTCCCTCCCACACTGTGTCCACAAGTCTCTTCTATGTGTCTGCATCTCCATTGCTTCCCTGAAAATAAGTTCATCAGCACCATCTTTCTAGATTCCATATATATGCATTAGTATACAATAATTGTCTCTCTCTTTGTGACCTACTTAACTCTGTACAGTAGCTCTAGTCTCATCCATCTCAATAGGACTAACGCAAATGCATGTTTTTAAAGCTGAGTAACATTTCACTGTTATATACACCACAGTTTCCATATCAATTCATCTGTTGATGGACATCTAGATAATAAGCAAAATAATAGCATGTTATATGGATTTATTGTATATAATAATATAAAGTCCTTAACAGCTACAAAAGGAAGTTCGCTAATTGGATTTTAAGTGTACAAGAATGGAACTAATTATAGAAATGCCAAATAAGTGTGAAAGACTGTATTTTCCCTATTTTATAAATGACCAGGTTAAGGAGAAAGTAAATTAAGCTTTAGTGCAATTGCTAGAAATTGAAAGCAGTTAAATTCTAAAAATGGTTTTAATAAAAGCAACTCTTTAAAATGGAAAGTTAAATATTCTTGATTGATTTAAGGCTCATGTGGAATACAGTGAAATAGGCTGAATTCGACACTTTCAGTAATTTTTATAATTTAGGAGATACTATTTAATTTACTGGACTTCCCAGGTGGCAATACTGGTAAAGAACTACCTGACAATACAAGAAACGAAAGAGACTGGAGTTCGATCCCGGAGTGGGAAAATCTTCTGGAGGAGGGTAGGGCAACCCATGCTAGTATTCTTCCCTGGAGAATCCTGTTGACTGACAGAGGAGCCTGGTGGGCTACAGGTCATGGGGTTACAAAGAGTCAGACACGACTGAGTGAGTTAGCACACACACATTTAATTCCCATGAAATAAAATGGTTTCAATTTTAACTCTGATCAAATGTGTGTCTAAAACAAACTGTGCAGGGCATATTTATTATTATTTATAAAGACAGATAACATTTCTTCAAATAAAAAACTAGTCTTTCCATTGGTTAGATGATAAAGACCTTTTCTTAATCACACTAAGTATAATAAAGTGTTGCATGAACTTGGGGAAATTCAGTATCTGTGAGTAATATCAGTAAGTATGCTTTGGTAATCCTCTCAAAGCTTTGCCTTCTTTCTTTTTTCTTTCATCTAGTAACATCTAGTAACAAATTTATTTATACAAGTTTAACCCACCTCCATTCAAAATTCTTCACACTGTACATGTTAATATTTAAGTTATATAAATGATATATATGAACATATAGTGTGATATTAGCATATTTTCTGTATTTCACAGATATAATCTAATACATTCAAACAAGTCTACAGTTTTAGAGTAATGAAACTTTAAGTTTTTGTGGGAACATATACTTTTAAAAGAAAATTTATCTTTGAGAACTTCCAAATTTATGACCAAGATATTTATATTTTATACTAATTGGCTATGTAAAATATTATATTCTGCTTTAATCAGTAAAGCCTAGTATCTTAAAATAAGTTTTGGGGAAATTTTGTCTTCTCTCTTATACTGAATTCTGACTTTCCTATATAGCCTTATCAAATTTCTGACTCCACACAGGCTGTCTAATGTGTATACACATTTAAATATCTAAATGTTTAATTTAAGTGAATTCTTAAGATATTGAATGGATTTCCTACTGGGACATTTGTATTATTTAGAATCGTGTTCACTAGAAATGGATTGCAGCTCTGAACAGAATATGATACACACACACACACACACACACACACAATCATCAAAGAAAACTGCTTGGCAAAATACACTTTACCCATAAGTGTGAAGAGAAAAATTTCAAGTTCAAAATGCCCCCCAGAGTTCACTTATTCATTAGAATAAGACTGTCTAAATATTAATTGTAAAAAATTATTTTAAGGTAAAATTATGATATGTTATTCATTTTTGTTTACTTGTGAATTTTGTTTCTCACTGTTCTCTCT
Source organism: Tragulus kanchil (assembly GCA_022376925.1). Taxonomy (NCBI): domain Eukaryota; kingdom Metazoa; phylum Chordata; class Mammalia; order Artiodactyla; family Tragulidae; genus Tragulus; species Tragulus kanchil. The sequence continues at coordinate 60,893,773 of JAIOJX010000002.1, forward strand.
GAAACAAAATTTATAATACAAATAAAGCATGTCTTTTTGGCCATCAGCTTTACTTGATTGGGGTCTGTATCACGTGCTCCCGGGTTGAAACTGAGTAAGGTCATTTAACCATTCTTGTCTGCCCTCTTGCTGCAGTCTTACTCAAAGCAAGTGATGACTGAGCAATTGAGGTGGCTTAGAGCCTGCCAAAGTGGCACATCTGTATCTTTTGCTTTAAGAGCAAAGGCAAATGCATATAATGGATAGAAATTTTGATTGAGATTAATATTCTGTCCTGTTTAATAAAAGGTTAGTTTGAGACTCTATCTTTACTTAAATAGTAAAGCTCTTCTATTTTTAACAAAGTGAAGGACATTGTGATAAGTAGAGTTGATGTCTAATGATTTTTGTAGTACATTTCCATATAACAGAAACAGCATTCAACTGGACAGATTTTATAATTTTTTTTTTAAATTTATTTATTTATTTTGGGCGGGGGTCAGGTTGGGGAGGGAGGGGAGCAGGCGGGCCACTTCTATTGGTCTTTCGTTTCTCTATTTTCATCCGTCTTTGTTCTTTGGCTCCTGTGGGCCTCCCATCGCGGTGGCGTCTGTCGTTGTAGAGCGCCGGCTCTAGGTGCATGCGGTCCAGAGCTCTGGCTCGGTAATTGGACACATCAGTCCAGCCACTCTGCGGCACGTGGGATCTTCCCAGACCAGGGATCGAACCGGCGCCCCCCCTTGCACTGCAAGGCGGTGTCCTTACCCACTGGACCACCAGGGGAAGCCCTCAACTGGATAGGTTTTAACAACTCCATCTGGCTGATGGTGCTCTGTGAGACCTGGGGCAGGTGTGTCATTCCTCAGTTTTCTCAGTCATATGGAGCACAGATGAGATGATCTTCAAATGTCTCTTTACGGAACTCAGATTTTTATCATAATTCTAACTTCTAAGTAACATTAAATGTTAATGAATTAAACATTTAACATTTATTCTAAACTCCAAAGAATATGAGCTAGATCAGAATGTATAACTTTGAAAAATGAATGCTTAGTATTTTTTGCTTTCACCCAGTAATATATAATTGTATGTATTATAGTAATATATATTATAATTTGAATTAGCCATTTAACTGATCATGTTAGTTATTGATAATTTCTTGGAAACGTATCTAGTAACTTTTCCATTTATTTCTTCCCCCGTTTTCTGATTCTGATATGGGTTTATAGACTGTGATCTTCATGAGAGTGAAGACAATGTGTTAGTCATTTCTGTATCCATCAACCAAAGATAGTAATTCATTCTGATTTTTGCTTTAAGAGCAAAGGCAAATGCATATAATGGATAGAAATTTTGATTGAGATTAATATTCTGTCCTGTTTAATAAAAGGTTAGTTTGAGACTCTATCTTTACTTAAATAGTAAAGCTCTTCTATTTTTAACAAAGTGAAGGACATTGTGATAAGTAGAGTTGATGTCTAATGATTTTTGTAGTACATTTCCATATAACAGAAACAGCATTCAACTGGACAGATTTTATAATTTTTTTTTTAAATTTATTTATTTATTTTGGGCGGGGGTCAGGTTGGGGAGGGAGGGGAGCAGGCGGGCCACTTCTATTGGTCTTTCGTTTCTCTATTTTCATCCGTCTTTGTTCTTTGGCTCCTGTGGGCCTCCCATCGCGGTGGCGTCTGTCGTTGTAGAGCGCCGGCTCTAGGTGCATGCGGTCCAGAGCTCTGGCTCGGTAATTGGACACATCAGTCCAGCCACTCTGCGGCACGTGGGATCTTCCCAGACCAGGGATCGAACCGGCGCCCCCCCTTGCACTGCAAGGCGGTGTCCTTACCCACTGGACCACCAGGGGAAGCCCTCAACTGGATAGGTTTTAACAACTCCATCTGGCTGATGGTGCTCTGTGAGACCTGGGGCAGGTGTGTCATTCCTCAGTTTTCTCAGTCATATGGAGCACAGATGAGATGATCTTCAAATGTCTCTTTACGGAACTCAGATTTTTATCATAATTCTAACTTCTAAGTAACATTAAATGTTAATGAATTAAACATTTAACATTTATTCTAAACTCCAAAGAATATGAGCTAGATCAGAATGTATAACTTTGAAAAATGAATGCTTAGTATTTTTTGCTTTCACCCAGTAATATATAATTGTATGTATTATAGTAATATATATTATAATTTGAATTAGCCATTTAACTGATCATGTTAGTTATTGATAATTTCTTGGAAACGTATCTAGTAACTTTTCCATTTATTTCTTCCCCCGTTTTCTGATTCTGATATGGGTTTATAGACTGTGATCTTCATGAGAGTGAAGACAATGTGTTAGTCATTTCTGTATCCATCAACCAAAGATAGTAATTCATTCTCATTTAGAATAGTGTATTGCCTTAGATTAAATAAATATCTCATTAACTAAAAAAGTTAAAGGGTATACTTACTTACTTTCTTGGTTCATTTTATAGCACAAACTGTATAATCAAATTATGCACTGATTTTTTTTTTAATTTTTAAAATTTATTTATTTATTGGGCGGGGGTCGGGTTGGGGAGGGAGGGGAGCGGGCGGGCCACTTCTATTGGTCTTTCATTCCTCTATCTTCATCCGTCTTTGTTCTTTGGCTCCTGTGGGCCTCGCATTGCGGTGGCCTCTGTCGTCGCAGAGCGCTGGCTCTGGGCGCATGCGCTCCAGAGCTCCGGCTCGGTAATTGGACACATCAGCCCAGCCGCTCCACGGCACGTGGGATCCTCCCAGGCCAGGGCTAGAACTGGCGCCCCTTGCACTGCAAGGCGGTGTCCTTACCCACTGGACCACCAGGGGAAGCCCTGCACTGATTTTTACTTAAAGTTTTTTAAACAAGTTTTTCTGGAAAAAAAACCATTGAGATATTAGTCTTACATTAGGCAGCAACAGTACTGTACTACTAAAATACAAAAAGGAAGAAGAGTAAAAAAGGAAAATATTGAAAACTATCCCATTTTAAAGTGTCAACATAATTAATTCCATTGAACTGTGGGTAAAGTATTGCTGCATATAGGTATGTAAAATATCCAGTCCTTTCCTTCTAATCATTGAAGTATAGAAAGAAGTGAACATGTAGATTAATTAAATGGCCTCTTTTCTTATCAGCATTTGCCAGTGCTCTGGACTGGTTAGTTGATGAACTGTTTAACTTCCTTCCTTCTTGCTTTCTTTCTTCCTAATCCTCTCCTCTCCTTCTCTCTTTCCCTCCCTTTTTATCTCTAAACGTTTTTGTTAGTTGCTAAGCTTGGCAATTGTGATAATTCCTGGAGAGATACTGAGATGTATGAAAACATTTCTTATTTTTAGGAGGTCAAAGGACATAGACACTGAAATAATTACAACACAATATTATAACTGCTATTATGAAGATATATTCAATATATCAGAGTTATAGTGAATATTATAATGTTACACATATTAATCAGTGATTCCAGAGTTTCCTTATAAGCAAGTGTAAAGGGAATAGTCTTTTGAGATACCAGTTAAGTTCTGAAACACAAATACCCATTCCCAATTTTACCATATTTCACTGTATGATTTATTACATCAGAGTATTGCTATTCCAATTAACTTGAAAATAGAGTTATTTTGGTTTGGTTTTAATAAGGAGCTGGACTATTTAGAATAGCTAGGATATGGAAGCAACCTAGATGTCCGTCGACAGATGAATGGATAAGGAAGTTGTGGTACATATACACAATGGAATATTACTTAGTCATAAAAGGAAATACATTGAATCAGTTCTAAGGGAGTGGATAAACCTAGAGCCTATTAGACTGATTGAAATAAGTCAGAAAGAGAAAAATGTATATTAATGCATCTATATGGAATCTAGAAAGATGGCACTGATGATCCTATTTGCAAGGCAGCAAAGCAGACACAGACATACAGAACAGACTTAGGGTCAAACCTGGGGAGGGAGAGGGTGGGATGTGAGTAATACTGAAGCATGTACATCACCATAGGAAAAACAGATGGCCAGTGGGAAATTGCCGTAAGATACAAAGCCAGTGCTCTGTGACACCCTAGAGGGGTGAGATGGGGAGGAAGGTGGGAAAGAGGTTTAGGAGGGCAGGGACATATGTATACCTATGGCTGATTCATGGTGATGTATGGCAGAAACCATGACAGTATTGTAAAGCAATTATCCTCCCACTAATGAAGTCATATTTTAAAGGAAGAAAGAAAATAAATGACGTGCTGGACTGGAGAGATAACACAAATGGACAAAAAAGGGAAAAATCCAAGACTGCTACAAAAAATGAGTGAATTAGGTTTGCACGATTGATTGAATTACTTCATTTATTTCTTTAACAAATATTTTTGTTCTTTAGTCAGTAAGTCATGTCCCACTCTTTTATGACCCCATGGACAATAGCCCACCAGACTCCTCTGTCCATGGAATTCCTCAGGCAAGAATACTGGAGTGGGTAGCCATTCCCTTCTCTATTCTGTATGTGAACTAAAAGGCAAAATTCCCACCATCATGAAGTGTGTATTTCAACTGAGGAGATTGACAATGAAATGTTAATGAATATAGAAATATTAAAAATATTACAGAAATACTAATATTAATAAATATTAAAGAAATATATAAATATGAGTGTGAGAAGAGGAGAGGAGGGCAATACTGTGTGCTCGAGTTGAAGGAGATAGAAAGGTTGCCTCACTGCCCGGAGAGCAAGTGAGGACTCCAGTCCAGAAAGGAACTGCAGGGCTAAGGATTCCAAGCTGTATGTGGTGACTGAAATTAACAGGGATGAAGGGAGCAGATAGTGAGATTAGTCTTGACAGTGGGGGTGAGACTGTGTTTGCTGGAATTGGGGTTTCCAGCCAGGAGCATACAGAGATCTGGCCCAATTCTCCTAAACCTGTGTAATGGAGGGGTGATCCTAAACACCAACGTAGGGATCAAAGGGAAAGGAAGAAGTGGAAAACCTCAGTATTCCCATATTCGGTAACTACGACTGTTGAAAGCAAAGTTGGGAGATTTAAAGAGTTAGTATTTTTAAGCAGATAAAGAGTAAAAGGTTTTAAAATTTTTGAAAGTAAGGCATGAATTTGGCTTGAAGTTAATTGGAGAGTGGATTTGCATATTTCTGTTTAGATTCACAAGTATAATCTAACAAAAGGAAACAATACAGTTATTGTCTCTGAAATAAATATTAGCTTCATGTTTTTAAAGCTATGGCAATAAAAATAAGACATTAATGATACCACTTTAAGATTACTTCAAACTGTTTCCTCTCAGGACATTTAAATTTCCTATTATCCTATATATGTCCTGAATAGTGTCCTTGATGATCAAAAAGTTACTTTTCCTTTCAGGATGCCAAGAAACATGAATCTAAAGAAAGTTTCATGTACTGTTGAATAAAAAAAATATGATTTATCAAATGGCACTGTATTTTGATATCTTAATTTTCAGTTTGCAAAGTCCTTTGCATTGTTGTCATGTTATTTTTGTATAGTTATCTCATAAAACTTTCAGTAAATTAGAGTGAATTAGAATGACATTTTTAAGCAAAGAAAATACTGTATTTTAATACGGCAGTGACTAGATTTTTGCCATCTGGAAAAAATACATTTAATTACCTTTTATAAAATGTTTATTTTATAATCCTAACCTTCATTCAATTGTGTTTATTTTTCAAAATTTTTACTTATTCGTATTTATTCATTCATTTATCTACTATTACTTATTTTTGGCTCTGCTGGGTCTTTGTGGCTGTGCGTGGGCTTTCTCAAGTTGTGGCGAACAGCAGCGACTCTTGGTGGCGGTGCACAGACTTCTCATCTCACTGGCTTCTCTTGTTGCAGAGCACAGGGTGTAGGTGCATGGGCTTCAGCAGCTGCAGCACATGGGCTCAGTAGTTGCAGCTCGCTGGCTCTAGAGCTCAGCCTCACTAGCTGGCTTAGTTGCCAAGCAGCACATGAGGATTTCCCAGAACAGGGATTGAACCCTGGCCCCTGTGTTGGCAGGTGGTTCATAACCACTAGGCCACTAGGGAAGCCCCTGTCTGTTTCTTGGTTTTACTTATTGTAGGATTATAAGAAAGGAAGGGGCCCTATGATGTTTCAATAACTCTGAAAAGATTTTATTTTAATTGTTGTAAGCAATAATTTTGAAAAATCTCAGTCACAGACAAAATCATTTCTGACCTTCCATTTAGTATGAAATGGTCCATATCATTCTACTTAGGCAACATTCCTCCTATTTAAAAAATAAAAACTTATAAGAATAAAATTTTACTCTAAGCTGTAAAATAATGCTTATGAATTGAAGAGTATGACAGGTATTATTTACACAAAGTTTCTTATTATGGGAACGAAAGGAGATAGTAAACTGGCATAATAGTAGTTGATTTCTTAAAAAAATAACATATCTGATACACAAACTAGATCTTTCTGTTATTTCTTAAATACATTTCATGTAGAAATGGGATATAGAGAAATGTAAGACATTGGTAGATTACCAAAAGAGAAATTGCAAATGATGGTTAACTTGTAATTTTTTTAACCAATTTTAACATATAGGTCTGAAGTTGCTTTACAGTGATTTGAATTTATCAAAATATAAATGGTAAAATGTTTAAAGCCTTCTATGGTCAAAAATTATTTTAACACCAGAGAAATAAGAGAATAATAAGGTCAACAATTTAATAAGACACAGAATACATAAGGTAAAGGTAGCTAAATTTCAAATAAAATGTTTATGCATAAGTATATGAAAAAAGTCCAAAATTGACATTCTTTTTTTTTAATTTTTATTTCACTTTTTACTTTTACAGAGTTTTGTTGTTTACAGATTTGTATGATCCCAGATTAGTCATGTTATCCCCCCCAGGCTGTTGCACAGCACCCCTGAAGGATCCCCTTTTCCCTTAGCACAATTACAATAGCTGGTTTTTTCACATATGATAGTATAGGTTTTCATGCTACTTCCTTGACACCTCCCACCCACTGTTCATTTCCCACAATGTTCATATGTCTATTTTTCGTGTCTGTTTTTCCATCACTTCACTGCATGTGTTATCGTTACCATCTTACTAGATTCCATATATATGTGTTAGTATACTGTACTTGTCTTTCTCTTTTTGACTTGATTCACTTTTTATGATAGGCTCTTATTAGGACTGATTCTCCTGCATTTCTTTTTACAGCTGAGTAGTATTCCATTGTATATATGTACCAGAGCTTTTTTATCCATCCATTCGTCGATGGACATCTAGGTTGCTTCCATGTTCTAGCTATTGCATAGAGTGCTGCAATGAACATTGGGGTACAAATGCCTCTTTCAATTTTGATTTCATCAGGGTATAAGCCTGAGTGGGATTTCTGGGTCATGTGGTGCTTCTACTTTTCGTTTTTAAAGGAATCTCCATGCTGTCTTCCATAGTGGCTGTATCAATTTACATTCCTACCAGCAATGCAAGAGTGTTCCCTTTTCTCCACACCCTCTCCAGCATTTATTGTCTGTCGATTTGTTGATGATGGCCATTCTGACGGGTGTGAGGTGATAGTTCATTGTAGTTTTGATTTGCATTTCTCTAACAATAAGTGACGTTGAGCATCATTTCATGTGTTTCTTGGCCATTTGTATACAAAGCTGACATTCTTTTTGTGTAGAGTTATCAACCAAATTGGGCCCATCCTGGTGGGTCAGGCATTAAATTATCCTACTGCAGTGAAGGAGATCTGGGTTCCAACCCTGGGTTATAAAGATCCCCTGGTAAGGAAATGGCATCCCACTCCAGTATTCTTTTCTGAGAAATCCTGTGGACAGAGGAGCTTGGCGGGCTACAGTCCATGGGGTCTCAAAGACTCAGACATGGCTTAGCAACTAAACCACCACCATCAACCAACTTAGGCCTGTACAGTCATACCAACTGCTATACCAAAAATACTGTTTTATTTTTCTCAAAATTTAAAATCAGCCAGTGTAAAAATATTTAATGATATATAATCACATCCACACATGAAGAAAACACTTTTTACCAAAACCATTCTTAAGTATATGCTAATTAGAATAACAGGAAGAAGCAGCTAACATGCCTCCAGGCATATGAAGAACTGATTAAAGTTAATGCAGATCATACTTTAGTTAGATGTCTCCAAAATTGTGAATAACTGAAACTGAAGAAATCCAGTAATCCATAATCCAGTCTGCTTGCTGACAGGCTTATGAATTGAACCATAAAATTCTATCTAAGCTAAAAGGCAAAACTACCTAAATAAGAAATTTTATGAGGTCACTTTCTAGTAGCCTACACCAGAGTTTGTCATGTTTTTTTTTTTTTTTTTTTTTATGATCACTTGCAGTAGAATCACCGGAGAAACTTTCAAATGCAAATTTCTGACCCTCCTCCCAGAAATAGTATATTAGAATCCCTGAGTCTAGGCTGCAGACTGTATTCCTGAAAAGCTCTTTCATGTTTTTTTGGCAAACACTAAAATTTAAGAACTACTCTTCTAATTCCTATGGAAATTGTGTACTTCTTAAGCTTTTCCAACTGAACAATATTTATAGTTCAAGAACAAAATTTACTGCTTGACTCGTTGCTCAGTTCGCTTGAGGAATCGTCAGGTTTCTGACATTATCCCCAAAAGCTTTTCTAAAACAGTAGCAGATTTGTCCAGCGTTCAGGAAAAGAAATTGAAAAGATTACAAACGTTACAGTCCGCATTCTGTGATTTGCCAGCTCACCCCATGGAGAACAAGGAGCACTTTCACTTACTGGTCGTGTCTATAAATGCTTTGTCACTGAATATGAAAACCAAGCAGTGACAGGAAAAGAGATTGGATGAAAGAGAGCTAGTAGCAAGTAACTGCAGGTGCAGTGTAGAGGCACGGAAGCGAGCAGGCACCCTGTGGAGGCAGTGGAAATGGTCAGCAGCAGAGAGAAGACTGAAATCCAAACAATCCGTATAATTGATTTGTGCTCGCCTGTATAAAGGACCACGTTATGTACATACATAAATCAAGACCTGGAGACCAATCACCTCTGAATGGCTAAAGCTGGAAAGAAAGTAAGTTTGTTTGTGGAAGTCTTAAATACTTTTAAATGACAATCAAGACCTGGTCTATGACAATAGACTCAGAGATGTGTATTTTAAAAAGGCAAGCTTTATCACTTCAGAGGGGCAGCAAAGCTCTAGGGTTATCCTGCCTTTGAGCCCTGATTCCTCATCTTCCTTAAGGTTTATGACTTCTTACTTTTCTTTAATTGGGATAATACTAGTACTTACATCATAGATTCTTTAAGCAGTTTAAATTAGTTGATATACACAGAACACTTATAAGAGTGCCCAGCACAGAAGTGGTTTTTTGTTATCATTATGATTATTCAAACTAAGACACAAGATTAGATGACTTAAATAAAATGTCAGCAATCAAAGCTCTTGATGTGGCCTTGCAGATAATGCATCTATTAACACAGGAAATCTCCCAAACAATCTTAGAGAACTAATAAAGACTAATGTCTTTAATTATAGTACATAATTATCCAACTTCCACCCTGATAGCAAGTCAGGTGTCTCCAGTTTGAAAACAAATAAGAATGTACTCTTTTTTCTTAAATGTATATTACTCTTGGAGTCAGAAAAATTTTAATCCTAGACCTTCCAAAATGCCACAGATTCAACCATTTAAAAATGTAAGCAGAATATTTTATTTCTATGAGCAAAAGCATTCACTGTTCCAAAATCAAATGAATGACTGTTGATCTTGAGGGACTGTTCCAACGTTGTGAGAAGTAAAATTTTAAAAGTTCATCTTGGCTGGCCTTTGTATTAAAAAGTTTCTTTCCCTCAGAAGCAAAGTTTAGTGTTCCTGTGTTTAAAATTAAAAGGTAGACTAGTGAAGTTTATTTCAATGCTTGAAAATCTTCCTAATTAAAACCAACTTCTAGGGAGTTCCTTGCTTGTCCAGTGTTTAAGACTTGGCATGTTCACTGCTGTGGCCCAATTTCAATCCCTGGTCAGGGAACTAACATCCTACAAGGTGTATGGCACACTCAAAAAAAAACCAATTCTGTTTACTCCTGAACCACTAGGTTCAGAGACTCCTTCCTACCTAGTAGGGGGAAATTGGAATTTTGGTCAATTTTTTATTATTTTTCTTAGGTATTAACTGTAACTGATAAAATGCAAGTCCACTCTAGCTTTTACTTACTGAAAAGTAATAGAAACATGGAAGCTGAGAAATTACTGTCAAAATGTAGAATAAAAGATTTTTATTTACCAAACCAAGAAAAAGTAAGCTAGTGCATAATTGGAAAATAATCTTTGACTAACCTTTCTACTTTTTTGCAGCTTCAGTGAAACATACTTTCCAAACTCACTTGTGGGTATCAAAACTCTTCAAGGGCTAGTTAGCAGATAGTGACAATGAAGTCTAGTGATGGATATAAACTGATTTTAGAAGAACCTATGAGACTTTATTGGTGGGAACATCAGACCTACAATAGAGTGCTCAGCAAATGGTCTCTAGAACTGGGTAAACCTAGGTTTAAATCAAAACTACTCATCAGCTTGTCAGTGTGAACAAGTTACTTCCTAAACTCATAACAAAAAAGCAAGTCAGGTGTCTCCAGTTTGAAAACAAATAAGAATGTACTCTTTTTTCTTAAATGTATATTACTCTTGGAGTCAGAAAAATTTTAATCCTAGACCTTCCAAAATGCCACAGATTCAACCATTTAAAAATGTAAGCAGAATATTTTATTTCTATGAGCAAAAGCATTCACTGTTCCAAAATCAAATGAATGACTGTTGATCTTGAGGGACTGTTCCAACGTTGTGAGAAGTAAAATTTTAAAAGTTCATCTTGGCTGGCCTTTGTATTAAAAAGTTTCTTTCCCTCAGAAGCAAAGTTTAGTGTTCCTGTGTTTAAAATTAAAAGGTAGACTAGTGAAGTTTATTTCAATGCTTGAAAATCTTCCTAATTAAAACCAACTTCTAGGGAGTTCCTTGCTTGTCCAGTGTTTAAGACTTGGCATGTTCACTGCTGTGGCCCAATTTCAATCCCTGGTCAGGGAACTAACATCCTACAAGGTGTATGGCACACTCAAAAAAAAACCAATTCTGTTTACTCCTGAACCACTAGGTTCAGAGACTCCTTCCTACCTAGTAGGGGGAAATTGGAATTTTGGTCAATTTTTTATTATTTTTCTTAGGTATTAACTGTAACTGATAAAATGCAAGTCCACTCTAGCTTTTACTTACTGAAAAGTAATAGAAACATGGAAGCTGAGAAATTACTGTCAAAATGTAGAATAAAAGATTTTTATTTACCAAACCAAGAAAAAGTAAGCTAGTGCATAATTGGAAAATAATCTTTGACTAACCTTTCTACTTTTTTGCAGCTTCAGTGAAACATACTTTCCAAACTCACTTGTGGGTATCAAAACTCTTCAAGGGCTAGTTAGCAGATAGTGACAATGAAGTCTAGTGATGGATATAAACTGATTTTAGAAGAACCTATGAGACTTTATTGGTGGGAACATCAGACCTACAATAGAGTGCTCAGCAAATGGTCTCTAGAACTGGGTAAACCTAGGTTTAAATCAAAACTACTCATCAGCTTGTCAGTGTGAACAAGTTACTTCCTAAATAAACAAGTTTCTTTATTAACAAAATGGGGATAATTACCAGGCTTCCCAGGTGGTGCTAGTGGTAAAGAACCCATCTTCCAGTGCAGAAGATGTAAGAGATGTGGGTTCTATCCCTGAGTTGGAAAGATCCCCTGGAAGAGGGCATGGCAACCCACTCGAGTATTCTTGCCTGGAGGATCCCATGGACAGAGTAGCATGGTGAGCTACACTTCTTAGGATCGCAAAGATTTAGCACACACAGCACATTTACCTTAAAGTTTGATATGAATGTGAAGTGAGAGAAAATATACATAAGGTGTGTGTAACACAGTGGCTAAAATGGAGTAAGCGTTCAATATGTTAGATAATGGTAGAAGCTGTTGTTTTTGAAGTAGTATGAGGATATTTTGAATGCAACTGAAAATCCAAAGCACTTGGATGACATTAGTGAAAATATAATTTTTTTTAAAGCAAGAAATATCCTTTGATAGCATTGCTTTCATCTTTGATTTTTTATAGCAACACTTCCTCCAGAGATAAGGGATTAAACACCAAGTACAAGTTTTCAAGTCTATTTTCATCATGGCCACTGTGAAGCTAGTGCCTATTCAGCTCTGAGTTCCAAATTATCTGTAACTCAGAATAATAAATGATGTTTATACTTATTATGCTAGTCATCAGGAGCAAGTTAAATTATTTCAGTGGCTTTTGTTAAAGGTGGGGAAATATGCGTTTAGTCACTAAATCATGTCCTACTCTTTTGTGACCCCATGGACTGTAGCCTGCCAGGCTCCTCTTTCCGTGGAACTCTCCAGGCAAGAATACTGGAGTGGGTACCCATTTCTTTCTCCAGGCGATATTCCCAGCCCAAGGATCGAAGCCAGGTCTCCTGCATTGCCAGCATATTTTTACCATGTGAGCCACCAGGGAAGCCCCATTGCTTAGGGTATATTTTGTCTTTATGCTTCACTTAGCATACTGGATTTTAGAACAAATGTGTTTTGTTTTCCTTTATAATTGACATAGTATTTACTCCACTGTCTTGTACATAGTATATATATAAATTAATTAACCTCTTTTTCTAAAGCATTTATTAGAAAGTTTTATTTTTTTATCATCAACAAATATTTATTGAGCACAAAAATGACTAATGAAAATTACTAGATACAGCTTAAACATTAGTATTTAATTACTCCTCTACTGCTCGGAGCATTCAGTCATATAATGAATGTATTGAATTCTCTTATTCAGTTAATTCTTTCTTTAGAGCTATTTGGCTTCCCTTGTTGCTCAGCTGATAAAAATTCACCTGCAATGCAGGAGACCCTGGTTTGATTCCTGGGTCAGGAAGATCTCCTGAAGAAGGGATAGGCTACACACTCCAATATTCTTGGGCTTCCCTGCTGGGTCAAATGATAAAGAATCCTCCCGCAAAGCATAAATCCTTTGGAGAAGGGAAAGGCAACCCATTCCAGTATTCTTGCCTGGAGAATTCCATGACTTTTCCAGGCTTGCAAAGACTTTTACTTTTTTTTTCTTTTTCCTTTCACTTTAGAGCTATTTACTGCCAGGTATCCGGTAGAAGGCTGCTGAAGCACACTGAAAAATAAACTGAGTTCCATTAGAGAACATAGCAATTGTGGTATAATTTATGTAATGGAGATACCATAAAACCCTGAAAAAACACTATAAGTGTCATCCAAAAGTCCATGATGTAGATGTAATATCACCATATTCCTAGGTTTATGAAATGATGGGCACCCTTGATTTTTCACTCAATTTGGTGAATAGTTATACTCATTACTGAAGCAGGGAAGACTGAAGAAGAAAAGCATTTGTGAAAAAATTAAGTTCTATTGTGATAAAAAATAAGTTCAAATTTGTGCTATTCTGTGTAACAAGTAGGTGAGTAGATAGATAATTCTGAAGTTCAGAAAAGTAGCTTAGGTAGCTAACTTATTTATAGATGATTGGTATATATATGTGTATACATATGAATGTGTGTATATATATATATGATTAAATCTTAGTGTATATTATTATTTTTAAGGTAAGATAATGTCTTCAGATGGCTCTGGTTTCTCTGTGAAGTATAAGCAAAAGTTATCTGCTGAGAGGAAGGAAAGCAAAAAGTGGGAGATTTGAGTAGCAGGAAGGACTGCTGTGGCTATTGTGGAGAGTAGGGAGTGGGTGTGTAGAGTTAACTTTTGAGGCTGATGACAGTGGATTATAGTAGAACCAATGTGTCCTCCTGAATTTTGGTTTTGCAACAATGCTCAAGTGTTGAGAGGTAGGCACAGAAGAAGCACATGGTAGGACACATCCAAAGATTTGGATGTCATATGAGGAGGCCTACTAAAACGTTGAGAGTATTTGCAAAAGAGTGATGACAATGATGGGCCAGAGTGTCTAAGTTAGATAAATGTTAAGTAAAGATGAGGAGGCTGATAATTGGAGGAAAAGTGAAAAAATCAAAATTCTTGCAATATTCAAAAATGGGTATATCTGATGAAATGAGCTAGACAAGAGATGGGAAAGCCTCTTTGCAACTTTCTGAATAAGGTGGGGTGTTATGTTCCCATTTTACATTATAGGGTGGCTGAGCCACAGACTATTTTGATGACTCAGGCACTGCGTGAATAGTTCACTGTATCTTGAATGTGAGTCTCCTGATAAACTCAGCTGACTTCCCAATAGATAATTGTTTGTCATACCATAAAACCCTGAAAAAACACTATAAGTGTCATCCAAAAGTCCATGATGTAGATGTAATATCACCATATTCCTAGGTTTATGAAATGATGGGCACCCTTGATTTTTCACTCAATTTGGTGAATAGTTATACTCATTACTGAAGCAGGGAAGACTGAAGAAGAAAAGCATTTGTGAAAAAATTAAGTTCTATTGTGATAAAAAATAAGTTCAAATTTGTGCTATTCTGTGTAACAAGTAGGTGAGTAGATAGATAATTCTGAAGTTCAGAAAAGTAGCTTAGGTAGCTAACTTATTTATAGATGATTGGTATATATATGTGTATACATATGAATGTGTGATATATATATATGATTAAATCTTAGTGTATATTATTATTTTTAAGGTAAGATAATGTCTTCAGATGGCTCTGGTTTCTCTGTGAAGTATAAGCAAAAGTTATCTGCTGAGAGGAAGGAAAGCAAAAAGTGGGAGATTTGAGTAGCAGGAAGGACTGCTGTGGCTATTGTGGAGAGTAGGGAGTGGGTGTGTAGAGTTAACTTTTGAGGCTGATGACAGTGGATTATAGTAGAACCAATGTGTCCTCCTGAATTTTGGTTTTGCAACAATGCTCAAGTGTTGAGAGGTAGGCACAGAAGAAGCACATGGTAGGACACATCCAAAGATTTGGATGTCATATGAGGAGGCCTACTAAAACGTTGAGAGTATTTGCAAAAGAGTGATGACAATGATGGGCCAGAGTGTCTAAGTTAGATAAATGTTAAGTAAAGATGAGGAGGCTGATAATTGGAGGAAAAGTGAAAAAATCAAAATTCTTGCAATATTCAAAAATGGGTATATCTGATGAAATGAGCTAGACAAGAGATGGGAAAGCCTCTTTGCAACTTTCTGAATAAGGTGGGGTGTTATGTTCCCATTTTACATTATAGGGTGGCTGAGCCACAGACTATTTTGATGACTCAGGCACTGCGTGAATAGTTCACTGTATCTTGAATGTGAGTCTCCTGATAAACTCAGCTGACTTCCCAATAGATAATTGTTTTTCTTACTAAATACAAAAATCATAGATATTCTTTGTTCAGGGTTTGGAATCATCACCCTTTGCAGAGTTGAAATACATATGTCCAAATAAGTATCAAAATAGAAAAATAGATTGTTCATTTTATAGCACGTGTCTGCTTCATCTTTGTACTATTTCTTTGTTAAATATTCTTTTACTGCTTTATAGTTTCACTTTCAATGCATTTATTTTGTTTTTAGTGTCATATTATAATTGTGATTTTTAGTAGCTTAAAGGGAAGACTGAAGGAGAAAAGCATTTGTGAAAAATGCTTAATATATTGTATATGCATTTACTTGCCTTTATAAGGTTTTTGCACTAGTTCATTTTATTGACAGCACAACAGTAATTAATATCAAAAGGAACCAATACTTTACATAGGAGAATACATTATATCAAGTATTTTTGCTGGAATCTTATCTACTCCATTTTAAAGCAGTTACCTAGAGTAGCAGCATCTAATAAAAATACAATAAAAAATAAATTTGTAAATATAAATATAAGTTTAAATATTTGCATAGACACTAAAATAAATAAGAGGAGCAGGTAAAGTTAATTTAAGAATATCTTTTATTTAATCCAATATGTCCAAAACATTCTTATATCCAATTTTAATGTATAAAAAAAGCTTAATACATTTTATTCTTTTGGGGAGTGTACTAAGACTACAAGGTTCTGGTCTCTTTTAGGATAACAATTGTTTTAACATTTAACAGTTGTATTTACCATAATTTTTTTCATTAAACCTTTTATATGTGCCTACTTGCAATATATATGGCATGATTGTATCTATATACATTTGACTTTAATGACTATTCAGTGCAATATAAAACACATACACATCTGCTTTTAATATGCTTCTCTTTGAATACTCTAAGAAATGTTAAGGTGAAAAGATACTTTGTATTTGCATTTGTATGTACATTTCATTATTCACTCACTCAAAGATAAGTTTGAGAAAAGTGGCAGGTTGTATTCATTAAAGAAAAAGAACTTACACTTGATAAATATCCATGAAAGCAGAAGTAGCCTATAAATATACTGCAGAAGTATGTTTGAGACACAACATTTACAACTTGCTTAAATTCTATTTACCTTTATTATTTCACTGTGTGAATATTTATTATCTAAGTTATTTTCTAGCCTTTTGCTTCTGCAAATTCATTAGAAAATGGAGTATAGTAGTTTCATAAAGTAGCTAACCACAGTGAAAGTAAGAATATCCTTAATTTTTGTTGCCAGTTTTCAATAAGCTTGATGAAATAATACTTTAATGTTTCATGTGAACACTTTTGCCACAAATGTGCCTAAGTTACAGTGCATCCTAAGGTATTATTTTAAAACCTGAGGGTTAACAGTGCACAAAGAGAGAAAGTTCTTGCCTCATGTAACTTCAGGTGGAAAGGTATATAATAAAAAGATGAGAAAATGAAAACTCAGAGCAGGTTAAGAAATATACTCAAGGTCATAATTACTAAATGATAGAAACAGGATAGAAACCTATGTCTGACTTTGAACCTAAACTTGCATTTCATTTCTTCATTTTGATCAGATTTTGTCGCCTTGAATAAATTACTAATATTGTTGAAGTACCTAAGAATCAAGTATAAAACTTTTTCTATGAGAGACCATGACCTAAGGTTAAGAAGATCTGTAAAGTAGAACTTATGCATTACCCCAGTGTGAAAATTAAGCCCATTTTAAATCTAATTTTCTTTTTTTTAAAATTTTTTTGGAGGGAGAGGGGCGGGTTGGGGAGGGAGGAGGGCTGGCAGGCCACTTCTATTGGTCTTTCATTTATTTATTTTCATCCATCTTTGTTCTTTGGCTCATGTGGACCTCCCTTCGCAGTGGCCTCTGTTGTCATGCGCTCCAGAGCTCCTGCTCAGTAATTGGACACATCGGTCCAGCCGCTCCGCAGCACGTGGGATCTTCCCAGGCCAGGGATCGAACCGGCGCCCCTTGCACTGCAAGGTGGTGTCCTTACCCACTGGGCCACCAGGGAAGCCCTATTATAAACTTTTTATAATTAACTTGGTCCCAAGAAACAGGAGACTTGCCATACCACACAGAGCCACGTGGGAAAGCAGCAGTGTAGATCAGGAGGCAGAAGGGGCAGAACCTTTATGGGGGTCTAAAAAGACAGAATAGGGCAGAGTAAATTTCAGATTGGCTAGTCTGAATGATTTCTACAGGCTGGTCTTCGGGTTATAGGGATGGTCTCCAATTACTGCCTGTCGGCCCCAGGATGATTTAGAGCAGGGAAATCTTGTTTTGGTGTCCCTGGGCCAAATAGAACAGGCTCTAGATTGAGCTAATTTGTATATCAAAGGCGTGCTCCAGGCTGAGCTCCTTACTATCTCTAGAATTGGCTTCCACCAGAAGGGGAAATGGCTTCCCAGCCAGGAAGGTTTTAAACTGGCAAAACATCGTAATATATTGAAAAGAAAAAATATAATCAATACACATATGCACACACAAACACTCTTTGGACGTTAATTGTTTAATACAAAAAATCTTTACCTGGAACTTTGTTGTTTATTTTTAAATATCTGCAGTCATTGGCCTGTAGGTATCTGCTATTGATGAACAAGCTCCTTCATCTTTTTTAATCTCTAAACCCAGAACCCAGAGCTTCACGGGTGGTTCAGAGGTAAAAGAGTCCACCTGCAATGCAGGAGACACGTGTTCAATCCCTGGGTGGGAAAGATCCCCTGGAGGAGGGCAACCCACTCCAGTATTCTTGCCTGGAGAATCTCATGGACAGAGGAGCCTGGCAAAGTACCTTCCATAGGGTCACAGAGTAGGGCACAAGTGCAGCAAATGAGCACTAGGCAACAGAACCCTGTTTTTCCTGTAAGCTCACAAAAAGGATTACAGCACTGTCTCAGAACGCACAATGTGTTCCTCTGCTTCCCTGACATTTTCACATCCTATGGCCCCATTTCTTGAGCCCTGTTCTCTCTTAGAAAGACTCTCCTTTCTGAGAAGAAAGCCTTTACTCAGCAGTAACTCACTAGGAGAATAATGTGAGAAAAATGATTCCTCAAATTCCAAGAACTTGTAGCATGGAAGTTACTTATGGTTCTCTACAAATCATTTTACCTTACTCCAACACATGCTGAGAAAGACAAAGGGCAAGAAACAACTTCTTTTTCCCAGTTATTGTCAGGCAAGTATAAGGAAAATATAGAGAATTTCATTAAGGCCTCCTCATTTCTGAATGTAAAGGAGTAATTTGTGGGTAATGTATATTTGACCTCCTGAAAAAAATTTTAGAATTGAGTTTTATTATTATTTTTTAATCCTTTGGGACTTTAGAAATTCTGGTAGATTCTTCTGTATGAATTTGAAGTATTAATTTTAATTAGATATATGAGTTGATAATAATTAAATTTCATCAGGATATATAAGCTTAAAGTATGTTCTCAATCTCTGAATGGTTGCACTGTAATTATACAAAGTAGAGTTTTTTTTTAAGTTTGGATTTTATTTGTAATCAAGTTTTTGAAAAAAAATCCAAGTATCCACTACTTTTCAAAATATGGAACTAATGTCTTTTGTACTTCAGAG
The DNA here is from genome assembly GCA_022376925.1 of Tragulus kanchil. Taxonomy (NCBI): domain Eukaryota; kingdom Metazoa; phylum Chordata; class Mammalia; order Artiodactyla; family Tragulidae; genus Tragulus; species Tragulus kanchil. The sequence continues at coordinate 60,912,732 of JAIOJX010000002.1, forward strand.
TCTGTGGCATTAATATTCTTAATTTATAGCCATTTATACTTTTTAAATATATTTTGAAAGTCAATATTTAATGATTTCTCTATGGGTTAAAGTTCTGGTCCAAGAATATTTTCATATGACAGTTTAGCTTTCAGTGCTTTTTACCAGCATAATGTGAATTTGTATATAATCATTTCAACAATGAAGAATATTCATCATTTGTTAAATTTCTCTACAAAACTTGATACATTGATGAAAAGCTGGGTGATTAACGAGAATAAATCAAGTTCTCAGTTTATTTTTTCCACAAAATTTTACCTGTTAGTGTTTCTTTGACCTTAGTAAGAATGGTGAAAAATATAAATTGATCCTTGAATAGGCCACCGAATGTCCCTTATAATAATTTATCATGGATCTTTTTTTTGCTGTCATTGAAAAGTGCTATGTAATCATGTGGTAAAATCAGAAAAAGCTGACATGAAAATGAATTTGGGGGAACTCTACTTCTGCCTAAAATATTATATATAGAAATAATGAGGTTAGCTGAAAAGTACAGGTGAAATAATAGAACAATTAAAGAAGATTATACACACAGTGAATTGATGGATTAGAGTTAAAAATTTTATTCTGGAAACTTGTGAAGAATGACATGATTTTGCTAAAAATATATATATATTAAAGAAAATTGTGGGGAACAATAGGCAAAGCTGAATTGAAAAGAACCATGAAAATTTGAAAGAGATTAATTTAAAAAAACACATTAACAGTGGTATTATGGTCATAAAAATTAGGATTTTAGAAGTGCCTAAACAATGATCTTTAATCTCATTTGCTAAGTTAGGAAAAGGAGGACCAATGAGTAAACGAAACATTTCCGGTAGACCACTAGCCATGTAGTTTCGGATCTAGAAATTGTGGTAAGACAGTATTAACAGATACACAGCTGAGTACCTTTAATAAAATTCCTCACAACATAAAAATTTAATGTTCTGAATCAAACACATGAGTTTTTAAATCCAAGTATCCACTACTTTTCAAAATATGGAACTAATGTCTTTTGTACTTCAGAGTCTGTGGCATTAATATTCTTAATTTATAGCCATTTATACTTTTTAAATATATTTTGAAAGTCAATATTTAATGATTTCTCTATGGGTTAAAGTTCTGGTCCAAGAATATTTTCATATGACAGTTTAGCTTTCAGTGCTTTTTACCAGCATAATGTGAATTTGTATATAATCATTTCAACAATGAAGAATATTCATCATTTGTTAAATTTCTCTACAAAACTTGATACATTGATGAAAAGCTGGGTGATTAACGAGAATAAATCAAGTTCTCAGTTTATTTTTTCCACAAAATTTTACCTGTTAGTGTTTCTTTGACCTTAGTAAGAATGGTGAAAAATATAAATTGATCCTTGAATAGGCCACCGAATGTCCCTTATAATAATTTATCATGGATCTTTTTTTTTTTGCTGTCATTGAAAAGTGCTATGTAATCATGTGGTAAAATCAGAAAAAGCTGACATGAAAATGAATTTGGGGGAACTCTACTTCTGCCTAAAATATTATATATAGAAATAATGAGGTTAGCTGAAAAGTACAGGTGAAATAATAGAACAATTAAAGAAGATTATACACACAGTGAATTGATGGATTAGAGTTAAAAATTTTATTCTGGAAACTTGTGAAGAATGACATGATTTTGCTAAAAATATATATATATTAAAGAAAATTGTGGGGAACAATAGGCAAAGCTGAATTGAAAAGAACCATGAAAATTTGAAAGAGATTAATTTAAAAAAACACATTAACAGTGGTATTATGGTCATAAAAATTAGGATTTTAGAAGTGCCTAAACAATGATCTTTAATCTCATTTGCTAAGTTAGGAAAAGGAGGACCAATGAGTAAACGAAACATTTCCGGTAGACCACTAGCCATGTAGTTTCGGATCTAGAAATTGTGGTAAGACAGTATTAACAGATACACAGCTGAGTACCTTTAATAAAATTCCTCACAACATAAAAATTTAATGTTCTGAATCAAACACATGAGTTTTTAAATTCATATATTCCTCCATCTTAAAGGAATTTCTCTATTTCAGTAATTGCTTTCTTAAGGGTCATGTGTATCCTCTACACCACTAAATCTGTAGCTTTTCTCAAACGTTCCTGCTAATTAATTCCACATCATTTGACCACCACAGCTTTCTTGAACTTCATTCTTTTGTCTTCAGTGAAATTTAACTCTATTCTATTTTTCTTATTTCTGAGAATGCATCTCAGTCACTCTTTTTTTCCCCTAATCTTTAAATAGAAGTGATCCTTGGGCTATCGTCTCAACTTTTTTCATTTGTTTCTCCCTACACTCTTGGCCTGCCTTCCTTCTTGCGTGCTCAGTCACTCAGGTGTGTCCAACTCTTTGCAACCCCATGGACTGCAGCCCTCCAGGCTTCTCTGTCCATGAAATTTTCCAGGCAAGAATACTGGAGTGGGTTGCCATTCCTACTCCAAGAAACGGCCCTCTTTCTTAGAGCATCCAGACTATCCTGTCCTCTCCTGTTCGCAACAAATAGTTGCTGATTCCCTCTGTTCAGCCTTGACTGTTACCTTGAGTCCTTGGCTTGAGTGTACAGCCTCCTCCTACTGAACCTCCCATCAGGAAATTCCACTGGTCCAGTGTTGATTGTTTCCTAAGTACCATTTGGAAAACACTGTTCTCTTTAAGGGCCTCAATTTTCTCTTCATTAAGAGAATTACATGAGTGAATTCATAGAAAGCACTTGGAATAGCATCTGAAATACACTAATTTGACCTATGATTATAGCTTATTCTCAGGACCAGATACTAAGCTGTGTAGATGGTTCCTTCCAGATAACTTTTACATTAGCTTTGTTTTCTATTAGTAGTAGCAATGGGGCAGGTTTTTATTTCCTTTCCTGGGATTATTGCTATAAACTTCTAATTGATTTTTCCATAGCCAGTGTCTCCTGACTTTGTTGTTCAAGACACATTAAATTGTGCTGCTGGGATAAACAACCCTGAATTCTTAGTTACATAACCAACAAAAATTCACTTCTGCCCATTATAGTCACTCAGGGGCTCAGTCTCTTAGAGGTTCTGTCTTTCATAGTCCCAGGAGGAGAGGGAAAGAGAAGTTGAAGTGGAATATCACCAGTCAAATTCTTTTCCCCAGAAGTGTTAGAACTCATTTCCACTCATTCTAAGTGAACAAGGACTTACTCTTTAACCAGACACTGCTTCCTATCCTGAGATCCAAGACTTAGGAACATTAAACAGTTTCATTACTAATAAGTATAATCAAGGTAGATGTTCTTAACATCAACTTTATAGCATAGACATACACACACTCAAGAACACTTAGGTACTATACCAAGGCATTACAGTGTATTGATAGAATGCACTTTTAATACAGTACCTGAAATTAAAAGTACCAACTCTTAAATTCTGGGCATCTCCAGAAATCAAAGAATTAGCATGAGAAACTCATTTTTTTTTATAATCTTCAGAGAGAGATCTTTTCTTTATCTTAATTAGGGTTTCATGACATTAGAGCTGGTCACTGGAATTCAAACAAAGACCACGTTCTCATGTAGCCATGTTTGCATTTTACATCCTGATATATTTACCAGTACATTAATTAAGGGACTAAGTATACCATTCTTGTATCCCTGTATTTGTGGGAATATATATGCAGTAAACATTTAAATGAATGATTATTTTACCAGCATAAATTGTAGATGGTCATTTGAGTAAATGAAATATCTTTTTTAAGTTGTAGGATCATTATCATTTCAGATTCCATATTTTTAGGAAGGAAATGTTTAATACAGAGAAAATATCTGATGGTGTGAATTTTAGCAAAAGCAGGGTTTGCTGCCCTCCCTTCCCCTTCCCTATAAGGAATACTCCAGAATTCAAGAAATGGCTCTCAAAAGCCAGACTTCCAGTCAGTGACTCATAACGGGTGCAGTCAAGTCTGAGTTATCGTAGTGATGATAAAGTATTCAGTTAGCTCTTGGCACCTGCCTCCAGGAACACAGGCATGGGTAGGAAAAGGAATTAAGGCTTTCAAGGTGCCACAGTGGTTGGGACACTTTCTAAATTGCCCATTTAGTTACATAACCAACAAAAATTCACTTCTGCCCTTTTCACTCAGGGCTCAGTCTCTTAGAGGTTCTGTCTTTCATAGTCCCAGGAGGAGAGGGAAAGAGAAGTTGAAGTGGAATATCACCAGTCAAATTCTTTTCCCCAGAAGTGTTAGAACTCATTTCCACTCATTCTAAGTGAACAAGGACTTACTCTTTAACCAGACACTGCTTCCTATCCTGAGATCCAAGACTTAGGAACATTAAACAGTTTCATTACTAATAAGTATAATCAAGGTAGATGTTCTTAACATCAACTTTATAGCATAGACATACACACACTCAAGAACACTTAGGTACTATACCAAGGCATTACAGTGTATTGATAGAATGCACTTTTAATACAGTACCTGAAATTAAAAGTACCAACTCTTAAATTCTGGGCATCTCCAGAAATCAAAGAATTAGCATGAGAAACTCATTTTTTTTTATAATCTTCAGAGAGAGATCTTTTCTTTATCTTAATTAGGGTTTCATGACATTAGAGCTGGTCACTGGAATTCAAACAAAGACCACGTTCTCATGTAGCCATGTTTGCATTTTACATCCTGATATATTTACCAGTACATTAATTAAGGGACTAAGTATACCATTCTTGTATCCCTGTATTTGTGGGAATATATATGCAGTAAACATTTAAATGAATGATTATTTTACCAGCATAAATTGTAGATGGTCATTTGAGTAAATGAAATATCTTTTTTAAGTTGTAGGATCATTATCATTTCAGATTCCATATTTTTAGGAAGGAAATGTTTAATACAGAGAAAATATCTGATGGTGTGAATTTTAGCAAAAGCAGGGTTTGCTGCCCTCCCTTCCCCTTCCCTATAAGGAATACTCCAGAATTCAAGAAATGGCTCTCAAAAGCCAGACTTCCAGTCAGTGACTCATAACGGGTGCAGTCAAGTCTGAGTTATCGTAGTGATGATAAAGTATTCAGTTAGCTCTTGGCACCTGCCTCCAGGAACACAGGCATGGGTAGGAAAAGGAATTAAGGCTTTCAAGGTGCCACAGTGGTTGGGAATTTGGCTGATCTCTGTAGTTTGTTTTTTCCTACTCTACCATTATTCCTGTTGTCTTCTAACTTATAAACCTCCTAGCCCTCTAGCACCCTCTAGCACCACGTTGTAAGATGTTGTAAACAGTCCCATTCTGTGTCTTTTCTGCCCCTGCACTGCGGTTGTCATACTCTATTTTGTGAGCTCCTGGGCCCTCTCTGAAAGTGAAAGTGTTGGTTGCTCAGTCGTGTCCACTCTTTGCAACCACGTGGTCTGCAGCCTGCTAGGCTCCTCTGTCCATGGGGTTTCCCAGGCAAGAATATTGGAGTGGGTAGCCATTCCCTTCTCCACAGGGATCAAACCTGGGTTTCCTGCACTGTGGGCTGATTTCTTTACTGTCTGACTCTCTAAGGAAGCCAGACCTCTCTCTCGTTCATCTGTACAATTCTGAGTCACTCTAGTCTCTAATTCCTTGGACAGGAAGATGGATCTCTCCTAACCATCTTCCCACCTCTCAATATGATGAAATATTTTTTCATAACTGTATATTTTATTTAGTGTTACTCTTATGGCCATTCTCTCAGAAACTCAGAATTTGTCTTTGTATCATGTTTGCTTTTTTATCTTAACAGCCAAATAACATAATTACCTTCACTGAAACCTGTTAATGAATATGTTTGGCTTATAAACAGTCTAATCACATAGCTCCTATACACCCTTAAATATGCTACTTAAGCCTTCAGAGAATATTTACAAATATTTCACCTGCCTTTCGTTACCTGTCCAGTGGATAGAGAGTCTGCCTTGTGGTGCAGGGGGCACCTATTCGACCCTAGCCCGGGAGGATCCCACATGCCACAAAGCGGCTGAACCGGTGTGTCCAATTATGAGCCAGCGCTCTGGAGTGCATGCGCCCGGAGCCCGTGCTCAGCAGTGAGAAAGGCCACTGCAATGGGAAGCCCACACATATCAAAAGAATAAAAAAGATGGATGAAAATAAATATAAAACTAAAAAGAGGCATAATGGGGAAAAAGATAAGTAAAAAAAAAATCTTTCAGGATACAGCTTTCAACAACTGCAATTATATCATAAAATAAATTACTCTCATTGTCAATTTTACATATTTCATGACTAAATATATAAAGTTTTTCATTATTTTTCCAATGCCAAAAATTAGGAACACGCATAAAACCGTATTTAGAAATGTGGAAACACTGTTTCTTTCTAGAATTCAGCATCCTACATCAATGCCCAATATTAGTGTGTAGTAATCTCATAGAATTAGCTTAACAGCCATGCTATACCTTGAGCCTATAGAATGAACTGTGCAAACTGAATTATTTGACCTAAAGTGCTTGATTGCTCTTTTCATTTGTCCAATTGTTTTAATATTTTTTTGTGGTTACCCATACCCTTTATGTTCATTTTGGAAAAAAACAAAAGAGAAAAAAAAGAACATTTTAAAAAAGCATAACTACCAACCAGAGAAAATTAAAACTATTTAATACTGTTCATAATACAGTTTTTAGATTTCTTGGTATATACACTTATTCTTTTTTCCCCAAAGAACATAAACATCTGAAATATATTTTATTTTTATTTACAGTCTCTTTATTCGTCTAGGCAGGTAACTAATGAATCATCTATGAATCCAGGTTTTCTAAACTACCCCGTTCAGGAAGAGACGTTTATTTCTATTTGTCTGAATTTCATTTTTCTGTTTTTTTCTGTTTGTGATCCTGTGTCACTCTGGGATTTGAATTGGCCTGTGTGCCCTAGTGGTAGAGCAAATCCATATTTGGTATGTGTGCAAGCTAAAGTTAAGCTGCAGGTATCTGCTTCCTCTTGCTATTTATCCCATGGAAAGAACATAATTTATGTCAATAAATTTTTACTTACAATAGCATTTTCAAAAGTACATTCTATTTTATTGATGAGCATAACTTATTTAAACACCTTCTACCACTGGACATTTATGGGGTTTTACCTTGTGTATGATATGTGTTTTATAATCAATTTTTAATAAATATTATTCTTGCTTAATCTCTGATGATCGCTGTTTTCCCTTAGGGTAAATCCTGAAACTAGGATTGATAGGTTAAAGGGTAGGCATGTTTTTAAAATGCTTTTGATACATTTTGCCATATTGCCCTTAAAAACTCTATCACTGATACTCTCATCATCAATACTGAAAATTTACCATACTACCAGACCCGTACAAATTTTCTCTTAAAGTAACAATATAATGAGTGGGTCTGTGCTTTCTAAACCACACTAAATATTCCAAATGATCGTCCATGTTTAAGATTATTTACTACAAAATATTCTGTAAGAGTCACAAAACTTTTAAAATGTTGTTTGATGGCTGTTTGCTTGCAGTATTGTTTGCTTATAATTTTAGGTGATTGTCCAAGTGAAGAAAGTAAAGGAAACCAGTGGGTAATAGGACACCCTAGCCTCAGCTTCCATCCCTCAAAACACAGCACTGGAGAGAACCTACTTACAAACCCATCTCTAAGTTTCAAACAGATAAGAAGTAGATCCGTCTTACAAAACTTTTAGTAACGCTTCCTATAGATAATGTATTATCAAAGTTGTTAGAGCGAAGAGACATGTATTTCTTTAAAACCACATGGCCCATGAAATATTTATCTATAAGCTTATTTATCTTTTTAGTTGGTATTTTATCATAACCTGATTGATTCTGGTCAAGTACTTAATGCTTTAATACCCAACCATGAAAATTAAAATGCAAAAAATCGCAAAGTATAATATTTTGAGAGTCTGTCTTTGGCTTCCTTGGTAGGTAGCAGATTAGGTGGTCCTTTTAGAAATGTGTGTTTGAGGTAAAAATTTCCTACAAAACAAGTTATTGTGACTATAAAACATGTTATTTTGAAAGCCTTCATCTCTACTGAACTTTGCCTTTTCGAGACTACACCATGCCTTTTTTGTATGGCATAGTATAAAGTCATATGTTGCATTTCTATTTCATTTGCCCCAAATCCATGAAATAAGAAATACTTGGGGGAAAAAGTGTTTCATAATTAAAGGGGCTTTTATAGATATTCCAGTTCAACATGCTTAATGGATGATGATGATGGCCATGCTGATGATAGTAATAAGGAGAAAGAGAATAACTTGAGAGCTCTTACGTTTCTCCTATTCTGCCTAGTGCTTTACTTAAGTTTTCTCATTTATTAAATAGGGAAGTTAAGTTCCAGAAAGGGGAACAACTCTCCCAGAGTCAGTCAGTAAAGCTGAAAATCAAACCCGGATTTCCTGACTCTCACTACAGTCCACTATGTCTTATATAACACTGGCTCTATGAAAACCATTTTAGACATTTGAATCTCAGAAGTCTTAAAATGTATAATCATAAATATTTATTGATACTATTAAGTATTTACATTTATAACACATATTGAAGGGTTTTAACTTTATTTTATATATCTGTATTTCCTAATAATAATTGCTTGTCGTTTCTATTGAATTTTGCTTTGGACATATTATCTCTGTTCTTTAAGAAAGTACAATGAAATATTCTCTTATAAATGAGGAATCTGAGGATCGAGTAGAAGCAATTAACTTTCTGAAGGAGGTCAGTTATGTAGCAGCACAGCTGGGATTTGAGCTCCATCTGTGGCCTCCCAAACTCTTTCTACTTTATTCAGTAGTTGCTTATTGAAAAACAGTAAAATCAAACAAACTTGGAAATGATTGATTTGGGTCATCCTAGAAGGAGGTACACTGTCTTCCTCTCTGACTGTATATTAGTCTGTTTATGCCTCATTTCTTCTTAAAACGAATGTGAAAGATATAATAGTATACTTTACTGTCTCTTTTAAAAATTCCACACTGGGTCTTTTCCCTCTTAAATACTGAGGGAAAATGAACATAGGTTAATAAAGCTAACATGTATTAGGGATCCCCTGACAGGCTGGTGGTTAGGACTCCGTGCTTTTACTGCTGGGGGCCGGGATTTGATCCCTGGTTCTTACCTTGTAGTAGATTTTAATCTAGGATAGAGGGGGAAAAAGGGTTTAAAAAATGACTGCCCTCTGACCACATTGTCTAAAAAGCTGATAATACTTTTTCTTTCTTTCAAATCAATGCAAGAAGAAAATCTTTCCTTTTTTGGAATGTAGACATATCAATAAACATGAAAATGGAAAATGCTATCATTTTAATGCAAGACTAGTGAAAACATCAATCCCTTTTGGAAAATTTAACTTTCAGAAAAATCTTATTAATAAAATGAGAAAACTCAGTTATAACAGCCACTCAGCAGTAAATGCTGTTAACTTTTGCATTTTTCGTAAAATTTCCCCACTCATTGATTTCTCTTTGAAGGCTGTTGTAAAGCAGAAGTAAATTAAAGAAGAATGCTTTAGAAACTTTATTGTTGTTGTTGTTTTATGACTGCCTTAAAGCTTGCTGCACTTGTAGGACAGCATATTCTCTTAGATAAGCCTACTTATTTTTCACAAGTTTTTTTTCTTCCCCCTATGGCTATCCAAATCAGTGCCTTCTTTGAAAGCAGAAATGAAATAATGCCTGATTTTGGATAGTGACGTTAAGATTGGCCCTGAATAGGAAAACCTATTCAAGACCATGGAAAATGCTTAAATCCTAAAAACATGTCCCACAAATGATACAATTGAATTCTATATACTCCAGATATTTCATCTAAAATACCTTTTCTGTCTTTTCCTTTTTACTCTTGTCATAACTTCTAATGATCCATCGGCCTACAGCGTCTTTACGTCCAAAATGCAGAGCAGACAAATGGGCGTCTCAGGGAAGAACCTGACCAAAAGCACCAGCATCAGTGGAGACATGTGCTCGCTGGAGAAGAATGACGGCAGCCAGTCGGACACTGCCGTGGGCGCCTTGGGCACCGGCAGCAAGAAGCGGCGCTCTAGCATTGGGGCCAAAATGGTAGCTATCGTTGGTCTCTCCCGGAAGAGCCGCAGTGCTTCTCAGCTCAGCCAGACGGGTAGGCATCTTTATGTTACCTTTGACTTCCTGATGGAGTTGCAACGAAAAAGCATAATCTGTTCTCTCACTCATTCTGTCTCAGTAATGTGTGGATGATGACAAGTTCCAGAAGGAAAGGGGCATTTTCAACTAGTGGACCTTTCTGAAAACATAACCATGACTTTGTTTTTCAGTGATCAGTGAACTGCTTTGAAGTCAACCTTGGTTACTGTTCTTGACATGTACTTCATGTCTTTTCTCCTCAAGGAGGAGTTCAGCTGTGGTCCCCCTGATTGTCAGTCTCTAGTCCTCTGTAAAGATGCTCTGATCTGTAAGATGTTTGTTTTTCTTTAGGTTCCTCAAGTTGGAACCCACCAAGTTAGTTTCCACTTCCAGCAAGTTACCACGATGACGATGACACCACATATTTTGTGTGAATAATATACTTCTTTTATTGCTGACAACCTGACTTCTTTTTCAGTTTGTAAGCAGCATTTACCAGTTGTATCAGTTTTCTCACTGCGGTTTTTATTTCCCTGTTAACACTTGAAGCAGCAGTATTCTCCAGCAGCAGGGATGGACGAATTTTCTGCTGACGGGGAAGATATTTAAAGCTTTGCTATTCTAAAATTCAGTCTCTAGATCACATCTGCAAAAATAAATTAGATACCACACTCCCACTCCGAAAAGCTACTGTTAGCAATTAACAAATTTGTGAGTCAAAGCAACGTTTTTTTTTTTTTTAAATGGGTGTTGATAATTAAACAGTAAGTCCCTGGTATCTTGGAAATAATAGCATATCTTCTACTTAACAAACAAAAGCATAAAATATGGTGTTTGTTTTACAGCAAATAAATTATAGGCAAATGGATTAAATCTCATTTATGTCTGAATACTCTGGTTCTGGTACAGAAAAGTCAGGGTATAAATCTGCAACACAGAGGAATTTAAGGATACGTTAATTCCTGGACCCGGCTAATCTTGGTTTTACAAAGTATAACAGTGATTCTGGATTCTGAGCCTTACATAATAATGTTACATTGGAATAATTATTTGCTGGCATTCCTTATATCCTGGTGGTAACTTACTATATTTACTGTGATTATGTTAGAGTACTTTTTTAGTTAACGTTTTATGATGTTATTTTGTGTTTTCACATGGAATTAGAAATTTAACATGTGGACATAGAGATCATATTTTAATGATTTTTAAATTCCTAATATTTAGGCATAATTAACTGTGTTATCCTTAAATAATAGACGTTGGCCTTTTGAAATTGAGAGGGTTTTTTTTGCTAGCAGTTAGAACTTGATTGCATTTTCTCTAAAACGCAAACATTTGTAAATCTAAAACTGCTCTAAAAATAATGTCTATTAATTTTTAAAAATGAAGAACCTAAGATAGAGACTGATAAGACTACCAGCTAGAGAACATGTGATGTTAAACTAAATAATTAGTTCTGTTCAGGAGTTTTCGGTAATTATTAAGCACTTACTATGTGCCAGGCAAATGGAAAACACAGATGAGTTATACATCATTTATAACCTAAGCTGCTTATACTCTAATAGAAGAAAGATACTTCAACAGATTACTTCAATGTCCTATGTCAAGGACTTCTCTGGTATTGACAATAGAATTCAGAGTATCTCTCACTTAAAAGCCCACATTTAACTGTAGAATAGCCAACAGAAATTGTTCTGTAATTTACTGGACTCCAAACTTTCATTGGGTTTCATTGGGTGGCCTTGTGGTAAAGACTTTGCCTTCCAGTGCAGGGTGTTCGGGTTTGATTCCTGGTCAAGGAATTTAGATCCCATATGCCTCGAGGCCAGTCAGTCACACATTTAGCAATGGGTATAATGTGGAGAGGTGAAGAAGAGAAAATTCCAAGGTGACCCTCATATTTCTGACTTGTATTCATGGATAGATGGTTGTAGTGCTATTAATGGTTATTGGAAGTGTAAAAGAAGAAATGGGTTGGGAAAAGAAGGATGAGTCCTTCAATTTAGGGCACTTTGAATCTACGATATCTATAGATATCCAAATAGAAATGTCTAGAACATATTTATATGCACTTCTAATGCTCATGTCAGAACCAAAAACAAATCTGGGAGTTAAAAGTTTAGAGGTTGCTTGAAACTATGAACATGAGTGAGATTGCCCAAGAACTCTACAGATAAAAGAGAAGAAGATGAAGACAATACTTTGTGGAAGATTAACTTTTTAGAACTGTACAGAAGAGAAGCCAATGAATACCAAGAAGAAATAATCATGAAGAAAGGACAAACACTAGGAGAGAGCAGTGTCACGGAAGCTAATAGTGTAGAAGATTTGAAGAAGAAAATGGTCAGTATGTTTCAATGATCAATTTCGTGTCTTCATAGTTTTGGCGTTGCTATGCCATATATTTTTATTTGACAGTACTTTTATTTAAAAATAGCTCTGTTGACCATACACTGATTTGGATTTTACCTTCAGAAACATTGCGATGTTAGTAGATTTAAGAAATGTAGTTTTTCCTTGTTATACCATCTAGACCCTTCTTATATATATAGCTAACGAAAAGTAACATGTTTCTTTTTGTCATTGTCTCCATTGATATTCAGTGACATTATATGGTTAAAATTTGTATCATCTTAAAATGTGTAATTATTCCTATCTACATACTATATTTCTTTGACCTGTATTGACAATAGAATTCAGAATATCTCTCACTTAAAAGCCCAGTTCTACAGTTTCAGTATAAAATAGCCAACAGAAACTGTTCTATAATTACTGGACTCCAAACTTTCATTGGGTTTCTAAATTCTGTATTTTATGTGTTCATGTTTCAAGTAAGATTTTATGTTTTCTTTTCTTAAAAAATGCAGTAACAACTTCTAACAGTGTTTAACACTGAAATCTTCAAATTTAATACCTAAACTTTGATCACATGATAACATTATCAAAAACTAAGAATGAGTTTATGATGCTGGATCTTACATTAAGACCCTTTGTTTTGATTTTCCTGGCACCTGCATAGAAATCTGCATGTACTTAAGTTGTAGAGTTATCACTTAATGAACGACATAGCATACATAATATCTTCAACTTCTTAAAATGGTATTTATCATCATAAATGTAAGTATCATTTTACCAGTATGGATTTCAAGACCAGATAAAGACTGCTTGCTTGACTTGAGGAGTAGAAGCGTCAGCAAAATAGTATCTTTCTGAAGAATGTTGAAATTATCCTGAATTATATCAGTAATCATATATAAATAACAATTGGTGAAGGGAAAGCCATTTATAAAGATATGTTGGTTGATGCACTTAGTAGCTCCAGTCACATCTCTCCTTTCCCTATGCTATTTTGTATCCTTTCTTGACTGTTACATGGCAACTTGCCATTTTTAAAGCTTAAATATATCGTGCTAAACATCGCAACCTTGTAGGACATACATGGAGTGAATAAGGACCCTTGGATGCTATTGCTTACTCTGGATTATATAAGATATCAAATATGGCCTCTTTAAAAAAAAACCTACCCAACATATCTGAGTCATAGAATGTTCATCTGACAGATGGAATTAACACCTGCTATCCTAAAAGGGTTTTTATATGATCATACTTTAAATGTATAAGAAAATGCTTTTGGCACTTAAAAATCACTTTATAGATGTAAGCTATCAATAGAAAACTTCAGCCTCATATGGTGAATCAGGAATTCTGTTTCAGACATGTTGATTTTGAGAAAACCATTAAATATCTAAGTACAGTTATATGGTTAACTGGATATGTATCTGTAGTTTAATAGATTAAGAGTAAACAGGTAATTTGGGAGTAATCAGCAGGTAATATTTAAAGCCACAGTCCCAAATAATATTACTTCGTGTAATCCGAATCAAGAAGAAAACTATGATAAAGACAGAGCCATGTTATATACCAACGTTTAAGGCAGAGAATCCATTAAAGGAAACTTAATAGAGAGTAGCCATTAGGATAATGAAAAGAAGAATATGGTATCTTAGAAACCAAAGGAAGAAAATATTTTAAGGAATATGATCATCTCTGTCAAGTGCTTCTGGCAATTCAGATGAAATGAAGACTGGAAGTTGACCATTGGATTTCACATAATGAAGAAGTTCAGCAAACCTTGACAAACCTTGCAGTGGTGGACAAAGCCTGACTATCAGATTAACAAAAATGGGAGATGAGGTAGAGACTCAATAATTTCAAGAACTAAAATGATAACACCTGGACTTCTCTGGTGGTCCACTGGTTAAGAATCTGCCTGCCAATGAGGGGACACGGGTTCAGTCTCTGGCTCAAGAGGATTCCACATGCCATGGGGCAAGTATGCCTGCACGCCGCAACTGCTGAGCTTGCACTCTGGAGACCTTGCTCTACAAGGGAAGGCACCACAGTGGGAGCCCTTGCCCCTCAGCAAAGAGTGGCCCTGCTCTCAGCAACTAAAAGAAGCCTGGACAGCAACAAAGACCCAGTGCAGCCAGGAAATAAATAAAATCAATTCAAAATAAATTAAATAAATGCAATTGATCCTTTAAAACAATTTTTAACAACGGATACTTATGGAGCACTTTCATGTGCTAGATACTGTTTTAGGCACTGTACATGTAAATCATTGAAATCTCACATCAATGTTATGAAGGAAGAATTAATTACTATTGCTGTCATTTTACAGATGAGGAAACTATACTAGGCAAAAAGATTAGCTTCCCCAAGTTTACTCTACTAATAAGAGTCCAAGTTGGGATTGAAAGGTGGGCAGTATAGATCTGAAGACTTCATTCTTAATCAGTTATAGCCTAGACAAGCACTGTTCAATAAAACATCTAGCAGTGTTGGCAGTGTTCCACATAGTAGCCAATATGTGGTTACCATACTACCCACATGTGGCTGTTGAGCTCTGGATATGTGGTTTGTGTGACTAACTGAATTTTTAAAATTTGTTTGCATTTTAAATGTATATTGTTTTCATTTAAGTAGGTACATATGACTGGTGACTACTGTGTTGGTGCAGAGAAAAATAATTTCTAGTATTTTGATTTTAAAAAGAAAATAAAAAATAGGACTATAGCTTGGATAGAATCAAAGAAGAGCTTTGGCTTTTTAATAAGAGGGAATATTTCTGCAGAAGACTGAGTAGGTAAGAGAGTGTCCCATCCAGAGTTTAGGTGCGGATCAGCTGTTACCACCTATGGCCGCTGGGGAATCTCTGCCCTTTTCGTCTTGTAATTTCTAAGCTCACACAGTGTTTCATATTTCCTCTAATTGTAGCATTTAGTAGTTGTAATCATGTATATATTTGTTTATCTCTTTGTTAGACTATTTTTAAATTTTTTTGTGCTCTTTTTTTTTTTTTTGCCTCTAAGTCATTGTTTTATGGGATTCTTTTCATCCATCTTTATTCTTTTGGGCATGTGTGGGCCTCCCATCACAGTGGCCTCTCTCATTACAGAGCACTGGCTCTGGGCGCATGTGCTGCAGAGCGTTGGCTTGTAATTGGACACACTGGCCCAGCCACTCCACAGCATGTGGGATCTTCCTGGGCCAGGAATTGAACTGGTGGCCCTTGCACTGCAATTCAGACTCTCTACCCACTGGACCACCAGGGAAGCCCTATTTTTTTTTATGTTTTCATCCTTCTCAGTGTCTGCTATAGCATCAAATACAGTGATGTCCGATGAAAGGCCTATATCCTTCTTTAGGGCTCTTGACTCTGGAGAATGGGATGAAAATGGTAGAACTTAACGTTTGTCTTTACAAAAATAATTAAGCACTACCATATATAATATATGGCTTTACTCCAGTTTTCTTAGTTTGCCTGGGTGTCAGTCAGGTGTCGCATGCCTTTTTGGAAGTGTTAGTTTCATTATCCATGAGAAAGTGGGTAAGAGGCTTGCAATGGAACTGGATTGAATGTGATACCACTACTATAACTACACAAAAAAGGTAGACCTGAAACTTCTACCCTTAGTCAATCTTTCCATGAGGCACTGATGAAGTAAACACAGTGACATTCTGAGATCTCACAAGAAGTCACTAAAACATTCTAAGTTCTCAGGAAAATCAGTAAATACCAATATATCCACTATTATACCTATGAACGTTTATACTTTATATGATCTATGGTCTTTCAGAAGTTTCTTTTTCAACTATGGCATTATGAAAACCAAGGATGGGAAAACTGAATTTGAAAGCAGACCTTCAAATTACTGTTTATTACCTAACATAATGCCAGCTGCTATAAAATATAAATCTTGAAAATTTAATGCTAAAGTTTATTCATGGAGCCAATAGCAGTCTAATGCAGCCCTTCTCAGTGGGTGATGGCTGCCCTGTGGTCATGAGGAGCTTGAAGCTCTTCTCATCTCTGACTTTGCCCCTTGTAGAACCTTGGAGCCCTCTGTATTTAGGCAGCACATGGGAAAGTCTTAAGTCACTTTTGCTTGTATTTCATTGGCTACAACTCAGTCACAAGGCTAATACTAGAAAATGGGAGGTTAGGAAATGTAGTTCAGGGTGTACTCAGGAAAAACAGGAGGCAGTTTTGTAAGCAAACCAGTATTGTAAAAAACTATGATGTACATTACTTCAAACATTTTATTGAGAGCATAAAGTATTATTTTACCATTTGAAAAAATGATTTGCAAATTTTTATTGCATGTTAATGTTTTTAAGTAGTTGTATATACTTTATATATTTTCCAAGTAGAGGAAATATATTTATTTATAATTTTTTTTTACCAAAATGGAGGTAATCTTTTTTTTTAATATTTTTTTCCATCATGATGCTTATATCTTTATATTTATTTTTAGCCATCTATCATTCTTTGGCATGTGTGGGCCTCCCACTGCAGTGGCCTCTCTCATTGTAGAGCATTGGCTCTGGGCACATGTTCTCCAAAGCACTGGCCTGAAACTGAACACACCGGTCCGGCCGCTCCGCAGCACGTGGGATCTTCCCAGGCCAGGGATCAAACCGGTACCCCTTGCACTGCAAGGTAGACTCTCTACCCACTGGACCACCAGGGAAGCCCTGAAATGGAAGTGATATTTTAAAAGATTTAAAACAACTCATCTAGGGCTTCCCTGGTAGCTCAATAGTAAAGCGTTCGCCTGCCAGTGCAGGAGACACAGGTTCAATTCCTGATCTGGGAGGATTCCACGTGCTGCAGAGCAACTAAGCCTGTGAGCCACAACTATTAAGCCCATGTGCCCTAGAGTCCGAGGTCCACAACAAAAGAAATCACCACAACAAGAAGCCTGCTCACCTCAGCTAGAGAGTAGCCCCCACTCCCAGCAACTAGAGAAGAGCCTGCAGCAGCAGTGACAAACCCAGAATAGCCAAAAATAAATCAATAAATTAAAAAAAAATGCATCTAGCATGTAATTCCTAAAGGCTTAAAACCACTGTTCTAGTATATAATAACTGTAAGTGAATGTTTGCTAAAATTCACAATTCTATTGAGATAACTTTGTCATAATGAAGAATAATAGACATGTTAAATAGTAGTATTGTCTCCTTATGTCATTTGAATTCCCAAACTAACACTATAGGATATATAACATGTTAATCATTCTAACAAAGGATATGACTTTAACACTAAATTTAGGCATATTTCTCACCATTGAAATTATAATAATGCTTTCGCACTTATAATTCTACCAGCCATTATTAATTAAAAGCCCTGCCACTGTTTGCCATTTGCTAATAAGTTAAGTGGTTCAGATGTTGCAGGTGAAGTAAACCAAATATTTCTTCTAAATGAAAGCTATTATTAACATAAGTTGTGTTAGAGTACTTCTGTAGCTAACTAGGGTCAACAAGTGGCTGACCTACTCGCAAGTGTAATTTTATTGTGAATTGAAATTAATGTACCTTAAATTTTAACTTAATTTCATATCTTTTTAAACATTTATTTTTAATCCAAGAATATTTGCTTTACAGTGTTGTATTGGTTTCTGCCATACAACATCACGAATCATTTATAAGTAAATATATGTCCCCTCCCTCTTTAGTCTCCCCTGCGTAGGTTATCACAGAGCGCAGGGTTGAGCTTCTTGTGCTGGGCAGCACCTTCCCGCTCGCTCTCTAGTTTGGTAAGGCGTGTGTTTCCATGCTACTCTCTCAATCCGTCCCCCTCTCTCCTTCCCTCGCTGTGTCCACAAGTCTGTTCTCTATGCCTGCGTCTCTATCCCTGCCCTACAGATTGGTTCATCACTGCCATTTGTTCTACAAAAGTTAATTTTTAATTTTTTTATTGGTGGTAAAATATACATTACATAGAATTTGCCACCTTAGCCATTTTTAAGCGGCCTTAAGTTCAGTGAAGTTAAGTCCCTTCATGCTGTTGTGCTACCCTTGTCAGCGTCCATCTCCAGAAATCTCTTCATCTTGTAAAGACAAGAAGTAATTCTCCATGTACTTTTCCTCCCAGCTTCTGAAAATCACCATTGTATTTTCTGTCTCTGTGAATTTGATGACTTCAGGTACCTCCTATAAGTGGAATCATCCAGGTTTTGTCCTTTTGTGACTGGTTTTTTAATTCAGTATATAATAACTGTAAGTGAATGTTTGCTAAAATTCACAATTCTATTGAGATAACTTTGTCATAATGAAGAATAATAGACATGTTAAATAGTAGTATTGTCTCCTTATGTCATTTGAATTCCCAAACTAACACTATAGGATATATAACATGTTAATCATTCTAACAAAGGATATGACTTTAACACTAAATTTAGGCATATTTCTCACCATTGAAATTATAATAATGCTTTCGCACTTATAATTCTACCAGCCATTATTAATTAAAAGCCCTGCCACTGTTTGCCATTTGCTAATAAGTTAAGTGGTTCAGATGTTGCAGGTGAAGTAAACCAAATATTTCTTCTAAATGAAAGCTATTATTAACATAAGTTGTGTTAGAGTACTTCTGTAGCTAACTAGGGTCAACAAGTGGCTGACCTACTCGCAAGTGTAATTTTATTGTGAATTGAAATTAATGTACCTTAAATTTTAACTTAATTTCATATCTTTTTAAACATTTATTTTTAATCCAAGAATATTTGCTTTACAGTGTTGTATTGGTTTCTGCCATACAACATCACGAATCATTTATAAGTAAATATATGTCCCCTCCCTCTTTAGTCTCCCCTGCGTAGGTTATCACAGAGCGCAGGGTTGAGCTTCTTGTGCTGGGCAGCACCTTCCCGCTCGCTCTCTAGTTTGGTAAGGCGTGTGTTTCCATGCTACTCTCTCAATCCGTCCCACTCTCTCCTTCCCTCGCTGTGTCCACAAGTCTGTTCTCTATGCCTGCGTCTCTATCCCTGCCCTACAGATTGGTTCATCACTGCCATTTGTTCTACAAAAGTTAATTTTTAATTTTTTTATTGGTGGTAAAATATACATTACATAGAATTTGCCACCTTAGCCATTTTTAAGCGGCCTTAAGTTCAGTGAAGTTAAGTCCCTTCATGCTGTTGTGCTACCCTTGTCAGCGTCCATCTCCAGAAATCTCTTCATCTTGTAAAGACAAGAAGTAATTCTCCATGTACTTTTCCTCCCAGCTTCTGAAAATCACCATTGTATTTTCTGTCTCTGTGAATTTGATGACTTCAGGTACCTCCTATAAGTGGAATCATCCAGGTTTTGTCCTTTTGTGACTGGTTTATTTCACTTTGCATAATGTCCTTCAAGTTCATCCATGTAGCATATGTCAGAATTTCCTTCCTTCTTTTTTTTTTAAACATTTATTTATTTATTTATTTATTTGGGGGTTGGGTTGGGGAGGGAGGGGATAGTGGGCCACTTCTATTGGTCTTTCATTTGTCTATTTTCATTCGTCTTTGTTCTTTGGCTCCTGTGGGCCTCCCATCGCGGTGGCCTCTGTTGTCGCAGAGCGCTAGCTCTGGGGGCGTGCGCTCCAGAGCTCCGGCTCGGTAATTGGACACATTGGTTCAGCCGCTCCGCGGCACGTGGGATCTTCCCAGACCAGGGATCGAACCGGCGCCCCTTGCACTGCAAGGTGGTGTCATTACCCACTGGACCACCAGGGAAGCCCTCCTTCCTTCTTAAGGCTGGATAATCTTCCATTATATGTATGTATACCACATTTTGTTTATCCAGTCCCTATCAATGGACATTTGAGTTGTTTCTACTTTTCAGCTATTGTGTGACCGTGGGTATGCACATATGTGTTCCAGGCCCTGCTTTCAATTCTTTTGGGCATATGCCCAGAAGTGGAATTATTGGATCATATGCTAAATCTGCTTTTAATTTTTTAAGGAACTGCCACATTGTTTTCTATACCAACCACACCTTTTACATCCCACCATTAGTATACAAGGATTCCAGTTTCTCTACCTTCCCTCGCTGTGTCCACAAGTCTGTTCTCTATGCCTGCGTCTCTATCCCTGCCCTACAGATTGGTTCATCACTGCCATTTGTTCTACAAAAGTTAATTTTTAATTTTTTTATTGGTGGTAAAATATACATTACATAGAATTTGCCACCTTAGCCATTTTTAAGCGGCCTTAAGTTCAGTGAAGTTAAGTCCCTTCATGCTGTTGTGCTACCCTTGTCAGCGTCCATCTCCAGAAATCTCTTCATCTTGTAAAGACAAGAAGTAATTCTCCATGTACTTTTCCTCCCAGCTTCTGAAAATCACCATTGTATTTTCTGTCTCTGTGAATTTGATGACTTCAGGTACCTCCTATAAGTGGAATCATCCAGGTTTTGTCCTTTTGTGACTGGTTTATTTCACTTTGCATAATGTCCTTCAAGTTCATCCATGTAGCATATGTCAGAATTTCCTTCCTTCTTTTTTTTTTAAACATTTATTTATTTATTTATTTATTTGGGGGTTGGGTTGGGGAGGGAGGGGATAGTGGGCCACTTCTATTGGTCTTTCATTTGTCTATTTTCATTCGTCTTTGTTCTTTGGCTCCTGTGGGCCTCCCATCGCGGTGGCCTCTGTTGTCGCAGAGCGCTAGCTCTGGGGGCGTGCGCTCCAGAGCTCCGGCTCGGTAATTGGACACATTGGTTCAGCCGCTCCGCGGCACGTGGGATCTTCCCAGACCAGGGATCGAACCGGCGCCCCTTGCACTGCAAGGTGGTGTCATTACCCACTGGACCACCAGGGAAGCCCTCCTTCCTTCTTAAGGCTGGATAATCTTCCATTATATGTATGTATACCACATTTTGTTTATCCAGTCCCTATCAATGGACATTTGAGTTGTTTCTACTTTTCAGCTATTGTGTGACCGTGGGTATGCACATATGTGTTCCAGGCCCTGCTTTCAATTCTTTTGGGCATATGCCCAGAAGTGGAATTATTGGATCATATGCTAAATCTGCTTTTAATTTTTTAAGGAACTGCCACATTGTTTTCTATACCAACCACACCTTTTACATCCCACCATTAGTATACAAGGATTCCAGTTTCTCTACCTTCTCACCAGCACGTGTTTTTTTGTTACTAACCATCCTAATCGGTGTGAGGTAGTCTCTTGTTGTAGTTTAGATTTCTGTTTCTCTAATGGCTAGTGATCTTGAGCATCTTTTCATGAGCTTATTGGCTACTTGTATGCCTTCTTTGTAGAAATGTCTGTTTGCGTCCTTTGCCCATTTTCTTTCTTTAAATCAAGATGGAATTGATGTACAACATTAGATTAGTTTCAAGTGCACCACATGATGAGTCAGTATTTGTATAAATTGTGAGATGATCACTACAATAAGTCTAGTTAACGTCTATCACTTTTTATAGTTACATAAATTTTCTCTGGGATGAGAACTTTTAACATTTGATCTCTTCCAGAGCTGTTTGTTCCTGTTTTTGGAGGAGATACTTTCAGTTTTTCATCATTAAGAATAATATTTGCTCTGGGTTTAGTTGCCCATAGCCTTTATTATATGAAGTGTGTTCCTTCTATGCCTACTTTCTAAAGACTTTTAATCATAATCGGTGTTGAATTTTGTCAGAAGCTTTCTCTGCATCTGTTGAGATGATCATGTGGTTTTTATCTTTCAGTTTGTTAATATGTTGTATCACATTGATTGATTTGTGTATACTGAAGAATCTTTGCATTCCTGGGATAAAGCCTACTTGATCATGATATATGATCATCCTTTTAATATATTGTTAGATTCTGTTGGCTATATTTTTTGCATCTATATTCATAGTGATATTGGCCTGTAATTTTCTTCTTATTTTGTGGTATATTCTTGTCCGATTTGAGTATCAGGGTAATGGTGACCTTGTAGAGTGAATTTGGCAGTTTTCCTTTCTCTGCAACTTTCTGGAATAGTTTGAGAAGGGTAGGTGTTAACTCTTCTCTAAACTTTTTTTTTTCCTGGCCACTTCTATTGGTCTTTCATTTATTTTCATCCATTTTTGTTCTTTGTTCGTGGACCTCCCATCACAGTGGCCTCTCTTGTTGCAGAGCACCGGCTCTGGGCGCATGCACTCCAGAGCTCCGGCTTCGTAGTTGGACACATCAGTCCAGCCACTTTGCAGCACGTGGGATCTTCCCAGGCCAGGGATCGAACCAGCACCCCTTGCACTGCAAGGCAGTGTCCCTACCCACTGGACAACCAGGGAAGCCCTTCTCTAAGGTTTTGATAGAATTTGCCTGTGAAGCCATCTGGCCATGGAGTTTTATTTGTTGGAATATTTTTGATTATAGTTTCAATTTTCATGTTTGTGATTGGTCTGTTCATATTTTCTATTTCTTCCTGGTTCAGGAAGAACCAGAAGAAGGTTATACTTTTGTAAGAATTTGTTCATTTCTTCCAGATTGTTCATTTTATTGACATATAGTTGCTCATAGTGGCCTCCTATTATCCTTTGTATTTCTGTGTTATCTCTTGTCTCTCTTGTCTTCTCCTTTTTCATTTCTTACTTTATTGAGTCTTCTCTGTTTTTGGAGGAGATACTTTCAGTTTTCATCATTAAGAATAATATTTGCTCTGGGTTTAGTTGCCCATAGCCTTTATTATATGAAGTGTGTTCCTTCTATGCCTACTTTCTAAAGACTTTTAATCATAATCGGTGTTGAATTTTGTCAGAAGCTTTCTCTGCATCTGTTGAGATGATCATGTGGTTTTTATCTTTCAGTTTGTTAATATGTTGTATCACATTGATTGATTTGTGTATACTGAAGAATCTTTGCATTCCTGGGATAAAGCCTACTTGATCATGATATATGATCATCCTTTTAATATATTGTTAGATTCTGTTGGCTATATTTTTTGCATCTATATTCATAGTGATATTGGCCTGTAATTTTCTTCTTATTTTGTGGTATATTCTTGTCCGATTTGAGTATCAGGGTAATGGTGACCTTGTAGAGTGAATTTGGCAGTTTTCCTTTCTCTGCAACTTTCTGGAATAGTTTGAGAAGGGTAGGTGTTAACTCTTCTCTAAACTTTTTTTTTTCCTGGCCACTTCTATTGGTCTTTCATTTATTTTCATCCATTTTTGTTCTTTGGCCTGTGTGGACCTCCCATCACAGTGGCCTCTCTTGTTGCAGAGCACCGGCTCTGGGCGCATGCACTCCAGAGCTCCGGCTTCGTAGTTGGACACATCAGTCCAGCCACTTTGCAGCACGTGGGATCTTCCCAGGCCAGGGATCGAACCAGCACCCCTTGCACTGCAAGGCAGTGTCCCTACCCACTGGACAACCAGGGAAGCCCTTCTCTAAGGTTTTGATAGAATTTGCCTGTGAAGCCATCTGGCCATGGAGTTTTATTTGTTGGAATATTTTTGATTATAGTTTCAATTTTCATGTTTGTGATTGGTCTGTTCATATTTTCTATTTCTTCCTGGTTCAGGAAGAACCAGAAGAAGGTTATACTTTTGTAAGAATTTGTTCATTTCTTCCAGATTGTTCATTTTATTGACATATAGTTGCTCATAGTGGCCTCCTATTATCCTTTGTATTTCTGTGTTATCTCTTGTCTCTCTTGTCTTCTCCTTTTTCATTTCTTACTTTATTGAGTCTTCTCTCTTTTTTTCTTGATGAGTGTAGCTAACAGTTTGTCAATTTTATCTTCTCCAAGAACTAGCTTTTAGATTTACTGATCTTTGCTATTGTCTCCTTCATTTTTTTTTTCTTTTATTTCTACTCTGACCACTCATTATTAGAGAAATGCAAACCAAAACTACAATTAGGTATCATCTCATACTGGTCAGAATGGCCATCATCAAAAAGTCCACAAACAGTAAATACTGGAGAGAGTGTGGAGAAAACAGAACCCTCTTGCCCTGTTGGTGGGAATGTAAATTGACACAATCACTAAGGAGAACAAATATGGAAATTCCCTAAAAACTAGAAATAGAACAGCCATATGAACCACAATTCCACTACTGAGCCTATACCCTGAGGAAACCATAACTGACAAAGACACATGTATCCTACTGTTCATTGCAGCTAGGACATGGAAACAACCTAGATGTCCATTGACAAATGATAAAGAAGTTGTGGCACACGTACACAATGGAATAGTGCTCCTCTATAAAAAGGAATACATTTAAGTCAGTTCTAATGAGGTGAATTAACCTAGAGCCTATTATACAAAGTGAAGTAAGTCAGAAAAAGAAAGACAAATATCATATATTAATGCATTATATGAAATCTAGAAAGATGGTATTGATGAACCTCTCTACAAGGCAGCAGTGGAGATGCAGACAGAGAGAACAGAGTTTTGGATACAGTCAGGGAGAGAGGTGGGAAGATTTGAGAGGGTAGCATGAAGTATACACATCACCATATGTTAAGTAGCTAGCTAGTGGGAATTTACTGTGTGACATGGGGAACCCAATTGCTAACTGGACTGGTTTTTCTTATGGTAGAAAAACATAAGCCTGTTTTTTTAGATTCTTAAAGGTCACCTGTGTATTAATAATATTTTGTATATAGCTTATTTAAATTTGTCTTAATCTCATTGGATTGTAAATCCTTGATAGTAGGAGCTATATCTCATTCATTTTTATATCTATGGTACCTAAAATAATAGTTGACATCTGCTAAATACTCAGTACTTCTTTGAATAAACGAATGAACAGTTTAGTGCATCTTTGTTATAGGTATTAATAACATAGCTTAAAACTATATTGCTCCAGATGTTAAACTACTGTATTGATTGAAGTTTTAAAAACTACAAATGATCATTTAAATATATGTGAAATATTTCTTATTTCTCATCTGACATCTAGTGTTTTGTTATTATTTTATGGAAAGAATAGCAGAATTCTTGAAAGATTTTAGGGTACTAGCCATTACAAATGCAAAGTATCTTGCATTATCCCTTCCCAAGCATAAATATTATACTCCTAATAAAATTATTAAAAATTTGCTGATGAATTTTTATGGGATTTTAATAATTTCACTAAAGCACAGGCATTACCATATGTTTGTTCATCTCAGTAAGTAAGCATTTTTATCACTGTTTGCAAGGAAGGCATCTTAGTGGGTGCTCTAAAAGATAAAACTTCACAGAGTGGAGTCCCTGTTCCCTTATAGCTTTTGTATTCTAAAAGTCTTTGAAAAAATGAGCTGTAAGCTTGAATAAATATAAAACAAATTGGAACTTGATGAGGACAAGCAAGAGGTACAATGAATATTCTATGGAATGGAGAAGAAGATTTTATATACTGGATTCCACCTCTGCTACTTGGGCATGTCACTTACCCTCTCTAAATCTCTACTACCTCAGTTGTATAAATAGTGGAATCTATCTTCCTACCTCATGACGTTGTTATGAGCACCTACGAAAGCACTTAAAACATTGTCCAGCAAGTTCTCAAAAAATGGAGTCTGAGACTGTTAACATTAATATTATTAACATTATTTTAGGTGGTACTGTTAATATTATTTTATTTTCATTAGTGTAGCCATGGAAACAGTTACTTTCAACATTGATGCCAAGTTACAGCTGATCTGAGCCTTGAATTTTTAATATTGTTTAAACATGTACAGATGCTGAGAATAGGAAGGAACATTTCAGGCTTGGACAGTATTAGACCCAGAGCTATGAAAATGTGATTTATGTATGAGCAGAGCAAAGAGTAGTTGACACTTAATGGAAGATTTCATGAGCAATATAGGTTGGGACAAGATTACAAAAATCTTAACGTTAGGCCAGAGGTTCAACCATAGAGTTGGCAGTAGCGAGCTATTGCAGGATTTGGAGCGAAGTCATGACAATCAGAGCTGGAAAGATTTTATCAATGAAGACTTGAGATAAAAAAGATGATTTTATTAGTTTAGAGCAGAGATGATACAGATCTAGTCATGGTGTATTCGTTTCTATTACTGCTGTAAGAAATTGCCACAAATAAACATAGCTGCCTAAAACGGGGGAAATTTACCATTCAGTCGGAAGGCTAGGTGAGCTGGGATAGTTTCTCTTCTGTGTGTCTTACAAAACCAAAGTCAGGGTATCACCAATATTGGTCTTTTATTTGAAGGCTCAAGAGAAGATCTTTTTTTCTAAATTCACTCAGGTTATTGGCAGAATCCATTTCCCTGCCTTTGTAGGACTGAAATTTCCATTCTCCTTGACACATGATCCCCTTCACCTTCAAGACAGCAATGTCACACTGAATCTTTCTTGTGCCTCTGATCTCTCTGAGTACCCAGTCTGCTGCATCTCTCCAGCCAGATGAAATTCTCTGCTTTTAAAGGCTCATGTAATTAGATTGAGCCTACTGAGACAATCCAGACTCTCTCTCCATTTGAGGCTCCTCAGGCTTAGTTATTTCTGCAGAGTGACTTTTGCAATATAATGTAACATTTCTAGATCCCAGAGAATAGTGCATGGACATCTCTAGTGATGATTCTGCTCATGATAATGGTGGATGGAGACAGGCAAGTGGGGAGATTCAAGAAATATAGATATTTTTAAATTATTACTTACATTCTATATGCTTCCTTGAAGTTGATGTAAAATGGAAGTAAAAGTTAATTTTTGCAATTGACACTGTCTAACCAAACAGCTGGAGAAGGAAATGGCAACCCACTCTAGTATTATTGCCTGGAAAATTCCATGGACACGGAAGGCTGACAAGCTCCACAGTCCATGGGGTCTCAAACTTGGTGAAGTATTTAAGAACGACCAGAAGGGCTTATGAAAAATGTGATTTATGTATGAGCAGAGCAAAGAGTAGTTGACACTTAATGGAAGATTTCATGAGCAATATAGGTTGGGACAAGATTACAAAAATCTTAACGTTAGGCCAGAGGTTCAACCATAGAGTTGGCAGTAGCGAGCTATTGCAGGATTTGGAGCGAAGTCATGACAATCAGAGCTGGAAAGATTTTATCAATGAAGACTTGAGATAAAAAAGATGATTTTATTAGTTTAGAGCAGAGATGATACAGATCTAGTCATGGTGTATTCGTTTCTATTACTGCTGTAAGAAATTGCCACAAATAAACATAGCTGCCTAAAACGGGGGAAATTTACCATTCAGTCGGAAGGCTAGGTGAGCTGGGATAGTTTCTCTTCTGTGTGTCTTACAAAACCAAAGTCAGGGTATCACCAATATTGGTCTTTTATTTGAAGGCTCAAGAGAAGATCTTTTTTTCTAAATTCACTCAGGTTATTGGCAGAATCCATTTCCCTGCCTTTGTAGGACTGAAATTTCCATTCTCCTTGACACATGATCCCCTTCACCTTCAAGACAGCAATGTCACACTGAATCTTTCTTGTGCCTCTGATCTCTCTGAGTACCCAGTCTGCTGCATCTCTCCAGCCAGATGAAATTCTCTGCTTTTAAAGGCTCATGTAATTAGATTGAGCCTACTGAGACAATCCAGACTCTCTCTCCATTTGAGGCTCCTCAGGCTTAGTTATTTCTGCAGAGTGACTTTTGCAATATAATGTAACATTTCTAGATCCCAGAGAATAGTGCATGGACATCTCTAGTGATGATTCTGCTCATGATAATGGTGGATGGAGACAGGCAAGTGGGGAGATTCAAGAAATATAGATATTTTTAAATTATTACTTACATTCTATATGCTTCCTTGAAGTTGATGTAAAATGGAAGTAAAAGTTAATTTTTGCAATTGACACTGTCTAACCAAACAGCTGGAGAAGGAAATGGCAACCCACTCTAGTATTATTGCCTGGAAAATTCCATGGACAGGGAAGGCTGACAAGCTCCACAGTCCATGGGGTCTCAAATATATATATGTGTGTGTGTATATATATATACTGAAATAACTAAGCAGCAAGCAGACCAAAGAACATACGCCAGTTACTAAGATGTGAAACATTTTCCCAATATAAAGTTAGGAAAACAGTTTGACCCTCATTTTAAAAATGTCATTTGCAACAGCATAGTTTGTTCATTTTAATTTTCACAACCTGAGATATATAATTTATCATCCTTATTTCACATACTAGAAAACTGAGACTTACAGTTTGCACGGTGGACAGATATGCGGCTCCATTGCTGCTAAAAGAATGTTTTTATAATTAGTTCTTTCCATATCATTAGGGGGAAAACCGTTCTCTTTGAAATAAAAGTTTCTCAGGGAACTACTTTTAATTTAATGTAGGTTTTATTTAATGTAATTGGACATAATTTTAAAATGTAAATAGCCAAAGGATTAGACTGCGCATCCTAGTAATCAGCCAAGGCCTAGTAAATAACTAAACTGTAATGAATTTAATTGTAAACTGAGCAGCACATATTAAGGAAGAGAAATCTTTTAATTTTATTAAAAATTAAATACTTTACAGTTTTTGAGCACAGAGTATAAATAGTACTAAAATGTAATTTAAGGTAAAGGACATTTTTAAAATAAATTTGGGCATCTTTTATTGATTTTTTTGTTTATTTATTTTGATCCATCCTTATTCTTCAGTTTGTGTGGGCCTCCCATTGCAGTGGCTTCTTATTGCAGAGCACTGGCTCTGAGTGCATACGCTCCAATTGGACTCCAATTGGCTCATAATTGGACACACTGGTTCAGTCCCTCCACAGCACATGGAATCTTCCCGGGCCAGGGATCAAACTGGTGCCCCTTGCATTGCAAATCAGACTCTTTACCCACTGGACCACCAGGGAAGCCCCAAAGACAATTTTTAATGAAATTCCCACACACTCTGAATAGGTCTATGGAGCTACTAGATGGTTTTCATTCCATTGGTCCTGTTTCTATTACCCACCAGGGAAGACTTCCAGTTGCAGGTGTTTGTTAGAAATGTAATACAGCACTAGCTAAGCAGTGCAAAATTCTACTAAGAGAAATGATCATTTGTTTTTCCAATATACGAGAGAAAGTAGCAGTGTCGACTCATTGTCCCCTTGGGCTTTGAAAGCTTTTTGCTATAACAGACATCACAGAATGAACAACACAGAGACAGAATCTATCTTTCCTCTCTGGTGCTGCTCTTAAGACAGATCCTTCTACCTTTTCGTTGTATAATGTTCTTTAAAACGGACACTCTTATTTCACTACCTTATATCTTAACATAACATACAGTTATTTAATAAATATTCATTGAAATTCTACTCTGTGGCAGACCACAGAACATAAGTAACTGGGATCTTACTCATATTATTCATGTTCCAGTGGGAAATATAAGTTTTAATTAGTCAAAATTACAAAGTTTACATGATGGAAAAGTACTGTGAAACATGAAAGTGTATCACAGGTGATGCTAACTTCGTCTCACTTGTCTTTACAGCCACCCCAGCTCTTGAACATAGGAAGGTTTCAGCAAATGCCTAATGAATGATATGTACAGTTGTACAATACACTCTAGTTTTTGTGTATGGTTTATTCAGTAATTCTGCATTTATGAATATAGTCCTCAAATCTTCCTGTGGCATCTGTGCGTATGTGTCTGTTAAAAACAACTGAAGGCCAAATGACCTTTTGAAAGGGGATTTAAATTCAACTGTAAAAGATCTGAATTTGTATACTATGTGTATGCTGAAGGAGAGAGGCAATCGATTCTCGTTTAACCTAGATGCATGCTTGGAGTTGAAACAGCGGAAAAGTGAATCCAGTATAAGTCTCTTATGCGTTAAAGTTTGGTAATACCATAAGAATGTAATTTCTGTATCTTTTAGTCCGAAGAGTGATTTGGTTTGGTTGGGTTGGGGTTTTTATTTTGTTCTAATATGTGAGGAATCCATTGCTGTTCACTTGAAGCTTCATGATGGCTTACAAAATGAGATTGGCACAATAGCTAATAATAAAGTATGGGGGGCAATATACTAACAAGGAAATTGATGGTGAGGCAGCATGGAACACAGACATAAGAAAAAACAGAGATGTGTAGAGATATGGGAATTATCACAAAACACCTGCAGTGGGATGTACTCATAACTGAGTCATTTCTAGTTCAGCACTTTTCATCCAAACTGTCTTTTCCAAGAATAGTCAAACAGACATCACAGAATGAACAACACCGAGACAGAATCTATCTTTCCTCTCTGGTGCTGCTCTTAAGACAGATCCTTCTACCTTTTCGTTGTATAATGTTCTTTAAAACGGACACTCTTATTTCACTACCTTATATCTTAACATAACATACAGTTATTTAATAAATATTCATTGAAATTCTACTCTGTGGCAGACCACAGAACATAAGTAACTGGGATCTTACTCATATTATTCATGTTCCAGTGGGAAATATAAGTTTTAATTAGTCAAAATTACAAAGTTTACATGATGGAAAAGTACTGTGAAACATGAAAGTGTATCACAGGTGATGCTAACTTCGTCTCACTTGTCTTTACAGCCACCCCAGCTCTTGAACATAGGAAGGTTTCAGCAAATGCCTAATGAATGATATGTACAGTTGTACAATACACTCTAGTTTTTGTGTATGGTTTATTCAGTAATTCTGCATTTATGAATATAGTCCTCAAATCTTCCTGTGGCATCTGTGCGTATGTGTCTGTTAAAAACAACTGAAGGCCAAATGACCTTTTGAAAGGGGATTTAAATTCAACTGTAAAAGATCTGAATTTGTATACTATGTGTATGCTGAAGGAGAGAGGCAATCGATTCTCGTTTAACCTAGATGCATGCTTGGAGTTGAAACAGCGGAAAAGTGAATCCAGTATAAGTCTCTTATGCGTTAAAGTTTGGTAATACCATAAGAATGTAATTTCTGTATCTTTTAGTCCGAAGAGTGATTTGGTTTGGTTGGGTTGGGGTTTTTATTTTGTTCTAATATGTGAGGAATCCATTGCTGTTCACTTGAAGCTTCATGATGGCTTACAAAATGAGATTGGCACAATAGCTAATAATAAAGTATGGGGGGCAATATACTAACAAGGAAATTGATGGTGAGGCAGCATGGAACACAGACATAAGAAAAAACAGAGATGTGTAGAGATATGGGAATTATCACAAAACACCTGCAGTGGGATGTACTCATAACTGAGTCATTTCTAGTTCAGCACTTTTCATCCAAACTGTCTTTTCCAAGGGAAAGATAGTAGCAAAAGGCAGGAGAAGAGGCTCCTCTTGTGTCTTCCTCCTTCCTTTGCCAGTGGTCATTTATCCTGAAATTAGAGCTATCTGTGTTAAAAGGAAGATGTGTGACCAGAGGTTTGTGACTTGCTGTCAACCAGGCTGACTTCTTCACTTAACCGGGCAGTTGTAAAATTATCATACAGGGAATGATAATTTGTTAGTGCTGCTTCAATACGTTGAAATAGATTCCTTTAAAAAGTACAAACACTATTTAAGAATACATGTTCATTCGCCTTCTTTCATTTTCAACCCTGCCCCTACTCCCCCAGATAAGGACATTAAAATTTTGTGCAGATGAAAATACCTTTGTTTTAGAAACAAAATAATAAATGTGCTGAGAGTGATAGAGGTGGCATACCATGTAGCTAAATACCTGAAACTCTGTGTTTGAAAGTCTATTTCTTATTTCCAACTGAAATTCAAAAGCTTAGGTTTATTTCCTTCCTCAAGGAAGTATGAAATTTCTTCCTGCAAATCATACAGTAGAATGCATAATTGTAAATCTACTTAGGGCTCTCTCTTTGAATCATGTTCTATAATTTAATCCAATTTACAATCAAATCTTTTTTGTTTTGTTTTATATTTTATAGTAATGAAGACCAAGTGGTTCACATTCTCTGTATAGTTGAATAATATTTCATATATTTAGATATAAATGAACCTTCTTATCTGTGTTACACAATCTCAACTTCAGTAAAATTTCCTCACTGATTTTACATAATGGACTCTTCATCTATTTAATCCTTCCAGTCATTTTCTTTATTCCTGAGAGGTATTTATTGTTTTTATCTTAAGGAGCAAGCTAATGGAAATTTCAAGTGTATAAAAATAACTGCTTTTTGCTTTCTTTTCATGGAATATTTGTGTGT
Source organism: Tragulus kanchil (assembly GCA_022376925.1). NCBI lineage: Eukaryota > Metazoa > Chordata > Mammalia > Artiodactyla > Tragulidae > Tragulus > Tragulus kanchil. The sequence goes on from JAIOJX010000002.1 coordinate 60,945,249, forward strand.
GTTGGTAAAGTCTATCATGATTCTGCTTCATTTTGATCACTACATAACATTTGGAAATTGATGGTGAGGCAGCATGGAACACAGACATAAGAAAAAACAGAGATGTGTAGAGATATGGGAATTATCACAAAACACCTGCAGTGGGATGTACTCATAACTGAGTCATTTCTAGTTCAGCACTTTTCATCCAAACTGTCTTTTCCAAGGGAAAGATAGTAGCAAAAGGCAGGAGAAGAGGCTCCTCTTGTGTCTTCCTCCTTCCTTTGCCAGTGGTCATTTATCCTGAAATTAGAGCTATCTGTGTTAAAAGGAAGATGTGTGACCAGAGGTTTGTGACTTGCTGTCAACCAGGCTGACTTCTTCACTTAACCGGGCAGTTGTAAAATTATCATACAGGGAATGATAATTTGTTAGTGCTGCTTCAATACGTTGAAATAGATTCCTTTAAAAAGTACAAACACTATTTAAGAATACATGTTCATTCGCCTTCTTTCATTTTCAACCCTGCCCCTACTCCCCCAGATAAGGACATTAAAATTTTGTGCAGATGAAAATACCTTTGTTTTAGAAACAAAATAATAAATGTGCTGAGAGTGATAGAGGTGGCATACCATGTAGCTAAATACCTGAAACTCTGTGTTTGAAAGTCTATTTCTTATTTCCAACTGAAATTCAAAAGCTTAGGTTTATTTCCTTCCTCAAGGAAGTATGAAATTTCTTCCTGCAAATCATACAGTAGAATGCATAATTGTAAATCTACTTAGGGCTCTCTCTTTGAATCATGTTCTATAATTTAATCCAATTTACAATCAAATCTTTTTTGTTTTGTTTTATATTTTATAGTAATGAAGACCAAGTGGTTCACATTCTCTGTATAGTTGAATAATATTTCATATATTTAGATATAAATGAACCTTCTTATCTGTGTTACACAATCTCAACTTCAGTAAAATTTCCTCACTGATTTTACATAATGGACTCTTCATCTATTTAATCCTTCCAGTCATTTTCTTTATTCCCTGGAGAGGTATTTATTGTTTTTATCTTAAGGAGTCGAAGCTTAAACTGGAAAAGGTTCTACATATGTTGTATAAAAATAACTGCTTTTTTGCTTTCTTTTCATGGAATATTTGTGTGTGTTGGTAAAGTCTATCATGATTCTGCTTCATTTTCAGTAAGAGAACTGTATGAGTTTATTTAGTTTTAATCTGCTTTATCTTTTTGGTCTTTTATGGTTGTTAATCCTTTCTTTTATCTGTTCTTGATATAATTTGATTTTGTTCTTGTCAGAGTCCCCATTAACTTTCATTCGGTTTCCAATTTGACATTTAATTATACTAAGGTCAGCTAAAATTCCATTGCATTTATCTTTTGCCTAAAATTTTAAATAGATTATTAAGCTAGCATTAAACTTTGACTTTTTAAAAGTATTAACATTTAAAATATTGTCAATATGATTCAATGTGTTTCTAATAAAATAAGAATGTTGTGCAGGTATTCTGAACTACTTAAAAATTATACAAATCTCAGACATATCCTCAAAAAAGTATTAGATCTATGAGGGAAGATAGCATTTTATTACAAGAAAACACTCTGAGATCTCAGAAAGATCACTTCTGACTGGAATGAAATTTTGAATGACTTCTTGGAAAGTATATAATTTGAGCCAGAATTTTAAGATTAATGAAATGATACAGGAATACATATCAAGCATGGAAACATTTAGTAGTATAAGTTCAGGAAAACAGAGTATGTATCAGAGAAAGATCGTTGATCTGATTTGACACAGGTATTGGTTTTTAACATTTTTTCTAAGCAGTTGGAACCCTTCTAATATTTGGAATAGTCAGTGTAGTCTGTCAGGATGTTCAGAGAGGCGTATGGCATGCTCAGGGAACTGTGCTATGTTCAAGGTGCCCGAAGCCTAGAGGAAACGACAGTTGAGATGTGAAGATGGAGAGTTGAGCGGAGGATAGATCATGGAATATCTTAAAAGTCATAGTCAGGAAATTGAATTTTATCCTAAATTAGTGGCAGTTTTACTAAAGGGAGACTAGAGACTAGGAGAAACTGCTGGAAATTTTTATTGTGATTTTTCAAGGCAGGCAATGGCCTAGACCAGCAGGATCTCACCTCCCCAGTAATGGGGAGGGAGGATGTGAATGGATGTGACTAGCACTGCAGTACTTTAGCTGCCTGATACGAAAAGCAGACTCACTGGGAAATACCCTGATGCTGGGAAGGATTGAGGGCAGGAGGAGAAGGGGGAAACAGATGATGAGATGGTTGGATGGCATCACTGACTTGATGGATGAGTTTGAGCAAACTTCAGGAGATAATGAAGGACAGGGAAGCCTGGCATGTTGCAATTCACAGGGTCGCAAGAGCCGGACTCAACCTAGTGACTGAATGACGACAATAGAACTAAATGGTAGTTAGAGGTGAGAATGTAAGAAGAATCAAAGCCAATTTCTGAAACTCTGGCTTGAGCAACTGGGTGGATAATTGTTTTGCTCTTTATTGAAACAGGCAATGAGAATCATGAGGTTACTTTGATGAATATAAATCTGTATTAGTACCTACTATTTGCCAGGCACTGTACTAAGCTTTATGGGCTTCCCTGGTGACTCAGATGGTAAAGAATTCGCCTGCAGTGCCAGAGACCCGGATTCAATTCCTCTGTCAGGAAGATCCCCTGGAGAAGGGAATGGCAACCCATTCCAGTATTCTTGCCTGGGAAATTCTATGGACAGAGGAGCCTGGCAGGCTACAGTCTATGGGATTGCAAAGAGTCGGACATGACTGTAAACACACACACAGAACAAAGACAATGGAGTAATTGAAGACAAAAGAGGAAATGTGGAAGGAGACTCCCCAACATTTTTATTGGATAATTTAAAAATCTCAAATATAGAAAAGACTTTAAATATCACAGTCCAGCTAGTTTTCTTTCTCCTGCTTAATATTTAGTTCTTTCAAACTCTGAAAAGAGTTCTCTACTCTAGCAAAGCTGATCACTCTAGGATTATCCAGTCAAGAAGTGGTGCTCCATTGTTGTGAGAGAAGAGAGGGTATGGTTGCCCCCTCTAAAATAACCTTGAAATATTATCAGTATCCATACACTTAACCATCTATCACATTCATCATGTGCTCTGCATAAATCATCAGCCATCCAGCTTACCCCCTCTGCCTTTGGTTCACTGAACAATCCTAAATTAGTGGCAGTTTTACTAAAGGGAGACTAGAGACTAGGAGAAACTGCTGGAAATTTTATTGTGATTTTCAAGGCAGGCAATGGCCTAGACCAGCAGGATCTCACCTCCCCAGTAATGGGGAGGGAGGATGTGAATGGATGTGACTAGCACTGCAGTACTTTAGCTGCCTGATACGAAAAGCAGACTCACTGGGAAATACCCTGATGCTGGGAAGGATTGAGGGCAGGAGGAGAAGGGGGAAACAGATGATGAGATGGTTGGATGGCATCACTGACTTGATGGATGAGTTTGAGCAAACTTCAGGAGATAATGAAGGACAGGAAGCCTGGCATGTTGCAATTCACAGGGTCGCAAGAGCCGGACTCAACCTAGTGACTGAATGACGACAATAGAACTAAATGGTAGTTAGAGGTGAGAATGTAAGAAGAATCAAAGCCAATTTCTGAAACTCTGGCTTGAGCAACTGGGTGGATAATTGTTTTGCTCTTTATTGAAACAGGCAATGAGAATCATGAGGTTACTTTGATGAATATAAATCTGTATTAGTACCTACTATTTGCCAGGCACTGTACTAAGCTTTATGGGCTTCCCTGGTGACTCAGATGGTAAAGAATTCGCCTGCAGTGCCAGAGACCCGGATTCAATTCCTCTGTCAGGAAGATCCCCTGGAGAAGGGAATGGCAACCCATTCCAGTATTCTTGCCTGGGAAATTCTATGGACAGAGGAGCCTGGCAGGCTACAGTCTATGGGATTGCAAAGAGTCGGACATGACTGTAAACACACACACAGAACAAAGACAATGGAGTAATTGAAGACAAAAGAGGAAATGTGGAAGGAGACTCCCCAACATTTTATTGGATAATTTAAAAATCTCAAATATAGAAAAGACTTTAAATATCACAGTCCAGCTAGTTTTCTTTCTCCTGCTTAATATTTAGTTCTTTCAAACTCTGAAAAGAGTTCTCTACTCTAGCAAAGCTGATCACTCTAGGATTATCCAGTCAAGAAGTGGTGCTCCATTGTTGTGAGAGAAGAGAGGGTATGGTTGCCCCCTCTAAAATAACCTTGAAATATTATCAGTATCCATACACTTAACCATCTATCACATTCATCATGTGCTCTGCATAAATCATCAGCCATCCAGCTTACCCCCTCTGCCTTTGGTTCACTGAACAATGCTTTCTCTACTGTCTGATCTCATTTTGTTTCTTAGGTTAATTATAACATATGCATTTAAGACTGTAAAACAGGTATAACAAACTTAGTACTCACATGTTAAAAGAAATTTTCTTTGCAGTGTTCGTTATCATTTCTTCACTTTGTCCAGAATGCTATTTGGAAGATCCTTGTTTCTTCCCCTATAACCTAGAACTATTCCCTCTGGATTTTGGCAACCTTTAAGAAAATGGCACAGTCTGAGCAGTTAGGTATGTCTCTTCCAGATACGTGGAGTTTGGGAAGTTCTGTTCTTTGTAGATAATTGTAGGTTAATGTTGACCACTCTTGTTTATTTTAATGAACATCATATTATAAAAGTGATGAAGTAATAGTGTGTTTTACTATGAATTTGATCACAAGTTTCTAAATTCTGTTTTATACAGAAAAAAAAGTACAAGCTCTTGCTTTCTTAAAATCTTTACCGCTATAGTTTCTGTGAATCTTTAAAAATTGATTCCAAGTTATGCATTATCTTATTGATTCTAAAATTTGACTCCTAAGTTATGTATTATCTAGTACAGATAATGGGTAACATCAAAGGAACATTTTAGCCATTGTGAAAAATGTTTGATCAAAAGGAATCGAGTAAGTGAAATTTAGAGCAGACCTTGTGATGGTCGATAATAGGTTCCTGAAATCTTTTTGTGGGGATGAAGGTTAAATGGCAAGTGGAAAGAGTCCGGGCTTAAAAAGGCACATAGGAGTATGAAAACAAACAAAAAAAAAGGCTAAGAAGAATGTTAATAGATCATTCATTTGATAATCTGTTTGTTTACTGTCAAATTCATGGAAGAAAAAATGCTTTTCTTCTTAAGCCAAGTGAAGCAAAACTGGCAGATGAAGCAAGAGAGCAATGAACATTTACTGAAATGCCAGCCATGTTCTAACTTATTAACTCTTTTGATCCCCATATTTGCTCTTTGAAGTGGAGATTATTAATCCCTCTCTCCCATTTTTTTATATGAGGAGACCAAAAGAAGCAATAAAAACAATGGTGATGGGGATAGAGGAGGAAAGAGACGCAATGCCTAGAGCAAGTCCTGTTCAAAACTGTGAAGCAGAACTTTCTCTGGTGGTCTCTACTTTCTGTTCTCTTTGAATGGACTCCCTTCCTTTCTACAGCAACCGCCCCAAGCAGAACTTTCTCTGTGGTCTCTACTTTCTATAACAAACTTAGTACTCACATGTTAAAAGAAATTTTCTTTGCAGTGTTCGTTATCATTTCTTCACTTTGTCCAGAATGCTATTTGGAAGATCCTTGTTTCTTCCCCTATAACCTAGAACTATTCCCTCTGGATTTTGGCAACCTTTAAGAAAATGGCACAGTCTGAGCAGTTAGGTATGTCTCTTCCAGATACGTGGAGTTTGGGAAGTTCTGTTCTTTGTAGATAATTGTAGGTTAATGTTGACCACTCTTGTTTATTTTAATGAACATCATATTATAAAAGTGATGAAGTAATAGTGTGTTTTACTATGAATTTGATCACAAGTTTCTAAATTCTGTTTTATACAGAAAAAAAAGTACAAGCTCTTGCTTTCTTAAAATCTTTACCGCTATAGTTTCTGTGAATCTTTAAAAATTGATTCCAAGTTATGCATTATCTTATTGATTCTAAAATTTGACTCCTAAGTTATGTATTATCTAGTACAGATAATGGGTAACATCAAAGGAACATTTTAGCCATTGTGAAAAATGTTTGATCAAAAGGAATCGAGTAAGTGAAATTTAGAGCAGACCTTGTGATGGTCGATAATAGGTTCCTGAAATCTTTTTGTGGGGATGAAGGTTAAATGGCAAGTGGAAAGAGTCCGGGCTTAAAAAGGCACATAGGAGTATGAAAACAAACAAAAAAGGCTAAGAAGAATGTTAATAGATCATTCATTTGATAATCTGTTTGTTTACTGTCAAATTCATGGAAGAAAAAATGCTTTTCTTCTTAAGCCAAGTGAAGCAAAACTGGCAGATGAAGCAAGAGAGCAATGAACATTTACTGAAATGCCAGCCATGTTCTAACTTATTAACTCTTTTGATCCCCATATTTGCTCTTTGAAGTGGAGATTATTAATCCCTCTCTCCCATTTTTTTATATGAGGAGACCAAAAGAAGCAATAAAAACAATGGTGATGGGGATAGAGGAGGAAAGAGACGCAATGCCTAGAGCAAGTCCTGTTCAAAACTGTGAAGCAGAACTTTCTCTGGTGGTCTCTACTTTCTGTTCTCTTTGAATGGACTCCCTTCCTTTCTACAGCAACCCCCGCCCCATTCTCCATTAAGTATTCCCAGATTCTTTCACTTTTCTTTTTCCAGAAAATAATTGACTATGCATTCTTATTAGGATATAAAATAATAGTTGAGAATGCTTAAAAACCCTTTACAAGTATTTGTATATCCAGAATTGGAAAGTCTTGAACCAAAATAGTGAAGTTGTCATGATGTGATTTCAGGCATCAACAAGTGGAGAGAAAAGTTTGAGGAAGCAAAGAGTCTCCCTATATCTCCAAAATCAACCCTAAGATGATTGTACAATCTCTTTCCTTTTCCCTACCCAAGTCCATGTTTGAAGAGCTGCCATTTTTGTTAAGCCAAGAGATGTGTTATCTGCTAAAATACTATGATTTTGGTATAACAACTTTCCAGTAACAGTTAAGTTGCAGTAACAAACATAGAGACTTCTCTATTCACAGTATCAGAAATTGAATCTCTCCAAGATGCAATAAACTTACTGTTTCTCAGTATGGATATTGAAAAACAGAGATACAAGGAGAACGAACAAGTAGAAAATAGCACTCATCATTAGCCATGCAAAGCATTCACCCCTTGGTGATCTTTCCATAAAACTTGAAGAAATAGCACATCTGAATCATCCCCAAGCATACCCAGAAATCTCCATAGATCCAGGTTCCAGCACAGTTTTTAGGAGTAACCAGTCACTAATGTATGTTCCCTTCTTTCCTCTAAAGAGGAGAAAGAATCAAGCCAAGCTACATATTCCCCTTTATCCTGGAATAGGCATAAAATCCATAGCTATGTTCCAAAACCAGTCCAGTTTCTTAGGCTGACAAATTCATTTTCTCTCATCTTGTTTGGAGGAAGGAAAGATGTCACTGTCAGGAGTCCTTGGCCCCACAGTTTCGCATGCCAAGCTTTCTAATGTTCTAACTTATTAACTCTTTTGATCCCCATATTTGCTCTTTGAAGTGGAGATTATTAATCCCTCTCTCCCATTTTTTTATATGAGGAGACCAAAAGAAGCAATAAAAACAATGGTGATGGGGATAGAGGAGGAAAGAGACGCAATGCCTAGAGCAAGTCCTGTTCAAAACTGTGAAGCAGAACTTTCTCTGGTGGTCTCTACTTTCTGTTCTCTTTGAATGGACTCCCTTCCTTTCTACAGCAACCCCCGCCCCATTCTCCATTAAGTATTCCCAGATTCTTTCACTTTTCTTTTTCCAGAAAATAATTGACTATGCATTCTTATTAGGATATAAAATAATAGTTGAGAATGCTTAAAAACCCTTTACAAGTATTTGTATATCCAGAATTGGAAAGTCTTGAACCAAAATAGTGAAGTTGTCATGATGTGATTTCAGGCATCAACAAGTGGAGAGAAAAGTTTGAGGAAGCAAAGAGTCTCCCTATATCTCCAAAATCAACCCTAAGATGATTGTACAATCTCTTTCCTTTTCCCTACCCAAGTCCATGTTTGAAGAGCTGCCATTTTTGTTAAGCCAAGAGATGTGTTATCTGCTAAAATACTATGATTTTGGTATAACAACTTTCCAGTAACAGTTAAGTTGCAGTAACAAACATAGAGACTTCTCTATTCACAGTATCAGAAATTGAATCTCTCCAAGATGCAATAAACTTACTGTTTCTCAGTATGGATATTGAAAAACAGAGATACAAGGAGAACGAACAAGTAGAAAATAGCACTCATCATTAGCCATGCAAAGCATTCACCCCTTGGTGATCTTTCCATAAAACTTGAAGAAATAGCACATCTGAATCATCCCCAAGCATACCCAGAAATCTCCATAGATCCAGGTTCCAGCACAGTTTTTAGGAGTAACCAGTCACTAATGTATGTTCCCTTCTTTCCTCTAAAGAGGAGAAAGAATCAAGCCAAGCTACATATTCCCCTTTATCCTGGAATAGGCATAAAATCCATAGCTATGTTCCAAAACCAGTCCAGTTTCTTAGGCTGACAAATTCATTTTCTCTCTCATCTTGTTTGGAGGAAGGAAAGATGTCACTGTCAGGAGTCCTTGGCCCCACAGTTTCGCATCTGTTACTCTAACTGGCCTACAGCTGTGCAGCCTACACATGCTTCCTCCCTTCTACCTTGGCTCGTTGATTCATGGCCTTAGCTGTATCTCCAGCTCTCCCGCTCTGGCTCTTCCATTCTAAACTCATCCAACGAACTAAGGCAATAAGGTGGACTCTTTTATTTTTTCTTTTAATAATTGTTTTTATTTTACTTTTTGCTTTTACAGAGATTTGTTGTTTACAGATATGTATAATCCAAGATCAGTCATGTCTATCCCTGGCCCTTCCCTCCTCCACCCCACCCCACCCCTCCAGGCTGTCGCACTGCTTCCATGCAGGATCTCCTACTCCCACAGCACAATGACAATAGCTATCTTTTTCACATATGATAGTATAGGTTTCCGTGTTACTCCCTCTAAGCCTCCCACCCCCTGTTCATTCCCCACAATGTCCATAAGTCTGTTCTCTAAGGCTGTTTTTCCATTGCTTCTCTATGTGTGTATTCCATATGTTAGTATACTGTACTTGTCTTCCTCTTTTTTGACTTACTTCACTTTTTATGATAGGTTCTAGATTCATCCACCTCATTAGGACTGATTCTTCTGCATTTCTTTTTACAGCTGTGTAATATTTCCATTGTATACATGTACCAGAGCTTTTTTATCCATTCATTTGTCAATGGACATCTAGGTTGCTTCCATGTTCTAGCTATTGTATAGAGAGCTGCAGTGAACATTGGGGTACAGGTGTCTTTTTCAGTTTTGATTTCATCTGGGTATAATCCTAAGAGTGGGATTTGTGGGAATAGGTAGACTCTTTCAGCATGTTTCTTCTAATTGTAATAACACGCTGAATCAAGAACAATTTAGAAACTTTCTCTGATTGGGCTATCATACTGACCATCTACCCACCACCACCACCACCACTGTGCTTGCCAGTCTCTTCCATTGGCCGATCCCAGCCTGGCTCTGCAACATAATGGGCACTTAATTCTGACTTTCATTCTGCTGCTTTAAGCTACTGGTTTATTTATTCTCTCCTCTTTGATGTAAAAATATGGAAGCTATTTCCATAGCAATAATATTGCCATAGCTGTGGAGAGGAAAGGTAAAGCATAATGAAAAAGAAATACATAAACCTTATATGATGATTTTTAAAACAAATAAATTTATCAGAAATTATTAAAAGTCACATACCTTTCAACTTACAACTGAAGGGTGGAAAGCACATGGTTTTATGTATTTCTCTTGTTTTATCCTTAGCAACCTTTACAAATACTTCCTTAACTACAAGCAGTATGGTTATTTAGCATATGTAAGAAGTGTCACCAGTTCAAGGAGTGAGCTTATCTTAAAATATGAAAGGCCAATATCCACATACGCATAGAAAATTTTTTAGTCAGCTATAATATGTTTATTGGTGAGATCATTTCACGATTATGAAACTAAAGCAAAAAAATGTTGCGCCTTTCTCAAGATCTCACAATGATATTAACAACAAAGCAAAGATCAAAGCTAGTTGTTTAATAATGTGATCATGTTGTCTTTGTACTAGGAAAGTTTCTATTTAAATCCATAACTTTTGTCTATACAGTAGCTATTTTCAGGAGTACATTGGAATGGTGATTTATATAACATATGTACTTTCTTTACTTTCTGCAGAACTAAATTGACACCTTGCTTAAAATCACAAATTTATGCTCAATTTATAGATTTTACATGTCAATTAAGATGAAGTGCTTCTGAAAACTTTTCCTAACATAAATGATTGTAAAGGTAAAACAGCAGTGCTTAAAGAAGATCTCTTCAAGTTAGTTACACAGGCAAAGAGGGAAGAAGCACAGATTGAATTCATATATAAGGTTGTAACAGACTGAGACAAAGCCATGCTTGATAATAGTGTTTCCACAATGTGTTTCTCTCTGGGCCTTTGCTATCTTGGTTCCAGACTGAAAGGAAGATATTAAAGCTGCAGACAAGAAACTCTAATGATACATGGGGGTCTACCACATGAAAGCAAGCAAGAAACTGAGATGGGTTAGAGTTTGAAGATTATATTAGTTTTTTGTTGCTACGGTAACAAATTACTGTGAATTTAGAGGCTTAAAACAACACAAATTTATTCTCTAGCATTTCCTTTAGTTAGGGTCCAGGTACAGTGTGGCTCAGCTGATTGCCTACTTCAAAGTCTTCACAAGACCAGAGTCAAGGTCTTCACAGGATTGTGTTCCTTTCTGGTGGCTCTGGGGTGACTCCTCTTTCAGCCTCATTTCTTTCAAGGTTCTTTAGTTACTGACAGGAGTTCATTCCATGCAGTTGTGGGACCGAAGTCCCCTTTTCTTTGCTAGCTGCCAGGTGGGGGGCCATTCTCAGCTTCTAGAGGCAATCTGCTTTCCTTGATTGGTGGATATCTTCTTCCGTTGTCAAAGCCAGCAACTGCCTCTATTTCAGGTTCTCTGACCTCTCCTGCCTCATCTCTCCTTCACTTCCCTCTTTTGAAATAATTCTATAAATGACTCTTAGGCCTTCTTCTGGTGCTTTTACTTGCTTACTTAATGACACTAGGTTCATGTAGATAACCCAGGAAAATCTCCTAATTTTAACATCAGCACCTAGGTTGGTATTTGAATAACCACAGGATAGGAATTTTAGTGAGACATCTTTAGAATTCTGTTTACCACAGAACTCTAGAAACAGTGAACCACATTTTATAAATGAGATGATTTAGTTTCATGTTAAGATCTACATTTAGTTGTTGATATTACAGGCATTTGTGAAGTCATAGTTAACTATTCCAGTCATCTCTCTACTGGGTCTCAGAGAGTTAAGAAAAAGTTAAAACAGAGTTGGCAGAGGCTCAGTGCAGTTGGTACCATAGCGGTTAGTGGGGAAATCTCAAGGACCTTCTTGAATTGTAAGAGAACCTGCTCAGATTATTCCTCTCTGTGTAGAAATTCTTACACTATTGCTCATTTGGGAAAATAGGGGTTTCATTTTATTAAGGACACTAGTGTCTTTGCAGTCCCTAGGGCATACTGTGATAAATGGTGTGATAATTATTAGACACTTACCTGAATTGACTTTCTTGATTGTTGAACCATAGTCCTGGGATGACCAGAGGCCTTTGTATTTTTACTGTTGTGTCATTAGACCTAGAGAGGCTGGGAATAACAAAATTGCTGCAGCCAAGAAACTCTAATGATACATGGGGGTCTACCACATGAAAGCAAGCAAGAAACTGAGATGGGTTAGAGTTTGAAGATTATATTAGTTTTTTGTTGCTACGGTAACAAATTACTGTGAATTTAGAGGCTTAAAACAACACAAATTTATTCTCTAGCATTTCCTTTAGTTAGGGTCCAGGTACAGTGTGGCTCAGCTGATTGCCTACTTCAAAGTCTTCACAAGACCAGAGTCAAGGTCTTCACAGGATTGTGTTCCTTTCTGGTGGCTCTGGGGTGACTCCTCTTTCAGCCTCATTTCTTTCAAGGTTCTTTAGTTACTGACAGGAGTTCATTCCATGCAGTTGTGGGACCGAAGTCCCCTTTTCTTTGCTAGCTGCCAGGTGGGGGGCCATTCTCAGCTTCTAGAGGCAATCTGCTTTCCTTGATTGGTGGATATCTTCTTCCGTTGTCAAAGCCAGCAACTGCCTCTATTTCAGGTTCTCTGACCTCTCCTGCCTCATCTCTCCTTCACTTCCCTCTTTTGAAATAATTCTATAAATGACTCTTAGGCCTTCTTCTGGTGCTTTTACTTGCTTACTTAATGACACTAGGTTCATGTAGATAACCCAGGAAAATCTCCTAATTTTAACATCAGCACCTAGGTTGGTATTTGAATAACCACAGGATAGGAATTTTAGTGAGACATCTTTAGAATTCTGTTTACCACAGAACTCTAGAAACAGTGAACCACATTTTATAAATGAGATGATTTAGTTTCATGTTAAGATCTACATTTAGTTGTTGATATTACAGGCATTTGTGAAGTCATAGTTAACTATTCCAGTCATCTCTCTACTGGGTCTCAGAGAGTTAAGAAAAAGTTAAAACAGAGTTGGCAGAGGCTCAGTGCAGTTGGTACCATAGCGGTTAGTGGGGAAATCTCAAGGACCTTCTTGAATTGTAAGAGAACCTGCTCAGATTATTCCTCTCTGTGTAGAAATTCTTACACTATTGCTCATTTGGGAAAATAGGGGTTTCATTTTATTAAGGACACTAGTGTCTTTGCAGTCCCTAGGGCATACTGTGATAAATGGTGTGATAATTATTAGACACTTACCTGAATTGACTTTCTTGATTGTTGAACCATAGTCCTGGGATGACCAGAGGCCTTTGTATTTTTACTGTTGTGTCATTAGACCTAGAGAGGCTGGGAATAACAATAAGAATAGGTCAGGTTAATCTATAAAAAACTGGAGTAGATGTCTCCTACTAATTAAGAATCAAAGTCTTCTTGGTTATCTTTTTATTTCAAGAACAACAAATACATTTTCATAGTTTGGTAACACTGAGTATATATGAAACCTCAGTGTGTGAGATCATTGAATTTCTGTTATATAATGATAAGCTTCTGGTAATCACTCAGTTCATGCCCATGTTTATTATTTACTGGAGTGGATTCTAAGATGTTTGGTTCTGAAACATTTGACTTCTATACTCTGACTAGCCTTTACTACTAATAATAAACAGAAGTATTTTCACTTCATAAAATAAAACGTGGTATTTTCACGTGGTATTTCAGAATTTTATGTAACCACTAATTATTTATTACACAAAATGTTCTCTCTCAGAATTAGTGTATCTCTTTTGTTGTTAAGTAAACTGAGCCAGGAAAACGTAATACAATAATAGCAACTTATTTTCAAGTTGTAAATCTTTGGTGAATATTCATCTACTAAATGTAATCATCACCTTGTCTGTCCAGGAAGACATGCATCAAAAATATTTGCTTTCCTGTGTTTTTATTTTTTTATTCCTTTTATTTTTTAAGAAACAATAATATGTACATGTATAATAAAAAATAAAAGTTGCTTCCTCACTTCACCTCCTCCACTTTGATCTCATTGCCCAGAGATAAGCACTCTTAACATTTTTTCACATAATCTAATCATCTCAGGTTTCATCTAGGTGGTTTAGTATACACTCTCCATAGGTTCTATTGTGATTTGCTTGGTTTTTTTTAATTTAAAATGTATTTTGGAATCTTTATGCATCAGTTTTATAGATTTATCTCCCCTTTCAGGAAGTTCTGCTAAATTCCTCTCTTGGTGAAAATAGGAAATTCTTACACTATTGCTCATTTGGGAAAATAGGGGTTTCATTTTATTAAGGACACTAGTGTCTTTGCAGTCCCTAGGGCATACTGTGATAAATGGTGTGATAATTATTAGACACTTACCTGAATTGACTTTCTTGATTGTTGAACCATAGTCCTGGGATGACCAGAGGCCTTTGTATTTTTACTGTTGTGTCATTAGACCTAGAGAGGCTGGGAATAACAATAAGAATAGGTCAGGTTAATCTATAAAAAACTGGAGTAGATGTCTCCTACTAATTAAGAATCAAAGTCTTCTTGGTTATCTTTTTATTTCAAGAACAACAAATACATTTTCATAGTTTGGTAACACTGAGTATATATGAAACCTCAGTGTGTGAGATCATTGAATTTCTGTTATATAATGATAAGCTTCTGGTAATCACTCAGTTCATGCCCATGTTTATTATTTACTGGAGTGGATTCTAAGATGTTTGGTTCTGAAACATTTGACTTCTATACTCTGACTAGCCTTTACTACTAATAATAAACAGAAGTATTTTCACTTCATAAAATAAAACGTGGTATTTTCACGTGGTATTTCAGAATTTTATGTAACCACTAATTATTTATTACACAAAATGTTCTCTCTCAGAATTAGTGTATCTCTTTTGTTGTTAAGTAAACTGAGCCAGGAAAACGTAATACAATAATAGCAACTTATTTTCAAGTTGTAAATCTTTGGTGAATATTCATCTACTAAATGTAATCATCACCTTGTCTGTCCAGGAAGACATGCATCAAAAATATTTGCTTTCCTGTGTTTTTATTTTTTTATTCCTTTTATTTTTTAAGAAACAATAATATGTACATGTATAATAAAAAATAAAAGTTGCTTCCTCACTTCACCTCCTCCACTTTGATCTCATTGCCCAGAGATAAGCACTCTTAACATTTTTTCACATAATCTAATCATCTCAGGTTTCATCTAGGTGGTTTAGTATACACTCTCCATAGGTTCTATTGTGATTTGCTTGGTTTTTTTCACTTTAAAATGTATTTTGGAATCTTTATGCATCAGTTTTATAGATTTATCTCCCCTTTCAGGGAGTTCTGCTAAATACTTTTTTACCTGTTAGCGTTAATGCAGTGACGTACAGAGGGACATTTAGGCTTTTTCTATACTGTGCTACAGTGAACGTCCTTATATGGATCTTAGCATATGTCTGCCTTACCTGTAGGGTTATTCCTGCAAGTAGAATAACTTGCTAAAAGAGTGTGTTCATTTTCCATATTGGAAATTACTCACCAGAAGAACTGTACTAAATACATCCTCTCCAAAAGAGTGTGAGACAGCTCATTTTTAGCCAGTGTTTATAAATACTAGTGTTTATTTCTTCATCTTTGCTACTTGAGCCCAAATTTTCATTTTTTGTGTTGTTCAGTATTCAGTAAGCGCTTACTGAATGCATTCTTTGATTATTGGTGAGGTCACAAATATTGCAATGCACTTATTGGTTTATTAACCATTTTCATTTCTTTTTTCCTGTGAAATCCTTTTTCATAGTTTTTACCCATTTTCCTAGTTCTATACCATCATAGTTAGTAAACCCTTTCCTTTTCAATACTCTAAAAATATCATTACATTTTATTCTCAGATGTGTGTATAAAATTTTTTATGATTTTAGATCTTTGATATGCCTGGAATTTCTTTTGTAGGTGATAAAAATTAGAAATCTAAATATTTTTTTTCTAAATAGACAGCTGGACCTAGGTAATTCACATTGAATAACCCAAACTTTTTTTCTGTTATGTCCCATCCTTTATATGTATCAAATTGTCCTTTTTACTGTTCCTGTATTATTTTCTATTCAGTTCTATGAGTATTAGAAGTTAAAATAGTACTATAGTGTTGTCAATACCAATATAGATTTATAATTCATTTCATGAACTTGTAGGGCAAGGCAACAATTATTATGCATCTTCAAAATTCTCTTGTGTAAAATTCCATATATTTTCTATAATTAAAAAAAATTTAATTGAAGGATATTTGCTTTACAGAGTTTTGTTGTTTTCTTCTGAACATCATTAAACTCCCATATTTTCTGTACTTGGTAAACTGTCAAGTTAAAGTTGCATTAAAATTTAGACTAATTTGGGGGGAGCTGACATATTTATAATGTTGATTCTTCTTATTTAGATTCATAGTATGTCCTTCCGTTGATTCAGAACTTCATAAGTCCTTCAGTAACATCACATAATTTTCATCATATAGCTTCTAGACATAACTTTTTAATATTCTTAGGTATTTTGTAATTTATATTACATCTGCTATAAATACCATGGTTATTTTCTATTACATTTCCTAATTGGTTATTTTGGGTATTCTTCTGTTGGAATTATTGGTTTAAATAGTGCTTTAAATCTTGTATCAGGCCACCTAATTGAACTTTGCTTAATTCTAATTTTTTTTCTCATGTACTTAATTCTTAGTTAATAGTTAATTCTAGTAACTTTTCCTTCAGATTTCCTAAATACAACCTCTGATCTTCTGAGAATACTTTTCTGTCTTCCTCCAAGTGACCTTTCAAGGTCATCTATCACACGTTAATTGGAGTATTGACTTAAGATATGTTCAGGAGTTATTTTGGATTTGTTCTCTGCTACTCTATATAGATCCGTATGACTCTCTGCTTTCTAAAAAAGAAAAAAGAAGTAGAAAAAGTAGTATTTTTTTTCCTTCCTGACCCGAAAGCTACATTATATAAGTTATTTTTGTCAAAAAAGGAAGCAAAATTAAGTCTTCCTTTGTACTGGATCTTGTGTAGCTCTTTGAAGCGTAAACTTTTATCTATGATTCATTGCTCTTTAAGGTCATTGCACTATTTCATGTATTGATATGACATTGGGTCTTTTGCCAATATAAGGTCTGTTTCCAGCTATCAGTATTTTCAGAGGCATGAAAAAGTAAATTTTAACAGGAACAGGAACAAGGGCAAAAGTAATCAGAAGTATATTTAATAAAGGCTTTTATGCCTATGGCATTCCAATTTTCCTCATTTAAATGTACTAGTGGCTAAAAGCGGACAACATCAGGTTGTTGGAAACCTGATGGAAAATGGAAAGTGTTTTCACTTAAAGTAGTGTTTCCTGAACTGTATACTACAGAACATTCGGTCTCTGGATGCCAAGAGATATTAAGCAGAAAAATAGGGCTTCGTGGTCAAAAAAATGTAGAAAATGTGGATTAAATAGTTTCAATAGGTTTTTTAAATTGCAGTATTTCATAAAGTCCTATGCTAGATTTATATACTTTGTGATTTATGAAAAAAAATATATAACTTCTCTGTGTATGTGAAGCATATCTTGGAATTAATATTCCTTGGAATACTGTAGGAAATACCTGAACATCCTCAAATTTAAATTGAAGCATGCTTTTTCAGAAAACAGAATTGGAATAAGTAGATGACAGACTTTTCTTTGACTATTTAGCTGTATATATTTAGGTATATTTTTCATTAAATGAATTGACTAAGGACTAAAATGGCTTTCTTAGCTGTTTTATGTCTCTCGTCCATTCTTTCACTGAGCCATGAGGAGAGACCATTGATAAGTGAGAGGAGAGGTATAGCAGGAAGAATGATGCAATGAAAGAGAAAAAGATTTGGGTGAAGTAAAGGTACAGTGATCTAACTGGAAATTATTTGGTATAATCTAAAATGGCACCTGTAGTATTAATGGAACATAAAGATTTGAAATACATTATGGTGATTAAATATAGTATGAATATTGTAATTATTTTTAAACGCCCTTAATGTTATTTCTGGGCTTCCCAGGTGGCACTAGTGGTAAACAACCTGCCTGCCAATGCAGGAGCTTCAGGAGACACAGGTTCCATCCCTTGGTTGGGAAGATTCCCCTGGAGGAGGGCATGCCACTCACTCCAGTATTCTTGCCCAGAGAATCCGATGGACAGAGGAGCCCAATAGACTATAGTCTAGGGTCACAAAGAGTCGAATACAACTGAAGCAACTTAGCAACACATGTACACATGCTGTTACTTATGTAGAATCTAGGGATAAATTTGAGGAAAAAAAGAGTAAGATTTATACCAGAAATGATGAAAATTATCAAAGGCATTAACTGAGAAATTATTACAAAAAGCATCATTTGTTTATGAAATAGAATTACTAATGTGAATATTAAGGGCAAAGTATATCAAGAAACTGTCAAGTAGGGCTCTGAGATTTAGTTTAGACAAGTGTGTCCAAAAGAAATATAATGTCAGCTACATCTGTCAATTTAAATTTTCTAGTAGTACTATTTCAAAGAGGAAGCAAATGAAATAAATTTTAATAATATATTTCATTTAACCCACTATTTCATTTCACTGTATAATCAATAAAAATTACTAATGAGATATTTACATTCACTTTTTGGTACTGTGTATTTGAACCCTGGTATGCTGTTTATGAGCACATCCCAGTTCAGACCAGACACATTCCAAGTGCTCAGGTGTCACATGTGGCTTGTGCCTGCCATCTCGGACAGCAGAGGTTCCAACCCCCCCACTTTAGTGTATGCGGCTTCCAAAGAATTAAATTATCAAAACGATTATTTTCTATGAAAGAATTCGGGTTTTTTGGTGTTTATTTAAATTAATTCTGTATTCCTTATAAATTTGGCTGCCAAGAAGTTCAGATTTAAATTTGGTGTTTTACTTTAATAGTTAAGTGGGACATAGAGCAGTTTGCTGCTGGCTGCATGTATGCTCAGTCATGTCTGATTCTCTGTTACCCTACGGACTATAGTCTGCCAGGCTCCCCTGTCCCTGGTATTATCCAACCAAGAGTATTAGAGTGGGTTGCCATTTCCTCCTCCATTTCCTTCAACCCAGAGATCAAACCTGTGACCCCTGCATCTCCTGCATTGGCAGGTGGATTCTTTACCACTGAGCCACCTGAAGAGTCCTTCTATCAGTATATTTCTACTCATTTACATTTTCTTATTTTTTAATCCTTTTTTCTACTTTATTTTACTATTTTTCTACTTATTCTTCATAAGAAAACTCATTTGTTTTGTAAAACCAATGATGTAAATAAGTAGAAATTTTATAGATTTTTTAAGTTAATAGGATAGACAATAATTAGACAATTCTGAATACTAAAATATTATTTATACCAGAATACAAAGATTCCAGAATACCAAGAAAAAGTTGACCTTTCTCAAAGAGAAAAAAGCTAAGCTATCCAAGAACATAGAACTGAAATTAGGAGCTGCTACAGATGTTCCTTTTAAAAACTTAAATTCTGGACAGTATCAGAATATAAAAGAATATGATTTTATTTATTAGAGGTGAGGTCCACGATTATACTATAAATAAGTTTAATGATATGTAAGAGAATTATATCTATAGTATATATTTGATAGTCTCATTAATTATATGTATTTTTACCATTAGAGGACTTTCAGGGAAAGCAATATTCTGTATAAATTCTGTAGATACAGATATCTCCTGAAGTCTGGAGTAGAGTTGAAAACTATGAAAACAACCTTTCTTTTGTAAAATTTCTGACACTCAATAGGAGTCTTACATTATGGGAATCTATAAGGAGAAAACTATTGTTTCTTTAGTTGGGATTGGAGTATCTTGCTTTTGGTATGAATTCATCTATAAAGATTTTGAAAACATGAGAAGTTTCCCAAAGGGAGGGATGAAATGAAGGAAGAAAGGAAGGAAAGGAGAAAGAGAAAATAGAACTGTGTACTATGTCATAACTTTTATTCTACCTCATCATTTAAAAAACAATATATAATGTAATTTTTAAAAAAAAAGGTCCTCTGCACCATAGACCAAAATAGGTAACCATGCTAAGACTTGAAATTTAGACAGATATTTCTGATGCCGCTTGTTTTCTCCAGGTTATTATATCTACACTCTCCTGAGATTGCTGGTACTGAATTAGATTATGTGCTTCTCAAGTACAAAGATTTTATCTTCTTTAGAAAGTGTTATTCTTAAAGTATCTATACTCAACCTTTTGTGTAATTATTTTTTATAATTAGAGTTACTAGTCACCCAGCTAGTTTAAAAACTAACAGAAAGAAAAGGCCAATAATTATAACTTTTTTTTGGAACTATTTCATGATATCTAAGCTGGTATTTTTATTGGATAATATGACATATGTCTTACTAGATTTGTCATAAATACTCTTTCTGATAGTACCAAGATGAAAATGCTTACTGACTGTGGACCTAAGTCTTTGATATCTAGGTTTGGAACTGTTTCCAAATAGATCAAGAAAGTTTTAGTGTTTTTGTAGTTGCGATTAAATGACTTTTTATTTTACAGTGACTTTTTATTTTACTTTGGTTAAAGTGCTGTACTTCCTAGAAATGTTTAGTAAATCAAAGATAAATTTTGAAAGTAATCAAGAACAAGTCAGTTGTGACTCATCTGCCTCCTTTGAAAAGTACTCTGTTTAAGAGATTATATCTATAGTATATATTTGATAGTCTCATTAATTATATGTATTTACCATTAGAGGACTTTCAGGGAAAGCAATATTCTGTATAAATTCTGTAGATACAGATATCTCCTGAAGTCTGGAGTAGAGTTGAAAACTATGAAAACAACCTTTCTTTTGTAAAATTTCTGACACTCAATAGGAGTCTTACATTATGGGAATCTATAAGGAGAAAACTATTGTTTCTTTAGTTGGGATTGGAGTATCTTGCTTTTGGTATGAATTCATCTATAAAGATTTTGAAAACATGAGAAGTTTCCCAAAGGGAGGGATGAAATGAAGGAAGAAAGGAAGGAAAGGAGAAAGAGAAAATAGAACTGTGTACTATGTCATAACTTTTATTCTACCTCATCATTTAAAAAACAATATATAATGTAATTTTTACAAAAGGTCCTCTGCACCATAGACCAAAATAGGTAACCATGCTAAGACTTGAAATTTAGACAGATATTTCTGATGCCGCTTGTTTTCTCCAGGTTATTATATCTACACTCTCCTGAGATTGCTGGTACTGAATTAGATTATGTGCTTCTCAAGTACAAAGATTTTATCTTCTTTAGAAAGTGTTATTCTTAAAGTATCTATACTCAACCTTTTGTGTAATTATTTTTTATAATTAGAGTTACTAGTCACCCAGCTAGTTTAAAAACTAACAGAAAGAAAAGGCCAATAATTATAACTTTTTTTTGGAACTATTTCATGATATCTAAGCTGGTATTTTTATTGGATAATATGACATATGTCTTACTAGATTTGTCATAAATACTCTTTCTGATAGTACCAAGATGAAAATGCTTACTGACTGTGGACCTAAGTCTTTGATATCTAGGTTTGGAACTGTTTCCAAATAGATCAAGAAAGTTTTAGTGTTTTTGTAGTTGCGATTAAATGACTTTTTATTTTACAGTGACTTTTTATTTTACTTTGGTTAAAGTGCTGTACTTCCTAGAAATGTTTAGTAAATCAAAGATAAATTTTGAAAGTAATCAAGAACAAGTCAGTTGTGACTCATCTGCCTCCTTTGAAAAGTACTATGTTTAAGAAAGCTTTTAGTTTAGAGGTATCTACATACATATAGCATGGTAAGAAGCCAAATTCTCACACAGGTTTATAATAGAGAGGAAAAAAAGAAAATTCATGGAGTATGGAATAGTTTTTTGTTTTATTTGTGCTGTTTTGCATATACCAAAAGCAATGGTTAGCATCTGCTCTGATTGGTGAGTTGTAAAATATTTTTGGCATTAACCCTGGTTTGTGTGAAGTATAATTATCTTAAATACTTCTTTTATGCGTTTGAATAAATGAAAATGTGTTTAAAGTTATCCAGTTAACATTTACATTTCACACCAGGAACTTAATTTCAACTCAGGAGCCCCTGAGAATAGAGCATAAAATCTTTCTTAAGCCAGTAATTAATTATATTTCATTGTAAACAAAAATGATTCATTAAACTTTTATGTTTTTCCTTCCTGCTGGTAATGGGTTATACATAAATTTTTTAGTATTCCTGATCTCTGTAACCTTTCAAGGCTGTCATTTTAAGTCTTCTTTTATTTTTTGATTAGAATGAAGAGTCATTCAACATGTCTAAGTAATATGTAGGTGTTATTTCCAAAGGACCTAAGGCCATGCATTCTTTCTAGGTTTGCTTAGATCACTGTTATCTGTAGCCCAAAATCCTGACCAGATGCACTAATGCAAATAGTAAACATCATACTTAAAGAGAGCTTTCAGCTATAAGATATAAATAGACATTAAATAAATTTGTCATTAAAACCCTAATTGTAATTTACATGTATAAGTTAAATGTAAGTTCATGGTTTTCTCCCTTACTAAAGATCTTCTTAGTTATATTTCTATTATTCTTTCCTCTTAGGAATATAACTTGTAGCACTTCCAGGGTTGAGAGTAGAAGAGGCAGAAAAGATTAATAATTTTCTTTGGGGTGTTAATAATTCTCTTTGTCTATAGGGCTGACTACTAATGTTTCTCCATCCTTAGGACTCTTGAGGGCTCTTCAGGGCCCTTCATGTTAATAGCCAAACCTCTGGCCCTCTGTGTTTATGCCTTCACCAGCTACATCTTTTTGTTCTTTTAGGCTTCACCCACTCATAGATTGCTGAGTTGCAGTGCAAGAAGCTTCTCCACATAAAGCCAGATAGCTTTCATTATCTATATTAGAGAATATTTGATATTCCATCTCCTGTCCTTTTACTTGCTCAAGGATCAGGGCAGGACCATAAAAAACAAAAACAAAAAATGTCTTGTTGACTCCAGCAATCAACTAATTTTTCCAAAGTGAAGGAAAGAATATGATTCAAAGGAAAATATATCTTGAAGGAAAATAGAGGGAGGAACTACTTTCACAAGAAGGTCTGAGAAAAATAAAGGATAAGAAGACAGTAGTTACAAACTGAGAAATAGAACAAAGCCATAATTAGTCTCAAGTTATATGGTTTTTAACATGCTTTGTCTTATTAAGTCAAATAATTGCCTTTGGATAAAAGATAATCCATACAAAAATGTCATTATATGACTCTTGCCTTTTCCTTCATAGATTTCATGAGGCCAACTCTGCTGAAATTTAAGTGTGGAAAATATATGTTCTTATAAATTCCAAAAGAATTCAAAACATAGGCACGTGGTTCTATGGTTTGTTACTCCTCTTCACTGTGAGAATTTCTATTCGTTGTTTATAATATGAACAGTATAATGATGATAATGTATAATGTATTGAAGAATAAATCTCAAGGAACATAGTGATGTGACTGACAGGCAAATTGTTTCCTGCTGCTAGTGAAATTTCAATGCAGAGTTAAAATAGCCTTAAAAAATAAAGCTGTAGGTAAAACTGAAACATTTCAAAGCTAGAGTCTTTTGTTCAATCCTTATGTTCAAATCTAACAAAGAAAGGTATCTTTTTTAAAATTTAGGTATGTACCTACTTGAAAACTAAATCTTAGGATTTCAATATTAAGAACAAAACATTATGTGCTACTTGAAGTTTAATTTGGAGGCATGAAATCCATTTTGTTTGGCTGAAAGTTTTTCTTTTATTCTTGTATTTTTATTGAATTAATTTAAATAATTTTTTGAGTAATTAAGGAAGTGATACCTAATCATGTTTCAGATATATTATTTACTGCCTAGAAATTATGGTATTCTATAGAAGGTAAGACCAGCCAGATTCTTTAAGTCTTCACTTCGATAAAATTTATCGGGCTTGAATCCAACATGCTTCTCTTAACAGTGAGTACCTTTCAGTATCACACACACACTTATTTGTCAAAGTGCTTATTAGTAGAGGTTAAAATAATAAAGAAAAGTTTTAAAATAATTTTTATTGTGGAAATTGCAAAAATAATGTATAGTATTTCATGTGTCCTTCATCCAGCATCTCCTGGTATTAATATCTTCAATAAATATGGTATAATACCCAAACCAGGAAATCTAAATTGATATAATTGCATTAAACTTTATAGACATTAGATGTGATAAGTGAATATGAGGCAATATCTAACAAGTCTTCCATATTTGAGATATATGAATGCTTTAGTAGCTGTCATAATCTACTCAGGCTGCTGTAAAATACCATAGGCTGTTTGGCTTAAACAAGAGAAATTTGTTTTCACAGCTCTGGAAGCTGAGAAGTCCAGGGTCAGGGCACCAACTGATTTGGTTCTTCTGTAAAAGCCCACTTCCTAATTGGCAGACTGCTATCTTCCCACCATGTCCTCTAAACATTTTTTTTTTTTTTCGCCACTTCTATTGGTCTTTCATTTATTCACTTGCATCCATCTTTATTCTTTGCCCTGTGTGGGCCTCCCATCGCAGTGGCCTCTCTTGTTGCAGAGCACTGGCTCTGGGCACATGCATCCCAGAGCTCCGGCTCGGTAATTGGACACATTGGTCCAGCCACTCTGTGGCATGTGGTATCTTCCCGGGCCAGGGATCGAACTGGTGCTCCTTGCACTGCAAGGCAGTGTCCTTACCCACTGGACAACCCAGGAGGCCCCCACTATGTCCTCTAATGCTTGGGAGAGAGAGAGAAAGCAAACTTCCTGATGTCTCTTCTTATAAGGTCACTAATTCCATGTGAAGGCCCCAGTCTTATCTAAAGATAACTACTTTCCAAAGGCCCCATCGCTCCATACTTTCACACTGGAGGGTTGGTGCTTCAACATACAAATCTAAGGGGAGGGACACAGTTTAGTCTATAGCGTGGTGGACGCATTTATCAGAATAGGGAATGAAGGCAAGAAGAGAAATATCATTTACATCTTGGGAATGCTGAGTTTTGAAATTCTTATGGAAAAGCTAGGAGAAGCTGATGTACCAGTTAGGGGATTGGGTTGGATTGCATGTATAGAATGAGGGATTTAGGAGCCATCAAAAATAGTAGTTTATAGGATGGGAACTGATAGAGCCTAGCACATCTGTTCAGTAGGACAGTGCTTACTGGTTGCTAATGAAAGTTACAGAAAGGGAAGTTCAATTCAATAAATATGGTATAATACCCAAACCAGGAAATAAGTTTGCATTAAACTTTATAGACATTAGATGTGATAAGTGAATATGAGGCAATATCTAACAAGTCTTCCATATTTGAGATATATGAATGCTTTAGTAGCTGTCATAATCTACTCAGGCTGCTGTAAAATACCATAGGCTGTTTGGCTTAAACAAGAGAAATTTGTTTTCACAGCTCTGGAAGCTGAGAAGTCCAGGGTCAGGGCACCAACTGATTTGGTTCTTCTGTAAAAGCCCACTTCCTAATTGGCAGACTGCTATCTTCCCACCATGTCCTCTAAACATTTTTTTTTTTTTCGCCACTTCTATTGGTCTTTCATTTATTCACTTGCATCCATCTTTATTCTTTGCCCTGTGTGGGCCTCCCATCGCAGTGGCCTCTCTTGTTGCAGAGCACTGGCTCTGGGCACATGCATCCCAGAGCTCCGGCTCGGTAATTGGACACATTGGTCCAGCCACTCTGTGGCATGTGGTATCTTCCCGGGCCAGGGATCGAACTGGTGCTCCTTGCACTGCAAGGCAGTGTCCTTACCCACTGGACAACCCAGGGGGCCCCCCACTATGTCCTCTAATGCTTGGGAGAGAGAGAAAGCAAACTTCCTGATGTCTCTTCTTATAAGGTCACTAATTCCATGTGAAGGCCCCAGTCTTATCTAAAGATAACTACTTTCCAAAGGCCCCATCGCTCCATACTTTCACACTGGAGGGTTGGTGCTTCAACATACAAATCTAAGGGGAGGGACACAGTTTAGTCTATAGCGTGGTGGACGCATTTATCAGAATAGGGAATGAAGGCAAGAAGAGAAATATCATTTACATCTTGGGAATGCTGAGTTTTGAAATTCTTATGGAAAAGCTAGGAGAAGCTGATGTACCAGTTAGGGGATTGGGTTGGATTGCATGTATAGAATGAGGGATTTAGGAGCCATCAAAAATAGTAGTTTATAGGATGGGAACTGATAGAGCCTAGCACATCTGTTCAGTAGGACAGTGCTTACTGGTTGCTAATGAAAGTTACAGAAAGGGAAGTTCAACTTGGGTACCATTTGTCAGGGAAAGTTTTATGAAAGATAGGACTTTGAGTTGTTTAAATAGGGTATGTGCCTGCATGTGTGTATGAAGTCATCTAAATATCTAGTTATCTGGAGCTATCCTGAGCTAAAAATTCCTTAAGATTTTCACCCTTCATTTCAGGTTAATTTTTCCATATTCAATTCACAAAGAGTAAATAATAAACATATCTAGTGTCCATCATATGTCAGGCATTATAGAAGTCCTATATAGTTCAATATAAATAAAATTTATATTTTTTCCATTCATGAAACACTCAAAATCTATCCACTCAGACATAATATGTGCCAAATCTGAGAAATGTGAAATAATTAACATCTTAGTGGATATTGTGGAGAAATATGATAGCCAAATGAGAATTTGCAATGTTTGCATGAGAAAAGACTCACAATGTGTAATTTTTTTGAAATTTTTTTCCTAAGTATCCTTCTGTTGGATTGCCCATGTCTACACATTGCTCAGTCTTCCATTAGTTGCTGTGTAAGTTAAGTTGTAATTTTATCTTTCAAAAAATTAACTGTGAATCAGCTTCTTAATAATTATTTTAATAACAGTAAACAACCAGAATTTTCCATAAGTTGTCCTAGAGGGTAGCTGTTTCTATGAAAATCAAAGAAAGAAAAGAAGGCCTTCAGTGTGATTTCAGAAGTAGAAATGGGTAAAAGAAACTGGAAAAGAACATCTTCTCTGTCCTTAAAACTTTTAAAGCTTTTTGCAGTAGAGAAACATTCCAGCACAATGTAGGATAAAGGATCGCATATTTCCGATTTACATACAAATCTAAGGGAGGGACACAGTTTAGTCTATAGCGTGGTGCGCATTTATCAGAATAGGGAATGAAGGCAAGAGAATATCATTTACATCTTGGGAATGCTGAGTTTTGAAATTCTTATGGAAAAGCTAGGAGAAGCTGATGTACCAGTTAGGGGATTGGGTTGGATTGCATGTATAGAATGAGGGATTTAGGAGCCATCAAAAATAGTAGTTTATAGGATGGGAACTGATAGAGCCTAGCACATCTGTTCAGTAGGACAGTGCTTACTGGTTGCTAATGAAAGTTACAGAAAGGGAAGTTCAACTTGGGTACCATTTGTCAGGGAAAGTTTTATGAAAGATAGGACTTTGAGTTGTTTAAATAGGGTATGTGCCTGCATGTGTGTATGAAGTCATCTAAATATCTAGTTATCTGGAGCTATCCTGAGCTAAAAATTCCTTAAGATTTTCACCCTTCATTTCAGGTTAATTTTTCCATATTCAATTCACAAAGAGTAAATAATAAACATATCTAGTGTCCATCATATGTCAGGCATTATAGAAGTCCTATATAGTTCAATATAAATAAAATTTATATTTTTTCCATTCATGAAACACTCAAAATCTATCCACTCAGACATAATATGTGCCAAATCTGAGAAATGTGAAATAATTAACATCTTAGTGGATATTGTGGAGAAATATGATAGCCAAATGAGAATTTGCAATGTTTGCATGAGAAAAGACTCACAATGTGTAATTTTTTTGAAATTTTTTTCCTAAGTATCCTTCTGTTGGATTGCCCATGTCTACACATTGCTCAGTCTTCCATTAGTTGCTGTGTAAGTTAAGTTGTAATTTTATCTTTCAAAAAATTAACTGTGAATCAGCTTCTTAATAATTATTTTAATAACAGTAAACAACCAGAATTTTCCATAAGTTGTCCTAGAGGGTAGCTGTTTCTATGAAAATCAAAGAAAGAAAAGAAGGCCTTCAGTGTGATTTCAGAAGTAGAAATGGGTAAAAGAAACTGGAAAAGAACATCTTCTCTGTCCTTAAAACTTTTAAAGCTTTTTGCAGTAGAGAAACATTCCAGCACGTACATGCTTAGGTCTCTGATGAAGGATAAATTGTTGGGCTTTTGTCACAAGGTCATTGGTTCATCTTCCTGACCTGAGTATGGCGCAGAACTGTGCCCTCCCTTAGGGTGCCCCTGCTACCTCTAATAAACACTTACTGTTGAACTGAACCTATTATTTCTCTAGAGAGTCAAAAGAATGAAATCATAGCATTCTTTAATTTCTAGCATAAACTCTGGGAAGTCCTGGCTAAATGTCAGCATGGAAATAAGAAATATATGCTCCACATGTATATATACTTCATATATAAATATATATATATAATGCTAAATAATAATTGCAAAATTATAATTTTGTAATATGTTTTTATTGATTATTAAATTATGAAGCAAGCCAAGTTTTAATCTGAATCTTTGAAAACAAATAAAAGCTCATTCATCACTTTGCCTTGGAGATCATAGTATTCCAGAACTGGAAGTCACCATCTAATCCAACTATATCCATTTGTTGCTTGAATCTTCTCATATCCCCCTCCAGGATCGTTGTCCTATGCTGACCACCTCTGGAAAATTCACTACTTAAAGCTAAAGATACTTCCTTCATCTTGCCAAGAGCTTGGATTATGATTTGTTTCTGACTAACTGTGACTTCCAGCCATGGGTCTAGTTCTACTCCTTGGTTTTATGCAACTCTTAAATGATGGTTTTCCATATTTTCAAAGATAGTTCTGTTTTCCTACCTGGGTTTCCTTTTTAGTCTTTACTCTTTTCTCCTTTACTATTCAAGTCTCCAAATACTTTGATTCTATTCCTTCAAGTGAATTCAAGTTTGACTTTATTTCTCCTTAAGTTTAGCGCTGAAAAGGGGAGTAAGGTTCTGAGTGTGCAGTGACCACACTGGCACACAGTGGACTGGCACCATCTTTTCTAGAGACTTGAGAGTATGCATGTATTTTGGCAGTCTAAGAGCACACTGCCTTCTGGGTTAACTAGTTAACAGCCCAACTATTTCATAGATAATTTCAAACCATCAAAAATGCATCAAGAAAGCAGTAGTTGCTGTTGTCAGGTTTTGTGTTGATGTAGAGAGTCACAACTATTTTAAAAACCTCTTCCTCCAGTGTCGCACTTTCTCAAACATTTGAGGAATGCTACACTTAATCTTTCTCTTTTCTGCTTGTGAGTGTACTTTAATCTCTTTTCTGAGATGGGTAATATATAAAATCAAGCAAAAAATATGCAGTGAGTTCTTAATGATCACTTCTGCAAACAAGAGGAGGCAAACAGTCAGTTACCTAAAATGTTCCACTTTTTTGGAAAGCTCTCTTTTAGCAGAATCTAGTTTTCATTATTTGCTACTAAAAAAAAAATTGATCTCTAAAGTGAAACGTAGTCTGTATTCCTGTGGGATTTGTGGTGGCCTTCTCAAGACAATGACAATCAAGCCTGTCGTTCCAATTCTTTATTTTTGTAAAAATTGTACTATGGCTTCTGCCTATGAAATGAATAGATTTCTTTCTGCACAGAGTGTAGCTGTTTATACATTTCATTATTATGAATCAGCACACTACCTATTAGGTATTTTTGTGGTGAAGTAAATCCTCTTCTCATTACCTCTCTCATGTAAGTCTCGTCGTGCATGTGTGCTCAGTCATGTCTAACTCTTGGCAGCCCTGTGAACTATAGCCTGCCAGGTTCCTCTGTCCATGAGCTTTTCCAGGCAAGAATACTGGAGTGAGCTGCCATTTCCTCCTCCAGGGGATCTTCCCAACCCAGAGATCAAACCCACATCTCCTGCATTGGCAAGCAGGTTCATTACCACTAAGCCACCTGGGAAGCCCATATGTAAAGCTCAGGACCCTGGTTTTTCAGATCAGCAAAGAGCTGATCTAGTTAAGTGAGGCACTATGCATACTAGAGTGAGTTCTGTGCTTTTCTGAGAAACAGTTGAACATAAGACCACAATACAAAGAGATTCGGAAGGAAGTGTATAAAAATAACACATGACTTAAAAGCCAAAAGGGATTGTTTAGAAGCTTTAGCAGTTCCAAAGAACCTATTATCTTAGTAGAAATTATCTTGTATTAATTAGTATTTAACCTATAATATTTGACTATTTCTAATCAGTTAATAGGCAATCAAATGATGCATTACAGATTACTTTAAGACTGATCAGAATAGCCCTATGGCAGACTTCTATTTAAGTAAATTATGTCTTGGAAAATGTGTTCATTTCCCAAGAAGAGCAATTATCCTAGAAAAATACTTGTTCCCAGAAGAATTAAGCCCAATCAAAATTTTTACTGTAGTATCTATGAGCCTAAAAATAAATAGTTTTACTGTAAAAGAGAAACTAGGATATCGAAGCAGTTAAAAATTCTTCGTTTGGAAAGCTCTCTTTTAGCAGAATCTAGTTTTCATTATTTGCTACTAAAAAAAAAATTGATCTCTAAAGTGAAACGTAGTCTGTATTCCTGTGGGATTTGTGGTGGCCTTCTCAAGACAATGACAATCAAGCCTGTCGTTCCAATTCTTTATTTTTGTAAAAATTGTACTATGGCTTCTGCCTATGAAATGAATAGATTTCTTTCTGCACAGAGTGTAGCTGTTTATACATTTCATTATTATGAATCAGCACACTACCTATTAGGTATTTTTGTGGTGAAGTAAATCCTCTTCTCATTACCTCTCTCATGTAAGTCTCGTCGTGCATGTGTGCTCAGTCATGTCTAACTCTTGGCAGCCCTGTGAACTATAGCCTGCCAGGTTCCTCTGTCCATGAGCTTTTCCAGGCAAGAATACTGGAGTGAGCTGCCATTTCCTCCTCCAGGGGATCTTCCCAACCCAGAGATCAAACCCACATCTCCTGCATTGGCAAGCAGGTTCATTACCACTAAGCCACCTGGGAAGCCCATATGTAAAGCTCAGGACCCTGGTTTTTCAGATCAGCAAAGAGCTGATCTAGTTAAGTGAGGCACTATGCATACTAGAGTGAGTTCTGTGCTTTTCTGAGAAACAGTTGAACATAAGACCACAATACAAAGAGATTCGGAAGGAAGTGTATAAAAATAACACATGACTTAAAAGCCAAAAGGGATTGTTTAGAAGCTTTAGCAGTTCCAAAGAACCTATTATCTTAGTAGAAATTATCTTGTATTAATTAGTATTTAACCTATAATATTTGACTATTTCTAATCAGTTAATAGGCAATCAAATGATGCATTACAGATTACTTTAAGACTGATCAGAATAGCCCTATGGCAGACTTCTATT
Source organism: Tragulus kanchil (assembly GCA_022376925.1). NCBI lineage: Eukaryota > Metazoa > Chordata > Mammalia > Artiodactyla > Tragulidae > Tragulus > Tragulus kanchil. The sequence goes on from JAIOJX010000002.1 coordinate 60,976,438, forward strand.
TAAGTAAATTATGTCTTGGAAAATGTGTTCATTTCCCAAGAAGAGCAATTATCCTAGAAAAATACTTGTTCCCAGAAGAATTAAGCCCAATCAAAATTTTTACTGTAGTATCTATGAGCCTAAAAATAAATAGTTTTACTGTAAAAGAGAAACTAGGATATCGAAGCAGTTAAAAAATTCTTCGTTTGGGAAGTTTATTCATATGTAAGACCTCCTTACATATGAATGGACATGTATGAATTCTGGAGGAAAAATCAAGGATCAACAACACCTGCATTCAAAGCCTAGGGTCATTTGTTCTGTCCTATATGTCTTTGGCAGTACATTATTTGGTTCTAAGTGAAATACATTGTAAATATATACTTCTTAGGTCAAATGTGATTCTGAGTCATGAATCATGTTGTAAGGTTATATTATACTCTGAAGGAATACTCACGGAGAAATCCCAATATAAAAGAGCATAGAAATCCTGTTTTGATAGGAAAATTATAATATGCATACTTTAAATTTTAAAAGAGAAAAGCATTTCTTGCCATTTGAACATAGGATCTCTACTGACATTAAAAATAAAGCTGGGGGCTTCCCCTGGTGGTCCAGTGGGTAAGGACACCGCCTTGCAGTGCAAGGGGAGCCAGTTCGATCCCTGGCCTGGGAAGATCCCACGTGCTGCGGAGCGGCTGGACCGATGTGTCCAATCACCGAGCTGGAGTTCTGGAGCGCATGCGCCCAGAGCTGGAGCTCTGCAGCGACAGACGCCACCGCGATGGGAGGCCCACAGGAGCCAAAGAACAAAGACGGATGAAAATGGAGAAATGAAAGACCAATAGAAGTGGCCCACCCACGCCCCTCCCTCCCCAACCCGACCCCCGCCCAAAATTAATAAATAAATAAATCTTAAAAAAATAAATAAATAAATAAAAAATAAAGCTGGGGCTTCCCTGGTGGTCCAGTGGGTAAGGAGTCTGCCTTGTAGTGCAAGGGGCACCGGTTCAATCCCTGCACGTGAGATCTTCCCATGTGCTGTGGAGCGGCTGGACTGTTGTGTTCGGTTGTGAGCCAGTGCTCTGGGGTGCATGCACCCAGAGCGCGTGCTCTACATCGAGAGAGGCTGCTGCATTGGGAGACCCACACAGGCCAAAGAATAAAGATGGATGAAATAAATAAATTTTAAAAATCAATAAAAGAGGCCAAAACTAAAAAAAAAAAAAAAACGGAAGCTAAAAATCTTTATTCTCCATTTAAAATGTGTTACCTAATACAAAAGTGCCAGTACCACATATGAGTGCCATTGAAAACAAGCTTGCTGGTCTGTCTACTTCACCTGAGTGAAATCTTAAGAACTTTTCCTTCTTGAGGTGATATCTGGAATTTAATACTGAAAGAGATCCATGTGAAAAGTTTTTTAAAGATCTTAAATTCAGCTTTTGGTTTTCTCTCCGTTATTATAGTATGGGTCAGCCAACATAAAACTATGCATTCGTTCATTCAGTCCTTCAAAAAATATTCCTTGAATACTTGCTGTGTGCAGGCGTAGTACCAGGTTCTAGGCAGGAATGAGACAGACACATGGGACCCATCGTCGTGTAGATTAAGACATGGCTGTAAAGACATGTCACCTATTATTCTGTGGACTAGTTGAAAGGAGGCAACGTGAGGAAACACGGAGAAACAGGGTGGAGAAGGGTCACACAGGTTCACACTGAGAGCAGAGTTCCTCTCTCCTCTGTCTACATGCCTCTCTCTCTTTTCTGTCTTTCCTGAATGCTCTTTAATCCCATTTTCCTCCCTCCATTCTGTTTGGATGTTATTTTAATGTGTACCCTTCAGTGTGTGTATGTGCTCTTATAAAATGTGCATCATTGTTTTATATATACATATATATGTTTGTGCATTTTTCATTTGCATTCCCTCTACTTTTCCCATTGAGCATTATGGTTTTCAGAGCATCTGTGTGTACATTTATTCCTGTACTTCTGATTGCTGTGTAGTACCCCATGGTATGCATTTACCACATGTTCCTCTCTATTCTTGCAATTTTAGACATTCAGATAGACTGCAGCTCCTGCCACCGCAAATAACCCTGAGGTGAATATCCTCATATATGTCTCCTTATGAGTCTGGGTGAGAATTTCTTTTACATATAGCTATATATACCCAGAACTAGATGTATCGAGTTGTTTGGTGTGTGTTTAATTAATTTGGCCAAATTCTGCCAGCTTTCTCACCAGATCTCCTGCTCTAGTCTGCTTTCCAAGCAGCAGTGAAAAAGAGTCTCTACATCACGACATTCATGCCAACGATTGGCATTACATCCTAATTTTAATATACTAATATGAGTATTTCTGATATTAGTATGTAAGTGATGATTAGAATGAATGATATTAGCAATGAGTGATGTCTCATTGTTATATTAACTTGTTTTTCTCTAATAACGAATGAGCTTTAAAATCTTTTTATGTTCCTTAATCTTTTTGTTTGCTGTTTCTAACTCCTGCTCATTTTGGGAGGAGGGAATTGGGGCTGCTATTTTTATCATTTTGGTTTTCAAGAGTTTCTGATATTCTTTTTTTTTGGTTTAAGATATTATAAAATTTTTCACTAAATCTATCATCTGGAAGATTTTTTCTCCTGCTTTGGCAGGCAGGCTGTTTATCACTAGCGCCACCTGGAAGATTTTTTATTATTATTATATGTGGTGGAGTAAAATCTGGAAGAAGCTAGAACCCCACAAAGCTAGACTCTTAACCATGAGATAGTATAGATATAGAACCTAGAGACTGTGAGAATCTTTAAGTTGTCTTTTTCAATAGCTACAGTGTTTACCGGACTCCTTAAAATAAATTCCATTAGCAGATATCAATATAGTAAGCACTTTCTTTCTTCATATGGCCAAAAATGCTTCTATAATTCCACTTTTGTATTTGATTATTTATTGTGTATAATTAGTCTGTAACCTGCAGATATGTGGTTCCAAAATTCACATTGTAGAGTAGGCAAGGTTTCTGCAGATAGTTTACCAAAATTATGAACAGTTAATATTTCAGATGTCACAAATATTATTTATAAATTATATATGATTATAGGCTTTTTCAAAATCTTCATAGTGTTTTTCAATCAATGATAATTTTTTCTCAAAAACATCTTTATGTTTAGACTGAATGTAAAAATAAATCAAAAAAGGGTTTTTTGAGCTATTCCTATATATAAAATGTTAGACATTCAGTCAGGACATGATGGTGAATGGAAATAAATTCAAATACATAAACCATAACAGTGTTCCTCTTAAAGTTCAGCTGGGCATATTCACTCATTCAGTAGCAAAAATAATTTATTGAATATATATATTACATGGCACAAAAAGAATCTGACCCATCATAACTGTTCAATAAGTACTTAAGTGAATGAATGAATGAATGAACATAATTATAGCTTTTAATACTGTGTAGTAGAGATAGATTCCAGATAGTGTGGAGTCCCAGAGGCGCACTTACTTCCTCAGGAGGTTAGAACTTGTTTCCTGGAAAATACCTGAACACATAAATAGGAAATGCCTAGGTGAAAAGGAGGGAGGAAGTCATTCCAGGTGTCCTTCACATTCTTAGTGGAGGTAGAAGTACCCTGCAGTGTGCAGGAAGCTCACACAATCCAGTATTGCTGAAGCTGGGAGTGAGAGGCAGGAAGAAGCAAGAGTTAAAGAATAGTAGGTGTGCTGTTTAGGCCAAGGGCTGGGAGCCCACTGAAAAGTTTTTCAGCAAAGCAATAGCATAAACTAACTCGCTATTTAAATAGATCATCTAGATTCATAAATATATATATATATATATATATATATATATATATATATGATTGAAAAGTTAAGCTAGAACAACAAATTAGGAATCTTTTATATAACAGACTGAGACGTTGTGAGACTGCATGGGATGAAGAAGAGTCTGTTTCATATTATAGATATTTAGTTATGAATTAGGACTTGATGATTGATTGGATATAGATGGGAACATGAAGAAAAGGGAGAAGTCAAAGCTGATCAAAGTTTTCTGCCTGAGGGACTGAGTGAGTGTCAGCAGCTAAGAGAGAGAATACAGAATCAGGAGCAAGTTTGGCAGAGGATGAGGCATTTGGGGACGTTCTGAGGGGGTTTATATCTCTAGAACTTTTGGGTAAATACTGTAGGCAGTTAGAAAAATTCAATAATAATGCAATAGTAGACTATGATAAACACCTGAAGTGTGAATGAGATAAAGGAATTTCACAGTAGGAAGGCATAACTATGGGTAGCTGAGATGGTAAAGAATCTGCCTGCAATAGTAGGACTATTTGATTCCCTGAAGGGAATGGAAATAAATTCAAATACATAAACCATAACAGTGTTCCTCTTAAAGTTCAGCTGGGCATATTCACTCATTCAGTAGCAAAAATAATTTATTGAATATATATATTACATGGCACAAAAAGAATCTGACCCATCATAACTGTTCAATAAGTACTTAAGTGAATGAATGAATGAATGAACATAATTATAGCTTTTAATACTGTGTAGTAGAGATAGATTCCAGATAGTGTGGAGTCCCAGAGGCGCACTTACTTCCTCAGGAGGTTAGAACTTGTTTCCTGGAAAATACCTGAACACATAAATAGGAAATGCCTAGGTGAAAAGGAGGGAGGAAGTCATTCCAGGTGTCCTTCACATTCTTAGTGGAGGTAAGAAGTACCCTGCAGTGTGCAGGGAAGCTCACACAATCCAGTATTGCTGAAGCTGGGAGTGAGAGGCAGGAAGAAGCAAGAGTTAAAGAATAGTAGGTGTGCTGTTTAGGCCAAGGGCTGGGAGCCCACTGAAAAGTTTTTCAGCAAAGCAATAGCATAAACTAACTCGCTATTTAAATAGATCATCTAGATTCATAAATATATATATATATATATATATATATATATATATGATTGAAAAGTTAAGCTAGAACAACAAATTAGGAATCTTTTATATAACAGACTGAGACGTTGTGAGACTGCATGGGATGAAGAAGAGTCTGTTTCATATTATAGATATTTAGTTATGAATTAGGACTTGATGATTGATTGGATATAGATGGGAACATGAAGAAAAGGGAGAAGTCAAAGCTGATCAAAGTTTTCTGCCTGAGGGACTGAGTGAGTGTCAGCAGCTAAGAGAGAGAATACAGAATCAGGAGCAAGTTTGGCAGAGGATGAGGCATTTGGGGACGTTCTGAGGGGGTTTATATCTCTAGAACTTTTGGGTAAATACTGTAGGCAGTTAGAAAAATTCAATAATAATGCAATAGTAGACTATGATAAACACCTGAAGTGTGAATGAGATAAAGGAATTTCACAGTAGGAAGGCATAACTATGGGTAGCTGAGATGGTAAAGAATCTGCCTGCAATGCAGTAGACCTGGGTTCAGTCTATGTGTTGGGAAGATTCCCTGGAAGAGGGAATGGCTACACACTCCAGTATTCTTGCCTGGCTACAATCCATGGGGTTGCAAAGAGTCAGACATGACTGAATGACTTTCACTATGGACCAGGGGATTCAGAAAGCTGGTAGAATAAAACTAGAATCTTGAAGGATTAAGATTCTGGTGTATATAAGCAATGACACAGGAGAACATTCTGGCCAGCACACAGTAACGTCTTTAACAGGCTCTGAACTTAGAAGACTGCTGGAACCTGGGAGAAAGGAAACTTGAACTGGATGGTGTTGGAGATACTGAAGAGCTGGGTCCTCTTCCTGAGCACTCTGACTCAGTCTGAAGTGTGCTATAAAGAGGGAAGTGATGAGCCTGGGGCCCACTTGGTGAAGCGGGTGGGCATGACAAGAGAAATCACCTGGAAATGGCAACATCGAGTTGGACTAGAAACTCTGGCATGATGCTGAGATCTCAGAAGCTGAGTAGATGAGGAATCCAGTAGCTTCCAGCTCGTGGACATAGCAACAGTCAGGAATTTAGCTCTGGCACAGCAGACAGGAGGCTTTGGACAAGCAGATGAATTCTGTACCCTACTATTGGACCCACAGGGAAGAAAATAACAAATGAGAAGCAAAGAGACGTGCTTGGAGGAAATAGAGCACAGAGTTGATGAAGCTGTAAGTGTTTGAAAAGTGGTAGTAAAATTAGAAAGTTATTTTGGTTGGAAGCCCTGAATTTCAAGTTTGGTAGAATAGACTATGTCTTATCAACTCACTGAGTATTTGTTTGTTATTTTTCTTAGGAAAATACTTAATAGAAAATCTATTCTGGGGAAATGAACCTGGCAGAAATGTCCAGAATGGATTAAAAGTTTTAATCCTAGCATAAGAATTGATTTTTGAAATAACTTCAAGCACATAATTAGATATATTTGCATTATCCATGTACAAAAAAAAAGGGAATTGATTTTGCAAATAAACTTACTGAAAATGCAATTTCACAGTAGGAAGGCATAACTATGGGTAGCTGAGATGGTAAAGAATCTGCCTGCAATGCAGTAGACCTGGGTTCAGTCTATGTGTTGGGAAGATTCCCTGGAAGAGGAATGGCTACACACTCCAGTATTCTTGCCTGGCTACAATCCATGGGGTTGCAAAGAGTCAGACATGACTGAATGACTTTCACTATGGACCAGGGATTCAGAAAGCTGGTAGAATAAAACTAGAATCTTGAAGGATTAAGATTCTGGTGTATATAAGCAATGACACAGGAGAACATTCTGGCCAGCACACAGTAACGTCTTTAACAGGCTCTGAACTTAGAAGACTGCTGGAACCTGGGAGAAAGGAAACTTGAACTGGATGGTGTTGGAGATACTGAAGAGCTGGGTCCTCTTCCTGAGCACTCTGACTCAGTCTGAAGTGTGCTATAAAGAGGGAAGTGATGAGCCTGGGGCCCACTTGGTGAAGCGGGTGGGCATGACAAGAGAAATCACCTGGAAATGGCAACATCGAGTTGGACTAGAAACTCTGGCATGATGCTGAGATCTCAGAAGCTGAGTAGATGAGGAATCCAGTAGCTTCCAGCTCGTGGACATAGCAACAGTCAGGAATTTAGCTCTGGCACAGCAGACAGGAGGCTTTGGACAAGCAGATGAATTCTGTACCCTACTATTGGACCCACAGGGAAGAAAATAACAAATGAGAAGCAAAGAGACGTGCTTGGAGGAAATAGAGCACAGAGTTGATGAAGCTGTAAGTGTTTGAAAAGTGGTAGTAAAATTAGAAAGTTATTTTGGTTGGAAGCCCTGAATTTCAAGTTTGGTAGAATAGACTATGTCTTATCAACTCACTGAGTATTTGTTTGTTATTTTTCTTAGGAAAATACTTAATAGAAAATCTATTCTGGGGAAATGAACCTGGCAGAAATGTCCAGAATGGATTAAAAGTTTTAATCCTAGCATAAGAATTGATTTTTGAAATAACTTCAAGCACATAATTAGATATATTTGCATTATCCATGTACATAGATATAGATATATGAATGATATAGGTTTGTGTACTCAATTGCCTCACTTAAGTCTGACTCTTTGCTATACTATGGACCATAACCCACCAGTTCTTGGACTTCTCCAGGCAAAAATACTGGAATAAGTTGTCATGCTCTCTGGGGATATTGGTTTAGGATCATAAATATATAGGTTTTTTTTAAGTCTTTATTGAATTTGTTACAATATTGCTTTTATTTTATGCTTTGGTTTTTTGGCTATGAGGCATGTGACATACTTGCTTCCTGACCAGAGTTCAAACCAGCACCCCTTGCATTGGAAGGTGAAGTCTTAACCAGGATCACCAGGGAAGTCTCCCATAAATATATACTTAAATTTATGAAAATTTTGAGATTTACCAGTATATCCCAACACTAATTTAGTAATGACACTCTGGATTTCTATATTCTTTCAGAATATTTTCTGAATATTCTCAAAGTAAACTTCAACTCACTTCAATTTTATATATGTCATTAATGATGTTTAGAAGGAGATGGCTATGAAAGTAAGTGAGCAATTGAGGGGTATAAAGAATTCAGCATCACGGTTTAAATGATATGATTGAATTAAGACATTTTAGAAATGCAAGATATTACATTTCTTTTATATTTAATTGGCTAGGTAGAAGAAGACAGTTAAATTTTGATGTATTCAGTGCTTAAAAAATTAGCTTGGCTTCTAGTACAGAGCACTTCAGATGATGAAAGTAAGAAGCATATGTTCACTTTTGATTTGCTTCCTAATAAAAGATGTGTTCAGAGCATCCATTTACTTTGGTGATTTGGATAAGTTATAATTGCATTTGGCAGATCTTTTTAAATATCAAAAAAATGGAATTTGTAAGTCATGACTTGGATGCTAATGACGAAAAATGAAGTTCAAGAGCCACACCTACAGTAATAGTAGCCAGATAATTCATTCACATTCACCACAGGAAGTGGTATTAGCAATTTTAATTTTAACCCTTTAACATAACAGAATGGATTAAAAGTTTTAATCTAGCATAAGAATTGATTTTGAAATAACTTCAAGCACATAATTAGATATATTTGCATTATCCATGTACATAGATATAGATATATGAATGATATAGGTTTGTGTACTCAATTGCCTCACTTAAGTCTGACTCTTTGCTATACTATGGACCATAACCCACCAGTTCTTGGACTTCTCCAGGCAAAAATACTGGAATAAGTTGTCATGCTCTCTGGGGATATTGGTTTAGGATCATAAATATATAGGTTTTTTTTAAGTCTTTATTGAATTTGTTACAATATTGCTTTTATTTTATGCTTTGGTTTTTTGGCTATGAGGCATGTGACATACTTGCTTCCTGACCAGAGTTCAAACCAGCACCCCTTGCATTGGAAGGTGAAGTCTTAACCAGGATCACCAGGGAAGTCTCCCATAAATATATACTTAAATTTATGAAAATTTTGAGATTTACCAGTATATCCCAACACTAATTTAGTAATGACACTCTGGATTTCTATATTCTTTCAGAATATTTTCTGAATATTCTCAAAGTAAACTTCAACTCACTTCAATTTTATATATGTCATTAATGATGTTTAGAAGGAGATGGCTATGAAAGTAAGTGAGCAATTGAGGGGTATAAAGAATTCAGCATCACGGTTTAAATGATATGATTGAATTAAGACATTTTAGAAATGCAAGATATTACATTTCTTTTATATTTAATTGGCTAGGTAGAAGAAGACAGTTAAATTTTGATGTATTCAGTGCTTAAAAAATTAGCTTGGCTTCTAGTACAGAGCACTTCAGATGATGAAAGTAAGAAGCATATGTTCACTTTTGATTTGCTTCCTAATAAAAGATGTGTTCAGAGCATCCATTTACTTTGGTGATTTGGATAAGTTATAATTGCATTTGGCAGATCTTTTTAAATATCAAAAAAATGGAATTTGTAAGTCATGACTTGGATGCTAATGACGAAAAATGAAGTTCAAGAGCCACACCTACAGTAATAGTAGCCAGATAATTCATTCACATTCACCACAGGAAGTGGTATTAGCAATTTTAATTTTAACCCTTTAACATAACAAAATAGGAATTAAAATCTGTCTGTTGGTAATGAACAGCTCCTTTATCATAATGTATTTAGACAAAATAGTGTCCTTGGAAGCAAATCAGTGAGCTGGGCCTTGATTGCTGTGGTAGGAATTCGAATGGTATCATCAATAAAGTACAGTTTCTGCCCTTAAGAAACTTTATGTATAAAAAATTGTAGTGACAAGTGTGGCAGTTTTTTGGCAAGTGTGTGTTTTTTAAGAGACTGTGTAAATAACGTACCTTTGTTTAAATTGAAGCATAATATCCAGCCTTGGTATAAAACACCCAGTTGTTAAAACAGCAGGAGTAATTAGAAAATGTCAGTTGGTTTATGGAAATTCACTTTACAGTTAAAATTTAAGGATACAAAGAGACCTGGCTCTTTGGGATATCAAAATGGTATAAGGTGCTTAAAGAAATTAGAGTAGAGTGAAACAATGTTAAGTAAACTTAACCTTTTAGAAAGCAAAAGAAAGCTTTTGAAAGCACTGTAAAGTAAAAGATGGAGGGGACTTAAATCATCTGAACAGGTATTGTGTTACTCTGCTAGGGCTCCCATAATAAAACTACAGATGACATGGCTTAATTTTCCCATAGTTCTGGAGACTGGAAGCACTTTCTCCTTGTCTTGTAAAGGGCCCCTCTTGCTGCCTATCCACAGGGTCTTTTTCTCAGTGCACACATATCCCTGGTATCAATGTGTGTGTCTGGATTTCTTCTTATAAGAACACCAGTCATATTGGATTAGGTCTGACTGCTTCATTACAGCCTCATTTTAACTTAATCACCTCTCTAAAGACTTTATCTCCAAATGCAATTGCACGTTGACATGCTCGGGATGAGACATCAACATTGGAATTTTTCGAGAACACAGTTTAGCCGTAATACCTATGTAGTGTTATTATGTATGAGAGATATGAATCACAATACTCTTTCTCTGATTTACAAGGACCAAGGTTGGAATGAAATGTAAGGGATAGTGTCTCTAAGACTTCTATAACCCTAGAGGTAGGGCATGACTTGGATGCTAATGACGAAAAATGAAGTTAAAAATTAAAAAACATTCACCACAGGAAGTGGTATTAGCAATTTTAATTTTAACCCTTTAACATAACAAAATAGGAATTAAAATCTGTCTGTTGGTAATGAACAGCTCCTTTATCATAATGTATTTAGACAAAATAGTGTCCTTGGAAGCAAATCAGTGAGCTGGGCCTTGATTGCTGTGGTAGGAATTCGAATGGTATCATCAATAAAGTACAGTTTCTGCCCTTAAGAAACTTTATGTATAAAAAATTGTAGTGACAAGTGTGGCAGTTTTTTGGCAAGTGTGTGTTTTTTAAGAGACTGTGTAAATAACGTACCTTTGTTTAAATTGAAGCATAATATCCAGCCTTGGTATAAAACACCCAGTTGTTAAAACAGCAGGAGTAATTAGAAAATGTCAGTTGGTTTATGGAAATTCACTTTACAGTTAAAATTTAAGGATACAAAGAGACCTGGCTCTTTGGGATATCAAAATGGTATAAGGTGCTTAAAGAAATTAGAGTAGAGTGAAACAATGTTAAGTAAACTTAACCTTTTAGAAAGCAAAAGAAAGCTTTTGAAAGCACTGTAAAGTAAAAGATGGAGGGGACTTAAATCATCTGAACAGGTATTGTGTTACTCTGCTAGGGCTCCCATAATAAAACTACAGATGACATGGCTTAATTTTCCCATAGTTCTGGAGACTGGAAGCACTTTCTCCTTGTCTTGTAAAGGGCCCCTCTTGCTGCCTATCCACAGGGTCTTTTTCTCAGTGCACACATATCCCTGGTATCAATGTGTGTGTCTGGATTTCTTCTTATAAGAACACCAGTCATATTGGATTAGGTCTGACTGCTTCATTACAGCCTCATTTTAACTTAATCACCTCTCTAAAGACTTTATCTCCAAATGCAATTGCACGTTGACATGCTCGGGATGAGACATCAACATTGGAATTTTTCGAGAACACAGTTTAGCCGTAATACCTATGTAGTGTTATTATGTATGAGAGATATGAATCACAATACTCTTTCTCTGATTTACAAGGACCAAGGTTGGAATGAAATGTAAGGGATAGTGTCTCTAAGACTTCTATAACCCTAGAGGTACAAGAGGTTGGGAAGTATTTTCCAAATAGTTAGAAGTCTAATTGATAAAATGATGTTAAAAGGTGCTCACTCCTTGGAAAAAAAGCTATGACAAACTTAGACAACATATTAAAAAGCAGAGACATCACTTTTCTGACAAAAGTGCATATAGTCAAAGCTGTGGTTTTTCCAGTAGTCATGTATGAATATGAGAGTCATAAAAAAGACTGAGTGCTGCATTATTGATACTTTCAAATTGTGGTGCTGGAGAAGACTCTTGAGAGTCCCTTGGACAGCAAGGAGATCAAACCAGTCAATCCTAAAGGAAATCAACTCGAAATATTCATTGGAAGGACTAATGCTAAAGCTGAAGCTCCAATACTTTGGCCACCTGATGCAAAGAGCCAACTCACTGGAAAAGACCCTGATGCTGGGAAAGACTGAGGACAGGAGGAGAGGTGGCAGAGGATGAGATGGTTGGATGGCATCATTGAATCAATGGACGTTAATTTGAGCAGACTCTGGGAGATGGTGAAGGAAAGGGAAACCTAGCATGCTGTAGTCCATGGGGTCGCAAAAAGTCAGACACAACTTACTGACTGAGCAAAAACAATAAAATGATTGACTGCCTTCATGTCAAGTTATACTTATAGACAGAAATTATACCACGACCTTCCGAAGACATTTTCATATTTTAAAGTTACTGCCATTCTTCCCAGTCCCCTAAATGATTTATCAGGCCTAGAAACTATAAGAAATTTCTAGTAGTGACACACAGTATAATTATTCAGTTCTTTTGCCAGAAACAAATTTATTTTGAGAATAGAAGGTTACATACAATTTTAATGCCACAAAATTTCATTATGTAATGTACATCTGTTATTATATTCGAAACAGAATTAGATAAGAAGTGTCAGAGGGTTTTTAAATAGTAAATTTCTTCAACTATTAACATGCCTCATAAATATATTGTGATCCAATGGCAGAAACCTATTTAAACGATCCAGTGGGTTCTAAGTTAAGAGAGCAACTTAAGAACATGCAAAAATTTTCAAGTATTACAAGTTATTTTTCATACAACTAGAATCTTTTATTTCAATTTCCCTAAATGAAATGATTGAAGGAATTCACCCAGTAGGAACTACTTCTAAAGCATTCCGTTCAGACTTTGCTTTTTTCTTTGGCGATTTATATAGAGAATAGCCATCGCTACTTTTCATTGAGTAAGGGAAGAGGCGAAACCAATAGTGTGAATATTTTAAATTGCCACTTCCCACGTCTTTGAGGTTCTTCCGCAGTCAGTACAACAGGAGTAGTTGATGCGGTAAGACCCTCTGCCTTCCACTTCGCCCACATGAAAATGCTAGGTAAAACATAGCAGAATTATTTGGGGACTTAAATTTATCCTGAATCCATCTGGCCACTTGAATAAAGTAAAATCTGTGAGAAGTTATTTATATATGGACTTACATGAAAGTATAAATATATGTACTGTACAGTGTTTCATATTGTGGACCTCTCTGTGTATCTATACAACAGTTAGGGGGACATTCTGAAGTTCCATAAATGTGTGTGATACTTGAATAACCTTTGGGATGTTCACATACTCACATCATAGTTCACATCACAGTCACATAGGGATACAAACTACAGGGTAAACTTATGGCCCCAAAGTGGAATGAATAGGTTTGACATGGCTGCTTTGCTAGGCTTGGTGTAATCAAGACCTGCCTTATCTACCTGCCTTATCTACCATAATGCTGTAGGTTAACATGTAGTGTTTGTGTGTAGCATTCTCCCTCTGCCTCAGAGGAATGTTTCACAGGGGTAGGTGTTACATTCCTTAGGTAGTATTAATGAAAATTGAGCATATTAAAAATATATGCACAGATATTTCTTTAATGTGCAAATATTATTCTGAAAAACAAGCCTCAGTCTCCACCCATAGAACACCTGATTTAAAAAAAAAATTATTTAGCCTTTGTTCATTTTTAGAGGAAAGAAAAAATCTATAACAAAGCTGGGACTCAGAAGAACTGAGCCCAGAGGAAAGCCTCAGGAGAAGCTTGTTTATCCATCAGAAAATATACCAGTTCTTTCCTAAGTTTGCCTAGGTATTTTTAAAAAATCACTTTTAGCACTGCCTGAAATTTCACTAATTAGTTAAGCATATTGTTTGAAAATGAAAATATCTCTGAAAGATAAATCCATTTCACCAGTTCATTTTAATCTTAAGATGAGACTGAAAGTAACAAAGCTTTAAGAGCAGAAATCTTAATTGGAAGAGAAGAAATATGGAGCCGATGATTTAGAATTTATGAACTTCAGTGTTGTTGTTCAGTCACTCAATCGTGTCCAACTCCTTGTGACCCTGTGGACTGCAGCATGCCAGGCTTCACTGTCCTTCCCTGTATCCTAGAGTTTGCTGAAATACATGTTCATTGACTTGCTGATGCTATCTAACCATCTCATCTTTTACTTCATGCTCACTGTTAAATGAGATGATTCTCATAACAACCTACAGGTCATTACTATTTATCGTATCCCATTTACATATTAGAAAACTGAAGCATAGTGAGTTTAAGTTATTGCCCAAGGTCATACAACTAGCAAGTGAAAGAATTAAGTTGTATATCAAAGTTGAATTCCAGAGTTCACACCATTAACCACTGTGCCCTACTGTGTCCTGAGTAAGGAGGAGAGGGAAAGTGCAAGGAGAAAAGGATGGTGGAGACTGTCTTAGTGCTGTATGGAACAAAGCAGAAAGTTTAAAACTGCAGATTATTAAAGCTGGAGGCGGGGAGGCTCAGTGACCATCTCTATAGACAGTGTGCAGTTGTTCAGTTGCTAAGCCTTGTCTGACTCTTTGCAACCCCATGGACTGCAGCACACCAGGTTTCCCTGTCCTTCACTATCTCCTGGAGTTTGCTCAAACTCAGTCTCATTGAATCAGTGATGCCATCCAACCATTTTATCCTCTGTCATCCCTTTCTTCTCCTGGCCTCAATCTTTCCCAGCAGCGGGGTCTTTTCCATTGAGTCATCTCTTAGCAGTAGGTAGCAAAAGTATTGGACCTTCAGCTTTAGCATCAGTCCTTTCAGTGAATATTCAGGGTTGATATCCTTTAGAATTGACTGGTTGGATCTCCTTGCTGTCCAAGGGACTCTTAAGAGTCTTTTCCAGCTCCACAGTTCAAAAGTATCAATTATTCGGGGCTCAACCTTCATTATGGTCTCTCACATCTGACTACTGGAAAAACCACGCCTTTGACTATATGGACTTTTGCTGGCAAAGTGTTGTCTCTGCTTTTTAATATGCTGTCTAGATTCATTATGGCTTTTCTTCCACGGAGCAAGAATCTTTTAATTTCATGGCTGCAGTCACTGTCCACAGTGATTATGGAGCCCAAGAAATAAAATCTGCCACCCTCTCCATTTTCCCACCGTCTGTTTGCCATGGAGTGATGAGACTGGATGCCATGATCCTAGTTTTCTAAATGCTAATTTTTTTTAACTTTTATTTTACTTTTAACTTTTACAGAGCTTTGTTGTTTACAGATATGTATGTTCCCAGACTAGTCATATGTATATCCCACTGCTCCCACCCCTCCGACCATCACACAGCACCCCTGACGGATCTCCTTTTCTCACAGAGCAATTACTATAGCTATTTTCTTGACTTTGAATGTTAATTTTTAAGTCAGCTTTTTCATTCTCCTCTTTCACCTTCATCAAGAGGCTCTTTACTTCCTCTTTGCTTTCTGCCATTAGACAGAGAAGAATATAGACATTATCTAACTTCTTTTTAGGAAAGAAATTAAGGGACAGAGAGATTAAATGGCTTGCCTAAGGTTGCACATCTGTTAAAGAGATACCTAATTAATTGTAATTTCAGAATAAAAATCAGTCTTCCTTTTGACATATGAGACTTGAAATGTCTGCCAAGGGCCTAAAGAAGGAATGAAGACTCTACATTGCAGTTTCTCTTGTTTGAAGAGGAGTAAGAGCTGGGCCTATGTGGCCATTAGTGCTAGACCCCAGCCATCTTTCCCTCATGGCTAACTACAGTCTTTGTCCAGCTGCAGGTCTAGCACAGTGGGATTGGAAGGTTTTATTGGAGGGGACATGCGAGGTAAAATTTAAACATTTTAGATGTTAAAATTACATGTATTCATCCCTTTCTTCTCCTGGCCTCAATCTTTCCCAGCAGCGGGGTCTTTTCCATTGAGTCATCTCTTAGCAGTAGGTAGCAAAAGTATTGGACCTTCAGCTTTAGCATCAGTCCTTTCAGTGAATATTCAGGGTTGATATCCTTTAGAATTGACTGGTTGGATCTCCTTGCTGTCCAAGGGACTCTTAAGAGTCTTTTCCAGCTCCACAGTTCAAAAGTATCAATTATTCGGGGCTCAACCTTCATTATGGTCTCTCACATCTGACTACTGGAAAAACCACGCCTTTGACTATATGGACTTTTGCTGGCAAAGTGTTGTCTCTGCTTTTTAATATGCTGTCTAGATTCATTATGGCTTTTCTTCCACGGAGCAAGAATCTTTTAATTTCATGGCTGCAGTCACTGTCCACAGTGATTATGGAGCCCAAGAAATAAAATCTGCCACTCTCTCCATTTTCCCACCGTCTGTTTGCCATGGAGTGATGAGACTGGATGCCATGATCCTAGTTTTCTAAATGCTAATTTTTTTTAACTTTTATTTTACTTTTAACTTTTACAGAGCTTTGTTGTTTACAGATATGTATGTTCCCAGACTAGTCATATGTATATCCCACTGCTCCCACCCCTCCGACCATCACACAGCACCCCTGACGGATCTCCTTTTCTCACAGAGCAATTACTATAGCTATTTTCTTGACTTTGAATGTTAATTTTTAAGTCAGCTTTTTCATTCTCCTCTTTCACCTTCATCAAGAGGCTCTTTACTTCCTCTTTGCTTTCTGCCATTAGACAGAGAAGAATATAGACATTATCTAACTTCTTTTTAGGAAAGAAATTAAGGGACAGAGAGATTAAATGGCTTGCCTAAGGTTGCACATCTGTTAAAGAGATACCTAATTAATTGTAATTTCAGAATAAAAATCAGTCTTCCTTTTGACATATGAGACTTGAAATGTCTGCCAAGGGCCTAAAAGAAGGGAATGAAGACTCTACATTGCAGTTTCTCTTGTTTGAAGAGGAGTAAGAGCTGGGCCTATGTGGCCATTAGTGCTAGACCCCAGCCATCTTTCCCTCATGGCTAACTACAGTCTTTGTCCAGCTGCAGGTCTAGCACAGTGGGATTGGAAGGTTTTATTGGAGGGGACATGCGAGGTAAAATTTAAACATTTTAGATGTTAAAATTCATTACAATGTATTCCTAATAGCTATACAGATGGGATTGAATAATATCATGATATTATTAAATTATGAATGTTAATAATAATAATAATATACAGTATTTGATGGCCTGTATCATGGTCCTGAGGTTCTGAGCCACTGTTTTTCATCATAAGAATAGAGTAGTTTCTCATCAGTAATAGCAGCTCACTGCATAAACGAGTCACAGGTTATTCGGGGAGGAAGGTGCAAATTTCAGAATCTTCTAACAAGTTAGTTAAGTAATCACAGAATTGAGATAAAGTTGTGAGGAATTCCTGGCCAGTGCATTTCATGAATATGAAATACCTGGGGAAGTATGTTTGGTAGGAATTGACTAACTCTTACATAGTACCCTTTAAACTGAAGTATGACAAACAAGGGGGCTTCTCCGGTGGCTCAGGGGTAAAGAACCTGCGTGCAGCGCAGGGGCCACAAGAAATGTGAGTTCAATGCCCTGGAGCAGGGCGTAACAACCCACTCTAGTATTCTTGAGAATCCCATGGACAGAGGAGCCTAGTGGGCTCTCTAGGATATCACTATGACAAAATAAGAAAGATCACAATGGAAAAAGATACTCAGTGATTTTTGGAGTAAATAGCAGAAGCTGGACATCACGTGGATGTCTTGCTAGATAATAAACAAAGAACACATTTGATATGAAGAAGTAAATATACTCCTAGAGGGATGTCATGCTATATGCTTGTGTTTTATGTAATTGCAGTGAAAAGACATTGACAGGTTCATAGACGGGCAGTGACCCAACATTATCTTGAAAAAAAAATCCTGGCTGCTTAATGAATAAAGTCTGGAGAGTAAGAGTGAAAGTAGCTTGGAATAGGATTAGAGACATGGGTTGATAGAAGATCTATTTTAAACATAGACTCAGTAGAATTTGGTGATGATTGCATGAGAGAGGCACACAAAATGGGAAAGTAAGGAATAAAAGAAGATGTTCAATTCCTACTTGGAGCAATCATTTGGCTGATGTACCAATTTATTTAGAGAGGGAAGATCAGAAGCAAATTTACTGAGAGAAGGTGACCCAGGATGTGTTATAAATGTTAAGGGTAGAAATTTGACAGAAAAGATGAAGTCAGCCATGAGGGTTGATGAGGAGATGCCAGGGAAATGAGAGAAAAACTCTTAAGAATATAATCTAATGGGAGTCAAGAGAAGATAATGCTTTCAGATCAAAAGAGTGGTAGAATGCTGCTCAGGGAGTCAATAAGATGAAGACTTGAAAGTACATTGGACGTGACAACATCATGATCATTTTGGACCTTCCAACGAACAGATTTATTTTCAATTCACTATATTTTTGTTAGTTTATTCTTTCTGAGTCATTTGTGCCTCCACAGTTTAATGCTTTTATGTGTGTGTACGTGCATAATAACCAAAGTAATTTACTATCATATTTCCCCTTTAGTTCTCTTTTCTTCTTGAATACTGTGCTTTTCCAAAGTTGTATTTTAGACTGTGGTAGTCCTATAATTTTTAAAATTAATGTCTTATGATCTTGAAAGTATAGCATTATTGTCATCAAAACAGGAGTACCTAAGTTATCTTTGTTTTGCTTTGGTGCTCGTAGCTTAAAAGCTTTTGAGCTGTATACACATGTTCCGAATACATGCTAACCTGTGATTATCTCTTTATTTTTAATTACATAGCATTTTTGACCTGTTTCCTTAGCTTTTCTCTATTCACCAGTTGGAAAAATAATGAATGAGTGAAAGTAGTAGCTTTAATTGAATTGTTAATTAGTAAATGATACTGTTTACTACTTTTAATCCTTAACACTGTGTATGGACGTGGTGGAAGTCAATAAATATTTGCTTAATACCTTTTAATATCAAATGGTTGAGTGGTCAATTAGTTCGCCTAGGCTAACAATCAGTTGTCTTTGTTAAACAGTTTCAATAGGGACATACTCATTACCTGTCACATACATTTTTGTGAACAATTATTCAATGTGCAAAAATGTAGCAAAAGTTTTAAACCTATAGTTGAACTGCCTAGGCTTCACCAGATCCTATGACTAATAGGCTTGTCACTTTTTATCTTCCTTAGGCTTTAGCACATATGAAATGGGGCCTAGCACTGACAGGTTACATAGATACCTTTTAGACATGGACGGATAGATTTTGAAAAAAATACCAAAGAGAAAGTCATTATATTATGAAGTATTATGCATTATATCAATGTAATATCTAAAAACATGGGGAAAATGGAACCACAGGAAATTAATGTCAGAAGCTGAGCATTTGGAATTGCATGTGGAGTTTTCAGTAGGCCAAAGTCATTGTTCTGTTTCTTGGACTGTCCCTTAAAAATAGGAATAAACTATTTTCACTTAGAGTAGATGTGAGTAAATTCAAGGAGTGTATACGGGCTTGCTCGCTCTTGAATGATTCTCAAAGAGTGAGTTCTAATAAGCGTTGAACATGAAACATTAAAATGCTAAGCAGCCACCCACAAAGGGAACATAAACAATGAATGGAGACCAGTGTAAGTAAAAGATTTACAAGAAAAGTTTTTATAGAGATTTTTATAGTATTGTTTATGCACTATCAATAATTGTCTCATTGACATTAATTTTTCAGACTGGTGCACACACAGGCCAGTATAGAAAACATAATTTAGAGTACTTTCTTATAGTTATTGTGATCATTATAGAGAGAAGTGCATGTCAATAATAGATTCTCATAGAGTTGTTTAGTCTCTGGTGGTGTTTTACATTTTTCTTAACAGACTCCGCTATGGAAAAAAACTTTGATCTTTCTCACAAAAACATGTTTTAAAAGGAGTTCTGTAATGTATGGGGGCAGAGAGGAACTTCATTTATAGGGGGAAGTTTCCATTCTGTCATTTATATAAAGAATCAATCTGAAGAGAGGCATAAGCAAAGGAGACATAGGGTGGTAAACCCTGGGGTAATCACAGGATCAAACTAATACTGAAAGAGGTTGAGAGTGAAGTTGGGCTAAGACTATGGATGGAGTGGGACTCAGACCTAAGCGTAAGGAGGTGGAGTTGTGGTTATGCAAGGGACAGGAGCAAACTGTGGCTTTTGAGGTTGACAAGGGAGCTGTTTTTCGTACTGTGACTTTTCATTTACTTCCCGGTACTAGGGTTTCTATGACAAGTGTCTTCTAAGTGACTACAGAAGCCAGAAAACATACCCTTTGTCAACTGATCTTAATCTATAATCTGAAATTGAGAATAAAAATGAATCACTTTTAATAAATGAAATTAGAAGTGGTAACAAAAATGTTATATAGGTTTAAATTTTCAGTTACCTTGAATTGTGATAAAATATATAGCAATTACATTTCTTAAGATCACTGTCCTTGAAAAGTATATTTCAGTGTTTATTCAGATGCAGTACCAGGTTTATGAGATATGAAGTTTTTGTTTTTGCCTCACCCAGAGAACCCATAAAATGGTGCCTTCATAGTGTAAAAAGTGGTATTATTTGAAATGAAATTAATAGTTTATAACAGTGAATTTATGAAGCAGTGCCTTTTTTCTAGATGTTAAAGCAAATGGCAGATAATCACACAAAACATAAATAATGCAGAACAAAAAATAAACTCAGAAATTCTTCACCACTTTCTCTGTTTAAATACTGATAAATAGTGGCAAACACTTTTTTGGAAAGGCTTTTTGAATGATGTTGCCAAATTATATATATATATATATATACACACATATTTAGTTATATTTTAGACTGTAAATCGAGGGTTTGAGCTTCTCCCTGGAAGTCTTTTCTCAGTTTGGTGTCAAGTATGGGAAAGGAGGCTGGGATCTGAAACACCTGAGTTACAGAAGCAGTTGCCAAGCTGAAGAGTCCAAGTTACAAAGCAGTGGTCAAGGATAAGCATTACAGAATCTTCCCATAATTAAAACATATAGTGATTTGCCTCTTTAGAATTACTTGTGTTTCCTAGAGAATTTCTGTATGACACCACAAATTTACCTCTTCCTGAGACCTGTCTTGTTAGATCTGAGCTCACCTCATTGTGAGAGTTAAATAAAGCATATTAGATGGAACCATTTTTGAATTGAATTTTAGGAGGACAACGTGTTTCATCTGTATTGTTACTTTCTATTATGAACTTTCATATCAACAAGACAGACAAACTGTTACTTTCAAGGCATCTTTAGCACAGAGTGCCTGAAGCAGGCAGGAGTCAGCTGATGTTAGTTTGGTTCCTGAGTTGGCCACTTTGCACACGATCTGAACTGTTTACCAAATGTATCGGAGTTCCAAATAGAACTTCTTCAGTCAGTGATTCACTTATGCCCAATCTAGGTGATGTTTGACCTGAATCTGTATACCGTGAATGTTTTTCACAGGATTTCTTTTTTTTTCCTTTTTTTTTTTTTTTTGCAATTTACTACTTAAAATCCTGCATTAACACTTTGAGAGAATCTTTATTCTTCTTCACTGCCTTTGATTTTTAACAACTTTAAATAACTTTGCTCTAAATTTTATGCCTTAATATATAATGAAAAACAAGATGCCTATTTAAAAGGAACTGGAAAATTAAGCCACATTTCTATGAAAGATGTTAAGTTTTCTTTTTATTTTTATTTTGTGGTCATAGTATCAGCAGTTTAACATTTATTTTATTTATTTATCTTTTGGGGGATGAGGTGGGGAGGGAGGGGGATGGGCGGGCCACTTCTATTGGTCTTTCATTTCTCTATTTTCATCCATCTTTGTTCTTTGGCTCCTGTGGGCCTCCCATCGCGGTGGCCTCTGTTGTCGCAGAGTGCAGGCTCTGGGCGCATGCGCCTCAGAGCTCCAGCTCGGTAATTGGACACATCAGTCCAGCCACTCCGCAGCACATGGGATCTTCCCAGGCCAGGGATCAAACCGGCGCCCTTTGCACTGCAAGGCGGTGTCCTTACCCACTGGACCACCAGGGGAAGCCCGTATCAGCAGTTTAAACAGTGTATAACCATTGATATACAATTAACGTATGATTCAGTTACACTGAATGGTAATCAGAAGGCTTTTCTGCTATATATGCTGAAGTAAATAAGTGACGCTTTAGCTGGTAAAGAAAAAGAAAGAATGTGAACAAGTAGGAATTAGACTTAAGTGTGATTAAGAAAATCCTTCTATTTTTCATATATAATAGTATGCCATATCTAATATTTCCATACCTAATATTCTTCTCATCACATTGTGGTGTAAGGAATAAATGAATAGTGTGTAAGTGAATGGTGAATGAATAAATTAATAATGAATGAATATAAAGCAGTTTAATGCACACAGTTTATAAATAGTGTATAGTTATTGGCATTGGACCTAAAACATACATAAAATTCTTAAGTCTTGCTATGTAATCGTACTGAATAGTTATACTCACAAAATCTTGGTGCTGTTACTCTCATAATGATATGAGAAATAACTGAGTGATGTTCATTTTGAATCCCAGGGGATTTATAATATAAAAATATTTCTTTTCTCTCCAATGTTTGAGAATATTACTATGAAGACAGTATAAATTTATCACAAAGCCAGAGCATTGGTTGGAATACTGGCAGAGAAGACCAGTGCAAGAAATTTCTCAAACTTGAAAACCATTACATACACATATATGGACTCTGAGAGTTGGGTTTTTTTTAATATTAGCATTAGCTGGTTTACAATGTTGTGTTAGTTTCAGGTGTACATCAAAATGATTCAGTTATACATACATATATGTACATCTATTCTTTTTCAGATGCTTGTCTCATATAGGTTATTACAGAGTACTGAGGAGGGATCCCTGTGGTGTAGAGTAGGTCCTTGTTAGTTATCTCTTTTATATATAATCTTGTGTATATGTTGATCCCAAACTCCTAACTTATCCCTCCCCTTTCCTTTCCTCTTTGGCAACACAGTTTGTTTTCTAAGTCTATGAGTTTGTTTCTGTTTTGTAAAGTTCATTTGTATCTCTTTTTTAATATTTCACATGTAAGTGATATCATAACATATTGTGCTACTCTGTTATCATATGATATTGTCATACTCAGTATATTAATCTCTGGGTTTATGCTTGTTGCTGCAAATGACATTATTTCATCCTTTTATGGCTGAGTAGTATTCCATTGTGTGTATGTATCTGTGTGTGTGTATATATATATATATATATATATATATACATGTATATATATACACCATATCTTATCAACATATATATATGTTATTTCTATGTCTTGGTATTTTAAACAGTGCTGCAGTGAACACTGGGATACATGTGAATTTTTTTTTTAAACATTTATTTTATTTATTTATTTTTTTGGTGGGGTGGGGAGGTGGGGGGGGGGCGGGTGAGCCACTTCTATTGGTCTTTCATTTGTCTATTTTTCATCCATCTTTGTTCTTTGGCCCGTGTGGGCCTTCCATCGCGGTGGCCTCTGTTGTCACAGAGCACCGGCTCTGGGCGCATGTGCTCCAGAACTCCGGCTCGGTGATTGGACACATGGGTCCAGCCGCTCCACAGCACGTGGAATCTTCCCAGGCCAGGGATGGAACCGGCGTCCCTTGCACTGCAAGGTGGTGTCCTTACCCACTGGACCACCAGGGAAGCCCTACATGTGACTTTTTCTTTTTGAGGGGCAGGGGCGGGTTGGGGAGGGAGGGGCGGGTGAGCCACTTCTATTGGTCTTTCATTTGTCTATTTTTCATCCATCTTTGTTCTTTGGCCCGTGTGGGCCTTCCATCGCGGTGGCCTCTGTTGTCACAGAGCACCGGCTCTGGGCGCATGTGCTCCAGAACTCCGGCTCGGTGATTGGACACATGGGTCCAGCCGCTCCACAGCACGTGGAATCTTCCCAGGCCAGGGATGGAACCGGCGTCCCTTGCACTGCAAGGTGGTGTCCTTACCCACTGGACCACCAGGGAAGCCCTACATGTGACTTTTTTTCTTTTTTGAGGGGGGAGTGGGGTGGGGAGGGAGGGGGGCGGGCGGGCCACTTCTGCTGGTCTTTCATTTATCTATTTTCATCCGTCTTTGTTCTTTGGCTCCTGAGGGCCTCCCATCGCGGTGGCGTCTGTTGTCGCAGAGCGCCAGCTCTGGGCGCATGCGCTCCAGAGCTCCGGCTCGGTAATTGGACACATCAGTCCAGCCGCTCCGCGGCACGTGGGATCTTCCCAGGCCAGGGATAGAACCGGCGCCCCTTGCACTGCAAGGCGGTGTCCTTACCCACTGGACCACCAGGGAAGCCCTACATGTGACTTTTTGAGTTATGCTTTTCTCTGAATGTGTACCCAGGAGTAGAATTGCTGGCTCATATGGTAGCTCTACATTTAGTTTTTTAACAAACCTGCATGTTGTTCTCCCTAGTGACTGCACTGATTTGCATTCTCACCAACAGTGCCATTGATCTCTCTTCTCTCCACACATTTATTGTTTGCAGACTTCTTTGATGATGGGCGTTCTGACCAGTGTGAGGTGATACTTCATTTAGTTTTGATTTGCGTTCCTCTAATACTTAGAGATGTTGAGCATCCTTTGATGTGCTTTTCAACGGTCTGTATGTCTTCTCTAGAGAAATGTCTACTTAGATCTTCTGCCTGATTTTTTATTGGATTGTTCCTTTTTTTTTTTTTTTTTTGATACTGAGATGCGTGAGCTGTTTGCATATTTTGGAGATGAATCTTTTGTCGGTCACATTGTTTGCAGATACTTTGAGACCTGGTTTTGAATAAAACAAACCAAAATATATCACAAATATTTCTATTTAGTATAGGATTATTTGCTGTGAGAGAGTGGAACGGTAATTGACATCAATTGTGAAAACTGAGTTAGAGACGAGTTCCTATATTATCAAGAGCAAATGTGTATTGAGAAGAAAAAGGCTAGTTCAGTCTGCATTGTGGCTTTATAAAGGCTCTGATGTTGGGAAAAATAGAAGGCAAATGGAGAGGGGGAGAATAGAGGACAAGATGGTTGGAGGGCATCACCGAGTCAATGGACATGAGTTTGAGCAGACTCCTGGAGACGGAAGGACAGGGAAGCCTGGGGTGCTGCAGTCCCTGGGGTCACAAAGAGTCAGATACAACTGAGTGACTGAACAGAACTGAGCAATTCCTGTCTCTTTTAGCAGCCAGCCATGGATTGACTGGATACACTAAATAGTGATGGAGTAGCAATAAGAGTTCCATTTCTATCTCTTTTTAGTATGTCCAATTCTGGACCTTAGTACTTGTTTTTTCCACTACTTCCCAGAAGGACTTACTTTGTCTTTCCTCTCCTTTATTAGTACTTTGCATCTCATCATCATTGCCTACATCATTTCTAGCATAGAAAAGGTCAAGGCTGCCAAAGGCAGAACTATATTCCTACTTGAACTAATCCATGGTCTAGACACTATGTAACTACTTCACATAATAACCTTTTTATGCATTCACTTCAGTGAATGAGTTTCTATTTCAGGAATAAAGTAATCTAACATACTTTAAAATTTGGGTGCTTTTTTTGGATAAATTTGTGAAAACTGATATGTATAATATATATACAATAATAAATACACACAATAAATGATATATATAATAAGTAGATACATATATAAACTATAATAAATATATATAACAGTAAATACATACAATAAATGACATGTAACTTTCTACCCCTGTTAGAATTGAAATATATGTTGTTTTTGTTGTTCATTTGCTAAGTTGTGTCCTGCTCTTTGCCACACCAGGCTTCTCTGTCCTCCACTATCTCCTGGAGTTGGCTCAAATTCATGTCCATTGAGTTGGTGATGCTGTCTAGCCATCTCATCCTCTGCTGCCTCCTCCTTTTGCAGTCTGTCTTTCCCAGCATCAGGGTCTTTTCCAATGAATTGGCTCTTTGCATCAGGAAACCAAGATATTGGAGCTTTAACATCCATCTTTCCAATGAATATTCAGAGTTGATATGGCTATGTAATATTAATATGTTTTGGGGCTTCCCTGGTGGTCCAGTGGGTAAGGACACCGCCTTGCAGTGCAAGAGGTGCCAGTTCAATCCCTGGCCTGGGAGGATCCCACATGCCGTGGAGCAGCTGGACCAATGTGTCCAAATACCGAGCCAGCGCTCTGGAGCACGTGCGCCCAGAGCTGGTGCTCTGCAGCGAGAGGCCACTGCAATGGGAGGCCCACAAAGGCTAAAGAACAAAGATGAAATAAATGAAAGACCAATAGAAGTGGCCAAAAAAAAAAAAAAAAAAACCATGAATATTAATATGTTATTAGGGCAAATGTGGACTTAACATTAGTATATAGTTAGAATAAATATTATAGCTTCAAATATATATTTTCAATATTTATTTTGAACAAAATGATTTACTATATTGTTCATATTATATCTATCATCCATGTTTTGTATATGTTTCATTTGTGTTTATGTGTATGGTATGAGACACCTGTGACATAGTATACAAGGCACTGAACCTCAATATTATTGAGTCTTTATTAACTCATCTATCAAAAAGAAATATTGATGACACTCTCACTATTAATATAAGAATTAAGTGGCCTAATTGATGTGATATGTTTCATATTCATCAAAGAGAATGCTATGATATTATATGCAAGCTATATTAATGTCTGTATCTATTCTTTTTTTTATTTAGAAAATGAGTTTCTATTCAGGAATAAAGTAATCTAACATACTTTAAAATTTGGGTGCTTTTTTTGGATAAATTTGTGAAAACTGATATGTATAATATATATACAATAATAAATACACACAATAAATGATATATATAATAAGTAGATACATATATAAACTATAATAAATATATATAACAGTAAATACATACAATAAATGACATGTAACTTTCTACCCCTGTTAGAATTGAAATATATGTTGTTTTTGTTGTTCATTTGCTAAGTTGTGTCCTGCTCTTTGCCACACCAGGCTTCTCTGTCCTCCACTATCTCCTGGAGTTGGCTCAAATTCATGTCCATTGAGTTGGTGATGCTGTCTAGCCATCTCATCCTCTGCTGCCTCCTCCTTTTGCAGTCTGTCTTTCCCAGCATCAGGGTCTTTTCCAATGAATTGGCTCTTTGCATCAGGAAACCAAGATATTGGAGCTTTAACATCCATCTTTCCAATGAATATTCAGAGTTGATATGGCTATGTAATATTAATATGTTTTGGGGCTTCCCTGGTGGTCCAGTGGGTAAGGACACCGCCTTGCAGTGCAAGAGGTGCCAGTTCAATCCCTGGCCTGGGAGGATCCCACATGCCGTGGAGCAGCTGGACCAATGTGTCCAAATACCGAGCCAGCGCTCTGGAGCACGTGCGCCCAGAGCTGGTGCTCTGCAGCGAGAGAGGCCACTGCAATGGGAGGCCCACAAAGGCTAAAGAACAAAGATGAAATAAATGAAAGACCAATAGAAGTGGCCAAAAAAAAAAAAAAAAAACCATGAATATTAATATGTTATTAGGGCAAATGTGGACTTAACATTAGTATATAGTTAGAATAAATATTATAGCTTCAAATATATATTTTCAATATTTATTTTGAACAAAATGATTTACTATATTGTTCATATTATATCTATCATCCATGTTTTGTATATGTTTCATTTGTGTTTATGTGTATGGTATGAGACACCTGTGACATAGTATACAAGGCACTGAACCTCAATATTATTGAGTCTTTATTAACTCATCTATCAAAAAGAAATATTGATGACACTCTCACTATTAATATAAGAATTAAGTGGCCTAATTGATGTGATATGTTTCATATTCATCAAAGAGAATGCTATGATATTATATGCAAGCTATATCAATCTCTGTATCTATTCTTTAAAAATATGATTTTATATATAATGGTGGTATTTTTTTCAAGGCAAGAATTTGCTTTTAGAAAGCAATTAGTATATATACATATATATGTGACTCACTTTTTCTCTAATTATCTTTCGGTGAGTAAGAAAATTATAAATATAGTATAAGTAATTTGAATACTAGATTATAATGGTTCTGAAAGTACATTTGGTTTATATAATGAAACAATATAGTAGCCCATCATTTGAAAACTACATCCAAAGTCAGTTTAAATGTCCTCTCTGGTGTGGAGGAAAAGAGGTTTCCAATCTTTTATCTACAGTTTATTTTTTATATAACTTTTAAATTCCTTTGGAGTTGGTAGTACATATCATCAGAATGGGATAAGGAATACTAAATTAACTTTTAAAAATATATAAACTGGAAATATTACAAAATTTAATATTTATTACATAGGAAAACATATGGGCATAAGACAGAAAAGTGAAATTGTAAGCTTTCTCAATAAATTCAGTAGGGCTTCCCTGGTGGTCCAGTGGGTAAGGACACCGCCTTGCAGTGCAAGGGGCACTGGATCGATCCCTGGTCTGGGAAGATCCCACGTGCCGCAGAGCGGCTGGACCGATGTGTCCAATTACCAAGCCAGAGCTCTGGAGCGCATGCGCCCAGAGCCGGTGCTCTGCGATAACAGAGGCCACTGCGATGGGAGGCCCACTCGGGCCAAAGAACAAAGGTGGATGAAACTAGACAAATGAAAGACCAGTGGAAGTGGCCCGCCCACCCCCCTCCCTCCCCACCCCTGCCAAAATAAATAAATAAATAAATCTTAAAATAAATAAATTCAGTAAATTCCACAAGTTATCATTCAAGCCTAGAGGTCTCTGGCCATATCGTTTGTCTGATCCCTGTGTGCTAAAGCCTTCTTTTTCCTTGAAGCTTTCTTCCCTGAAATAAGGTGATTTTCTTCTTAAGTACTTCCTGTTTCTCCTTAAGCCATTCTTCTATCACTATCTCTATCTCTCAAATTCCAACTATAGGCAAAATTATCAAAAAATTCCCAGGACAACTTTGTCCTGAATCTGCAAGAGGGAATTGATATTCATGAAGAAATAGATGCAGCTGGGCTATTCTAGACTAACCTCTTCTTGGTGCATAAAGCTAGGTTATTAATGCAGGGAATTTCTAGCATTATATATACATATATATGTGACTCATTTTTCTAATTATCTTTCGGTGAGTAAGAAAATTATAAATATAGTATAAGTAATTTGAATACTAGATTATAATGGTTCTGAAAGTACATTTGGTTTATATAATGAAACAATATAGTAGCCCATCATTTGAAAACTACATCCAAAGTCAGTTTAAATGTCCTCTCTGGTGTGGAGGAAAAGAGGTTTCCAATCTTTTATCTACAGTTTATTTTTTATATAACTTTTAAATTCCTTTGGAGTTGGTAGTACATATCATCAGAATGGGATAAGGAATACTAAATTAACTTTTAAAAATATATAAACTGGAAATATTACAAAATTTAATATTTATTACATAGGAAAACATATGGGCATAAGACAGAAAAGTGAAATTGTAAGCTTTCTCAATAAATTCAGTAGGGCTTCCCTGGTGGTCCAGTGGGTAAGGACACCGCCTTGCAGTGCAAGGGGCACTGGATCGATCCCTGGTCTGGGAAGATCCCACGTGCCGCAGAGCGGCTGGACCGATGTGTCCAATTACCAAGCCAGAGCTCTGGAGCGCATGCGCCCAGAGCCGGTGCTCTGCGATAACAGAGGCCACTGCGATGGGAGGCCCACTCGGGCCAAAGAACAAAGGTGGATGAAACTAGACAAATGAAAGACCAGTGGAAGTGGCCCGCCCACCCCCCTCCCTCCCCACCCCTGCCAAAATAAATAAATAAATAAATCTTAAAATAAATAAATTCAGTAAATTCCACAAGTTATCATTCAAGCCTAGAGGTCTCTGGCCATATCGTTTGTCTGATCCCTGTGTGCTAAAGCCTTCTTTTTCCTTGAAGCTTTCTTCCCTGAAATAAGGTGATTTTCTTCTTAAGTACTTCCTGTTTCTCCTTAAGCCATTCTTCTATCACTATCTCTATCTCTCAAATTCCAACTATAGGCAAAATTATCAAAAAATTCCCAGGACAACTTTGTCCTGAATCTGCAAGAGGGAATTGATATTCATGAAGAAATAGATGCAGCTGGGCTATTCTAGACTAACCTCTTCTTGGTGCATAAAGCTAGGTTATTAATGTAGAGAAGGCAGGACCCAAGCAACTCTGGTGTGACCACAGATCCAGGTCTTAGATTCCCTATCCCTGTGCAGTCACTAGAAGAAACCAAAGATAATTCCCTTGCTAAGCGACTTTCAACTATCATGATGTCCAGGATGCCAAAGTAAAACATTTCCTCCCTTGGCCAATTTTTTTTCCTAGGATTTTTTTGCTTAGTCTTCTTCCTTAAAACGTTTCTCTTGATCCCAACGTAGTACACACATATGAACACACAAACACACAGAGATGCACATATATTCATGAAATAATACTGCCGTTGTTACAATAACGACATAGTTGCACTCTGAGATTTTTTTTTTTAGAATGCTGCTCATTCTAATAATAAGCTATTTTCATGACTCACGAAAAATTTGTGACCCACAGTTTTTAAAAAAAACATTAGATGACTTTCAATAGTCCTTTTAGTTTCTAAAATTCTATGATTCTCTTTATTCTTATAATGAAAATTTCATTTAATAAAACATTCCTATCTTCTGAATAAAGAGCGATGTGATATGAAAAAATACTCATAGAGTTCCTGGTTTTATCAGTGTTCTGTTGAAATGCTGGTATTTTAGGAAGGTGAATAATGAATAGGAAATTGAACCAAGAAAGAATAGTAGGAATATAAATGAGGAAGGATAAGTTATCATAAAAACAGAAGCAAGAAACCTGGATGATCCTAAAGTTGTTATTATGTGATAGCACTCTTTTTTTTGTCCTTAAAGTTTCCTAACTTTTAGAAAGATTTAAGAGGGTTATTATATAAGTTCATGTTTTGTACTCTCTAAACTGCAATGTGCTATAGCCAAAGCTGTTAACATACCCAGAAGGCCCTGTGTGATCTGCCCCCTCTCTGTCTCTTTATCTACTTCCTACTCACTCCACTCCAGCCACCCTGAGCCCTTTGCTATTCCGTGGACACAGCAGGGCATCCTCCACTCCAGCCACCCTGAGCCCTTTGCTATTCCGTGGACACAGCAGGGCATCGTATCTTAGGATGTTTGTACTGGAGGCTCTCTTTGCCTCAAACTTAACTCTCTTCCTCACATATTCAAATGTCTACTTCTTCAACTTCTTTATATCTCTATTCAGATGTCACTTGGTCAATGATTTCCACCCTGACAGCCCTTTCTTGTATCATAGACTGTCCCATACCTCTTATTTATTTATTTATTTATTTATTTTTGCCATTTTCATTTATCCCCTTTAACACTATATAATTTACTGATCTTTTGTGTCCCCCACCCCCCGCCCCACCACTCGACTATAAGTTCTATCTGACATGCAGTAGGAGCTCAGTTACTATTCATTGAAAGAGTGTTTGCATTTCCCAGTACATTAAGCAAAGAACTCATGCATATATAGTACTCAGGAAATACTTATTATATGAGAGAACCAGTTTAGAATGCATAATTGACATTTTACAAAACACTTTTGTTTTTTATTTATTTTTTAATTTTGCCCTCTTTTTATTCATTTTTTAAATTTTCATCCATCTTTATTCTTTGACCTATACAGGTCTCCCATTGCAGCGGCCTCTCTTGTTGCAGAGTACAGGCTCTGGGCGCATGCGCTCCAGAGCGCTGGCTCCTAATTGGACACACCGGTCCAGCAGCTCCGCGGCACGTGGGATCTTCCCTGGCCAGGGATGGAACCGGTGTCGCTTGCATTGCAAGGTGAACTCTTTACCCACTGGACCACCAGGGAAGCCCTACAAAACACTTTTGAAGTCTAAAAACACACAGCCAGCAATCAAGCTGTGACATGGCTAGGACTGGAATCATTGTGCCCTACCTTACCACCTGCCTAGACAGGGGAACTGAGAGGTCAAAGGGCTTATCTAAGGATACAAAAAATAGGACAGTCTACTGCCTTCTCCTAAAATGGATTTATGGTTGCTTTATATTCTGGAATAGAGATCTGTAGTTTGCAGAATGTTATTTCACTTATAAATTGTTTTGTTTCTGGTATGTCTGTGTTGATGTTAAGATGTTACCTTTTATTTAAATGCTAAAGCCTAATAGCACTCATTGTCATTCTTTGCAACAATAGCTTAGGAGATTAATTTGGAGAAAAACGCATTAAAAACTCCTAAAATTAAAGCAAAATTGATACACCTCACAGACCTCTCTTAGTGTTGATGCTTTTTTCAGGCTTTTGACTTTCTTTAACCTTTTCTACCTTCTGTTGACTTTTTACCTTTTTCATTAAGAAGGTAAACGGGAAAGCTGAATTCGAGGTGTTTATGGAACCTGTTGAAAACTGGGGAGCTATTGTTTTATGATCTGGAGAAAATTTCAATACTCCCTGTCTATGCTTGAGGAGGGTTAACAAATCTTAAGTGAGACCCAGGAAAGGGACTACCAGACATTTGCCCGCGATAATACCCATCTGTGACGCCTAACGTCTGGCATGTAATTAACGACCGATCTCTGGTGTGCATCACGCGGGTGAGGACGGGGGAAGAAAAGCGGAAACAGCTGGAGCTACTCGGGGCCGCGCTCGCCCTGCACCTGAGGTTGCGCCCGGGAGCCGCCCGCCCTCCGAGGTGCCGCCGTCGCCGCCTGCCCCTGCGGCTGCTGATTGGCGGGAGCTCAGCAGCCGCAGCACCTCCCGGCGAGGGGAGGGCGGCAAGCCTGACTCGCAGCCACAGCCTCCGGGAACCGCAGCTCCCTCCCGGCGAGACCTCGGACTTTCACAGCGAGCAGCCGCGTCCCCGCTCGCCGGTGCCTGGACCCCGGCTCCTTGCAGCCCTCCCCTCCAAAACAAAAAGTGGAGGCCTTGGCAGCCAGGGAAGCCCTACAAAACACTTTTGAAGTCTAAAAACACACAGCCAGCAATCAAGCTGTGACATGGCTAGGACTGGAATCATTGTGCCCTACCTTACCACCTGCCTAGACAGGGGAACTGAGAGGTC
Source organism: Tragulus kanchil (assembly GCA_022376925.1). NCBI lineage: Eukaryota > Metazoa > Chordata > Mammalia > Artiodactyla > Tragulidae > Tragulus > Tragulus kanchil. The sequence goes on from JAIOJX010000002.1 coordinate 61,009,453, forward strand.
AAAGGGCTTATCTAAGGATACAAAAAATAGGACAGTCTACTGCCTTCTCCTAAAATGGATTTATGGTTGCTTTATATTCTGGAATAGAGATCTGTAGTTTGCAGAATGTTATTTCACTTATAAATTGTTTTGTTTCTGGTATGTCTGTGTTGATGTTAAGATGTTACCTTTTATTTAAATGCTAAAGCCTAATAGCACTCATTGTCATTCTTTGCAACAATAGCTTAGGAGATTAATTTGGAGAAAAACGCATTAAAAACTCCTAAAATTAAAGCAAAATTGATACACCTCACAGACCTCTCTTAGTGTTGATGCTTTTTTCAGGCTTTTGACTTTCTTTAACCTTTTCTACCTTCTGTTGACTTTTTACCTTTTTCATTAAGAAGGTAAACGGGAAAGCTGAATTCGAGGTGTTTATGGAACCTGTTGAAAACTGGGGAGCTATTGTTTTATGATCTGGAGAAAATTTCAATACTCCCTGTCTATGCTTGAGGAGGGTTAACAAATCTTAAGTGAGACCCAGGAAAGGGACTACCAGACATTTGCCCGCGATAATACCCATCTGTGACGCCTAACGTCTGGCATGTAATTAACGACCGATCTCTGGTGTGCATCACGCGGGTGAGGACGGGGGAAGAAAAGCGGAAACAGCTGGAGCTACTCGGGGCCGCGCTCGCCCTGCACCTGAGGTTGCGCCCGGGAGCCGCCCGCCCTCCGAGGTGCCGCCGTCGCCGCCTGCCCCTGCGGCTGCTGATTGGCGGGAGCTCAGCAGCCGCAGCACCTCCCGGCGAGGGGAGGGCGGCAAGCCTGACTCGCAGCCACAGCCTCCGGGAACCGCAGCTCCCTCCCGGCGAGACCTCGGACTTTCACAGCGAGCAGCCGCGTCCCCGCTCGCCGGTGCCTGGACCCCGGCTCCTTGCAGCCCTCCCCTCCAAAACAAAAAGTGGAGGCCTTGGCAGCCAGGAAAGCCACGTCTGGTCCGGACCGGCTCAGGGAGGCAGGGGCCAGCCCCCCAGGGCCCCGAGGCAACCACTCCGGCCCCCGAAGCGCTGCGGTCGCCGCGCCCCAGCCGCCAAGACGCCTCGGATCTTGTACCGCGGGAAAAGCGGGTCTTCGTCCAAAATGGGCCGGCAGGGCTTGGGGGGCGCCGGCGCCGCGGGGCGCTCCATGCAGCGCTCCCAGAGCCGGAGCAGCCTCTCCGCCTCCTTCGAGGCGCTGGCCGGCTACTTTCCCTGCATGAACTCCCTGGAGGAGGAAGAAGGTGAGGCTGGAGTTGGGGGTTCTGCCTTGTCTGTCTCGCGTCTTGGAAAGTCGGCGGTTGGCAGGATTGGAGAAGTCGGAATAGCAGTGTTCCTAACCCCCTCCTCACTCGGGGGTTTGTGGCTGAGGCCTGAGACCCCCAGAGCGCCGGCTGAGCCGAGAAGTTGTGTTGATAGGTGGTTTGGGGAGCTCTACGGGCTTGGAAACAGGCTTTCCTAAGGAAGTTGAATGAAACTGTGCTTGGGAGTTGGGTGAGGATGGGTGGCAAGACGGCCCTACTGGGTGCACCCCTCCTTTTGTTTTCCTGTACTCCCGCCGTGTAGGTATTAGCGTTTGATTTGGAAGACAGAGATACTCAGAACTTAAAGGGGAAAAACCCCAGCCTGTGAAAGATCCGAATGAGAGGAAGGGGTAATACAATGAACAGGTCAAAAGTTGGCAGCTCTAAAGGCTGGTTTGTGCTCTGGGCACCTGCAGCTTCTTCGTTGGCAGGTGCAGTACTATGAATCTGACCACTGGTTGTCTGTCTGGTGTGTGGGTGGTGTCATTTTAATGAAGCTCATGAGAAAAGCAGCGAAGGGGACTCACTTTTACACTCTTCACCAAGTGACTGGGGTCCTTCATCAAGTTTTCAATGGCACAGCATACATTTTCTCTGTGAAGAACTTTCCTATAATTTTAACAACTAATAATAGAAACATAATTTGTTAATCAAAGAAATGACTGCTAAATAATAGTGTCCCAACATTTGAAATGCCATTCATCAGTTAACTGATAAACTAGTTATGGACTATGTTCGTCTTTGCACATCCATCCAAAGTACTTTGGTTATCGTCATCATTTTACCTCTATTCTAGGGTTTATTTTGCTTTTATTCTATGACAGTCAGTGATCTCTTATTAAGAAATCTACATTGAGCCCTAATATAGAAGAAACTACCTACTCTGAGAATAGGTAGAAATCATTTTCCCTGTTCTTCCTCGTGGAAGGCAGAGTTGGAAGATGGCTGATTAAAAATACGTCTTGAAAGTTTTCTTCAAAATAACTTGCAGTTAATGCTGTCCGGGATTCTTCTAGCTTATGGTTGCAGGATCAGTTTGCATTAGCTCAGTACAGGTTTCATGGTAGGGTACTTCCCTATATAAATGTGACTTTTAATTTTCATCCTAATCCTTTGCTGTTCGTGTTTGTACACTTCACATGTTTTCTTTAAAATTCCATTGGCTCTGAGACCCCAGAGCGCCGGCTGAGCCGAGAAGTTGTGTTGATAGGTGGTTTGGGGAGCTCTACGGGCTTGGAAACAGGCTTTCCTAAGGAAGTTGAATGAAACTGTGCTTGGGAGTTGGGTGAGGATGGGTGGCAAGACGGCCCTACTGGGTGCACCCCTCCTTTTGTTTTCCTGTACTCCCGCCGTGTAGGTATTAGCGTTTGATTTGGAAGACAGAGATACTCAGAACTTAAAGGGGAAAAACCCCAGCCTGTGAAAGATCCGAATGAGAGGAAGGGGTAATACAATGAACAGGTCAAAAGTTGGCAGCTCTAAAGGCTGGTTTGTGCTCTGGGCACCTGCAGCTTCTTCGTTGGCAGGTGCAGTACTATGAATCTGACCACTGGTTGTCTGTCTGGTGTGTGGGTGGTGTCATTTTAATGAAGCTCATGAGAAAAGCAGCGAAGGGGACTCACTTTTACACTCTTCACCAAGTGACTGCGGGTCCTTCATCAAGTTTTCAATGGCACAGCATACATTTTCTCTGTGAAGAACTTTCCTATAATTTTAACAACTAATAATAGAAACATAATTTGTTAATCAAAGAAATGACTGCTAAATAATAGTGTCCCAACATTTGAAATGCCATTCATCAGTTAACTGATAAACTAGTTATGGACTATGTTCGTCTTTGCACATCCATCCAAAGTACTTTGGTTATCGTCATCATTTTACCTCTATTCTAGGGTTTATTTTGCTTTTATTCTATGACAGTCAGTGATCTCTTATTAAGAAATCTACATTGAGCCCTAATATAGAAGAAACTACCTACTCTGAGAATAGGTAGAAATCATTTTTTCCCCTGTTCTTCCTCGTGGAAGGCAGAGTTGGAAGATGGCTGATTAAAAATACGTCTTGAAAGTTTTCTTCAAAATAACTTGCAGTTAATGCTGTCCGGGATTCTTCTAGCTTATGGTTGCAGGATCAGTTTGCATTAGCTCAGTACAGGTTTCATGGTAGGGTACTTCCCTATATAAATGTGACTTTTAATTTTCATCCTAATCCTTTGCTGTTCGTGTTTGTACACTTCACATGTTTTCTATTATTAAATGATTAACATTTGGGGAAATATGAGTCAAGAAATTATAAAATCAAGTTGGGTAAATGAATGATCATAATTGTAGCTAAAACTTTCACTGTTTGTTATTAGCCAGGCACTATTCTAAGAACCTGATGTGCACTTACTCTTTTAAGAGGCAGCGCTTTTATTATCCCCAGTTAACAAATGAGGAAACCTAGGCAGAGAGATTCAGAAACACCCCAAGGTCACCCAGATAGTAGGAATTAGAGTCGGCACATAAACCCAGGCAGTCAACAACACAACCCAGGCACCCAAACCAAGCTATACGAGTTTAGCATTTGCATACATTGGCTACAATCCCATAGGTACTAAGTGGTGAAACTGGAACTCAGACCTAGGTGTGCGTCGAAATACATATTTAGACAAGACACATTGGTATATACTCATTTTTCAATTTTGAATTTTTAAACCAAGTGTTCAGTCTTGACTTTACCTCAGATAAGCTATCATCATTCTTTTTTAAGTGGTAGTTAGAATTATTGAATTTACAAAATACCATCCTTTCAGAAGCCTTTCTGAGGCCAAAAAAAAACACGTAAATGATTTTTTATCAAAATTTTAATACGTTGACTTAACCTTGGCTCATATAGACTAAATCCAAAGGAAATTCCTACATTGACATAGGAAATTGGAACAGATTTCTGTCCTATAATATGATTTCTCGAGTTGCCAAGACAAAATGTTCCATAAGGAAGCCAACGTTTTTAAAAATGAAATTCCTACAATTGCAAGTGACTCTGAAGTCTTTCTATATTGAAGAAATTTTTAAGTTCCTACTCTGAGAATAGGTAGAAATCATTTTTTCCCCTGTTCTTCCTCGTGGAAGGCAGAGTTGGAAGATGGCTGATTAAAAATACGTCTTGAAAGTTTTCTTCAAAATAACTTGCAGTTAATGCTGTCCGGGATTCTTCTAGCTTATGGTTGCAGGATCAGTTTGCATTAGCTCAGTACAGGTTTCATGGTAGGGTACTTCCCTATATAAATGTGACTTTTAATTTTCATCCTAATCCTTTGCTGTTCGTGTTTGTACACTTCACATGTTTTCTATTATTAAATGATTAACATTTGGGGAAATATGAGTCAAGAAATTATAAAATCAAGTTGGGTAAATGAATGATCATAATTGTAGCTAAAACTTTCACTGTTTGTTATTAGCCAGGCACTATTCTAAGAACCTGATGTGCACTTACTCTTTTAAGAGGCAGCGCTTTTATTATCCCCAGTTAACAAATGAGGAAACCTAGGCAGAGAGATTCAGAAACACCCCAAGGTCACCCAGATAGTAGGAATTAGAGTCGGCACATAAACCCAGGCAGTCAACAACACAACCCAGGCACCCAAACCAAGCTATACTGAGTTTAGCATTTGCATACATTGGCTACAATCCCATAGGTACTAAGTGGTGAAACTGGAACTCAGACCTAGGTGTGCGTCGAAATACATATTTAGACAAGACACATTGGTATATACTCATTTTTCAATTTTGAATTTTTAAACCAAGTGTTCAGTCTTGACTTTACCTCAGATAAGCTATCATCATTCTTTTTTAAGTGGTAGTTAGAATTATTGAATTTACAAAATACCATCCTTTCAGAAGCCTTTCTGAGGCCAAAAAAAAAAAAACACGTAAATGATTTTTTTTTATCAAAATTTTAAGTACGTTGACTTAACCTTGGCTCATATAGACTAAATCCAAAGGAAATTCCTACATTGACATAGGAAATTGGAACAGATTTCTGTCCTATAATATGATTTCTCGAGTTGCCAAGACAAAATGTTCCATAAGGAAGCCAACGTTTTTAAAATGAAACATATAGTTCGCTACAAGTAACTAGAGAGGTGGCACTCCCCATAAATTAGAGGCCTTTCCCCTGGGTTATAGTCATTTTACTGCCGAGAGAAGTCCTAACTTCTTTGATTTTGCTATACTCCTAGCTGAGTGCTGAGATGGTGAGAACTTTTCAACCCTGCAGAGTTATAAAAGGTGGAAATCACTGGTTTGGAGCAGTGCTTCTCTGCAGTTTTTTTTTTCTCTTGAGACACCTACGCAGGACACATAAAGTTCATGTGGATAACGTACTCATATAAGCTTACTCGGGATCCTGTTATTGTAGTCCTAACTGTGAAACCCATACTAATTTCTCAAGAAAAACCATTACAACATGTGATTTTCAAAGGAGAGCCGTTGTCTACCATCCAGTATGATTTGATTGAGTATTTGATCCCTGGGTTGAGAATATCCCCTGGAGAAGGGAATGGCTACCGACTCCAGTATTCTTGCTTGGAGAAACCCATGGACAGAGGAGCTTAGTGGGCTACAGTCCATGGGGTTGTGCGGGGCCAGCCTGCAGAGGAGAAACGGCGGCGAGATTTCCTGTGGCCAGGCCACGGAAAGAGCGGAGAGGGGTGAGCCTGCTGTCCGCCAACCCAGCCCACCACCATCGAGGGAAGGACAATCAGATAGGACAGGAGTTCCATCAAAGCAGTTCCGTTTTTTTAGTGCAGACTTACAGCTTATATAGGCAGGTGAAGGGGGTTTTCTAAGGGACTTCCCATAGTTACACCAATCAAGCTAAAGGTCAAGCAATCATGAGATAGGAATCTATGGAGAGCATGTGTTGTCCACAAGCACGGAAACCAGGGGGACCAATCAGAAGTTTTGACAAACAACTTTGGGTCACGCCCTCCTCTCTTCCTGTAGGCGCCATCTTAGCTCTAAACTGCAAACACGTGCTTAAGCTTCCTTATGCTTGCAACCGCCCTCTTTCATTTCAGGGCTTGGACTTGACTGAGTGACTAACACTTTAACTTCTTTCAGCTGATCAATAGTCTGCCTGATTTTTGAAGCAGTCTTTTTTTGGGGGGGGCGGCGGGGGGTTTCAGAAATAGTGCAATAGCTAACTGATCTCAAATGTATTCTGCCTTCCAGTTGCATATTCTCATTTCTCTCTTGGACAGCACATCCGGGCGTTATCATCCTACCGAAGAAGTACCAAGATGTTCACTGAGAGACTATATTCTATTTACTCATTCATTCATTCAGAAATAGTTACTGAGGCTTTAAGATGTATTAGTCACTCTGTTAGTCCCTTATTAGCTAAATATGCTTCCTACCTTCTTAGAGCTCACAGTTTAATGGAGATAGCTATTAATAGGAATAACTATGTAATTAAAACTGTGACAAGGCTTAGGAAGGTGAAGTACAGAGCACAATAAGAGATGATAAAAAAAAGACCATAACTGAGGACTTAGAGAAAGGGTATCCTGGGAAGTGAGAGTTAAACATGGGTTCAGGCGTCAGAGAGAGCTCTCAGTGCCTCTTGCATACCTTAGAGAGCACAACCAATAAGTGGTGAAGCTGGGATCAGAACCCATAATCTGACTGTGAGATTTATAATCCCAACTACCTCTCAATTTTTATTTTGCCAATACCTTGCAGAGGAGAAACGGCGGCGAGATTTCCTGTGGCCAGGCCACGGAAAGAGCGGAGAGGGGTGAGCCTGCTGTCCGCCAACCCAGCCCACCACCATCGAGGGAAGGACAATCAGATAGGACAGGAGTTCCATCAAAGCAGTTCCGTTTTTTTAGTGCAGACTTACAGCTTATATAGGCAGGTGAAGGGGGTTTTCTAAGGGACTTCCCATAGTTACACCAATCAAGCTAAAGGTCAAGCAATCATGAGATAGGAATCTATGGAGAGCATGTGTTGTCCACAAGCACGGAAACCAGGGGGACCAATCAGAAGTTTTGACAAACAACTTTGGGTCACGCCCTCCTCTCTTCCTGTAGGCGCCATCTTAGCTCTAAACTGCAAACACGTGCTTAAGCTTCCTTATGCTTGCAACCGCCCTCTTTCATTTCAGGGCTTGGACTTGACTGAGTGACTAACACTTTAACTTCTTTCAGTGGATAAATAGGCTGCCTGTTTTTTGAAGCGTTTTTTTTTGGGGGGGGGGGGGGGGGGGTTTCAGAAATAGTGCAATAGCTAACTGATCTCAAATGTATTCTGCCTTCCAGTTGCATATTCTCATTTCTCTCTTGGACAGCACATCCGGGCGTTATCATCCTACCGAAGAAGTACCAAGATGTTCACTGAGAGACTATATTCTATTTACTCATTCATTCATTCAGAAATAGTTACTGAGGCTTTAAGATGTATTAGTCACTCTGTTAGTCCCTTATTAGCTAAATATGCTTCCTACCTTCTTAGAGCTCACAGTTTAATGGAGATAGCTATTAATAGGAATAACTATGTAATTAAAACTGTGACAAGGCTTAGGAAGGTGAAGTACAGAGCACAATAAGAGATGATAAAAAAAAGACCATAACTGAGGACTTAGAGAAAGGGTATCCTGGGAAGTGAGAGTTAAACATGGGTTCAGGCGTCAGAGAGAGCTCTCAGTGCCTCTTGCATACCTTAGAGAGCACAGCCAATAAGTGGTGAAGCTGGGATCAGAACCCATAATCTGACTGTGAGATTTATAATCCCAACTACTCCATGTATTGTTTGTTTCTTCATTATTATACTGTGTGTCCTGTAATGTACTGTGTTTTGAGACTCAAGTCCAACAATTATGGTCGCCATTTATTGAGCATCTTCTCCTTTGCCACAGTCCTTTGTTTTCATGATCATTCTTCAAGGAAGTTATCATTTTCATCAATTTATATATGTGAAAACTGAGACTTGGAGAAGTTAAACAATCTGGCCACAAATTATAAATCTCAATAGGGCTGACTTGAGTGAGGAGGAAAGGGTCATTAGTATAAACAAAAATAAGATTGTTGACCGGTCTTTTGTAGGTTTTTTTGTGTGCTTACTATTCTTCTTTATTTTACTTTTGCTTCTTTCTCCCTAGATATATTCCAGATAACTATTCTCCAAATCTCTGAATAGTTTTTTAAATAAAAATAATGATAATAGCATCTGCATATTATTTAACTTTATAAATTATGTTTATCATTGAACCCTCTGAGTTAAGTATTAGATTCATTATGTAGACTGCTTGGCCCCAACCTTGAATCTACCACCCTAATGTAGAATATTACTGTATGTAGAATTTTTAAACATCATAATAATTCTAAGAAAGAAAAAACCATTGAAATGGTTACCATGCTGAGTAGGAAAAGCAAGCCTCCCACCCATAGACCCAGGGGCAAATGGTTGTGGTCATGTAACGTAGGAAAATGGCACATATCCTAATATTTTTAGATCTGGTTTCTCAAGATATTTTAAGGTTACTTGTGTTTCTGGGCTAGTGATTTTTTTTCAATTATGTACATATACTATGTAACAAATTTGACTTGCTTGATTTTATGACCTTCTTTGTTTAAAATATGACTTGGCAGTCCATCAGAACAAGAGATCTTATCAGCTTAATGCTATTTAACTGAATAAATTAATTTCTTTTACATGACACGATTTTGAAAGTCAAGTTATAGGAAAATCATCTAGAAACAAGAAAAATTTTAAATCATGAGGAAAACTGAGGAAAGTATCTTTGCACGACAGTGAAGCTATGAGGAATAAATATAAAAGGAACTAAGTAGACTGTATTCAATTACCCTCCACTCTTCAAGAGGCTGTATAATCAGAAGATATTATCTTATTCTAATCCTTAAATAATATATTGAATTTTTTAATTTTATGTTTTATTATAGTATAGTTGATTTACAATGTGTTAATTTCCACTGCACAGCAAAGTGATTCAGTTATACATATACACATTCTTTTTTATATTGTTTCTATTTTTATCACAGGATATTGAATATAGTTCCCTGGGTACTTAATTCTTAATAAACAGTCCTATTTTATTAAAATGGAGCTTAGCACTTACCCATGCTCCACTGGAATAAAAATTATGCATACACTTAAATACAGTCCTCCTAAATACAAACATCATGACTAGCACTGTAGGTATCCACAATTAATAATAACAGTATATAGTGCTGCCATTCTTTTCAAGCTGTAACTGACTGCTGGCCATTATATTTACACTGTTTTAAAATTATAATATGTGATCTAGACTTATGCAAATTCACTGCTCACAGTTTTTGTACATTTTTACAATGCCAGTACTGGGGACAGAACATGAATAGACAGCAATAGTCATAATACATATCTTTTCTTAGGGGATATTATTTAATATTTCCTAGATTATGATTGATTCTGTATAATCAATTCCTATATGAGTCCACATCATGTTCAACAATAGTATAATTTTTATATTAGATTTACATTCAAGGCTTATTGTTATTGTTTTCGTCACTAAGTCGCATCCAACTGTTTTATGACCCCGTGGACTGAAGTGACGCAAAAGATTTTGGAATTTATAAAGGTAGATCAAAGAACAGCTCCACTCAGAATGCTTATCAGATATGACTTTTTTTTTTTTAATTTTGGCCTCTTTTATTGGCTTTTTATTTATTTATTTTCATCCATCTTTAGTCTTTGACCTGTGTGGGCCTCCCATTGCAGTGGCCTCTTGTTGTAGAGCACTGGCTCTGGGCGCATGCGCTCCAGAGTGCTGGCTTGCAATTGGACACACCGGTCCAACCATTCCACGGCACGTGGAATCTTCCCAGGGCAGAGATCGAACAGGTGCGCCTTGGGCCCCCAGTGAAGCTATGAGGAATAAATATAAAAGGAACTAAGTAGACTGTATTCAATTACCCTCCACTCTTCAAGAGGCTGTATAATCAGAAGATATTATCTTATTCTAATCCTTAAATAATATATTGAATTTTTTAATTTTATGTTTTATTATAGTATAGTTGATTTACAATGTGTTAATTTCCACTGCACAGCAAAGTGATTCAGTTATACATATACACATTCTTTTTTATATTGTTTCTATTTTTATCACAGGATATTGAATATAGTTCCCTGGGTACTTAATTCTTAATAAACAGTCCTATTTTATTAAAATGGAGCTTAGCACTTACCCATGCTCCACTGGAATAAAAATTATGCATACACTTAAATACAGTCCTCCTAAATACAAACATCATGACTAGCACTGTAGGTATCCACAATTAATAATAACAGTATATAGTGCTGCCATTCTTTTCAAGCTGTAACTGACTGCTGGCCATTATATTTACACTGTTTTAAAATTATAATATGTGATCTAGACTTATGCAAATTCACTGCTCACAGTTTTTGTACATTTTTACAATGCCAGTACTGGGGACAGAACATGAATAGACAGCAATAGTCATAATACATATCTTTTCTTTGGTGATATTATTTAATATTTCCTAGATTATGATTGATTCTGTATAATCAATTCCTATATGAGTCCACATCATGTTCAACAATAGTATAATTTTTATATTAGATTTACATTCAAGGCTTATTGTTATTGTTTTCGTCACTAAGTCGCATCCAACTGTTTTATGACCCCGTGGACTGAAGTGACGCAAAAGATTTTGGAATTTATAAAGGTAGATCAAAGAACAGCTCCACTCAGAATGCTTATCAGATATGACTTTTTTTTTTTTAATTTTGGCCTCTTTTATTGGCTTTTTATTTATTTATTTTCATCCATCTTTAGTCTTTGACCTGTGTGGGCCTCCCATTGCAGTGGCCTCTTGTTGTAGAGCACTGGCTCTGGGCGCATGCGCTCCAGAGTGCTGGCTTGCAATTGGACACACCGGTCCAACCATTCCACGGCACGTGGAATCTTCCCAGGGCAGAGATCGAACAGGTGCGCCTTGCACTGCAAGACGGACTCTTTACCCACTGGCCCACCAGGGAAGCCCCAGATATTACATTTTTCATCTAAGATTCAAAGTCTTTCACTACCAAGTGTCCAAATAATACCCTTAAATTTAATATAAAAGTCAAGTTAAACCCCAATAAATGTGTCCTGGTATCCCACTGGTGGTTTAATTTGCATTTCCCTAATGACATATAATACCGAGCATCTTTTCATGTGATTCTTTGCCATCTGTATCCTTTCTTTGGTGAGGTGTCAGGGTGTCTGGCCAATCTTATAATGAGGTTGTCTGTTTTCTTATTGTGTTTTAAGAGTTCTCTATATTTTATATAATAGTCTGTTATTTGATGTCTTTTGCAAATATTTTATTTCAGCCTTTGGCTTATTTATTTTGCAGGGCAGAACTTTTTACTTTTAATGAAGTCCAGCTTATCAATTCTTTATTTCATGGATCATGCTGTTGTATCTAAAACGTCATCACCAAACCCAAGATATTCTAGGTTTTCTTCTATGTTATCTTCTAGGAGCTTTATAATTTTGCATTTTACATTTATATCTGTGGTTCATTTTAAGTTAATTTTTGCCAAGGGTTTAGGGTCTGTGTCTAGATTTTTGTTGTTTTGTTTTTTGCATTTGGGCATCCAGTTGTCCTGCAGCATTTGTTGAAGAGACTGTCTCTGCTCCATCCTGTTGCCCTTGTTCCTTTGTCAAATATCAGTTAACTGTCTTTATGTGGATCTGTTTCTGGACTCTATATTTCTGTTCCATTGATCTGTTACTGTAACTTCATAGTAAGTCTTGAAGTTGGTTAGTGTCAGGCCTTCAACTTGAGTCTTTACCTTCTGGGTCTTTTGTCTCTCCATGTAAACTTTATAATCAGTTTGTCAATATCTCAAAATAACGCGCTGGGATTTTAATTGGGATTGCATTCAGTTGGTAGATCAAGTTGCAAAGACCTGACATTTCAACAATACTGAGTCTTCCTACCCAGAAATTTGTAATATCTATTTATTTAGTTGCTCTTTGATTTTATCTATCAGAGTGAGATAGTTTTCCTCATACTGATCCACTATATATTTTATTAGATATTATACCTAGGTATTCCATTTGTTGGATGCTCATAAAAATGGTATTATGTTTTTAATTTCAAATCCCACCTGTTCATTACTGGTATATAGGAAAGCAGTTGACTATATATTAACCTTGTATTTGGCAGCCTTGCTACAATCATTTATTAGTTCCAGGAATTTTTATGTCAGTTCTTCTCAGATTTTCTTCATAGGCAGTCATGCTGCCCGTGAATGAAGGCAGTTTTCTTTCTTCCTTCTCAATCTGTGTACCTTTTATTTTCCTTTTATTGTCTTATTAGCTAGACCTTCCAGTATGATGTTGAAAGGAGTCATAAGAAGGAAAATTCTTCGTTTATATCTGACCTTGGTATGCAAGCTTCAAGTTTCTCACTTAAAATATGATTTTTTGAAAGGAGTTAAGAAGAAATTATGAACGTCACGTCATTCATTCTTTATTTCATGGATCATGCTGTTGTATCTAAAACGTCATCACCAAACCCAAGATATTCTAGGTTTTCTTCTATGTTATCTTCTAGGAGCTTTATAATTTTGCATTTTACATTTATATCTGTGGTTCATTTTAAGTTAATTTTTGCCAAGGGTTTAGGGTCTGTGTCTAGATTTTTGTTGTTTTGTTTTTTGCATTTGGGCATCCAGTTGTCCTGCAGCATTTGTTGAAGAGACTGTCTCTGCTCCATCCTGTTGCCCTTGTTCCTTTGTCAAATATCAGTTAACTGTCTTTATGTGGATCTGTTTCTGGACTCTATATTTCTGTTCCATTGATCTGTTACTGTAACTTCATAGTAAGTCTTGAAGTTGGTTAGTGTCAGGCCTTCAACTTGAGTCTTTACCTTCTGGGTCTTTTGTCTCTCCATGTAAACTTTATAATCAGTTTGTCAATATCTCAAAATAACGCGCTGGGATTTTAATTGGGATTGCATTCAGTTGGTAGATCAAGTTGCAAAGACCTGACATTTCAACAATACTGAGTCTTCCTACCCAGAAATTTGTAATATCTATTTATTTAGTTGCTCTTTGATTTTATCTATCAGAGTGAGATAGTTTTCCTCATACTGATCCACTATATATTTTATTAGATATTATACCTAGGTATTCCATTTGTTGGATGCTCATAAAAATGGTATTATGTTTTTAATTTCAAATCCCACCTGTTCATTACTGGTATATAGGAAAGCAGTTGACTATATATTAACCTTGTATTTGGCAGCCTTGCTACAATCATTTATTAGTTCCAGGAATTTTTATGTCAGTTCTTCTCAGATTTTCTTCATAGGCAGTCATGCTGCCCGTGAATGAAGGCAGTTTTCTTTCTTCCTTCTCAATCTGTGTACCTTTTATTTTCCTTTTATTGTCTTATTAGCTAGACCTTCCAGTATGATGTTGAAAGGAGTCATAAGAAGGAAAATTCTTCGTTTATATCTGACCTTGGTATGCAAGCTTCAAGTTTCTCACTATTAAGTAAGATGTTAGTGGTAAGTTTTTTGTAGATAGTCCTTATCAAATTGAGGAAACTCTCCACTATACCTAGTTGCTGAGAGTTTTTTTATGATGAATAGGTGTTGGATTTTGTTGAATGCTTTTTCTACACCTATTGATATTCATGTGATTTTTTTTTCTAACCTCTTGATATGATGGATTACTTTTAGCTTATTTTTGAAAAGTGAACCAGCATTGCATAACTGGGGTAATCCCACTTCATCGTGGTGTATATTCTTTTTATACATTGTTGGATTTGAAGCTTCTGTTGGCTTTAAAGTTACATGGGCCAGTTTTGCTCACATTTCATTGGCCAGGCAAGTCACTTGACCATACTGAACTTCATAAGTGGGAGAAATGTGAATCTATTTTAACAACCCTGATATCTGCCATAATTGTGACCTCTACTTGTAGCTCACTGTATTGTAGCTATTAATACTTAACTTTCTTAATAGTTGTGTCAAAGCTGATGGAATGAATAGATTTGTGTTAAATTCTGAAATAGTTTTGAAATAAACTGTTAATTTCTGTTTATTTCAGTTGTTAATGCAGATCCTGGATTAACCCGAAAGAAATGGTCAGATATTTGTCCCTATTTTGTTTAGACTTTGAGAGATTTGAATTACATTTATTATAATAAGAAGCCCTAACAAACATAAATATAAGTGCACAAGCTTTTATACACAACTGTAGTAATCAACTCATGAATATCCATATATTGAGGTCTTGCTGCGCCAAGTGGATAAATTAACCAGTTTTTGATAATAATCTTGTTCATTAGGTTATGGAAAGCAGTTGACTATATATTAACCTTGGCAGCCTTGCTACAATCATTTATTAGTTCCAGGAATTTTATGTCAGTTCTTCTCAGATTTTCTTCATAGGCAGTCATGCTGCCCGTGAATGAAGGCAGTTTTCTTTCTTCCTTCTCAATCTGTGTACCTTTTATTTTCCTTTTATTGTCTTATTAGCTAGACCTTCCAGTATGATGTTGAAAGGAGTCATAAGAAGGAAAATTCTTCGTTTATATCTGACCTTGGTATGCAAGCTTCAAGTTTCTCACTATTAAGTAAGATGTTAGTGGTAAGTTTTTTGTAGATAGTCCTTATCAAATTGAGGAAACTCTCCACTATACCTAGTTGCTGAGAGTTTTTTTATGATGAATAGGTGTTGGATTTTGTTGAATGCTTTTTCTACACCTATTGATATTCATGTGATTTTTTTTTCTAACCTCTTGATATGATGGATTACTTTTAGCTTATTTTTGAAAAGTGAACCAGCATTGCATAACTGGGGTAATCCCACTTCATCGTGGTGTATATTCTTTTTATACATTGTTGGATTTGAAGCTTCTGTTGGCTTTAAAGTTACATGGGCCAGTTTTGCTCACATTTCATTGGCCAGGCAAGTCACTTGACCATACTGAACTTCATAAGTGGGAGAAATGTGAATCTATTTTAACAACCCTGATATCTGCCATAATTGTGACCTCTACTTGTAGCTCACTGTATTGTAGCTATTAATACTTAACTTTCTTAATAGTTGTGTCAAAGCTGATGGAATGAATAGATTTGTGTTAAATTCTGAAATAGTTTTGAAATAAACTGTTAATTTCTGTTTATTTCAGTTGTTAATGCGGATCCTGGATTAACCCGAAAGAAATGGTCAGATATTTGTCCCTATTTTGTTTAGACTTTGAGAGATTTGAATTACATTTATTATAATAAGAAGCCCTAACAAACATAAATATAAGTGCACAAGCTTTTATACACAACTGTAGTAATCAACTCATGAATATCCATATATTGAGGTCTTGCTGCGCCAAGTGGATAAATTAACCAGTCTCTTTCACATCCTGATATAATATCTGCTGATGGTAAGTTACTCAACAGGAGCCAGCCACAGTGCTGAGGGCAATTCTTATACTTGAAATTTTGAGGAATTAGAGAGGTTATTAACAGAAGACTGCTAAAGCTCAATTTGAAATCATTGCTGGTTTTTAAAGGTGAAAATCTTTTACTAAAGTGAAGGTAGCTGAACCTCAGCTAGCTTATTGCTACAGGAAGGGAGTACATAAAATACAAAGATACTCTGGTTCCCTATGATACTTCTGAAATGCTATAAAGCAGTAATTTTTAGAAATTCTCATGTTTTAATGCATTTTAAAATCTCTAGATGAAATGCAAATGGATTCTCTAAATTATACTTGCAAAGTATTTGAATAAAATATGTAAATAGAGTTTATTAATTCCAAGTGCATAAATTGTGGTCAAAACTGAAAATTCAAGTCATTTTTCAGAATCTACCGATCTATCATCAATCTGTTTCCATAAATCACTTTCAGTATTAACATCAAGAAAATCCTGAGTCTAAAATAAGTCTGTGTGCCAAAAGGGGTGAGCCTTTCTGGGTGATAGCAAGCAGAAATGAGTTCAGTGGACTTGGAAAGAGGTCGCTTGACATTAAGTTAGGCATTTGACTGTGAGCCTCCTCTTAGAGCTTGAGTTTTCAAATCAGTAGCAGAGAGGACTTTTTGATGTTTATTGTCAAGTCACTCAAAGGGTTTCCTGGTGTTCAGCTGTTATTAGGGGAAATTGACACTTGGGTTGTTTATTTAATCAGGTGGCTTTCTTTGAATTCAGAGGGTGCCAAGTAGTTGAGTCATCAGACTACGTGGAGCAGAATAACAAGGACACCTCCTGTGTTTTTTTCTGCTTGTGATGTTTTGTAATTCAAGAACTTGATTTTTACCTGCAGGCACCTTCTCTAAATGCACTTTGTCTTAAAATACGCAATACTAGGGTGAGTGGTTTAAGAGCTCTGCAACAACTTAATCTGGACCTTAGTTTTGTAGTTGGCTGCCAGAGTATTTTTAAACAACTCATGAATATCCATATATTGAGGTCTTGCGCCAAGTGGATAAATTAACCAGTCTCTTTCACATCCTGATATAATATCTGCTGATGGTAAGTTACTCAACAGGAGCCAGCCACAGTGCTGAGGGCAATTCTTATACTTGAAATTTTGAGGAATTAGAGAGGTTATTAACAGAAGACTGCTAAAGCTCAATTTGAAATCATTGCTGGTTTTTAAAGGTGAAAATCTTTTACTAAAGTGAAGGTAGCTGAACCTCAGCTAGCTTATTGCTACAGGAAGGGAGTACATAAAATACAAAGATACTCTGGTTCCCTATGATACTTCTGAAATGCTATAAAGCAGTAATTTTTAGAAATTCTCATGTTTTAATGCATTTTAAAATCTCTAGATGAAATGCAAATGGATTCTCTAAATTATACTTGCAAAGTATTTGAATAAAATATGTAAATAGAGTTTATTAATTCCAAGTGCATAAATTGTGGTCAAAACTGAAAATTCAAGTCATTTTTCAGAATCTACCGATCTATCATCAATCTGTTTCCATAAATCACTTTCAGTATTAACATCAAGAAAATCCTGAGTCTAAAATAAGTCTGTGTGCCAAAAGGGGTGAGCCTTTCTGGGTGATAGCAAGCAGAAATGAGTTCAGTGGACTTGGAAAGAGGTCGCTTGACATTAAGTTAGGCATTTGACTGTGAGCCTCCTCTTAGAGCTTGAGTTTTCAAATCAGTAGCAGAGAGGACTTTTTGATGTTTATTGTCAAGTCACTCAAAGGGTTTCCTGGTGTTCAGCTGTTATTAGGGGAAATTGACACTTGGGTTGTTTATTTAATCAGGTGGCTTTCTTTGAATTCAGAGGGTGCCAAGTAGTTGAGTCATCAGACTACGTGGAGCAGAATAACAAGGACACCTCCTGTGTTTTTTTCTGCTTGTGATGTTTTGTAATTCAAGAACTTGATTTTTACCTGCAGGCACCTTCTCTAAATGCACTTTGTCTTAAAATACGCAATACTAGGGTGAGTGGTTTAAGAGCTCTGCAACAACTTAATCTGGACCTTAGTTTTGTAGTTGGCTGCCAGAGTATTTTTAAACATCTTTAGACATGCACATATCATATATATGTATATGATAAGTATGCAGTATGTGTGTGTGTATGTATGTATGTGTGTATGTATGTATGTATACATATGTATGTATATACATAGGCTTCCCAAGTGGCTCAGTACCAAAGAATCTGCTTGCCAGTGCAGGAGATGCAGGTTCAGACTCTGGATTAGGAAGATCCCCTTGAGGAGGAAATAGCAACCGACTCCAGTATTCTTGCCATGGATAGAGGAGCCTGGTGGACTACAGTCCGTGGGGTCACAAAGAGTCAGGCACGACTAAGGACACATTTGTATATATGTATATATACTTTTAAAAATATATACTTTTTTTTGTTATGGCTGTTGAATTCTTAATTTACATTTGTCTACTCTGTGATCATGACAGGTTATTTTCATAGATCTCCCATTAAAAAAATAATCAAGAATTAACGTTTTGTTGCTTAACAGTTACCACAACTTTAGCCACTTAAAACAACACCCATTTATTAGTTCCCAATTCTGTAGGACACGTGTCTGGCCTGGCTGGTTTCCTGTTTAAGATATCACAGGACAGTGTTGGGCTGAGTTTTTGTCTGGAGGCTCTGGGGGAACGTATTCCAGGATCATTCCATGTTGGCAGAAAGCAGATTCTCGCAGACTTTGACCCGAGGTCTCCATTTTCCTGCTGCCTTTCAGCTAGGCCTTGCTGAAGGCTGTTCCCAGGTCACACATGGTCCCCTCCATCAGTACAGGTATGCCAAATCCCTCTTGTGTTTTGGATCTCCCTGATTGAATCTTCTGGGACCAGCCATAAAAAGCACTCTTTTTAAAGCATTCATGTGGAGATTTTAGGCCCACTGAGATAAGCTCCTGGGGGGGTTAATCTTTGAATTCAGAGGGTGCCAAGTAGTTGAGTCATCAGACTACGTGGAGCAGAATAACAAGGACACCTCCTGTGTTTTTTTCTGCTTGTGATGTTTTGTAATTCAAGAACTTGATTTTTACCTGCAGGCACCTTCTCTAAATGCACTTTGTCTTAAAATACGCAATACTAGGGTGAGTGGTTTAAGAGCTCTGCAACAACTTAATCTGGACCTTAGTTTTGTAGTTGGCTGCCAGAGTATTTTTAAACATCTTTAGACATGCACATATCATATATATGTATATGATAAGTATGCAGTATGTGTGTGTGTATGTATGTATGTGTGTATGTATGTATGTATACATATGTATGTATATACATAGGCTTCCCAAGTGGCTCAGTACCAAAGAATCTGCTTGCCAGTGCAGGAGATGCAGGTTCAGACTCTGGATTAGGAAGATCCCCTTGAGGAGGAAATAGCAACCGACTCCAGTATTCTTGCCATGGATAGAGGAGCCTGGTGGACTACAGTCCGTGGGGTCACAAAGAGTCAGGCACGACTAAGGACACATTTGTATATATGTATATATACTTTTAAAAATATATACTTTTTTTTGTTATGGCTGTTGAATTCTTAATTTACATTTGTCTACTCTGTGATCATGACAGGTTATTTTCATAGATCTCCCATTAAAAAAATAATCAAGAATTAACGTTTTGTTGCTTAACAGTTACCACAACTTTAGCCACTTAAAACAACACCCATTTATTAGTTCCCAATTCTGTAGGACACGTGTCTGGCCTGGCTGGTTTCCTGTTTAAGATATCACAGGACAGTGTTGGGCTGAGTTTTTGTCTGGAGGCTCTGGGGGAACGTATTCCAGGATCATTCCATGTTGGCAGAAAGCAGATTCTCGCAGACTTTGACCCGAGGTCTCCATTTTCCTGCTGCCTTTCAGCTAGGCCTTGCTGAAGGCTGTTCCCAGGTCACACATGGTCCCCTCCATCAGTACAGGTATGCCAAATCCCTCTTGTGTTTTGGATCTCCCTGATTGAATCTTCTGGGACCAGCCATAAAAAGCACTCTTTTTAAAGCATTCATGTGGAGATTTTAGGCCCACTGAGATAAGCTCCCTGGGATCTTTAAGACAGCTGGTTAGTAACCTTAATTACCTTTGCAGAATCTCTTGTCCATGTAAAGTAACATAATCATGGGGGTTAGAATTCTGTCTAATATACTTTACGGAGGCATTCTCTGTTATATAGGTTTTAAGATTGAATAACATGATAAAGCATTTTAAACATGAAGTGTGACTCACCATAATGAATGGTATTTAGGTTAAATTACTTTTATTGTGACTGTGATGTAAAGGATTTGTGATATTGAAAAATGCATTTAGGTTTTAAATAAGTCCATGAATGTATCAGACAAAAGTACATTTAAAAGACATTTTTAAAAGCTATTATAAGTGTTCAGCATATGGCTAGAATTCTTTGGTTCCATCAAATGACAATGCGTGACC
Organism: Tragulus kanchil; assembly: GCA_022376925.1. Taxonomy (NCBI): domain Eukaryota; kingdom Metazoa; phylum Chordata; class Mammalia; order Artiodactyla; family Tragulidae; genus Tragulus; species Tragulus kanchil. The sequence continues at coordinate 61,029,692 of JAIOJX010000002.1, forward strand.
TTCTCAGTGTGTGCTGTTAATCATGGTCTTGGTCATATACAAGTGACAGAAACTTACGGACTTTAGAGCTAAAAGATCAGAGATCACCTGTCACCCTCCCCCTCCTGTTTTTTTTTTCATAAATAAGAAACCTGAGACTCAGAAATGGGATATGACTCAGAGGAGACCATAGAGCCAGCTAGTCATTGGTAGAGACTGGCCTGGAATACATGTTTCCCGATTTCCTGTCTAGAAGCCTATATATATATTATATAATATATTATATATATATTTGAAAAGTGACAGTGTTAGTTGCTCAGTTGTAACCGACTGTTTGTGACCCCATGGACTGTAGCCCACTAGGCCTCTCTGTCCATGGAATTCTCACTGAAGTGGGTAGCCATTCCCTTCTCCAGGGGGTCTTCCTGATCCAGGGATCAAACCTGGGTCTCCCGTGTTGTAGGTGGATTTACTATCTGAACCACCAGGGAAGCCCCAGTGTCAGCAACAGTATCATTAACTTAAGATTTTCTATATAGCAGGCACTATCCTAAGCTGTTTTTTTAAAGATTTATTTATTTATTTATTTTTGGGCGAGGGTCGGGTTGGGGATGGAGGGGAGCAGACAGGCCACTTCTATTGGTCTTTCATTTCTCTGTTTTCATCCATCTTTGTTCTTTGGCTCCTGTGGGCCTCCCATCGAGGTGGCGGCTGTCGTTGCAGAGCGCCGGCTCTGGGCGCATGCGCTCCAGAGCTCCAGCTCGGTGATTGGACACATCAGTCCAGCCGCTCCGCGGCACGTGGGATCTTCCCAGGCCAGGGATGAAACCGCCCTTGCACTGGCTTCCCACTGGGTTCTGTTAATATACTTTACGGAGGCATTCTCTTTTAAATGGGTTTTAAGCTTTAATAACATGATAAAGCTTTTTAAACATGAAGTGTGACTCACCATAATGAATGGTATTTAGGTTAAATTACTTTTATTGTGACTGTGATGTAAAGGATTTGTGATATTGAAAAATGCATTTAGGTTTTAAATAAGTCCATGAATGTATCAGACAAAAGTACATTTAAAAGACATTTTTAAAAGCTATTATAAGTGTTCAGCATATGGCTAGAATTCTTTGGTTCCATCAAATGACAATGCGTGACCTTCTCAGTGTGTGCTGTTAATCATGGTCTTGGTCATATACAAGTGACAGAAACTTACGGACTTTAGAGCTAAAAGATCAGAGATCACCTGTCACCCTCCCCCTCCTGTTTTTTTTTTCATAAATAAGAAACCTGAGACTCAGAAATGGGATATGACTCAGAGGAGACCATAGAGCCAGCTAGTCATTGGTAGAGACTGGCCTGGAATACATGTTTCCCGATTTCCTGTCTAGAAGCCTATATATATATTATATAATATATTATATATATATTTGAAAAGTGACAGTGTTAGTTGCTCAGTTGTAACCGACTGTTTGTGACCCCATGGACTGTAGCCCACTAGGCCTCTCTGTCCATGGAATTCTCACTGAAGTGGGTAGCCATTCCCTTCTCCAGGGGATCTTCCTGATCCAGGGATCAAACCTGGGTCTCCCGTGTTGTAGGTGGATTTACTATCTGAACCACCAGGGAAGCCCCAGTGTCAGCAACAGTATCATTAACTTAAGATTTTCTATATAGCAGGCACTATCCTAAGCTTTTTTTTTTTTAAAGATTTATTTATTTATTTATTTTTGGGCGAGGGTCGGGTTGGGGATGGAGGGGAGCAGACAGGCCACTTCTATTGGTCTTTCATTTCTCTGTTTTCATCCATCTTTGTTCTTTGGCTCCTGTGGGCCTCCCATCGAGGTGGCGGCTGTCGTTGCAGAGCGCCGGCTCTGGGCGCATGCGCTCCAGAGCTCCAGCTCGGTGATTGGACACATCAGTCCAGCCGCTCCGCGGCACGTGGGATCTTCCCAGGCCAGGGATGAAACCGGCTCCCCTTGCACTGCAAGGCGGTGTCCTTACCCACTGGACCACCAGGGGAAGCCCCCCCTAAGCATTTTAAATACTGTATTTTTCTTAACTTTCCCAAAAAGTCTATGAGGTAGGTATTATTATTGTCATTGCCATTTACAGTTTGAGAAAGGTGAGTCGCAGAGAAGGTAGCTTGCCTCACATCAGCTGGTACGTGACAGCGTAGGGATTTGAAGGGATTCAACTGAAGCAGTTGTAACCAGGGCCCAGCCTCTTCACTGTGCTCTGCTTTTTCCTTCCCAGCAGCTGCTTCTAGCAGGGCCTTCCATGCGCACTCACAGTTCGCTCAGCATCTTCTCCAAGGACAGCTGTGTAGGCTACCCGTTGCTTATATTCTGACAACAGATCAGGGAAGAGCAAAGAACCTGGAGTCAGGGAACTGTGCATAAACTCTGGTTCTGTCAGTTCCTATACAGCTTCAGGGAATTGTGTGTAACAGCTGGCGCCCTTGGATACTGTTCTGTGAAGTGGGGATTGGGAGAGTTTTAAAGAGGACATGTGTAAAAAGCAATCTGTAAACAAAAGGATCACTTGCTCATTGTACTGTTATTCTTTGTCAAATGGTGGCTAGTTCTCACCACTCTGTAACGGCAGGTTTTCAAGACACTTTTGCTGTGGTAAGAGTCAGACATTAAATGAAAAAGATTCTTGACACTACAAATACTGTGTGCTGAGACCTTTAGGAAATCATGTTTTCTGTGCATCCCCTCATTCTGCATTTTCCAAATGTCACCGAAGTTTTGTATGTCTCACTTGATGGTGATTTTTCACGCAGGCATTCTCCACAGGAAGCGAACAGTGCAGCTACATGGCAGGGCTGCGACTCAGGCCTGACTCCTGCATGCTAGCCCAGCCCCTTTCATGATCCCACTTCACACCAGGACAGAATTTTACTTTTTTTGGTTAATTTTTATTGAAGTATATAGTTGATTTACAATGTTGTGTTGGTTTCTGCTGTTGGTAAAGCAGTGTGAATCAGTTATACTACTATACATATATCTACTCTTTTTTAGATTCTTTTCCCATATAGGTCATTACAGAGTATTGAGTAGAGTTCCCTGTGCTATATTCCTTATTAGTTACCTATTTATCCTGTCCTTATTAGTTACCTATTTTATAGATTGTGTGTATGTCAATCCCAGTCTCCCAATTTATCCCACGCCCCCCGTTTGGTAGTGATTCTATTTCTGTTTTGTAAATAAGTTCATTTGTACCATTCTTTAAGATTCCACATATAAGTGATTATCATATGATATTTGTCTTTGACTTAACTTCACTCAGTTTAATAAGGCCATCTGGGAATCCGTCTCAAATAAAATCATAAATATTGACTATCCGGGTAATGGTCTACTTTTCATCTCCATCCTTTCTGTTATTGTCGCTGTCAGTGTTTCCTCCTTTGTTTTATGAATATGCGAATTTTTTGCTATATTGTTTGAAAGGAAGTTGCACACAATATAAAACTTCACGTCTAAATACTTCAGTATGTATCTCCGTATCTCCTAATGACAAGAAATTTTTTAAAATAATACATGCTAGGAATACTCTACCTAGGAAAATTAACAGTTTTTTTATCCTACCTAGTATCTAGTTCATATTCAGATTTCCCCTGCTTGTCCTAACATTACTCTTAGTTTTTGCTTAAAAAAGAATACTCTACATGAATGGTGGCTAGTTCTCACCACTCTGTAACGGCAGGTTTTCAGACTTTTGCTGTGGTAAGAGTCAGACATTAAATGAAAAAGATTCTTGACACTACAAATACTGTGTGCTGAGACCTTTAGGAAATCATGTTTTCTGTGCATCCCCTCATTCTGCATTTTCCAAATGTCACCGAAGTTTTGTATGTCTCACTTGATGGTGATTTTTCACGCAGGCATTCTCCACAGGAAGCGAACAGTGCAGCTACATGGCAGGGCTGCGACTCAGGCCTGACTCCTGCATGCTAGCCCAGCCCCTTTCATGATCCCACTTCACACCAGGACAGAATTTTACTTTTTTTGGTTAATTTTTATTGAAGTATATAGTTGATTTACAATGTTGTGTTGGTTTCTGCTGTTGGTAAAGCAGTGTGAATCAGTTATACTACTATACATATATCTACTCTTTTTTAGATTCTTTTCCCATATAGGTCATTACAGAGTATTGAGTAGAGTTCCCTGTGCTATATTCCTTATTAGTTACCTATTTATCCTGTCCTTATTAGTTACCTATTTTATAGATTGTGTGTATGTCAATCCCAGTCTCCCAATTTATCCCACGCCCCCCGTTTGGTAGTGATTCTATTTCTGTTTTGTAAATAAGTTCATTTGTACCATTCTTTAAGATTCCACATATAAGTGATTATCATATGATATTTGTCTTTGACTTAACTTCACTCAGTTTAATAAGGCCATCTGGGAATCCGTCTCAAATAAAATCATAAATATTGACTATCCGGGTAATGGTCTACTTTTCATCTCCATCCTTTCTGTTATTGTCGCTGTCAGTGTTTCCTCCTTTGTTTTATGAATATGCGAATTTTTTGCTATATTGTTTGAAAGGAAGTTGCACACAATATAAAACTTCACGTCTAAATACTTCAGTATGTATCTCCGTATCTCCTAATGACAAGAAATTTTTTAAAATAATACATGCTAGGAATACTCTACCTAGGAAAATTAACAGTTTTTTTATCCTACCTAGTATCTAGTTCATATTCAGATTTCCCCTGCTTGTCCTAACATTACTTTTAGTGTTTTGCTTTCAGGTTTTTTTTTTTTTCTTGAAAAGAAACCAGTCAAAGTATACTCATAGCATTGAATGGTTATATTCCTGTGATATTTTTTAAAATTGTTTTTTGGCCTCTTTTCATTGATTTTTATTCATTTATTTTTTCATCCATCTTTATTCTTTGGCTTGTGTGGGTTCCCATTGCAATGGTCTCTCTCATTGCAGAGCAGCGGCTCTGGGCCCCATGTGCTCCTGAGTGCTAGCTCCTAATTGGACACACCAGCACAGCTGTACCTCGGTACGTGGGATCTTCCCGGGCCAGGGATCGAACTGGTGCCCCTTGCACTGCAAGGCAGACTCTTTACACACTGGACCACCAGGGAAGCCCCTCCCTGTGATATTTTTAAGTCTGGAACAGTTTCCCCACCTTGTTAGTTTCCATGATATTAATTTTCAGAGACTCTTGAACAGAATCCCATGTTCTGGTTTGTCTGCTTTTGTGTGTGTGTGTGCGTGTCATTTTTCTTATTATTTCTGTCCTATTTCTGAAAACTTGGAAGATGGTTACCAAGATCTAATTAGAAACAAGTTGTATATTTTTGTCCAGAACAACTTGACGGGTGCCACAGTGGTTGCCACGCTCTAGTGCTCCCCGTATGAAGATGGCGGTAGCCAGGTTTCCCAGTGTTCAAGTAGGTATTCTGCTTTAGTGATTAGAACTCATTTGTGGGATCATTTTTGAGCTTATATGACTATTCTTTTATCTGATGGCATTACCATCCACTGATGTGTCCCATTTGAATCATTCCGCTAGAGGTTGCAAGTGGGTAATTTTAACCTTTTAGTCTTTTGTGCTTGTATTAAGTAACCGTTTCTCTGGAAGGATGTGCGCTCCCTTAGCCTGGGCAGGGATGTATCTCCTTTTAATGGTTCATATCAGTACAACATGTTTTTCTATCAATTATCAAAAATATCAGCCTCAGATTATGGAACAGAGTTGTAAATCAGTCATTATATATTTTATGGGTACTTTTTAAAACATTTGGATGTGCATTACACTTACAGAAAACAGATGGAATTTAAAGCAGTGTTTCAGAATGGTGAGCAAATATTTTAAGATGTTTGATGGAAAGGATTTCCACAGGTCATCGGCAATATCACCACGTATTTACTGATCTAAAATGAAGTTACTAATACCAGGCAATAAAAGCGCTTACCATATCCCAAGATACTGCTGATATGGTCAGTATGGGTAACTAGTTAGGCCTGAGAGAGAGTAAATTAATATGAGGGTTTGGACCCATCCCCCTTTTGCTCCAGCTTTTGTTGTCTCTCCGCTTCACATTCCAGCCTGCAAGGTCTCCAATCACTGGGACTATTTCTTGGATCATAATCTGCCCATTTTTTAAGCCCAGATCAAATCCCACCCCATCTGTAAGCAGGAGCTCCTTCCTCCCTGTCCTCATATGGCACCTCATACCGCTGGTCTGTACCTGCCTCAATTTCTTTCCTGTTTGGTCTCCTAATTGGCTTCCATAAGCAAACCACCTAGTCAGACCATTCAAGGTCCTTAAGGACATGATTTGGTGGTGGTGGCTGTTATTTAGTCACTAAGTCTCTTTTGCAGCCTCATGGACTGTAACCCACAGGGCTTTTCTGTCCATGGAATTTTTCAAGCAAGAATACTGGAGTGGGTAGCCATTTCCTCCTTCAGGGGATCTTCCCAACCCAGGGATTGAACCCAGGTCTCTGTGGATTCTTTACCGACTGAGCCACCAGGGAAGCTCCAAGAACATGACTATCCATGACCAGAAACTTAAAGCTCTTTTTCACATGGCATTGCTGGGTTTTGCATTCCCTATGAGAATCTCTCTGAAAATTAGCAACAGATGTGAAAGTGTTATCAGTCAGAGCTGCCTCCTAGCTGTAGCTTTCTTCATACTTTATGCTTTCTAATACTGATCAGTCTACAAAAACAGGTTTTTGTGTGAAAAGTTGAAGTTAGAATTGAGGATTACTCACTATCTATTCTTTGGAAATAATGTGAAGGCCTACTTCTTTGATTATGACAAAAAAAAAAAGGTATAAATTAATCTTGATTTAAATATTATAATGAAAACAAAGCTTGTTTTATTTTACATAGTTTGAACCTTTTTGTTCCTTTTGTTACTCATTGGAACACTGTTTTAAATGGAAATAAAACAATGGCATTTCGTGTTTCTTGAACGTTTTAGAAAACCTTCAACCCCCTCAACAAGACATAATTTGAAAGACCTTTTCTGTCGCCTTCATAAAAGCATTTTAGATTTACGCAGTTTCTTTTTTTTTTTCATCTGAGAACCTGAACACATCGGCTGATACTTTTGTTACCAGATGGTGATGACAAAACTAGTTAGGCCTGAGAGAGTAAATTAATATGAGGGTTTGGACCCATCCCCTTTGCTCCAGCTTTTGTTGTCTCTCCGCTCACATTCCAGCCTGCAAGGTCTCCAATCACTGGGACTATTTCTTGGATCATAATCTGCCCATTTTTTAAGCCCAGATCAAATCCCACCCCATCTGTAAGCAGGAGCTCCTTCCTCCCTGTCCTCATATGGCACCTCATACCGCTGGTCTGTACCTGCCTCAATTTCTTTCCTGTTTGGTCTCCTAATTGGCTTCCATAAGCAAACCACCTAGTCAGACCATTCAAGGTCCTTAAGGACATGATTTGGTGGTGGTGGCTGTTATTTAGTCACTAAGTCTCTTTTGCAGCCTCATGGACTGTAACCCACAGGGCTTTTCTGTCCATGGAATTTTTCAAGCAAGAATACTGGAGTGGGTAGCCATTTCCTCCTTCAGGGGATCTTCCCAACCCAGGGATTGAACCCAGGTCTCTGTGGATTCTTTACCGACTGAGCCACCAGGGAAGCTCCAAGAACATGACTATCCATGACCAGAAACTTAAAGCTCTTTTTCACATGGCATTGCTGGGTTTTGCATTCCCTATGAGAATCTCTCTGAAAATTAGCAACAGATGTGAAAGTGTTATCAGTCAGAGCTGCCTCCTAGCTGTAGCTTTCTTCATACTTTATGCTTTCTAATACTGATCAGTCTACAAAAACAGGTTTTTGTGTGAAAAGTTGAAGTTAGAATTGAGGATTACTCACTATCTATTCTTTGGAAATAATGTGAAGGCCTACTTCTTTGATTATGACAAAAAAAAAAAGGTATAAATTAATCTTGATTTAAATATTATAATGAAAACAAAGCTTGTTTTATTTTACATAGTTTGAACCTTTTTGTTCCTTTTGTTACTCATTGGAACACTGTTTTAAATGGAAATAAAACAATGGCATTTCGTGTTTCTTGAACGTTTTAGAAAACCTTCAACCCCCTCAACAAGACATAATTTGAAAGACCTTTTCTGTCGCCTTCATAAAAGCATTTTAGATTTACGCAGTTTCTTTTTTTTTTTCATCTGAGAACCTGAACACATCGGCTGATACTTTTTGTTACCAGATGGTGATGACAAAACTATCACCCCTTTTGTTTTCTGTTTGCAGAAGCCGGAGGTAAAAAGCTGCGGAGCACTGTCCAGAGAAGCACAGAAACAGGCTTGGCTGTGGAAATGAGGAACTGGATGACTCGACAAGCCAGCCGAGAATCTACAGACGGCAGCATGAACAGCTACAGCTCAGAAGGAAAGTGAGTGAAGCTGGTGGTGAGCTGGTCTCCTGCACACCTTGCTGGAGACCTCCTTCTCTCCCTCCCTGTGCTTTCTTAGAGGCTAACTCGCATGCTCTGTGGCTCCATTTTCTCTCACACTGGCTGATGTGCTGTGAGGAAAACTTGCTAACCTGCCACTGAGCAATGTGACCTATCTTGGCTTTTTACATCAATGGAAATAGGTTTGGGGATGAAGTGTTTTTGCTTTATAGGCAAGATGCTAAAATGTGACTGTCACAAATAGAAGCTTACCCTACCTTGAAATAATACCTAAAAACCCAGGAACATTAAGTACCCATGCCACATGTACGATGCTAATTTTGAAAGGCTTTGCTCTAAGAGGTATTACTAAAAAAATATAGAATACTGATACATGCTTTGGTTCCATCCAGTAACAAACCATTTGGTTAAACGTTAACAGCCAAAAAGAAAAGCCGCAAAGATGGTGAGCCTTTCCTTGATGTAATTATCATGTCACTTTCCTGGGATGCCACTGTGTCTGGAGATGGTTTTAAGGCATTTGTAAAGACTGTACTGCCCTGTCGCCAACAGATTTAACAGTAATTAGCACCCGCAGCTCTGTAGATGGATGTACAAAGGACATTGCTAGAGGAAGGTGGGGTTCCTGACCTCATCTGTCATTAAGCAGGGGGCAGCTCAAATGGGTAGGGGGGGTAAACGCCTTTCTTTGTTCCTTTTGTTACTCATTGGAACACTGTTTTAAATGGAAATAAAACAATGGCATTTCGTGTTTCTTGAACGTTTAGAAAACCTTCAACCCATCAGCAAGACATAATTTGAAAGACCTTTTCTGTCGCCTTCATAAAAGCATTTTAGATTTACGCAGTTTCTTTTTTTTTTTCATCTGAGAACCTGAACACATCGGCTGATACTTTTTGTTACCAGATGGTGATGACAAAACTATCACCCCTTTTGTTTTCTGTTTGCAGAAGCCGGAGGTAAAAAGCTGCGGAGCACTGTCCAGAGAAGCACAGAAACAGGCTTGGCTGTGGAAATGAGGAACTGGATGACTCGACAAGCCAGCCGAGAATCTACAGACGGCAGCATGAACAGCTACAGCTCAGAAGGAAAGTGAGTGAAGCTGGTGGTGAGCTGGTCTCCTGCACACCTTGCTGGAGACCTCCTTCTCTCCCTCCCTGTGCTTTCTTAGAGGCTAACTCGCATGCTCTGTGGCTCCATTTTCTCTCACACTGGCTGATGTGCTGTGAGGAAAACTTGCTAACCTGCCACTGAGCAATGTGACCTATCTTGGCTTTTTACATCAATGGAAATAGGTTTGGGGATGAAGTGTTTTTGCTTTATAGGCAAGATGCTAAAATGTGACTGTCACAAATAGAAGCTTACCCTACCTTGAAATAATACCTAAAAACCCAGGAACATTAAGTACCCATGCCACATGTACGATGCTAATTTTGAAAGGCTTTGCTCTAAGAGGTATTACTAAAAAAATATAGAATACTGATACATGCTTTGGTTCCATCCAGTAACAAACCATTTGGTTAAACGTTAACAGCCAAAAAGAAAAGCCGCAAAGATGGTGAGCCTTTCCTTGATGTAATTATCATGTCACTTTCCTGGGATGCCACTGTGTCTGGAGATGGTTTTAAGGCATTTGTAAAGACTGTACTGCCCTGTCGCCAACAGATTTAACAGTAATTAGCACCCGCAGCTCTGTAGATGGATGTACAAAGGACATTGCTAGAGGAAGGTGGGGTTCCCTGACCTCATCTGTCATCACCATGGAAGCATCTGACACTTAGGCAGCCTGTGTGTAGTCAGCTCATAAATGTGGGGTCAGGGCAGCAGCTGGCGGGGTGCTGATGACAGGCCTTGGGCCCCATTTGCCTAGCGCAGGTATATAGGAGACACGCTGGGTTTTCATACATCTAGAAATAAGGCTAGGTGGGGTACTGATGGAAACATTAAACATGTTCAGACTAACTGTATATTTGGGAATTAAGCTTGGGGGAAGACATAAGTTGGACATTAATCTAGTCTTAAAAGAGATGGAGAATTAAGTCAAAAAGAAATGTGCATGTGCACCTATCACTGCAGAGACTATATCTGGGAATTAAGCTTGGGGGAAGACATAGGCTGAACATTAATCAAGTCTTAAAAGAGATGTGCATGTGCACTGCAGAGCACCTCGTTAGATACTGTTAAGGATTTTAAGTGTTTAACCTCTGACCACCGCACTCCAGAAGCTCTGGTCTTCTTGGAAAAACTGGATTAATACCCATGAATTCACTCGACAGATACTTCCATACCTTCTGCTGTTCTAGGCACTTCATTGAGTTGGGGCTGTAAGTCACACAAGGCAGCAAAACTCAGTTGGTGGTTTGACCATAGGCTTTAGAATCATATAGGCATAAATGCTAATCTGTTTTGGGTGCTCGACAAAAACAAGTTAGGGCAAGTGAGGTCATTTTTTAAGAGTCACTTATGTATTTTTAAATCATTCTTTTATTAATTGATTGAGTTTAACAACTACTTAACAATATTCCGGGCATGGTTCTAGTGCTGTAGATACAGCAGTAAACAAAGAAAGGGGAAAAAAACCCTTACCCTCATCAAACTTACAGTCTAACAGATAAGATAGACAAAAACTAGAAAAATTGTTTGAATGCATAGACAAGAAAAGCTAGTAAAATATAGACTAGACTGGGTGGTATACGTGCTAAGGAGAAAAGGTGGGAAGAGAGAGGGTAAACGTGAAGGCTAGGGTTTTATGAAGAGTAGAGAGGAAAAAGCACATTTGATTAAAAATCTGAAGGCAGTTAGTGAGCTTTTTTTTCAGGCTGAAGGCGTCCTGAAGCTGAGCTGGCCTGTCATCACCATGGAAGCATCTGACACTTAGGCAGCCTGTGTGTAGTCAGCTCATAAATGTGGGGTCAGGGCAGCAGCTGGCGGGTGCTGATGACAGGCCTTGGGCCCCATTTGCCTAGCGAGGTATATAGGAGACACGCTGGGTTTTCATACATCTAGAAATAAGGCTAGGTGGGGTACTGATGGAAACATTAAACATGTTCAGACTAACTGTATATTTGGGAATTAAGCTTGGGGGAAGACATAAGTTGGACATTAATCTAGTCTTAAAAGAGATGGAGAATTAAGTCAAAAAGAAATGTGCATGTGCACCTATCACTGCAGAGACTATATCTGGGAATTAAGCTTGGGGGAAGACATAGGCTGAACATTAATCAAGTCTTAAAAGAGATGTGCATGTGCACTGCAGAGCACCTCGTTAGATACTGTTAAGGATTTTAAGTGTTTAACCTCTGACCACCGCACTCCAGAAGCTCTGGTCTTCTTGGAAAAACTGGATTAATACCCATGAATTCACTCGACAGATACTTCCATACCTTCTGCTGTTCTAGGCACTTCATTGAGTTGGGGCTGTAAGTCACACAAGGCAGCAAAACTCAGTTGGTGGTTTGACCATAGGCTTTAGAATCATATAGGCATAAATGCTAATCTGTTTTGGGTGCTCGACAAAAACAAGTTAGGGCAAGTGAGGTCATTTTTTAAGAGTCACTTATGTATTTTTAAATCATTCTTTTATTAATTGATTGAGTTTAACAACTACTTAACAATATTCCGGGCATGGTTCTAGTGCTGTAGATACAGCAGTAAACAAAGAAAGGGGAAAAAAACCCTTACCCTCATCAAACTTACAGTCTAACAGATAAGATAGACAAAAACTAGAAAAATTGTTTGAATGCATAGACAAGAAAAGCTAGTAAAATATAGACTAGACTGGGTGGTATACGTGCTAAGGAGAAAAGGTGGGAAGAGAGAGGGTAAACGTGAAGGCTAGGGTTTTATGAAGAGTAGAGAGGGAAAAAAGCACATTTGATTAAAAATCTGAAGGCAGTTAGTGAGCATGTGGATATTTGAAGGGAAGAGTATTTCAGGCTGAAGGCGTCCTGAAGCTGAGCTGGCCTGGCATCAGCCGTGGGACGGGTGACCCTAGGCAGTGAGGCAGAATAAGCAACTAGGAATTAGGATATGGCGGGCCGGGGTGGGTGGCTAATACCATCTTTATATATCATTGCAGACTTTGCTTTTACTCTGATAGGGATGAAAAACCAAGGGAGGATCGTGAGCAGAGGCCTGACATTATCTGGCTTCAGTTTCAGCAGATCAGTCTGATTGCTGAGGGAGCTGGACAATCACAGTGGCAAGAGGGGGGAATTGCTCAGAAGGCTGTTGCAGCAGCACAGGAGGAGAAAATGATGGCTAGGATCTAGGTGGCAGCGTTAGTGAGGTCAGATTCTGGATGTATTTTGACAGTAGAGCCTATACAATTCAATAATACATTTGATGTGAATTTGAGAGAAAGAGTGAATTAGTTTGTTAGGGCTACTGTAAACACACATGCGCGCGCATGCACAATACCACTTTAACAACAGAAATTTATTTTCTCATAGTTTTGGAGGCTGGACAGCCAAGATCAAGCTGTCAGCAAGTTTGGCTTTTCCTGAGATGTCTCTCCTTGACTCCCAAATGGCCAGCTTCTCGTGGGTCCTCACATGGTCTTTCCTTCTGCATGGATACCCCTGGTGTTTCTTCTGAAGACACCAGTCATATTAGCTTAGAGACCCACTGCTATGACCTCATTTAACTGAAATATCCCTTGAAAGTTTCTACCTCTAAATACAGTCATACTGGAAATAAGAGCGTTAGCAAAAGACAACTGCAAGACTGAGCAATTGAAACGATGAAGCTGCCGTTTAAGACAGGAATCCTCTGAGAACGGGTTAGTCAGTGTGGGAAAAAAACCCTTACCCTCATCAAACTTACAGTCTAACAGATAAGATAGACAAAAACTAGAAAAATTGTTTGAATGCATAGACAAGAAAAGCTAGTAAAATATAGACTAGACTGGGTGGTATACGTGCTAAGGAGAAAAGGTGGGAAGAGAGAGGGTAAACGTGAAGGCTAGGGTTTTATGAAGAGTAGAGAGGGAAAAAAGCACATTTGATTAAAAATCTGAAGGCAGTTAGTGAGCATGTGGATATTTGAAGGGAAGAGTATTTCAGGCTGAAGGCGTCCTGAAGCTGAGCTGGCCTGGCATCAGCCGTGGGACGGGTGACCCTAGGCAGTGAGGCAGAATAAGCAACTAGGAATTAGGATATGGCGGGCCGGGGTGGGTGGCTAATACCATCTTTATATATCATTGCAGACTTTGCTTTTACTCTGATAGGGATGAAAAACCAAGGGAGGATCGTGAGCAGAGGCCTGACATTATCTGGCTTCAGTTTCAGCAGATCAGTCTGATTGCTGAGGGAGCTGGACAATCACAGTGGCAAGAGGGGGGAATTGCTCAGAAGGCTGTTGCAGCAGCACAGGAGGAGAAAATGATGGCTAGGATCTAGGTGGCAGCGTTAGTGAGGTCAGATTCTGGATGTATTTTGACAGTAGAGCCTATACAATTCAATAATACATTTGATGTGAATTTGAGAGAAAGAGTGAATTAGTTTGTTAGGGCTACTGTAAACACACATGCGCGCGCATGCACAATACCACTTTAACAACAGAAATTTATTTTCTCATAGTTTTGGAGGCTGGACAGCCAAGATCAAGCTGTCAGCAAGTTTGGCTTTTCCTGAGATGTCTCTCCTTGACTCCCAAATGGCCAGCTTCTCGTGGGGTCCTCACATGGTCTTTCCCTTCTGCATGGATACCCCTGGTGTTTCTTCTGAAGACACCAGTCATATTAGCTTAGAGACCCACTGCTATGACCTCATTTAACTGAAATATCCCTTGAAAGTTTCTACCTCTAAATACAGTCATACTGGAAATAAGAGCGTTAGCAAAAGACAACTGCAAGACTGAGCAATTGAAACGATGAAGCTGCCGTTTAAGACAGGAATCCTCTGAGAAATCTGGGTTTGAGAGTCAGTGTGGGACAAGTTGAGTTTTGATTGCCTATGAGATATTTAAGCGGGTAAGTAGAGAGAGCAGTTAGAATACAGGTCTGGGGCCCAAGGGAGGCATCAGAGTTGGAGATGTCAGTCTAGGCAATATCCGCATATACGATGTTTAAAACCTTGAGACCGGATGAGACTGCCAATGAACTGGGACACACAGAGAAGAGGTCAAAGGATCAAGCGCCTGTTATTTAGTGGTAGAATGCACAAAGGAGATGGAGGTGGAACAGCTAGAGAGGAAAACCAGAAGGCTAGAGGGTCCAGGAAGCTAAGTGCTTCAAGTAAGAGGGAAGAATCATTTGGATCAGATGAGACTAATATGTTCAGTTTGTCGAGTGCAGAGTGTTAACAGTCAAGATTTACCACTGTGGTTATTAGGTAACCTTAATCCGAGAGGTTTTGGTGGAGTGGACAAAAACAAAGCTTGGAAGAGAGCAAGGGAACACTGATTAGCGTTTCACGAGAGAATGAGAGGAAAGACATTGAAGATAGGGACCTCCCTGGCAGCCGCATGGTTAAGATATCATGCTTTCGATGAAAGGGGTGCAGGTTTGGTCAGGAACTGAGGTTCCATATGCCTGTGCAGTATGGCGGGAAAAAAAAAAATTGAATATGGTACATACAGACATCTCTTGCAAGAAATTCCAGGGAAAGAAATGAGATTGTAGCTGGAGAGGGAAGGGGTTAGGAAAGGGATTTTTTTTTTTTTTAAGTGGGAGAAAGAGCACTGTGTTTGGGCATCGATGGCAATAATCTGAGGCTTTCGTCGTCAATAAAATGGATTAAATAACAGACTATCTCATAGTGTGGGTAAGAGATTCAATATGCTCATGCCTGTTACAGAGTGAGTGCTCAGTGTACATAGAACTCACAGTTCATGGCCTCGAGACAAGGAAGAGAAAGGCACATTAACAGAAGCACGCAGTGCAGGATGAGGGCTGCTGACGGAGGAAGGGCTCTGGAGGTGCAGGGGGTGCTTGGGGTCCAGTTAATAGAAGTGGCAAAAGAGTGGTACCAGCCATTCCTGCCACGGGCAGGAGGCTCAATGGAAACAGGAGTTGAAGGTAACAAAATAATCCTGTCATTTTGCTTTTAGTCTGATCTTCCCTGGTGTCCGCTTGGCCTCTGACAGTCAATTCAGTGATTTTCTGGATGGCCTTGGCCCTGCCCAGCTAGTGGGGCGCCAGACTCTGGCCACACCTGCAATGGGTAAGAATTTCTGTCATGTGATTCATTGCTTTCGTTTTAGATTACTGAAAATCAAATTCCCTAGTTTCATAGGATCGTTAAAGGTATTATCTGGAATGACTATCTTAAATATTAACATTAGAAACTTAAACTCTTTTTTTTTCTTTTTATGTATATAGTTTTCAGAGTAAGATAGCATTGATACATTTTATTAAAATATATTTGAACTTAGGAAAGCACAGGGGGAATGATCCAACAATGTTAAACCAAGCTCTCTAGTGCATTTTTCTGTCTGCTTTTGTATGTTAAGGCCTATCTGTTTCTTCCTCACTCACATTAGGTGACATTCAGGTAGGAATGATGGACAAAAAGGGACAGTTGGAGGTGGAAATCATTCGGGCCCGTGGCCTTGTTGTAAAACCAGGTTCCAAGACACTGCCAGGTAAGAACAGAGGCTATTTCTTCTATTATTGTTCATAATCTACACTTTTCAATTCACAGACGTGTTTTTGAAGAGATGCTGAGAACTTTTTGGCTTTAGATAATCAAGGATACTAATAAATGAGTCAGTTATCTGTGGTAGTTTGTGTTTATCCTGAGTGAGCACCTGCTGAGGGTGATCTGGAGGGGAAAAGTCATTAGATAAGCACATATGTGGTATTAACTCCTACAAAATAAAAACTATCACACTATCTACAGGGTACACAAAGGGAATGACCTAAGAAGTCCTTGTTAACTGGAGATGTGTATTATTCTTCAGTTTATCAGAGCTTCAAAATTCTCCTTAGAAATCCATGGAGTTCTGATATTAGAATTATAGGTCCCCAAAGTAGCATAAGCCCGTATATGGAGAACATTCTAGTTACAAGACTCTTACTTCCTGGAATATATAGAGAGGCACCATAAGGTTTTAATTACAATGTCACATGTTTCCTAGACTTCCCAGGTGGACTCGTGGTAAAGAACCCACCTGCCAATGCAGGAGACATAAAAGACGCAGGTTCTATCCGTGTGTCAGGAAGATCCTCTGGAGGAGGGCATGACAACCCACTCCAGTATTCTTGCCTGGAGAATCCCATGCATAGAGGACCCTGGTGGTGGGCTACAGTCCGTAGGGTCACTAACTGAAGCGACTTAGTACGCGCACATATTTTATACTAAAATATCATAATGTGCTTAGAGCCATTGGATCTGCTGTGTAGAACAGCTCGGAAACTTGAGGATTCTGAAAGTTGATTTCTCACCTCAGTACTTCCACTGGCTGAACTGTAGTTTTGAATCTCTAACTTTCCTATCCATGCAGAGCTTTCAAATTGTACTGTTACCTATTGTACAACCTTGCAGTGGTGATTAAGACAGTTCTGTTCTGTCATAATGGTCTTGGAGCCTAGTAAGCTGAGTCTGCTAGAAAGAATACGGCAATTTGTACCTGCATGAAAGTGCTTGTATGAAGAGTCTGTCAAGAAATATCAATCCATGGTATTTAAAATTAGCTGCCTCTTTCCAGCTAATCTGAACATATATCAAATCCCACCCCTGTCTTGCACCCACACCACTATCAATAAATAAGCCCTTTTGAGTGATAAATGATCTGTGGGGATTAGACTTAAGAATTGATGCATGAGTGAGACATCCTTGGATACTGATAGGGACTAAAAGCGTTTTTTTTTTTTTTTTAATGAGTTGTTCAAAGGTATATAACCAGTTAATGGCAAAATAGTCACCCACTCAAAGGTTTTGTTAAACTGCCTAAAACTACCTTAATAGCTGATGGTTATCTATTGTTTATCTAGTGATTTTGACCTAATGTGGAAAGGCCAGTGAGTTCTGACGCTGGTTCTTTCAGCCTAAGCCTAGGCTTTGGCAGAAGCCACCTGGGAGCTGTATGTTCCATAACCAAAGCTCGTCACTTGACTCTCCTGTGTTTTCTTTCCCAAGCACCATATGTAAAGGTGTATCTATTAGATAATGGAGTCTGCATAGCCAAAAAGAAAACAAAAGTGGCAAGAAAAACGCTGGAACCCCTTTACCAGCAACTGTTATCTTTTGAAGAAAGTCCTCAAGGAAAGGTTTTACAGGTATTTACTGATTTATTACTTACCTAAGAAGGTGTCTTCATGGAATCAAACTTTATATCCAGTGTCTTCTCTGATCACATTCTTTTCCATCCCTCAAAGATGAAATTCTTGGGAAACTTCAATGCAGTGCCCAGTGCTATAAAGCTATACACTTTAGGGAACTCTAGTCAATATCCTGTAATACACCATAATGCCAAAAATATGAAAAAGAGATGTATACAGTTTCCTTTAAAGGGAACTGTAGACTTGTAAACCCCATCACATATCAGCTCCCATCTTCCTTGACTGCTTATGATCAGACGACTCCGTAGAAACTTTCAATTCTATAGTTAAAAGACAACCTTGCAGTGGTGATTAAGACAGTTCTGTTCTGTCATAATGGTCTTGGAGCCTAGTAAGCTGAGTCTGCTAGAAAGAATACGGCAATTTGTACCTGCATGAAAGTGCTTGTATGAAGAGTCTGTCAAGAAATATCAATCCATGGTATTTAAAATTAGCTGCCTCTTTCCAGCTAATCTGAACATATATCAAATCCCACCCCTGTCTTGCACCCACACCACTATCAATAAATAAGCCCTTTTGAGTGATAAATGATCTGTGGGGATTAGACTTAAGAATTGATGCATGAGTGAGACATCCTTGGATACTGATAGGGACTAAAAGCGTTTTTTTTTTTTTTTTTTTTAATGAGTTGTTCAAAGGTATATAACCAGTTAATGGCAAAATAGTCACCCACTCAAAGGTTTTGTTAAACTGCCTAAAACTACCTTAATAGCTGATGGTTATCTATTGTTTATCTAGTGATTTTGACCTAATGTGGAAAGGCCAGTGAGTTCTGACGCTGGTTCTTTCAGCCTAAGCCTAGGCTTTGGCAGAAGCCACCTGGGAGCTGTATGTTCCATAACCAAAGCTCGTCACTTGACTCTCCTGTGTTTTCTTTCCCAAGCACCATATGTAAAGGTGTATCTATTAGATAATGGAGTCTGCATAGCCAAAAAGAAAACAAAAGTGGCAAGAAAAACGCTGGAACCCCTTTACCAGCAACTGTTATCTTTTGAAGAAAGTCCTCAAGGAAAGGTTTTACAGGTATTTACTGATTTATTACTTACCTAAGAAGGTGTCTTCATGGAATCAAACTTTATATCCAGTGTCTTCTCTGATCACATTCTTTTCCATCCCTCAAAGATGAAATTCTTGGGAAACTTCAATGCAGTGCCCAGTGCTATAAAGCTATACACTTTAGGGAACTCTAGTCAATATCCTGTAATACACCATAATGCCA
Source organism: Tragulus kanchil (assembly GCA_022376925.1). Classification (NCBI taxonomy): domain Eukaryota; kingdom Metazoa; phylum Chordata; class Mammalia; order Artiodactyla; family Tragulidae; genus Tragulus; species Tragulus kanchil. The sequence continues at coordinate 61,048,600 of JAIOJX010000002.1, forward strand.
AAAATATGAAAAAGAGATGTATACAGTTTCCTTTAAAGGGAACTGTAGACTTGTAAACCCCATCACATATCAGCTCCCATCTTCCTTGACTGCTTATGATCAGACGCACTCCCGTAGAAACTTTCAATTCTAGTAGTTAAAAAGACAACTATCCCAGTGATTAAAGACAACTCCGTAACTTGATTTTAGCAATGAACTGATTCTATTTTAGGTTACAAGCTTGTATGTATATGATCATACTGACATTGGTTTTTTGCCAACAGATCATCGTCTGGGGAGACTATGGCCGCATGGATCACAAATCCTTTATGGGCGTGGCCCAGATACTTCTAGATGAACTGGAGCTATCCAACATGGTGATTGGCTGGTTCAAACTCTTCCCCCCTTCCTCCCTAGTAGACCCAACCTTGGCCCCTCTGACAAGAAGAGCTTCCCAGTCATCTCTGGAAAGTTCAACTGGACCTTCTTACTCTCGTTCATAGCAGCTGTAAAACTGTTGTCATAGCAACCAGCGTTACAAAAAAAAAAAAAAATCACAGGTCGCAAACCCTGGTAACACTGCATGCTTAATGTTGTGTCTTCTGAGCCTGTTCCTAGGGATACAAAGCGATCCTGTGTTCTCAGAGGAAGTTGCACACATTGTGCCCTAATGGAGGCCCTCAGGTGAAAGAGCGGAGCTATGAAGAACTATCAGGTTTGAAGTTCAGTAACACTCGAGTTTTGGTCCAATCTGAAGCCATGGATTAATATCAAAGAATCAGTCAGTTTCATGCAACAAAGCCCTTTTCAATGGCACCTTTCTATTTTTATTGTTCCTTTTTCTTCATTTCTTTGACCCCAAAGTCCTGTGATGCCACAGAACTGGAGCTATCCAGCCATTAAGCCATGTTATAAGTCAAGGAGTGAAGTCGTAGGAAGCATCAGGTGAAAAGCAAGAGACCAAAGACAAGGTCCAGGACAGAACGTCCGCCCTCCCCTGGACGGGCCAGGAGCAGCCTGCCCCACGGGACGTGAGCAGTGGCAGACCTCGGCGCTCCAGCTGGCGCGGCGTTCCCTCATGCCAAGATGTGTTGGACGCTGAAAAACAAAATTCTGTGGCCACACTGTACTGAATGAAATTAAACTTTTTTTTTTTGCATGGACAGATTAGCTGAATACTTATATTATTTTCTTGGGGCTGCAACTTGCAAAAAAAAAAAAAAGAATAAAAATCAGCCATTTTCAACAATTTATATTATTTTTAAAAATAAATTTCACTAGTGCATGGTTTTAAAAAAGGGAGAGAATGCAACAGGGTGATACAAAGACACACCATGTTTATTCTTTAAACTAATCATAGTCTGTGTTTTGGCAGACATTACAGAAGAAAATACTTTTCCTAGAAAATACTTAAAATTCTCTTAAAAATACTTAAAATTCTCTTTATGTGACATAAGTATAATATTATATTCAGTTTATTTCCATGGTAAATATACAAATCTTACAAAGTTCAATATGTGCAAATTGTTCACATCTTTTTCTTCCTCTCTCACTTTTCCCTCTTCTTCCTCTTTTAATCTTTTACTTTCTTTCTCCCTATTAGAGTGAACATTATGCTAAAAAATTACAAGTTTTTGACCAGATACTCTTATACCCCATGTTTGATTCAGAGCTAGAGATGGTTCTGAGTTTCTCAAGAGGGGGGAACTACTTAAGAACTTTATTTCAAGCATGTTGAAAAGGATTTTGCAACATGACTTGGGAGTACTTAAAGTCAGTCAGCATGTATTTGATAAAGAAGAAATTTGAACTTTTGCAATTTATTGTACAGTGCATGGTAATTTTATTTTTCACCTTCTAAGTTCAGTTTACAGGAAAACCCTAAAATCATGTGGCCATTGTAATGTCTAATAAGCTTGTTTTTAGCACCAGCACTATTCATACAGGGTTGTATACTTCTAGAAGTCTTAGGTGGAGCTATCCAGCCATTAAGCCATGTTATAAGTCAAGGAGTGAAGTCGAGGAAGCATCAGGTGAAAAGCAAGAGACCAAAGACAAGGTCCAGGACAGAACGTCCGCCCTCCCCTGGACGGGCCAGGAGCAGCCTGCCCCACGGGACGTGAGCAGTGGCAGACCTCGGCGCTCCAGCTGGCGCGGCGTTCCCTCATGCCAAGATGTGTTGGACGCTGAAAAACAAAATTCTGTGGCCACACTGTACTGAATGAAATTAAACTTTTTTTTGCATGGACAAATTAGCTGAATACTTATATTATTTTCTTGGGGCTGCAACTTGCAAAAAAAAAAAAAAGAATAAAAATCAGCCATTTTCAACAATTTATATTATTTTTAAAAATAAATTTCACTAGTGCATGGTTTTAAAAAAGGGAGAGAATGCAACAGGGTGATACAAAGACACACCATGTTTATTCTTTAAACTAATCATAGTCTGTGTTTTGGCAGACATTACAGAAGAAAATACTTTTCCTAGAAAATACTTAAAATTCTCTTAAAAATACTTAAAATTCTCTTTATGTGACATAAGTATAATATTATATTCAGTTTATTTCCATGGTAAATATACAAATCTTACAAAGTTCAATATGTGCAAATTGTTCACATCTTTTTCTTCCTCTCTCACTTTTCCCTCTTCTTCCTCTTTTAATCTTTTACTTTCTTTCTCCCTATTAGAGTGAACATTATGCTAAAAAATTACAAGTTTTTGACCAGATACTCTTATACCCCATGTTTGATTCAGAGCTAGAGATGGTTCTGAGTTTCTCAAGAGGGGGGAACTACTTAAGAACTTTATTTCAAGCATGTTGAAAAGGATTTTGCAACATGACTTGGGAGTACTTAAAGTCAGTCAGCATGTATTTGATAAAGAAGAAATTTGAACTTTTGCAATTTATTGTACAGTGCATGGTAATTTTATTTTTCACCTTCTAAGTTCAGTTTACAGGAAAACCCTAAAATCATGTGGCCATTGTAATGTCTAATAAGCTTGTTTTTAGCACCAGCATTATTCATACAGGGGTTAAAGTATTACTTCTAGAAGGTCTTAGGTTTTGTTTTTTAATTAAAAGCAATTTCTTTAGCCAACTTCCATTTACTATGTGAATAGAAACACTGCTAAAAATGTGGAGCCCTGAAATACAGGGCTGTTTATTAATTCATTTTTCTGTAGTAAAGTTCAATTTTTCACAAATTATATTTCTAAAAAAAAACATAGCAAACATAAATTTGCAACAGATAATTTTAAAGCTCCAATTTTTAGGTAACTTAAAGAAAGTCAATCTGCCTATTAACAGTTATTTGATGCCATCACCAAAAATTCTACACATAAATCCCCCTAAAATCAAACCCCTGCCTTTGGTTTTACAGACAGTTATTACCATTGGGTGGTGCTGCAAGGTCAAACTTCTCTTAAGTTCCCCTGCTTAGAGGCAAAGTCACCGAGTAATGTCATAAGCCACCCATACTTTGTTTCTTTCTGTTCCCTTTGATAACACATTCTTAGATTGATTTTAATGTCTAGCAACAACTTTTGAAATCCACATACATCGCCATGTGTTTAAGTTAAGGCCATGCACAGAAATTGCTCCTTTGTGTTCCTTTTAAATTCAGTGCTGACCGTTAAAAACTATCATGCTTGATACGGTGCAAAAGTTAAAAATGAGTATCACTAAAAATGCCTTCTCTTTACGTGGTGCAATATGAAATACACCGAGACTGTGTCTTGACCTTCTGAGACCTGTGAAGGACCCAGGTAAAGTTGCGAAATAAATGAATAAAACTAATGAAATAATTTAGACACTTATGTACCAGCAACAATTGATTTAATAGACCCATAGCGTCTATAGTCTCCCTTAGAATAAAAATTTACCATTTTCCTGATATTAAGATGCAGTCACATAATCTTTTGTGCATATTCCTATATAAATTATTTCTAATTTTAATAAGAAGGACATGACTGTATGGAATATTTGTACATACCTGTCATTAATGCAGTATTTATTTTAAAGTTGGTGTATTTTTTTAATTTTCATGTCTGCACCGCAACTTGTGACCTAGTCATGTACATAGCACTATGCCAGTGACCACTGCTGCCCTGTACATAGTATGTTTTAAAAGTAAAGGGAATTCCAGTTGGAAAAAAAAGGGGGGGGCAGATTAGTCCTGTAATGAACACCAACTAATGTAAAATTCAAATTCATTCTGGTGATGGTATTTAACACTTTAAATAAAACATTTTATTTACAGACGTTGTATGCATAGCCTTCTGACTTCTCTTCCCTCCCATTGCACATTGAACCATTTTTCTGTAGTAAAGTTCAATTTTCACAAATTATATTTCTAAAAAAAAACATAGCAAACATAAATTTGCAACAGATAATTTTAAAGCTCCAATTTTTAGGTAACTTAAAGAAAGTCAATCTGCCTATTAACAGTTATTTGATGCCATCACCAAAAATTCTACACATAAATCCCCCTAAAATCAAACCCCTGCCTTTGGTTTTACAGACAGTTATTACCATTGGGTGGTGCTGCAAGGTCAAACTTCTCTTAAGTTCCCCTGCTTAGAGGCAAAGTCACCGAGTAATGTCATAAGCCACCCATACTTTGTTTCTTTCTGTTCCCTTTGATAACACATTCTTAGATTGATTTTAATGTCTAGCAACAACTTTTGAAATCCACATACATCGCCATGTGTTTAAGTTAAGGCCATGCACAGAAATTGCTCCTTTGTGTTCCTTTTAAATTCAGTGCTGACCGTTAAAAACTATCATGCTTGATACGGTGCAAAAGTTAAAAATGAGTATCACTAAAAATGCCTTCTCTTTACGTGGTGCAATATGAAATACACCGAGACTGTGTCTTGACCTTCTGAGACCTGTGAAGGACCCAGGTAAAGTTGCGAAATAAATGAATAAAACTAATGAAATAATTTAGACACTTATGTACCAGCAACAATTGATTTAATAGACCCATAGCGTCTATAGTCTCCCTTAGAATAAAAATTTACCATTTTCCTGATATTAAGATGCAGTCACATAATCTTTTGTGCATATTCCTATATAAATTATTTCTAATTTTAATAAGAAGGACATGACTGTATGGAATATTTGTACATACCTGTCATTAATGCAGTATTTATTTTAAAGTTGGTGTATTTTTTTTTAATTTTCATGTCTGCACCGCAACTTGTGACCTAGTCATGTACATAGCACTATGCCAGTGACCACTGCTGCCCTGTACATAGTATGTTTTAAAAGTAAAGGGAATTCCAGTTGGAAAAAAAAGGGGGGGGCAGATTAGTCCTGTAATGAACACCAACTAATGTAAAATTCAAATTCATTCTGGTGATGGTATTTAACACTTTAAATAAAACATTTTATTTACAGACGTTGTATGCATAGCCTTCTGACTTCTCTTCTCCCCACACATTCCCAAGCCTGCTGCAGCTCATTCCCTGAACCCACACATCATTTTAAAAAGACACTGAAATCCTCTTTTTCTGCCTCTCTGTAACAGGAGCAGACCACTGGTCTTATCAGGTAGCCCTCAGTAGAGCACTTTAAAATGCCAAAGGATTTCAGCTCACATCATTAAAACTTGTTGCTTTATAGAAAGGTCATTCCACACTGAAGTGCTTTCTGATGAAATGACTCAGCAAATCACAAATTTAAATGAATGAGAATCATGCACAAGCTCTGCCCATTCCCTGGGTGGAGATGGCGTGAGGGACAGTTGGCTCTACGCTATGTGTTTCCACAGATGTGTTGGCTCAGCTTTGTGAGAGACCAGGGTGGGGTGCATTTTCAGTTGGAGGAGGGGACACGTGGTTAGCTAACATCTAGCAACTGATATATAACAGCCTGTTGAGAAACTGGCTTCTGTCACATAGGAATGGGAGAGAGGGTCTCTCCATACCTTCTAGGACAATTCTTCAAACTGCAAAGAAGCCACCCAAGGGAGTCCTAAGTTTAAGAGCGAGTTTGATTAATTAGAGTGGGCTCAGATGGTAAAGAATCTGCCTGCAGTCCAGGAAACCTGGGTTAGATCCCTGGGTCAGGAAGAGGTTCTGGAGAAGGGGATGGCAACTCCAGTTTTCTTGGGCCTTCCCTGGTGGCTCAGATGGTAAAGAGGCCCAGGTTCAATCCCTGGGTCAGGAAGATCCTCTGCAGAAGGGAATGGCTACCCACTCGAGTATTCTTGCCTAAATAATTCCATGGACAGAGCAGCCTGGCAGGTTACCATCCATGGGATTCCAAAGAGTCAGACATGACTGAACGACTATAAGAGCATATGTGGAACTGCCCCCTTTTAGTCATGTACATAGCACTATGCCAGTGACCACTGCTGCCCTGTACATAGTATGTTTTAAAAGTAAAGGGAATTCCAGTTGGAAAAAAAAGGGGGGGGCAGATTAGTCCTGTAATGAACACCAACTAATGTAAAATTCAAATTCATTCTGGTGATGGTATTTAACACTTTAAATAAAACATTTTATTTACAGACGTTGTATGCATAGCCTTCTGACTTCTCTTCTCCCCACACATTCCCAAGCCTGCTGCAGCTCATTCCCTGAACCCACACATCATTTTAAAAGACACTGAAATCCTCTTTTTCTGCCTCTCTGTAACAGGAGCAGACCACTGGTCTTATCAGGTAGCCCTCAGTAGAGCACTTTAAAATGCCAAAGGATTTCAGCTCACATCATTAAAACTTGTTGCTTTATAGAAAGGTCATTCCACACTGAAGTGCTTTCTGATGAAATGACTCAGCAAATCACAAATTTAAATGAATGAGAATCATGCACAAGCTCTGCCCATTCCCTGGGTGGAGATGGCGTGAGGGACAGTTGGCTCACGCTATGTGTTTCCACAGATGTGTTGGCTCAGCTTTGTGAGAGACCAGGGTGGGGTGCATTTTCAGTTGGAGGAGGGGACACGTGGTTAGCTAACATCTAGCAACTGATATATAACAGCCTGTTGAGAAACTGGCTTCTGTCACATAGGAATGGGAGAGAGGTCTCTCCATACCTTCTAGGACAATTCTTCAAACTGCAAAGAAGCCACCCAAGGGAGTCCTAAGTTTAAGAGCGAGTTTGATTAATTAGAGTGGGCTCAGATGGTAAAGAATCTGCCTGCAGTCCAGGAAACCTGGGTTAGATCCCTGGGTCAGGAAGAGGTTCTGGAGAAGGGGATGGCAACTCCAGTTTTCTTGGGCCTTCCCTGGTGGCTCAGATGGTAAAGAGGCCCAGGTTCAATCCCTGGGTCAGGAAGATCCTCTGCAGAAGGGAATGGCTACCCACTCGAGTATTCTTGCCTAAATAATTCCATGGACAGAGCAGCCTGGCAGGTTACCATCCATGGGATTCCAAAGAGTCAGACATGACTGAACGACTAACCTGTTCACTTTTCATTTGATTAAATAGAAATCCAACTGAAATCCAATCCTAGTTCTCCCTCCATTCCTTGAACCAGCCATTTCTTCCACTTCCAAGGACTCAATTCCAGCCCCATCCTCCATACATAGTCCATATTATCTTTTCATTAATATATGCTCTCTGCTCTAGTGAGCTATTTCTTTGCTGTTCATACACTCCTATTCTAAAAATCCCCTTGCCTTTTTTATATGCCCTCTCTTGAAAAACCCTCCTACTTTCTCAAAAGTGGTCCACGTTAGTCCATTCCTGCAATTCCCAGCTCAGGCCTGGACTCTGCGGTAGCAGCTCTAGACTGAACCCTAAACACATGGGTGCCCCTGATGCCAACACCTTCCCTTTCCCAGGAACTCTAGACACAGAGGGTCCAAAAGCAATGAGGAAGGACCTGATGGTCACCACCCTAGGGCCTGAGGGAGAACTGGCCAAGAAATCACCAAGCTGTCTGCCTGTGCGGACTTAACCTTTAACGTAAAAATCACATTCTCGGAATGTTTGTTTCCATTCTCATTCATACCCCATAGTGCTTCCTCAAGCGCCTCTAGCATCCATGGACTGAATGAACAGAAGTCCACACACCCACCTTTGGTTTGTGAGATGTGTACTGAGAAGCAATGTGTCCGAGGCAACAAAAACAATCTGTGTCACTCAAATTCTTTGTATGACTTGACAAGGAGTCTGAGTCGGACATTCTTACATCATTAAATGTACACTTTGACTACCTTATAAGCTCCTTCAAGAAAGGGGCCGTAGCTATTTTCCCCCTTTTATATATTCAATGCCAAGAACAATGCTGGACGCACAGATGTTCCCTAAATACTGCCAAATCAAAGACTATTTGGTCTTTGCTATTTAGAGACACAATTTTAGGCATTGTAGTAAACAGAAAAGGCACGGTCCTGTCCTCATGGGACTCTCATTCTAATAAAGAAGATACACATTGGGTAAAAAATTACAAGATAACTTTTCAAGGTGAAAAATGCTATGGGCAGTGTTTTACCCAGTTGAGAGATTCAAAGAAGGCTAGTATTTCTAAAAATGGACTAGAATGAAATATGAGGTAATGGTGGCAATGGGGGATGGGGTTAGATGAATATTTCAGGAAGAGAACAGCAGTTAAAAAATTTGAAGGAAGCGAACTGCAGCTCTATCATTTTCATTACATAATGTGTCTAAAGCAGAGTGAGTTCATAAGACCTGCTTATGAGTGAACAAATGAATCAACAAGTGAATGCAGATTCCTACGGCCTAAACTATTTCTGAACTATTGAAAGTTTCATTGAGAAGAATGTTTTAACTTAAACTCGAAAATGTGAGAACTATTTGTAAATGAAATCAATAAGGGTTAACCCCCTATTTGTGTGCATGGGTGCTCAGTCATGTCCAACTCTTTGAGACTCATGGAATTTTCCAGGCAAGTGTACTGAAGTGTAACCCCCGAACCCATTTAATGATATTTAAAATGGTTCTCTAAAAGGGTCCAAAAGCAATGAGGAAGGACCTGATGGTCACCACCCTAGGGCCTGAGGGAGAACTGGCCAAGAAATCACCAAGCTGTCTGCCTGTGCGGACTTAACCTTTAACGTAAAAATCACATTCTCGGAATGTTTGTTTCCATTCTCATTCATACCCCATAGTGCTTCCTCAAGCGCCTCTAGCATCCATGGACTGAATGAACAGAAGTCCACACACCCACCTTTGGTTTGTGAGATGTGTACTGAGAAGCAATGTGTCCGAGGCAACAAAAACAATCTGTGTCACTCAAATTCTTTGTATGACTTGACAAGGAGTCTGAGTCGGACATTCTTACATCATTAAATGTACACTTTGACTACCTTATAAGCTCCTTCAAGAAAGGGGCCGTAGCTATTTTCCCCCTTTTATATATTCAATGCCAAGAACAATGCTGGACGCACAGATGTTCCCTAAATACTGCCAAATCAAAGACTATTTGGTCTTTGCTATTTAGAGACACAATTTTAGGCATTGTAGTAAACAGAAAAGGCACGGTCCTGTCCTCATGGGACTCTCATTCTAATAAAGAAGATACACATTGGGTAAAAAATTACAAGATAACTTTTCAAGGTGAAAAATGCTATGGGCAGTGTTTTACCCAGTTGAGAGATTCAAAGAAGGCTAGTATTTCAAAAAATGGACTAGAATGAAATATGAGGTAATGGTGGCAATGGGGGATGGGGTTAGATGAATATTTCAGGAAGAGAACAGCAGTTAAAAAATTTGAAGGAAGCGAACTGCAGCTCTATCATTTTCATTACATAATGTGTCTAAAGCAGAGTGAGTTCATAAGACCTGCTTATGAGTGAACAAATGAATCAACAAGTGAATGCAGATTCCTACGGCCTAAACTATTTCTGAACTATTGAAAGTTTCATTGAGAAGAATGTTTTAACTTAAACTCGAAAATGTGAGAACTATTTGTAAATGAAATCAATAAGGGTTAACCCCCTATTTGTGTGCATGGGTGCTCAGTCATGTCCAACTCTTTGAGACTCATGGAATTTTCCAGGCAAGTGTACTGAAGTGGCTTACCATTTCTTACTCCAAGAATCCTCTATTTAATGATATTTAAAATGGTTCTCAGGATGGTCAGTCCTTAATCCCATTCAGTTATCAGACCTTTGAACATAGGAACCATGGCCTATAGTTCTGTACCCAGCATGGCACCTGGCAATTACAAGTGTCAGATACTCAGCCTTAACAGTGAATATCCCTTTCAGATACTCTTAGAAAAGTTACTGGTATCAACACAGAGATTTCCTGAGTCTTAAAATTTCTGTTCCTAGTTTGCACATGATTGAGTCAGAAAGACGTTAAACCTATCGGATTCTTAATGCCCAAGCACCAGCTTCCTGTTCTGATGCTTTGGGGTAGGGGATTATTTTGTTCAGTGTGCTTCCTTTTCTGACCTAGCCACAGTATTCCCAAGAGATCTGACATTTTCTAACTAATCCAATTATTGTAGCTTCAACTGACAGTGGTATAGGGTACAGACTCCTAAAATGGGTCAGTTTGTACCCTTCCTTGCCTGTGAAGATTTGTTCCTTTTTGTCTTGTTTTGCCTTGATACCAAAGAGACAGTTCATCTCCAGTGACAGAAATTGGAAAAAAAAGACCAAGAGCTATCCGAGTGACTGGTTTTCTGATATATGATGATGGACATTGCATTAAGATAGAAAAGAAAATCAGCAAAGCCACCTGGAGGCATGAATTGAAGAGAGTCCTGCAGGTTTCATGTCCCTAGTTCCATTATGACTGAGGACTGTCTGCATCTTTGCTCTTCCAAGAAAGCCCATACATTCTAGCTGTGGTTAGTTGGTTAGTTAGGTGTCTGTTATTTGAGGTCACATGTCTAATTAATATAGTTGGCCAAGGACAAGGCTGATGGGATCACAGAAACTTGAAGGAGTCTTTTTTTTTTTTTTAATTTCGGCCACTGTTTATTGGTCTTTCATTTATTTATTTTCATCCATCTTCTTTTTGCCTGTGTAGGCCTCCTATTGCAGTGGCCTTCCTTGTTGCAGAGCACTGGCTCTGGGCACATGTGCTCTAGAGCATTAGCTCATCATTGGACATACTGCTCTGCAGCACGTATCGGGATCTTCCCAGGTCAGGGATTGAACTGGCACCCCTTGCACTGCAAGGCAGACTCTTTACCCACTGGACCACCAGGGAAGCCCTTGAAGGAGTGTTTGAGAACAATCTCCTAGCATTAAGAAAAAATCCAAAGAGGTGGCCATCCAACGTCTGCTTGGCAAGTGGCTAAAGAGAGAAACTCAGCAAAGCAGCCCAATCCATAGTCTCTAGCAGACTTTCCTTCCTAACCCCTAGCATGAATCTCCCTTTTGGGAATCCTGGGTTCAGTGTTACCAAGTCCAAGCTCCTACTGCTTGGCACAGGATAGGCCAACAGACAGACAAGTTGTTGGGACAAGGAATAGTGACTTCATTCGGAAAGCCAGCAGACTGAGAAGGTGGGGGCTTGTTTCCTGAAGAGCCATCTTCCTGAGTCAAGAACTCAGGCTTCAAGGGGAGAGAGTAAAGTCAAACACTTTCTAGTTCCTATCAGCCTTCAAAGGGGATGTGTTCATTTGTTCCTGCCTGCAGTCATCCACAAGTGGGCCTGGAAAGGATGTTTCCTGAGAGCTAAACAAAGGTTCTTTAGCTTAACACTCATTACCTGGGAGGTAAGTTTCCCAGAGATAGGCCATTATGTATAATTTAAGCTTATAGGCAACATCTTTTAGCAAATAACTTTAAATAGAATACAACGTTTCTCTTCTATCACAATTGCTCACTGTCAGCGTCCACTCCACCACCTTGTGGGAGAAGAACAAATACGGCTCTGGCTACTTCCAGAGGTAATGAGTATTCCTTAGAATCTCCAATTACTCCTTTTTAAAAAACCTACAACTGTCTGAACCTGATGAAACCCCTTAGTACTTTGTGATCTAATTTGTAATTGAATTTGGGGATTTGGGTTCCAGTTCCCTATACATATACTCAATTCCTGAGCTATTTATTTGGGCAAAGACAAACGGATTGGTTAACCCTTCTCCAGCTACAATGATACCACCATCTATTTCAGTTGCGTAGGCAGACCTGTTGGAGGCAGACTCGTGAACAGAGATTAGGACAGCGCCCAGAGTTTTAGCATAATGGGCAACTGCTAGGTCTTTTAAAGCATCTACAGAGTCACTCATCTGGGAAGACAACTGGAATGACCAACCATTCAACATTTCAAAGGGAGCTAATTTAAACCTGCTTCTGGAAGCCACCCAGAAGCCACTGACTGACAGCAGGGCCACTGACCAGGCCTTACTTATCTCAAGCTAACTTAGTATTCATTTTCTCAGTGTTTCCTGTCAATTATGGTGTCTGGGGTGAGTATAATTCCTATGTCTTTATCCAAACCAGAGGAGAATGTCCTTAAGGAGGGCTTTAATGAATTAAAAGACACTGATTTTTAAGACGAGTAACTTAAAACTGCCACACACAAAGCAAATGGTCCACAAAACACCCTCCTTTTTCTCAAGGTTTTACCAACCACTGTCCTTAACCAGTCCTTTACTATGAAACATAAATGGCCCGTTGAGACCTGCAGTTCTGAGACTGTCCTCCCACCACTGATTAGGGCTGCAGTGGCAGGGATAGTATTCGTTTAGCCTTCTGACCTTGCTGGGGCAGCCCTGGTGACCCTGCCAGCTCCACCCACCTTCTTGTCCACTGCTTTGATGACCCCCACAGCAACTGCCTGCCTCACGTCACCACTGGCAGAGTGGCCCGAGAAGAGGGTGGCTGGAGAAGTTCTCAACACACACAGGCTTGCTGCAAACCCCATCAACAACAGTGCCATCGCCAGATCACAATTGCTCACTGTCAGCGTCACTCCACCACCTTGTGGGAGAAGAACAAATACGGCTCTGGCTACTTCCAGAGGTAATGAGTATTCCTTAGAATCTCCAATTACTCCTTTTTAAAAAACCTACAACTGTCTGAACCTGATGAAACCCCTTAGTACTTTGTGATCTAATTTGTAATTGAATTTGGGGATTTGGGTTCCAGTTCCCTATACATATACTCAATTCCTGAGCTATTTATTTGGGCAAAGACAAACGGATTGGTTAACCCTTCTCCAGCTACAATGATACCACCATCTATTTCAGTTGCGTAGGCAGACCTGTTGGAGGCAGACTCGTGAACAGAGATTAGGACAGCGCCCAGAGTTTTAGCATAATGGGCAACTGCTAGGTCTTTTAAAGCATCTACAGAGTCACTCATCTGGGAAGACAACTGGAATGACCAACCATTCAACATTTCAAAGGGAGCTAATTTAAACCTGCTTCTGGAAGCCACCCAGAAGCCACTGACTGACAGCAGGGCCACTGACCAGGCCTTACTTATCTCAAGCTAACTTAGTATTCATTTTCTCAGTGTTTCCTGTCAATTATGGTGTCTGGGGTGAGTATAATTCCTATGTCTTTATCCAAACCAGAGGAGAATGTCCTTAAGGAGGGCTTTAATGAATTAAAAGACACTGATTTTTAAGACGAGTAACTTAAAACTGCCACACACAAAGCAAATGGTCCACAAAACACCCTCCTTTTTCTCAAGGTTTTACCAACCACTGTCCTTAACCAGTCCTTTACTATGAAACATAAATGGCCCGTTGAGACCTGCAGTTCTGAGACTGTCCTCCCACCACTGATTAGGGCTGCAGTGGCAGGGATAGTATTCGTTTAGCCTTCTGACCTTGCTGGGGCAGCCCTGGTGACCCTGCCAGCTCCACCCACCTTCTTGTCCACTGCTTTGATGACCCCCACAGCAACTGCCTGCCTCACGTCACCACTGGCAGAGTGGCCCGAGAAGAGGGTGGCTGGAGAAGTTCTCAACACACACAGGCTTGCTGCAAACCCCATCAACAACAGTGCCATCGCCAGATTTCAGGAATTTGGTGCCATCTTCCAGCATTTTCCCAGAGCGATGATCAATCTACTTCAGCCCAGCAAACATGCAGCTTATCCTTCACTGTCAGTTTTTTTTTTTTTTTTAATTAATTTATTTTTTTACATGTATGTTCCCAGATCATTCATATGCATATCCCTGGACCCTCCCCCCACCCAGTTCCCCCCCTCCCATCCCTCCAGACCATTGCTCCAAGTGGTTGTAGGTACTCCTATTCCCCTAGCACAATGACAATAGCTATCTTTTCCACACATGACAGTATAGGTTTCCATGTTACTCCCTCCATGCCTCCCTCCCACTGTGCGGTCTCCACAATGTCTTTATGTCTAGTTTTACCTGCGGCTGAGGATGGGGAGAATTAGGCACCTCAAGTCCAAGGAAGCCCCTGGGCCTCTTCATTCATCAGAGTGTTACTTTCTTTCTTTTTTTTTTTAAGATTTATTTATTATTTATTTTGGGCAGGGGTCAGGTTGGGGAGGGAGGGGAGCAGACGGGCCACTTCTATTGGTCTTTCATTTCTGTATCTTCATCCGTCTTTGTTCTTCAGTTCCTGTGGGCCTCCCATCGCGGTGGCGTCTGTCGTTGCAGAGCGCCGGCTCTGGGCGCATGCGCTCCAGAGCTCCGGCTCGGTGATCCGACACCTCGGTCCAGCCGCTCCGCGGCACGTGGGATCTTCCCAGGCCAGGGATCGAACCGGCACCCCTTGCACTGCAAGGCGGTGTCCTTACCCACTGGACCACCAGGGGAAGCCCCAGAGTGTTACTTTCTTTCTCAGAGGTGAGAGGCTCTCATCTCACCGTGTTTATGTTTCAGCCTACAGCAACCTGTTTTTCAGTGTCCTTCCTCCTTATAGTAAGCACATTGTTCCTTTCCCTGTCATGGCTCTTTAGGTAACTCTCCTTCCAGGAATCCTGTGCCACTGCCAAAAAAGGTTTTTTGTTTTTTGTTTTTTCATCATCTTTCTTCTGTTGTTCTCTGTTGAACACTTTAAAGACACCATCTCCCAGTGGAGAAGGGTTTATTCCAAATGCATCAGCTAATGTTTGCAACATTCTTCTGATATTTGAGGCATTTTCCCCACAAAGAAAAAAATGTCAAATTTACCATTCCAATATTTTTAGGGGCCTCAAGATCTATATTAGTGTGATGCTTATAGGCCTGATATATCCTTTTAAAAAATTCAGAGAGGTCTTCATTTATTTGGCTGAATTTCTTGACGTTTGTTTAAACTCTTTCGCTTTGCCTCCTGTGCCCTGCCAAAATGTACTAAGCAGTATTACTCTAGGAAGGTCATATCCTATACCTGGTGGCTCAGATGGTAAAGAATCTGCCTGCAATGCAGAGACCCAGGGTCCATTCCTGGGTCAGGAAGATCCCCTGGAGAAGGGAATGGAAACCTAGTCCAGTATTCTTGCCTGGAGAATTCCATGGACAAAGGAGACTAGTGGGCTCCTACAGTCCTTGGGGTTGCAAAGAATAGGTCATGACTGAGCAACTAACACTTTTTTCACTTTTCAAGGGCATTCTTTCCTCACTGGGGTCCCAATTTGTCTCTGATACGAGTACTGCCAAGTGGGATTCAGGTGTAAAAAATCCTCTCTCTAAAGGAGGGTTGCCATTTTTCCATTTAAAGAAGTCTGAGAAACCTAGCTGGCTGGCCATTTGCATTTAACCCTCTTTATGAGAAAACAGCAGTGAAATTTGCCCTGCTCTGGGAGTGGCTTCTGACCCAAATTGAGTGCTGTGCCTGGTCCTACATGGTATCACCATACTAGAACAAGTCCCTGTGCCCCAGAAACTGCAAGGCGGTGTCCTTACCCACTGGACCACCAGGGGAAGCCCCAGAGTGTTACTTTCTTTCTCAGAGGTGAGAGGCTCTCATCTCACCGTGTTTATGTTTCAGCCTACAGCAACCTGTTTTTCAGTGTCCTTCCTCCTTATAGTAAGCACATTGTTCCTTTCCCTGTCATGGCTCTTTAGGTAACTCTCCTTCCAGGAATCCTGTGCCACTGCCAAAAAAGGTTTTTTGTTTTTTGTTTTTTCATCATCTTTCTTCTGTTGTTCTCTGTTGAACACTTTAAAGACACCATCTCCCAGTGGAGAAGGGTTTATTCCAAATGCATCAGCTAATGTTTGCAACATTCTTCTGATATTTGAGGCATTTTCCCCACAAAGAAAAAAATGTCAAATTTACCATTCCAATATTTTTAGGGGCCTCAAGATCTATATTAGTGTGATGCTTATAGGCCTGATATATCCTTTTAAAAAATTCAGAGAGGTCTTCATTTATTTGGCTGAATTTCTTGACGTTTGTTTAAACTTTTTCGCTTTGCCTCCTGTGCCCTGCCAAAATGTACTAAGCAGTATTACTCTAGGAAGGTCATATCCTATACCTGGTGGCTCAGATGGTAAAGAATCTGCCTGCAATGCAGAGACCCAGGGTCCATTCCTGGGTCAGGAAGATCCCCTGGAGAAGGGAATGGAAACCTAGTCCAGTATTCTTGCCTGGAGAATTCCATGGACAAAGGAGACTAGTGGGCTCCTACAGTCCTTGGGGTTGCAAAGAATAGGTCATGACTGAGCAACTAACACTTTTTTCACTTTTCAAGGGCATTCTTTCCTCACTGGGGTCCCAATTTGTCTCTGATACGAGTACTGCCAAGTGGGATTCAGGTGTAAAAAATCCTCTCTCTAAAGGAGGGTTGCCATTTTTCCATTTAAAGAAGTCTGAGAAACCTAGCTGGCTGGCCATTTGCATTTAACCCTCTTTATGAGAAAACAGCAGTGAAATTTGCCCTGCTCTGGGAGTGGCTTCTGACCCAAATTGAGTGCTGTGCCTGGTCCTACATGGTATCACCATACTAGAACAAGTCCCTGTGCCCCAGAAACTAACACAGGATTTTCTAACTGGAACCTAAACGGAGGGGAAGTCTTGAGTCCCAGTGTCAGGAACTGAGCCTAGAAAAGAATGGAAAATGGTGGAGAGGATTTATACGGCCTCATGGCTGGCGCGGCTGGGACCGCGAACTCAGCCAGAGGAGGTAAGGCTCGAAGCACAGCATCTTCACTGTCATTCCCTTCTTTGTTTTCCCTGAAGGAATAGCACAAGCACTTGAACACAAAGGATGTCATCAATCTTCCCTGCTTCTTCCCATCATAGCTCCAGAGTTGTTCAAAAGCCATTGTAAAAACAGACAGAAGACAGACTTATGGACATTGTGGGGAATGAATAGTTGGTGGGAGACATGGAAAGAGTAACATGGAAACCTATACTATCATATGTGAAAGAGATAGTTATTGTCATTGCGATGTGGGAATAGGGGATCCTGCAGAGGGGCAGTGCGATGGTGTGGAGGGGTGGGATGGGGGGACTGGGAAGGCGGTGGAGGAGGGAGGGGTCAGGGATATACATATGACTAATCTAGGATTATACATATTTGTAAACAACAAAACTCTGTAAAAGCAAAAAGTAAAATAAAAATATTTAAATTTTTAAAAAGTCATTGTAAAGCCTTAAAGAGTAACTGATCATCTCTAACCATTAAAATGATGCCTTTTTGCATCCCAACCAGGATTACAGTACAATTTAAAAGAAACTTGGTGGGCTTCCCTGGTGGTCCAGTGGGTAAGGACACCACCTTGC
Organism: Tragulus kanchil; assembly: GCA_022376925.1. Lineage (NCBI taxonomy): Eukaryota > Metazoa > Chordata > Mammalia > Artiodactyla > Tragulidae > Tragulus > Tragulus kanchil. Next base: position 61,066,151 of record JAIOJX010000002.1, read on the forward strand.
AGTGCAAGGGGCGCCAGTTTGTTCCCTGGCCTGGAAAGATCCTAGGTGCCGCGGAGTGGCCAGACGGATGGGTCCAACTACTGAGCCGGAGCTCTGGAGCGCATGTGCCGAGAGCCAGTACTCTGTGACGAGAGAGGCCACTGTGTTGGGAGGCCCACACAGGCCAAAGAACAAACATAAATAAATGAAAGATCAATAGAAGTGGCCAAAAAAAAACCCAACAAAAAATAAAATAAAAGAAATTTGGTTACTGCCATGATGTATCACAATCCAAGGTAATAATTAAAATTATGAAGAACACCAATTACAAGGATATACCAGAATTTTAGGAGTTCCATGTAACTTCTAGAATGCATACAGTAATAACCTTTACCCATATGATACAAAGTTTTATCATCACTCATTTCAATGTATCCCATGTAACTTAACATACTAAAAAAGCCTAAATAGTTTAATATTCTTCTCTAAGATGGAGAGAAAACTATTCAAGGTGTTCCAGGGACCCTCTGGAAAACCTCAAAGTTAATTAGAATATCATTTGGGAGAAGTTTGTCAAAATATCAAAAGTTTTAACCAGTGACAATAAAAGATCTCAATGGTAAATGCAGATCAGTTAAATAAAGAAGGTCACAATTGCCAAAAATGGTTCCATATTTTAAGAAGACTGTCCTCTTAGTGAACCAGATTCAGGAGGAGCTTCAATCAAAATTGTGGAGGACATGGACTCCACTTTCTCCTACAAAGCTTGTAAAACAGACAGAAGACAGACTTATGGACATTGTGGGGAATGAATAGTTGGTGGGAGACATGGAAAGAGTAACATGGAAACCTATACTATCATATGTGAAAGAGATAGTTATTGTCATTGCGATGTGGGAATAGGGGATCCTGCAGAGGGGCAGTGCGATGGTGTGGAGGGGTGGGATGGGGGGACTGGGAAGGCGGTGGAGGAGGGAGGGGTCAGGGATATACATATGACTAATCTAGGATTATACATATTTGTAAACAACAAAACTCTGTAAAAGCAAAAAGTAAAATAAAAATATTTAAATTTTTAAAAAGTCATTGTAAAGCCTTAAAGAGTAACTGATCATCTCTAACCATTAAAATGATGCCTTTTTGCATCCCAACCAGGATTACAGTACAATTTAAAAGAAACTTGGTGGGCTTCCCTGGTGGTCCAGTGGGTAAGGACACCACCTTGCAGTGCAAGGGGCGCCAGTTTGTTCCCTGGCCTGGAAAGATCCTAGGTGCCGCGGAGTGGCCAGACGGATGGGTCCAACTACTGAGCCGGAGCTCTGGAGCGCATGTGCCGAGAGCCAGTACTCTGTGACGAGAGAGGCCACTGTGTTGGGAGGCCCACACAGGCCAAAGAACAAACATAAATAAATGAAAGATCAATAGAAGTGGCCAAAAAAAAACCCAACAAAAAATAAAAGAAATTTGGTTACTGCCATGATGTATCACAATCCAAGGTAATAATTAAAATTATGAAGAACACCAATTACAAGGATATACCAGAATTTTAGGAGTTCCATGTAACTTCTAGAATGCATACAGTAATAACCTTTACCCATATGATACAAAGTTTTATCATCACTCATTTCAATGTATCCCATGTAACTTAACATACTAAAAAAGCCTAAATAGTTTAATATTCTTCTCTAAGATGGAGAGAAAACTATTCAAGGTGTTCCAGGGACCCTCTGGAAAACCTCAAAGTTAATTAGAATATCATTTGGGAGAAGTTTGTCAAAATATCAAAAGTTTTAACCAGTGACAATAAAAGATCTCAATGGTAAATGCAGATCAGTTAAATAAAGAAGGTCACAATTGCCAAAAATGGTTCCATATTTTAAGAAGACTGTCCTCTTAGTGAACCAGATTCAGGAGGAGCTTCAATCAAAATTGTGGAGGACATGGACTCCACTTTCTCCTACAAACGGAACAATGCTCATGGAACGCCCACTGAATGCAAGACCTCAAATACCTGAAAGGACAAGAAAAGACCCCCACATACCTGGGTAGGACAAAAGCAAAAAAGAAGAGGAAGTGGGATAAGACCCGTGCCCCTGGGAGGGAGCTATAAAGAGGAAATCTTCCCACTCCCTGGGAGGGACCCCTCTTCACTGGCAGGGAGATCAACTGGGACAGAAAGGGGGCTCCAGAGGCTCAAAGGAGAGAACAGCAATCGACCTGTGGCAGACAGAGCAGAGGGAGACTTGCATGGATGGTACCATGCCTCGCGTGCCCCAGCCTGAGATGCATACAGGTGTCAGCCCTGGTACAGAGGGAAGCCGGGTGCTGGAACTGGGGCTTAGAGGACAGAACTGAGGAGAGGACTGGTGTTGGTGGCACAGAGACAGCCTGAAGGAGCCGGAGGATGGTACAACCACAACCGGGAGTGTTCATGGAAGAAGCCCAGGCCTGCCAGAAAAGCAAAGCACCACTGCTAAGTGGTGAGTGAGGGGAGGGGCGGGAGCACCCTGGCAGCCTCTTTCTCCACCTGCCAGCCTCCATGGGCTCCAGAAGAATGCACCCCAGCCACGGCCTGAGTCAGTTCCTGGCCCCAGCCACCACCTGGGCAGGCCCCAGACATTAGCAGGCTGCTGTCCACGCACGGAGGTAGGGTTGAAATCACAACGGAACTCCAAGGGCAGGAGGCGGGGGCTGCATCCTCTCCCCACCACTGTATGAGCCACTGTTTTACACTTTTGCCACCTGCTTTGTAAATTCAGTGCCTGAAGGACATAGAAATGTGCTTCCACAGGTGCCTCCACAGCCTGGATGTATCTGGCCTTAGCAACTGTGGGCTTTGTGGGCGTGGTGCACACAGGGGCTGGGCCAGGCTAGGGTTTAAACTGCCTCCACATCTCCCAGGAGGTCAGGGTGGTCCTGCAACCTGGCTTCAGTGGTTTTGTGCTGGTGGCCTTGTAAAAATAATGCCTGAGGGACATCAGGTCAGCATTCTGAGGGCTGAGGTGGGGCAGAGGCCAGGCTAAACACCTGTGTACTTTGTGAGGCTACACAGTGATGAAAGTGACCCAACAGAGTGCACGGGTGAACAGCTCGGCAGAGGATGACACTCAGGGGCTTCTTTCTCCGTGGAAGCATTCTAATACTATCTAGCACTCCAGCTCAGAAATACTACTCAGAAATGGATCTGGGAGCTTCTAACCCAATAACTAGGGAGCAGACCCTGATTCTGATGCCATTGACCATGACGGGGCAGTGACAACTGTAGAGCAAAGAGGAGGCCCCATTCAATACCAGTAACACCTCCTATCAAGGGGATAATGGCTAGCAAACATGGAGGAAAGAGGCAGGAGGCATTCATACAAAAAACAGCCCTCACCTCAAAAAATACTAAACTCGTACAGGCGACCCAGGGATGCTCCCACATAAAGAGAGTCCTCTAAGGGAACTTCCCCGGTGGCCCACTGGATAAGAAACTGCCTGCTACTACAGGGGACACAGGTTCGATCACTGGTCTGTAAAGATCTCCCATGCTGTGGGACAGCTAAGCCCACACAACACAACTATTGAGCCTGTGCTCCGGAAAAAAGAGAAGCCACCTTGATGAGAAGTCCCTCACATCCACTAAAAAGATAAAAGTCCATGGGCTCCAGAAGAATGCACCCCAGCCACGGCCTGAGTCAGTTCCTGGCCCCAGCCACCACCTGGGCAGGCCCCAGACATTAGCAGGCTGCTGTCCACGCACGGAGGTAGGGTTGAAATCACAACGGAACTCCAAGGGCAGGAGGCGGGGGCTGCATCCTCTCCCCACCACTGTATGAGCCACTGTTTTACACTTTTGCCACCTGCTTTGTAAATTCAGTGCCTGAAGGACATAGAAATGTGCTTCCACAGGTGCCTCCACAGCCTGGATGTATCTGGCCTTAGCAACTGTGGGCTTTGTGGGCGTGGTGCACACAGGGGCTGGGCCAGGCTAGGGTTTAAACTGCCTCCACATCTCCCAGGAGGTCAGGGTGGTCCTGCAACCTGGCTTCAGTGGTTTTGTGCTGGTGGCCTTGTAAAAATAATGCCTGAGGGACATCAGGTCAGCATTCTGAGGGCTGAGGTGGGGCAGAGGCCAGGCTAAACACCTGTGTACTTTGTGAGGCTACACAGTGATGAAAGTGACCCAACAGAGTGCACGGGTGAACAGCTCGGCAGAGGATGACACTCAGGGGCTTCTTTCTCCGTGGAAGCATTCTAATACTATCTAGCACTCCAGCTCAGAAATACTACTCAGAAATGGATCTGGGAGCTTCTAACCCAATAACTAGGGAGCAGACCCTGATTCTGATGCCATTGACCATGACGGGGCAGTGACAACTGTAGAGCAAAGAGGAGGCCCCATTCAATACCAGTAACACCTCCTATCAAGGGGATAATGGCTAGCAAACATGGAGGAAAGAGGCAGGAGGCATTCATACAAAAAACAGCCCTCACCTCAAAAAATACTAAACTCGTACAGGCGACCCAGGGATGCTCCCACATAAAGAGAGTCCTCTAAGGGAACTTCCCCGGTGGCCCACTGGATAAGAAACTGCCTGCTACTACAGGGGACACAGGTTCGATCACTGGTCTGTAAAGATCTCCCATGCTGTGGGACAGCTAAGCCCACACAACACAACTATTGAGCCTGTGCTCCGGAAAAAAGAGAAGCCACCTTGATGAGAAGCCCTCACATCACTAAAGAGTAGCCACACGCAGCTTGCCACACCTAGAGAAAGCCTGCACGCAGCAATGAAGACTCAGTACAGCAAAAGAAAAAACAAAACCAATACATTAAAAAAAAAAATAGCCCTGTAAGACCACAGTAGTTATTTCTCCTAAACTAAGAAACTAAGAGAAATACAAGCAAAATGAAGCAGAGAAACCACTCCCAATTAAAAGAACAAGAAAATGACCCTGAGAAAACAATGAATACAGTCTTTTCAGTCTAACAGACACCAACTTCAAAAAAGAGGTAAGAGAGAAAAACACTAAGGAGATTAAGAAAGGCTATTGACAGAAATGCCAATGACTGTAAAAAGAGGACTGAAAATGATGAAGGAGGACCCAAGAAAAATTAGAAAATTCATTTGCAGAGACAAAAGCTGAACTAAAGACAATGAATAGCAGAATGAATAAGGCAGAAGAGGGAATAAGTGATCTGGAAGATCGAATAATAAAAGTCACCCAATTTGAAGAGTATACAGAAACCCAAATAAAAAAAATGAAAGCAACCTAGGAGACCTGTGGGATAATATAAAGCATGTCAGTAGGAATCCCAGAAGGAGAAAAGGGGATTGAAAATGTATTTGATATAATTCTGGCTAAAACATCCCAAATGTAGAGAAGAAAACAAACATCCAGGTATAAAAAGCACAGAGGGTTCCAAACAAACATAAACAAACCTACACCAAAAGGCGCAACTGAATTGGCAAAAGTTTAAACAGAGGATTTTAAGGGCGAAAATAAAATTAATTACAAAGGACTCCCATGAAGACAAGGGGATAATGGCTAGCAAACATGGAGGAAAGAGGCAGGAGGCATTCATACAAAAAACAGCCCTCACCTCAAAAAATACTAAACTCGTACAGGCGACCCAGGGATGCTCCCACATAAAGAGAGTCCTCTAAGGGAACTTCCCCGGTGGCCCACTGGATAAGAAACTGCCTGCTACTACAGGGGACACAGGTTCGATCACTGGTCTGTAAAGATCTCCCATGCTGTGGGACAGCTAAGCCCACACAACACAACTATTGAGCCTGTGCTCCGGAAAAAAGAGAAGCCACCTTGATGAGAAGCCCTCACATCACTAAAGAGTAGCCACACGCAGCTTGCCACACCTAGAGAAAGCCTGCACGCAGCAATGAAGACTCAGTACAGCAAAAGAAAAAACAAAACCAATACATTAAAAAAAAAAATAGCCCTGTAAGACCACAGTAGTTATTTCTCCTAAACTAAGAAACTAAGAGAAATACAAGCAAAATGAAGCAGAGAAACCACTCCCAATTAAAAGAACAAGAAAATGACCCTGAGAAAACAATGAATACAGTCTTTTCAGTCTAACAGACACCAACTTCAAAAAAGAGGTAAGAGAGAAAAACACTAAGGAGATTAAGAAAGGCTATTGACAGAAATGCCAATGACTGTAAAAAGAGGACTGAAAATGATGAAGGAGGACCCAAGAAAAATTAGAAAATTCATTTGCAGAGACAAAAGCTGAACTAAAGACAATGAATAGCAGAATGAATAAGGCAGAAGAGGGAATAAGTGATCTGGAAGATCGAATAATAAAAGTCACCCAATTTGAAGAGTATACAGAAACCCAAATAAAAAAAATGAAAGCAACCTAGGAGACCTGTGGGATAATATAAAGCATGTCAGTAGGAATCCCAGAAGGAGAAAAGGGGATTGAAAATGTATTTGATATAATTCTGGCTAAAACATCCCAAATGTAGAGAAGAAAACAAACATCCAGGTATAAAAAGCACAGAGGGTTCCAAACAAACATAAACAAACCTACACCAAAAGGCGCAACTGAATTGGCAAAAGTTTAAACAGAGGATTTTAAGGGCGAAAATAAAATTAATTACAAAGGACTCCCATGAAGTTATCAGCTGGTTGCTCTATAGGAAAGTTGCAGTTCAGAAAGGAGCTGCAAGATATTTGCAAAGTCCTGAGGGGAAAAATCTACAACCTAGAATACTCTACCCAGCAAGATTATGATTCAGGAGAGATGGAGATATATGTCTCAGACAAGCAAAAAGTAAAAGAATTCAGCAGCAAAAATCATATTCTAAAGGGAAATATTAACAGGTCTTCTCTAAATAGGAAAGAGGTAAGAATCTAAACAAAAGAGAAAATCACAGCTGGAAAGCAAATCACTTAAATAAGCCAGTAGACAGATTTTTAAAAATTCTGTGAAAGCATTAATAACCACAATGAACAATAAAAGGATGAACAGGATAAAGTCATAAAATGTGGTGAAAGAGAATTTTTTAAATGTGGATTTTTTCCCCTAGAATGTGTTTGAGTCTATATGTCTACCAGTCTAAAGAAGTAGATGTAGAAAGGGGTTAACGTACTTGAAAAACAGGCAACCACACACAGTAGATTGAAAAGCACACAGTAGATTGAAAAGGCAAAGACAAGAAAAGATGATAACATAAGCATAATACAAATGAAAATCAAACCACAAAAAGAAAAACTAAAAGGGACAAAGAAGAAATATCAATAGGTTGGCAAAGTTTAAATGGCAATACAATAAATATTGATCAATAATTACCTTAAATGTTGATGGACTAAATGCTCCAATCAAAAGACATAGAGTAGTAGACTGTATTTAAACAACAACCACCACCAAAAAACAGGATCCTGCAATATGCTGCTACAAGAGACCCACTTTAGGGCAAAAGATACACATAGATTGAGAGTGAGAGGATGGGAAAAAGATACATCATGTATACAGAAATGACAAGAAAGCAAGGATTGCAATATTCAGACAAAATAGACCTTAAAAAAGCAAAGAACAAAGCAGCATAAAGAAGGATACTATATAATGCCCAAAGGATCAATATAAGAAGAGACTTTTACACTCTTCAACATATATACACCTAATATAAGAGCACTGAAATACACAAATACTAACAGACATAAAGGGAGAAACTAATGGGAATACAGTAATAGTAGGAGACATTGACACCTCACTCATATCAGTGGACAAATCTTTGAGACAGAAAAATCAAAAAGGCGACAGAGATCCTAACTGATACAATACAGTTAGACAATTGATATTTTCAGGACATTACACCAAAAAAAAAAAAAAAGCAGAATACACATTTTTTTTTTTTAATTTTGGTGGGGGTTGGCGGTGGGAGGGGGCAGATGGGCCACTTCTATTGGTCTTCCATTTATCTTTTTTATTTTTTCATCCATCTTTGTTCTTTGGCCCGTGTGGGCTTCCCATTGCAGGGGCCTCTGTTGTCGCAGAGCACCGGCTCTGGGCACACGTGCTCCAGAGCTCCAGCTCAGTAGTTGGACATATAGGTCCAGCCACTCTGCAGCACATGGGATCTTCCCAGGCCAGGGATCAAACCGGCGCCCCTTGCACTGTAAGGCAGTGTCCTTACCCACTGGACCACCAGAGAAGCCCCAGAATACACATTATTTTCAACTGCACATGGAACATTTTTTAGAATTGACCACATACCAGGGGAACAAAACAAGACTCAACAAATTAATTATTTCAAACCTCTTTTCTGATCACAACAGTATTAAACAAGACATTAACCACAGAAAAACAAAAAAATCACATGGAGACTAAACAACATGCTACTAAAAAGCAAATAGGTCAACAATGAAGTTAAAAGAAGAAAATTTTAAAATATTTTGAGGCAAATGACTATGAAAACACAACCATATAAGATCTATAGGATGCAGCAAAAGGATCACAGAATGTGATCAAGTGGAATTTATCCCAAGGATGCAAGAATTTTTCAGTATCCACAAATCAATCAGTGTACGCCATATTGACCAAATGAAGAGTAAAACCATATGGTCGTCTCAATAGATGCAGAAAAAGACCTTTATCAAATTCAAAGCCCATTTATGATGGGAAAAAACCCTCTCCAGAGAGTGGGCATAACACACTTCAATATACTAAAGGTCACATATGGTAAACTCACAGCAAACATCAGTGAAAAACTGAAAGCATTTCTTTTAAAATCAGAAATCAGGACTCCCTTGGTGGTCCAATTGTTAAGACTCCATGCTTTCAATGCAAGGGGCACAGATATGATCTTTGTCAGTCAAGTTCCAAAGATCATGTGGTGAAGCCAAAAAATAAAGTCAAAAATGGGATAAAAGTGGAGCCTCCCTGGTAGCTCAGTGGTGAAGAGTTCACCTGCCAATGTAGGAGACACGGGTTCAATCCCTGATCCAGGAAGATCCCACATGCTGCAGAACAACTAAGCCTGTGAGCCGCAACTATTGAGCCTGGGCTCTAGAGCCTTGGAGTTGCAACTACTGCGCCCATGTGCTGCAACTACTGAAGCCGGTGAGCCCTAGAGCCCAAATTCAACAACAAGAGAAGCCACTACAGCAAGAAGCCTGCTCATCTCAGCTATAGAGTAACTCCCACTCCCTGCAACTAGAGAAGAGCCTGCAGCAGTGGTCAAAGTTCAGAATAGCCAAAATAAAATAAATAAATAAATTTTAACAAATGGAACAAAAGTGCTCACTCCTTCCATTTCTATTCAATTTGGTTTTAGGCGTTCTAGCCACAGCAATCAAAAAAGAAAACAAGGGCTTCCTGGTGGTCCAGTGGGTAAGGACACCACCTTGCAGTGAAAGAGGAGCCGGTTTGATCCCTGGCCCAGGAAGATTCCACGTGCTGCAGAGCTGCTGGACTGATGTGTCCAACTACCAAGTCAGAGCTCTGGGGTGCATGCGCCCAGAGCTGGTGCTCTGCAGTGACAGAGGCCACTGCGATGGGAGGCCCACATGGCCAAAGAACAAAGATGGATGAAAACAGATGAATGAAAGACCAATAGATGTGCTCCCCTCAAAAGAAAACAAAATAAAATGCATCCAAATTGAGATAGAAGTAAAATTGTCACTGAAGATGACATGATACTATACTCGGACAATCCTAAAGAGGCTACCAGAAAAACAACTGGAGCTCAATAAATTTGGTAAAATTGAAAGGTATAAAATACACAGAAATCTATTGCATTCCTATATGCTAACAATGAAAAAGAGAAATTAAGGAAACTCTGTCACCATTGCATTCAAAAGAATTAAATACCTAGGAGTAAGCCTACCTAAAGAGGCAAAAGACCTATACTCCAAAAACTATAAGTTACTAATGAAAAAAAAAATCAAAGATCACACAAATAAATGGAAAGATAAATCACGTGCTTGGATTAGAAGAATTAATATTGTCAAAATGACTATACTACCACTCAAGGCAATACACAGATTCAATATAATCCCCATCAAATTACCAATAGCAGTTTTCACAGACCTAGAACAAATAAATCTTGCTGCAGAACAACTAAGCCTGTGAGCCGCAACTATTGAGCCTGGGCTCTAGAGCCTTGGAGTTGCAACTACTGCGCCCATGTGCTGCAACTACTGAAGCCGGTGAGCCCTAGAGCCCAAATTCAACAACAAGAGAAGCCACTACAGCAAGAAGCCTGCTCATCTCAGCTATAGAGTAACTCCCACTCCCTGCAACTAGAGAAGAGCCTGCAGCAGTGGTCAAAGTTCAGAATAGCCAAAATAAAATAAATAAATAAATTTTAACAAATGGAACAAAAGTGCTCACTCCTTCCATTTCTATTCAATTTGGTTTTAGGCGTTCTAGCCACAGCAATCAAAAAAGAAAACAAGGGCTTCCTGGTGGTCCAGTGGGTAAGGACACCACCTTGCAGTGAAAGAGGAGCCGGTTTGATCCCTGGCCCAGGAAGATTCCACGTGCTGCAGAGCTGCTGGACTGATGTGTCCAACTACCAAGTCAGAGCTCTGGGGTGCATGCGCCCAGAGCTGGTGCTCTGCAGTGACAGAGGCCACTGCGATGGGAGGCCCACATGGCCAAAGAACAAAGATGGATGAAAACAGATGAATGAAAGACCAATAGATGTGCTCCCCTCAAAAGAAAACAAAATAAAATGCATCCAAATTGAGATAGAAGTAAAATTGTCACTGAAGATGACATGATACTATACTCGGACAATCCTAAAGAGGCTACCAGAAAAACAACTGGAGCTCAATAAATTTGGTAAAATTGAAAGGTATAAAATACACAGAAATCTATTGCATTCCTATATGCTAACAATGAAAAAGAGAAATTAAGGAAACTCTGTCACCATTGCATTCAAAAGAATTAAATACCTAGGAGTAAGCCTACCTAAAGAGGCAAAAGACCTATACTCCAAAAACTATAAGTTACTAATGAAAAAAAAAATCAAAGATCACACAAATAAATGGAAAGATAAATCACGTGCTTGGATTAGAAGAATTAATATTGTCAAAATGACTATACTACCACTCAAGGCAATACACAGATTCAATATAATCCCCATCAAATTACCAATAGCAGTTTTCACAGACCTAGAACAAAAAAATCTTAAATTCTAAAAAATTAAAAATTTTTCTGGCACAAAGACAGAAACTTAGATCAATGGATTTAGAAAACCCTGAGATAAACCGATGCACCTATACGAATTAATCTGTGACAAAAGAGGCAAAAATAAACAATGGAAAAAAGACAATCTCTTCAATAAGTCATGCTGGAAAACTTGACAGCTACACAAAAATAAATCAGAACATTTTCTGGGCTTCCCTGATGGCTCAGTGGTGAAGAGTCTGCCTGCCATGCAGGAGCCACAGGAAGATGTGGGTTTGATTCCTGGGCTGGGAAGGTTCCCTGGAGAAGGGTGTGGGGACCCACTCCAGTATTCTTTTTTTTTTTTTTTAAAGATTTATTTATTTATTTTGGTGGGGGGGAGGGGGCGGGGGCTGGCGGTCCACTTCTATTGGTCTTTCATTTATCCATTTTTCATCCATCTTTGTTCTTTGGCCCGCGTGGGCCTCCCATAGCAGTGGCCTCTGTTGTCGCAGAGCACCGGCTCTGGGCACATGCGCTCCAGAGCTCCGGCTCAGCAATTGGACGCATCGGTCCAGCCGCTCTGCAGCACGTGGGATCTTCCCAGGCCAGGGATCAAACCGGCGCCCCTTGCACTGCAAGGCGGTGTCCTTACCCACTGGACCACCAGGGAAGCCCCACTCCAGTATTCTTGCCTGAAGAATCCCATGGACAAAGGAGCCTGGTGGGGTACAGTCCATGGGGCTGCAAAGAGTCTGACATGAGTGAAGCAACTTAGCATGAAGCACACAGAACATTCTCTAACACCATAAACAAAAATAAAATCAAAATGGATTAAAGACCTACATGTAAAACTGAATACTATAAAACTCAGAGAAAAACCTAAACAGAACATTCTTTGACGCAAATCATAGCCATAGTTCTTCAAATCCACCTCCTAGAGTACATAAACACAAAAATGAACAGAACATAATTAAACTTAAAAACTGTTTCTGGCACAAAGACAGAAACTTAGATCAATGGATTTAGAAAACCCTGAGATAAACCGATGCACCTATACGAATTAATCTGTGACAAAAGAGGCAAAAATAAACAATGGAAAAAAGACAATCTCTTCAATAAGTCATGCTGGAAAACTTGACAGCTACACAAAAATAAATCAGAACATTTTCTGGGCTTCCCTGATGGCTCAGTGGTGAAGAGTCTGCCTGCCATGCAGGAGCCACAGGAAGATGTGGGTTTGATTCCTGGGCTGGGAAGGTTCCCTGGAGAAGGGTGTGGGGACCCACTCCAGTATTCTTTTTTTTTTTTTTTAAAGATTTATTTATTTATTTTGGTGGGGGTGAGGGGGGCGGGGGCGGGCGGGCCACTTCCACTGGTCTTTCATTTGTCTAATTTCATCCATCTTTGTTCTTTGGCCCGCGTGGGCCTCCCATAGCAGTGGCCTCTGTTGTCGCAGAGCACCGGCTCTGGGCACATGCGCTCCAGAGCTCCGGCTCAGCAATTGGACGCATCGGTCCAGCCGCTCTGCAGCACGTGGGATCTTCCCAGGCCAGGGATCAAACCGGCGCCCCTTGCACTGCAAGGCGGTGTCCTTACCCACTGGACCACCAGGGAAGCCCCACTCCAGTATTCTTGCCTGAAGAATCCCATGGACAAAGGAGCCTGGTGGGGTACAGTCCATGGGGCTGCAAAGAGTCTGACATGAGTGAAGCAACTTAGCATGAAGCACACAGAACATTCTCTAACACCATAAACAAAAATAAAATCAAAATGGATTAAAGACCTACATGTAAAACTGAATACTATAAAACTCAGAGAAAAACCTAAACAGAACATTCTTTGACGCAAATCATAGCCATAGTTCTTCAAATCCACCTCCTAGAGTACATAAACACAAAAATGAACAGAACATAATTAAACTTAAAAACTTTTTGCACAAAGGAAACCATTAAAAAAAGGAAAAGATAACTCACATAATGGGATAAAATATTTTTAAATCATGCCACAAACAAGGGATTAATTTCCAAAATACACGAATAGCTCATGCAGCTCGATATCAAAAGCACCAATATCAAAAGTCCAATAAAAAAAAAAGGACAGAAACTCTAAGCAGACATTTCTCCAGATAAGACACAGATGGCCCAACGCACATATGATGATGATCAAAGTTATTAAACATTAAAGAAATGCAAACCAAAACTACAATAAGGCGTCACCTCACATAAGCCAACAGGGCCATCATCAAAAAGTCTACAAACAATAAGCACTGAAAAGGTTGTGGAGAGAATGGAATCCCTTTGCACTTTTGGTGGGAATGTAAATTGATGTAGCCAGTAAGGAGAACAGTATGAAGTTTCCTTTAAAAACTAAAAATAGAGCTACCATGTGACCCAGCAGTCTCACTCCTAGGCACATACACAGGAAAAAATCATAATTCAAAATGATACACGCACCCCAATGTTCACTGCAGCACTGTTTATAATAACCATGACACAGAAGCATCCTAAATGGCCCACAACAGAGGAATGAATAAAGAACATGTGGTACATACACACGGTGGAATAGAACTAGGCCATAAAAAAAGAATGAAATAATGCCATTTCAGCCACATGGATATCTAGAGATTAGCATACTAAGTAGATCCAAAAGAGAAAGACAAATATCATGTGACATCACTTATATGTGGAATCTTAAAAATGACACAAATAAACTTATATACAAAACAGGAACAGATTCATGAACTTTTGGTTACCAAAGGAGAAAGCTGGAGGAAAGGGATTAACATATACACACTACTATATATAAAAAAATAATCCACAAGGATCAACTTTATAGCACAGGGATCTCTACCCCATACTCTGCAATAACCTATATGGGACAAGAATCTGAAAAGGGGTACATGTATATGTATAACTGAATCACTCTGCTGTATACTTGAAGTTAGCACAACATTATAAATCAACTATACTCCAAATATAAAATAAAAATTTAAAGCTAACAGCAATTACTCACAAGGCAGAAAAACAAACCCCACAATCTTTTTTTTGGAAGGGGCGGCACTTCTATTGGTCTTTCATTTATCTATTTTCATCCATCTTTGTTCTTTGGCCCATGTGGGCCTCCCATCGCAGTGGCCTCTCTCGCTGCACAGCACAGGCTCTGGGCACATGCGCTCCAGAGCTCCGGCTTGGTAGTTGGACACATCGGTCCAGCCGCTCTGCGGCACGTAGGATCTTCCCAGGCCAGGGAACAAACCAGCGCCCCTTGCACTGCAAGGCAGTGTCCTTACCCACTGAACCACCAGGGAAGCCAAAAAAACCCCACAATCTTACAAAGAGTGGAGCCTAGATTGCTGCAGTGACGAACAAAATTTCTATAAACAGATGAAAAGTTGCAACAGATCTAATTTATACATCTCCACCTTCTTTTCCAAAGCCACATATTTTAACTCTTAAAAAAAGTCACTATATATTTTTTATTGATGTAGATCATTTATTCCAAACCCTTCAGATTGTCTCTCAGAAGGCACCAAGATTGGGGCATTTGGGAAATATAATTAAAACTAGTAAACATGAGTTAATTGCCCCACATGTTTTGCTACACAATGAGTTTATAAATTGCATTAGGTTATTCCTCATATTTTTCTTTTCTAAATTATATGAGGTCCTTTTCCACATGTTTAATACATATGTGTACTTGACAGGCACTTCCTAGGTGGCTCACCAGTAAAGAATCTGCCTGCAATGTACGGGACACAGTTTCGACCCCTGGGTCAGGAAAATCCCCTAGAGGAGGGCGTGGCAACCCTCCATGAAGAATCCCCATGGACAGAGGAGCCTGGTGGACTACAGTCCATGGGGTCGAAAAGAGTTGGACACAGCTGAGCACCCATATCGGACAGAGTCTATGAAGTATGCTTTTTGCTAGTAGCAAAGGAGTTTGGAATGAGTTCGTGGAATCCTCTTAGGGTGTACTCACCTGTGAATGAGAAAAGGGTTTCTTTTAAGATGTTGGCTGCACAGAAAGAATGAGAGGAAGAGAGAGAAGCAGAGAAACAGACCTATAACCTTTCATTTTACAGATGACAGAATGAAGATAAGGATTTTCATTTGTTCTCTAGGCTCACTGATGTTATGATTACCCTTTCTGTTAGCTGTGTATTGAAGAGTTCTCATACTAATATTTTTTGTATGAGTATGAAAGCAAACAGATATGACCTTCATGAAATAGGCTAATGTTGACTATTTTCATTTTAAACATATTTATATTGAGGAAAATGCATCCTCTAGATGTGAATAGAAGACTTAAAATGAGAAGGTCAGAACCACAATCTCTTGGGTCAACATCAGTGCATAAAATGCACCACAAGAAACTAGGATTCTTATGATTCAAGATGCTGGTGTGTGTGGGGGGTGTGCTCAATCATGCCTGAGTGTTTGCAACCCCATGGACTGTAGTCACCAGGTTCCTCTGTCCATGGAATTTTCCAGGCGAGAATACTGGAGTGAGTCTCCATTTCCTCCTCTAGGGGATCTTTCTGACCCAGGAGCCAAACCCATGTCTCTTGCATCTCCTGCATTAGCAGGTGGATTCTTTACAAACTGCACCACCTGGGAAGCCCTGCCAAGAGGCTGGGGAGGAGGTCAAAGAGTAAATACTAAATATACTTTCAAAATGAGGAACATGCAGAGATTACTTCAGTTTTTTAAAGAATTGTCCTTCAGTTTTTAAAGAATTGTCCATTAGGGGAAATCTTTTTCCCATTTCTACTAGAAAAAAATTGGAGTTCAAGAAAAGCTTAAATTATAAAAAGATGTAGGATTGATCTAAATTAATAGCATTTTAAAAATACACAACTTTATACCAAATATTGTACATCATACAAATGTATATATTCATTCCTTATTTTTCTGTTTTATTATTTGACATTAATATATGTTATTTTCATAATAAACACTTTAATAGTTATATAAGGGGCAAGGTTGTTTTAAAAGGAGTTCATTTATGATTTGACACTGAATGTCAAAGGAAATTCAATAAGTGATACACTGATGCAGAGAGGTTTATTAATATATTTTCATCATTGAACAAGTCTGTGTTTACATGCTAGAAACCATAACAAGGAAAGGAACCAACAAAACAACATCATCATCATTCAGGCCATCATAGCTCCCATTTCAAACTTTCAGCCATGAACCAGGTACAGCAATGTAAAACCTATCAGTTACTAAAGAAGTTGGATTCAAATTGGGTTTCTGACAGATGGGCCGTATCAGTCACCTGTCTGGAGGATTGAATCCTTTTTAGTAATATGTATGGAAAACGCACTTCAATGCAATTTGTAGCTTTTGGTGATTTTAGGAACCAAGCGGAACTTTTCCTGCTTCCTGGAAATGTCCCACTCTTAGGCAAGGACAATTTTTTTTTTTCAGTTCCTTTCCTCCATTTGACATTAGTAAAACTTTACATATCACCACTGTTTTAGTTGTAAGGGAGAAACAACTAAGGGAGAAAAGAGACCAGAAATCCAAAGGACAAACAGAAAATCCTAAATAAAACCTCAAGTTTACTCCATATAGCAACCACACAGGAGACCATAAACAACATAATTAACATATCAAGTGTAACAGCACGTGGTACACAGGGTCCCAAGATAACCCTGCCTAAACCCCTTTTGGAGATCCTCTCACTCACGGGTTCACAGCTGTACATCAGATCACTTATCCAAAAAAATCGTGCCTCAGCGGTCTTGAGGGATAGCTGAAAACGCTCCATTTTTAAAGACAGAAATTCAAGACAAACAAATCACCAACTTCACACATAAATGCTAGTATCCCAAGAGATAAATGAACTGGTTCACAAACCGGGTAAAAACCTAAAAACTATTTCCTCTCTCCAACAGAGTACCCCACTCAAGTACAAAACAAATTGGCTTATTCCAGAGAAAAAACCCCAGAGAAAAAATCAGGTTCCCAGCTGTACACACTGGAGTGACTTACCCTACCGAACAGAGCTCGTCAGCAATCAAATGTTGATTCCTTGCTCCACGTGCGAGGCGCTCACCTAGCCACTGCTACTTTGGAGAATTCTGAAGTGAAGATCCTCAGACAAGTGGTCCCTGTGGCTTCTAGGGCCATACCTGAAAATTTCCGAACCCCAACTGGCCACTAACCTCTGCTTGGCAAGTGGCTGGAGAGAGCAACTTGGCAATGCAGCCCATTCCATAGTCTCTAATAGACTATCCTTCCTAACACCTAGCCTAAATCTCCCTTCTGGAATTTTACAACTTTCTGGGTTTCAGTGTTACCAAGTCCAAGCTCCTACTGCCTCCCATAAGACAGACCAAGTTGTTGGGACAAGATACAGCGACTTCATTCAGAAAGCCGGCAGACACAGGATGGCGAACCCATTCCCTCAAGGAACCATCGTACCTGAGTTAGAACTTCGGCTTCTTTTATTGGAGCTAGTGGTAAAAAAAAAAAAAAAAAAAAGACTGCTAAGATGGAGATCCTTGGGTTGGGCAGATCTCCTGGAGGAGGGCACAGAAACCA
This sequence comes from Tragulus kanchil, assembly GCA_022376925.1. Taxonomy (NCBI): domain Eukaryota; kingdom Metazoa; phylum Chordata; class Mammalia; order Artiodactyla; family Tragulidae; genus Tragulus; species Tragulus kanchil. The sequence goes on from JAIOJX010000002.1 coordinate 61,083,809, forward strand.
CTCTAGTATTCTTACCTGGAGAATTCCTTTGGATAGGGGAGCCTGGCAGGCTACAGTCCGTGGCGTAGGAGAGTAGGTCAGGACTGAAAAGACTTAGTACGCACACTAAAAGGGGAGGGACTAAAGACACACACTTCCTGGTTACCATTAGCCTCCAGAGGGAATGTTAATTTCTTCCTCCCCGCAGTCATTTACAGGTGCTCCTGGTCAGGATGTTTCTTGAGAGCTAAACAAAGCTTTTTAGCTTAATGATCATTACCTGGGAGGCTGGGTTCCCAGAGATGGGCCATTATGTATAATTTAAGTTTACAGGGAACATTCCTTAACTTGTAATAGAATACAAAGTTTCTTCCCTATTACATCAGCATTACGTTTTTGAATGATATAATAATTACTATTAATATCCAGCAGTAACATGATTCTTTGTGGCCCCATGGACTGTAGCCCACCAGGCTCCTCTGTCCATGGAGTTTCTCAGGCAAGTATATTGGAGTGGGTTAGCCATTGTCCTTCTCCAGGGGATCTTCCTGCCCTAGGGATCAAACCTGGGTATCCCACATTGCAGGCAGACTCTTTACTGTCCGAGCCACAAGGTACCTTCTTTTTTAAAACTTTAGAGAGTAAATGGTATTACTATCTTTTTTATTGAGTTATGAGTGGTCCCTGTGGCTTCTAGGGCCATACCTGAAAATTTCCGAACCCCAACTGGCCACTAACCTCTGCTTGGCAAGTGGCTGGAGAGAGCAACTTGGCAATGCAGCCCATTCCATAGTCTCTAATAGACTATCCTTCCTAACACCTAGCCTAAATCTCCCTTCTGGAATTTTACAACTTTCTGGGTTTCAGTGTTACCAAGTCCAAGCTCCTACTGCCTCCCATAAGACAGACCAAGTTGTTGGGACAAGATACAGCGACTTCATTCAGAAAGCCGGCAGACACAGGATGGCGAACCCATTCCCTCAAGGAACCATCGTACCTGAGTTAGAACTTCGGCTTCTTTTATTGGAGCTAGTGGTAAAAAAAAAAAAAAAAAAAAAGACTGCTAAGATGGAGATCCTTGGGTTGGGCAGATCTCCTGGAGGAGGGCACAGAAACCACTCTAGTATTCTTACCTGGAGAATTCCTTTGGATAGGGGAGCCTGGCAGGCTACAGTCCGTGGCGTGGAGAGTAGGTCAGGACTGAAAAGACTTAGTACGCACACTAAAAGGGGAGGGACTAAAGACACACACTTCCTGGTTACCATTAGCCTCCAGAGGGAATGTTAATTTCTTCCTCCCCGCAGTCATTTACAGGTGCTCCTGGTCAGGATGTTTCTTGAGAGCTAAACAAAGCTTTTTAGCTTAATGATCATTACCTGGGAGGCTGGGTTCCCAGAGATGGGCCATTATGTATAATTTAAGTTTACAGGGAACATTCCTTAACTTGTAATAGAATACAAAGTTTCTTCCCTATTACATCAGCATTACGTTTTTGAATGATATAATAATTACTATTAATATCCAGCAGTAACATGATTCTTTGTGGCCCCATGGACTGTAGCCCACCAGGCTCCTCTGTCCATGGAGTTTCTCAGGCAAGTATATTGGAGTGGGTTAGCCATTGTCCTTCTCCAGGGGATCTTCCTGCCCTAGGGATCAAACCTGGGTATCCCACATTGCAGGCAGACTCTTTACTGTCCGAGCCACAAGGTACCTTCGATATATGTAGTCTAACTAATCTTTAGAGAGTAAATGGTATTACTATCTTTATTTTATAGATAAGAAAACTGTAGTTCAGAGAGTTTCAATAATGTGAGCAAATTTTCCCATCTGATAAGTGGTATATCCAGGTGCAAATCTCGGGGGTCCTCTGACAACAAGCTAAGTTGTTCAGTCAGTTAAGAAACCACATCACCTTACCATCATCTAGCATACATCTTCTCTCCTTATCCTCAAATAATCCACAGAGTCATTCTCAAATGACTCGTTGAAATACAGATTCACTACCTTTATTATATGTTCCTCCTACTGTAAGATGCTAAGCAAGTGCAGGGGTTTGGAGTAAGATAGGGAAGGAGGAAGGAATTGCTGGCATAATACCTACTTCTCTGAGCTTTTATTTGAGTTTGACTAGAACATGGATATGGTCCTCACTAATGACAATTCTTTTCCTTATCATAGGCACTGGCTCCTATTCTTCAGTTCTGTGGTTCCCAGTTAAAGACTCTTCTCCCAGGTGCAGACAAGAGAAACAAAAGCGAATTCAAAAATTAGTACTTTTCCACCGTCACCTCTGAGCATTGGGTCTGCCTCTTTAACAACTCTTATCTCCAAAGCCCTGATAGAACCATTTGAATTACCATCAGCACTTTTTCAGCCTCACTGTAATCCGGCCTCTGCCACTCCTCCCATAGATGGCCCCTGCCTCTTCCTTTCTCATCAGAGCTCATCAGGGCCTCTCTGTAATTAGACTTTTCATTTATACATTTGGTTTATGTATTTCTGTTTTGTCTGCCTTTCTCTTCTTGTTGGAATATTGGGATGATTTGCTTTCCCTTGTTTTTTGCATATTTTTTTATTATTATTAATTAACTTATTTATTTTGGCGGGAGCGAGGTGGACGGGTCACTTCCACTGGACTTTCATTTGTCTAGTTTCATCCATCTTTGTTTTTTGGCCCGTGTGGGCCTCCCATCACGGTGGCATCTGTTGTCGCAGAGCACCAGCTCTGGGCGCATGCGCTCCAGAGTTCCGGCTCGGTAATTGGACACATCGGTCCAGCCGCTCTGCAGCACGTGGGATCTTCCCAGGCCAGGGATGGAACCGGCGCCCCTTGCACTGCAAGGCAGTGTCCTTACCCACTGGACCACCAGGGAAGCCCAGCTTTTTGCATATTTTTTTGATCATTACCATTCCCACCAGGGAATCATTCCTATATCCTCTGAATTTTTCAACATGTCAGTTAAAGGCTCTAGGACACATGTCTGATAATGACCAGTATCTTCTTTTCTCACAGTGACAACTATAAAACGAAACAGTGTCTTACTCCCAAGAGTGTAAATGACTAACTTCCACTGAACAAACCAGTTTCAGGTTTTTTTCTTTGTTTCTGTTTTAGAATTGCATTCGATTGGCTGGTTCCTACCTCTGCCACTTACTCAGTGTTCAGCCTTGACAATGTCATTTATATCCTGAGTCGCAGTACCCACCACTGCAAAATAGAAACAGTAAAATTATCCAATATTTTGGGTTGTCCTAAGGATTAAAGGAGAGTATGTATGTAGAATGCATAGCACCAGGAACGTATAAAATAAAGGTTCGCAAATTTCAACTATTATGAGCGTAAGCAATTAAACAGAATGTCTTGAAAACAGTTTCATTCTTTGCTGGGCTGTCTCATTGCAGTTACAAGTGCTCCTAAGGAACCAATAGATCCCTCTGAAAATTCAAGGCACTAACTGCTGGATTTGGCGGTGGCTCTGCTGAGCGAATAGCAGACCTTGTCTAGTCTCCCCTGGACATGAAGGTACCCCCAATGGATTCAGCAGCCCACTGTCACAGCTGAGTGCAAGGAAGACACAAGTGAGAATTCTCAAGCAGGAGAGTAGCTCAGGGCCTTTTCAGGAGGGAGCAGCTGGGCAGGCAGAGCTGGGCAGTCATCCAAAAGCTAGGACTTTAAAAATACCCTGGGAGAGTTCGCTCCATATGGGCTGGCTCTGTGTGTCCTGGAGCATCGGCGATGGGAGGGGAAGCCCCAGCTCCTGAAAGCGAAGGCAGGGTGCCCTCAGGATCTTTGTAGGTATATCTTCACATTCCTGCTCATGCACAGCTTCTCTGGATGTTTCTTAAGCGAGAAGTAGGTCAGGCTCTTTTCTAGTCTCGCCGCCGGAGTCTTGGCTCACGTTGGTCTTAGGTCTGGCTGGTCGCGTTGGTGGGCTACCAGGGACAACAGACTTCTTGGGTGCCCACTCAAAGGCATCAGGACCCCTGTAGACTCCAGTGGGGCACTGATGATATATGCTGGGTCCCCAAACTCTGAGGCACTAATGACTCAGGCCCTACCAGGGAGAGATGAACACGAGGGTAGCAAGAAACTGTTAGGCAGTAAGAAGCATTTCTGAGTAAATTCCAAGCTCTTGCTGGAGAAATACTGAAAAATGTGGGGAAAGGTACATGTTGTCTACTTTGTTCTTGATGCACTGTAGCCAAGAACTTTGTGTCCTAACAGCCAGCAAGCTTATGTAAGTTGCTTGTGACATAGTAAACAAAACTAACCACACAAAAATCAAAGCAGTCCCCCCATTTCCCAATTATTTGGGTGTATGGAGGCAGATGAAGAACTGGCTGGTCCTGAGGGTTGTTTTTGTTTTGTTTTGTTTTGCCTCTAAGTCATCATTTATTTTCATCCATCTTTTATTCTTTGGCCTGTGTGGGCCTCCCATTGCAGTGGCCCTTCTTGCTGCAGAGTACCGGCTCTGGATGCATGCACTCCAGAGTGCCAGCTCATAATTGGACACACCGGCCCAGCTGCTCCGTGGCAGGTGGGATCTTCTCGGGCCAGGGATCGGTGCCTCTTGCACTGCAAGGCAGACTCTTTACCCACTGGACCACCAGGGAAGCCCTGTTTTGAGTTTTGACAGGCGCCAAGCTCTCAAAGTGGACCCTCCAGTCAACCTAAGACAGTTAGAGAAATCATCCCAAACTTACAAAACCAAAGATGGAGTTCTTCAGGAGGAGCACAAGGCACAACAAGGTGAGGTAATACAGGCATTCGCTACTCAATACCACTTCACCTTTAAGAAATTACCACTGTTTTCCTCAACTGAAACGCATCTGAAGAGGATTTTTGCTTTTATGAATAAAAGGTGAAAGCAAAAATCTTGTTCAGAGTTTGTTTTGCAGTGAGCCTTTACAGAGCCAGCAGGCACCCAAGCCTCAAGAGTGGCCTGCCATGCTCCTTCCCCTGGAGCTGCCCTCAGCATCTGGCTGCCATTAGCTTTGAACTGTGTCTGAACTTTGAACTGAGCCCCTTGTTTTACCTCCATTTATTTTGCATATTCCTTGGCAAGACATGTCCTGGGGTAATTGCTTCTTTGCTTTAAGTCATTTTCCAGCTTATGAAGGTTTCATAAGAATGCTCTACTTTACAATGGTGATGAAAACCTCTATCTTGAAAGCTTTTCCAGAAGTCCTCCTCAAGACTTCCCAGCTTGGGGGGAAGTATTCAATATTTACCCTTTAAGTATTACGTTACCCATAGGCTTGTTGCACATTTCTTGTTGCTGTTCAGTCACTCAGTCATGTCCGACTCTTTGTAGCCCCATGGACTACAGCATGCCATGGTTCCCTGTCCTTCAATCTCTCCTACAGTTTGCTCAAACTCATGTCCATTGAGTCAGTGATACCATTCAACCATCTCATCCTGTTACCCCCTTCTCCTTCTGCCTTCAATCTTTCAAAGCATTGGGGTCTTTTCCAATGAGTCGGCTCTTCACATCAGATGGCCAAAGCTTCAGCATTAGTCCTTCCAATGAATATTCAAGGTTGACTTCCTTTAGGACTGACTGGTTTGATCTGCTCTTTATCATAGTGAGGGTGCTCCCTTCTATTTTTAATTTGCTGAGAGCTTTTGTCATGAACAGATATTAAATTTTGTCAAATGCCTTTAACCTTCAGTTAAGATGTTTCTATTTTTTTTTTCTCAACACTCTGTTAATATGATTAATTACACTGGTAGAAACATAGAATAGAGCTCAAGCGTTCAAACACTATGAAGCCTCAGCAAGCTGTACTGGTGGGAGACTGGAGATTGTAAAAACTTTTCAGTTCTTGGTTTCCCAGAGGTAAAACTCTCCACAGATTGTCAGAGTCCATGTCAGTTGCTAGATAAGACATACAGAGGAAGAACCAGTTCGTTTTCTTTAGGAAAGTTGTCTAAAGACATGGGCTTTTCTGTTTACTATGTCTTTCTGTAATACAGAGCTACTTCACCTTTAAGAAATTACCACTTTTTCCGAACCCATCTGAAGAGGATTTTGCTTTTATGAATAAAGGTGAAAGCAAAATCTTGTTCAGAGTTTGTTTTGCAGTGAGCCTTTACAGAGCCAGCAGGCACCCAAGCCTCAAGAGTGGCCTGCCATGCTCCTTCCCCTGGAGCTGCCCTCAGCATCTGGCTGCCATTAGCTTTGAACTGTGTCTGAACTTTGAACTGAGCCCCTTGTTTTACCTCCATTTATTTTGCATATTCCTTGGCAAGACATGTCCTGGGGTAATTGCTTCTTTGCTTTAAGTCATTTTCCAGCTTATGAAGGTTTCATAAGAATGCTCTACTTTACAATGGTGATGAAAACCTCTATCTTGAAAGCTTTTCCAGAAGTCCTCCTCAAGACTTCCCAGCTTGGGGGGAAGTATTCAATATTTACCCTTTAAGTATTACGTTACCCATAGGCTTGTTGCACATTTCTTGTTGCTGTTCAGTCACTCAGTCATGTCCGACTCTTTGTAGCCCCATGGACTACAGCATGCCATGGTTCCCTGTCCTTCAATCTCTCCTACAGTTTGCTCAAACTCATGTCCATTGAGTCAGTGATACCATTCAACCATCTCATCCTGTTACCCCCTTCTCCTTCTGCCTTCAATCTTTCAAAGCATTGGGGTCTTTTCCAATGAGTCGGCTCTTCACATCAGATGGCCAAAGCTTCAGCATTAGTCCTTCCAATGAATATTCAAGGTTGACTTCCTTTAGGACTGACTGGTTTGATCTGCTCTTTATCATAGTGAGGGTGCTCCCTTCTATTTTTAATTTGCTGAGAGCTTTTGTCATGAACAGATATTAAATTTTGTCAAATGCCTTTAACCTTCAGTTAAGATGTTTCTATTTTTTTTTTCTCAACACTCTGTTAATATGATTAATTACACTGGTAGAAACATAGAATAGAGCTCAAGCGTTCAAACACTATGAAGCCTCAGCAAGCTGTACTGGTGGGAGACTGGAGATTGTAAAAACTTTTCAGTTCTTGGTTTCCCAGAGGTAAAACTCTCCACAGATTGTCAGAGTCCATGTCAGTTGCTAGATAAGACATACAGAGGAAGAACCAGTTCGTTTTCTTTAGGAAAGTTGTCTAAAGACATGGGCTTTTCTGTTTACTATGTCTTTCTGTTTCAGTTTACTCATCTGTAAACAGATGCACAGAACGTCCACTTCAAAGGACTTTGGGGGTTTAAATGACAGAAGAAATGACCACATCCAATACAACTGTGTATGTAATAAGTGTTCAACCAAAGTTATTTCCTGTAATAATTAGAGATTGCATTCAGCCATAGGTAACAGAGTCTCTAGTAAAAGCTGTCTTAAAGTATAAAGGCTTGTTTTTATTTCAAGACTACTTCCTGGTGACAAGATGGCAGCTGCAGCTCCTGCCATCATGACTACATCGTTGGAATTCTATGTTTTATCTTTTCTTTCTTGTAGAACTTTAAGGTGTCATTCCATTGTCTTCTGGCCACTGTTATTTGTGACAAGAAGTCAGCTATTATTTGTACTCTTCTAAATTATTTTTAAATTTGACTGTTTTAAAGACTTCTTTCTTCATTTTTGGCTTTTAGCAGTTTTATTACTCTCTAGATGTGCTTCTTTTTGTGTTTAAATTACTATTAAGTTATTGGGTCTTGTCAGGCTTGTTTCATTCTATCGTAGGGCAGGTCTGTTTCAGTTCTGAGCATGGCCCTCCTCCTTAAGTCATGGTTTTTCTGGAGTAACAACTGAATATGCAAATTACTCTCCATTCTGGCTGGTCTAAAATTCCTACATCTTCCAGCATCATCTTTCAGTTCATCTCCTCAAAATATTTGATCACTAAATTCTAGCCTTTTTATACATAATCTGGTTCTCAGCCAATGAATTGAGGTGAATTGAGCATTCCAACTTCTAAGGTCACCTCTCTGTGGCTCCCTTCTCTCAGATACTCTGTCCAAAAATTCCAGCTGCTTCAGCAGCCCAGAGTTCTTCTCCTTAACTCCTTCGCTCAGCAGGATGACAACTCTGCTTGGTTTGCATGTCCTTATGCTGAGCTAGTACAGTGTCCCCAGATAGGAAGCCAGAATGCCTATGGGCTCACTTTCCGAGTTTTCTCCCCTGAAGCTCACAGTTCTACACTGAGTGTTGTCTCATACTGGAAAGAGTTGCTTTATATGTATTGTTCGGTTCTATAGTTGATTTTGGAAGGAAGTCCAGCACTTAATGTTTTGGGTTTTTTTTCAGGTTAAGCAGCACTTAATGTTTATGGCTAGAAGCAGAAATCTACTGCTTAAATGTTATTTATTTATTTTAACGGTAGTACTACTGAACCTGTCATACTCGTTCTCTCAAAAGAAAAACTTTGAAAGAATTAGCCCCACAACCCAAAATTGTGGAGCATAAGAATGTGATTAAACAGAGAAAGTTAATAGTAGGATTTAAAAAGCAAACATGTGAAACTATAAATCACATCACAATCATGGTGTAGTATAGCAACTCTGTCAGGACGCTTTGACCAAACGTGAACTCAGAATCATCTGTCAGCTACAGACCGTGCGAGGCTTCCCTTTGTTTTAGATTGCCTCTTTGTAGATATCCAAGGGATCTCCTGCTCACTTCACCTGATTCCTCACGTTAATCCCTCCCCTCAATTTAAGCTGCTTTGAATGAGTCTCGGTTTAATCTAAGACAAGCTAAACCTGTAACATAAGGTATAAAACTGTGACATCAATATTTTCATCAAAAATATTCATACCATTACTTTTATTAAACACACACATACACACACACAAGCTGTGTCAGTGCAGCAATAGGCCTGCTATCTTAAGAACAGATGAACAACCTAAAACCCAGAGACATCTTTTACCCCGCTAGTAGTGGAATTCAGTCAGTTCTCTTGACTTGAGATCTTCACAGATGGTATAGAACAGTGGACCTCAATCTTGAGTGCCCATCTAACAGAAGACCTTGGTAACATACCAATGTCTAGGCCCCATTGCCACAGTTCCTGACTTGGTAGGTCTGAGAAAGGGCTCAAGGATCTGCATTACCAACGAGGAGCCAGGAGCTGCTAAAGCCACTGGTTTGGGGATGGCACTTTTAAGAGTCACTGATGTGAAGCATTCTCAGAGCAAGTTCATGTTTATATGTTTGTCTGTATTTGTTTCTCACCTTTAGAGAGTTACCAGTTCCATGGACAGTCATTACTATATAAGATATGTCACCCATATTCCCAGAGTTAGATGGGTATGGTGAAATACTGATATCCAAGAGTAAGGAGAAGGGTATAAAGAGCCATTTCAGTAATAAGGATTTTTTTTCCCTATAAACAGGTGACAGCAGAGAGATTTGAAGGTTTCCAGTTACTTCTCCAATACTCACTGTGCAGTAAATAAACAGCCTAAGTATACAGTTGGGATATGACAGTGTTTCTTTAATAAACCACACTGGGAAAATCTAATGATGGTGAGTTACAGATGTTCCTAATATTTAGGTGGTCATTACCACCAGCAGTACATCTCTAATTTACATCAAATGAAACTTCATAGCCCAGTGATGATCCATTTTGTATTAGATGCAAAACCAAAAGACAATAATAATGCTAATTATTGTCTAGACTTGACATAGCTCTCTGTTTTGTCAAATTGTGAAATTCCCCCATGCATTCACTTCACTTAGTCACACAACTTTTCTGTGAATTGAGGTCATGTCCTGGTACTTCTCTCAATTAATGTTTATGGAAAAACAACAAACGTTAGGAACTGTGCTCTGTAGGAAAGCCGAAGGTGTTCAGGATATAGTGAGTTCAAAGAGGAAAGGTTACAGTAGGAGAGATGAGACCTCTGCAGAAATTACTGTGACAGTAGGAAGTCAAGTAGAGTGAGTGGCTGAGGGCTTGGAAGAGAGTCGAGTCAATGTTGGCTGGAGTGATCAGCGAAGGTTCTATGAAGAAGTGGCATCTCAGCAGGATTTTGGAGGTGGAGTCAGGTTTCGACAGGCATATGGAAAGAAAAACAAGCACTGTTTTATCAGTCAGGCTAGGCCAGGTTATGTTGCCATAAGAGGCAGCACTAAAAATCCCAGGGACTTCAGTACCTATTTACAACTCATACTCCATGGCCACTGCAATTCAGCAGGGATGGCACTTTTAAGAGTCACTGATGTGAAGCATTCTCAGAGCAAGTTCATGTTTATATGTTTGTCTGTATTTGTTTCTCACCTTTAGAGAGTTACCAGTTCCATGGACAGTCATTACTATATAAGATATGTCACCCATATTCCCAGAGTTAGATGGGTATGGTGAAATACTGATATCCAAGAGTAAGGAGAAGGGTATAAAGAGCCATTTCAGTAATAAGGATTTTTTTTCCCTATAAACAGGTGACAGCAGAGAGATTTGAAGGTTTCCAGTTACTTCTCCAATACTCACTGTGCAGTAAATAAACAGCCTAAGTATACAGTTGGGATATGACAGTGTTTCTTTAATAAACCACACTGGGAAAATCTAATGATGGTGAGTTACAGATGTTCCTAATATTTAGGTGGTCATTACCACCAGCAGTACATCTCTAATTTACATCAAATGAAACTTCATAGCCCAGTGATGATCCATTTTGTATTAGATGCAAAACCAAAAGACAATAATAATGCTAATTATTGTCTAGACTTGACATAGCTCTCTGTTTTGTCAAATTGTGAAATTCCCCCATGCATTCACTTCACTTAGTCACACAACTTTTCTGTGAATTGAGGTCATGTCCTGGTACTTCTCTCAATTAATGTTTATGGAAAAACAACAAACGTTAGGAACTGTGCTCTGTAGGAAAGCCGAAGGTGTTCAGGATATAGTGAGTTCAAAGAGGAAAGGTTACAGTAGGAGAGATGAGACCTCTGCAGAAATTACTGTGACAGTAGGAAGTCAAGTAGAGTGAGTGGCTGAGGGCTTGGAAGAGAGTCGAGTCAATGTTGGCTGGAGTGATCAGCGAAGGTTCTATGAAGAAGTGGCATCTCAGCAGGATTTTGGAGGTGGAGTCAGGTTTCGACAGGCATATGGAAAGAAAAACAAGCACTGTTTTATCAGTCAGGCTAGGCCAGGTTATGTTGCCATAAGAGGCAGCACTAAAAATCCCAGGGACTTCAGTACCTATTTACAACTCATACTCCATGGCCACTGCAATTCAGCAGGGAGGCTCTGTTCATCGTAATTACTCCGAGATGTAGTTTTATGGTGGCTCCATTTTAGTATATTCACAGTGATCATGGAGACTTGGCAAGGGGAACATGGACAATTAGGGGCAAGTTCATAAAACTGCTGCCTGGAAGTGACACATGCCTTTTTTCCCCTCACATTGCATTGGCAAAAGTGAGTCTCATGACCATCCGTGAGCTCAGGAGAATGCAGAAAAACAATCATAAATGCCTAGGGCAAAATAATTGCCCTCTATGAGTGGCTGTTATGACTCCAATAAGTGTCACCCAAGACTGGAACCCATGATGAAGACAGAGAGTAGATACCAGCTATGATGTAAAGAGGAGAGAGAGTGGGAACCAAAGCTGTAAGGACAGAAGCTAAAGGAGCACACAGGAAGATCAGATACATAGGAGACAAAACAAAAACACAAAGAACCGCAAATGGCTCAGTTTACTAGGCTCATATTCAGTTGCTTCAGTCGTGTCCAAGTTTGCAACCCAACGGACTGCCGACCACCAGGCTCCTCTGTCTATGGGGTTCTCCAGGCAAGAATGTTGGAGTGGGTTTCCATGCCCTCCTCCAAGGGATCTTCTTGACCAGGGGATCAAACCTGAGTCTGCCTGCATCTCCTGCATTACAGGTGTATTCTTTGACCACTGAGTCACCTGGGAAGCCCTTGCAAGAAGGGTCCTCACTGCCAAATCTGGAGATAAGTCAAAAAACAAAAAAGAAAACTGAGGCCAAGGGAAGGCGCCAAGTCTGACCATGAAGAAGACAGTTGACCTTCAAGAAATCTGTTTTATGAAGGCAATGGGGCCAGATACGAAGCCAGACTGAAGAAGGAGTTATCAAAAGTGGAGACAGAGCATTGGACTGTGTAAAAAAAGGAAGGGAAATAAGATGTTCACTTGAGGTAGCAGCAAAATCAAAGCTGCTTTGCCAAATGAAGTCTGACAGGTTTTCATTTGTTCATTCAGCAAATATTTATTGAATGTTTACTTCTGCCAGGGACTTTCAAGGTAAAAATCCCAGGGACTTCAGTACCTATTTACAACTCATACTCCATGGCCACTGCAATTCAGCAGGGAGGCTCTGTTCATCGTAATTACTCCGAGATGTAGTTTTATGGTGGCTCCATTTTAGTATATTCACAGTGATCATGGAGACTTGGCAAGGGGAACATGGACAATTAGGGGCAAGTTCATAAAACTGCTGCCTGGAAGTGACACATGCCTTTTTTCCCCTCACATTGCATTGGCAAAAGTGAGTCTCATGACCATCCGTGAGCTCAGGAGAATGCAGAAAAACAATCATAAATGCCTAGGGCAAAATAATTGCCCTCTATGAGTGGCTGTTATGACTCCAATAAGTGTCACCCAAGACTGGAACCCATGATGAAGACAGAGAGTAGATACCAGCTATGATGTAAAGAGGAGAGAGAGTGGGAACCAAAGCTGTAAGGACAGAAGCTAAAGGAGCACACAGGAAGATCAGATACATAGGAGACAAAACAAAAACACAAAGAACCGCAAATGGCTCAGTTTACTAGGCTCATATTCAGTTGCTTCAGTCGTGTCCAAGTTTGCAACCCAACGGACTGCCGACCACCAGGCTCCTCTGTCTATGGGGTTCTCCAGGCAAGAATGTTGGAGTGGGTTTCCATGCCCTCCTCCAAGGGATCTTCTTGACCAGGGGATCAAACCTGAGTCTGCCTGCATCTCCTGCATTACAGGTGTATTCTTTGACCACTGAGTCACCTGGGAAGCCCTTGCAAGAAGGGTCCTCACTGCCAAATCTGGAGATAAGTCAAAAAACAAAAAAGAAAACTGAGGCCAAGGGAAGGCGCCAAGTCTGACCATGAAGAAGACAGTTGACCTTCAAGAAATCTGTTTTATGAAGGCAATGGGGCCAGATACGAAGCCAGACTGAAGAAGGAGTTATCAAAAGTGGAGACAGAGCATTGGACTGTGTAAAAAAAGGAAGGGAAATAAGATGTTCACTTGAGGTAGCAGCAAAATCAAAGCTGCTTTGCCAAATGAAGTCTGACAGGTTTTCATTTGTTCATTCAGCAAATATTTATTGAATGTTTACTTCTGCCAGACACTGTTTTAGGAGCTGGGGAGAGAGTGAGCAAGATAAGTTTTCTGTTCCCACGAAGCTTATCTTCTAGTAGAGGCAGACCTATAATAAAGAAGTGAGCAGAGGAATGAATGAGTGCAAGAGATAATTTCCAATTATATTTAGTTCTGAGAAAATGAAATAAATTATGTCTAGTTCTTCCTTTCCTTCGAAAAGGAAGACACAGGGTGAGTGAGTAGTCTGGGATGAAGGTATGTCCTAGATTAGTTAGGAAAGGACTCTTAGGAGAAGGTGACATGTAAATTGAATTTTCCAGGCAATAATACTGGAGTCAGTTGCCATTCCCTTCTTCAGGGCATCTTCCCAGCCCAAGAATCAAAACCAGGTCTCCCGCATCGCAGGCAGATTCTTTACCATCTGTGCCACCAGGGAAGCCCCAACGGACAAGAAAGGAAAGATGTGAAACCAGAATGTTCCATGGCAGGCAGAATCTCTGAAGGAGGGACTTCCCTGGTGGCCCAGTGGTTAAGAATCCATCTTGTGGTGCAGAGTACACGGATTCCATCCTGCTCAGGGAACTAAGATCCACATGCCTCAGAGCAACTAAGCCTATGTACCACAACGGGAGGGTCCATGCACTGCAAAACCAAAGATCCTCCATTAATCAAGGAAGAGCCTGTGTGCCACAACTGAAACTAGACCTAGCCAAATAAATAAGCAACTATATTAAAAAAAAAAAAAATGAATCTTTGAAGGAGAGATCAAGTTCTCATAAAAAAAGAAATAGGTATTAGTAGAAACATTTAAAGTAGCTGGCTGTGTGTGTATTTATGTGTGTGTGTGTGTATTTATGTGATACTTGCATGGAAGTATCAATAGCAAGTGAAGGTCAAACATTTGTATAACGTCAACTTTTCCCACATGTGATGGTGGGCAGACGCAGATTTTCCTGTGCTTGCTCTGGGTTTGCTTTTGCTTTTCTTTTTTTTTTTTTCCACTTTTTTCCAGCCCCCATTAAAATGCCAGCGGGTAGTTTTATTTTTTTTTTAAGACATCAGCTTCATAGGAAAGATAACAAGGGAGATGACAGCATCACAATTTTGGAAGCTGAAAATGGGGAGGGGGGGGGCAGTAATACCTGACTTCAAGGTCCTAGGTGGACAGAACACTCAGCTGTTTGATTCTCTAGAGGACACTCATGTCGGTTCTCACTCCACAGCCATCAAAGCCTCGGGAACACATAGCCCCAGGATATGGGGGTGTTCTTGTTCTTATTCAGTAGCTCAGTCATGTCTGACTCTCTGTGACCCCATGGACTGCAGCAGGTCAGGCTTCCCTGTTCTTCACTGTCTCCTGGAGTTTGCTCAAACTCATGTCCACTGAGTTGGTGATGCCATCCAACCATCTCATGCTCTATTGCCCCCTTCTCCTCTTGCCCTCGATCCTTCCCAGCATCAGAATCTTTTCCAGTGAGTCAGCTCTTCACATCAAGAGGTCAAAGTATTGAAGCTCCAGCTTCACCATCAGTCCTTCCAATGAATATTCAGGCTTGATTTCCTTTAGGATTGACTAGTTTGATCTTGCAGTCCAAGGGACTCTCAAGAGTCTCTTCAGCACCACAGTTCAAAAGCATCCATTTTTTAGCACTCAGCCTTCTCTATGGTCCAACTCTCACATCCATACAGGACTACTGGAAAAACCATAGCTTTGACTATCTGGACCTTTGTCAACAAAGTGATGTCTCTGCTTTTTAATACACTGTCTCAGTTTGTCTTTCTTCCAAGGAGTTTTCTTCCAAGGAGCAATCATCTTTTAATTTTGTGGTTGCAGTCACCATCCACAGTGATTTGGGAGCCCACCAAAATAAAATCTGTCACTGTTACCACTTTTTCCCCATCTATTTGCCTTGAAGTTGTGGGGTCAGATGCCATGATCTTAGTGTTTTAAATGTTGAGTTTTAAGCCGGCTTTTTCACTCTCCTCTTTCACCTTCATTAAGAGGCTCTTCAGTTCCTCTTTGATTTCTGACATTAGAGTGGTATCATTTGCATGTCTGAGATTGCTGATATTTCTCCAGGCAATCTTGATTCCAGCTTGTGATTCATTCAGCCCGGCATTTTGCATGATGTGCTCTGCATATAAGTTAAATAAGCAGGGTGACAACATACAGACTTTACATACCTCTTTCCCAATTTTGAACTTGTAATTTGTTCTATGTCTGGTTCTAACTGTTGCTTCTTGACCTGCATACAGGTTTCTCAGGAGACAGGTAAGATGGTCTGGTATTCCCCTCCCATTAAGAATTTTCCACAGTTTGTTGTGATCCACAGAGTCAAAGGCTTTAGCGTAGTCAATGGAGCAGAAGTGGATTTTTTTTTGGAATTCCCTTGTTTTTTTCTGTGATCTAACAGAGTGAGAATTAAAGGAAGAGCGAGCAAAGCAAAAGCTTCTGGAAACCTGTGTGAATGTGGATCCTCAACTTAATCCAAGCTGTTGGGTAATTGCCCCTTATTTCCCCAGCGGAAGTCCAGGTTTAATTCTCTGGCCTGGCTGTTGTCCTCCTCCTTCCCAACTGGAATGTGAGCAGGGACGTCGGTGGATGTGTCCACCAGACCTCTGCCCTGCCCCAATGCCCAAGCGACACCCGGCACGTAGGTGCTGCATACACATCTGAATGGATGAACAGACAGCACTACCCTCCCCCTGTTCTTTTTAGTCCCTGCAGGGACTAAAGGAGACAGGCCCAGAGGTGAGTCCCACTGGCTAGGTGGCTGGGTGTGACCCACAGGCTGAGTAGGGGGGTCTACCATACCGGGCCTCACGCTCACCCACTGCTGCTGGGGAGACCCTGTGCTCTGCGGCTTCTCTCCCTTCTTTAGCTCTTGACACTGCAGGGGGAAAATGCCTCCTGGTTTTCCTTCCAGAGGAGGCAGCAGCCACTCTTCTCCCTCCCAGCCTGTGTGGACGGTTCCACCCTGCGTAGACAGATCCTAAAGCCCAGGCAGGAGAAGGGTTCTCAGAGCCTCTCTTTTTTTTCTTTTTTAAGAGAATCTTAAACAGATCTCTGCTGAACAGTATGACCAGCCCCCAGTGTCTTAGAAAAGCAGTCATCGTGGCCATTATGATCTGAAGTAAACCACGACTGGGAAAGAGTGTGCATATTTTCAACTGGGGGTGTGCCTGGTCTACTGAAAGATTAATTTTTGTTACCTTATTTCTGTTGTAGTTTTGTTTATTTTTGCATGATGTGCTCTGCATATAAGTTAAATAAGCAGGGTGACAACATACAGACTTTACATACCTCTTTCCCAATTTTGAACTTGTAATTTGTTCTATGTCTGGTTCTAACTGTTGCTTCTTGACCTGCATACAGGTTTCTCAGGAGACAGGTAAGATGGTCTGGTATTCCCCTCCCATTAAGAATTTTCCACAGTTTGTTGTGATCCACAGAGTCAAAGGCTTTAGCGTAGTCAATGGAGCAGAAGTGGATTTTTGGAATTCCCTTGTTTTTTTCTGTGATCTAACAGAGTGAGAATTAAAGGAAGAGCGAGCAAAGCAAAAGCTTCTGGAAACCTGTGTGAATGTGGATCCTCAACTTAATCCAAGCTGTTGGGTAATTGCCCCTTATTTCCCCAGCGGAAGTCCAGGTTTAATTCTCTGGCCTGGCTGTTGTCCTCCTCCTTCCCAACTGGAATGTGAGCAGGGACGTCGGTGGATGTGTCCACCAGACCTCTGCCCTGCCCCAATGCCCAAGCGACACCCGGCACGTAGGTGCTGCATACACATCTGAATGGATGAACAGACAGCACTACCCTCCCCCTGTTCTTTTTAGTCCCTGCAGGGACTAAAGGAGACAGGCCCAGAGGTGAGTCCCACTGGCTAGGTGGCTGGGTGTGACCCACAGGCTGAGTAGGGGGGTCTACCATACCGGGCCTCACGCTCACCCACTGCTGCTGGGGAGACCCTGTGCTCTGCGGCTTCTCTCCCTTCTTTAGCTCTTGACACTGCAGGGGAAACTGCCTCCTGGTTTTCCTTCCAGAGGAGGCAGCAGCCACTCTTCTCCCTCCCAGCCTGTGTGGACGGTTCCACCCTGCGTAGACAGATCCTAAAGCCCAGGCAGGAGAAGGGTTCTCAGAGCCTCTCTTTTTTTTCTTTTTTAAGAGAATCTTAAACAGATCTCTGCTGAACAGTATGACCAGCCCCCAGTGTCTTAGAAAAGCAGTCATCGTGGCCATTATGATCTGAAGTAAACCACGACTGGGAAAGAGTGTGCATATTTTCAACTGGGGGTGTGCCTGGTCTACTGAAAGATTAATTTTTGTTACCTTATTTCTGTTTAGTCATAGTTTTTGTTTATCACCCACACCACCCTCCTCTGCCGTAACATAAGCTCTGCCAGGGCAGGGGTATCTGTCTGCTGTGTGCACTGACGTTCTCTTAGTTCCCAGACCATTCCGGGCACAGGGAAGGTGCTCAGCAAGTACTGGGTGAATCTGCGTTTCTTCTCTTTGTTGTGGGACTCTGATAGGAAGGAAGGCTTTCCTCGGGCTAGTACCAGAAGGCAGTCAAGTTCATGTGGGAATGCTGGTCTCAGGACTTAAAGACTTTTGTTCTGTCTGCATCGAAAACTCTGCTCCAGGCATCTAGGGACAAGTCTGTGCTCAGAGCAGCAGGCTGGAGACTCAAGGGCAACAGAGGTGTGGGGCCAGGCTGGCAGAAATGGAAATCAGACCTTCGCTGAGTCTTTGAGCACCAGGGACAGAAGGTGTTTCTTGCAGGATGCCGAGGAGGAGGAGGAGCCCTACTGCATTCTGAGAGGGAAGAGCTGGAATGTGTTCTTCTGATTTCTAGAAATTCAAAACTTCCCAAAGCTATCTTAAAGGTCCAAATGGGGTGAAAAAATGGGGTGGCCACAGTCCACATGCACATTTTCTGCACGTGCTATGGTGTGGGGTAGAGACTGCTTTCCAAGTTATTTTGTCACCAAGGTCTGCAAGCCACCCTGGGGGCAGGTATACCTGCAATCTGCACTTTGGAGACAAGATGACTGCCATTTGGAGCTGGTGGTGGCTCGTGTGGCCTGGAGAGGAAGGGCTAGGGCCACCGCTGTCAAGGACCCATGGACGGACTGAGAACACCATCTGCAAGGGCTGTGGAGACTCACCCCAAGCAGACAGGTTGCCCCAGTGATGAGTGTGGAGGCAGTGGGCGTGGCTTAGAGCAGGTGAACTTGACTGTGGCCTTGGATCCCCGCTTGGCATTTCACATAAGTGGCTTTGTTTTAATATGCCAGCAATTGGGAGAAATCGTGGCCCAGGAGGTATCAGGAGACAAATTGGGAAGAGAGCGCGCATATTTTCAACTGGGGGTGTGCCTGGTCTACTGAAAGATTAATTTTTGTTACCTTATTTCTGTTTAGTCATAGTTTTTGTTTATCACCCACACCACCCTCCTCTGCCGTAACATAAGCTCTGCCAGGGCAGGGGTATCTGTCTGCTGTGTGCACTGACGTTCTCTTAGTTCCCAGACCATTCCGGGCACAGGGAAGGTGCTCAGCAAGTACTGGGTGAATCTGCGTTTCTTCTCTTTGTTGTGGGACTCTGATAGGAAGGAAGGCTTTCCTCGGGCTAGTACCAGAAGGCAGTCAAGTTCATGTGGGAATGCTGGTCTCAGGACTTAAAGACTTTTGTTCTGTCTGCATCGAAAACTCTGCTCCAGGCATCTAGGGACAAGTCTGTGCTCAGAGCAGCAGGCTGGAGACTCAAGGGCAACAGAGGTGTGGGGCCAGGCTGGCAGAAATGGAAATCAGACCTTCGCTGAGTCTTTGAGCACCAGGGACAGAAGGTGTTTCTTGCAGGATGCCGAGGAGGAGGAGGAGCCCTACTGCATTCTGAGAGGGAAGAGCTGGAATGTGTTCTTCTGATTTCTAGAAATTCAAAACTTCCCAAAGCTATCTTAAAGGTCCAAATGGGGTGAAAAAATGGGGTGGCCACAGTCCACATGCACATTTTCTGCACGTGCTATGGTGTGGGGTAGAGACTGCTTTCCAAGTTATTTTGTCACCAAGGTCTGCAAGCCACCCTGGGGGCAGGTATACCTGCAATCTGCACTTTGGAGACAAGATGACTGCCATTTGGAGCTGGTGGTGGCTCGTGTGGCCTGGAGAGGAAGGGCTAGGGCCACCGCTGTCAAGGACCCATGGACGGACTGAGAACACCATCTGCAAGGGCTGTGGAGACTCACCCCAAGCAGACAGGTTGCCCCAGTGATGAGTGTGGAGGCAGTGGGCGTGGCTTAGAGCAGGTGAACTTGACTGTGGCCTTGGATCCCCGCTTGGCATTTCACATAAGTGGCTTTGTTTTAATATGCCAGCAATTGGGAGAAATCGTGGCCCAGGAGGTATCAGGAGACAAATTCTGCTTTTAATACAAGAGTCGGCGGAGGGACATTGGCCTCAAGCAGAGCTCCACAAGGGCAGCAAGATGGGCTAAGGGGAAAACCCCAGTCCCGCTCAGCCATGTCTACTTCACAATCCCCTTTTCAGCCCCGCATTTCCAATAAGAGCGAAGGAAAACAGAAGAGGGTAAATGACTGGCAAAAGCCACTCCACCAAACTTCCTTTAAAACAAAAAAATCACCTGTGCATCATTTTGGAAATGAGACTCTTTCGCTGCAGAGTTGAGTGGGGTCTAAAGTACTCTTCAGAGGAGAGGAAAGCTGATCTTCCCACTCCCCACCCCTGCTTTCCAGGAAGCACCTTCTTGCTCCTGGGAGGCAAGGAGGGTGTCTGATTTTCTACCTTCCAGCCCCAACAGGCTAGATGCAGGGTCCTCATTAGCAGAGAAGGATTCAGTTTTGTCTGCATAGACCTGTATTCTCTTAGCCTCAATCACAGCTATGCTCTGCCTGTCCCAGGTGCCCGATTTTCCAGGAAATGTGTCAGGCTAATTCAGGGAGCTCTGACTTAGGGCGTGGACTTGGGTCCATTCTGTTGAATTCTGCATCTTTTCCTTGTTCCCCTCAGACCTGACCTGCAGGGTCAGCATCTTCAGGGCCAGTTTGGTCACTCCTGTGCTTGGGCAGAAAGCCCACCGCTGTCAGGTGACTGACACTAGAACTGGCTCTGAGAGGAGAGGTCAGACGCATGCGTGTGGGGTAGAGACTGCTTTCCAAGTTATTTTGTCACCAAGGTCTGCAAGCCACCCTGGGGGCAGGTATACCTGCAATCTGCACTTTGGAGACAAGATGACTGCCATTTGGAGCTGGTGGTGGCTCGTGTGGCCTGGAGAGGAAGGGCTAGGGCCACCGCTGTCAAGGACCCATGGACGGACTGAGAACACCATCTGCAAGGGCTGTGGAGACTCACCCCAAGCAGACAGGTTGCCCCAGTGATGAGTGTGGAGGCAGTGGGCGTGGCTTAGAGCAGGTGAACTTGACTGTGGCCTTGGATCCCCGCTTGGCATTTCACATAAGTGGCTTTGTTTTAATATGCCAGCAATTGGGAGAAATCGTGGCCCAGGAGGTATCAGGAGACAAATTCTGCTTTTAATACAAGAGTCGGCGGAGGGACATTGGCCTCAAGCAGAGCTCCACAAGGGCAGCAAGATGGGCTAAGGGGAAAACCTCAGTCCCCGCTCAGCCATGTCTACTTCACAATCCCCTTTTCAGCCCCGCATTTCCAATAAGAGCGAAGGAAAACAGAAGAGGGTAAATGACTGGCAAAAGCCACTCCACCAAACTTCCTTTAAAACAAAAAAATCACCTGTGCATCATTTTGGAAATGAGACTCTTTCGCTGCAGAGTTGAGTGGGGTCTAAAGTACTCTTCAGAGGAGAGGAAAGCTGATCTTCCCACTCCCCACCCCTGCTTTCCAGGAAGCACCTTCTTGCTCCTGGGAGGCAAGGAGGGTGTCTGATTTTCTACCTTCCAGCCCCAACAGGCTAGATGCAGGGTCCTCATTAGCAGAGAAGGATTCAGTTTTGTCTGCATAGACCTGTATTCTCTTAGCCTCAATCACAGCTATGCTCTGCCTGTCCCAGGTGCCCGATTTTCCAGGAAATGTGTCAGGCTAATTCAGGGAGCTCTGACTTAGGGCGTGGACTTGGGTCCATTCTGTTGAATTCTGCATCTTTTCCTTGTTCCCCTCAGACCTGACCTGCAGGGTCAGCATCTTCAGGGCCAGTTGGGTCACTCCTGTGCTTGGGCAGAAAGCCCACCGCTGTCAGGTGACTGACACTAGAACTGGCTCTGAGAGGAGAGGTCAGACGCAGACTTGTGCCAAGAGGGCCGAGGGTGTTATTGTGTCTTCTGCTCAGTGAGCGCGGTGTGTCCTCACAGCGCTAATGCCCTGTGACAGATGGAGTCCTGCCTGCGCCTCATGCTTGGCTGGTCACTCCTGCAGCGAGGAGAGTCAAGGGGGAAGTTGCTCCCAGAGAATTTACTTCCACGGGTTTGAAAAGCTATGGGGCTCTGGGAGCATTTGATGATTGAGGGAGAGCAGCATCATGTTTGCAGCTTTTCAGTTCCCTCTCAGACAACCTGAACTAATAAGCGAGAAGAGTGAAAATTGGCTCCAAGGGAGAAGATACTCAGGGTTAGATGGCCCGGGCCGCCCCTCCCTCCTCTTTTCCGTCTCTCCAGATCCTTGGTGCCAGCAGCACGGCCTCTAGGAAACGTCCTCTGACCTTTATTAACTACAGAGATTTCTCTCTTCTCTCAGATCCGATGCTACCTGCTATTTCAACTGCATTCGACCTATAGTCACCAAGCTTATTTTGTTCTGGGCAAACAAGAATGACACTGACACCATCCTACCCTCTTAGAGACTTGGAGGGGAGACAGGAATTCATCAGAGTGCTCATATTTCAGGAATATATACTGCTTTAGAGTGCTTTTCAACTCGATTGCATGCATATATATTTATATTACATACATACAGATATTGACATATAATGGGTTTTCCCATAAGACTATTCATTTTTAGCATAGAGGTTTGTATCTTGTATGATCATTCCCCATGTTCAATATAAAGCAAATGTATAAGAATTCCTTTAGAAATTGAAAGGAAATGAATTTGAGGTGGTAGAGTCCTATAGTCAGAGCATCTTTTGGAAGAAAAATAGCAAGTTATTTGTGTCTGTTACAACTAAGCATTTATGGTTGGTTTCACTTGCAGTTTTTCCACTAGAAAATAACCCGTGTATGTAGCTAGAATAGAATTCTGCTTCCGATCTCGGGAACATACTGTAGGCTGATCATTTCTGTAGGCTTATCTTTTCAAGACAGCCAAACAGGCCAGTAAGGAGCAATGAAGGATATACATAAAGGCAAAAAAAAAAAAAAAAACCTTAGATCCTTACCTCATACCATACACAAAAATAAATTCCAGACAGATTAAAAATCAAGATGTATAAAGAAGATCTAGAAAATTAGAATATCTGTCTTTGTAATTCTGAGATAAGAAAGGCCTTCCTAAACAAACAAACAACAACAAAATTCAGGAGGCATTAAGAAAAAGATTGACAGATTTGAGCTTACAAAATTTACAGCCTCTCTAGTAAAGAAAAGTTCTTTAAAAAAAAAAAAAAAAGTCTCCAAGTTGGAAAATATTATCCATACAGATGGAGATCAGTAAGAAAGGTGAAATTTTAAAAAGACAACCTAAACAAACAAACAAAAGGATTTTAAAATGACATAGGGACTTCTCTGGTGGTCCAGGACTAAGACTCTGAATCCCCAATACACAGAGCCTGGGTTTAATCCCTGGGCAGGAAACTATTAATAGATTCCACATGCCACATCTAAAAGATCCCTCACACCTCAAAGAAAAATGAATATACTGTTACAGTGAAAAAGAAAAAAAAGAGGAATGAGCTTTTTCCTTTCCTTTTCCTGAGAACAAAAAAGATAAAGAGAACAATGAGCAGGCCTGAACATTCCTTCCTAGTTATTTTACTTGAAGTACTCATAACACTGGATGAGGACTCCTAGCACAGAGGATGAGATGGTTGGATGGCATCACTGACTCCATGGACATGAATTTGAGCAATCTATGTGAGATGCTGAAGGACAGGGAAGCCTGGCGTGCTGCAGTCCATGGGGTCACAACGAGTCAGACACGACTGAGCGACTGAACTGCACTGAACTAAACGCTGCATGTCTAACAGTAACTAAGCTTGCTTTTCTGTCCCCTAACTCTGCAGGAGCCACACTTCACACCTATTTTCCCTTGACTCTAAGATAATACATCCTGTATCTGGTGTTTACCCTTACAACACCCTTTCCCTGTAGTTACATTTCAGAAAGAAGGCCGCAGAGACACCAAAATGCCAGACTCAATTACTGGGTTACTGACGCCAGCCTATGACTGTCTTTGAAACCATGCAAGAGGAAGAAATCAAGATCCTAACACGTTTATTCCTTATCACCAACTCCCGACTGCAAGCCCTCATCTTATGTAAGCCCCTAGGCTTCTCAAGGCAGGGATAGGGGCACAATTTTTGTGGCATGAGCCTACTGTGAGCCTCTCCCCTGGCTGAGAATTAAAACTACCCTTCTAGTTCCCAAACTCTTTGTCTCTGTATTTTTTTTTTTTTTTTTTTTTTTTAATTAGGCTTCTTCGGTGGCAGAGAAAGCCAAGATTTTCACCAGTAACAATCCTGTGTACCACAACTAAGAACCAGCATAGCAAGACAGAGAAAAATATTATTAAAAAGTAAAATAAAAATGACATAAACAGAAAATTCATAGAAATTTACAAATGGCCAGTATGGGCTACCTTTATGTTTGTCTCTCAAGGTAAGCCTGTGTTTTTATTGCTGTTAGTCTGTTTTTGTCTCCATCACAGCAAAATTCATGTTGTAATACAATTTCACAAAATACAGCACTATTCTCTGATTAAAATCTTTTGGAAAGAATTTTAATTTTTTGAGATATTTTGCCTCTTTGCAGTCGTCTAGAATCCAGCTTTCCTCTTTATGACCTAGAAAAAGAGAGGAAAAGTTCACCAGGGCTTCAGCTTTGAGAGGCCACAAATGGAAGATGAAAGTTCTGCACCATCATCCCCACAACAGAGCCTCCTATTCATTGCAAACAGTGACGGCTCTTTGATTATCACAGGGATGCAGTCTTCTCAACAGAGATGAGCTGAATGTGTGCTCCTCGGGGGGCTCAGAGTAAACAAAGGGTCTATTTCAGCACCAGGGATGGATCAGACCTGTCTCATTCAAAGGCAAGCTGACTTCAAATCGCACATAAAGACAGGATGCCATTGTATCCCCAGGCACTAGAGGCCCAAACACACTCTTCTTTCTCATCATCTGACCCCATTTCAGGGCTAGTCGTTTCTACAGCCATGTGCTGCCTTGGTCTCCTGGACCCACAGACCCAGGGAAGAACTGGGAGATACACATTTATATATCTAAGAAAAGGGATGTTTGGAGAACCAAGAAGGGAGGTTCTGAAAGCGGAGATCAACTTTGAGAGAAACAGGAACAATGGTAGGGCAGATAATGAGCTGTCTTACTGGGTTACTGACGCCAGCCTATGACTGTCTTTGAAACCATGCAAGAGGAAGAAATCAAGATCCTAACACGTTTATTCCTTATCACCAACTCCCGACTGCAAGCCCTCATCTTATGTAAGCCCCTAGGCTTCTCAAGGCAGGGATAGGGGCACAATTTTTGTGGCATGAGCCTACTGTGAGCCTCTCCCCTGGCTGAGAATTAAAACTACCCTTCTAGTTCCCAAACTCTTTGTCTCTGTATTTTTTTTTTTTTTTTTTAATTAGGCTTCTTCGGTGGCAGAGAAAGCCAAGATTTTCACCAGTAACAATCCTGTGTACCACAACTAAGAACCAGCATAGCAAGACAGAGAAAAATATTATTAAAAAGTAAAATAAAAATGACATAAACAGAAAATTCATAGAAATTTACAAATGGCCAGTATGGGCTACCTTTATGTTTGTCTCTCAAGGTAAGCCTGTGTTTTTATTGCTGTTAGTCTGTTTTTGTCTCCATCACAGCAAAATTCATGTTGTAATACAATTTCACAAAATACAGCACTATTCTCTGATTAAAATCTTTTGGAAAGAATTTTAATTTTTTGAGATATTTTGCCTCTTTGCAGTCGTCTAGAATCCAGCTTTCCTCTTTATGACCTAGAAAAAGAGAGGAAAAGTTCACCAGGGCTTCAGCTTTGAGAGGCCACAAATGGAAGATGAAAGTTCTGCACCATCATCCCCACAACAGAGCCTCCTATTCATTGCAAACAGTGACGGCTCTTTGATTATCACAGGGATGCAGTCTTCTCAACAGAGATGAGCTGAATGTGTGCTCCTCGGGGGGCTCAGAGTAAACAAAGGGTCTATTTCAGCACCAGGGATGGATCAGACCTGTCTCATTCAAAGGCAAGCTGACTTCAAATCGCACATAAAGACAGGATGCCATTGTATCCCCAGGCACTAGAGGCCCAAACACACTCTTCTTTCTCATCATCTGACCCCATTTCAGGGCTAGTCGTTTCTACAGCCATGTGCTGCCTTGGTCTCCTGGACCCACAGACCCAGGGAAGAACTGGGAGATACACATTTATATATCTAAGAAAAGGGATGTTTGGAGAACCAAGAAGGGAGGTTCTGAGAAACGGAGATCAACTTTGAGAGAAACAGGAACAATGGTAGGGCAGATAATGAGCTGTAAAGGTAAATGCACCTGGGGCTTCCCCTGGTGGTCCAGTGGGTAAGGACACCTCCTTGCAGTGCAAGGGGCGCCGGTTCGAGCCCCGGCCTGGGAAGATCCCAGGTGCCGCGGAGCAGCTGGACCGATGGGTCCAATTACCGAGCCAGCGCTCTGGAGCGCATGCGCCGCCCAGAGCCGGTGCTCTGCAACGACAGACGCCACCGCGCTGGGAGGCCCACAGGAGCCAAAGAACAAAGACGGATGAAAATAGAGAAATGAAAGACCAATAGAGGTGGCCCACCCGCTCCCCTCCCTCCCCAACCCGACCCCCGCCCAAAATAAATAAATAAATCTTTAAAAAAAAAAAAAAAGGTAAATGCACCTTTTGCAAAGGGTGATTGGAAAGAAAGCCACAAAGTGGATTAAGAAGTGTTGGGACTGTTTGTCAGTTACATGACTGAGGTTGCTGACATCACCTTTTTTTTTAAAACTCTTTGTAGGGACCCCATTGCCGGCAAAGTCAGGAGCCTAGGAAATCTGCCCTTTCATCCATCCAACTTTGCTCTTCCCTCCCTTGGGTGAAAACCATGACACTCCAAAATTATTGCTGGCATGTTTGGAATTTTTAATGAAAGTTTTCTTATTTACCTTGTGTGTAGTGTGTGTGTGTGCTCAGTTGCGTCCAACTCCTATTCATTGCAAACGGGAGGTTTTTGGATGCAGTCTTCTCAACAGAGATGAGCTGAATGTGTGCTCCTCGGGGGGCTCAGAGTAAACAAAGGGTCTATTTCAGCACCAGGGATGGATCAGACCTGTCTCATTCAAAGGCAAGCTGACTTCAAATCGCACATAAAGACAGGATGCCATTGTATCCCCAGGCACTAGAGGCCCAAACACACTCTTCTTTCTCATCATCTGACCCCATTTCAGGGCTAGTCGTTTCTACAGCCATGTGCTGCCTTGGTCTCCTGGACCCACAGACCCAGGGAAGAACTGGGAGATACACATTTATATATCTAAGAAAAGGGATGTTTGGAGAACCAAGAAGGGAGGTTCTGAGAAACGGAGATCAACTTTGAGAGAAACAGGAACAATGGTAGGGCAGATAATGAGCTGTAAAGGTAAATGCACCTGGGGCTTCCCCTGGTGGTCCAGTGGGTAAGGACACCTCCTTGCAGTGCAAGGGGCGCCGGTTCGAGCCCCGGCCTGGGAAGATCCCAGGTGCCGCGGAGCAGCTGGACCGATGGGTCCAATTACCGAGCCAGCGCTCTGGAGCGCATGCGCCGCCCAGAGCCGGTGCTCTGCAACGACAGACGCCACCGCGCTGGGAGGCCCACAGAAGCCAAAGAACAAAGACGGATGAAAATAGAGAAATGAAAGACCAATAGAGGTGGCCCACCCGCTCCCCTCCCTCCCCAACCCGACCCCCGCCCAAAATAAATAAATAAATCTTTAAAAAAAAAAAAAAAGGTAAATGCACCTTTTGCAAAGGGTGATTGGAAAGAAAGCCACAAAGTGGATTAAGAAGTGTTGGGACTGTTTGTCAGTTACATGACTGAGGTTGCTGACATCACCTTTTTTTTTAAAACTCTTTGTAGGGACCCCATTGCCGGCAAAGTCAGGAGCCTAGGAAATCTGCCCTTTCATCCATCCAACTTTGCTCTTCCCTCCCTTGGGTGAAAACCATGACACTCCAAAATTATTGCTGGCATGTTTGGAATTTTTAATGAAAGTTTTCTTATTTACCTTGTGTGTATGTGTGTGTGTGTGCTCAGTTGCGTCCAACTCTGGGCAGCCCCGCAGACTTTAGTCATCAGACTCCTCTGTCCGTGGGGATTCTTCAGGCAAGAATACTGGAGTGGATTGCCATTTCCTCTGCCAGGGGATCTCCCTTACCCAGGGATCAAACCCACATCTCCTGAGTCTCCTGCATTGAAGGCAGATTCTTTACCACTGAGCCATCTACCTTAAAATGTATCAAATGGATGGAAGTTTAAAAGGGAGGAAGCATATGTGTATCTAGGGCTGATTCATGTTGATGTTTGGCAGTAAACAACAAAACTGTAAAAAAAAATGTGTCAAATGCTAAAACAGATATTCCCCTCATGTGCCTACTTCATGAGTATAAATATATTGGCCAAATTATTGTTTCTCTTATTTTGTTGTTGCTGCCCTAGCATGAATAAACTCATCCTTCTTTCCTTCTCTTTCCAGATATATCCTCTTCAGCATAATATTAATAACTTCTCAGTTGTATATACTCAAACATGTACATATGCTCTATGTTATTCAAATATGCACATATAATATGATTATATAGCTTAGGGCTATTTTGTAACAAATATAAGGTATAACATTATATACAGTTTAGAGAGTATTGTGGTCAGGTGCAAAACTGCAGGAATTCAGGAAGGTAAGTTAGCACAATACAGAAGCAAAAAAACCCCTAGGGGCATGGTGTGTACCCACTGGTCTAGAACAGGGGTCCCAACCTCCAGGATCTATGTGTGATGATCTGAGATGAAATCGATGATAGAAATAAAATGCGCAACAAATGTAATGCACTTGAATCATCCTGAAACCATCCCCTGCCCCACTTCCCTGGGCGTGTAGAAAAATTGTCATCCGTGAAATCAGTCCATGAAAATTTTGGAGGACTGCTGGTCTAGAACATCATTGTCTAGAGGGATGAGTTCAGAGTGCAGAGGTGGATCAAAGGCCATCCCAGGTATTCACAGGGTGGAAAGTCAGGACCCAAAATGACACCCTTCCCCCAAAATTAAATTTGCTGGCATGTTTGGAATTTTTAATGAAAGTTTTCTTATTTACCTTGTGTGTATGTGTGTGTGTGTGCTCAGTTGCGTCCAACTCTGGGCAGCCCCGCAGACTTTAGTCATCAGACTCCTCTGTCCGTGGGGATTCTTCAGGCAAGAATACTGGAGTGGATTGCCATTTCCTCTGCCAGGGGATCTCCCTTACCCAGGGATCAAACCCACATCTCCTGAGTCTCCTGCATTGAAGGCAGATTCTTTACCACTGAGCCATCTACCTTAAAATGTATCAAATGGATGGAAGTTTAAAAGGGAGGAAGCATATGTGTATCTAGGGCTGATTCATGTTGATGTTTGGCAGTAAACAACAAAACTGTAAAAAAAAATGTGTCAAATGCTAAAACAGATATTCCCCTCATGTGCCTACTTCATGAGTATAAATATATTGGCCAAATTATTGTTTCTCTTATTTTGTTGTTGCTGCCCTAGCATGAATAAACTCATCCTTCTTTCCTTCTCTTTCCAGATATATCCTCTTCAGCATAATATTAATAACTTCTCAGTTGTATATACTCAAACATGTACATATGCTCTATGTTATTCAAATATGCACATATAATATGATTATATAGCTTAGGGCTATTTTGTAACAAATATAAGGTATAACATTATATACAGTTTAGAGAGTATTGTGGTCAGGTGCAAAACTGCAGGAATTCAGGAAGGTAAGTTAGCACAATACAGAAGCAAAAAAACCCCTAGGGGCATGGTGTGTACCCACTGGTCTAGAACAGGGGTCCCAACCTCCAGGATCTATGTGTGATGATCTGAGATGAAATCGATGATAGAAATAAAATGCGCAACAAATGTAATGCACTTGAATCATCCTGAAACCATCCCCTGCCCCACTTCCCTGGGCGTGTAGAAAAATTGTCATCCGTGAAATCAGTCCATGAAAATTTTGGAGGACTGCTGGTCTAGAACATCATTGTCTAGAGGGATGAGTTCAGAGTGCAGAGGTGGATCAAAGGCCATCCCAGGTATTCACAGGTTTTTAAAAGTGTTGCACCCACAGAAGAAGGGGAAATTAGAAAAACAAAAACCATCATGATGCTCAGAGATACACAAAAGGGTCAACTGTATGTCTTCATCTGAGACAAATAACCCCTCTTCCCAACCCAAGTATTGTCACTTAAGATCCTCCATTTTCTATGCAGATCCTCCCTTTAGCATAAGCAAACAATAGTCACACCCTCAACCCAGGACTTAATTGTCACTGATAGAGTTGTAGAAAATATGTATTTACAAAGGAAAAAGAAATCACAAAACAGAAAATGAAACAATACTTAATAAGTGAGAATTAAAAATAAAGACCAGAATAACAAAGACTTCAGTTACTTGGATTATCACATATAGAACGCAATATATTGAAGAAAAAAAAGTAGGAGTTAAAAATACTAGTAAGGCGCAGCAGATGAAGTGATAATATTCAGATCAAACTTGAAAAATATCCAAATAGAACTTATAGAAGTAAAGGCTATTATAAATGAAATATAAAATACTAATCAATGGGTTAAATAGCAGTTGGGACACAGCTGAAGAGAGAACTGGTGAGCTGGAAGATAAATTACATGGTTGGACAGGTGTCAAAAGAGACAGAAAATAGGAAAGAATTGTTAAGAACATTTCAGGTAGAGTAAAATGCCAATGCATATCTAATGAGAGCTACAGAAGAAGAGGACAACAAGAAAGGGGTGAGAAGCAGAATGAGAACGTACCTTACTAAAGTAAAAATGTTAATAATAGGGCTTCCCTGGTGGTCTAGTGGGTAAGGACACCGCCTTGCAGTGCAAGGGGCGCTGGTTTGATCCCTGGCCTGGGAAGATCCCACATGCCGCGGGGCAACTGGACCGATGTGTCCAATTACCGAGCCGGAGCTCTGGAGCGCATGCGCCCAGAGCCGGTGCTCTGTGACAACAGAGGCCACTGCGATGGGAGGCCCACATGGGCCAAAGAACAAAGATGGATGAAAATAGATAAATGAAAGACCAATAGAAATGGCCCACCCACACCCCTTCCTCCCCAACTCGCCCCCCCACCCCTCACCCCCACAAAAAACACGTTAATAATAGGGGAAATTGGGTGTGAGGCATATGTACTACCTTCTATCTTTACGCTATCTGTGTACTTCTATAAACCTTCAACAATTTTAAAATAAAAAACTGATTTGCACATTTCCTCCCTGATAGAAGGAGAGACAAAAGGATTTTCTAAACAGTATGAAAAACACAGATCCTCAGATCTGGAAAGTCTTTTGACTTCCAAGCAGAATAACTAAAAAGAAGGGAGACAAAAGAAGATAATTAGACACATCTTAGCCCACCTGCAGAAATCAGAGGCGAGGATATCGTTAGGACAGCCAGTGAGGAAGGATATATACCACCACCAAGTGATAATTAGACTGACAGCTGACTTAGCAGCCACAATGAAAGGTAGAAAACAGTAAGAAACTATCTTCAAGGGCTTCACTGGTAGCTCAGTGGTGAAGAGTTCGCCTGCCCATGCAGAAGACACAGGTTTGATCTCTGGTCCAGGAACATTACACAAGCTGCATAGCAACTAAGCCTGTAAGCCACAACTATTTGAGCCTGTGCTAGAGAGAGGGGGAACGGAGCGTGAGGGGGAGGGAGAGAGAACTGGAGGCTCAAAGGTCAAGGCCCCGAACGCATTCACACTGTACGCATTCACACTGTCCGCTTTTCTTGAGAGCGTAAGCATGCAGGTGTTTGCTGTAAATGACACAATCCGCACAAGCTAGAACTCACTCACAGCCCTGATCAATAATTACCCTTGTGACTTTAGGTTGCTTCCGTTATCTCCTTAATGGAAAGGGCGTACTATAGCTGGGGGGCAACTCGACCAGCAAGACTTTGAGGAGTCTGTTCTGTGTGCACAGGCCGCGTTCTAATATGCACTGACCCGACATTCCTAGGTCCACAGCAGACCTCACACCTGTTCTTGCTGATCGGTATGACACCAGCTAATGAGCCCATGTGAATCAAATCAACTTGTTTTTGTCTTCTTTCTGTTATGTTTCTCATAGTTGCTTTTTCTCATTTACAAGATGTTTTTCTCCTGGCTCGGCCAAAGCTGCAAAAAACCTCCACCAGCTTGTTTCCCCACACTGAAGGTGACTGTATTTGGAGACAGAGCTTCAGAAAAGTGATTAAATTAAAATGAGGCCAAGAGGATGGGCTATAATCCAATGTGACTGATGTCCTTATGAATGAGGAAACTTGGACACAGAGAAACACCAGAGAGGTGCACACACAGAGGAGAGACCTTCTGAGGACACAGTGAAAAGGTGGCCATCTGGGAGCCAAGGACAGTGGCCTTGAAATAAACCAACCTGTTGCAACTTTGATCCTGGACTTCCAGCCTTCAGAACTGAGAAGTAAATTTCTGTTGTTAAAATTCTGTAAAGCAGTTATTTGCAATTCAAAAACTAAATTTTAAAAATATAAAAGGAAAACCAAAAAGAAAAAAACTATTCTGTTGTTGAAGCCAAGACTGTGGCATTTTGTTATGCAGCCTGAGCTGACCAATCCACTGCTCAGAGCCCCTCCTGGCTGTATCTGGCGGTGCTCTTGAGTACCGTCCTCAGGCCTCACTCCTTTCCCCTCTCTATGGGCTCTTCCTTGACTCACATCTCTAAAAATTAGTATGGAAAGTCCATGTAGCCATCTTCTCAATTTAGATAGTAGGCATGGGCACCCACAGAGTCTGTTACCCTCCCAACACCACCTAGCATGACCTTTGATGTCACAGAATTGGTGACAGTGATTTGGGGCAATGGGAGCAGAGGGGGAGGATGGATTCCAGGAGCTGGTCTGAGATTATAGGTACAGAGAAATGTGAACATCAGACAGCTTGCTCAAGGAGAAGCTTGATTGAAAAGCTCCACTGAGACTTGAAACTCATGTTTATTGAAGACTTCCGTTATCTCCTTAATGGAAAGGGCGTACTATAGCTGGGGGGCAACTCGACCAGCAAGACTTTGAGGAGTCTGTTCTGTGTGCACAGGCCGCGTTCTAATATGCACTGACCCGACATTCCTAGGTCCACAGCAGACCTCACACCTGTTCTTGCTGATCGGTATGACACCAGCTAATGAGCCCATGTGAATCAAATCAACTTGTTTTTGTCTTCTTTCTGTTATGTTTCTCATAGTTGCTTTTTCTCATTTACAAGATGTTTTTCTCCTGGCTCGGCCAAAGCTGCAAAAAACCTCCACCAGCTTGTTTCCCCACACTGAAGGTGACTGTATTTGGAGACAGAGCTTCAGAAAAGTGATTAAATTAAAATGAGGCCAAGAGGATGGGCTATAATCCAATGTGACTGATGTCCTTATGAATGAGGAAACTTGGACACAGAGAAACACCAGAGAGGTGCACACACAGAGGAGAGACCTTCTGAGGACACAGTGAAAAGGTGGCCATCTGGGAGCCAAGGACAGTGGCCTTGAAATAAACCAACCTGTTGCAACTTTGATCCTGGACTTCCAGCCTTCAGAACTGAGAAGTAAATTTCTGTTGTTAAAATTCTGTAAAGCAGTTATTTGCAATTCAAAAACTAAATTTTAAAAATATAAAAGGAAAACCAAAAAGAAAAAAACTATTCTGTTGTTGAAGCCAAGACTGTGGCATTTTGTTATGCAGCCTGAGCTGACCAATCCACTGCTCAGAGCCCCTCCTGGCTGTATCTGGCGGTGCTCTTGAGTACCGTCCTCAGGCCTCACTCCTTTCCCCTCTCTATGGGCTCTTCCTTGACTCACATCTCTAAAAATTAGTATGGAAAGTCCATGTAGCCATCTTCTCAATTTAGATAGTAGGCATGGGCACCCACAGAGTCTGTTACCCTCCCAACACCACCTAGCATGACCTTTGATGTCACAGAATTGGTGACAGTGATTTGGGGCAATGGGAGCAGAGGGGGAGGATGGATTCCAGGAGCTGGTCTGAGATTATAGGTACAGAGAAATGTGAACATCAGACAGCTTGCTCAAGGAGAAGCTTGATTGAAAAGCTCCACTGAGACTTGAAACTCATGTTTATTCCTATAGGTCAGGTGAAGGAGAAAGGAGGAAGTCTGCCCTCCTAGCCTCTTCTACCTCCACATTGTCATCAGGCTCTGAACCTTTCTCTCCTGGGATTTCTCCTGGAAACAGCTTTCTTTACCTGGTGGATGCCCAGATATTCCTTGGAACCTCATGGGGCTCTCCTTCTCTTCTGGTTCTCCACTTGTTCCCTGGGCTCTCCTGCATAACAGGAGTCAATGCAGCAAAGAACCTTGAGTGTTCTGGGCTCAACTCATCATTGTGGGATCTGTGAACACAGCTGTGGTCAAGACTGACATTAGGAACTTATAGTCTTGTGCTCTGAAGGCCAAAGATAAACAAGAAAACAATCAGGGAATCATGTGCTGAGAATTAAGATGGGGAAATGAGACAGCAATTGATCAGGGATGACTTTAGATCAGATAGTCTTTGGTACAGCTCTTGGAATCGGGGAGCAATTAACAATTTACAATCAACCACACTCTTACTTAGGCTCTGAAAGCACCAGATACACCGCAGAGTTTTGCTCTCTTGTCTCTAAAGTGAAAGTGTTAGTGGCTCAGTCGTATCTGACTCTTTGCAACCCCATGAACCGAAGCCCACAAGGCTCCTCTGTTCATGGGATTCTCCAGGCAAGAATACTGGAGTGGGTTGCCATGCCTTCCTCCAGGGGATTTTCTGAACCCAGGGATCAAACCCAGGTCTTCTGCATTTCAGGCGGATTCTTTACCAGCTGAGCTACTAAGATCTTAAGCCATCTGGAAATTTTCTTATCAGCCTTTGATAAGGAAAAGGGATGTTCTGAAACTTACATAAACCAGGAGATAACATATTTAACCTACTCTTGTACCTTCTTGAATTCTCAGACAGGCAAAAACATTTAAAAGTGACTTGGGGGTGGGCACTTCTCTGCTGGTTCAGTGGCTAAGATTCCGTGCTCCCAATGCAGGGGGTCTGGCTCAGGGAACTAGATCCCACAACTAAGACAAACCTTTCACAGCCTAATTAATTAATTAATTTTAAAAAGTGTCTTGGGATTCCCAAGCTGGGTACTGTCCCTTAGGTCCCAGTGCTAAATCTAGGGAGCCCTTTCAGATGGGTACATCTTTGTCAAGGGACTGAGGGCAAGGGATTGAAGTGCCCTCCTAGCCTCTTCTCCACTTGTTCAGGCTCTGAACCTTTCTCTCCTGGGATTTCTCCTGGAAACAGCTTTCTTTACCTGGTGGATGCCCAGATATTCCTTGGAACCTCATGGGGCTCTCCTTCTCTTCTGGTTCTCCACTTGTTCCTGGGCTCTCCTGCATAACAGGAGTCAATGCAGCAAAGAACCTTGAGTGTTCTGGGCTCAACTCATCATTGTGGGATCTGTGAACACAGCTGTGGTCAAGACTGACATTAGGAACTTATAGTCTTGTGCTCTGAAGGCCAAAGATAAACAAGAAAACAATCAGGGAATCATGTGCTGAGAATTAAGATGGGGAAATGAGACAGCAATTGATCAGGGATGACTTTAGATCAGATAGTCTTTGGTACAGCTCTTGGAATCGGGGAGCAATTAACAATTTACAATCAACCACACTCTTACTTAGGCTCTGAAAGCACCAGATACACCGCAGAGTTTTGCTCTCTTGTCTCTAAAGTGAAAGTGTTAGTGGCTCAGTCGTATCTGACTCTTTGCAACCCCATGAACCGAAGCCCACAAGGCTCCTCTGTTCATGGGATTCTCCAAACAAGAATACTGGAGTGGGTTGCCATGCCTTCCTCCAGGGGATTTTCTGAACCCAGGGATCAAACCCAGGTCTTCTGCATTTCAGGCGGATTCTTTACCAGCTGAGCTACTAAGATCTTAAGCCATCTGGAAATTTTCTTATCAGCCTTTGATAAGGAAAAGGGATGTTCTGAAACTTACATAAACCAGGAGATAACATATTTAACCTACTCTTGTACCTTCTTGAATTCTCAGACAGGCAAAAACATTTAAAAGTGACTTGGGGGTGGGCACTTCTCTGCTGGTTCAGTGGCTAAGATTCCGTGCTCCCAATGCGGGGGGTCTGGCTCAGGGAACTAGATCCCACAACTAAGACAAACCTTTCACAGCCTAATTAATTAATTAATTTTAAAAAGTGTCTTGGGATTCCCAAGCTGGGTACTGTCCCTTAGGTCCCAGTGCTAAATCTAGGGAGCCCTTTCAGATGGGTACATCTTTGTCAAGGGACTGAGGGCAAGGGATTGAAGTACCCCAGGTCTTGGAGGCATACATACTCCATGGGGCTCCATGGCAGTACTTTTCGGGAAGAGCTGGGGATCCTACACGGTGCCTGAAGTAGCTGGCGTCTCAAGGCTTCCCCCCAGCCCCCACCCCAAAATGGTAAGACAGAGGATTTGGCTCTTATTGTCAATGTGTTGACGTTCATTCCAGGGCCAACACACTGACCTTCAGTTCAGGAAGTGGCTTCTTGGTCAATTGCTGCTTTGGAGGGACCTGCCAGGATTTGAAATGAAACAGCAGTTCTTATAACATCCAGCCGTAAATCTAAATCCTTTTTTGTTGTTGCTGTTAACTGAAGAAAAATAGTGAGATAACTTGACATTTTGCATGATTAAATTTAGAACAGATTACAGAAATTGAATACTCACGTCATAAGCTGCTTCGTTTAAGCACAACACACATACCCAGGCTGAGCTGCATGTGATCTGAATCTTGAAAGAGCTTCTTTGCCAAAATTTTTAAATCTTAAGGTGATTAATGAATTTCAGCCTGAGGCTGAGGCTGCCTGATCTCCAGTCGCAGCCTCACTTGGTTGAGCAAAAGGGTCCCTCTGAACCCCAGGGAACCCCTGAGATCTCACAGTGTAGGATGCACACACAGTGCAGTGTGTACACATGGGGCGCTTCTCACTGCCCAGTTCTTGTGCCCAAAGGACGTAATCCCCAACCACACTACCTGTGTAAGGGATAGATGTCAAAAAAATGTTGTACACATGGGAAACGTATTTCTTAAGCCATCTGGAAATTTTCTTATCAGCCTTTGATAAGGAAAAGGGATGTTCTGAAACTTACATAAACCAGGAGATAACATATTTAACCTACTCTTGTACCTTCTTGAATTCTCAGACAGGCAAAAACATTTAAAAGTGACTTGGGGGTGGGCACTTCTCTGCTGGTTCAGTGGCTAAGATTCCGTGCTCCCAATGCAGGGGGTCTGGCTCAGGGAACTAGATCCCACAACTAAGACAAACCTTTCACAGCCTAATTAATTAATTAATTTTAAAAAGTGTCTTGGGATTCCCAAGCTGGGTACTGTCCCTTAGGTCCCAGTGCTAAATCTAGGGAGCCCTTTCAGATGGGTACATCTTTGTCAAGGGACTGAGGGCAAGGGATTGAAGTACCCCAGGTCTTGGAGGCATACATACTCCATGGGGCTCCATGGCAGTACTTTTCGGGAAGAGCTGGGGATCCTACACGGTGCCTGAAGTAGCTGGCGTCTCAAGGCTTCCCCCCAGCCCCCACCCCAAAATGGTAAGACAGAGGATTTGGCTCTTATTGTCAATGTGTTGACGTTCATTCCAGGGCCAACACACTGACCTTCAGTTCAGGAAGTGGCTTCTTGGTCAATTGCTGCTTTGGAGGGACCTGCCAGGATTTGAAATGAAACAGCAGTTCTTATAACATCCAGCCGTAAATCTAAATCCTTTTTTGTTGTTGCTGTTAACTGAAGAAAAATAGTGAGATAACTTGACATTTTGCATGATTAAATTTAGAACAGATTACAGAAATTGAATACTCACGTCATAAGCTGCTTCGTTTAAGCACAACACACATACCCAGGCTGAGCTGCATGTGATCTGAATCTTGAAAGAGCTTCTTTGCCAAAATTTTTAAATCTTAAGGTGATTAATGAATTTCAGCCTGAGGCTGAGGCTGCCTGATCTCCAGTCGCAGCCTCACTTGGTTGAGCAAAAGGGTCCCTCTGAACCCCAGGGAACCCCTGAGATCTCACAGTGTAGGATGCACACACAGTGCAGTGTGTACACATGGGGCGCTTCTCACTGCCCAGTTCTTGTGCCCAAAGGACGTAATCCCCAACCACACTACCTGTGTAAGGGATGATGTGAGTATGGAAATCTATTTGATTATGTTATGAATCTATAACCAATAATGGCTATTAATAACAGATATCACTCACTGAACAATCATGCTGGGCACTGTTGGAAACAAGCTTTGTTTGTCTTAATTATCTTAATTCTTATTCCTCATTTTACTCATGAGAAAACTGAAGCCCTGAGAGGTTAGCCAACTTGCCTAAACTCACACAGTTCTAAGTGGGAAGCCAGGATACAAACCCTGGCATTGGACTACACCCCATGCCCTCCATCCTTCGGGTGTCGGTGCCGCAGCTCGTCAGCCAGGTGCATAGAGAATAGCGGGTGTGACAAGACTTTAAGAAATATACACACACGCATACATAGACAGAGAGAAAGGACGGGAATGGGGGGTGCAAAACCTCTTGAGTCAAGGCCCTGAACACATTCACTAGTCCGCTTTTTTTCCATGCAGAAGCCTCCAGGTATTTATAGGGAATGATATTAGCGTGGGCTGGGAATCAATCACAGCCCTATTCGATAATCACCCTTTGTGACTCTAAGTCACTTTCATTATCTTCCCAGTGCACAGAGAGCATTACAGCTGGCGGGCAACGGTACCAGCAAGAAGTTAAGGAGTCTACACGTTCCAAAGTCCACAGCAGATCTCCCACCTGTTGCTGATCAGTATGACCCCAGCTAATGAGCCCATGTGAATCGAATTGACTTGTTTTTCTCTTCATTTTCTTATTTCCCAGATGATTTTCTCCTGGCTCAGCCAAAGCTGCAAAAACCTTCACTGGTCTGTTTCCCCACTATCAGCCCTGAGATCTCCCCACCCTCACTGACATGGAGGGATGGAAGGGGAATGGTGCTAAAGAGCAATGCTGAACCAAAGACGGCTCCTCATGGGGCTGGTTGTCTCTGGGCCTGTCCCAGAGGTGGGGAGAGAGAGAAGGAGGGGTCGAGAGGGAGGAGTGGTGAATATCATACAAAATGGTTATTCCAATTTAGAAAAAAAGTCATTTCCTCATGACCTCAAGTAAGGAGAAGGCAGTATTTTAAAACGTTCCCTTTCTAGAAAATTGCTGCAAACCTTAGAAAAAGGCAGGCAATGAGAGTCCAGTATTTGAGTATGAATGTTCAGGTTCGAAACATATTTTCCCCTTGAAATACAACCTCTTACTCACCTTGGTGGAAGGTCTTGTAGTGTTAGGTTTGTCTCAACTCTCACTCTAAAGGCTGGCAGGGCTTGTCAGGCAGGACCATCTGTGCCAATGAGGTTTCTTCCAAAGCCCTGGTGGTGATTTTCCAGGAGCTACACCTGACATCATATACCTTAAAGAGGAATGTCTTCACTTCTGCCTGCCGTCTCCCTTCCTGCCTAAACATGCACCTGCCTGATACTCTACAGACCAAACAGTGGCAGGCGGGGTATTGCGTTGCCAGATACACCATTTCCTTTTCACAGGATACAGCTGCAGAACCCAGGAAGCACAGAGATTCAGCCAGAAATGTTGGCAGGCTTTGCCTGAGGGCAAAACATGGAGGCCAAGGTGAAAGTCTTAGTCAAAGCCAGTGAGTCTAGTCTTTCCAACATTGTCTTTGTTCCTTTTCTACTCAGAAGTGGTTAGAATGAATTCACCTTGCTTTTGGTGGGTTTTCTTTTAGATATCTGTTTGGACCAACTGCCTTCAAATGCTTATACATATGCTTGTCAGTAGTTTCAACTCTGTGAACTAATTTAGGTCAAATTGACAACTATGTACAAAACAGGTGCTGTGGCGATAAGGAAAGGGGAGATGATAGGCTTCAAAGAGAATTGTGAGAGCCCTGACTTTAGAGACATCCATTCAAAAGAAGTCACCATCTAATGTTTGAATAGATCCATTTAAATAAATACATGTCATCCCTGTTCTGGGACCTGGTCAATTAAATAAGATTGCATGAGAGACATTATTATTGATAATGGTGAGCAACATCATTTATTGAGCATCTATTTTGTGCTTATCCCAGGTGGTGCAGTTGGTAATGAATCTGCCTGCCAGTGCAGGAGAGGGAGGAGTGGTGAATATCATACAAAATGGTTATTCCAATTTAGAAAAAAAGTCATTTCCTCATGACCTCAAGTAAGGAGAAGGCAGTATTTTAAAACGTTCCTTTCTAGAAAATTGCTGCAAACCTTAGAAAAAGGCAGGCAATGAGAGTCCAGTATTTGAGTATGAATGTTCAGGTTCGAAACATATTTTCCCCTTGAAATACAACCTCTTACTCACCTTGGTGGAAGGTCTTGTAGTGTTAGGTTTGTCTCAACTCTCACTCTAAAGGCTGGCAGGGCTTGTCAGGCAGGACCATCTGTGCCAATGAGGTTTCTTCCAAAGCCCTGGTGGTGATTTTCCAGGAGCTACACCTGACATCATATACCTTAAAGAGGAATGTCTTCACTTCTGCCTGCCGTCTCCCTTCCTGCCTAAACATGCACCTGCCTGATACTCTACAGACCAAACAGTGGCAGGCGGGGTATTGCGTTGCCAGATACACCATTTCCTTTTCACAGGATACAGCTGCAGAACCCAGGAAGCACAGAGATTCAGCCAAAAATGTTGGCAGGCTTTGCCTGAGGGCAAAACATGGAGGCCAAGGTGAAAGTCTTAGTCAAAGCCAGTGAGTCTAGTCTTTCCAACATTGTCTTTGTTCCTTTTCTACTCAGAAGTGGTTAGAATGAATTCACCTTGCTTTTGGTGGGTTTTCTTTTAGATATCTGTTTGGACCAACTGCCTTCAAATGCTTATACATATGCTTGTCAGTAGTTTCAACTCTGTGAACTAATTTAGGTCAAATTGACAACTATGTACAAAACAGGTGCTGTGGCGATAAGGAAAGGGGAGATGATAGGCTTCAAAGAGAATTGTGAGAGCCCTGACTTTAGAGACATCCATTCAAAAGAAGTCACCATCTAATGTTTGAATAGATCCATTTAAATAAATACATGTCATCCCTGTTCTGGGACCTGGTCAATTAAATAAGATTGCATGAGAGACATTATTATTGATAATGGTGAGCAACATCATTTATTGAGCATCTATTATGTGCTTATCCCAGGTGGTGCAGTTGGTAATGAATCTGCCTGCCAGTGCAGGAGATGCAAGAGATGCAGGTTCATTTCCTGGGTCAGGAAGATCCCCTGGAGTAGGAGATGGCAACCCACTGCAGTATTCTTTCCTGGAGAATCCCATGGATAGAGGAGCCTGGCTGGCTGCAATCCATGGGGTCACAAAGAGGTGGACATGACTGAGCACGCAGAGGCACATATGTGCTTGATGTGCTGGGTGACATTACCCTATATGAGGTCCTGTCCCTCTTTGAATGACAGAAAGCAGACCACGTGACACTGCAAGGTCACAGAGTGAATAGAGGCAGAGCTGCCAAAGGTCTGAGTCCAGAATCTACGTTCATGAGGCCCCAAATGGAGAAGACAAAGCACAAGTAGGTGACAAGTTGTGATTTACTCGAGTATGGGTGCAAAAGTTGCTAATGGAAGAAAGCAAAATGGTATAATAAAAGGAGCTGGTCTGAGAACCTGGGTTTGAGCTCTTCTGCAATTTCCTAACTTATGGTTTGAGGAATGTTGTCTAATAATTATTTGTACCCAGCTTTCTTCATTTTTTTTCCCAATTTTCATACTACCAAAAAGCCCATAGGAATGTTGGATGGAAAAAATAGAGGCAGAAGGTCTTCGTTAACTCCTCCTACTTTGTAGAAATACCACACACACTAATGGTGTCCATTCTAACTGCTGGTGAAGCAAGACCAATTATAACAAGGAGTGAGTTGAAAATTAATGCTTCTAGGAAATGATATAAAACAGCATCAGATTTCACCTTTGTATCCTGCAAACATCTGCATCTCGTTCCCTAGACTGGTGACTCCTTGGTCCTCCAATGCCCTGTCCTGGCAGCAAAAGCCATCCTGTGACCTCTCTGCAGAAATCACTTTACTGAGCCCCAGGAATAAAGCTGCTGTTTCTGGCTAAATAGTGAAAAGCTCTGTTTGCCCCATTGTTTTCTTCCTTAAATCACAGGGAACAAGTGAGACTGTCGCGGGCGCCACGTCGGAGCTTACTCTGATTACTAGTCTCACTAGCTGTAAGAGAAACTATATTGAATAGCTCAGAGACGTTTTCGCGAACACAGCATGGTCCCCTCAGGGTGTGAGCCTCCGACCTCAACAATAAAGTATCGTGGTCTCAAGTATTGTTAAACCAAGAGTGGGTTTATTAGGCAAGCACAAATCATCAGAATTAATCAGAACTCAATCAAAATGCGAAGAGAAAGATCTTACCCCAGAGCTGGAAAGCTTCAACCTCACCTCAGATGAAATTGAGTTCTGTGAGTGAGCTTCCGCCCAATTTACTCTCCCCCTTTTAAAGGAAAAACCTCAGACACAGCTGCATATACTTTACTTCTGCTTCTACTTACAATCCTAAGAAATTAAAGGAAAAACGCTGCTCCTGGCTTCTATGCAAGCTTACAACTTGAGCTAGACCGGAGCCGGTTACTCAGGTCAAGAATTAAGCTAACTTGTTCTTAGAAAAGTAAGCAAATAAGGTTGGAATATTGCCATTAGGGCTTTTCTTATTTACTAGCAGCTTTCAAGCTTCGCTTGCGGGTAAAACTCTGCTGAATAGGCTGGCAGTGAGTTACAAATTCCTAATTGCTGGAGGACGAGCTTTGGCTCTCCCGGCTGTAATTTCTCTTAGAGACAAACTTTTTTCCTTTAGTATATATGTCCCCTTTAGGCATCATCATATTCACCCACTCTTTGGCCCTATCTGAGCTAACATCACTTTCTAGAGGACAGATTCTAGGTCTCAAGAGCTTATCTGGGGTTTGAGGATTGCTCTATACCCTAAGA
Source organism: Tragulus kanchil (assembly GCA_022376925.1). Lineage (NCBI taxonomy): Eukaryota > Metazoa > Chordata > Mammalia > Artiodactyla > Tragulidae > Tragulus > Tragulus kanchil. The sequence continues at coordinate 61,126,633 of JAIOJX010000002.1, forward strand.
CTCAGTATATTCTTAAGAATTTCCAGAGTCTGCCAAGACAAGACTTACCTGGCCGGTAGAACAAGTTCATCTGTGTGTGAAAGAAGTTCACAGAGAAGCCATCTTGCTTGCCTGCCTCCCCTACTGACAAGGGTCCCCAACCATGGAGGAAAGATTTATAAAGTGGCCTGCTGGGGCTTCAGAGCCCATGTGGCTGCCAGTGACTTCTGACATCCTTAGCCTCACTTCCCAACATGGGCTTCTAAGGGCAGGATTGCTGTGACCGCCTGCGTCCACTCCTCTCTGCTTAAATGGCCCACAATTGTGACTGAGTCCCAAGGCCTGTGGTATTGTGCTGTTTCATAAAGCACACACCTTGTCAAATAATTCCAAGGAAATCTCTCAGCTTGAAGAGATTTCAAGCACCTCTGTGCCCTAAGCCATGAACATCGCAGCCTGGCATCCCAGATGATTGTGCCAGGGGTAAAAGTCCATTGAGTGCATTGAGCACTACCTCTTCACCTGGTTCTGGGCTCAGTGCTTTTCCAATCTCCCCATCCTGTTCTCCCAGGGAGCCAGCAGCCAAGAATCTAACCCCCTGTCCTGTTCTCACAGGGAACCAGCAGCCAAGGCTCTATCCTCATCTTGCAGGGAAAAAAATTCAGGCTCCAAGAGGCAAAGGGCAGGCCAATTGGACAGATCTGGGATTCGAACCCAGACCTACTCTTCCCGCTCAACTTTGTTCCAGTTCAGCAAGACCAAGGTTGGGATTGACCAACCATGTGACAACCTTATAAGAAAGGCCAAGCGCAGTGGATCCTGACATTGTTGAATCAGGGGACCAACTTGATCAGCTACCTAACCAAAAGACTTCTTGGTATGTGCAACAAATACATCCCTTTGTGTTTAAACGTCTATACATCTAATTTTCTGTCCCTTGCAGCCCAGGATACTCTTGGCTGACACAGGTTCTAATGGCAAAGGATGAAGCAGTAGCATGATTTCTGATGCCCTAGTCATGTTGCATCTATTGATCCATACGTGCAAAGATATGATTTCATGCATTTACCAAGAATTAAGCTCTTGGATATGACAGTGAAGCTCTTGGAATGACTACTAGACTCATAAACATGGTACTTCATTTTGCAAACTAAAATGTGTAAAGGGCAGATCAATGACCAAGCACAGAACATGCACTCAAATGGATGGACCTCTAGGGAGTACAGGTCCTTGCTGTGACCCCAGGAGATATTTCCCAGGGACTGCCAAGAGATGTGAGGATGTTAGTGACTCTGCCTCACACCTCCTTGCTCCTCCACTCTCTCTCCATCATTTGGGTGTGTAATTGGCAATTTAATACAGGGACCAAGAGTGTAGGATTCAGATTGTCTGGGTTCACACCCGAGTTATGAATACAATTCCAATCATGATGAGTTACTTAAACTCTCCGAGCCTTGACTTCTTCATCTCCAAAAATGGGCTAATAAAGCTTCATTTATAACATCATCATGAGGCTTAAATTAGATACACCATGTTATATGCCAAACTTGGCACATAGCATAGAATTGATGATGTTGGTTATTATTGGGGTTTTCAGTGAGAGCAGGTGACCATCTGTCCAAGGTGCTTCTCTTGGCCTTTTAACCGTCATGCTTCCAACTCCACCGCTCCCTGCAGGAGTCCTTCAGTGTTGGCCTCTAGGCTCTTATGCTGTTAAACTCCCAGGTGGTTGAGGATGTAAGGCAATCAGGAGGATCTTAGCCAAGGCGAAGTTGAAGGTTCTGGCCTTGACTTTGCCAGAAAAAATTCAGGCTCCAAGAGGCAAAGGGCAGGCCAATTGGACAGATCTGGGATTCGAACCCAGACCTACTCTTCCCGCTCAACTTTGTTCCAGTTCAGCAAGACCAAGGTTGGGATTGACCAACCATGTGACAACCTTATAAGAAAGGCCAAGCGCAGTGGATCCTGACATTGTTGAATCAGGGGACCAACTTGATCAGCTACCTAACCAAAAGACTTCTTGGTATGTGCAACAAATACATCCCTTTGTGTTTAAACGTCTATACATCTAATTTTCTGTCCCTTGCAGCCCAGGATACTCTTGGCTGACACAGGTTCTAATGGCAAAGGATGAAGCAGTAGCATGATTTCTGATGCCCTAGTCATGTTGCATCTATTGATCCATACGTGCAAAGATATGATTTCATGCATTTACCAAGAATTAAGCTCTTGGATATGACAGTGAAGCTCTTGGAATGACTACTAGACTCATAAACATGGTACTTCATTTTGCAAACTAAAATGTGTAAAGGGCAGATCAATGACCAAGCACAGAACATGCACTCAAATGGATGGACCTCTAGGGAGTACAGGTCCTTGCTGTGACCCCAGGAGATATTTCCCAGGGACTGCCAAGAGATGTGAGGATGTTAGTGACTCTGCCTCACACCTCCTTGCTCCTCCACTCTCTCTCCATCATTTGGGTGTGTAATTGGCAATTTAATACAGGGACCAAGAGTGTAGGATTCAGATTGTCTGGGTTCACACCCGAGTTATGAATACAATTCCAATCATGATGAGTTACTTAAACTCTCCGAGCCTTGACTTCTTCATCTCCAAAAATGGGCTAATAAAGCTTCATTTATAACATCATCATGAGGCTTAAATTAGATACACCATGTTATATGCCAAACTTGGCACATAGCATAGAATTGATGATGTTGGTTATTATTGGGGTTTTCAGTGAGAGCAGGTGACCATCTGTCCAAGGTGCTTCTCTTGGCCTTTTAACCGTCATGCTTCCAACTCCACCGCTCCCTGCAGGAGTCCTTCAGTGTTGGCCTCTAGGCTCTTATGCTGTTAAACTCCCCTTGAGGTCAGAGAAGCAGGTGGTTGAGGATGTAAGGCAATCAGGAGGATCTTAGCCAAGGCGAAAGTTGAAGGTTCTGGCCTTGACTTTGCCAGGACTAACCTTTTTATACCTGACAGGGCAAACTACCACGTCGTCAGGTCAGGACAAGAACAGGGATGCAAGGAGGTAACCGGTGAGATAGAAATGGGCAGGGGGTAGACCAGAGACTCCCTCGGGGTCCCTTCTCAGTCCTGTGACTTGATATTGGCATAAAACTGAATGCAATAAATTTAACTCTAAGTGAGACAACGTGGATTCCCACCCGCTTCTGACCTAAGTCTGGGCAATCTTCCTGTTGGTCAGGAGAACAAGCCATAAATCTCCCCGAGGACAAGAGTGCTGGGCACACAATACATCCGCTGTCTTCCTGTGCCCAGAGAGCGTTGATGGATTCTTCCCCTTACATTTATTTCAGTGCAGTCGAATTTCAACAAGACAGAAATAGAAGACAGAAAGGTTGGTCCTGTCAAAAGCTCTTCATATAATTACGAGAGCCCAGTCTCTGCATTCCCACCTCAGGAACAGTTAGGGCACAAGAGGCCGGGAACTGAATGGGGGTGGGGCAGCGGAGGGCTGGCAGGCTGAGGACGCCGTGATGAGCGTAATGACTACTGCTTCTCCGCTGGAGGAGGCTGGGATGCCACAGCCCTGCGGGCTCCCTGGAAATTGTGCAGGTTCATAAAAGCCCCATCAGAGATTGGATCATCCCAGGGAGCCATTAGTGGCTCTAATAGCTTCAGCGGATGTGTTATGGCCATCGACCCCACTCGTTTTACTGAAGGTTAGCTCTGTAGAGACACGCCCTCATCACCCGCCCGCCAGTAGTGTCTGCAGAAGGTGGCCAGACACGAGGCCATGGCACTGGCTTCAGGACTGATAGGGGCCTCAGCGGCAGGTCCAGCCCGAACATCCGGTGACCAATCAGGAAACAGAGGCCCTCTTCCGTGAACGTTTACTTGTGTTTAAGTTTCTCTCTGAAAGGCAATCTGTAGAATGAATAAACAACAACAGTCCAACAGAGGTTTTTCCCTACTTCAGTGTTGGCCTCTAGGCTCTTATGCTGTTAACCTCCCATTGAGGTCAGAGAAGCAGGTGGTTGAGGATGTAAGGCAATCAGGAGGATCTTAGCCAAGGCGAAAGTTGAAGGTTCTGGCCTTGACTTTGCCAGGACTAACCTTTTTATACCTGACAGGGCAAACTACCACGTCGTCAGGTCAGGACAAGAACAGGGATGCAAGGAGGTAACCGGTGAGATAGAAATGGGCAGGGGGTAGACCAGAGACTCCCTCGGGGTCCCTTCTCAGTCCTGTGACTTGATATTGGCATAAAACTGAATGCAATAAATTTAACTCTAAGTGAGACAACGTGGATTCCCACCCGCTTCTGACCTAAGTCTGGGCAATCTTCCTGTTGGTCAGGAGAACAAGCCATAAATCTCCCCGAGGACAAGAGTGCTGGGCACACAATACATCCGCTGTCTTCCTGTGCCCAGAGAGCGTTGATGGATTCTTCCCCTTACATTTATTTCAGTGCAGTCGAATTTCAACAAGACAGAAATAGAAGACAGAAAGGTTGGTCCTGTCAAAAGCTCTTCATATAATTACGAGAGCCCAGTCTCTGCATTCCCACCTCAGGAACAGTTAGGGCACAAGAGGCCGGGAACTGAATGGGGGTGGGGCAGCGGAGGGCTGGCAGGCTGAGGACGCCGTGATGAGCGTAATGACTACTGCTTCTCCGCTGGAGGAGGCTGGGATGCCACAGCCCTGCGGGCTCCCTGGAAATTGTGCAGGTTCATAAAAGCCCCATCAGAGATTGGATCATCCCAGGGAGCCATTAGTGGCTCTAATAGCTTCAGCGGATGTGTTATGGCCATCGACCCCACTCGTTTTACTGAAGGTTAGCTCTGTAGAGACACGCCCTCATCACCCGCCCGCCAGTAGTGTCTGCAGAAGGTGGCCAGACACGAGGCCATGGCACTGGCTTCAGGACTGATAGGGGCCTCAGCGGCAGGTCCAGCCCGGAACATCCGGTGACCAATCAGGAAACAGAGGCCCTCTTCCCGTGAACGTTTACTTGTGTTTAAGTTTCTCTCTGAAAGGCAATCTGTAGAATGAATAAACAACAACAGTCCCCAGAGTCCATTTGGGATTTCGCTTCTCCAGCTTAATTTCCATTCTAAAGCTTACTTAGCTCTCACCTCGGAGTTAGGAATCGGATATTATAACTCTACAGCTATTCTCCCAGGCCTTGCTGTTTGTCAGGAGCCTGCGCCATTCCATTTCAAGGTTTGGAGCAGTACTACAGCACTCAGGGTCCAAGCAGGGGCTCAGGAGGGCCCAACACCCAGGGAAGGTGCTCTCCAGGCACTCTTCCCTCCCATCCCCAGAGGTGGCCTCCCTTTAGTTCTGCTGCCTGCCACCTGGGCTCCATAGCATCTATTTTACACTGATGGCCAAGTGACAGACCCCTGTGCTCTGTACACAGAACAGATGTGTGTCCCCAAGACGTGCCCCTCCATGATTCTGCACATGGCCTCTGTTGACCATGGTGCTGACTGCCTCTTTAAGAGTCACCTCTGTTGAGAACTTTCTGAAGCCACGCCAAACTGCTTTGGTTTGACTCTCAGAACTGCCACTTACCGGCTCTGTGACCTTGAACAAGTTCTTTACCTGCTACGTTAACTTCTCAGTTTCGTCGTCTATAAATTAGGTAGCAGAGATACAAGGCTGTTGTTAGCATTAAATGAGTTTATAATAAATTGCTTGCAAGAGTCCTGGGTGCAGAGTCGGTGTGAGCAGGTGGAGGCTACAATCATTATTACTGTTACTAGTCCCTCCTGGGCTTCCCTGGGGCTCCGTGGTAAAGCATTCATCTGCAGTGCAGGAAACACAAGAGACGCTGGTTCTATTCTTGGGTCAGGAAGATCCCCTGGAGGAGGAAATGGCAACTCACTCCAGTATTCTCACCTGGAGAATCCCATGGACAGAGGAGCCTGGAGGGCTTCAGTCCATAGGGTCTCAGAGAGTCGGACACAATGGAAGCAACTGAGCACAGTCTCTCCTTGGGACTGACCTGGATGTGGAGGCTGAAGCCGCAGTTCCCAGAATGCCCAGAAGGGTGCGCCCTGCATCTGAGTCACACAGCATGTTGAGGGGGCAAGCCACCCTTGCTGGGTTCACTGGATGTCAAGTGCTTGGAACCCACATACTGGACTCTCTTGGACCAGTGAGTGCTTCCATTCCTTCCCAGGCTCCAGCTTTATCCCTCCAACCCACTTAGCCTGATGACTTCCAGAATGTAACTTATTTGAGGAGGGCAGGCAGGCAGAGAGGAAAGCTCATGAATTTTCTCACCTTCAGGGGGTTTCAGCCACTCGGCCAAGGCCACCACACTAGCCAGTGGCATTTCAGGGGCTCACATGAACATTGGCTCGACTCCCAGAGGCGCATGTGCCTGCAAGGCCCTTTGGGGTGATGACCCTTTTGCCAGGGGCTGCTCTGTGCCATTCCAGTCGTGGAGTGGTGAATGGCACGGATGATTCCACCAACAAATCTCTGAAAACAGAATTGAGGCTGTTTCATACCCTCCTACGTTTGGAGACACTCCAGGAGCCAGAAGATGGCCTACTTTAAAGGCCCCAGAGAAGGAAGTGCTTAACCTCTCTTGAGCGCTTGTCCAGACACTGGACAAGCTACCCCCTTCAGGCCAAGCGTGGAGGACAGAGCCTCTCCCTGAAATGACTGGCCACTAGTTTCACTGTTACAGAAACCAAATACCTCACCAGTCTGTGCTCCTGCCCACTGGCCAGGGCCTCCAGCCTCAGCCCAGAGCCCGTGCCCTGTGCACTGCCCAAGCGGCCTCACTGGATATATCCTCTTCCCCCACCACGTGAGGTCCCAAGAAGGAGGATGTGCAGCTGTTTCTGTTAGCTCCACCCACTCTGCTTTGGCCTAACTCGTTTGCGGCACGGTGCCAGCTGCACAAGTTGGCTGCTCCGTAGTATAGGAATGTCAGCTGGAAGGCTGTGGACACATCAGTCGTCCGGGCTGCACCCGGCTTCTAGCAAGTTGGGAAGGGTCTGGCGAACTCCGGGAGCATAGTTCTCCTGACGGCCTGTCTGCCTCGAGGGTCCTTGGGACTGACCTGGATGTGGAGGCTGAAGCCGCAGTTCCCAGAATGCCCAGAAGGGTGCGCCCTGCATCTGAGTCACACAGCATGTTGAGGGGGCAAGCCACCCTTGCTGGGTTCACTGGATGTCAAGTGCTTGGAACCCACATACTGGACTCTCTTGGACCAGTGAGTGCTTCCATTCCTTCCCAGGCTCCAGCTTTATCCCTCCAACCCACTTAGCCTGATGACTTCCAGAATGTAACTTATTTGAGGAGGGCAGGCAGGCAGAGGAAAGCTCATGAATTTTCTCACCTTCAGGGGGTTTCAGCCACTCGGCCAAGGCCACCACACTAGCCAGTGGCATTTCAGGGGCTCACATGAACATTGGCTCGACTCCCAGAGGCGCATGTGCCTGCAAGGCCCTTTGGGGTGATGACCCTTTTGCCAGGGGCTGCTCTGTGCCATTCCAGTCGTGGAGTGGTGAATGGCACGGATGATTCCACCAACAAATCTCTGAAAACAGAATTGAGGCTGTTTCATACCCTCCTACGTTTGGAGACACTCCAGGAGCCAGAAGATGGCCTACTTTAAAGGCCCCAGAGAAGGAAGTGCTTAACCTCTCTTGAGCGCTTGTCCAGACACTGGACAAGCTACCCCCTTCAGGCCAAGCGTGGAGGACAGAGCCTCTCCCTGAAATGACTGGCCACTAGTTTCACTGTTACAGAAACCAAATACCTCACCAGTCTGTGCTCCTGCCCACTGGCCAGGGCCTCCAGCCTCAGCCCAGAGCCCGTGCCCTGTGCACTGCCCAAGCGGCCTCACTGGATATATCCTCTTCCCCCACCACGTGAGGTCCCAAGAAGGAGGATGTGCAGCTGTTTCTGTTAGCTCCACCCACTCTGCTTTGGCCTAACTCGTTTGCGGCACGGTGCCAGCTGCACAAGTTGGCTGCTCCGTAGTATAGGAATGTCAGCTGGAAGGCTGTGGACACATCAGTCGTCCGGGCTGCACCCGGCTTCTAGCAAGTTGGGAAGGGTCTGGCGAACTCCGGGAGCATAGTTCTCCTGACGGCTATGCTCAGCCTTGGTATGATCTGAAATCCACATCTACGCCTGGCCCCTCAGCCTCACTGAGGGGCTCTCATGCCCTGGACTCCTCCATCAAATGGGCCATCCACGTGTCTGCCGGTGATTCTCTCCCTCTTCAGGTTCTGGCTGTGTCGCCTGGAAGACGGCTGTCTTAGGCTCTCTTTCCCTCCATCAAGAGGTTACCAGCTTCGCCCCCCAGCAGGCTGGGCGGCCCCAGATTGATCTAAGGACTTGCCAGAGTCTTTAGTGTGGGTCACTTACCAGCCACAGCCTCTTCAGGTTCTTGCTTTCCTGAGAGTTTTACCTGCTGTTATCAGCCAAGGTCAAGGATCTGGGCCCCTAAGTCGGGACCCTGCTTTCTGGAACCTTGACTGCCTCTATTAAGAGATCCATCTTCGTGAGGCCCCTACGGAAGAGGAGGGGTGAGGTAAGAGGACAGAGTCTGGCTCTGGGGTCAAATTTGGGCTCCAAAACTGGGATGCTGAGCAACCCTGGGCAATGGATAACTCTAGGCCTCAGCATGCTCCCTACACAGTAAGGAGAGCAAGGGAGCTGCTAACTGTCATCAGGTGAGCAAGTGTTAGTAGAGGAGCCTGCAGGCCAGGCCACCAAACACACTCTGCGCTCCTCCGAAGCCAGTGAAATGATTTCCTGGTAGGCCCGTGGCACCCAGGCTGCTGGCGAGCTTGGACTTCTGCTGAAAGGAGGCTGGACTTGTGGAGAGAAAGGGAACAGAATGGCCTTGAACCTGGATGCCTCTTGAAAAAGACAGCAAAAATACTCAGCGCTCCCTGGAGCAGAAAAGCAAGGCCTTGAAGGGCATTTGCAGAAGAAAGTGAAGAGGAGATAGCAAGAGAGCCACAGTTCATGTGTCTATTTTGTCTTTTTTGCCCAAAGATGGCTCAACGTCAGGCAATTTCCGGATTTGGGGGTTTTCTGACGAGCCACCCTCGGTGGCCCTGGCCCCTCCCTTAACGCCTCACTCACGTCCTCTTGACTCATAGCCTTGCTCTTTGCAGGGACAGCAGATGCCCACACTGCTCCCTGACACTGCAGACACTTTCATGTGTTGGCAGGAGAGACGTGGTCTGTTCAAGATGTGGTCTGTTCAAGGCATTCTCGACCTTCTAGAGTTCAAGAATTCTACAGAGGACCTGGGGAAAGGGCAGGCAGGACTTTCAGCTAACAAGGCTCCTAGGGCACTTGGAATTCCATCACAGGCCTCTCTGCTGGCACAGTTGACGACCAGGAAAAAAAAAAGTGAGAGATAGACAAAGATGTGTGTGGCTGAGAGATCAGCCTGTGAATGCATGGGTTCATCCTCTTGGATCTTGTGAGCAGGTGTGCAGGCTGGAAGAGGTTAGTCCACACAAGAGCCTGGTCTACCCACACGTCTGTCTGCTTGTGGGACCCATACTGCCTCCCCCAGGGCTGTAGAAAGGTAGGGAAGTCCCAAGGAATAAGATGCGTGAGCCGGGCAGGCATGCAGGCAGCGGGCAGGGCTGCAGTGGAAGCTGAGGCAGTAGCACACCGGGGATCCTTCCCGTCCTGGGGAAGCCTCCCTGAGGACCAGCAACCCCCTACCCTAGCTCTGTCCCACAAGAGTATCCCAAAGAAAATCATAGAAGAAGGTGTTGGTACATTTTCAGTGCCACAGACATAAAGCAGACAACTTCCCTGAAACCTGAACTCCCCATAGGATATTTGATTTAATTATTCATAACCTCCATCAGTAACTACTGATGTCCAAGGCAAGGAATGAAGATGCCTAAGGCTCTGCTGAAGAAGGCGGGGCATGCACTGCCCCAGCCAGAGAGGTTCTGAGCCGCCAGGCGCCATGTCCCCGCTTAGTACTCAGAACACCAGTCTCTTCCATCAGTTATTTCTGGCCTTATCTTATCGATCCTTTTAATAGCAGACAGCAACAATTCATTAGCAATTTTCCAGAGTCTCTGCCTCCTGGCTAGGTCTTTTTCCATCCTGAGAGCTGAAGTAATGTTTCTTCTAACTGTAGCTCTCTTCGAGGCACTAAGGGAGACCAGTCTGAGTGAGTCAGGGATGCTACAGAGAAGGAAAAATGAAGACATTTCCATTTTCCTGCTGCTTGCTGATCAATAACTTGGTAGTTTCAACTGAGCAACTGTGGAGGGAGGGGAGGGCATACAGAGACCCAGTACAAACAAGCCATCTTTGATTTCCCTTCACATAATTTAATTTGCGTTTTTTAATTTTTAAAATTTTATCCAGTTTTTGAAGGTTCCTTTTCACGTCCAGTTATCACAAAATATTGGCAATATTCCCTATGTTGCATAGTACACCCATGAACCAATCTTACATCCACTCCTGGACATCCCTATGTTGTCCCCAGCTCCCTGGGGAACCACTAGTTTATTCTATCTGTGAGACGAATTTGACTTTTTCAGATGGGCTAAGAGGCAGAAGGCCAGCGCAGGTCAGCGGGAGTTCCCGCAGTTTAGCCTCCCTGGCCTGCTCTGGTGACTCAGTTTTACCCACGACCAAAGCTAGAGAAAGAAGAAGCCCCTTCCCTAACTCACGACCCACGAGCTGATTCGTGACCCCTGTCCTTCTGGGAAATGAAGAACTAACTTTTGGGAGGGCACGGGCGACGGCAGCGGAAAGGAGGAGAAATTTGGCCGTGGGGAGGGGGCCTAGGCAACCCTTCTGGCTTCTCAGTTGCCCACCCACCCCACCGAGGAAGCCATCAGGACTGGCTGGGAGGCACCCGAAGCTGTGTCAATGCCTAGCTGAGAGCTGGCAGGAAAGACACCAAGAGGAGGCCTGGCACTAGGAAAGTCCCACGGTTGGGCCTACCCTGCAAGCCTTTGGGCTGGAGCTGCCTTTGGGATCAGACCGACAGCTTCCCAGAGGAGGGACTCCAGTCTCAGGGCTGCTTTACTCGCCCCAGGGGGTTTCTGCTCTGTGACGCTCTGGTTCTCTGCCCATCACTCCCCAGAACGTGGGTTCCCAGGGCCGATCTACACCCAGCCACCAGCTCCCTACATGTGCCCATTGCCAGTCCTTGGTGCCCAGGGTCCACTAGGCTCTCTAATTTGCACAATAATAGACATCACTGTGTTCAAAAGAAAACAAAGTCTCAGAAAAGGTAAGTGATTCGTCCAAGAGCAAGTAACTGGGTTCAAATGCAAGTTGATCTGCTTTATTGTTTGCTTCTAATGTTAATATGGAAATGATTGAGGCACTAGTCTGATACAATGAAAAAAAATTTTTTGCTGCTTGCTGATCAATAACTTGGTAGTTTCAACTGAGCAACTGTGGAGGGAGGGGAGGGCATACAGAGACCCAGTACAAACAAGCCATCTTTGATTTCCCTTCACATAATTTAATTTGCGTTTTTTAATTTTTAAAATTTTATCCAGTTTTTGAAGGTTCCTTTTCACGTCCAGTTATCACAAAATATTGGCAATATTCCCTATGTTGCATAGTACACCCATGAACCAATCTTACATCCACTCCTGGACATCCCTATGTTGTCCCCAGCTCCCTGGGGAACCACTAGTTTATTCTATCTGTGAGACGAATTTGACTTTTTCAGATGGGCTAAGAGGCAGAAGGCCAGCGCAGGTCAGCGGGAGTTCCGCAGTTTAGCCTCCCTGGCCTGCTCTGGTGACTCAGTTTTACCCACGACCAAAGCTAGAGAAAGAAGAAGCCCCTTCCCTAACTCACGACCCACGAGCTGATTCGTGACCCCTGTCCTTCTGGGAAATGAAGAACTAACTTTTGGGAGGGCACGGGCGACGGCAGCGGAAAGGAGGAGAAATTTGGCCGTGGGGAGGGGGCCTAGGCAACCCTTCTGGCTTCTCAGTTGCCCACCCACCCCACCGAGGAAGCCATCAGGACTGGCTGGGAGGCACCCGAAGCTGTGTCAATGCCTAGCTGAGAGCTGGCAGGAAAGACACCAAGAGGAGGCCTGGCACTAGGAAAGTCCCACGGTTGGGCCTACCCTGCAAGCCTTTGGGCTGGAGCTGCCTTTGGGATCAGACCGACAGCTTCCCAGAGGAGGGACTCCAGTCTCAGGGCTGCTTTACTCGCCCCAGGGGGTTTCTGCTCTGTGACGCTCTGGTTCTCTGCCCATCACTCCCCAGAACGTGGGTTCCCAGGGCCGATCTACACCCAGCCACCAGCTCCCTACATGTGCCCATTGCCAGTCCTTGGTGCCCAGGGTCCACTAGGCTCTCTAATTTGCACAATAATAGACATCACTGTGTTCAAAAGAAAACAAAGTCTCAGAAAAGGTAAGTGATTCGTCCAAGAGCAAGTAACTGGGTTCAAATGCAAGTTGATCTGCTTTATTGTTTGCTTCTAATGTTAATATGGAAATGATTGACATATACTTATATAAATATATTTATAGAAGTCACAACTTTGTAGAATTGTGTAAGGTATACAATGATTTTATGGTTAATGACTTTTTTATATTATTGCTATTGGGTTGTGTGTTCTTTGTTTTTCAAATAGTAGTGCATTTGATTCAACATGCAAATTATACCAAAGGAAGGCAGTAAAAAGCTCCCCCCCACACCTCGATCTTTGCCCTTCAGCTGCCCAGGCTCCTTCTCTCCTTGGGAGCTGCCATGGTTGGTTTGTGTCTTGTGTATCTTTTCAGGGATAGTGAGAAAGATAATAATATGCCTCTTCTTTTTATCCCTTTTCACACAAATGGTGCATACCACATCATTCTGCTCCTCACTTTTTTTTCCAGTCAGTATTTCTTGGAGATCATCCCACTTCAGTATATAAAGAGATGCCACTTTTCTATTTATGGACCCAAGATATGAAAACAACATATTAAATTATGTTTTACCTCAAGAGGCAAATGCTTTTCCACTCTGCTGGTTTCCACTCTGCTGGTTTATGTATTTATTTTGAAAGGTCCTCTTCTATCTAACTGAACTTTCATCTTGAACCCAGATATTCTGGGTCTACAGTATGTTTCCAGTGCTGGAGAGCTGGTTGGCTCTTGCTGGAGAATAGCCAGCAAGGAGGAGATGGATGCCCAAGTTAACCCTGCGTGAGCTGCTGTTTGCAGAGTCTCTGCCCAGCTTCGGTCTGGCTCACCCTACAGACTGTAGTCCTGACCTTCTGCAGTGAAGGCAGCTCAGCACTTCCCATGGATGTGGTTTCATTGCTGTCTCCATCTGGGGACTATTCTGCCAGATGCAGAGCCCAGATTTTCAGGAGTCAGCAAGCTCTATGACCAAAAGTCTTATGAGTTAAGGGAAAAGATATTGGAAAATACCTATAACTTTTATTTTTTAAAGATTTATTTATTTATTTTGGGCGGAAGTCAGGTTGGGGAGGGAGAGGAGTGGGCGGACCACTTCTATTGATCTTTCATTTCTCTATTATCATCCGTCTTTTTTCTTTGGCCCGTGTGGGCCTCCCATCGCGGTGGCCTCTGTTGTCGCAGAGCGCCGGCTCTGGGCGCATGCGCTCCAGAGCTCCGGCTCGGTAATTGGACACATCAGTCCAGCTGCTCCGCGGCACGTGGGATCTTCCCAGGCCAGGGCTCGAACCCCACCCCCCACCCCTTGCACTGCAAGGTGGTGTCCTTACCCACTGGACCACCAGGGGAAGCCCTGGAAAATACCTTTTTATGGAAAGTAACTTTTTATGTTACTTAAAGCCATTCATTTCATGATTTCTCAGTAATAGGGATTACAGAATAATGGAATTAAAAAATAGGTTTTATTGTTTTAGAATGGTTTTTGGTTCACAGCAAAACTAAATGGAAAATACAGATAGCCTTCTTATATCCTCCACCTTCGTACATGCACAGCCTCCTCCACTAACAACATCCTCTACCAGAGTAGAAATTTGTTACAATCAATAATGAATCTACACTCACACATCATAATCACCCACAGTCCATCACTTTAGTTCAGTTGCTCAGTCGTGTCTGACACTTTTCAACTGCATGGACTGCAGCACGCCAGCCTTCTCTGTCCTTCACCATTTCCCAGAGCTTGCTCGAATTCACATCCATTGATTCAGTGATGCCATCTAACCATCTTGTCTTCTGTTGTCCCCTTCTCCTTCTGCCTTCTATCTTTCCCAACACCAGGAAATTTCCAATGAGTTATCTCTTTGCATCAGGTGGCCAAAGTATTGGTGCTTCAGCTTTAGCATCTGTCCTTCCAATGAATATTCAGGGTTGATTTCCTTTAGGATTGACTGACTTGATCTCCTTGCAGTCCAAAGGATTCTCAAGAGTCTTTGATATCAGTTCTTTGGTGCTCAGCCTTCTTTATGGTCCAACTTTCACATCCATACGACTACAGAGAAAACCATAGCTTTGACTATATGGACGTTTTTTTTTGGCAAAGTGATGTCTATTCTTTTTAACATGCTGTCTAGGTTCGTCATAGCTTTTTTCCAAGGAGCAAGTGTCTTTTAATTTCATGACTGGAGTCACCATCTGCAGTGATTTTGGAGGCCAAGAAAATAAAGTCTGTCATTGTTTTCATTGTTTGCTTATCTGTTTGCCATGAAGTGATGGGACCTGATGCTATGAACTTAGTTTTTTGAATGTTGAGTTTTAAGTCAGCTTTTTCACTCTCCTCTTTCACCTTCATCAAGAGGCTCTTTAGTTCCTCTTCATTTTCTGCTGTAAGAGTGGTGATTTCCATTATAAATTACTCTTGGTGCTGTACATTCAATATGTTTGGACATACTGACAGTCATCTACCATTATAGTATCATATAGTTTCGTTGTGCTAAAAATTCTCTGTGCTCCACCTATTCATGACTCCTTCCTCTTTAATCCATGACAATCACTAATCTTTTACTGTCTCCATAGTTTTGTCATTTCCAGAATGTCATATAGTTGGCATCATACAGTATATAGCCTTTTCAGAGTGGCTCCTTTCACTTAGTAATATGTATATGAGCTTCCCTCATGTCTTTTCATGGCTAAATAGCTCACTTCATTTTGCCACTGAATATCCCACTGTCCATACATGGGTTTCCCTAGTGGTTTAGATGGTAAAAAATCTGCCTGCAGCATGAGAGACTTGAGTTTGATCCCTGGGTTGGGAAGATCTACTGGAGAAGGGAATGGCAACCCATTCCAGTATTATTGCTTAGAGAATTCCATGGGCAGAGGAGCCTGGTCCATGGGGTCACAAAGAGTCAGACATGACTGAGCAACTAATACACACATACACACATCCCACTGTCTAGATGTACCACAGTTTCTTTTTCTATTTATCTACTGAAGGACATTTTCATTGATTCCAGGTTTTGGGCAATTATGAATTAAGCTGTTGCAAATATCCATGTGCAGATGTTTGTGTGGATTTGCGTTTTTAGCGCCTTTGGGTAAATACTGAAGCACGTGATTGCTAGCTCGTGTGGTTGGAGTATGCCTAATTTTGTAAGAAACTGCCAAACTGTCTTCTAACGTAGCTTTACTATTTTACACTCCATTGGCAATAAATAAAAGTAGGTAGAATTTAATGTAATTATCACTCCCATATTGACTTATGCTAAAGGAGCCAATGCTGTCTAGGTTCGTCATAGCTTTTCCAAGGAGCAAGTGTCTTTTAATTTCATGACTGGAGTCACCATCTGCAGTGATTTTGGAGGCCAAGAAAATAAAGTCTGTCATTGTTTTCATTGTTTGCTTATCTGTTTGCCATGAAGTGATGGGACCTGATGCTATGAACTTAGTTTTTTGAATGTTGAGTTTTAAGTCAGCTTTTTCACTCTCCTCTTTCACCTTCATCAAGAGGCTCTTTAGTTCCTCTTCATTTTCTGCTGTAAGAGTGGTGATTTCCATTATAAATTACTCTTGGTGCTGTACATTCAATATGTTTGGACATACTGACAGTCATCTACCATTATAGTATCATATAGTTTCGTTGTGCTAAAAATTCTCTGTGCTCCACCTATTCATGACTCCTTCCTCTTTAATCCATGACAATCACTAATCTTTTACTGTCTCCATAGTTTTGTCATTTCCAGAATGTCATATAGTTGGCATCATACAGTATATAGCCTTTTCAGAGTGGCTCCTTTCACTTAGTAATATGTATATGAGCTTCCCTCATGTCTTTTCATGGCTAAATAGCTCACTTCATTTTGCCACTGAATATCCCACTGTCCATACATGGGTTTCCCTAGTGGTTTAGATGGTAAAAAATCTGCCTGCAGCATGAGAGACTTGAGTTTGATCCCTGGGTTGGGAAGATCTACTGGAGAAGGGAATGGCAACCCATTCCAGTATTATTGCTTAGAGAATTCCATGGGCAGAGGAGCCTGGTCCATGGGGTCACAAAGAGTCAGACATGACTGAGCAACTAATACACACATACACACATCCCACTGTCTAGATGTACCACAGTTTCTTTTTCTATTTATCTACTGAAGGACATTTTCATTGATTCCAGGTTTTGGGCAATTATGAATTAAGCTGTTGCAAATATCCATGTGCAGATGTTTGTGTGGATTTGCGTTTTTAGCGCCTTTGGGTAAATACTGAAGCACGTGATTGCTAGCTCGTGTGGTTGGAGTATGCCTAATTTTGTAAGAAACTGCCAAACTGTCTTCTAACGTAGCTTTACTATTTTACACTCCCATTGGCAATAAATAAAAGTAGGTAGAATAGAATTTTAAAGCTGTAAATGACCTATCTGGTTTTACTCTGCCATATTGCAAATGAAAAACAGAAGCTCAGAGTATCTTGCTTGGCAGTCAATGTCTGCAATGGCTAGAACAGTGGTCATAGTGTTTCTTACCCTGGATGCAGGACACTATGCCACCAGGCAGCTTATGTGGCTGCTGAAGCAAATACCAATCAACCTCTCGATGAGAGCTCAGGGTAGTCATTGGTTATTTTACTAATGACCGTTGTAAGACATCATTACAGTTAATTGCTAGTAAAAACACTTGGTGATTTTGACAGATTCTGCTATTAAATGAATAGCATGGTGATTCTTAATAAATGCTAATGTAATGGAAACATGCAGAAAAAATAAACATGTATGCAGCCCGGGTGGGTGAGCTTCATCACAACAGCTCTCTTTCCATACTAAAATTTTCATTTCATGGGTGTGAATTCTCTACCAGATTGGGAATGCCTTGAAGTCAAAGTAAAAGATGATAGCTTATCCCTTCTATAGCAGGGGTCCCCAACCCCTTGGCTATGGACCAGTCTGGGCCGGTTAGGAACTGGGCCACACAGCAGAAGGCGAGCGGTGGAAGACGGGGAAACTTACCCCAACCCTCTGTTGAAAAATGGTCTTCCACAAAACTTGTCCCTGGTGTCAGAAAAGGTTGGGGACCACTGTTCTATAGCTCTAGTGACTAGCTTGGCATTCAGTACATCGTTTGTTCCCAATAAATGTTTGTTGAGCTGAAACTGTGTGCATGCTCAGTCGCTAGGTCATGTCTGACTCTACTGTAGCCCCCCCAGACTCCTCTGCCCATGGGATTCTCTAGGCAAGAATACTGGAATGGGTTGCCATTTCCCTATCCAGGGAACCTTCCTGACCCAGGGATCAAACTCGGCCCTATGACATTGCAGGTGGATTCTTTGCCACCTGAGTCACCACTGTACCACCAGGGAAATCCAAAGTATCAAAATACAGTTCATTATTTTTCACAGAGTATGAGGTGGCTATCGTTACATACCTCATAGATCTTGTATTTTCACTTTGGTGTCCTCTTAGAAGGTGGTACTGTTACACAGTTGTATCACCTGCAGGTTAGACAGGCCGCCATACTATAGACTCCCCCGGCTCTGGCTGGAGCCCAGGCAGGTAATGAGGCTGAGAAGAAGAACAGAAGAGGACTGTGGAGGTCTCAAGAATTGTGGAAAGGAGTTTGAAATGTGACCTGTACCAACAGGAAATATGCATGCGTGTTAGAAAATATGTTCCAATGACCAAAGGAACAGAATAGAAAGTTCTGAAATAAATATTTGTCTCATATGAATTTCTTATATGATGAAGCTAACGTTTCTAATCAGTAGAGAAACTATGAATTGATTATTTAATAAATAACATCGGGACGACTGGTGAACCATTTGCATAAAAAACAATATGAGGGCTTCCCTGGTGGTCCAGTGGGTAAGGACACCGCCTTGCAGTGCAAGGGGCGCCGGTTCGAGCCTCCTGGCCTCTCTTTCCATACTAAAATTTTCATTTCATGGGTGTGAATTCTCTACCAGATTGGGAATGCCTTGAAGTCAAAGTAAAAGATGATAGCTTATCCCTTCTATAGCAGGGGTCCCCAACCCCTTGGCTATGGACCAGTCTGGGCCGGTTAGGAACTGGGCCACACAGCAGAAGGCGAGCGGTGGAAGACGGGGAAACTTACCCCAACCCTCTGTTGAAAAATGGTCTTCCACAAAACTTGTCCCTGGTGTCAGAAAGGTTGGGGACCACTGTTCTATAGCTCTAGTGACTAGCTTGGCATGCAGTACATCGTTTGTTCCCAATAAATGTTTGTTGAGCTGAAACTGTGTGCATGCTCAGTCGCTAGGTCATGTCTGACTCTACTGTAGCCCCCCCAGACTCCTCTGCCCATGGGATTCTCTAGGCAAGAATACTGGAATGGGTTGCCATTTCCCTATCCAGGGAACCTTCCTGACCCAGGGATCAAACTCGGCCCTATGACATTGCAGGTGGATTCTTTGCCACCTGAGTCACCACTGTACCACCAGGGAAATCCAAAGTATCAAAATACAGTTCATTATTTTTCACAGAGTATGAGGTGGCTATCGTTACATACCTCATAGATCTTGTATTTTCACTTTGGTGTCCTCTTAGAAGGTGGTACTGTTACACAGTTGTATCACCTGCAGGTTAGACAGGCCGCCATACTATAGACTCCCCCGGCTCTGGCTGGAGCCCAGGCAGGTAATGAGGCTGAGAAGAAGAACAGAAGAGGACTGTGGAGGTCTCAAGAATTGTGGAAAGGAGTTTGAAATGTGACCTGTACCAACAGGAAATATGCATGCGTGTTAGAAAATATGTTCCAATGACCAAAGGAACAGAATAGAAAGTTCTGAAATAAATATTTGTCTCATATGAATTTCTTATATGATGAAGCTAACGTTTCTAATCAGTAGAGAAACTATGAATTGATTATTTAATAAATAACATCGGGACGACTGGTGAACCATTTGCATAAAAAACAATATGAGGGCTTCCCTGGTGGTCCAGTGGGTAAGGACACCGCCTTGCAGTGCAAGGGGCGCCGGTTCGAGCCCTGGCCTGGGAAGATCCCACGTGCCGTGGAGTGGCTGGACTGATGTGTCCAATCACCGAGCCGGAGCTCTGGAGCGCATGTGCCCAGAGCCGGTGCTCTGTGACAACAGAGGCCACCGCGATGGGAGGCCCGCAGGAGCCAAAGAACAAAGACAGATGAAAACAGAGAAAGGAAAAGACCAATGGAAGTGGCCCGCCCGCTCCCCTCCCTCCCCAACCCGACCCCCGCCCAAAAATAAATAAATAAATAAATCTTAAAAAAAAAAAACAATATGATAGATCCTGTGACAGAGTAATGCCTCTCACCCCAGACTCCCATGTCCTAATTCCTAGAAGCTATGTGTGCACAACTTTACAGCGGCAAACAGATGTGATTAAATTATGGATTTTTACATTGGAGGATTATATCGGTTTATCCAGGAGGGGCCAATGTAGTTGCAAGGGCTGTCAAAGAAGGGCAGGAGGGTTAAAATCAAAGAGCAGATGTGAGGATGGAAGCTGTGCTTGGCATGATGGGATTGCTGGTTTTGCAGAACACCGTGGACTCTGGCCAAGGAATGTGGGCAAGCTCTAGAAGCTGGGAAAAGCAAGGACACAGATCCTGCTCTGGGACCTCCAGAAAGAAAAACAGTCCTTCTGATACCTCAATTTTAATCCCCTAAGACACATTTCAGACTTCTGACCTCCAGAATCATAAGGAAATACATTTACATTGTTTTAAGCCATTATGTTTGTGGTCACTTGCTAAACCATCTATAGAAAACTAATATGAGCACCCAGTTTATATCAAATAATATTAGATAGAGTAAATATTTAAATAGTAAAACCATATAGACAAACAAACCTTGTGGGGAGAGTAGAATTTTATATTCATGGCTTCAAAGATAAAGAGTGGTAGCATTTAAAAAATCTCTCTGTATTACAAGATAAGCCTCTAAATAATATTATCATGAAAACTGCAAACTTGAAAAATACTTGAAATGCATAAAATGAAGGGAGAATTTGCCTTGAATGGTAAAGTTGAGAGATTTTCTACAGTGAATGAGCACTCTTTTTTTGTAAAGAAGATACATAGTTTAACAGATAGAAATCATTCTTATGGCAGCTGGATTAAAAGTACATTAGAAGGGCTTCCCTGGTGGTCCAGTGGGTAAGGACACCGCCTTGCAGTGCTAGGGGTGCCGGTTCAATCCCTGGCCTGGGAAGATCCCACGTGATGCAGAGAAGTTGGACTGATGTGTCCAACTACCAAGCCAGAGCTCTGGAGTGCATCTGCATGGAGCTGGTGCTCTGCAACGAGAGAGGCCACTGCGATGGTACGCCCACACAGGCCAAAAGAACAAAGATAAATAAATGAAAGACCAATAGAAGTGGCCTAAAAAAAGTACATTAGAGACAGGTATGGACTCTTCACCAAAGAAGATATAGGAATGGCAAATAAGTTCATGAACAGATATTGTGTATCATTAGTCACTAGACAAATGCAAATTAAAGCTACAGTGATACACCATTGCACACCTATTAGAGTGAGTTAAATTGAAAAGACTGCCCCTACCAAGTGCTAGGGAAGACATGAAGCCACTGGAACCCTCATGCTTTGCTGGAGAGAATGTAAGGTGGTGGTACAATCACTTTAGAAAACTTGAAAGATAAGCACACACCTCCCATATGATCCAGCCATACAACTCCTAGGCATTTTCCCAAGAGAAATGAAAGCATGTGGCCATCCAAAGAAGTACTTTCAAATGTTCATAAGCAGTTTTATTTGTAATAACCCCAAAGTGGAAACTGCCTTAATGTCCATCAACTGATTTATGGATAAGCAAATTGTAGTGTGTCCTTACAGTGGAATAGTACTCAGCAGTAAAAGGGAATGAACGATTGATATCTACAAGGACATGGAGAATTTCAGGATAATTACATGACATGAAAAAAAGACCAAAAAAAGAAAGACTACATTCTGTATTGTTCAATCTGTAAAATTCTAGAAAATACAAACTAATCTATAGTGTCAGCGGTGGCCCATAGGTGGGGAAGAGTGGGGAGGGAAGGAGAGAGGTGCCACAGTGGTGCATCAAGACACTTTAGAGGGGCGGGTCTGTTCACTATCCTGACGGTGGTGATGGTTTCACATAAGGTGTACCAAAGGTATGAAAATGGATTTTCTACAGTGAATGAGCACTCTTTTGAAAAAACAGAAATAGAAATCATTCTTATGGCAGCTGGATTAAAAGTACATTAGAAGGGCTTCCCTGGTGGTCCAGTGGGTAAGGACACCGCCTTGCAGTGCTAGGGGTGCCGGTTCAATCCCTGGCCTGGGAAGATCCCACGTGATGCAGAGAAGTTGGACTGATGTGTCCAACTACCAAGCCAGAGCTCTGGAGTGCATCTGCATGGAGCTGGTGCTCTGCAACGAGAGAGGCCACTGCGATGGTACGCCCACACAGGCCAAAAGAACAAAGATAAATAAATGAAAGACCAATAGAAGTGGCCTAAAAAAAGTACATTAGAGACAGGTATGGACTCTTCACCAAAGAAGATATAGGAATGGCAAATAAGTTCATGAACAGATATTGTGTATCATTAGTCACTAGACAAATGCAAATTAAAGCTACAGTGATACACCATTGCACACCTATTAGAGTGAGTTAAATTGAAAAGACTGCCCCTACCAAGTGCTAGGGAAGACATGAAGCCACTGGAACCCTCATGCTTTGCTGGAGAGAATGTAAGGTGGTGGTACAATCACTTTAGAAAACTTGAAAGATAAGCACACACCTCCCATATGATCCAGCCATACAACTCCTAGGCATTTTCCCAAGAGAAATGAAAGCATGTGGCCATCCAAAGAAGTACTTTCAAATGTTCATAAGCAGTTTTATTTGTAATAACCCCAAAGTGGAAACTGCCTTAATGTCCATCAACTGATTTATGGATAAGCAAATTGTAGTGTGTCCTTACAGTGGAATAGTACTCAGCAGTAAAAGGGAATGAACGATTGATATCTACAAGGACATGGAGAATTTCAGGATAATTACATGACATGAAAAAAAGACCAAAAAAAGAAAGACTACATTCTGTATTGTTCAATCTGTAAAATTCTAGAAAATACAAACTAATCTATAGTGTCAGCGGTGGCCCATAGGTGGGGAAGAGTGGGGAGGGAAGGAGAGAGGTGCCACAGTGGTGCATCAAGACACTTTAGAGGGGCGGGTCTGTTCACTATCCTGACGGTGGTGATGGTTTCACAGGTGTACGCAGAGGTCAGACCTCACCAAATGGTATGTTTTAAATATGTGTAGTTGGTCGCATGCCAATTATACCTCAATAAAATGGTAACTCAAAGTAGCTTGCTTGACTTTGGAAAGAGAAAGAAGAAACTTAAGTTTCACCTAATACTAAGTGAGAAAAGCCAATCTGAAAAGGTTATGTATTATGTGATTCCAACTATATGACCTTGTGGAAAAGGCAAAACCATGGAGATGCTAAAAAGACCAGTGGTTGCCCGAGGTTGGCAGGGAGACAGGGGTCAGCAGGCAGAACACAGAGAATGTGCAGGGCAGTGAAGCTATGCTGTCTGACTGTGTATTCCCTGGTACTACGAACACATGTGTCCAAATCCATTGAGTGTAGGACAAGAGAGCGATTTGGAATATATGCTATGGACTTTGGCTTGTTACGATCTGTCAGTGCAGATCCATTCACTGTAACACTGCTTCCATTGCAGTGTGGGATACTGATGGAATGGTCCTGAGTGCAGAGGACAGGGTGTGGAAGAGAAATCTCTTATATGGTCTGCTCAACTTTGCTGTGAACCTGAAACTGCTCTAAAAAGTAAATTTTATTTTTTCAAAAACTGGCTTGAACAACTGGGATATGTTTGAGCTCTCATATCAGGGCTCTGGGGGCAGAGGGGTTCAAGGGCTTGCTCAGGGGCTTACGGATGCTACTGAGGACAGATTCCTCCCATCTTCGGCCCTGTTCATAAGCAGTTTTATTTGTAATAACCCCAAAGTGGAAACTGCCTTAATGTCCATCAACTGATTTATGGATAAGCAAATTGTAGTGTGTCCTTACAGTGGAATAGTACTCAGCAGTAAAAGGGAATGAACGATTGATATCTACAAGGACATGGAGAATTTCAGGATAATTACATGACATGAAAAAAAGACCAAAAAAAGAAAGACTACATTCTGTATTGTTCAATCTGTAAAATTCTAGAAAATACAAACTAATCTATAGTGTCAGCGGTGGCCCATAGGTGGGGAAGAGTGGGGAGGGAAGGAGAGAGGTGCCACAGTGGTGCATCAAGACACTTTAGAGGGGCGGGTCTGTTCACTATCCTGACGGTGGTGATGGTTTCACAGGTGTACGCAGAGGTCAGACCTCACCAAATGGTATGTTTTAAATATGTGTAGTTGGTCGCATGCCAATTATACCTCAATAAAATGGTAACTCAAAGTAGCTTGCTTGACTTTGGAAAGAGAAAGAAGAAACTTAAGTTTCACCTAATACTAAGTGAGAAAAGCCAATCTGAAAAGGTTATGTATTATGTGATTCCAACTATATGACCTTGTGGAAAAGGCAAAACCATGGAGATGCTAAAAAGACCAGTGGTTGCCCGAGGTTGGCAGGGAGACAGGGGTCAGCAGGCAGAACACAGAGAATGTGCAGGGCAGTGAAGCTATGCTGTCTGACTGTGTATTCCCTGGTACTACGAACACATGTGTCCAAATCCATTGAGTGTAGGACAAGAGAGCGATTTGGAATATATGCTATGGACTTTGGCTTGTTACGATCTGTCAGTGCAGATCCATTCACTGTAACACTGCTTCCATTGCAGTGTGGGATACTGATGGAATGGTCCTGAGTGCAGAGGACAGGGTGTGGAAGAGAAATCTCTTATATGGTCTGCTCAACTTTGCTGTGAACCTGAAACTGCTCTAAAAAGTAAATTTTATTTTTTCAAAAACTGGCTTGAACAACTGGGATATGTTTGAGCTCTCATATCAGGGCTCTGGGGGCAGAGGGGTTCAAGGGCTTGCTCAGGGGCTTACGGATGCTACTGAGGACAGATTCCTCCCATCTTCGGCCCTGTCTCTCCTCCTGTGTTGAAAATGGATGCAGCTCTTTAAGAAGTCACACGCAGGCACAGCCACGTCTAGTAAAGATGAACAAGTTACTTCTTTCATACGTCTTTGGAAGAGAGAGGAAAACGTTCCTGTGAGCGCCTCGGAGATTTCTCTGGGGGGTACCATTGACCAAGGCTGAGTCGCATATCCATGGACTGACTGTGGGGAATCGGGGGAAGGGAAGGGAGAGGACTTCTCCGTGGGCATCCACCCCCTGACCCTACCGCACTCCACTGGCACCTCCAGGGTGGTGAGGCTCTGCTTATTCCCCTCCCACTTCTCCAACCGCAGCACTCAGCCTCTTCCTCTTCCTTCTGGCTCTCTCTTACTCCACCCTCTACCCCGAGAGGGCTGTTTATCCAGGTTCCCGCAGGCCTTTCTACATAACTTCACTGTTCTTCTGTCTAGACTGCCTCATGCATGCATCTGTCATAACAGCCAGATGTGAGCATCTAGCATCATGCGTCTTTCATCAGGGGAGTCCCAGGACCTAGCCCCTTTATGCTTGAAAAAGTGAACTTGAATAGGAGAGGAAGCTGACAGCCAGAAAAGGTCCCAGTGAGGACTCAAAGACAAAGGTCGGGGGTGAAGAAGCCATCTCCATACAGAAGTGAGAACTAAACACTGGAAGTATTCAGTGTTAAAGTATTCAGTATTTTTAGTATTGTAAATAAGGAAGTATTCAGTATTGAAACAGCAGAAAGGAATTCTAGATGAAATCTAGAATTGCAGAGGACATCACTTGGATGAGCTCAGAAAAACAGGCCTGCAAAGATCATTCTGAAATTAACAGAAGAGAGTTTTAGAGTTGAGGTAGCACAGCTGGGCTCATGGGACAGAATGCTCTGTTTATTCAATATATGGAATGTATTACCTCTAATAGATGGCACAGGAGAGACTGCCACAAGGTCTAAGAGGTTAAAAACTACCAAATGGTTAAAAGCTCCTAAGTGACTGCCCTTGTGCATGCCAGGCCCTGCAGCCTCACAGAACACCCCCTTTCAGTCTCACTTCTCAGAGAGATCCCTGGGCTGGATGAGTCACATGGGTCTGAAGTGAACCCTGGAGCATCCATGCATCATGACTCATCAGATGGAAAATCACCTCTGTGAGGCAGGCATTCTTGATGCAGGAGCAATAAGAGGCTCCCGACTCTAGGACTGCAGAGTCGCTTCCGTAGCGACAGACAGTTCCATCCCAGGCAGAATTCAAGAAATGCTCTGGAAGTTCAAGCCCCAGTCTCAGCTGGCTGGTGCCCGGCAGGCCCTAGCACTGGAATCAGATGGTTCCTGCCTATCAGGACCACTATTGTTCTGAAGCCGTTTATCTCAGGAGTACAGACACTCTCAAAGGGTCCAGCCCACTGATTGCAGACTCAGAGTCATTGAGGAGCATTTTCGCTGACTCAGGTTGAACTTCCCAGCTACAGATTCTCTCTCTTACTCCACCTCTACCGAGAGGGCTGTTTATCCAGGTTCCGCAGGCCTTTCTACATAACTTCACTGTTCTTCTGTCTAGACTGCCTCATGCATGCATCTGTCATAACAGCCAGATGTGAGCATCTAGCATCATCGTCTTTCATCAGGGAGTCCCAGGACCTAGCCCTTTATGCTTGAAAAAGTGAACTTGAATAGGAGAGGAAGCTGACAGCCAGAAAAGGTCCCAGTGAGGACTCAAAGACAAAGGTCGGGGGTGAAGAAGCCATCTCCATACAGAAGTGAGAACTAAACACTGGAAGTATTCAGTGTTAAAGTATTCAGTATTTTTAGTATTGTAAATAAGGAAGTATTCAGTATTGAAACAGCAGAAAGGAATTCTAGATGAAATCTAGAATTGCAGAGGACATCACTTGGATGAGCTCAGAAAAACAGGCCTGCAAAGATCATTCTGAAATTAACAGAAGAGAGTTTTAGAGTTGAGGTAGCACAGCTGGGCTCATGGGACAGAATGCTCTGTTTATTCAATATATGGAATGTATTACCTCTAATAGATGGCACAGGAGAGACTGCCACAAGGTCTAAGAGGTTAAAAACTACCAAATGGTTAAAAGCTCCTAAGTGACTGCCCTTGTGCATGCCAGGCCCTGCAGCCTCACAGAACACCCCCTTTCAGTCTCACTTCTCAGAGAGATCCCTGGGCTGGATGAGTCACATGGGTCTGAAGTGAACCCTGGAGCATCCATGCATCATGACTCATCAGATGGAAAATCACCTCTGTGAGGCAGGCATTCTTGATGCAGGAGCAATAAGAGGCTCCCGACTCTAGGACTGCAGAGTCGCTTCCGTAGCGACAGACAGTTCCATCCCAGGCAGAATTCAAGAAATGCTCTGGAAGTTCAAGCCCCAGTCTCAGCTGGCTGGTGCCCGGCAGGCCCTAGCACTGGAATCAGATGGTTCCTGCCTATCAGGACCACTATTGTTCTGAAGCCGTTTATCTCAGGAGTACAGACACTCTCAAAGGGTCCAGCCCACTGATTGCAGACTCAGAGTCATTGAGGAGCATTTTCGCTGACTCAGGTTGAACTTCCCAGCTGAGCATAGCTTTTCTATTCTCTAAGCTCACTGGAAGAACCAGAAAAAATTCTTGCAGCAACAGCTGAATCTCATCCACCTGCATCCCAGCCCCTCACCTTCAAGTTGAACCCAGTTTTAAAGGAGTCTCTAAGGTCTCAACCCAGATGGCCATTTTCTCCCACTCCCAGCTTGGGTATAGACAGGCAGCTCTCCAAACCACGTTCCCTGGCTCCCCGAGATGGCCCCCAGGGGCTGAGGTCCTCCCCTTCCTTCCGGGCTTCTTCCAACATCTGCTTCCACATTTGCTCCTCTCCAGCCAGCAATGTCTCTCTTCCCTTCTCTCTGAGCAGAAAGTCCTCTCTTCTCCTTGCCCAAGAGGACTGAGACCATGCTCATCAGTTTTCCTCCTTTTCCTCACATCTGACCTCCTTGGTGAGCTGGATAGGCTAAGTTTTTTCTGTTCTTCCCCAAACCAAAACCACTGCCTCTCTACTACTGCCTCACCTCTCCATTTCCATCCTTACACAGTCACCTTTGGCTTGCCCTTCCCCTCTTCTCCTCTGGTTCCCGCCCTCACTCTTCTACTGTAATGGTTCTTCTAAGAGCCACAGAGACCTTCCAGTCACCAAAGTCTGGGGCCCTTTCTGGGGCCTCATGGTCTTCCCACCCTCACCGTCAAGCTGCTTCCGATTCTCCCCTCCCTGATGCTTCCTGTCTTGGAGCCCCCTACATCGCTTCTGGATTACCCAATCAGATATCTGCACTGTTTGACCTTCTTGTTTGAATGAAAACATCTTACTTTGGTGGCTCTCATTAGAGAGGTGTCTCTTCAGGACTGAGTCCAGCCCCTGGCACGATGGGCTGTTGAGGATGTGGCCCTGGGGGGCTTGCCTGCATCATTTGTGGCTGCTTGTCCCTAGTCCCTTTTGCCTTAGTCACATCCAGACTTTTGCAGTCGTCTCATTGGCCTCCCTGCATTTGCAGCCGCAGTCTCCTCTGTCTGGAATGCCTCCCTTCCCAGTGCACTTGCTTTCCACCTCGATGCAGGCAGTCATGTTCCTGATGCTTTCTCTAATGTGTTCTATGAGCTTAATGACTCAGCAGCAGCCCCTGGCCCTTTGAGTGCCAGGAAGGTACTGTGTAGTCCAGCACACAACAGAGATCCTCATTCCTCTGCTTCCACACGGGCTTCCTCTGAAAATCCATTCAATCTCACAGTTTCAACTTGCAGCTGGATTCCACAGAAACGCTTGGGTGCTACTCTGCAGGCATGCGTGTGTGCGTTCAGTTGCTCAGCTGTGTCTGACTGCAACCCCATGGACTGTAGCCCACCAAGCTCCTCGGTCCATGAAATTTTCCAGGCAAGAATACTGGAGTAGGTGGTCATTTCCTTCTCTAGAGGATCTTACCAACTCAGGGTTCAAACCCTCATCTCTTGCATCTCTTACACTGGCAGACATATTCATTACCATTGTGCCACCTGGGAAGCCCACCTACCCTGCAAGCATATGTCTGGCTAATTCTCAGCTCTCTGCCTTTATACCCTAGGTCCCTTCCTAAGCCCAAGTCCATGTTCCTGCCTGTTCACAGGATGGCTATTTCCATCTGGTCATCTCTCTGGGATCCTGTTTCTCCAGCCTTATTCCTTACAAACCAGTGCTTCCATGTTCTTCCTGGCTCAGGTAGAAAGTTCTGATCATCACTGATTCTCTTCTCTTCTCTCCCCCAGCCACCAGATTCTGTCCATTCACCATTCACAAACTAAATGAGCAAATGAGCAAAGCCTTAGGTTCTGTCTTTTCTTACTATTACTCAATCTGTGACGATTCATTTTCTATTTCAATCTGGCTAGGCCACAGTACCCAGATATTGGGTCATATAGGCTCTAGACATTACTCTGAAGATATTTTTTAGTTGGATGAACACTGAGGTAAGTAGACTGGGAATAAAGCAGATTATCCTCTTGGATGTGGGTGGGCCTTGCCCAATCAGGTGAAGGTCTTAAGAGAGAAAAGACAGAGGTCCTCCAAGGAAGAGAAAATCTGGCCTGCGATCCATGTTTGGACTCCTGCTGCACGTTACCTCTTCCTTGGGTCTTCAGCCTACTGGCCCACCCTGCGTATGTTAGAGAAGCCACCTCCACAATCATGTGAGTCAGTTCCTCAGAATAAACCTTTCTCTTTCCACACACACAGCCTATTGGTTCTCTTTTTCTGGAGAACACTGATACATGGTCCTACCTCCTAACTCAGTTTCCTATTCCTGAGTTCACTCCCCTCCAACCCACTCCAGTGAGGCTCATTGGCTCTTTGTAATGTTAGTTTGTTCACAAAATTTGCTGGATCCTGATTGTTTATTGATAATCAGCTATGTTTCTCCAACATTAGATATTTGTGTATCTTCACCGAGTTTGACGTGAGTTTTCAGGGTCCCAGCTATACAGTTACTTGTTTTAGGTTTTTCTTTGTATTGACCTTCTCAGGGAGCTTCCCTGGTAGCTCAGATGGTAACGAATCCGCCTGCAATGCAGTAAACCTGATCTTGATCCTGGGCTAGGAAGACTCCTTGGAGAAGGGAAAGGCTACCCACCCCAGTATTCTTGTCTGGAGAATTCCATAGCTTGTCCATAGGTCACAAAGTGTTGGACACGACTGAGCAACTTTCACTTCACTTCTCAGAATGTTTGCATTTTGACAGGGATGCATGCATTTTTTGTGGGGGGTGCAGGTTGGGGAGGGAGAGGGGTGGGCAGGCCACTTCTATTGGTCTTTCATTTATCGTTTTTCATCCATCTTTATTCTGTATGGGCCTCCCATTGCAGTGGCCTCCGTTGTTGCAGAGCACCGCTCTGGGTGCACACGCTCCAGAGCTCCGGCTCGGTAGTTGGACACACGCGTCCAGCCGCTCCACGGCACGTGGGATCTTCCCAGGCCAGGGATCGAACAGACGCCCCTTGCCCTGCAAGGCGGTGTCCTTACCCACTGGACCGCCAGGGGAGCCCCCAATGCATGCATTTTAAAAATAAAAGCTCTTGCTGGTATATCGTGGGTCTCAATCAAAAGGTGAAGTGCAGTTTTGAGGAAGAGTTTTGAACTTTCCTAATTTCTTTCAGCCTCACAAGCCGGTCCTTACAAATTGAAGATACATTTCTTAGATGGGAAATCTGAGCAAGATTAGACTCATGATACAGATTGCTACACCTGTCCTGGGTCCTCAAGCCAGAGGTGGCTCCTCATGTCTCTTTCTCTGTGGATGGGTGGGGGATGGTGAACGTTAGGTCCCGTCTCTGGGGTAGGAATGAGGGTGGGGAGTAGGTGTAAAGGAAGAAGAGGAAGAAGGCAAGAGACCATCCAGGCTTTTGCAACTCACTCCCTGGTGTTTGAAAATACCCTATCTCATTATTTTCCAGAATTGATTTCTGCAACATCTCTTCCAAGGAAAATATTAGACAGAAATATGTAGTTCCTTTGCATCTGCTACCTCCTCTGTCAATATTAAATGACTCAGTCACTTACTGGGGAATTAAAGAGGTTGATTCATGGCTACATGACCCTCTTGTCACTTCTGGTTCCCCTTTCCCTCTTATATATCAAGACTCAGAGCTGCTGGGAAAGGCACTGTGGCACTCAGAGAAGAACCTGAGAGGAGCCTGTAAGTAAACTTTCAGAATAATCTTGACTTTGAAATTACTTTTTTAAAAAAGAAAAAAATTAAGTATTAGTCAATTGGAATAAACACTTCTTGAAGCCCTTGTTTCTATCCCTCCAGTTTACCCCTGGACAGAAATTGTAGGAAGAAAGCTTTTGTTAACATTGGTCTGAGGGATCTGAATCCCTCCTCTCAGGGACGACGGCAGCTTGAGCATCTTCTTAATAGAATAGTTGTATGGACTTGCACCACCTCTGGCTTTGGAAGAACTGATCTGTCAGCCAAACCTTGGGTCAAGGGGAGGAGCAGGGCTGGCCGGTAAAGGCTGCAGGACCTCACAGACAATGCCCTGCTGGACTGAATTGTTTTGTGAGCGCTGCTCGGTTTACCCCAGTAGCGTTCATTAATCTTTTCTTTCTTGTGTGAAGGTTGCTTTCGGAGAGGAAGCCCCCAATGCATGCATTTTAAAAATAAAATGCTGATATCGTGGGTCTCAATCAAAAGGTGAAGTGCAGTTTTGAGGAAGAGTTTTGAACTTTCCTAATTTCTTTCAGCCTCACAAGCCGGTCCTTACAAATTGAAGATACATTTCTTAGATGGGAAATCTGAGCAAGATTAGACTCATGATACAGATTGCTACACCTGTCCTGGGTCCTCAAGCCAGAGGTGGCTCCTCATGTCTCTTTCTCTGTGGATGGGTGGGGGATGGTGAACGTTAGGTCCCGTCTCTGGGGTAGGAATGAGGGTGGGGAGTAGGTGTAAAGGAAGAAGAGGAAGAAGGCAAGAGACCATCCAGGCTTTTGCAACTCACTCCCTGGTGTTTGAAAATACCCTATCTCATTATTTTCCAGAATTGATTTCTGCAACATCTCTTCCAAGGAAAATATTAGACAGAAATATGTAGTTCCTTTGCATCTGCTACCTCCTCTGTCAATATTAAATGACTCAGTCACTTACTGGGGAATTAAAGAGGTTGATTCATGGCTACATGACCCTCTTGTCACTTCTGGTTCCCCTTTCCCTCTTATATATCAAGACTCAGAGCTGCTGGGAAAGGCACTGTGGCACTCAGAGAAGAACCTGAGAGGAGCCTGTAAGTAAACTTTCAGAATAATCTTGACTTTGAAATTACTTTTTTAAAAAAGAAAAAAATTAAGTATTAGTCAATTGGAATAAACACTTCTTGAAGCCCTTGTTTCTATCCCTCCAGTTTACCCCTGGACAGAAATTGTAGGAAGAAAGCTTTTGTTAACATTGGTCTGAGGGATCTGAATCCCTCCTCTCAGGGACGACGGCAGCTTGAGCATCTTCTTAATAGAATAGTTGTATGGACTTGCACCACCTCTGGCTTTGGAAGAACTGATCTGTCAGCCAAACCTTGGGTCAAGGGGAGGAGCAGGGCTGGCCGGTAAAGGCTGCAGGACCTCACAGACAATGCCCTGCTGGACTGAATTGTTTTGTGAGCGCTGCTCGGTTTACCCCAGTAGCGTTCATTAATCTTTTCTTTCTTGTGTGAAGGTTGCTTTCGGAGAGGAAGCTGTTTGCCGGCTTTCCTAAGGCAAGAACGATGAAAACAAAATGATGAGGAATTCATTCCACCTCTGGGCGTTGCTTGAGCTGTTTTGGCAGGCTCAGAGAACAGAGCGTTCTCAAACGATTTATAGGTTTGCAAGAGATTTAAAAAAAAAAAAAGAAAGAAAGAAAGAAAAAAAATGTACTATTCTCCTTGTGTTCCTCAATGGGTGCTCCCGGCTGCGGAAGAAGGCCAGCGTCCACAGCAGGTTTGGCTGCTCTCCTTTGCCTTCATTCCCCAGCCTGTGGGCGGGTGGGAGCCTGTGAACTGAGTTTCAAGCTAACCTGCGGGAGCTGCAGTCCCCAGAGACGTAGTGACCTATCCAAGGTCACAGGCAGGCCAGACCACAGGTCTACCATCTCCCTGCCTCGCGCTGTTTTTCTATCCCACTCTGCTCTTTCTCTAGATTTCCTCTAAAATGAGATTCTCATCGAGTCCTGAAGTCAGTGAGAGGCTGACGGGTACAGACTCAGTTCCCACAGGGGATTAGCTGAGCTAGCTGGAAGAGCAGAGAAAGAACATCCACAGCAAGTTTACTTTCCCCCAGGGTGTCTGCAGACTGGATCTGGGCTTGCTGAGCCGACGCCACTGGCTTCTGCATGGGGAGAAGGGTCAGAAAGAGCTGGTCTCACTTAACTAGAGATGGCTGGATGTCAGACAAGGCCAGTGCTCCCCATGTGGTGAAGGAGGGGAGAAACAGCACAACACTGAGGTCCTCCTCCTCTGGGTCTTTTCCCAAAGAAGGCGGCATTGGTGTTTTCTGCACTTGCAAATGCAGAGCGTCTGTGGGTTTCTCTCTGTTGGTCTCAGAATGGCACTGTTGATGTGGAAGCCTCCCTATCTAGACGGCTCCCAGGGTGGGCCACTTGGGAGGCTCTAATTCTTCTCGTCATGGCTGTTGACTGGGCCTTGTATTGGAAGCAAGGGTGCATTTGTTGCACCTAGAGAGTTAATCTGGGCTCAAAGGAATCACAGGACAACACTGGAGAGTTCCTCTCCCTGACTCCCCAACAAAGCGGGTAAATGGGACCAGGGTCAGGGAGACAGTGCCCTCTATGCCAGAGGCCTTTGCTGTACCCCTGACATTTAATAGTCCCTGGGAGAGAGAAGTGAATCCACTATGTATGTACCTCGCAGCTGGTGTTTGCTGGCCTGTGCAGGTTGATGGAGGAGGCTGGCTGCTTCTGTTTCCCATGGCAACGCTCGGCTCTGCGTGGAAGCAAATAAGTGTGGGCTCAGGCTGCATACCCAGACGGCACATCCTGTATGGCTCCCTGCTTGGACTAAGAGCTCCTCACCACGGTCCCTGCTCCTTGTCTATCCTGCCCAGCCATGCAAAACATTATTTTCATTCCGAGAAAGAGAGATGAGTTCTTGGTGATATTCTCCTGTGG
Organism: Tragulus kanchil; assembly: GCA_022376925.1. Taxonomy (NCBI): domain Eukaryota; kingdom Metazoa; phylum Chordata; class Mammalia; order Artiodactyla; family Tragulidae; genus Tragulus; species Tragulus kanchil. The sequence goes on from JAIOJX010000002.1 coordinate 61,160,233, forward strand.
ATTCCAGCTGTGGTTTCCTGGTTCTGGAATGTGGTGAAACTGGAGCTTAGGGATCAAGGCAGAAAAGTGGAAATTATTCTTGGGATGTTGCTGTTGGTAAAAGCAAAAGAACAGGGATATGGTCCTGGGGAGAGAGTGATGTTGAGTTAGGAGATAAACATTACTGATAATGGAGGCACGATCAAGAGAACCTGCAGGTTCAAGGGATCAGGTGAGCCTTCCAGATACTGCTGGAAGAAGCAATGGAGAGAGAGGGGGAAAGCGCTCACTCCAGCAGCACGAGAGAAGGGAATAAAACAGAACTGGGGCTATCTGGGCAGCAGTCCGTATTCCCAAGGCGTAAAGAAAAACCTTTATGCAAGAGACTGGAATCGGGCCTACAGCATGCCCTTTTAAACGTCTCGAGGGATACAAAGAGGGAAAGGTAATTCAGATGACTAAAGAAGAAGCAGGATAAAATGAGGAGGGAGACAGAGCAGAGAGAAGAGGAGGACATCAGGTGTGGATTCCCCAAAGGCCAAGGGTTGCAAACTGACGACCAGTGGCCAAAATCATGGTCCGATGAAAAATAATTTGAGCCAACTTTATTTTTTGAATCAGAATATGCTACCCAAAGAAAATTAGATGTCTGGCTTCTCTTGAAATAAAGAAAAGAAAAAGGAAAGACAGAAAATCTGGCAACATGGGGTCTGTTGTACAGCCTTGAAAAAAATCTACTGGGGTGGGGCTGCTGCTCCTGCAGCTTCAGCTGAGGCGTGGGCTTCACAGCCCCCCAGACCCACTGCCCCGCACCCCTGCCCCCAGGAAGTCTCTGTCTCTTGATTTTCTCCACTTTTCTGGTGCCTGTCTGACCCCTGCAGGCATTTGAAAGGCTCAGTGCTGCCCACACTGCTCTAATGCTCCAACCCAGGGAAAACTCGACTCTGATCCCCAGCTCAACAGAGAAGGTGGGGACCACATTATGGCTCCTGCACCCCCCGGTCCCTGCTCCTTGTCTATCCTGCCCAGCCATGCAAAACATTATTTTCATTCCGAGAAAGAGAGATGAGTTCTTGGTGATATTCTCCTGTGGATTCCAGCTGTGGTTTCCTGGTTCTGGAATGTGGTGAAACTGGAGCTTAGGGATCAAGGCAGAAAAGTGGAAATTATTCTTGGGATGTTGCTGTTGGTAAAAGCAAAAGAACAGGGATATGGTCCTGGGGAGAGAGTGATGTTGAGTTAGGAGATAAACATTACTGATAATGGAGGCACGATCAAGAGAACCTGCAGGTTCAAGGGATCAGGTGAGCCTTCCAGATACTGCTGGAAGAAGCAATGGAGAGAGAGGGGGAAAGCGCTCACTCCAGCAGCACGAGAGAAGGGAATAAAACAGAACTGGGGCTATCTGGGCAGCAGTCCGTATTCCCAAGGCGTAAAGAAAAACCTTTATGCAAGAGACTGGAATCGGGCCTACAGCATGCCCTTTTAAACGTCTCGAGGGATACAAAGAGGAAAGGTAATTCAGATGACTAAAGAAGAAGCAGGATAAAATGAGGAGGGAGACAGAGCAGAGAGAAGAGGAGGACATCAGGTGTGGATTCCCCAAAGGCCAAGGGTTGCAAACTGACGACCAGTGGCCAAAATCATGGTCCGATGAAAAATAATTTGAGCCAACTTTATTTTTTGAATCAGAATATGCTACCCAAAGAAAATTAGATGTCTGGCTTCTCTTGAAATAAAGAAAAGAAAAAGGAAAGACAGAAAATCTGGCAACATGGGGTCTGTTGTACAGCCTTGAAAAAAATCTACTGGGGTGGGGCTGCTGCTCCTGCAGCTTCAGCTGAGGCGTGGGCTTCACAGCCCCCCAGACCCACTGCCCCGCACCCCTGCCCCCAGGAAGTCTCTGTCTCTTGATTTTCTCCACTTTTCTGGTGCCTGTCTGACCCCTGCAGGCATTTGAAAGGCTCAGTGCTGCCCACACTGCTCTAATGCTCCAACCCAGGGAAAACTCGACTCTGATCCCCAGCTCAACAGAGAAGGTGGGGACCACATTGAAGGCAGGTCTCCTTCCCTGACCCTGCGAGAATGAGGGCCTTGTGGCCTGGACCTCAGACCAGGATGTGCGTGACCCTGGGATGGAGATCCATCGTCAGCACTGGAGGGCTCAGCTCGATGATGCTAGCAGAGGAGTGGAGGATGAGCGATGCAGATGCAATGCTTGGAGAGTTTATACCCTCATGCTGAATGTGCATTTCAGGACACGTGTGTGATTGGAGCTCTCCGAGTGTAGATCAGCCAGACTTGGAAGCTACTTTGAGGATTATGATAAAGAGAATCTGAGAAGCTTGCCAATCCTGATCCCTCAGTGCCACTTAAAGATGGGTTAGAATTCTGGTTCTTCTGCTGACTTGCTGTGTGACTTTGGGCAAGTTATCCAACCTCTCTGAGCCTGAGTTTTCTCATTTTAACTGTACCGATATAATTATACAAAACTGCTGGAAACATGAGGAATCATAGACTTCAGATGCCAGAACAGTGGCCAGACTCTTGGTAACAACTTGATAACTCTAAATATTGTCTATTGTTATGACCACCTTGCTTGTTCACTTTTCTAATGATTTATTTTGTGGTACATGAAGGCAAGTTTGGTATGTGGGGAATTTGAACTCTGTGGCTTCAGAACTCTGGAAGGGATTTTTAAATGGGTTTCATGAAAAGTCAGAAACGAGATATTGATGAGATAGGAAAGGCGTCACATTGTGGCGGAAAACAGGTCTGCCTCCCACCTCTGCCTCCAGGGCCAGAATAGCCTTGGCAAGTCCAGCAGCCTCTCTGGATTTTGATTTCCTCATCTGTGGAAACCAGTCCCCCAGGCGTCAGCTATCTAGAGCTGTGCTGTTCACTACATAGACACCAGCCGCATGGGATTGTTCAAATTTAAATGAATTAAAACTACATAAGGACTGATGCTAAAGCTGAAGCTCCAATACTTTGGCCACCTGCTACAAAGAGTCAGCCCATTGGAAAAGACCCTGATGCTGGGAAAGAATGAAGTCAGAGGGAGAAAGGGACGACAGAGGATGAGATGACTGGACAGCATCACCGACTCAATGGACATGCGTTTGAGCCAGCTCTGGGAGATGGTGAAGGACAGGGCAGCCTGGAGGGCTGCAGTCTATGAGGTCACAAAGAGTTGGACATGACCGAGCAACTGAACAACAACAACAGAGTGAATAATTCAGCTTCTCAGTTACGTCAGATCAAGTGCTCAGTCATCACACAGTGCTCGTGCTGACCACGTCAGACAGCGCAGATAGGGAATGTCTCCATCCTTGCTCAAGCTGCTATCGACAGGTCTGAATTCTAGAGGTTGCTGCCCACCGTCTGGTCCTCTGATGACCAGCATCAGCACCACCTGGGACTTGTGAAGCACGTGGACTCTCGGGTGCCACTCTAGACCTTTGGAACCCAAATCTGCATTTTGATAAAAGTCCCCCAGTGATAACATACTCAAGTTTAAAAAGCTCTGACCTATAAGTTGTCTTCCAGCTCTAAAAATAAAATGGAAAAATCTGGTATCTGCCTGAAAAAGCCTTTAAGAAAGAGGCAAGCAACCAGCTTGTCCAAATTCTGATTCTCTGATTTTCTTTTCTGAAAAGAATTGGGGCCACCTGAAGAAAGATGAGCAGAAGGGCTGCATCTCTGCAGGACAAGAGGCTAGAAATCAACAGACATCTATTAATACAGCCAATGTGTCAAACGTCAGGGCTGGGAAGGCAGTGCAGCCCGGCTCCTGCCTCGGAGCCTTCTGTCCCTGGGGCATTCAAGCCTTGTCTAAAGAGCTTCAGAGGAGGGAGGTTCAATTCTCCGGGGCAACAAAGAAACAAGAAGAAATGGGGTGCATTTACTAGGTACCTTATCTCCAGGTTATCTTAATGAGCTTGCGAAAGTTCCCCTCCTTAAGCCTCTCCAGGAAGGAGCTCAGGCAAGTCTTCTATTCAAGTAGGGAAAATGAGAAACAGAGATAGGTGAAAGAATCACACCACATTCAACAGTGACCCGACGGGAACACCCGTTCTGGGCTCGTGGACCAAAGCTCTTCTCGTGGCCTGAGATATTAATATAAAATAGGAGAAAAGGCATTTGACCTCTTGCTGCAGAAAGTTTGGGTGTCTTTTGGTGACGTGCTGTTTCCAGCACAAAACCCACTGGGAATAATATTAGATCTGTTGCTTGTTAAGAAAACATGTGCCTCTTACAAGACAAAATTGCAGCTGTATATCTTATTTAATTGTTATTAGATTTTACTGCCGAATGTTAAAATTTTAATGGATCCATAAATCTGTTTCTCACTTGCAGAGAAATCTCTTTATTAAGAACACACTGTACAAGGATGAAGGCAAAAGAAGGAAGAAACGCATCTAAAATATGCATTATTAATTTTTTCAGAAGCAAGCAACATGGTACCTCATAAAGGATATTAGAAAACATAAAACAGCTGGGATTTGTGACTTGCTGTACAGAAAAATCTGCTGATTTGAAAAACAAGCTTACGGGGTCAACTATTTTGATGCAAAGAAAAAAGTGAGAGATAGAAATGAGTTTGTGATATACAAACAAGCATTTACACAGTCACTGGCAGAAAATATGATGCATTTCCAGCAGACAGAGTGAGCTGAGCGTCCTATCACACACCCCAAAACCATGGAATCTGGGAATAGTGCAGGGGACCAGAGAGATCTGGTCTGAATTCCCCTGTGCTACCTGCTCTGTGGGATCGCCTACACATCTCAGCAAGCACTCTGAGCCTTTGCTTCTGTTGTGTGAAATGCAAAGAACATCTGTCTCGGAGGCTTCTGGGAGGATGTAAAGATAGGCTGTCTGTAGAGTGCCCCTAGGACATAATAGACAATTAATACCCATTAGTCTACCAATTACTCAGATAATGGTTTGAGGTCAAATCCAAAGCCACAACAAAGAAGGCAAATGGGGCCATGCCTAGACAGAGAGGCAGCACCTCCTGACAGCTCTGGGGGTGGGTGTGCTGCTTACCGCTGGCCTATCATCCCTCCCACCCAACCGTGAAGCAGGACTGACTCACCCTGGCGAGGCTGGGGATGGTTTCAGCAGCACAGAGGCCATCCGTGGTTTCTGAGGGCCAGAGAGGCACGGGAGTGGAGTCAGTGCGTGGTTCCAGCAGAAGTGTGTGTGTTAGTCTCTCAGTGATGTCTGACTCTTTGACCTCAGGGGCCATAGCGCGCCAGGTTCCTCTGTCCATGGGATTCTCCAGGCATTCTTGGTGTAGGTAGCCATTCCCGTCTTCAGGGGATCTTCCCAACCCAGGGACGGAACCTGGGTCTTCTACATTGTAAGCAGATCCTTTACTGTCTGAAGCACGGGAACACCGCCAACTTCCAAACCAACCTCCAATTCTGAAAGGAAGCAAGCTTACAGGAAGAAAGAACTCTGTTCTTTTGTTGGTCCCCCTTCTAATAACCATTGGCTCCAATTCTCTTTTCTCCAGACAGAGTAAGAACAGGCTCCTGGGGAGGATCTTGAATCTCCCACAAGGTCATTCCCACAGATAGTGGCCCTTATTCAACACAGTGTTTCCCGTTTCTCTTTTCTGAACTAAACTTCCCCATTCAGAGTATGTACCAAGAGCTGCAAGCTTCTATGTTACTGCTGGAGAAATTTCACAGGTTTGTTCCTCACCTGCCTATTTCCCCATCTCATTCCTGCCCTACCTGAACCTCATTCTGCCTGAATGCAGAAAGAAGGCCATTTCCTCACTTCAGGTTGCTCAGTTCACGCCCTCCAGCCAAGACCTGGACACCTTTCTCACATATGAGTGTAATTCAATGACTGGAATGATAGTAAGCTAATTCATAAATCCAGCCCCCTCACATTTGATGTAAGAGGGGATTTATTTGAAAGTATTTAAAAATTGATCAATGTCTTCATTAAAATTCCATACATGGGGGCTTTCCTGGTGGTCCAGTGGGTAGAGTCCTCCTTCCACTGTAAGGGGCACTGGTTCAATCCCTGGCTCAGGAAGACCTTCCATGCTGTGGAGCAGCTGGGCCAGTGTGTCCAATTACGAGCCAGCTCTCTGGAGCGCATGTGCGCAGAGCCGGTGCTCTGCAGTGAGAGAGGCCACTGCAATGCGAGGCCCACACAGGCCAAAGAATAAAGATGGATGAAAATAAATAAAAAAGCCCGTGAATGAGACCAAAATAATAATAATAATAAAACCCCATACATACAGGATAATGCTCATTAGATATTTTCATTGTCAATCAAGATAGCTCACATTTATTTTATATTGCTCCAAGTGAACCCAAGGCCCACTGAATGCATTGCAAACCTAAATTAGCTGCATAGCTGCCAGGGCAGTAGCAGCCCCTTAGCATCTCCATTTTTTTTTTTTCATTTATTTATTTATTTTTTATATTATTTTGGCAGGAGTGGGGAGGGTGGGGGGTGGGAAGGCCACTTCCGCTGGTCTTTCATTTGTCTAGTTTCATCCATCTTTGTTCTTTGGCCCGTGTGGGCCTCCCATTGTGGTAGCACCTCCATTTGAGTTATGCCTGATCTGAGGAAAAGGAAAAGATGATTAACTCAGTGACTAAATAGCTCATTCTCCTTGTAAGGTTCTCAAGAGAGAGCTGCGCTGGAAGGGCAGGAGCTAGGGAAGGAAGGCACAGCGAGACAGAGCTGACTACAACAGCTTAGACCATGCCACGTTCAAGGCTGGATGTGTTTGGTTTGCTTTCTTGCCTGTAAAACTGGAGCACAAGCAAATAGACGACTATCAGTAAGTGACCTCCCATCAGTTTGCAAAAATTTCAGCCTGTCCGTCAACCTAAAGTTTGTTTCAGCGAAATGAGACCCATGGCACAATCCTGTTGCTTTTATCAGTGAACAATCACTGCCTGACCAAGCAGCACAGAATTCGAGGGACTGAAAGTAAACGTCTCTTATTGCCCAAATACCTGAGCAGCTGGTGGCTGGAGGCTGGCTAGTCTAGGATACTCTGCTTCATGTATCAGACAGTTGAGAGGCGATCGGCTGGAATAGACTAGTCACGTGCCTCTTGTCATTCAGCAGCCCATCCTGGTATGACAAGCCAAATGACTCCCTGATCCCCAAAGAGGTCCATGTCTTAGTGTCCAGAACCTGTGGCTATGTTACCTTTCATGGGAAAAGGAAATCTACATGTGTGCTTGAGTTAATTATCTTAAGTTTGAGGGATTATCATGGACTACCTGGTTGACTCCAGTATAGGCACAGGAGTCCTTAGAAGAGGCAGGCAGGAGGGTCAGTCATGAGAGAAGACGTCAGGATGGAAGTAGAGGCCAGAGACAAAAAGAAAATGCAACATTGTTCTCTCTGAGATGGAGGAAAGTCCACGAGCCAAGGAATATAGGCAGTGTTAGAAGCTAGAAAAGGCAAGCAAATGGATTTTCTTCTAGGACCTCTAGCCCTCTTTCAGCCCTCTGGATCAATTTTAGACCTCTGACCTTTATAACTGTATGAAAATAAACATGTGTTTCTATAAGCCACTAAGTCTGTGAAAATTTCCTATAGCTGTGTTAGAGGTTAATGTACCTGGACTTGTTAACAAAGACTTCCCTCATGACTCAGATGGTAATGAATCTGCCTGCAATGCAAGAGACCCAGGTTCCATCCCTGAGTTGGAAAGATCCCCTGGAGAAGAGAATAGCAATTGACTCCAGTGTTCTTGCCCTGAGAATCCCATGGACAGGGGAGCCTGGTGGGCTAAAGTCCCTGGGGTCACAAAGAGTCAGACACGACTAAGCAACTACATTCTGTTGGCCAATAGTGTCACAAGGCCATCTGGAATTCAAGGGCTAGAGAAATAAACTCCAGCACTGGATTCTGTTTCTCTCACCTCTTGACGGGAGATGCAGTAAAATCACTTGGCCAGCAGGTGTGGAAAACACGCAGGTCCATCCGGGGTCTTCCCAGGGTTGGACCCCAGGTGCCCCAACTGTTGTTTGTGGAAAAGCTTAACCATCCTAAGGGCTTCCTCAAGCCCAAGGAGCAAATTTAATCAGAACAGTGACAAAATGCATAAACAAAGGAAAACAGTCAAGCAAGACAAAATAATGAGTTTAGCCATAAAACAAAGTCAGGGACCTTTAGTTCCTGCTCACTGGCTATAGACAATATCCTGAACCATATCCTTGAGTTGTTTTGCAGACATTAAAACCCCCATCAGGTGAAAGAAGTTAACTGCCTGCTGACCACAAGCACGTAGACCTCAGACTGGTTAGAACCAGCTTGACGATGTTAATTCCCAAAACTTCACAGTCTTATCTCACTATCCAGCAATCAGGACCTACATGAGTCAATCATGCACCCTGCCGATCTCTCCCCCTTGCCTTTAACAGTCCTTCCCCAAAATCCACTGGGAAGTTCTGGCCTTTTTTCTAAACCATGTTTTTTTTTTTTTTTTTTTAATTGAAGTACAGTTCATTTATACTATTGTGTTAGCTTCAGGTATATAGAAAAGTGATTAAGTTATATATACACACACACACATGCACATAGACATATATATGGATTTCCCAGGTGACTCAGTGGTAACGAATTCCCCTGCCAATGCAGGGAACATGGGTTCAATTCCTGGATTGGGAAGATCCCCTGGAGAAGGGAATGGCTACCCATAACAGTATTCTTGCCTGGAAAATCCCATGGACAGAAGAGCCTGGTGGGCTCCAGTCCATGGGGTCAGAAAGAGTTGAACACGACTGAGCACACACACACACACACACACACATTCTTTTTCAGATGGTTTTCCATTAGGTTATTCCAAGACCTTGACTATAGTTTCCTGTGTTATACAGTAGGTCTGTATTGTTTATTTTATACATAGTAGTGTACATAGGTTAATCCTAAATTTTTAATTAATTTATATCTCCCACATCACCCAACCCTATTATTTCCTCCGGTAACCATGTTTGTTTTCTGTGTCTGTGAGGCCATTTCTGCTTTGTAAATAAGCTCCTTTATATCAAGTTTGGATCTATTGAAAACAAGCTGCCCATTCTCGTGCTTGGCCCCACACTGGGGGCCTTGGGATAAGCTCTGTACTTCCCTTCACCACAACCTGGTGTCTGTAGACTGACTTTACCGCATTCAGACAAGTGAACCCAATTTTAGTTCGATAATAGTGTGGATGAAAAATGATGGTCACTTTTTTGGAATCAATTTATCAGCATTCCCTTTACGAAGTGACAGAGGGCATTTAACAGCAACGTCTGACTCAGGTTTGTTTTTCACTTCCAGGGATCCAGGGAGCATGGGTGTCTGGACCTCAGGCACTGATACTTTCTTAAGTCTCGCCCTACAAAGCACGTAGACCTCAGACTTGGTGAAAGAAGTTAACTGCCTGCTGACCACAAGCACGTAGACCTCAGACTGGTTAGAACCAGCTTGACGATGTTAATTCCCAAAACTTCACAGTCTTATCTCACTATCCAGCAATCAGGACCTACATGAGTCAATCATGCACCCTGCCGATCTCTCCCCCTTGCCTTTAACAGTCCTTCCCCAAAATCCACTGGGAAGTTCTGGCCTTTTTTCTAAACCATGTTTTTTTTTTTTTTTTTTAATTGAAGTACAGTTCATTTATACTATTGTGTTAGCTTCAGGTATATAGAAAAGTGATTAAGTTATATATACACACACACACATGCACATAGACATATATATGGATTTCCCAGGTGACTCAGTGGTAACGAATTCCCCTGCCAATGCAGGGAACATGGGTTCAATTCCTGGATTGGGAAGATCCCCTGGAGAAGGGAATGGCTACCCATAACAGTATTCTTGCCTGGAAAATCCCATGGACAGAAGAGCCTGGTGGGCTCCAGTCCATGGGGTCAGAAAGAGTTGAACACGACTGAGCACACACACACACACACACACACATTCTTTTTCAGATGGTTTTCCATTAGGTTATTCCAAGACCTTGACTATAGTTTCCTGTGTTATACAGTAGGTCTGTATTGTTTATTTTATACATAGTAGTGTACATAGGTTAATCCTAAATTTTTAATTAATTTATATCTCCCACATCACCCAACCCTATTATTTCCTCCGGTAACCATGTTTGTTTTCTGTGTCTGTGAGGCCATTTCTGCTTTGTAAATAAGCTCCTTTATATCAAGTTTGGATCTATTGAAAACAAGCTGCCCATTCTCGTGCTTGGCCCCACACTGGGGGCCTTGGGATAAGCTCTGTACTTCCCTTCACCACAACCTGGTGTCTGTAGACTGACTTTACCGCATTCAGACAAGTGAACCCAATTTTAGTTCGATAATAGTGTGGATGAAAAATGATGGTCACTTTTTTGGAATCAATTTATCAGCATTCCCTTTACAAAGTGACAGAGGGCATTTAACAGCAACGTCTGACTCAGGTTTGTTTTTCACTTCCAGGGATCCAGGGAGCATGGGTGTCTGGACCTCAGGCACTGATACTTTCTTAAGTCTCTGGGGGATGTACGTGTCCCCGAGAGGCCCTGGATGGATGGCCTTTACCCAACATGTGTCTGTTTGCTGTTTCGTGGCTTTCGTTTCCGTGGGCCTCCTCTCTGTGGCCTTCTACTGGTTTCTGTCCTCATTCATCGTCTTCATCACCTCCTGGACGGCCACGTGCGCTCTGTTGTGCTGCTCCAAGCATGCACGATGCTTCATTCTCCTCTTCTTCCTCTCGTGCGGCCTGCGGGAAGGCAGGAATGCGTTGATCGCTGCGGGCACGGGGATGGTCATCTTCGGACACGTGGAAAATATTTTTCACAACTTTAAAGCGCTCCTGGACAGTATGACTTGCAACCTGAGGGCAAAGAGCTTTTCCATCCATTTTCCACTTTTGAAAAAATACATTGAAGCTATCCAGTGGATGTACGGCCTTGTCACTCACCTGAGTCTATTTGATGATCTTGTTTCTTGGAATCAGACCCTGGAGGTCTCTCTTTTCAGTCCCAGCCAGGCCCTGGAGGCACAGCTCAATGAGACCACGGACAAAGCCCTGGGGGTCTTGTACCAGATGGTGACCGTGATCGAGGTGCTGTCCTCCCTGGGAAGGCAGTTCCTGGCCCTCACGGGGCTGCTGCTGGTGCTGCTCGGCACTGGCCTCTTCATGAAGCGATTTCTGGACCCTTGTGGTTGGAAGTTTGAGAACATCTACATCACCAGACAATTTGTTCAGTTTGCCGAACGAGAGAGGCATGCACAGAAGCCCTGCGTCCTCCCGCTGAACAAGCAGGAAAGGAAGAAATATGTCATTATCCCGTCTTTCTGTCTGACTCGTAAAGATAGGAGAAACCTGGGGCTGTTTTTCCTCCCGGTACTTACCCATCTCTACATCTGGCTGCTGTTTGCAGCCATAGATTATCTGCTGTACTGGCTAATTTTCTCTGTGAGCAAACATTTCCAAAGCTTGCCAGGGTTGGAGGTGCACTTGAAACTCCACAGACAGGTAGGTATTCACAGGCCTGTCTCACCATGTATACCAGCTGTTTGCTGTCTCTTTGGAAAAGATTGTGAACATCCCAAGGAAGCAGGTTTAATTTCCTCCCTGAACCCCTTGTGCTTGGCATGGAGCCTAGTTTGTAGAAAGAACCTCAAACCAATTTGTTACGTTGAGTTGAAACCCCAATGTTAGAGTATAACATGGCTCAAACAGTAAAGAATCTGCCTGCAATGCAGGAGACCCAGGTTTAATCCCTGGGTTGTGAAGATTCCCTGGAGAAAGAAATAGCAGCCACTCCAGTACTCTTGCCTGGAGAATTCCGTGGACAGAGGAGCCTGATGGGCTACAGTCCATAGGGTCTCATAGTCAGACACAACTGAGCAACTGACTTTCACTTTCTTAGTTTCCTGGGGTAGCTATGTCTCAACAGAGAAGATCATGGTTTCTGTTCATCCCCTCTTTTCTCTCTTACATTTTTCTCCGTGGCAATTTGTGATTATGTGAGACATTTCAAGGGCCTTCCCAGGCGGTGCAGTGATAAAGAATCTGCCTGCCAATGAAGGAGATGCAAGAGACGTGGGTTCTATCTCTAGGTTGGGAAAATCCCTTGAAAAAGGAAATGGCAACCCACTCCAGTATTCTTGCTGGGAAAATCCCATGGACAGAGGAGCCAGGTGGGTTACAGTGCATGGGATCGCAAAGAGTCAGACACGACTGAGCACATTTTTGGACATTTCAGATCTTCATCCTGTCAGATACTTATTTGTTTTTTAAACCCAGACAATTGTGGTGGAGCTGAGCTAGGAGGGATGTGCACATGTGTGTCTAGTGTGTGGATCTGTGTGCACGTGCCCACATAGTGTGCATAACTCTGTGTGTGTGTGTGTGTTCATAAGCATGCTAGGTGGTGTGCATTAGCCTGGACTGGTGAAAACATCATCCACTTTTTCCAGTGTCTGATTTTCCCTCCTCTTTATCCAGCTATGGTAAGGCATGCCTCTGCCTGGGAAGGGCGGAAAGTGACCTGGAAACCCTCCTCTGAAAGCCCCCTTGCTCCTGCTGCATCCACTCTCCCTCCCTTTCCTCCAGGTCAGCGGGTGCTGTCTGGTCCCTGCCCCTCCCACGGCTACTTCTCAGAGCTGATTACTCTGAGCACTGGCTTCCCCTGAAGATTTCAGTTAATTACAAGAACCCCCGGTGCTCTAGTTTCTGGAGCAGAGTGGATAATGGAAGCCAAACAAGATTTTCAGGCTGGCTGGATCCAGAGGGGTGGCTAGTGAAAGCACCCCTTCTCCCCCATAGCCTGTCCCCTTCCTGTAGCCTGGTCTTTTCCTCTCCCTTCTTCCTCTTTCTCCTCTTGCTTCTCTCTCTAGCCCGAACCCCTCCTGTTTTGTAAATTCTCACCGTTTTAGATGGGGGGCTGAGGGGGCAGCTCTGCATTCCAAAAAGGCCCATAAGCTACCCAGTGACAGTGTCCTGACAAATACATTTTGGGGTGTTGGGGGTCCTGGGGATGCAAAGATGTCTAGACCGTAAGGGCTGCCATCAACAAGCTCACGATCTGGCGGTGGGGAGTGTGTGGCCATCACAGTGTGAGTGTGTGCACTCACAAGGACAGCAGGGCGGTGGGCGCCAGGACAGACGTGAGTACAAGAGCGCGGTGGGAGCCCGTCTCAGAGTCTCTCCTGTGGAGCCCGGGAGGTGGTGCCACCAGCAGCTGGCTTCCTCGTGCCTGGCAATGCCCTCCCTTACCCCAGGATGCCCTTGGAGTTTCCTGGTTGGGGCAGATTTTCAAAGGAGAAGTCAGGCAAGAGAAAAAGCATTGACTGAAGGTTTCTCCCATTTTTCCTATGAATTAAATAAAGAAGATAGATGGGAGGTGACATGAATAGACCTGGCTGGATGGGTGGGCACTGCAAAAATAACTATGCAGTCGCTACTTATTGAGCACATTCGTCTGCTTTAACCTTTCAAGACTGTCTGATATCCGAGTGAATAGTTCATTTATCACTCGATGCCGTCCTGAAAAATTACTTAAGCGAGGCAAACACATTTTAAAATGTTGGGGTATCATTTAGTACGTCCCTCTGTATTTTGAGAGTTTGTCTTCCACGATCCCCTCCACCAAGTCCCTACAGAAGTGTTGACTCAACCTTTACGAAGTCCTGACTCCCAACTGCAAAATCCCCGGTTTGATTCCTAGACTAAATAACGTCTTCACAGACCGGACACCCGCTGCTTTCTTATTGCAGGATTTCTCATCACTGACTCAATTGATGTGTTCGTTTCTTCTATGGTATTAAAAAGAGTGCATGTCTTTGCTCTGGGGACTGAGAACTCTATTTAATCACAGGCGAACTGTTTTTTTGGTTTGTTTTTTTTTTTTAATAAGAGAAAAGGGGAGGCAACACAAATGCTTTCTCCTGCTTAGCCACCGTGCTGGGGAATTTCCAGATTTGACTCGACATCTGTGGTGAAGTCCGAGGATTGGGGTTTCTAGATTTTTCACAGGTGTTGGGGTAAATCCAAGGTGCACGGTGTTCTCTGGCTGGGCTTGGGTTCTTTTCAGAAGCCATTTCTCCTTTTAGGGCTTCAGAGGCTCTGGGGCATTGGGATGATAATAAGTTACTAAGTATTCCAGTCTGTAAGGTTAATGCTCCATCCCCAAGGTGCTTCATTTACACTGAGAGTAGTTTATTCGTGGGCAGGATCTGGTCCATTAATTCCTGTTTTACCAAATTGGAAAACAAATCCACTGGGAGACTAAGTGACTTTCTCAGGTCAGGGGGGAGTAAGAGCTGAATCAGCACACACATCTCCTGCAGGTGGCTTGGCTGGGTGGTCCAATGTCATCTACCCTCTGGGTCAGTTTAGTGAGGGTAGCTGGTTTATTCTATTGTCTTCAAGCAGGAAGGAATGTGCCCCTCCTAGCAGCCAAGAGAGATGAGAAAGTGTCCTGGTTTGAGACCTCTATAAATAGAATTTTAGAACCTATACACTCTTCTTAGTATTCTTGCATCGAGAACAAGTCTACCCCACCCCCGCCACCCCAAGCTCTAGAAGGTTGACTTAGAACATAATGTAATGCCTCCACATCTTTATGACCTTGTGGTCTGCTGACGGGATGTTTATCAAGATGCAAAGCCTATGGCTGAGTCTTGATGGGTTTTGCTACCAAAAAAAAAATCTTCAGTTGAGCTAAAACCATCTTTCATGAGTCCCACATGCTCGGAAGTGTAGAAACAGGTGTTTCATACAAATGGGTGATATGGTTAAAATTATTAGAAGAAGACTTCCCTATCAGTTCAGTGGTTAAGAATCTGCCTGCCAGTGCAGGGGCATGGGTTTGTTCCCTGATCTGGGAAGGTCCCACATGCCGCAGGGCACTTTAGCCCAGGTATTAAAAAGTGCATGTCTTTGCTCTGGGGACTGAGAACTCTATTTAATCACAGGCGAACTGTTTTTTTGGTTTGTTTTTTTTTTTTAATAAGAGAAAAGGGGAGGCAACACAAATGCTTTCTCCTGCTTAGCCACCGTGCTGGGGAATTTCCAGATTTGACTCGACATCTGTGGTGAAGTCCGAGGATTGGGGTTTCTAGATTTTTCACAGGTGTTGGGGTAAATCCAAGGTGCACGGTGTTCTCTGGCTGGGCTTGGGTTCTTTTCAGAAGCCATTTCTCCTTTTAGGGCTTCAGAGGCTCTGGGGCATTGGGATGATAATAAGTTACTAAGTATTCCAGTCTGTAAGGTTAATGCTCCATCCCCAAGGTGCTTCATTTACACTGAGAGTAGTTTATTCGTGGGCAGGATCTGGTCCATTAATTCCTGTTTTACCAAATTGGAAAACAAATCCACTGGGAGACTAAGTGACTTTCTCAGGTCAGGGGAGAGTAAGAGCTGAATCAGCACACACATCTCCTGCAGGTGGCTTGGCTGGGTGGTCCAATGTCATCTACCCTCTGGGTCAGTTTAGTGAGGGTAGCTGGTTTATTCTATTGTCTTCAAGCAGGAAGGAATGTGCCCCTCCTAGCAGCCAAGAGAGATGAGAAAGTGTCCTGGTTTGAGACCTCTATAAATAGAATTTTAGAACCTATACACTCTTCTTAGTATTCTTGCATCGAGAACAAGTCTACCCCACCCCCGCCACCCCAAGCTCTAGAAGGTTGACTTAGAACATAATGTAATGCCTCCACATCTTTATGACCTTGTGGTCTGCTGACGGGATGTTTATCAAGATGCAAAGCCTATGGCTGAGTCTTGATGGGTTTTGCTACCAAAAAAAAAATCTTCAGTTGAGCTAAAACCATCTTTCATGAGTCCCACATGCTCGGAAGTGTAGAAACAGGTGTTTCATACAAATGGGTGATATGGTTAAAATTATTAGAAGAAGACTTCCCTATCAGTTCAGTGGTTAAGAATCTGCCTGCCAGTGCAGGGGCATGGGTTTGTTCCCTGATCTGGGAAGGTCCCACATGCCGCAGGGCACTTTAGCCCATGTGTGGGCCACAGCTACTGAAACCTGGGCACCCCAGAGCCTGTGCTCTGTAACGAAAAGCCACCACAATGAGAAGCCCAGGCACCACAACTAGAGAGTAGCCCTGACTCACCAGAGCAAGAGAAAGCCAGTGTGCAACAATGAAGACCCAGTGCAGCCAAACATAAAATAAAAAAGTTTAAAAATCCTTTAAAAAATTATTAGGCCAAACCATTAGCTGAACCATTAGGCAAACCAATTGTTCTGCTTTCTTCTCAGAGCCTTCAACAGTCTCATGGGCATCGTGTCTCTCTAAAGAGACAGAGCAAACAAACATACCTGATATCCTTCTCTCAAGGAAGTCTGTACTTCCACAAGCCCACTTTGGAGAACTCAGCAGTAGCTACAAATAAAATGCATCCCTTCTCCTTGACTCCAATCATAGCACATGAAAGGAGATGGAATAGCTCCTTCAACCAATGCATGTTTTACGATAAATGCTATGCGCTGCAGGGCAGTATAGAGAAAGACGAGGACAGAGTATGAAAAAATGGCATGGATCTTGATGATCTTATTCTTTCATTTTAGGAACAAGGAACTCAAGACATAATCCATGATTCTTCTTTTAATATATCTCTGTTTGAACCAAGCTGCATCCCTAAACCAAAGCTCCTTCTGTCTAAGACCTGGATTCCTCTCAGTATCGTTCTTGTGACACTGGTGGTACTAGGACTGTTGTCCTCCATCCTGATGCAGCTTAAAATCCTGGTGTCAGCATCCTTCCACCCAGGTGTGCAGAGGGACGCTCCAGATCCATCGAGCAAGAAAATCTAGAAGGTTGACTTAGAACATAATGTAATGCCTCCACATCTTTATGACCTTGTGGTCTGCTGAGGGGATGTTTATCAAGATGCAAAGCCTATGGCTGAGTCTTGATGGGTTTTGCTACCAAAAAAAAAATCTTCAGTTGAGCTAAAACCATCTTTCATGAGTCCCACATGCTCGGAAGTGTAGAAACAGGTGTTTCATACAAATGGGTGATATGGTTAAAATTATTAGAAGAAGACTTCCCTATCAGTTCAGTGGTTAAGAATCTGCCTGCCAGTGCAGGGGCATGGGTTTGTTCCCTGATCTGGGAAGGTCCCACATGCCGCAGGGCACTTTAGCCCATGTGTGGGCCACAGCTACTGAAACCTGGGCACCCCAGAGCCTGTGCTCTGTAACGAAAAGCCACCACAATGAGAAGCCCAGGCACCACAACTAGAGAGTAGCCCTGACTCACCAGAGCAAGAGAAAGCCAGTGTGCAACAATGAAGACCCAGTGCAGCCAAACATAAAATAAAAAAGTTTAAAACCCTTTTAAAAAAATTATTAGGCCAAACCATTAGCTGAACCATTAGGCAAACCAATTGTTCTGCTTTCTTCTCAGAGCCTTCAACAGTCTCATGGGCATCGTGTCTCTCTAAAGAGACAGAGCAAACAAACATACCTGATATCCTTCTCTCAAGGAAGTCTGTACTTCCACAAGCCCACTTTGGAGAACTCAGCAGTAGCTACAAATAAAATGCATCCCTTCTCCTTGACTCCAATCATAGCACATGAAAGGAGATGGAATAGCTCCTTCAACCAATGCATGTTTTACGATAAATGCTATGCGCTGCAGGGCAGTATAGAGAAAGACGAGGACAGAGTATGAAAAAATGGCATGGATCTTGATGATCTTATTCTTTCATTTTAGGAACAAGGAACTCAAGACATAATCCATGATTCTTCTTTTAATATATCTCTGTTTGAACCAAGCTGCATCCCTAAACCAAAGCTCCTTCTGTCTAAGACCTGGATTCCTCTCAGTATCGTTCTTGTGACACTGGTGGTACTAGGACTGTTGTCCTCCATCCTGATGCAGCTTAAAATCCTGGTGTCAGCATCCTTCCACCCAGGTGTGCAGAGGGAGCGCATCCAGTACCTCCATGCAAAGCTACTGAAGAGAAGATCAAAGCAGCCAGTGGGAGATGTAAAAGAGAAACTGAGTCTGTACTTTACAAAGGTAAAGCCAAAATGGGGGTGTAAAACCTGTAACTAGGGAAATGTTGAGTTTGAAGGGCACATAGAATTTCAAAGCACTCTTCAACTTTACGTCAAGGCTTATTTCCTCAGCAATAGATGGGAGCACACTGGGGGTGAGGGGATAGAGATGGGGACCCCCAATGCAGGGGAACCAAATTCTATCCCTGGTCATGGACCTAATCCTATATGCTGCAACTAAGACCTGTAGCAGTCACATAAACAAATATATATTTTTAAAATTTATTTAAATATATTTAAAAATTTTTAATATATATATATATATTTTTTTTTTTCGGGGGGTGTGGGTTGGGGAGGGATGGGGCAGGTGGACCACTTCTATTGGTCTTTCATTTATCTACTTTCATCCATCCTTGTTCTTTGGCTCGTGTGGGCCTCCCATCACAGTGCCCTCTGTTGTCGCAGAGCACCAGCTCTGGGCGCATGCATTCCAGAGCTCCGGCTCGGTAACTGGACACATCAGTCCAGCTGCTCCGCGGCACGTGGGATCTTCCCAGGCCAGGGATGGAACCGGCGCCCCTTGCACTGCAAGGTGGTGTCCTTACCCACTGGACCACCAGGGAAGCCCATATATATTTTAAAAATACATGATATATGTATATTTGGGGGGCTTCCCTGGTGGCTCTGATGGTAAAGCATCTGCCTGCAATGCAGGAGCCTTCAGTTTGATCCCCGGGTCAGGAAGGTCTCCTGGAGAAGAAAATGGCAACTCACTCCAGTATTCTTGCCTGGAAAATTTCATGGACAAAGGAGCCTGGTGGGCTACAGACCATGCTGTCACAACAAGTTGATACAACTGAGAGACTAACACTTTCATACACATATATGATAACATAATGACTTTCATACACATATAAAATGAATACTTGTCAAAGACTTTGTTCGACTTATTAATTAAAGAGGAAATAGTAAGAAATTCCAACCAATTCATAGAAAAATTTAAATCACACACACATAGATACAAACCAGTGGGAAGCCCAAATTAACTAGCTTAATAGATGCAATCCTGGCTTCTTCCATCAGGGAGGATGAGAGGATCAATTGTATTCTACTGGGTGAAATTTATTTGCATGTCCATGGACAAGAATTACTTACATTGTTGCCATCAGCTGTCTACCACTGACAGAACTGAAAAATATTTCACTGACAATGAAAGACAAAAGCAATCCTTACAGAGAAGCCTTTCTGGCCATTTCAAAGTCTTTTGAAAAGTTTATGCCAGTGGCATTGGACATAACTCGAATGCTCACTCATTCAACTTTGTGTCTTTTCAGATTCATTTCTGGCTTCCAGTCTTGAAAACGATTGGGAAGAAACAAATGGACATGGCCAGTGAAGACAACCCAGGGGAGATCCCACCCAGCTCTTTGGCCACCCCACACCAGCAATATTGCTCAAGAGTACTGAAGGTGGCCCTACCTCATGCCCAGCAAGAGAGAACTGCACAGCAGGGTCCTTCTGTGGTTTGAGATGGCAGGGCTAAGCTACTCTTTTTCCATGAATGGCTCCGAGGTAAATGGTGATGCTGTCTCTCTCACAAACAAGGCACATGGACTGTACTGTGTCTCAGTATAACAGGACTGAAATAGGACAATAACCAGGTCCTTCAAGGATAAGTCTCAGTGTAGAGTCATATGCAAAGAAAAAAATTAGAAAAAAATCAAAATCTCTAGTACAGGCTCACAAGCAAATATCAAGGAGAACATACATGTATGATGCCAGTAAAATACCTTTCGGCCTTTCTGTCCCTTCTCTGCCCTACTTACTACCCCTCATGGCCATTTTCTACCCAACAACTGTCCGTCCCCCGCCCTGCCCCTTCTTTAAGAACTCTTTTCAAAACCTGTCGCCAGCACCTCTGAATTCCTTCTCACCATTTCTTCTGCTCCTCTCCCCTACTTTCCTGGATCTCTTTTGTTTTTCCTCTTCTACCAAATCCTCTAGCTGCATTTATTTAGAGAGCAATGCACCTTGGGTCTCTTTTTCATTATGCTCAAATACACTGTACACTATTTCCCCTATTCTCAAATTACCTAAGAGGCAAACAAATATGGATTCTGTTTCTCTAGAGTGCCAGAGTGGGAAAGAAATAAACATTAATTTTTTAATAATTTTTCATCTTGAAAAGTTTTCAGGCTTACAAAAAATTGCCAAACAGTCCAGCATTCCATCTACCCATCACCTCTCACCTCTGAATGTTCCCATCTTACATAATTGCAGCACAGTTGTCAAAACCAGGTCACAGCATTTGAAAAAATGCAGCATCTACAAAACTCATAGTTTTTTCACCCGTTGTCCCACTAATGCCCAACTAAGGACCCAAGGACTGGCCCTTGATTTGGTCCAGGCTCACGCATTGCATTTGCTTGTCAGGATGCTTAGTCTTGTCTGATCCACAACTGTTCCTTACTGTGTCTTTCTTTTTCTCTCATCACCTGACATTTCTGAAGAGTGCTGTCAGTTATCTTGTAAAATGTCCTTTGATTTGGGTTTGTCTGATGTTGCCTTGTAAGGAGAATGTGTTTTTTGGCAGTGGTACTACAGAGGTGCTGATATCGTCTTCTCAATGCATGAGATTAGGGCTATGTTGTGTTGACATGTCTTGTTACTGGTGAGGTAACCTTTCTTCACTTAGTGAAGACGGAGTCTGCATCTTCTTCCACTGTTGGAAGTCACTATTTTCCCTTTGTAATGAATAAGTATATTGTGAGAAGGATAAGTCCCCAAGGATAAGTCTCAGTGTAGAGTCATATGCAAAGAAAAAAATTAGAAAAAAATCAAAATCTCTAGTACAGGCTCACAAGCAAATATCAAGGAGAACATACATGTATGATGCCAGTAAAATACCTTTCGGCCTTTCTGTCCCTTCTCTGCCCTACTTACTACCCCTCATGGCCATTTTCTACCCAACAACTGTCCGTCCCCCGCCCTGCCCCTTCTTTAAGAACTCTTTTCAAAACCTGTCGCCAGCACCTCTGAATTCCTTCTCACCATTTCTTCTGCTCCTCTCCCCTACTTTCCTGGATCTCTTTTGTTTTTCCTCTTCTACCAAATCCTCTAGCTGCATTTATTTAGAGAGCAATGCACCTTGGGTCTCTTTTTCATTATGCTCAAATACACTGTACACTATTTCCCCTATTCTCAAATTACCTAAGAGGCAAACAAATATGGATTCTGTTTTCTCTAGAGTGCCAGAGTGGGAAAGAAATAAACATTAATTTTTTAATAATTTTTCATCTTGAAAAGTTTTCAGGCTTACAAAAAATTGCCAAACAGTCCAGCATTCCATCTACCCATCACCTCTCACCTCTGAATGTTCCCATCTTACATAATTGCAGCACAGTTGTCAAAACCAGGTCACAGCATTTGAAAAAATGCAGCATCTACAAAACTCATAGTTTTTTCACCCGTTGTCCCACTAATGCCCAACTAAGGACCCAAGGACTGGCCCTTGATTTGGTCCAGGCTCACGCATTGCATTTGCTTGTCAGGATGCTTAGTCTTGTCTGATCCACAACTGTTCCTTACTGTGTCTTTCTTTTTCTCTCATCACCTGACATTTCTGAAGAGTGCTGTCAGTTATCTTGTAAAATGTCCTTTGATTTGGGTTTGTCTGATGTTGCCTTGTAAGGAGAATGTGTTTTTTGGCAGTGGTACTACAGAGGTGCTGATATCGTCTTCTCAATGCATGAGATTAGGGCTATGTTGTGTTGACATGTCTTGTTACTGGTGAGGTAACCTTTCTTCACTTAGTGAAGACGGAGTCTGCATCTTCTTCCACTGTTGGAAGTCACTATTTTCCCTTTGTAATGAATAAGTATATTGTGAGAAGATACTTTGAGACTATGCAAACATCTAGTTTCTCATCATCCATTTACCCTTTAGATTTTGCATCCAAGGATGCAAAATGGTGCCAGCCAGTGATTTTTCCCCCCATAATACCATCTACATCCTTAAATTGAAATTCTACACTCTCCCCCCAAAAATAAACTTTTTTTTCCCGAAGATGACTTTCGTTTTGAGCACCAGAGTAGGCATTATATATATATATGGTCTCATTTATGTTTCATGACAGTCCTATGAAGTAGGTAGTATTATTTCTATTTTATAGATGGGAAAACTCATTTCAGAAACCCTGACTTAGCTGGCCTGGGCTGGGGTCTGGGTTTTGACATGTTTAAATTTCCCAGGTGATTCTAGTGGTCAGCCAGCACTGAGGACCATTATTCTAGGACATTTTGCAAACTGCAGTTCTTTCAATATAGGTCATCAGTGGTGAAATTTCTCTAGCAGAAGGAGCCTTCATTAAATCTGTCTGAGTCAGCATTTCCCGAAGTGTGTTCCTCAAACTACTAATCCCTTAGTTGTTTCATAAAAGAGTTAAAAAATGTTAGTAAATCCATACCATCTGCCTTCCAACCTTAAAAACCCATAAACCACGTTGGCATAATTCTTAAACTTTGAGAAACCCTATGATAAAGGAGTATCATATAATTTTGCTTCACCCAAACACTCTCAGATTATTAAACCATGGTACATTTTATAATTTTATTTTACATTTTATTAAGTTTCAATAACTAATAACTATTAACAGAACATAGGACCAGTTCTACAGCCCAGACTCTGATACATGCTGATTTAATTAGCATAAGCTTTGACCAAAAAAGATCTGAGGTGAAAACAAATTTATAGTTTTGGCTTTTAAAATATTATAATGATTTTATGTTTTATTGTATTTTCTAAGAAAATAAATGTATATATTAAGCTTAAGAATTTTTATTCATTTTGGTACTACAGAGGTCTTCTTCCAATGCATGAGATTAGGGCTATGTTGTGTTGACATGTCGACGGGAGTCCTTTCTTCACTTAGTGAAGACGGAGTCTGCATCTTCTTCCACTGTTGGAAGTCACTATTTTCCCTTTGTAATGAATAAGTATATTGTGAGAAGATACTTTGAGACTATGCAAACATCTAGTTTCTCATCATCCATTTACCCTTTAGATTTTGCATCCAAGGATGCAAAATGGTGCCAGCCAGTGATTTTTCCCCCCATAATACCATCTACATCCTTAAATTGAAATTCTACACTCTCCCCCCATAACTAACCTTTTTTCCCGAAGATGACTTTCGTTTTGAGCACCAGAGTAGGCATTATATATATATATGGTCTCATTTATGTTTCATGACAGTCCTATGAAGTAGGTAGTATTATTTCTATTTTATAGATGGGAAAACTCATTTCAGAAACCCTGACTTAGCTGGCCTGGGCTGGGGTCTGGGTTTTGACATGTTTAAATTTCCCAGGTGATTCTAGTGGTCAGCCAGCACTGAGGACCATTATTCTAGGACATTTTGCAAACTGCAGTTCTTTCAATATAGGTCATCAGTGGTGAAATTTCTCTAGCAGAAGGAGCCTTCATTAAATCTGTCTGAGTCAGCATTTCCCGAAGTGTGTTCCTCAAACTACTAATCCCTTAGTTGTTTCATAAAAGAGTTAAAAAATGTTAGTAAATCCATACCATCTGCCTTCCAACCTTAAAAACCCATAAACCACGTTGGCATAATTCTTAAACTTTGAGAAACCCTATGATAAAGGAGTATCATATAATTTTGCTTCACCCAAACACTCTCAGATTATTAAACCATGGTACATTTTATAATTTTATTTTACATTTTATTAAGTTTCAATAACTAATAACTATTAACAGAACATAGGACCAGTTCTACAGCCCAGACTCTGATACATGCTGATTTAATTAGCATAAGCTTTGACCAAAAAAGATCTGAGGTGAAAACAAATTTATAGTTTTGGCTTTTTAAAATATTATAATGATTTTATGTTTTATTGTATTTTCTAAGAAAATAAATGTATATATTAATAAGCTGATATAAAATGTGATTTATTTTTATTCATTTTGCACTTATTCCACCTACAGTGAAGATATCTGCCCCACATTAAAATACAGCAAAAGATCAACTGCTCGGGCTTCCCCTGGTGGTCCAGTGGGTAAGTATACCGCCTTGTAGTGCAAGGGGCGCCGGTTCGATCCCTGGCCTGGGAAGATCCCACGTGCCGCGGAGCGGCTGGACCAATGTGTCCAATCACCGAGCCAGAGCTCTGGAGCGCATGCGCCCAGAGCCGGCGCTCTGTAGCGACAGACGCCACCGCGATGGGAGGCCCACAGGAGCCAAAGAACAAAGATGGATGAAAATGGAGAAATGAAAGTCCAATAGAAATGGCCCGCCCGCTCCCCTCCCTCCCCAACCCGACCCCTGCCCAAAATAAATAAATAAATAAATCTTTAAAAGAAAGAAAGAAAAAAAGATCAACTGCTCAAGTTAGAACCATATGCAAAAATAAACTCTAAATAGCTTAAACATAAGACGTGACACCATAAAACTCCTAGAAGAGATCATAGACAAAACATTTCTCTGACATAAATTGCACTGATGTTTTCTTAGGTCAGTCTTCCAAAGCAATAGAAATAAAAACAGAAATAAATAAATGGGACCTAATCAAATTTACAAATGTTGCCCAGCAAAGGACACTATGAACAAAATGAAAAGACAACCGGCAGAACAGGAGGAAATATTTGCAAGTGACAAGAACTTAATTTTGAAGGTAGATAAGCAGTTCATACAACTTCAACAACACCAACAACCAAAACCTAAACAACTCAATTGAAAAATGGGCAGAAGACCTGAACAGACATTTTTCCAAAGAAGAAATACAGATGGCTACATGTATATCAATATGATAGAATACTACTTAGCCATAAAGAAGAATAAAATAATGCCATCTGTAGGAACATGGATGCAATGAGAGATCATCATACTAAATGAAGTAAGTTGGAAAGAGAAAGACAGATGCCATGTAATATCACTTACATGTGGAATCTAAAATGTGACACAGATGAGCCTATCTATAACACAGAGACAGACTCACCAACACAGAGAACAGATTTGTGGTTGCCAAAGAAAAGGGGACTGGAGAGGGACGGTATGGGAGCTTGGGTTTAACAGATGTACGGTATTGTATACAAAATGGATAAACAAGGCTCTACTGTATAACACAGGCTTACCAGGTGGTGTTAGTGGTAAAGAACATGCCTGCCAACTCAGTTTAGAGGTAAGAGATCCCTTAGTTGGGACGATCCTTTGGAGGAAGGCATGGCACCCCACTCCAGTGTTCTTTCTTTTTTAATTAATTGATTTTTTAATTGAAGGATAATTGCTTTACAGAATTTTGTTGTTTTTTGCCAAACATCAACATGAATCAACCATAGGTATGCTTGTCCATGGAATTTCACCCATGGAATTTCTCCCATGGACAAAGGAGACTGGCAGGTTGCAGTCCAAGGGTTGCACAGAGTTGGACATAACTAAAGGAACTTAGCAGGCACAGCCTGTATAGTACAGAGACGTATATTCAATATCTTATGATGAACCATAATGAAAAATAATATTAAAAAAGAATATATAGGGCTTCCGGTGGTGGTCTAGTGGGTAAGGACACCGCCTTGCAGTACAAGGGCGCCAATTCAATCCCTGGCCTGGGAAGATCCCACGTGCCGTGGAGCAACTGGATTGATGTGTCCAACGACTGAGCCGGAGCTCTGGAGCGCATACGCCCACAGCCAGTGCTCTGCAGCGAGAGAGGCCACCGCGATGGGAGGCCCACACGGGCCAAAGAACAAGGATAGATAAATGAAAGATCAATAAAAGTGGCCAGAAAAAAAAAAGTAAAAAAAAAAAAAAGAATATATATATATATATTTATAATAATCAACTTGCAATATGGCAGAATTAACATAAATAAACTATACATGTGGGTAAGGACACCACCTTGCAGTGCAAGGGGCGCCGGTTCGATCCCTGGCCTGGGAAGATCCCACGTGCCGTGGAGCAACTGGATTGATGTGTCCAACGACTGAGCCGGAGCTCTGGAGCGCATACGCCCACAGCCAGTGCTCTGCAGCGAGAGAGGCCACCGCGATGGGAGGCCCACACGGGCCAAAGAACAAGGATAGATAAATGAAAGATCAATAAAAGTGGCCAGAAAAAAAAAAGTAAAAAAAAAAAAAAGAATATATATATATATATTTATAATAATCAACTTGCAATATGGCAGAATTAACATAAATAAACTATACATGTGGGTAAGGACACCACCTTGCAGTGCAAGGGGCGCCGGTTCGATCCCTGGTCTGGGAAGATCCCACGTGCCGCAGAGCGGCTGGACCGATGTGTCCAATTACCGAGCCAGAGCTCTGGAGCACATGCGCCCAGAGCCGGCGCTCTGCAACAACAGAGGCCACCGTGATGGGAGGCCCACACCAGCCACGGAACAAAGATGGATGAAAATAGACAAATGAAAAGTCCAATAGAAGTGGCTCACCCGCCCCCTCCCTCCCCAACCCGACCCCCGCCCCAAATAAATAAATAAATCTTTAAAAATAAATAAATAAAAAAAAATTAAAAATAAAATAACCAACAGTTCAATTTTTAGAGAAAATTGGATCCTTAGGGCTTTCTAAACACTATTCATTAACTTACGTACTTATTTACCTAAAAATATCACCAATATTGACAGCAAACATTTGAACAGGGCACATAGCAGGTGTGGGGGATGCCCAGACAGCTGGCCTTCATCCCTCCCCTTGGGATGCTTCCAGTCTAATCAGGAAGACAGACAGATGCTTAGACAATAAATAACACTGTTTTGTAACTTTTGGTAAGTTTCAAGGCCACGGGCATGGATTGCCTTCAAGGAACAATGGCCAGTTTCTCTGCCATCGTCTCTTCTGAAAGCCCAGTTTACCCCTCTTTTCTATGAGAAGGGCACTTTGGTAAAAGGGTCTTAATTTCCTGAAACCAAACTACCTTCCCAAAGTAGCATAAGCCATGTTGTTTCTAATGGACCATGACTTTGAACAGTTTGCCAACATCTGGAGAGTGACCTGCTGTTACTAGCTGTTGGGCATACTTGCCCTGACTCCAAAGCACTTGTTCCTATTGGAAGGACAGACTGGCAAAGAAGTGCTGGTCACCAAAGGCAATTTTCATCTTGAAAACAAGATGCAGACTTGCTCATTAAGGCCAATCTAATGTAGGACATAAAATGCTTATTAAATTTCAGCTTATCCACTTTAGATTTAAATGAATGGTTAGTTAAATTTCTGGAGACATCTATTGTGAAGTGTGCTCTCTTAATCTGCTAGAGACAGAAAGATACTGACCTAAGTAATTTAATAGAACTTCCTTTCACCTCTAATTTTAATGGCTTATAAAACTCGATCGCCTGGTCTAAATCACTATTTCTCATCTTATGAATCTCAACCTGCTGGCCATATTTTTCTGTGTCATTGTGATGTCCTCATTGACTCTGTACTTGTTGTCAGCTGCATTTCTCTTTGACATAGAACTTTTCCTACTGCTCTATGGGAGGCCCACACCAGCCACGGAACAAAGATGGATGAAAATAGACAAATGAAAAGTCCAATAGAAGTGGCTCACCGCCCCTCCCTCCCCAACCCGACCCCCGCCCCAAATAAATAAATAAATCTTTAAAAAATAAATAAATAAAAAAAAATTAAAAATAAAATAACCAACAGTTCAATTTTTAGAGAAAATTGGATCCTTAGGGCTTTCTAAACACTATTCATTAACTTACGTACTTATTTACCTAAAAATATCACCAATATTGACAGCAAACATTTGAACAGGGCACATAGCAGGTGTGGGGGATGCCCAGACAGCTGGCCTTCATCCCTCCCCTTGGGATGCTTCCAGTCTAATCAGGAAGACAGACAGATGCTTAGACAATAAATAACACTGTTTTGTAACTTTTGGTAAGTTTCAAGGCCACGGGCATGGATTGCCTTCAAGGAACAATGGCCAGTTTCTCTGCCATCGTCTCTTCTGAAAGCCCAGTTTACCCCTCTTTTCTATGAGAAGGGCACTTTGGTAAAAGGGTCTTAATTTCCTGAAACCAAACTACCTTCCCAAAGTAGCATAAGCCATGTTGTTTCTAATGGACCATGACTTTGAACAGTTTGCCAACATCTGGAGAGTGACCTGCTGTTACTAGCTGTTGGGCATACTTGCCCTGACTCCAAAGCACTTGTTCCTATTGGAAGGACAGACTGGCAAAGAAGTGCTGGTCACCAAAGGCAATTTTCATCTTGAAAACAAGATGCAGACTTGCTCATTAAGGCCAATCTAATGTAGGACATAAAATGCTTATTAAATTTCAGCTTATCCACTTTAGATTTAAATGAATGGTTAGTTAAATTTCTGGAGACATCTATTGTGAAGTGTGCTCTCTTAATCTGCTAGAGACAGAAAGATACTGACCTAAGTAATTTAATAGAACTTCCTTTCACCTCTAATTTTAATGGCTTATAAAACTCGATCGCCTGGTCTAAATCACTATTTCTCATCTTATGAATCTCAACCTGCTGGCCATATTTTTCTGTGTCATTGTGATGTCCTCATTGACTCTGTACTTGTTGTCAGCTGCATTTCTCTTTGACAGTAAGATACAGTAGTTCTAAAAATCTTCATAGTAACAGATTCTTTTACTGCTCTATTCAGGATATAGAATAGAGAATAAACATTGTCTTTCCTCTTAGATTCTATATCTGCTGCTTTTTCTGTTAGAACCTAATCAGTCCTAATCATAATATATGTTGACATCTTCACATATCATACATTTTTGTCTTAATTCACCTAAGAGGAAAAATTAAAAACATCTTATGCCTAAGGAAGTAACAAATAACTTTTTCACCAGAAGTTAGTAAGACTGACAAAGACCACTGAGGTCATTTATTATTATTAGTGCATTTAAAACAAAATAAGGTTTAATGATAAGGCTAACTGATTTAAT
Source organism: Tragulus kanchil (assembly GCA_022376925.1). NCBI lineage: Eukaryota > Metazoa > Chordata > Mammalia > Artiodactyla > Tragulidae > Tragulus > Tragulus kanchil. The sequence goes on from JAIOJX010000002.1 coordinate 61,189,165, forward strand.
TAATCTGATGTAAATGATGAGAGTCACCAATCCCTCACCCAGCCTCCAAGAAAAAAAGTTAATGGTTCTCAGAAAGATATTGGGTACTACTTATTTAAAAGAAACTTTACTACTTATTGAAGAGGAACCTTTCACATTGCCCTAAGAACATAATCATTAAGCATTATGGTAATAGAAAAGGTGTTGTGTATGCATTTATATAATTTTATACACCATATATAAGTTCATACAATGTTCATACCCCAGAGAATTTATTAGATCAGTTTTTTAAATAATTACTTTCAAGAATATCCAGTATCTTTTTATATTTACAAAGTGCTTGCATAAATAAAGCATTACAAACTTATTTAAAAAGTAAGAAAATTTAGGGACTTCCCTGGTGGTCCAGTGGGTAAGGACACTGCCTTGCAGTGCAAGGGATGCCGGTTCAGTCCCTGGCTTGGAAAGATCCCATGTGCTGTGGAGCAGCTGGACTGATGTGTCCAATTACCAAGCCGGAGCTCTGGAGCCCATGCGCCCAGAGCCGGTGCTCTGCGACAACAGAGGCGACTCAGATGGGAGGCCCACACGGGTCAAAGAACAAAGATGGATAAAAATGGATAAATGAAAGACCAATAGAAGTGGCCCGCCTGTCCCCCTCCCTCCCCAACCAGCACCCCTCCTCAAAAAAAGGAAAAAAAATGTAAAAAAAAAAAAGTAAGAAAATTTGTTTAAAAATAATTATTGTAAAGATTTATTAACTGTTGTTGTTCAGTCACTAAGTCATGTCTGACTCTTTGCATCTTTGTGGCCCCATGGACTGCAGCCCACCAGGCTTCCCTGTCCTTCACTATCCTCCAGAGTTTGCTCAAATTCATGCCCATTGAGTCCATGATGCTACCCAACCATCTCATCCTCTGCTGCTCTCTTCTCCTTTTGCCTTCAATCTTTCCCAGCATCAGGGTCTTTTCCAGTGAGTCAGCTCTTTGCATCAAGTGGTCAAAGTACTGAAGCTTCAGCTTTAGCATCAGACCTTCTAATGAATATTCAGTGTTGATTCATTTTAGAATTGACTGATCTGACCTCACAGTCCAAGGGACTCTCAAGAGTCTTCTCCAGCACCACATTTTGAAAGCATCAATTCTTGGGCACTCAGTCTTCTTTACTATCCAACTCTCATATCCATACATGACTATGAAAAAGCCATAGTAAGAAAAGGCAAAAGGATTTATTAGTATTACCAATGTATTTGGCAAAGTTATAGTGGGGACCTCAAAAGATTAGGAAGCAGCTTTGAAGAGATTCTCATATAATTATGGTAAATGCATACAGAGCTTTTGAAATTAGAAGTTTGTTCTTTTAAATACAATGACAAGTTAATTGTTTGTTCTCAATAATCTATCATGGGAAACCACTATATCTGTGAAGTTCAGTAAACATGAATTGAAGAGGTGAATATAAATATCTATTTTGATAAGCACTGATTAGCATTGATTAGCAAAGTCAGTCCACCAACTATTGCAGGAGAACACAGAAAAAAACAGTAGAGTAACCCATGATGCTTGGATTTATTACTGACATACACATGAGAAACTAAATATTGAGTAGCTGTGTTTGTTAGAGTGTATGCATAGCTTTTTAAAAGAGACATTTTTGGCTAAACAAAAACTGTATTTTAAAATCTCTATATAAGAAGATAAGAGTCAATATATATTCTGAAAATGAACTGGACAGACTAGAGAATGGCATGAATGAAAAAGTCAGTGATTGCTGGTGAGTTTGGGGGCTGGTACATCCCAGCAGGTGAACCCTTTAAGAGCCTACCTTCCTATAGCTTTGTAGGGCTTATGCTCAGTGAGTCTTGTTGGTTTTGAGAGCTAGATGTCCTGGGAGACCCAACTTTCAGGTGCACATCTTTCTTTTTTATTTTTTAGGGGGGTGGGGTGGGAGGGAGGGGGACGGGCAGGCCACTTCTAATGGTCTTTCATTTGTCTATTTTCATCCATCTTTGTTCTTTGGCCCCCGTGGGCCTCCCATCATGTGGCCTCTGTTGTTGTAGAGCACCGGTTCTGGGCGCATGCGCGCCAGAGCTCCGGCTCGGTAATTGGACACATCAGTCCAGCTGCTCCGCAGCACATGGGATCTTCCCAGGCCAGGGATAGAACTGGCGCCCCTTGCACTGCAAGGCGGTGTCCTTACCCACTGGACCACCAGGGAAGCCCAAAGGTGCACATCTTAAAAGTAAGGGGTTCCCAATGTGAGGTTTAAACCTTTTGTTCCTCAGTGAGAAGCTTTGGGTCTCCACACATGGGTTGGGGAAGAGGAGGAGGTAGGGCTTATGGTGAGTTTGTGTCCCAGCCTCAAGTGAACCTTCTCTCATTTGTTGAATGTAGAACGGCTCAGCCAGTTTTTAATTTTTTTCTCCATAGGAAGTTGTTCCATAAGTGGTTGTAGACTTAGTGTGTCTGTTGGAGGAAGTGAGTTCAGGGTTCTCTGAGGTCGTCATCTTGAACTAGAAGCTTATACATCTCTTATTTTTTAAAACAGTCCTGATCTTTTTTTTATATTTTGTAAGCACTGATTAGCATTGATTAGCAAAGTCAGTCCACCAACTATTGCAGGAGAACACAGAAAAAAACAGTAGAGTAACCCATGATGCTTGGATTTATTACTGACATACACATGAGAAACTAAATATTGAGTAGCTGTGTTTGTTAGAGTGTATGCATAGCTTTTTAAAAGAGACATTTTTGGCTAAACAAAAACTGTATTTTAAAATCTCTATATAAGAAGATAAGAGTCAATATATATTCTGAAAATGAACTGGACAGACTAGAGAATGGCATGAATGAAAAAGTCAGTGATTGCTGGTGAGTTTGGGGGCTGGTACATCCCAGCAGGTGAACCCTTTAAGAGCCTACCTTCCTATAGCTTTGTAGGGCTTATGCTCAGTGAGTCTTGTTGGTTTTGAGAGCTAGATGTCCTGGGAGACCCAACTTTCAGGTGCACATCTTTTTTTTTTATTTTTTAGGGGGGTGGGGTGGGGAGGGAGGGGGACGGGCAGGCCACTTCTAATGGTCTTTCATTTGTCTATTTTCATCCATCTTTGTTCTTTGGCCCCTGTGGGCCTCCCATCGCGGTGGCCTCTGTTGTTGTAGAGCACCGGTTCTGGGCGCATGCGCGCCAGAGCTCCGGCTCGGTAATTGGACACATCAGTCCAGCTGCTCCGCAGCACATGGGATCTTCCCAGGCCAGGGATAGAACTGGCGCCCCTTGCACTGCAAGGCGGTGTCCTTACCCACTGGACCACCAGGGAAGCCCAAAGGTGCACATCTTAAAAGTAAGGGGTTCCCAATGTGAGGTTTAAACCTTTTGTTCCTCAGTGAGAAGCTTTGGGTCTCCACACATGGGTTGGGGAAGAGGAGGAGGTAGGGCTTATGGTGAGTTTGTGTCCCAGCCTCAAGTGAACCTTCTCTCATTTGTTGAATGTAGAACGGCTCAGCCAGTTTTTAATTTTTTTTTCTCCATAGGAAGTTGTTCCATAAGTGGTTGTAGACTTAGTGTGTCTGTTGGAGGAAGTGAGTTCAGGGTTCTCTGAGGTCGTCATCTTGAACTAGAAGCTTATACATCTCTTATTTTTTAAAACAGTCCTGATTGACTTAATTTTTTTATCTTATATTGGTGTGTACTTTACGATGTTGTGTTAGTTTCAGGTATATAGCATAGGAATTCAGTTATATATATACATATATCCATTCTTTTTCAGATTATTTTCCCATATAGATTGTTACAGAATTCTGAGTAGTGTTTCCTGTGCTATACAGTAGGGACTTTTTTTTTTAATTTTGGCCTCTTTTATTGTTTTTTTATTGATTTATTTACATCCATCTTTATTCTTTGGCCTGTGTGGGCCTCCCATTGCAGTGACCCCTCTCGTTGCAGAGCACTGACTCTGGACGCACGACCTCCAGAGCGTTGACTTGTAATTGGACACACTGGTCCAGCCGCTCCGCTGGCACGTGGGATCTTCCTGGGCCAGGGATTGAGCTGGTGCCTCTTGCACTGCAAGGCTGACTCTTCACCCACAGGACCACCAGGGAGGCCCAGAAGGGATTTATTGCTTATCTACTTTATAAATACACAAACAGCTCATGCAGCTTAATATTAAAAAGAAAGAAAATAATCCAGTCAAAAAATGGGCACAACACCTAAACAGACATTTCTCCAAAGAAAACATATAGATGGCCAAAAAGTACATGAAAATATGTTCATCATCACCATTAGAGAAATGCAAATAAAAAACTAGACTCAGGTATCTCCTCCTCACACCAGTTAGAATGGTCATCATCAAAAAGTCTAGTAAATACTGTAGAGTGTGGAGGAAAGGGAACTCTCCAACACTCTTGATGGGAATGTAAATTGGTACAGTCACTCTGGAGGTTCCTTAAAATGCTAACCACAGAGATACCATATGATCCAGCAATCCCACTCCTGGGCATATTTACAGAGAAAACCATAATTCTAAAACAGACATGCATTCCAATGTTCATTGCAATATTGTACACAATAGCCAAGACATGGAAGCAACACTAATGTCCATCAACAGATGAACAGATGAAGAAAATGTGATACATATACACAATGAAATAGTACTCAGCCATACAAAAGAATGAAATTATGCCATTTCCAGCAACATGAATGGATGGATGTAGAGATTATCATACTAAGTGAAGTAAGTCACACAGAGAAAGACAAATACCCTATGGTATCATTTATATGTTGAATCTAAAAAAACAATAACAGAATAACACCACTTAGCCTTAGAAATCCTTGCACAACAGAGATGTCCCAGTTGAATAATATATTTTGTCATGGCATATCGATCAGGAACCAGCTGATCAGACTAGCTATACCTGTGGGATCCCATAATACAGAGAAATCCACAGGGGAAGAAAAAATTAAAGATAATTTTTATTGATGTATCAAAAGCAGTAACATATTAGCAAAAAGCAAAAAAATTCTCACTTTTTCTGATTTGGTAATGCTTATTACTGATACCAATTAATCTTCTTTTTCATATCCAAATCCTTCTTTTCATCAACAAACTTCTTCCAATAGTTTGTTACTATATAATGTAGTTTGTTCTAATGTTACTAAGTGAGTCTTATGTAACACTATCCCAGGTGTTCTTCACCCACAGGACCACCAGGGAGGCCCAGAAGGGATTTATTGCTTATCTACTTTATAAATACACAAACAGCTCATGCAGCTTAATATTAAAAAGAAAGAAAATAATCCAGTCAAAAAATGGGCACAACACCTAAACAGACATTTCTCCAAAGAAAACATATAGATGGCCAAAAAGTACATGAAAATATGTTCATCATCACCATTAGAGAAATGCAAATAAAAAACTAGACTCAGGTATCTCCTCCTCACACCAGTTAGAATGGTCATCATCAAAAAGTCTAGTAAATACTGTAGAGTGTGGAGGAAAGGGAACTCTCCAACACTCTTGATGGGAATGTAAATTGGTACAGTCACTCTGGAGGTTCCTTAAAATGCTAACCACAGAGATACCATATGATCCAGCAATCCCACTCCTGGGCATATTTACAGAGAAAACCATAATTCTAAAACAGACATGCATTCCAATGTTCATTGCAATATTGTACACAATAGCCAAGACATGGAAGCAACACTAATGTCCATCAACAGATGAACAGATGAAGAAAATGTGATACATATACACAATGAAATAGTACTCAGCCATACAAAAGAATGAAATTATGCCATTTCCAGCAACATGAATGGATGGATGTAGAGATTATCATACTAAGTGAAGTAAGTCACACAGAGAAAGACAAATACCCTATGGTATCATTTATATGTTGAATCTAAAAAAACAATAACAGAATAACACCACTTAGCCTTAGAAATCCTTGCACAACAGAGATGTCCCAGTTGAATAATATATTTTGTCATGGCATATCGATCAGGAACCAGCTGATCAGACTAGCTATACCTGTGGGATCCCATAATACAGAGAAATCCACAGGGGAAGAAAAAATTAAAGATAATTTTTATTGATGTATCAAAAGCAGTAACATATTAGCAAAAAGCAAAGAAAAAATTCTCACTTTTTCTGATTTGGTAATGCTTATTATTAATGCCAATTAATTTTCTTTTTCTTATCCAAATCCCTTCTTTTCATCAACAAACTTCTTCCAATAGTTTGTTACTATATAATGTAGTTTGTTCCAATAATGTTACTAAGTGAGTCTTATGTAACACTATCCCAGGTGTTCTTGGATGGGAGATGAGTATATAATGTGGTAAACTTAGGGAAAAAAAATAGCATACTTCTGGAGAGATGGAGAGACACAAAATAAATTATTCTTATATGTGACACCAATGTAAAAATCAGACATTGATGTTCATGAATAAATCTAAAATAACTGAAAACATTAAAAAAAGATACAAATGAACTTACAAAACAGACACACAGAAAGCAAACTTACGCTTATCAAAGGGAAAGCTGAGGCAGAGAGGGTTAAATTAAGAGTTTAGGATTAACATATATACCTGACTATATATATAATCATTTTATGTAATTTATACTATTGAAGGAGACAGTATTCCTTTTTATTTTAACATGGGCTGAGTGTGGTTATATGTGTATACTTAAAAACCTGTTGCATTAAGCAAATGTGAACCCTGCACAGTGGAGAGGAAATTTCTAAATTAGTGGGTGGCTGAGACCACCAAGATTTCAGGGTTCAAAAATCCCTTTTTATTTTAATTGCTAATGGTTGCAGTGACATTTTTAAAAGTCAGAAAGAACAAGGAAATGAATAGCAGGGTCCAGCGGATAATAGCCTTTTATGATCTAAATTTTGAGTGTCCATGAATTTCACTTTTAAGTCAGAAAGCAGAAGTCAGTCGAATTTGTCATTTGAGGAACTTTTGCAAATACAAATGGAAAGCAAAAAAAAAAAATGATAAAAATAAAAACATAACTAAATACAGCAGCTTCAATTAAGGCATAAAGTTTTGCACTGCTTTACTGGACCCTGAGGTGTGGTGTGCAAGATTGCAAAGTCGGACAAAATGATGGATTCCCAAAACTGCACCCAGATATACTGACCAGAGAGTACTGGGAGGGTCCTGGGAATCTGTGCTCTCAGAGTCTGCATGAACAATTTCGATGATTAGGCAAATGGATAAACACTGCTTTAGAGAATTGTAGCCCAACTGTGGAAAGGAGGAATTGTTGATTAAATTAAAAAAAAAAAAAATCTGTGTGAATGCTAAGTCACCTCAGTTATGACCAACTCTTTGTGACCCTATGGCCTGTAGCCCACCAGGTTCCTCTGTCCATGGAATTCTCCAGGCAAGAAAGCTGCAGTGGGTTGCCATGCCTTCCTCCAGGGCGTCTTCCTGACCCAGCATCCAGATGCAGAAGAAACTGCATCTCTATGTCTCCTGCGTTGGCAGGCACTGGCACCACTTGTGAAGCCCCACAGCTGTGTAGTCTCTACGTACTTCGTTGTATGGACACAAATACAAGACCTCCATTCTACAAGTTGCTGAAGGAGCTGTTAAATCAATCCAGTTTCTCCAATAATGCAAAATGCTGTCAAAAAAAATGTACTGTTCTCATCATCTGAAGTCCAACTCCCCTAGTTGTGTAAAAGGAAAATAAAACCCAGGATGGCATCATGAATTAGCCAATTATAACTAGTATTTAACTACTTGGGCCTTCCTTTGTGACTCAGTGACAAAAAGAAAATCTGCCTGCCAATGCAGAAGATGCAGGTTTGATTTCTAGATCAGGAGGATTGCCGAAGGAAGGAAATGGCAACCCACTCCAGTATTCTTTCCCAGGAAATTCCATGAACAGAGAAGCCTGGTGGGTTATAGTCTATGAGGTCGAAAAAGAGTTGAACAAGACTTAGTGACTAAATAACAACAACAATTTAACTATTTATCAAATGTGACTTGGTGCCCAATATTATTTTTTAATTTAACTATTTCCATTTAAAAGATGGTATATCACATTTAAAAAAAATAGGAGGTAACATTGGCTATAACAATCACATGGTACTGAAGACAGAACAGAGATTTTTAGACTAGGGAAGACTGGATTCAAGTCTTAGGTTTGTTAATTATTAGTGAATGAACTTAGGTAACTTAGCTTTTATCTCTCTGTGCCTCAGTTTTCTTGTTTATAAAACAGGGCTTAAAAGAACAATCTGACAGCATATTTTTGAGAATTAAAAGGTGTGACCCATAAAAAGTCTCCCCCAATGGGACAAATAAATGTTAGCTCTTTCCTTTATCTTCTTTTCCATTTTTCCCTGCCCAAGCCTACTGTCTTCAACATTGACGTTAAGGCTTGCTATAAAAAGAATAAAGACAACAAAACAGAACTTCAACCAAGCCTGATGTACAATGGAAACTGATAAACTTTTTTTTAGTGAGGGGACATTTAATAAGTATTTTGGACTTTGCAGTCATATTGATCTGTTATGAAGCTCTCACCACTGCCACTGTAGTAAGAAGTTAGCCACAGATAATCAGGAAAGGAATGAACACGGCTATACTTCAATAAAACTTTATTTGCACAAACCAGCAGCAAAACTAGATCTGGCCTGCCTGAAATGCAGGAAGACTTTTCAGAATCCTTGAGTTGTTCCAGGACGTGATGAAATGTTAGGAAAAAAGAAGGGGTGTCAAAACTCCCTCCTTTTTTTAAAGTTAGAAAAAATGGGATCAAAATCCTTCTTTTCTACCCACTAGCTAGATGACTTTGCAAAAGTCACTTCACCTTTCTGAACTGAATTTCCTCATCTATAAAGGGACAGGAGCAGAGCTACAGAACCTTGGAGGAAGCTTCTATCTCTTAAGGCCTATGATTCCTTGGGAGACTGCAGTCTCCTGGAGAGAAGCACCGATAACCTGTCACCCAAGTTTCAGCATTTGATTTGTTTGTTCTTTCATGGTTGATCAATGAATCATAAAGAACAACAGACACTCTTGGGCCATAAGTATGATTCATTTGATGAAAGAGGGAAAAGATAACATTTAGTCAAAATAAATATTTTCTCCACAGACACAAAGAAACAATCAAAATGGTTATTATATTCTAAATGTCATCTGTAATTTCATACGGCTTAAAGTCAGGTTGCCATGTTAATCGACTGAAAATTGAAAGTCTGGCTTTTTCAAAGCAAACAGTGCACCCACCCTAAATGTAATATATTAATTAGAGAATGAAAGCAACTGATCCAAAATCTTTTATTGTGCCTCAGTTTTCTTGTTTATAAAACAGGGCTTAAAAGAACAATCTGACAGCATATTTTTGAGAATTAAAAGGTGTGACCCATAAAAAGTCTCCCCCAATGGGACAAATAAATGTTAGCTCTTTCCTTTATCTTCTTTTCCATTTTTCCCTGCCCAAGCCTACTGTCTTCAACATTGACGTTAAGGCTTGCTATAAAAAGAATAAAGACAACAAAACAGAACTTCAACCAAGCCTGATGTACAATGGAAACTGATAAACTTTTTTTTAGTGAGGGGACATTTAATAAGTATTTTGGACTTTGCAGTCATATTGATCTGTTATGAAGCTCTCACCACTGCCACTGTAGTAAGAAGTTAGCCACAGATAATCAGGAAAGGAATGAACACGGCTATACTTCAATAAAACTTTATTTGCACAAACCAGCAGCAAAACTAGATCTGGCCTGCCTGAAATGCAGGAAGACTTTTCAGAATCCTTGAGTTGTTCCAGGACGTGATGAAATGTTAGGAAAAAAGAAGGGGTGTCAAAACTCCCTCCTTTTTTTAAAGTTAGAAAAAATGGGATCAAAATCCTTCTTTTCTACCCACTAGCTAGATGACTTTGCAAAAGTCACTTCACCTTTCTGAACTGAATTTCCTCATCTATAAAGGGACAGGAGCAGAGCTACAGAACCTTGGAGGAAGCTTCTATCTCTTAAGGCCTATGATTCCTTGGGAGACTGCAGTCTCCTGGAGAGAAGCACCGATAACCTGTCACCCAAGTTTCAGCATTTGATTTGTTTGTTCTTTCATGGTTGATCAATGAATCATAAAGAACAACAGACACTCTTGGGCCATAAGTATGATTCATTTGATGAAAGAGGGAAAAGATAACATTTAGTCAAAATAAATATTTTCTCCACAGACACAAAGAAACAATCAAAATGGTTATTATATTCTAAATGTCATCTGTAATTTCATACGGCTTAAAGTCAGGTTGCCATGTTAATCGACTGAAAATTGAAAGTCTGGCTTTTTCAAAGCAAACAGTGCACCCACCCTAAATGTAATATATTAATTAGAGAATGAAAGCAACTGATCCAAAATCTTTTTCCAAATGGAAACCATTGTAGTGATTATACACAAAGAATAAGAAGGCTATACGTACCAGAAAACAAACCGCCCGTTTAAAAATATGATACAATGAAAGAAAAAGACTTAGAGATTATAGAAACTGACTTCTGATACTGGCTCTGCTACTTGCTAGTTCAGCCAAGGCACTTCCGCTCGACTGTCTCAGAAATCAGGCGCGCATGCTCAGGTGCTTCAGTCGCGTCTGAGTCTGACCCGTAGCCTGCCAGGTCCCTCCGTCCCATCTCATGAGGGAAGTTCTGACGCTGTTGTTGTTTTATAGATGAAAAAACCAAGGCACAGAGAGGCCAAATAACTTGTCCACAGGGTGTTCGTGAAGTAGTATTTGAATACAGTTGCTTTCTAACCATGCTGCTGCCTGTGCTGTCATAATTTTGATCTGTCGATTCCCAGCTCAGAGATTTGGATCACCAGCCCTGGGAGTTACCAGCTCCCCACCAGGCATTTGTTGTTTGTTGTTCAGTTGCTAAGTGGTGTCTGACTCTTTGTGACCCGTGGGTTGCAGCGCACCAGGCTCCTTGTCCTTCACTATCTCCTGGAGTTTGCTCAGCTCAAATTCACGTCCATTGAGTTAGTGATGCTACATAACCATCTCATCCTCTGCAGCCTCCTTCTTTTATCTTCAGTCTTTCCCGGGATCAGAGTCTTTTCTAATGAGTCAGCTCCAAGCACTTGAGCTCCGTTCCAATCTGATCCTAGCCTATTTCTTCACCATTCTCATCCTCTGCCCCCGCTCAAACCTTGCAGTCTCCTGGAGAGAAGCACCGATAACCTGTCACCCAAGTTTCAGATTTGTTTGTTCTTTCATGGTTGATCAATGAATCATAAAGAACAACAGACACTCTTGGGCCATAAGTATGATTCATTTGATGAAAGAGGGAAAAGATAACATTTAGTCAAAATAAATATTTTCTCCACAGACACAAAGAAACAATCAAAATGGTTATTATATTCTAAATGTCATCTGTAATTTCATACGGCTTAAAGTCAGGTTGCCATGTTAATCGACTGAAAATTGAAAGTCTGGCTTTTTCAAAGCAAACAGTGCACCCACCCTAAATGTAATATATTAATTAGAGAATGAAAGCAACTGATCCAAAATCTTTTTCCAAATGGAAACCATTGTAGTGATTATACACAAAGAATAAGAAGGCTATACGTACCAGAAAACAAACCGCCCGTTTAAAAATATGATACAATGAAAGAAAAAGACTTAGAGATTATAGAAACTGACTTCTGATACTGGCTCTGCTACTTGCTAGTTCAGCCAAGGCACTTCCGCTCGACTGTCTCAGAAATCAGGCGCGCATGCTCAGGTGCTTCAGTCGCGTCTGAGTCTGACCCGTAGCCTGCCAGGTCCCTCCGTCCCATCTCATGAGGGAAGTTCTGACGCTGTTGTTGTTTTATAGATGAAAAAACCAAGGCACAGAGAGGCCAAATAACTTGTCCACAGGGTGTTCGTGAAGTAGTATTTGAATACAGTTGCTTTCTAACCATGCTGCTGCCTGTGCTGTCATAATTTTGATCTGTCGATTCCCAGCTCAGAGATTTGGATCACCAGCCCTGGGGAGTTACCAGCTCCCCACCAGGCATTTGTTGTTTGTTGTTCAGTTGCTAAGTGGTGTCTGACTCTTTGTGACCCCGTGGGTTGCAGCGCACCAGGCTCCCTTGTCCTTCACTATCTCCTGGAGTTTGCTCAGCTCAAATTCACGTCCATTGAGTTAGTGATGCTACATAACCATCTCATCCTCTGCAGCCTCCTTCTTTTATCTTCAGTCTTTCCCGGGATCAGAGTCTTTTCTAATGAGTCAGCTCCAAGCACTTGAGCTCCGTTCCAATCTGATCCTAGCCTATTTCTTCACCTTATCTCTCACTCACCAACCCTCCCTTCAGTCAAAAGCTCTTTCCATCCAGCTTGGCAAGAATCACCTGCAGTCCTCCTTCATGCCTTTGTGTTCGTGGAGCTTCCCAGTCTAAAGCACTCTCCATTCACTCTCCCTGTTCACTTCCTCCCGTCCTTCCAGCCTCACCTCCTCAGGAAGTGAGCACAAAGGGACACAGGAGGGAGCTGGGAGAATGCAGACAGACTGTCCTGACTCTGACACAGTCTCTGTTTGGGAACTGGGAAATGTCATTTAATCTCTCTGAGCTCCAATTCCGTCATCAACTGAGTGTTGGACTCCTGAAATTTGCAAACGTATCAACTACTATTCCTTTAACCAGTAAACTTCTCCTTCCTCTAATTCATTCTTTAAAAAAAAAATATATATATATATATATATATATATATATATATAGACTTTGTATTTTTTTGTACTAAAATATATATAACATAAGATTGGCCATTTTAACAATGTTTAAATGTACAGTTCAATGCCAACATTGTTTTTTTATTTTAAGATTGTTTTTTAAACTGAAAGTATAGTTGATTTATAATATTGTATTAGTGACACATAGCAAAGTGATTCAGGTATTTTTTCAGATTATATTCTATTATAGGTTATTATAAGGTATTGAATACAATTCTATGCTATACAGTAAGTCCTTTCTGTTTATCTATTTTATATCTAGTAGCTTGTATTTCTAACTCACTCTTTCAATCACCAGTTCCCAACCCAACAAACATAGAGTTGCCCTGCTTGAAGTTGAGGCGAGTGATCTGAAGCCAGCTTGTAGCACTCATGCCTAAGGGTTATCCCACTGAGGGGTGAGGGCCTGGGGTATGTTACACCAAGTCCTGCCAGTTGCTGAGTATGGGCTGGGGCCCTGACTCATGCCAGTTATGAAAAAGCCCCAGGCAAAGGGTTAAATTCCCCGAGTTAGTGATGCTACATAACCATCTCATCCTCTGCAGCCTCCTTCTTTTATCTTCAGTCTTTCCCGGGATCAGAGTCTTTTCTAATGAGTCAGCTCCAAGCACTTGAGCTCCGTTCCAATCTGATCCTAGCCTATTTCTTCACCTTATCTCTCACTCACCAACCCTCCCTTCAGTCAAAAGCTCTTTCCATCCAGCTTGGCAAGAATCACCTGCAGTCCTCCTTCATGCCTTTGTGTTCGTGGAGCTTCCCAGTCTAAAGCACTCTCCATTCACTCTCCCTGTTCACTTCCTCCCGTCCTTCCAGCCTCACCTCCTCAGGAAGTGAGCACAAAGGGACACAGGAGGGAGCTGGGAGAATGCAGACAGACTGTCCTGACTCTGACACAGTCTCTGTTTGGGAACTGGGAAATGTCATTTAATCTCTCTGAGCTCCAATTCCGTCATCAACTGAGTGTTGGACTCCTGAAATTTGCAAACGTATCAACTACTATTCCTTTAACCAGTAAACTTCTCCTTCCTCTAATTCATTCTTTAAAAAAAAAAAAAAATATATATATATATATATATATATATATATATATATAGACTTTGTATTTTTTTGTACTAAAATATATATAACATAAGATTGGCCATTTTAACAATGTTTAAATGTACAGTTCAATGCCAACATTGTTTTTTTATTTTAAGATTGTTTTTTAAACTGAAAGTATAGTTGATTTATAATATTGTATTAGTGACACATAGCAAAGTGATTCAGGTATTTTTTCAGATTATATTCTATTATAGGTTATTATAAGGTATTGAATACAATTCTATGCTATACAGTAAGTCCTTTCTGTTTATCTATTTTATATCTAGTAGCTTGTATTTCTAACTCACTCTTTCAATCACCAGTTCCCAACCCAACAAACATAGAGTTGCCCTGCTTGAAGTTGAGGCGAGTGATCTGAAGCCAGCTTGTAGCACTCATGCCTAAGGGTTATCCCACTGAGGGGTGAGGGCCTGGGGTATGTTACACCAAGTCCTGCCAGTTGCTGAGTATGGGCTGGGGCTGCTTCCAGGTGGTATTTATTCCCTGGCACAGCTGGCTTTTCTTAGTTATGAAAAAAGCCCCAGGCAAAGGGATGTAGAACTTGGCCACTGGAGGTTGGCTTGAGTAAGGAAGTGTGAGCCTAGGGTGTAGGAGGAGGAATATGACCCCCACAGCACATGCAACAGCGCCATCTCCCTCTCAATACGATAGGAAGGGGTTGCCTTCTCTGATGGCGGAGGTCTCTGTGGCTGTTCAATGCCCTCCATTTTAATGACGGTTCTCATCCATCAAGCATTGAGAACCCTTTGCTTTCATTCCCGATTCCCTTTCTCTAATAAAATACCTGTCCCTGGTGCAGGGGTATTTATACAACTAGATAATAGTTTTGCTGAAAAATCAGCATCATTCTCCAGGTAGTCTACTGAAAAACAGTCATCGCTGTACTTTGGAATGTGAAAAAGCCATGGGATCATTAATTCCGCTTAAAGAAATGAATGCTTTCTCTTTGAATGTCTGCCTCATTCAGCCGTGAGGTCCCAGACAACTTCCAGAAAGCTGTGGCCCAGAACACCTCGATCCCACTCAGAAGACTATTTTTAAGAATGCCCCATGTGCAGTCGTCTTTACAGCTTTTTCCCCCTTCTCAAATGTTCTCTAGCCCATGTAGACGGCATTTATGCAATTCAGAAAAAGGCGTCGCAACAGGATTAGTCAGCAGCCAGTCCTCTGACGCAGCTTATGTGATCTGGTTAAAAATAGGAAAAGAGGATGTTTTGCATAAGTCATCACCATTGTGCAGTATGGGAGAGCTGACCACTCTTTTTTAGGTTTCCACATCCTGTTTCTTCATCTAAAAATAGATGAAAAGTCTGTCCCTGAATTTTTGGACAAGACCTTAGCTTCTGTGACCTAGGTTTTCTGGTCCTTCTAGTCGCTGGGTTCCTTTGCCAACTTCCCGTCATCCCTGCCATTAATAATCCCAACTCTGGCCCTGGGCTTGGGCTTGTGCTCAGGGCCTCTGCCCTTCCGCTCCTCCAAAGACTGGCAGACCACTGGGCCGGCAGGGACCAGGTAGAGAATGTAAGTATGTGAAGCTGGCCAGGTGGACGGGCACACCAGCATTAGCTTGCCTCATCTGAACAGAAGGCAGCTCTTTCTCCTTCCTCCCAGGTCAGCTGAGTTTCCCAAAGCAGCTGGATACCTAGAGCTTTAGGGAAGCTCACTCATTTTTTAAAAAGCCTTTAAAATAATAATAAAAAAAAAAAAAACCCTAATTTTTATTGGAGTATAGTTGCTTGTTCAGTTCTTCTACTGTTCAGCAAAGTGAATCAATGATACATATACATATATTCCCTTTTTTAAGATTTCTTTCCTACTTAGAGAATTATCCCTTGTATGTTATTACAGTATGCAGAACCAACTCTTTAAAAATTATCTTTTACTGGGTCATAGCTTAGCTGCACAGTTAGGATAATAAACTTTACAATCCTCTGATGCACTCTGCCACTAAGTTTAGGTATGAAAAGGGTAGAAGAAATCAGAATTGAACTTTTTTCCATTTTTTACTAAAGTATGGTTGATTTACCATGTTGTATTAGTTTTGGATGTGCAGCAAAGTGATTCAGCTATACAGATAGATTCTTTTCCCATATCAGTTATTATAAAATACTAAGTATAGTTCCTTGTGCTATACAGTTGGTCCTTCAGAATTTTTGATATGCAGCCAGAGGAGAGTTGGTCTGTGGAACTTGGAATTATATTTTGACCACAATCAATGGTCTGCTTCCATTGAGCCTCATTGAGAGTTGAGGAAAAGTCTAGATGAAGGGTCCCAACAATACACTGAGCTGAACAACAAGGGACCTTATAAGGAAGAGACACCAAGTGTAGCAATCCATCTGGTGCCTTGTGGAAGGCAAAGAACCATGAAAGGCCCCAAGTGAGAACTAGGATGAGCTGCTGGACTGAGGACAAGCCCACCCACACTGGCTACAAGTGGCAGGCGTGTGGCAGACAGTTCTCCCAGTAGATGTGAAAATCCACCTTGAAAAGAAAAAAAATCATGTGATCCTGAACCGGCATTAGTGGATCTCATGTGTTTCTTAAAGTAGTTGATAGCTGAGAAAGACCAAGGTCAAGACACATGATGCGGGTTGAGGCTAGGGTGCCTCCAAGATGCCGGCTTACCACTCTTCCCTCATGGACCCTGACACCAAACTCATTGGAAACATGGCACTGTTGCCTATCAGAAGTCAGTTCAAAGGACCTGCCCCTAAAGAGACAAAAGACACAGATATTGTGGATGAAGCTATATATTACTTCAAGGCCAATGTCTTCTTCAAAAACTATGAAATTAAGAATAAAACTGATCGGACCTTGATATATATAACTCTCTACATTTCTGAGTGTTTGAAGAAACTCCAAAAGTGCAATTCTAAAAGCCAAGGCGAGAAAGAAATGTATACACTGGGAATCACTAATTTTCCCATCCCTGGAGAGCCTGGTTTTCCACATAACGCCATTTATGCCTAACCTGCAAACAAACAGGAAGATGAAGTAATGAGGGCGTACTTACAACAGCTGAGGCAAGAGACTGGACTGAGACTTGTGAGAAAGTTTTTGACCCTCAGAATGATAAACCCAGCAAGTGGTGAACTTGCTTTGTGAAGAGACAATTCATGAACAAGAGTCTTTCAGGACCTGGACAGTAAAGGGAACCTTGAGCAGACACTATCTCCACAACTGTGGGCAGCATTTACAGCAAGATGTACACAGTTCTTTGCCTTTAACTCATAAAGTTTATACAGATAAGAGAAGAGCATGTGTCTTCACTTGAAGAGAATTTTTGATATGCAGCCAGAGGAGAGTTGGTCTGTGGAACTTGGAATTATATTTTGACCACAATTGGCTCTTCCATTGAGCCTCATTGAGAGTTGAGGAAAAGTCTAGATGAAGGGTCCCAACAATACACTGAGCTGAACAACAAGGGACCTTATAAGGAAGAGACACCAAGTGTAGCAATCCATCTGGTGCCTTGTGGAAGGCAAAGAACCATGAAAGGCCCCAAGTGAGAACTAGGATGAGCTGCTGGACTGAGGACAAGCCCACCCACACTGGCTACAAGTGGCAGGCGTGTGGCAGACAGTTCTCCCAGTAGATGTGAAAATCCACCTTGAAAAGAAAAAAAATCATGTGATCCTGAACCGGCATTAGTGGATCTCATGTGTTTCTTAAAGTAGTTGATAGCTGAGAAAGACCAAGGTCAAGACACATGATGCGGGTTGAGGCTAGGGTGCCTCCAAGATGCCGGCTTACCACTCTTCCCTCATGGACCCTGACACCAAACTCATTGGAAACATGGCACTGTTGCCTATCAGAAGTCAGTTCAAAGGACCTGCCCCTAAAGAGACAAAAGACACAGATATTGTGGATGAAGCTATATATTACTTCAAGGCCAATGTCTTCTTCAAAAACTATGAAATTAAGAATAAAACTGATCGGACCTTGATATATATAACTCTCTACATTTCTGAGTGTTTGAAGAAACTCCAAAAGTGCAATTCTAAAAGCCAAGGCGAGAAAGAAATGTATACACTGGGAATCACTAATTTTCCCATCCCTGGAGAGCCTGGTTTTCCACATAACGCCATTTATGCCTAACCTGCAAACAAACAGGAAGATGAAGTAATGAGGGCGTACTTACAACAGCTGAGGCAAGAGACTGGACTGAGACTTGTGAGAAAGTTTTTGACCCTCAGAATGATAAACCCAGCAAGTGGTGAACTTGCTTTGTGAAGAGACAATTCATGAACAAGAGTCTTTCAGGACCTGGACAGTAAAGGGAACCTTGAGCAGACACTATCTCCACAACTGTGGGCAGCATTTACAGCAAGATGTACACAGTTCTTTGCCTTTAACTCATAAAGTTTATACAGATAAGAGAAGAGCATGTGTCTTCACTTGAAGAGCTCTTTATCAAGAATTTGGGGTGGGTTGGGTGGGCAAGAATGAGTTGTTGATGGGTGATTTGAAATTTCCACAGTATTAAGCTGGTGCTTAATAAAGAAGTTTCTAACAACAACAACAAAAGACACATGATGCGAGTAGACCAAGAGGGCTTGTAAGAACAGATTAGTGAGATCCTTCTTCATTAAAGTGACGAAACCATGTCAGGAGCCTTAAGACACCAGTGGACTGGTCTAATAAAAATGACACAATAAACGAAACTAAATGTGCACCGTGAATGGATAAGAATCCCCCCACCAATGCAGGGCACATGGGTTTAATCTCTGGTCTGGGAAGATTCCATATGGGGTGGAGAAGGGGCAACTAAGCCCTTGAGCCACAACTAGAGCCCATACTCTGCAACAATAGAAGCCACTGCAATAAGAAGCCCATGCGTCGCAACTAGAGTAGCCCTTTCCCCACAACTAGATAAAGCCTATGTGTACCAATAAAGACCCAGCACAGTCAAAGATAAAGAAATAAAAGAAGTAGTCTTACACTGAAAAATATATGTATATACAATTTTAAGGATAGATTTTCTCAGGTACAAAAGGAAAAAAAATATGTACACTGTGACTCTTGTACCTCCATCTTCTTGAGATGGTGTTCAGATCTTCATCAGTGCCAAGGGTAAGATTGCTGGTGGTCTGACCATGGCTGTGACCAGCAGGAGGTAGAGTCTGCAGATGGAGGTGAGAGTTTGAGAGCCGTATATTACTTCAGGGGCCAAATGCTTCTCCTGGAGGCTCTTTCCAGAGCTTTCCAATTTGCATGAAGAAAAAAGTTTTGAAAAAAGTCAATGAAAATGGCTGACAAGGGAACTTGTTTCTTGGCAAGGAAGTCATAGAGAAAATTTATATTTCTAGTTGGAAAAAAAAAATCATGCCGTAATGTGTTTAAATGCAATTTTTAAAGTTAATTTTCTGAGAAGACAATGTTCCCTTAATGTAAGACATTCTATATCAAGACAGGATGTAAACACGGCTGGGAACTGCCAGGGTTAGATATCTGAAAAAGACACAGCAATGCCTGGTAACGAGTGTGGCATAGTGAAGGAGCAAGTTACCATGGAAACAAGCCATTAAGTGGAACATGGCCATCTCGAGCGCACACCCCGTGTGAAGGGAAGGAAAGGAGACATGCTAGATGGTCAGGCATTCTCAGGAGGGATCGTGAGGGTGGTTCCACATGAACTATGTGGTACTAGAAAGAAAGCCAGAGGTCATCCAGAGCCACCAGAGGGGAAAGGAATTCACAGCTTGTCGGGTATTTTGACCTTGGCTTTACTCATTTGTCTTTCATTCACTGGTTCATTCGAACAGACACTGATCAGTGTCTTCTGAACACCAGGCACCGTGCTAGGTGGTGAGGCTACAGAGAGGAATAAGACATGGTGCCAGGTCACAGGGAGTCTGCTGTCCCTCTGGATGAGCAAGACGTAAGCATAGTCCTTGTGTCCTGCTGCTGGGAATCCAGCCTGCATCTGCTCTGCCACTCTGGTCCTAATCCAGGGTGTCTGCCAAGCTTCCTTCCTGACCAGGTAGCGTCCTTGCCATCCTGCCTAGGATTCCAACTCCTTCTGAACTGATTTTCTTGGCTTCAAACTCCATTCTCGCGGCACATCTTTGTACTCCCTGGCACCCTTTTGGGCTCGGATATTCCTGTGCTCATTCTGACCTCCTCCCATGGCCTCCTGCTGAGCTTTCTTAGAACTTGCCTGGACGGTCCAACTCATTTCGTCGTCCTGGTCTTCCCAGCTCAGTGCATCTTCTTTGTGAGTTCTTGAATGCCATCCTAGCCTCCACTTGCCATGCCTCTTTTTGGATCTGGCTTTTACATGCAACACTCAATAAGGATGGTACAGTGACTCACAGTAAGTGCTCACATTATAAGCTCTTCTCTGACCCCAATTCCTCTGCATATCAGTGACCTAAACCTCCAGCTTCCTCCAGTGGGACCCAGCAACACCTCCTCCTTCTCTGTGGCCACTGTTAAACTTGTTCAGTTCTCAGTTATTTTCTCCCTCTCTTGGCACCCTCCCCTCAAAAGTGCCCTTCTGTTATTACACTGATCTCACCAATCTATTTTTAAATCTCCTATAGCCTTTACAGCCTTTCCCATTCTGAGTCTTTCTTTCTTTCTTTTTTTGTTTTTCTACTACAAACCAACTTTCAGGGTTGGTCTGTAGCTCAGATGGCAAAGAATCTGCCTGCAGTGCAGGAGACCCAGATTTGACCCCTGGGTCAGTAAAATCCCTTGGAGAAGGAAATGGCCCCACTCCAGTATTCTTGCCTAGAGAATTCCATGGACAGAGGAGCCTGGCCAGATACAGTCCATAGGGTCACAAAGAGTCAGACATGACCGAGTAACTAACAGTTTCACTTTTCAACTTTTAGAGTAACAGAGGTTTTGGTCCTGCCATTGAGATTATAATCATATTATACTTATTATACTTACGTTGTTTCATTGTCCACAAACTTCACTCAGTTTTCAGTACAGTAGGCAGTTATTACCATGTCTATTTTATGGATCAAGAAATTGAGGTTCAGAGAGGTTAAGAGACTTTCCTCAAACCACATACTGATGAAAACTGACCTCTCGCCCCAAGTCTTGGGCTCCTTGCCCATGTCATGTGTCCCCTGGTGTATGAGGTACAGCTTTTAGGACTGAGTCTTTGCCTACACTCCCCCAGTGATTCTAAGAATCTTTCCTTCTTAATGTTAGACCACTGTCCTCCAAAGACTCTCAATAAAGAGAAATACCTTCAATGTTTCCTCTTTCATTAGATTCATGGAATAAAGAAAGACTCTCGGATTCAGAAACCTTCATTTTTCTCATGTTGCCAGAAGAAGGAGGAGGACGAGGAGAAGGAAGAGGAGAAGAGGGAGGAGAAGGAGAAAAAGGAAGAGGAAAGAAAGGAGAAGGAAGAGTAGAAAACACACACACACCCCTTAACAAGAAAATCCTTTTTTTTTTTTTAGTTCAGAACTCCCTTGAAATCCCAGCACCACCAGCATAGTATCCACTCCTAAGAATCTTAGTAATTTTTTGACTCCTCTCCCCATAACATTTTTATTATAAGCTCCCTGAGGACTGTGTCTACATCTTCTTAATGCACTGTAAACCTCTCTCCCTCTCGGCAGAACTAGAGCCAGTAAATATTGATTGGAGGGGGTGCAGCGTGTTCTTTTAGAAAAGAGAAAGCAAGCCATCTTGTTGCTAGAATTCCCCAGACAACAGAGTGCTTTACAGCGCATTGGCCATAAGGTGTAAAGCAACTTAGAGTATTGTAACCACTTGAGAGGAGGGGGAGTGGAGAATAAACAACTCCCGATGTCTGTCTGCAGAGCTGCCCGTGGTGCCTGGACAGTGTCGAGTGTGCTGCTGGGAGGCTGTGCCGCTGGAATGGGCAGCAGGGGGGGTTGCTCACTGGGTCCTGTGGGGGCTGTGCCCAGTCAAGTCAGTGAGTGGACCATCGATGTCTCATTGGGTGCTGAACTGGACGGGCACAAACATGGGTGTGGCGGCGCTCTGTTGCTGGTCTAGACACCTAATAATGAAGCTGAAAGCTCTGCCTCGGTGCGCCCATAATCAAATCTTAGAAAATAAGAGCTTTATTGCTTTGCCAGGCAAAGGGGAACACAATGGGTGCATGCCTCAAAAGCTGTGTGTCCCAACCCAGGAGGATTTGGTGAGTTTTAGAGCAATGGTTCAAGGGTGAGTTGCTAATAAGGATCAGGGTGTGTGAAGGGCCTGCACGCCTTTAATCTGGTCTCTCCTGATCAGGTGCTCTCCTGACGAGCGTCTCTGTTTCATTGGATCTGGCCTCCCTTGTCTCTGCATCCCTTCCTTCCCTGATTAGCCACTGTTCACATTTGTCCTTTGAAACTCAAGGAAGGTCATGAAGGCTGGAACCTATTCCTACAAACAAGAAACAGGGAGCACAGAAATGTTTTTATGCCTAGGAGCTCCACTGAGCTCTGCATGGTTTCAGTAAGGGCCAAATAAGGGTTACATTAATGATGAGCGTGTCTATAGAAATCATTCTGATGGTAAAGAATCTGCCTGCAATGCAGGAGACTTGGGTTTGATCCCTGAGTCGGGAAGATTCCCTAGAGAAGGGCCAGCATAGTATCCACTCCTAAGAATCGCTCTCCCCATAACATTTTTATTATAAGCTCCCTGAGGACTGTGTCTACATCTTCTTAATGCACTGTAAACCTCTCTCCCTCTCGGCAGAACTAGAGCCAGTAAATATTGATTGGAGGGGGTGCAGCGTGTTCTTTTAGAAAAGAGAAAGCAAGCCATCTTGTTGCTAGAATTCCCCAGACAACAGAGTGCTTTACAGCGCATTGGCCATAAGGTGTAAAGCAACTTAGAGTATTGTAACCACTTGAGAGGAGGGGGAGTGGAGAATAAACAACTCCCGATGTCTGTCTGCAGAGCTGCCCGTGGTGCCTGGACAGTGTCGAGTGTGCTGCTGGGAGGCTGTGCCGCTGGAATGGGCAGCAGGGGGGGTTGCTCACTGGGTCCTGTGGGGGCTGTGCCCAGTCAAGTCAGTGAGTGGACCATCGATGTCTCATTGGGTGCTGAACTGGACGGGCACAAACATGGGTGTGGCGGCGCTCTGTTGCTGGTCTAGACACCTAATAATGAAGCTGAAAGCTCTGCCTCGGTGCGCCCATAATCAAATCTTAGAAAATAAGAGCTTTATTGCTTTGCCAGGCAAAGGGGAACACAATGGGTGCATGCCTCAAAAGCTGTGTGTCCCAACCCAGGAGGATTTGGTGAGTTTTAGAGCAATGGTTCAAGGGTGAGTTGCTAATAAGGATCAGGGTGTGTGAAGGGCCTGCACGCCTTTAATCTGGTCTCTCCTGATCAGGTGCTCTCCTGACGAGCGTCTCTGTTTCATTGGATCTGGCCTCCCTTGTCTCTGCATCCCTTCCTTCCCTGATTAGCCACTGTTCACATTTGTCCTTTGAAACTCAAGGAAGGTCATGAAGGCTGGAACCTATTCCTACAAACAAGAAACAGGGAGCACAGAAATGTTTTTATGCCTAGGAGCTCCACTGAGCTCTGCATGGTTTCAGTAAGGGCCAAATAAGGGTTACATTAATGATGAGCGTGTCTATAGAAATCATTCTGATGGTAAAGAATCTGCCTGCAATGCAGGAGACTTGGGTTTGATCCCTGAGTCAGGAAGATTCCCTAGAGAAGGGAATGGCAACCCATTCCAGTATTCTTGCCTGGAGAATCCCATGGACAGAGGAACCTGGAGACCTAGAGTCCATGTGGTTGCAAAGAGTCGGATGCAACTGAACGACTACTGCTTTCACACTTTTCACTTTCACATGTTCATCATTAAAGAAAATGGCAAAAGTTCTGTGTTCTTGTGGAGACTACATCCTATTCTAAGGTGATAAGCACTGCTTGAAAAAGCCCCGTTAATGCTTCCTAGCTCCTATGGCTTGTTATGGAAATGTTATGGAAAACTCTGTTGGCCCATAGAGCCACAGTGGCCTGTCCCCAGTGAACCTCGATGACTAATGGCCCTGGCTGAGCTGACCTGTGATTCTACTGTACTGTTTCTTTTCCTAGAAGGTACTTCCATCTCTCCTCTGCCAGCTGTGACTACCTTCATCAAGAGCACTTAAAATTCTTTTCTCTCAGCAAGCCTTTCCCATTCAGACATTTTCCTTTAAATCTCTCAGTACTTTAACTTTAGTCCACCAAGCCCATGGTGAAGGACTGCCTTGTGGAAGACATTGTTGCTGGTGTTGTCTGGGGTATGAGATGTTAAGAAACTGTCCCTGACCTTGAGGAACTTACAGTTACAATGCAGCTGCAAAATTTTTTTACAGTAAATATAACATAGCTACTTTATCATGTTGGCTTATTGTAACATGATTACAAGATTAGTATTGATCTCTAAGCCACTGCTTTTTAGTCTCTGGGGGGCTATCTTCTTCAGAAGGAAGGAGGTGGGGGGATGTGAATTGATTCGTTTCTGAGTTTTACCAAATAGAGTCTAAGAAGAAAAAAAAAAGATTATTGTATAGGCTGAATTACAACAAGGGCAAATATAGTTCATAGCTGGTTTGTATTTTTACAAACTCTCCTGACACCCTATGGACAGCTCCCAAGGTAAATGCCATTCTGACCTGTGAACACAAAGAACAGTTTGCTGTCCGGTTCATCTTCATTTCTTTTTCCTTTATCAGCATCTTCTTTGTCTTCTCCTCCCAAGATGAATTCATTGAGCGCTTCTTTGTGCTACTCACTGTACATTTGACGGACAGTGGCAGCCAAAGCTGAGGGGTTTAAAGAGACTTCCCAGGTGGTCCAGTAGCTAGGACGCTGAGCCCCCATTGAGGGCCCGTGGATCCCGGTCAGGAACTAGAGTCCATGTGGTTGCAAAGAGTCGGATGCAACTGAACGACTACTGCTTTCACACTTTTCACTTTCACATGTTCATCATTAAAGAAAATGGCAAAAGTTCTGTGTTCTTGTGGAGACTACATCCTATTCTAAGGTGATAAGCACTGCTTGAAAAAGCCCCGTTAATGCTTCCTAGCTCCTATGGCTTGTTATGGAAATGTTATGGAAAACTCTGTTGGCCCATAGAGCCACAGTGGCCTGTCCCCAGTGAACCTCGATGACTAATGGCCCTGGCTGAGCTGACCTGTGATTCTACTGTACTGTTTCTTTTCCTAGAAGGTACTTCCATCTCTCCTCTGCCAGCTGTGACTACCTTCATCAAGAGCACTTAAAATTCTTTTCTCTCAGCAAGCCTTTCCCATTCAGACATTTTCCTTTAAATCTCTCAGTACTTTAACTTTAGTCCACCAAGCCCATGGTGAAGGACTGCCTTGTGGAAGACATTGTTGCTGGTGTTGTCTGGGGTATGAGATGTTAAGAAACTGTCCCTGACCTTGAGGAACTTACAGTTACAATGCAGCTGCAAAATTTTTTTACAGTAAATATAACATAGCTACTTTATCATGTTGGCTTATTGTAACATGATTACAAGATTAGTATTGATCTCTAAGCCACTGCTTTTTAGTCTCTGGGGAGCTATCTTCTTCAGAAGGAAGGAGGTGGGGGGATGTGAATTGATTCGTTTCTGAGTTTTACCAAATAGAGTCTAAGAAGAAAAAAAAAAGATTATTGTATAGGCTGAATTACAACAAGGGCAAATATAGTTCATAGCTGGTTTGTATTTTTACAAACTCTCCTGACACCCTATGGACAGCTCCCAAGGTAAATGCCATTCTGACCTGTGAACACAAAGAACAGTTTGCTGTCCGGTTCATCTTCATTTCTTTTTCCTTTATCAGCATCTTCTTTGTCTTCTCCTCCCAAGATGAATTCATTGAGCGCTTCTTTGTGCTACTCACTGTACATTTGACGGACAGTGGCAGCCAAAGCTGAGGGGTTTAAAGAGACTTCCCAGGTGGTCCAGTAGCTAGGACTCTGAGCCCCCATTGCAGGTGGCCCAGGTTGGATCCCCGGTCAGGGAACTAGACCCCACATGCTACAATTTGCCATCCCGCATACTGCAACCAAGAGCAGGCACAGCCAAATAAATAAATAAATACTAAAAACAACAACAGCAAAAAAAACCAAAACAAGCTAAGAGGTTTAGGTGTTTAATAACAAATGAGAGACCCACTGCCTTTTTCTTTCATTTAACTTGTCTACAGATAAGCTAACACTTCAAGGGGTTCAGTAGTAGGAAAATGAGATAGAAGGCAAAGAAAAAAAAAGAAAAAGACTAATAGCAAGTGTGGAGGAGAGACAATGAGAGGAAATAAATGTGACTTTCCCTATCATCTCAAGAATCCTTTCAAACGCTCCCCAGCTAAGGAAGTATTATTAACTGTTCTCACCTTACCCATGGGGAAACAAGCTCAGGAAAGTCAAATATCTAGATCATTTGGTTCAAATCCAACTTTGTGAATTTAAAGCCTATGCCAGTCCCACGATCTTTCCCCCAGAGGATGCTGCCTCCTGTACAGTGGGCAGGCAGAAGGGAGAGAAGACACTGAGAGAAGAGGGCCCCAGGAAGAGCTGGAGATGCTGACCCTGGGGTTGGCTGGATCTACAGGCGTCTCTTGAGAGCCAGACTCCTCTCATCCTCCGTATTTCCACTTGTAACCCTGCTGACGGCTCACCCGTTCTGGGCCTCGGGGCCACATACCCACTGACCTTGGAGCTCACTCCAGGCCCGTGCTATTTCCTAACCCTGGGCCTGCTCGCTCTGACCTCCCAGTCTTGGCTTCCATGCTCCTCCAGCTGCCAAAGGAGCTGGCATTATCCAACCTGGTGAGCTTCCCCACAGAAAGAAAAGAGTCAAGACTTTGGCAGTCTCTGGGCAGCCCACTGTTTATTAATTCATCATGTCGCTATTAGCAGTAATCCCAGCTAATCGGTTCCCTTGGGTCTTCTCTCCCAAGATGAATTCATTGAGCGCTTCTTTGTGCTACTCACTGTACATTTGACGGACAGTGGCAGCCAAAGCTGAGGGGTTTAAAGAGACTTCCCAGGTGGTCCAGTAGCTAGGACTCTGAGCCCCCATTGCAGGTGGCCCAGGTTGGATCCCCGGTCAGGGAACTAGACCCCACATGCTACAATTTGCCATCCCGCATACTGCAACCAAGAGCAGGCACAGCCAAATAAATAAATAAATACTAAAAACAACAACAGCAAAAAAAACCAAAACAAGCTAAGAGGTTTAGGTGTTTAATAACAAATGAGAGACCCACTGCCTTTTTCTTTCATTTAACTTGTCTACAGATAAGCTAACACTTCAAGGGGTTCAGTAGTAGGAAAATGAGATAGAAGGCAAAGAAAAAAAAAGAAAAAGACTAATAGCAAGTGTGGAGGAGAGACAATGAGAGGAAATAAATGTGACTTTCCCTATCATCTCAAGAATCCTTTCAAACGCTCCCCAGCTAAGGAAGTATTATTAACTGTTCTCACCTTACCCATGGGGAAACAAGCTCAGGAAAGTCAAATATCTAGATCATTTGGTTCAAATCCAACTTTGTGAATTTAAAGCCTATGCCAGTCCCACGATCTTTCCCCCAGAGGATGCTGCCTCCTGTACAGTGGGCAGGCAGAAGGGAGAGAAGACACTGAGAGAAGAGGGCCCCAGGAAGAGCTGGAGATGCTGACCCTGGGGTTGGCTGGATCTACAGGCGTCTCTTGAGAGCCAGACTCCTCTCATCCTCCGTATTTCCACTTGTAACCCTGCTGACGGCTCACCCGTTCTGGGCCTCGGGGCCACATACCCACTGACCTTGGAGCTCACTCCAGGCCCGTGCTATTTCCTAACCCTGGGCCTGCTCGCTCTGACCTCCCAGTCTTGGCTTCCATGCTCCTCCAGCTGCCAAAGGAGCTGGCATTATCCAACCTGGTGAGCTTCCCCACAGAAAGAAAAGAGTCAAGACTTTGGCAGTCTCTGGGCAGCCCACTGTTTATTAATTCATCATGTCGCTATTAGCAGTAATCCCAGCTAATCGGTGCTGACCGCACAGTATGGGCTTTGTAACCCTCACAGCATCCTGGCGCATTAGCAAGATACTATTATTCTCATCTTATAAAGGAAGGAACTAACACTTCATAAAATCAATCAGTCTCATTATCACTCAAGAAAATGCAAATTAGTAAGATAACTTTGACAGGAATCAGATTGGCAAAGCTGGCAAGTTGGACAATATCTAATGTTGGTAAGAAGCTGGAGCCACAGAAACTCTTAGTCTGTCATGGAGGGCATAAGTTTCCACTTTAAAGAAGAATTTGCCAGCATCTAACTAACAGGACAATGCACCCATCAGTCTTACTCCCCTTCACTTGAGGCAAACACCTTAGAGAGGTGCCCAGTGAACACAAGGAAGTGAAGTGAGTCACTCAATTGTGTCTGACTCGTTGCAACCCCACGGACTGCAGCCCACCAGGCTCCTCCATCCATGGAATTCTCCAGGCAAGAATACTGGAGTGGGTAGTCCTTCCCTTCTCCAGGATCTTCCCAACCCAGGGATCGAACCCAGTTCTCCCACATTGCAGAAGGATTCTTTACTGTCTGAATCCAAGGAAACTGGTAAAAAAATGATTTTAGTAAAGTAGATTGTGGTGTGGTTACATTAGGAAACACTGAATAGCAATAAAATAGATGACTAGTACTGAGCTTCTTAGAACAAATAACTCCAAAATTTGTGAGCCTAACAAAACATATTTTACAAACCTAGGAAAAACCTATATGTCCTACATAATGCTTTTTTGAAAACCTTTTTGGCTGAGTGGCACATAGGATCTTAGTTCCCCAATCAGGAATTGAACTTGCACCCCCTGCATTGGCAGTGCAGTCTTAACCACTGGACCACTAGGGAAGTCACCATAATGCTTTTATGATATTTAACCACATACAAACAATGCTTGAGATATGTACTCATATAGCAAAGATATAAAAGATGTCTATGGAATAAAACACCAGACTCAGGAGACTGGTTACCTTGAGAAAAGGAAATGAATAGAGAGGCACTTGGAGCTCTTTTGCTGTATTGATAAAGTTTTCTTTTTTAAACAGGATAATAGGTATATAAGTGTGATCATGTTAATTTTTTTGCTTGTGGTATGTTTTGATAAATTCACAATGTATTTTAATTTAAAAACTGCTTAAGGCCTCAATCTAGGAAAGAGAAGTTTAGATTCCACACTTTTTTGCTTCCCGGTACATCATGATGCTTATCAAAGGAAGTAGTGAATATTATTTAAAAAAAAAAAAGCTACTAATTCTGTCTAGTCTTTAGACAGGCTTTGAGAATACAGTTGCTTAGTGACATATGGACCCTTACTTTGTATACCAGAGGCAGTCCTGAAAAACAGTGTTATGTTTTTCCATCACCTTATATCATTATTTAGAACTATGTTTCTATAAACAATATTATGACAAAGCCTAATAAAAGTAACAAAGGGATCCTGACATAACTTTCAACCGATTTTGTTCATGCAGATCCTATGGTTATTTCGTTCTCCCAAAGATGCTAGTAATGAATAGTATCATCAAATACTAGTAATGAATCATTATTCTTTATATAAAGCCCTCCCTGGTGCCTCAAGTGGTAAAAAAAAAAATCTGCCTGCCATTGCAAGAGACAAAAGACACTTTGGGCTCCATCCCTGGGTTAAGAAGATCCCCTGGAGGAGGATATAGCAACCCACTCCAGTATTCTTTCCTGGGAAATCCCATAGATAAGAGGAGTCTGGCAGGCTACATTCCATGGGCTCACAAAGAGTCAGACATGACAGCAGCTAAAACCACTACCACCACACTAAAATACTCCACAATATTTATCCTTATTTTGTTGAAAGCTCACACTAACTTCATCAGTATCAATTTAGAGGAGCTCCTTCATGTCCTCTAATAATAACCCACTGAATTATGCTCATCAGTTGACATCCTGGTAGATGCTGGGGAGTAACAGTGCACCAGACATTCAGTGGACCTGAATGAGCGTTCAGCTTCCTTGCAAGTAAAGCTGGTAGTTTGGTACCATGGGGTGTGGTGCTGAGATGGGGCACGTGGTGAGCTTGATATGGAGGATCTGAAAGTGGGACCTACCCCTACTGTGTGGGGTCTGGGGAAGCCTCTGCAGATGTACAGATGACCTAACGGCAGAAAGTGAACAGGAATCAAAGAGCCTCTTGATGAAGGGAAAAGAAGAGAGTGAGAAACTTAAAACGCAACATTCAAAAAACGAAGATCAGGGTACTCAGTCCCACATTTCACGGTAAACAGAGGGGGGAAAAGTGAAAGCAGATTTTCTTTTCTTGGGCTCCAAAATCACTGCAGACAATGAATGACTCAGCTATGGAATTAAAAGATGCTTGCTTCTTAGAAGGAAAACCTACAAAGCATACTAAAAAGAAGAGACATCACTTTGCTGACATAGGTCCATATAGTTAAAGCTATGGTTTTTCCTGTAATCATGTATGAATCTGAAAGTTGGATCATAAAAAAGGTGGAGTGCCAAAGAACTGATGTTCTTGAACTGTGGTGCTGGAGAAGACTCCTGAGAGTCCCTTGGACAAGGAGACAAAATCAGTCAATTCTAAAGGAAATCAACCCTGAATTTCCATGGAAGGACTGATGCTGAATCTGAATGCTTTGGCCACCTGATAGGAAGAGCCAATTCATGGGAAAAGACCCTGGGGCTGGGAAAGATGGAAGACAAAAGAAGGGGGCAGCAGAGGATGAGATGGTTAGATAGCATCACTGACTCAATGGACATAAGTTTGAGCAAACTCTGGGAGATAGTGGAGGACAGAGGGGCCTGGCAAGCTGCAGTCCATGGGGTCTCAAAGAGTTGCACATGACTTAGCAACTGAATAACAACACAAAACTGGATTCCTGTCACCCTTTATCAAAAGTGTGCATACATTCCAGTTCTATGCGAGAAAACTGGGGCAGATGTACCTGCCGTGAAAACGGAATTGCCCGGATTTTACTGCACATTTTTAAAATCCCTCTTGGCCTGGTTATCCAGGGGAAGAAAGCTCAACTTCTCGGCATACAGGAAGGCTCACAGCACAGACCAGGAAGCAAGGGGGAGGGAAGGTTTCATTGTAGCATCTTTCAGCCACACTGATTCTATTCAATGCCCTCGAAACCTGCGTTCATCACTGTGATTGGATAATTTGCCTTGGAGGTATTCTAAGGTTGAGCATCCAATTTGATTACATGGGGTTTTCTGAGGGGCCTGATTTCGAGGAGTTGTGGAAGCAGATGTCTCTCAGGAAATTATGCTTTTGAATTAAAACCAACCTCCTAGACTCCTCATTGCATTAGCTAAGCGAAGTCACACATAACAGTCTAACAGGATATAAAATGAAGATCTAAATGTTTATTAATTGCAATAAAGATCTGAATGCTCATGAATTACAATAGAATGTAAAATCACAGAGCGAGCTATTTTTAAACAAATGTAACCATTAAGAAACTTTAAACAAGATAAGATTTTTAAAAATTCAAAGAAAGAAATCTGGTACAAGCAAAGATGACATTTTAAAGTCTCATCAATGAATGTTCACACAGACTTTCCCTCACAGTAATATTCATTTATATCTTCAATCTTACACAGCAACAAAGTCACAGTAAGAAAGACAGCAATTGCTTCTGAAAGGAAATCAAAGAAGCCTAGAGAGATTATTTGTTTCAAAAGGATCTTGGGGAGTTGAAATAAGGCTTGCTTCTCCACGGGCTGACAGCGTTTAACTGGAATGGGAACAGCAGCATCCTTTTCTCTGATTTTACCTTTGAAGAGAATAAAAGGAACTGAGTGTAACATTCTCCCTCACAAAGAGATGTAGAACCCAAGCCTAACCCCCAAGAAATGCCATAATCAAAGTAAACACTAATCCCGCTCCTACAAATGCTGTGCTAATCTTCCTCTCAATTTTTACCACAGTTTCCCTGGATTGGAAGAATAATTTCAGTAGTCAGGAAATGACAATGCCGGAACTGCTGGCTGTTTAGCATTATTAAAGACTTAACAACATTCCAAGGAAAGAGAACACAGCTGGGAGTATACAGCACCCCATTACAGTCTCAAGGTTTATGTTAGGAAGCACGGGTTAGCATAATGTGAAAACCTGCAACGCTTAACTGGATTTGTACATAAAATGAGCCCAGTGGCAGACAGTGTCCCTAATTAACACAAACACCTCTCCCTGTCCTTCATGTCAACCTCTTCTGTAATCTTTCACTGATGCTATGGGTTGAAAGTATGAAAATACATCACACATTAAAAAGAAAAACACACACACAGTGGCTAGTGAGCTTGCAAAATAAAACACACAGATTTCATGAAGTCAGTAGAAATGACGTTAGGGAAATGTTTAAATCACAGCAAAGTCATAGCCACCTGGCAGAGTATGACCAGAAAAAAACTGGAAAAAAAAAAAAAGAAGAAGAAAATGTAAATTGACATGGATGATGATGATAGGTGCTTCAAAAAGACAGATCTGAATGTCAAAAGACTAAGAGAAAACTGATGAAGCACATGAATTTTTAAAAAAATGATCATAGGCCTTCCCTGGGGGTTCAGTGGGTAGAGTCTGCCTTGCAGCGCAAGGGGCACTGGTTCCATCCCTGGCCCAGGAAGATCCCACGTGCTGAGGAGCAGCTGGGCTAGTGTGTTCAATTACTAGTCAGCGCTCTGGAGCGCATGTGCCCAGAGCTGGTGCTCTGCAAGGAGAGAGGCCACTGTGATGGGAGGCCCCTACAGGCCAAAGAATAAAGAGCGATGCAAAATAAATGATGACTTAGAGGCAAAAAAAAAAAAAAAAAGACCATAGCTATATTATTCTAAAACTAAGTAAAAAATAAAGGATGTCATATACTATCAAATAACTTTTCTGGAAAATTATACCCAAAGCAACATTTGATTCATATTTCGTTCATTCTATCTTCTACGGTATGAAGATTCATTTCTTCCAGATAAAGACCTAATCAATTTATAAATTTTGACTATAAACTTGTACTCTCAGCTTTAAGTAGTGGCCACCTTCCTCAAAGACAGGTCCCTCTGGGTTACCAGACTCTATTTTTTTGATTACTATTTTTGATACTCCAAGCCTCTGTGCAATGTTTCCTAACATCTCAGAGAATAAATCTCCAGCTAGCTCAAGGCCTTCTTCAGCTTGGGAGGCTCACAAGTGTTCTGCCTCAGAGGTCTTTTTATCAGGTTGCCCTTTGGCTAAACTATCCTTGGAATCTCAGTTCACTTGGAAGTCTTTGACCTTGACCTTGGAGTCTTCAAATGCTCAGGAAGAAAGAGATAGGCTAATTTCATATGTTGTCATGCAGGAAAGCTTTCTCTTCCCCCATTCCGTACTGACAGCACTTGGTAGTAATCTTTCACTGATGCTATGGGTTGAAAGAGAAAACGAAACACACACAGTGGCTAGTGAGCTTGCAAAATAACAAACACAGATTTCATGAAGTCAGTAGAAATGACGTTAGGGAAATGTTTAAATCACAGCAAAGTCATAGCCACCTGGCAGAGTATGACCAGAAAAAAACTGGAAAAAAAAAAAAAGAAGAAGAAAATGTAAATTGACATGGATGATGATGATAGGTGCTTCAAAAAGACAGATCTGAATGTCAAAAGACTAAGAGAAAACTGATGAAGCACATGAATTTTTAAAAAAATGATCATAGGCCTTCCCTGGGGGTTCAGTGGGTAGAGTCTGCCTTGCAGCGCAAGGGGCACTGGTTCCATCCCTGGCCCAGGAAGATCCCACGTGCTGAGGAGCAGCTGGGCTAGTGTGTTCAATTACTAGTCAGCGCTCTGGAGCGCATGTGCCCAGAGCTGGTGCTCTGCAAGGAGAGAGGCCACTGTGATGGGAGGCCCCTACAGGCCAAAGAATAAAGAGCGATGCAAAATAAATGATGACTTAGAGGCAAAAAAAAAAAAAAAAAGACCATAGCTATATTATTCTAAAACTAAGTAAAAAATAAAGGATGTCATATACTATCAAATAACTTTTCTGGAAAATTATACCCAAAGCAACATTTGATTCATATTTCGTTCATTCTATCTTCTACGGTATGAAGATTCATTTCTTCCAGATAAAGACCTAATCAATTTATAAATTTTGACTATAAACTTGTACTCTCAGCTTTAAGTAGTGGCCACCTTCCTCAAAGACAGGTCCCTCTGGGTTACCAGACTCTATTTTTTTGATTACTATTTTTGATACTCCAAGCCTCTGTGCAATGTTTCCTAACATCTCAGAGAATAAATCTCCAGCTAGCTCAAGGCCTTCTTCAGCTTGGGAGGCTCACAAGTGTTCTGCCTCAGAGGTCTTTTTATCAGGTTGCCCTTTGGCTAAACTATCCTTGGAATCTCAGTTCACTTGGAAGTCTTTGACCTTGACCTTGGAGTCTTCAAATGCTCAGGAAGAAAGAGATAGGCTAATTTCATATGTTGTCATGCAGGAAAGCTTTCTCTTCCCCCATTCCTTACTGACAGCACTTGGCTCAGGGCTGGGCCTGCTTCCGGGTCCCATGTGTGGAGTCTTCTTTTGTCCCTCCGGATTTCAGTGTGACAACTTCTCCTTTATAAGGTTCACGCTCCACAGGTGTAGGTGTGCAAGTCTGAAACAGAAGGTTTCGTTTTTCTCTCGTGGTTTATTGAATTCAAAGCTATGTTCTGCTACCTAAATAAATTGTGAGATCAAAAACGAACCTGGTGAATGTATCAGGCGCCTCCCACTCCTTACCTTTTCACGGAAATTCCCAGCAACGTGAGGTGCCTGTGTTGCCCCACTCTCTCTCTGGGGTTAATGTGCATCAGACTAAGGCCCAGGGAACACTTCCTAACAATCATTTGTTCACCACAACTTTCGCTGGAGCCTCTGCTATATCCTCACATCCTTGGTTCTCTGTCTCTGGATTCCCAGGGTTCTCCTCTCCTGAGACTTTCAGCATTTTGCTACAGATTCTAGCAATTTGTGCATATGTGTTCTCACTTTCTTGATTGTCTCTGCTTGTAACAAGCCTTCCACGGAATTTCCTGCTGGAACTACACGTCTTTGCTGGCCACCTGGGTAGCAGGACCCTGGATTCAGCTAGAGTTAATTCAGTCTTTGAGCAGCGTTTTGAAATTGGGACTTTCTAAATGAAGGGATTCATGAGAAGTAAATCACGCTGTTTATCAGTGTGGACACAAATTCACTGACAAGTCAAGTGAATTGTACAGTCATTACAGGCATGGGCACTGCAGCCAGCTTGCCTGGGGATGTTACTTGACACTTTGCTTCATCTATAAAACTGAGAATGGTAACAGCACCCAATTTATGGGGTGGTTGTGAGAACTACATGTTGAGAGGATTAAATACATGTAAAGCATTTAGAATAAGGCTGAGCATATAATAAACTCTTAATAAATAAATGTGTGTGTGTGTGTGATTCATCTTGTTTTTACTGCCAAAACTAATACACTGTAATGATCAACAATATGGGCTTTGGAAAAAGATAGGTCTAAGTCTGGATTCTAGCTTTGGCATTTATTGACTATAGTGGCAAGTTAATAATTCATTCATCTATGAAATGGAGGGAATAAACCCACTTCCTATACACACGAGATTTCCCAGATACAAAGCATTTCCTTTATTCATGCAATAGATATTTATTGATCATACACAAGCGCCAGATCCTTTGCCAGGCACAGAGTCCAAAACAGAGAACAAGATGGAGACCATCCTAACAACTGTGGAATTTGAAGCAAGCTGGTCACTCTGTAAATAGGAAGACTTCTGCCCTCTACACACAAGTCCAAGTCTCTGCCCATTTGTGTGTCTGATTGGAGCCTTTGCTGAACTTCAATTTTGGCTCACTGTTGACTCAGTCCCTTCCTTCACCGCGGATCCTATCGTCACCTTGAACACCGACATGGGCAAATGAAGCACCACTCTCTCGTGGCTGCCAACCAGCCCCGGACATCATGGTTACTTGGAGCCCATCCACACCTGAAACTTTAAACTCATGTAATACCCCATCCTCCTTGTAAGGTTTTTAAGTCTCCATGTTTTTTTTTCCTTCTCCTGGTGGATTTTCCAAGCCCAACTGTATGTATGTACTTAAACCTAGGACATGCAACACAATGTGCTCACGTTCAGTTGCATACCGTTCTTCGCGACCCCACGGACTGTAACTGCCAGGCTCCTCTGTCCATCAGATTCTCCAGGCAAGGAGACTGCAGCGGGTTGCCATTTCCTTCTCCAGGGGATCTTCCTGACCCAGGGATCAAACCCATGTCTCCTGCATTTTAGGCAGATTTTTTACTCACTGAGCCATTGGGAAGCCTATTTAGAACTAATTTGTCATATACTTTATTATATGGTATATATTTTTATATATTTATTTAATTTATTTAAAACTAATATACCATGTAATTTATCACCCACATCGGGACCCTTCTGAGAGTGTAGTGGGTACTTAACATAATTTACAGGCATAATCCAGGATCCTCCAAGGAAACTAGGATTTGTTTCCTCCTTCCTGCAACCTTTCTCTTACCAACAATCTAAAGTCTTGCTTCTTTCTCTTCTCCTGTTGTTACTTGTACTTGGCAAAACCCATGGCATATTTCAGGTCAATAACCAGCCTTTTCTGCAGCCCTTGGAGAAAGTGACATCAGTGGACAGATACCTGTGTCACCTGCGTGAATTGGTGTCCTTCTTAATATCTTTCTGTCAGGGCCATGTCTTCTCCCACCGTGGCACGTCTGTCCTCTTTTTTACCTAAATATCTCCAATGGATCTTCAGTAACTCAGCCCAGGAAATCATCAGCCCAGGAAGCTTTAGCTCTCTCTGCCACCTCAGACTGTCCTGGTTACCATTTTCTGTAATTATCTGTTTAATAGTCTGACTTCTCCAGCAGACGGGACCAGTCTATTGCTCTGTTTCTCCATAACAAATACTCGGCAAATAGTTGATAAATTCCTACTGAGGGTGGAAGGGTGTTGGTGGCGAAGAGATCCCCTGTTTGAGCTTCTCTTCTCTTTGTGTTGGCCGTCCTGGCCAGAGCTGACTCAGTTTCCCTCATCCTCCTTTGTTCTGCTTCACTGCTGAGCTGCTACCCAGGTTCCACTTGCCCTTTTCACTTTCTTAGAACCCTTTTCTGGCTGCTTAGTCACTATACTAGCAATTCCACAAGGTCACTGAGCCTGGACTCTTTGAAGACTCATGACCAACACCGATGATTTAAGCAGGGCCATCAAGCCCGGGTCCTCTTAGCCTGGCTTGTCATACTGGTCACATTGACCATCCAACATCTCTGATCTGACTAACCAGGTCTCACCTGCCACTGAGGCTAGGGGTGGACACGGACTGGTTTCCCAACAGAATGACTGTGACTGTTAACCACTCCTGCCCACGCGGCCACCTCAAGTACAGACAGACCCTCTCTGGGGAGGGCTTCTGCTGTCCCACACTTCACAGCCTTCCCCTTTAAAGACAGGGTAACAGGAATCAAAGGCTATTTAAGTTCTGATCTCAAGCCTTGAAATACTTTCAACCTTTTCATCTTTTCTTATGCTTGGACACTGTTACATAAGCTCTTTAATGCTAGACCCAGGTCTTATTATTTTTGTACTGTCTGTCGCCCGGGGCATTGTACTCTATGTACACTTTAGAACCTCGGTAGATGTTCCCTGTGATGAAATGGAAAGATCACGGTACTGGCTCTGTAGAATGTGAAGCCATTCCTGGGTTATTCCAGAATTCAGTTGCACATCTGCTTTCTAAGTAGACTTACCCTACAACTCTCAGGAAAAGTTATCATGTGGCTTCCCTCAACTGACAAACAGCACATCTCCATCTCAGACCTGACATGGGCCCTAGCATTTGGCACGACCAGTGCATGATGCTCAGAGGTTGTTCTAGGGGCTGAGTCCAAAATAAAGCAGGCCTTTTTCCCGGGTTTCCAGGATGAATAGTGATGATGACTCTGTTCATCACTGGGGATGATAGTCATCAGAGTGTTGATTCATTTCTACATCTCCCACCTAAATGCATACCTATTGCTTATAGGATGTTAATGCAGCATAAAGTTCATGGAAAGACCAGGGTGAAGCATCAGAGGGTTCCGGGTTGAATAAAGTAAGGAAGTTTCTTCTCTTCTCGTGTTCTCCTGGTTTTCTTCTGACCTTATCAGTCAGCTTTCTCCGGCTTCTTTGCTTGTCTCTTACCTACCTCTCCTCAACCTCTGAAAGTTGGAAGTCCCAGAGTTTTTTCTCAAGTCCTCTTTCTTCTCTGTCTACAGCCTCTGGGGTGGCCTCAGACTTGTGGTTTTAAGTCTATATGCCATGATTTCTAAATTTTATGTTCAGCCCCAACCTTTCCCAAATCGTGGACTCCTTTATCCAAGTGGCTAATAACCTCCTCACAGGGAGGTGTAATTAGCATCTCACACAGAATGAAAACTTAACCCCACAAAATGTAGTTGAAACCAAAGTAGCATTACAGCTCTTTGAGCCCAGGGACTGCTGTCTTAGTTACACCTGTATCCCCGGCATGTGGAATATGGAATAGCAACCAGGGCTTAACAGACATTTGCTAAATGAAAGATTTCCTGATGGTATGACTTTTTAGAACATTTTGGATGATACTGGGCAATAGCCTTACCTACAATCATTTGACAGCTTTCTCAAGGAGCACCTCAAGAGACTAGGGTTCTGAACATACACCTTTGGGAAACTGTTGTGGGTGGTAGCATCTTTCCCCCCCAGCATGGACTGGCCAAAATTAGATGATCATACCAGGCCAGCAGTTCTTCCTGTCTTGATAGGTTCCAAAGAAATGGAGTGGCTTGTGGGTAAAAAAGTAGGAAAGGCTATCCTAAAGAGGATAGAAAACACGGATGGCATCTCACCCAGTAGGGTGCTGGTAGTTTACCCAGATAGATGAGAGTTCAATTTGAGTTCACAGTATTTAATGATGATTGTTACTATGATGAATTAATAGAAAGGCAGAAATGAGAACTGTATCACAATATGCAGTGCTGTGAATAAATATTAACTGCAATCATTATACCTGCATAATTGCATATATGGTTTTTGGTTATCTGATCAGGGGAAAGAGGAAACTTCAAGCTGACAGAAAACTTAAGCGTATTGCTTGGAGAGAGTGGAATGTTAAGATGTCAGATTTTCTGAGACAAGCAAGACCATAGAGAGAATCTGGAACACCAAGGAGTTCCTAATACAATGCTGATCATGGAGGCTAAGATACTAAAATGGCGATAAAGACAACAGAACTTCCAAATACCAAACAGCAGGCACTGACCTAACACCAAACAGTCCAAATGAAGAGCAACTCTTTGAGAATAAAATCCATGTCTCACTGGTGAATTTAGAGAAGATATTTACTACTAATGATGAAGCTCCAATACTTTGGTCACCTGATGTGAAGAGCCAACTCATGGAGAAGACGCTGATGCTGGGAAAGATTGAAGCCAAAAGGACAAGAGGGTGACAGAGGATGAGATGGTTGGATGGCATCACAGACTCAAAGGACATGAGTTTGAGCAAACTCTGAGAGACAGTGAAGGGCAGGGAAGCCTGGCATGCTGCCATTCACAGGGTTGCAAAGAGTCAAACGTGACAGTGACTGAACAACAACTCAGTACCTGGTGAACTTCAAGGTTCTTAGAGGTCCTCATGGGACTGAGCTCTCCAGGGGATTGTAAATCACTAGTTTAAATAGAGGTGATCTATAACAATGAAAATTTGCATTTTGATAATGTTTTATAATCCACAAACTGTTTTTATTTAATGCTCAAAATATTCTGTGAGCTATTTCTCAAGAATAGTGTAAGCACATAATTGGTCATCAATATTCATTGAATAAGCATTGAATGGTTAGATAAAATATGAAAAGAGAGCATTTAGAAGGTCCCTGTATACAGTGATGTGCTGCTAAATGTTGACAACCCACCTTCCCTTTTCTCATCACCTCTAAAACCCCGTATTATTGCATGTGCCTATTTCTGTCATGTAAGTTCTCCCACTGTGGCTGATTTCAAGCTACCACACTGAATAAGGGAGCTGAGATGGGATACATACACGTGGCTCCAACACATATCTCACCTTCAACAATTACTAGGCATCAATCTGGGGAAATTAGAATTATATGGCCATTGATGATGACTTCAATTATTAATATTTTTCCTGAGCTGCCACACTGGAAAAGGCATTGAAAAATACTTATTTCAGAAATGGAGAACACCCATTTCAAAGACTAGACCAGTCATCCACTCAAATTTATCTTATCTAACAGGCAAATTATGCTTATAGTTGCAAAGGTACAGCCAGTTTTTAAAGCTTTGACAGGAGTAATTTGACACCATGCATTACTTCTGCTGCTTCGGAAAATGCAGTGTGACCCTTATTTTATGAAAGAGATTGGGTTTCTTATTACTAAGAAATGAGAACAGAGGATAATCTGAAGAATGTCTATACTTCCACATTTTGGCAAAACAACTAATACTCTAAACACGCAAAAATTCTGGAAATGAACTTAAAGAGCTAGACTTTATGGTGGGCTGAAGAATGAGTAGGATGTAAGTTGATTTTGTCCTTTCAAAATGTTCTGGAACATCTAAGCTACTATCGCAGAGACTATCCATATGCATAGTTGGTTGAATCCACAGAGAGAAAGGGCCAACAGTATAAGAGACTTGAGCTTCTGTGGATTTTGGTATCTGCAGAAACCGTGAGCAAAATCCCTACAACACTAGTTTAAATTAGAGTTTGGACTCTCCAGGGATTGTAAATCACTAGTTTAAATAGAGGTGATCTATAACAATGAAAATTTGCATTTTGATAATGTTTTATAATCCACAAACTGTTTTTATTTAATGCTCAAAATATTCTGTGAGCTATTTCTCAAGAATAGTGTAAGCACATAATTGGTCATCAATATTCATTGAATAAGCATTGAATGGTTAGATAAAATATGAAAAGAGAGCATTTAGAAGGTCCCTGTATACAGTGATGTGCTGCTAAATGTTGACAACCCACCTTCCCTTTTCTCATCACCTCTAAAACCCCGTATTATTGCATGTGCCTATTTCTGTCATGTAAGTTCTCCCACTGTGGCTGATTTCAAGCTACCACACTGAATAAGGGAGCTGAGATGGGATACATACACGTGGCTCCAACACATATCTCACCTTCAACAATTACTAGGCATCAATCTGGGGAAATTAGAATTATATGGCCATTGATGATGACTTCAATTATTAATATTTTCCTGAGCTGCCACACTGGAAAAGGCATTGAAAAATACTTATTTCAGAAATGGAGAACACCCATTTCAAAGACTAGACCAGTCATCCACTCAAATTTATCTTATCTAACAGGCAAATTATGCTTATAGTTGCAAAGGTACAGCCAGTTTTTAAAGCTTTGACAGGAGTAATTTGACACCATGCATTACTTCTGCTGCTTCGGAAAATGCAGTGTGACCCTTATTTTATGAAAGAGATTGGGTTTCTTATTACTAAGAAATGAGAACAGAGGATAATCTGAAGAATGTCTATACTTCCACATTTTGGCAAAACAACTAATACTCTAAACACGCAAAAATTCTGGAAATGAACTTAAAGAGCTAGACTTTATGGTGGGCTGAAGAATGAGTAGGATGTAAGTTGATTTTGTCCTTTCAAAATGTTCTGGAACATCTAAGCTACTATCGCAGAGACTATCCATATGCATAGTTGGTTGAATCCACAGAGAGAAAGGGCCAACAGTATAAGAGACTTGAGCTTCTGTGGATTTTGGTATCTGCAGAAACCGTGAGCAAAATCCCTACAGATACCAAGAGACAATGTCCTTTTTTTTCTTCCTTTTTTTTCTCCTGAATCCCCCAATACTCTTCTAAGTGACTTTTTA
Organism: Tragulus kanchil; assembly: GCA_022376925.1. Classification (NCBI taxonomy): domain Eukaryota; kingdom Metazoa; phylum Chordata; class Mammalia; order Artiodactyla; family Tragulidae; genus Tragulus; species Tragulus kanchil. The sequence continues at coordinate 61,230,900 of JAIOJX010000002.1, forward strand.
TATCAAACTGAAATGTATATTTTATTATTATATTTATCAAATAAAATTTGATGTTTCATCTTCTGATTTAAACCTTTTCCCTTAAAGATCTGCTGTTTCAATGTTAAAACAACAATTTCCCAAGCTGTTAAACTACATTAAAATGTCATTTCTCTTCTTTGGAATTTCTTCTTTGGAATATCTGTTAGCAGAGGTAGTTGCACAGCATGATTCTAAGTATTTTATTAAGTAATAAAGTCACTGCCAGGAATCAAGTTCACAGATAACCCCACTGTTTGGGACAAGGAAGGGAACAATCTGTAAAAATTTATTTAAGTTCCTTTCCATGACCTCTGAAACTACAGTCTTTGTTCCTTCCATTTGCAATTTGTTTATTTATCAAAGGCCCACTCAATAGAAAGTACTGGGCATAAAAAAGTAAGTTCCTCAAAGAACTAACATTCTAGCCAGGAGACCAGCTGAGTTCCGGAACTGAGAAGTCTTGGCATTTCTCTACAATCTGTGCTTTGGAGTCCAGAGTGGTAAGTAATTAATGTTCTTGGGAAGGATAACAGAGCAGAGTATCTGAGGCAGAAGACCGGATACAGACCTTTCTGTTTGCCTTTTCCTGGGCTTCCCTGGTGGTTTAGCGGATAAGGATACCGCCTTGCAGTGCAAGGGGCGCCGGTTCGATCCCTGGCCTGGGAAGATCCCATGTGCCGCGGAGCGGCTGGACTGATGTGTCCAATTACCGAGCCAGAGCTCTGGAGAGCATGCGCCCAGAGCCAGTGCTCTGTGACAGCAGAGGCCACTGCGATGGGAGGCCCATATAGGCCAAAGAACAAAGATGAATGAAAATAGATAAATGAAAGACCAATAGAAGTGGCCCACCCACTCCCCTCCCTCCCCACCTCACCCCCCAAATTCTCTTTCCCTAATGGAGGAAAAAAGGTCTGAAACAACTCTATACAATTATTAAACCTCTTTTACCTACTTTATTTGATACTTTTTCACTTTCAAAAATAATGAATTCCCCATGAGTTGAGTTTCACAATTATGTTCTTCTGTTTTCTTGTTCTACTGAAATCCCATGGTATAGTGGGAGTCAGGAAGGTATTACCACAAATTCTGACTCCTATGATTTCTTACTCCTCAGCCCAGGGAATTTTACCTAATCATATGAGAGTCAATTTTCTATTCTGTAAAATGGGAATGACACTATCTCCCACATGGCTTGCTGTGTAGATTAAGTAAAATAAAAACTATAAATTACACCAAGCATGGGGCCTGGAAGACAGTGAATTCTCAGAACAACATATTATAATAACAATTATTACTCACTATCATTGTAAAAGCAATCATGCACAAAAGTTGAGATCAGAAGAAAATATTAAAAAACTAAAATAACTCACAGTGAACTCTTGAAAAATGATGTTGACACTAATTTAATTAATAATGACATTAATTTAATTGATAACATTAATGATGTTGCCAACAAAATACCCAACAACAATTTGAAAAGGAGAACTGATAAAGCCAATCATGGTGATTGTGGTTGCCTCAAACATTTTCCCAACAGGAGAAAAACTTGGGCAAAGTCAGTCTTTTAAATATAGTCTATCAGGAAACCTGGACTTGATCCCTGGGTTAGGAAGATCCCCTGAAGAAGGCAATGGCTACCAGTCCAGTTTTCTTGCCTGGAACATTCCATGGACAGAGAAGCCTGGTAGGCTTCAGTCCATGGGGTCTCAAAGAGTCAGACATGACTAACCCGCTTAGCAAGCAAGCAAGCATATGCCATATACTACCTATGCGACGTGACCAACTTTATTTCCTGAAGCTTCAATTTCCTAATATTTAAAGTAGGGAAAATAATAAATACCCCCTTGCTCACAGAGCTGTTACAGTGACAAAAGCCCCTAGTATTGTGCTTTGCTTTCAGTAAGAGCTAAGTAAATATCAGCGTTGCTGTGATTTATCATATGATATTTAGAAATACATGAGAATCTTATAGTGTCTACCTACCTGTCACCTGTCAGTGTCAAGATTTACAAACTAACCCCAGCAAAGTAAACTGCAACCTTATTTTGACTGAAATACAGTAGATGAAGAACTGTAATATCCTGAGAATTTACAGCATTCCAGAGTACCTGTTTACTAAATCAAAGCTTTAGGAAGTAGTAACAAAAAAAAGAAGAAGAAGAAGAAGAAAGGATGAATCTCATTTATAACAAAGTCTGAGAATCCACAAGCAAAATATTTTCACAAGACATTAGAGAAGAAATCAAAGAGACTACAAGATCCAAACGAAATGAATCAGAAAATAGCTAGAGAACTCTGGGAAAAGAGAAGTATATTTTAACATGAAAAAAAGACAAGGAAGACTTAGAACTAATCCAAGGGCTATAAACTGAAATGGCTACATAGTCAGGTTGGGAACATTAATAAAAGAAGCCTGCAGGTGAAAATTGTAAAGGCTGTAGGGCTGCAGGGCTCTGCCATCCAACTCTGGCCTAATCTTACTATATGATACTGAGGGCCCTGGTTGCCTCTTGTTACTCCCAAACCAGCAATTTAGATGGTTTTAATCTGAAAATTTCAATACGTTAGTGTACTTAATGAAGTGAATTTTTAAAACTGTTGAAAACAGGGCATGAGCTACATAAACAAACCTGTGTAAATCCAAGACATATTAAAAGGACACATACCTCTTTTATAACAGCAGGAGGATTATAAACACTTGGAGGCTTTTATTATAAATTTGCCCATCAAAGGGGGGAAAACAAAGAGATTGAGCTGATATTTATGGACCTCCCACTTGCGCCTTATACTTTAAAACCTTGTTTGACTTTTACAATCTGCTGAGGAGAAAACACTATCTTCACAAGGAAGCAGCCCAGGGAGACATAAAAACTTGCTCTTGGCCACACAGCTAGGAAATGGGAAGTCAAGGTAGAACTCATTATTTACTTGACCCCCAAGCCCCACCATTGCTCTGACAGTCATTAGAATACACCTTACAGACTTTCCACTACCGGGAGTGTGACTTTTCAACAGGCCGTTCTTCAGTTTGAACTTCATCGTCTTGTTCATAGGGAGGCCACCACCCCACGGCTGCGCCCAGCCAATGACAGCACACTGTGTGGCTGGATGCAGGAACCCGCTCAAGGGCTGTCTGTAGGCCTTTCTCAACCTTTGTGAGTCAGTATAGTACCGTTTTCTAAGGTGCTCCCGACCTTTTTTATCCCTCTTTTCTTCCCTGGGGTGGGACCTGAATTGGACTCTGAAGGCTCTTTACAGTTTTTCCCACTTTCCCTACTGTTTTCTTCTCCCAGATTAAAAAAGGTCACACTTTTATCTATCTGGGTGACTGCTTCTGAGAGAACCCTGAGTAATAGCAATTGCCAAAAGGCCCACTGGGGCCCTGAACTTGCCTGGGAAAACCCAATTTGGTCCATTAGGAAACCCTGAATAGACACCCATCTGTAAAGGAAAATGCATTCATCCAATAATGATTTTTTTTCTTTGAAAACTCTATTTCTCTGTAACCTTTTCTGATACCCCAGGAATATGCTAACCCATTGTGTGTGACAACACCATCACCAGAGTCCAGTAGCATGTGATAGTCCACCCTGTGAGAACAACCCAGACAGCCCCAACTCACCTGGTCCCGTTGCTTGATCCGTTTGTAAATATAGTCAGCAAATGGTTTACGAGGAATAAATTTCCCGTCTCCTGCTGAGACATTGAAAACTCCAGCCTCATAAACCACTTTGCCTCTTGAAATCGTCACCAGGGGCACCCCGTGGCAAACCATGCCCTCGAAGATGTTGAAGTTGACAGCTTGATGATGAGTTTTTGACGAAATGGTCCTGATGTAAAAACAAAGATACTTCTGATCATGCCCAGCTTATCTGACAAATATGAACTATTATAAAAATGACTTAGGAGAAAATTTAGCAGCTCTATTAAGCCATAGCTTTATCACTGGAACAAGTGACTTTAAGAATAGAACATAGCATTAACATTTCATTACCAAGTAATTACATTTACTTGACCCCAAGCCCCACCATTGCTCTGACAGTCATTAGAATACACCTTACAGACTTTCCACTACCGGGAGTGTGACTTTTCAACAGGCCGTTCTTCAGTTTGAACTTCATCGTCTTGTTCATAGGGAGGCCACCACCCCACGGCTGCGCCCAGCCAATGACAGCACACTGTGTGGCTGGATGCAGGAACCCGCTCAAGGGCTGTCTGTAGGCCTTTCTCAACCTTTGTGAGTCAGTATAGTACCGTTTTCTAAGGTGCTCCCGACCTTTTTTCTCCCTCTTTTCTTCCCTGGGGTGGGACCTGAATTGGACTCTGAAGGCTCTTTACAGTTTTTCCCACTTTCCCTACTGTTTTCTTCTCCCAGATTAAAAAAGGTCACACTTTTATCTATCTGGGTGACTGCTTCTGAGAGAACCCTGAGTAATAGCAATTGCCAAAAGGCCCACTGGGGCCCTGAACTTGCCTGGGAAAACCCAATTTGGTCCATTAGGAAACCCTGAATAGACACCCATCTGTAAAGGAAAATGCATTCATCCAATAATGATTTTTTTTCTTTGAAAACTCTATTTCTCTGTAACCTTTTCTGATACCCCAGGAATATGCTAACCCATTGTGTGTGACAACACCATCACCAGAGTCCAGTAGCATGTGATAGTCCACCCTGTGAGAACAACCCAGACAGCCCCAACTCACCTGGTCCCGTTGCTTGATCCGTTTGTAAATATAGTCAGCAAATGGTTTACGAGGAATAAATTTCCCGTCTCCTGCTGAGACATTGAAAACTCCAGCCTCATAAACCACTTTGCCTCTTGAAATCGTCACCAGGGGCACCCCGTGGCAAACCATGCCCTCGAAGATGTTGAAGTTGACAGCTTGATGATGAGTTTTTGACGAAATGGTCCTGATGTAAAAACAAAGATACTTCTGATCATGCCCAGCTTATCTGACAAATATGAACTATTATAAAAATGACTTAGGAGAAAATTTAGCAGCTCTATTAAGCCATAGCTTTATCACTGGAACAAGTGACTTTAAGAATAGAACATAGCATTAACATTTCATTACCAAGTAATTACATTTTCTGAGAGAAAAACCCAATAGGTCACTCTTTACAGTGATTAATGAGGATGGAGTGGGTGGAAGAAGGGCATTGTCTCTCATGTTTATGATTTTAAGTTATTTTTATGTATACATTTAAAGAACAAAATATTAATTATAAAATATTTCAAACAGAGATGAGTCTGATGAACACACTGACCCAATACCCAGCTCTACAGAATTTTAACTTTTTGTAGACCCAGTTGAGGCTGCCTCAGTACTTCTCCCTGAATTCTATTCCATTCCCAGAGGCAATTGTTACTGGGTAGTTTTCAAGGAAAATTATATCTTGAATGTCTTTCCCTTGTCTGTGCTAAAACTGGAAATTTGAGCTCAATAAAAATAACAAAATATGTTAGAATATAATCTCTTAGTATATTTTGTCATGTATTCACATAATAATCAGGAGTCTCAGTAGTTTATTAATACTTTTCAATCATATACAATATGACTAATGACTTCCAGGATGGATATTTGGAAATGCTGGGTGTCTCCTTTCCCTAAATCACATTAAATGGAAAAGGAAAAAGAATATCTGGCAGTGGACCATACAAGCATAATTTGAAGTTTCTACAAGTGCTTGCTCTCAGGAGAGAATTAAAGAAAAGTGCGTTGCTGAAAATCCCAAGGCTAGGTTAAAGGAAAAGCAGCTAACAGCTCCCCCACAACCCTAATATGGAGACTCAGAGCTGGGAGATCACAGGGCCACCTCCAGGGGAAATGAATGGGATCACTCTGACCTGCTGCTGGGTTCCAGAGCTCTGTACCCAAATACCTATTTGGTTTCTACTCCTTAACACGTCCAAACAAGCTCTTGACTGTCCATCATGACTACCTAGAACCTGCATACTCAAATTTGCCTCTGCCCTCGTGCAATCTCCACAAAGCTGCTCAAATGATTTTTTAAAAAAATGAACATCAGATCAGGTCACATTTCTGCTTGATACCTTCACTGGCTCCAGTCTGTTCCCTAAGAGCCAAATAACTGTGAAAAAAAAAAAACCACTAGCCCATAGACAAAAAAACATAGCATTAACATTTCATTACCAAGTAATTACATTTTCTGAGAGAAAACCCAATAGGTCACTCTTACAGTGATTAATGAGGATGGAGTGGGTGGAAGAAGGGCATTGTCTCTCATGTTTATGATTTTAAGTTATTTTTATGTATACATTTAAAGAACAAAATATTAATTATAAAATATTTCAAACAGAGATGAGTCTGATGAACACACTGACCCAATACCCAGCTCTACAGAATTTTAACTTTTTGTAGACCCAGTTGAGGCTGCCTCAGTACTTCTCCCTGAATTCTGTTCCATTCCCAGAGGCAATTGTTACTGGGTAGTTTTCAAGGAAAATTATATCTTGAATGTCTTTCCCTTGTCTGTGCTAAAACTGGAAATTTGAGCTCAATAAAAATAACAAAATATGTTAGAATATAATCTCTTAGTATATTTTGTCATGTATTCACATAATAATCAGGAGTCTCAGTAGTTTATTAATACTTTTCAATCATATACAATATGACTAATGACTTCCAGGATGGATATTTGGAAATGCTGGGTGTCTCCTTTCCCTAAATCACATTAAATGGAAAAGGAAAAAGAATATCTGGCAGTGGACCATACAAGCATAATCTGAAGTTTCTACAAGTGCTTGCTCTCAGGAGAGAATTAAAGAAAAGTGCGTTGCTGAAAATCCCAAGGCTAGGTTAAAGGAAAAGCAGCTAACAGCTCCCCCACAACCCTAATATGGAGACTCAGAGCTGGGAGATCACAGGGCCACCTCCAGGGGAAATGAATGGGATCACTCTGACCTGCTGCTGGGTTCCAGAGCTCTGTACCCAAATACCTATTTGGTTTCTACTCCTTAACACGTCCAAACAAGCTCTTGACTGTCCATCATGACTACCTAGAACCTGCATACTCAAATTTGCCTCTGCCCTCGTGCAATCTCCACAAAGCTGCTCAAATGATTTTTTAAAAAAATGAACATCAGATCAGGTCACATTTCTGCTTGATACCTTCACTGGCTCCAGTCTGTTCCCTAAGAGCCAAATAACTGTGAAAAAAAAAAAACAAAACCCAGATGATAATCATCACAAAAAAGAATTTTCTCCAAATGAGAAATGCCAGCTTAGAAAATAAAAAAGAGGAGTTTCCTGTATGTCAGGTGGATACTTTACGACATTCTATTTCATCTTTATAACATCTCTTCAAGGTAGAGAGCACTTCTGACATGATAAGTAAATAAATTGAGATTTAGAGTGATTAAAGAACTTGTCGAAGGACCTATGACAACTTTGATGAAATTGGAATCTTTCTATATTTTTAACATTAACACACAATAACATTTCCCTTTTTAGTGTACCTCTGTGAATTTTGAGCTTGTTAAAACTGGCAGATTTGGGGCTTCCCCTGGTGGTCCAGTGGGTAAGGACACCGCCTTGCAGCACAAGGGGCACCGGTTCGATCCCTGGCCTGGGAAGATCCTGCGTGCCGCGGAGCGGCTTTATCGATGTGTCCAATTACCGAGCCGGGGTTTTGGGGCGCATGTGCCCAGAGCCGGTGCTCTGTGACAACAGAGGCCACTGCGATGGGAGGCCCACATGGACCAAAGAACAAAGATGGATGAAAATAGATAAATGAAAGACCAATGGAAGTGACCCGCCCGCCCCCCTCCCTCCCCACCCCACTCTCCAAAAAGATAAATAAAATAAATGTTTAAAAAAAACTGGTAGATGTGTTATCCTCACAACATTCAGGACACAAAACAGTCCCGTCACCTCCCAAAAGTCACACCACCCCTGTGTAGTCACAATCTCTCCTCACCCATAACTCTTGGAAATCCTTGATCTGCTCTCCATTGTTATAGTTATCTTTTCAAGAATGTCATACAAATGGAATTATAGAGTACTCAACCTTTTGAAGATGACGTTTTCCATTTGGCATAACTATTTTGAAATTTATTCAAGTTTTTGTATGTATCAATTGTTCACTCCTTTTTTTATTTTTTAATTAATTTATTTATTTTGGTGGGGGTGGGGTGGGGGGGGAAGGGAGCAGGCAGGCCACCTCTACTGGTCTTTCATTTGTCCACTTTCATCCATCTTTGTTCTTTGGCCCATGTGGGTCTCCCATCGCGGTGGCCTCTGTTGTCACAGAGCACCGGCTCTGGGCGCATGCGCTCCAGAGCTCCCGCTCGGTAGTTGGACACATCAGTCCAGCCACTCCGCGGCACGTGGGATCTTCCCAGGCCAGGGATTGAACTGGCGCCCCTTGCACTGCAAGGCGGTGTCCTTACCCACTGGGCCACCAGGGAAGCCCTGTTCATTCCTTTTTAATTGTTGAGTAGTATCCCACTGTATGGATGCACTACAGAGTGTTTATCCATTCACTACTGAAAGATACTTGGGTTGTTTCCAGTTTCTGATGATTATGAATACAGATGTTATAAAGATTCATGTACATGTTTGATGTGAATGCTTTTCTAGTATAAATTCCCATAAATGGCATGGCTGGGTCATATGGTCAGTATATGCTACAACAAAAAGAGCTTTCAATATCCTTAGGAATCAACTTACTGATATAGAGAAACATTTAGAAGAGCACTAATGATTAGCAGGTAGGTACAAATTCAACACTAATTTCAAACACTAAGGAAGAGTAACTAAGCAGTAACTAATGTTATTAAAGTAAGAAAATCAACAAAATAGTTAAAGGATTATTAGGTATAGGATTGGGCTTTGGTTCAGATGGTAAAGAATCCGCCTGCAATGTGGGAGACCTGGGTTTGACTCCTGGGTTGGGAAGATTCCCTGGAGAAGGGAAGGGCTACCCACTCCAGTATTTTTGCCTGGAGAATTCCATGGCTTGTCCATGGGTCGCTCCAAAAGATAATTTGTTTAAAAACTGGTAGATGTGTTATCCTCACAACATTCAGGACACAAAACAGTCCCGTCACCTCCCAAAAGTCACACCACCCCTGTGTAGTCACAATCTCTCCTCACCCATAACTCTTGGAAATCCTTGATCTGCTCTCCATTGTTATAGTTATCTTTTCAAGAATGTCATACAAATGGAATTATAGAGTACTCAACCTTTTGAAGATGACGTTTTCCATTTGGCATAACTATTTTGAAATTTATTCAAGTTTTTGTATGTATCAATTGTTCACTCCTTTTTTTATTTTTTAATTAATTTATTTATTTTGGTGGGGGTGGGGTGGGGAGGGAAGGGAGCAGGCAGGCCACCTCTACTGGTCTTTCATTTGTCCACTTTCATCCATCTTTGTTCTTTGGCCCATGTGGGTCTCCCATCGCGGTGGCCTCTGTTGTCACAGAGCACCGGCTCTGGGCGCATGCGCTCCAGAGCTCCCGCTCGGTAGTTGGACACATCAGTCCAGCCACTCCGCGGCACGTGGGATCTTCCCAGGCCAGGGATTGAACTGGCGCCCCTTGCACTGCAAGGCGGTGTCCTTACCCACTGGGCCACCAGGGAAGCCCTGTTCATTCCTTTTTAATTGTTGAGTAGTATCCCACTGTATGGATGCACTACAGAGTGTTTATCCATTCACTACTGAAAGATACTTGGGTTGTTTCCAGTTTCTGATGATTATGAATACAGATGTTATAAAGATTCATGTACATGTTTGATGTGAATGCTTTTCTAGTATAAATTCCCATAAATGGCATGGCTGGGTCATATGGTCAGTATATGCTACAACAAAAAGAGCTTTCAATATCCTTAGGAATCAACTTACTGATATAGAGAAACATTTAGAAGAGCACTAATGATTAGCAGGTAGGTACAAATTCAACACTAATTTCAAACACTAAGGAAGAGTAACTAAGCAGTAACTAATGTTATTAAAGTAAGAAAATCAACAAAATAGTTAAAGGATTATTAGGTATAGGATTGGGCTTTGGTTCAGATGGTAAAGAATCCGCCTGCAATGTGGGAGACCTGGGTTTGACTCCTGGGTTGGGAAGATTCCCTGGAGAAGGGAAGGGCTACCCACTCCAGTATTTTTGCCTGGAGAATTCCATGGCTTGTCCATGGGTCGCAAAGAGTTGAACATAACTGAGCAGCTTCCACTATCACTATCAGGTATAGAATGAATTATGATAAGTTATGAGTTGGTGACGAAACAGACAAACTTAAAGAAAATACATCTAGGAAATAATATAGTGGCAATTTAGACCTTCAGGTTAGAGTGACTTTTTGTAACCCTCACAATCTCTGTGACATTTCTACAGTCTGGGTTACTACTTTCCTCCATGTCACAGCTACAGGGATTGCAGAAGCTCTTGGACTTCTATTGTAGAATGCTACATAAGCATATCTGGACTGATGCATTTAAAAGTAAGGCCACTATAGAGAAAGTAAACTGCATAGTAGTTCATGCTGGAATGATTATCTACATACAAGATTGGGAGGCAAGAAAGGGAAACCCTAAGTCATAAAACTTTAATTTTCCAAGCAAGAAGTTAAAGAGTTACAGATGCTTTTAGGGAAATAATATAACCAAATAAATAAGTTCAATACACAAAAAATTTCCATTGCAATATCTAAACTATTGAAAAACTGAATCATAACAATTTTCCAATGATTACTCAATGGAATATTGGGCATCTATGAAAGACTAGAACTACGAATACCCTGGGGAAGCAAGGAAAATGATCATTATAGAATTTAAATGGAAAAAAGGTTACAGAAAGCGTGGGAAAATACATATGCATGTGGACAAATACAAAAGAAAATATACAAAGTACAGGGTTTGTGTGGCCTTAGGAAATAAACTAAGATGCAAAAAAAAAAAAAACCAAATAAATATGAAACCAAAAGATCTGTGGCAGCAAAATACCAGATTTCTCTACCTCAGCCAAAATAAAGGTCATATTTTTTATTTTTTCATCGTTGGGGTTAGCAAGAGAAAGAAGGCAATTAGGCAACATCTAAGTGATTCTCTAGAATAAGGCATTGTGTAAATTAAGTCAAATTAACACAAAATGTGAAAATGCTCAGCATTATCACCAGTCGCAAAAAGAATGTGCTTATTTTCACACTGGAAGGTGTCTGACAGGGTGTCGTTCCTCACCCAACTTCTCCTTCCAGCAGAGCTGCAAGTCCCAGTTCTCCAGGTGCCTTCACACTTCTGGGTCCTCTTTCCCTGGGGACCCTTCTCCATGGGTCGCAAAGAGTTAACTAACTGAGCAGCTTCCACTATCACTATCAGGTATAGAATGAATTATGATAAGTTATGAGTTGGTGACGAAACAGACAAACTTAAAGAAAATACATCTAGGAAATAATATAGTGGCAATTTAGACCTTCAGGTTAGAGTGACTTTTTGTAACCCTCACAATCTCTGTGACATTTCTACAGTCTGGGTTACTACTTTCCTCCATGTCACAGCTACAGGGATTGCAGAAGCTCTTGGACTTCTATTGTAGAATGCTACATAAGCATATCTGGACTGATGCATTTAAAAGTAAGGCCACTATAGAGAAAGTAAACTGCATAGTAGTTCATGCTGGAATGATTATCTACATACAAGATTGGGAGGCAAGAAAGGGAAACCCTAAGTCATAAAACTTTAATTTTCCAAGCAAGAAGTTAAAGAGTTACAGATGCTTTTAGGGAAATAATATAACCAAATAAATAAGTTCAATACACAAAAATTGCCATTGCAATATCTAAACTATTGAAAAACTGAATCATAACAATTTTCCAATGATTACTCAATGGAATATTGGGCATCTATGAAAGACTAGAACTACGAATACCCTGGGGAAGCAAGGAAAATGATCATTATAGAATTTAAATGGAAAAAAGGTTACAGAAAGCGTGGGAAAATACATATGCATGTGGACAAATACAAAAGAAAATATACAAAGTACAGGGTTTGTGTGGCCTTAGGAAATAAACTAAGATGCAAAAAAAAAAAAAACCAAATAAATATGAAACCAAAAGATCTGTGGCAGCAAAATACCAGATTTCTCTACCTCAGCCAAAATAAAGGTCATATTTTTTATTTTTTCATCGTTGGGGTTAGCAAGAGAAAGAAGGCAATTAGGCAACATCTAAGTGATTCTCTAGAATAAGGCATTGTGTAAATTAAGTCAAATTAACACAAAATGTGAAAATGCTCAGCATTATCACCAGTCGCAAAAAGAATGTGCTTATTTTCACACTGGAAGGTGTCTGACAGGGTGTCGTTCCTCACCCAACTTCTCCTTCCAGCAGAGCTGCAAGTCCCAGTTCTCCAGGTGCCTTCACACTTCTGGGTCCTCTTTCCCTGGGGACCCTTCTCCCTGCTCACATCGGGCCCCTCCCTGCCTGGGCCAGGCCAACCTCTTTCACCTTCCACAAGACTCTGCTCAAAAATCCTGGTCCCATGTCAATTATACCTCAATAAAGCTGGAAAAGAACAGAAAAAGAAAGAAGAGAAACAAAAAGAAAAGAAACAAACCCAAAGGAAAAGAACCAAAAGAAAAAAGAAGAAAAGAATCCTGGTCCCTAGAAGCTGATCCTGACCATCCACATCAAAACCTTGGATTTTTTTCCCTCTGTTGTTGAGCATTCTCTAAATCAATTACTAGGTTTGGTATGTTTGGGGAATAGAATATGGACTTAAATGGAATATAAACATCCAGTCATAAGATTTAGTTGTGCATTTAACATTTCCGGTGAACTGTACAAGTTCATTAGTAAGAAAAAAATAAATAAGCATTGTTATAATTATCATTCTTAGTTGTATCTTATCCAGTTACATAAAACAGTTGTTTATCACCACCTAACAATACTTAGCAACATCAATATTGTCAGCACAGCTAAGTATTATTGCCCCATGTCCTGGATAGGAAGGCTGAAAGACAGCTGTGTAAAAGCTTGCCCAAGGTTCCTATAGGTTGACACTGAAAGAGCTTCTGATGGGCTGGAATTGAAAGGGTTTCACCTCAGTTTGAGACTTAAACCCAGGGCTCAGACCTGATCGAACCCTGCTTGGGACTTGAACCCACGTGGCTGGAGCTTGAATTCCAGGCGAAACCCTGTTTGGGACTCAAACCCATGTGGCTGGAACTTGAACCCAGCCAAAACCCTGTTTGGGACTTGAACCATGTGACTGGGGCTTGAACCTAGCCAAAACCCTGCTTGGGACTTGAACCTACGTAGTCAAGACTCAATCCCGGCCAAAACCCTGTCTAGGACTTGAACCCATGCGGCCGGGACTTAATCCAGCACTCACCCAATGTCTGGATCCACTGAGGCTCAGGGTCTTCATGCCTCAACGCAGAAACAATTCAGCGAGAAGCAGAGTGATAGACAAGAAGAGGGTATATTAGGATAGGGTACTTGTACATGGCACAGGCGGGCAGGCAGGAAAGTTCTGCTATGCTCTCCCCCTTCAATTGAGTGGGCAGCCATATATATAGGATGGTAGAAGACCGCCCCCCTAAAGTAGACACAGATGCAAGGCATACATCATTAATTCCTTCTTCACCAGCTCCTCCTTCATCAGCTGTTTATACCCAGTCAGGCCTGCTTTACTGAACAAGGAGCAGCTCTCCTGAGTTATCATCAACTCACTGGCCTCCCAACCTTTCTCAGCTTTCACCCTTCTACCTACCGTCCCCTACTAGGACTCTAAAACCACCTACCTATTCTACTCTGTCCCTATCAGAATTACTGCCCCTTTTTTGCCACTGCCAGAGAACACTGGTGTATCTATAACCCCATTGTAAGAAGATTTTAAAAATTGTGGTACATTTTTGATATTTATTTTAAACAAATAATAGAATACAGTATCATCATGAGGTTTATCAAATTATTACAAAGTGTACTTAAAACTTATTATCTGTGCTGGATCGGAGATGTGGTCCATTAGTGGAATGAACACATGCTGAAAAACACACAGTTGCCTTTTGTCAGGTCACTTGTCCTTTTGAACACAGTCCTTCTAAGGCAGAGGCCTTCTGTTCTAAGGCAGAAGCCAGAACATACCTTCTCAGACTCCTCTGCAGCTAACCCAGTCACGTGACTGGCCTCCTCCAAAACGGTGCCCCAGCACGCGACTTGCACGACAAGCTGGTGACTCAGGAAGCTGTTGTCACAGAATCCATGTTGGTGAAGGTAGAGATGGATCAATCCTGTTTGTGGGGGCAACTCTGACAAAGGCTTCGCACTAGGGCCCAAGCTCTGCCTTGGTGACGCCATCCATGGTAGTAAGCCTGGGGGCAGCCCTGGGGTCTCCCGGGCCCTGTGATAGGCCGGGACATTGGTCCTGGCTACACAGCCTGTCAGCCTGGTCTTCTATGCCACCTGTTCTGTTGAATACATTCTTCTTTTGTTTAACCACTGAGCCTAGAATTCTCTTGGTTGAAGTCAAGAACCCTGCCTGATATACCTTTTTCTTTCAGCCATCTTAGAAGAAAGCCAGAACCACATGCCCGGACTCTAGCTAAAAGGGATTTAGTCAATAGACTCATGCCATCATCATAAGGTTCAGCAACACTCGGAAATAAACCAGAGCAGGTGACATGGAGCTTTGCAGAGTATTTCAACCACATCTGTGATCCTATTCTGAGAGAGGCAATGTAGCAAGCACTGTAGGTCTGACCCTTGGCATACATTCTCCTGTCCTCTGGTTTCAGCCACCCCCAGTTTTTCTTTAAGAAAACTCAGGAATTCCCTGGTGGTCCAGTGGTTAGGACTCCACACATATCCACTGCAGCAGGCGTGGGTTTAATACCTGGTCAGGGAACTAAGATCCTACACGCAGCAGGGTGTGGCCAGAAAAACCAGAAAGAAGCTTCTCTCCCCCACTGGAGATTAGCTGGCAAGATGGTTACACGAGGTGCCCTATTCTTCCCTAGCGAAGAGATGGGAAATGACAGTGTATCAAAGAAAAATTTTAAAAATTGTGGTACATTTTGATATTTATTTTAAACAAATAATAGAATACAGTATCATCGGTTTATCAAATTATTACAAAGTGTACTTAAAACTTATTATCTGTGCTGGATCGGAGATGTGGTCCATTAGTGGAATGAACACATGCTGAAAAACACACAGTTGCCTTTTGTCAGGTCACTTGTCCTTTTGAACACAGTCCTTCTAAGGCAGAGGCCTTCTGTTCTAAGGCAGAAGCCAGAACATACCTTCTCAGACTCCTCTGCAGCTAACCCAGTCACGTGACTGGCCTCCTCCAAAACGGTGCCCCAGCACGCGACTTGCACGACAAGCTGGTGACTCAGGAAGCTGTTGTCACAGAATCCATGTTGGTGAAGGTAGAGATGGATCAATCCTGTTTGTGGGGGCAACTCTGACAAAGGCTTCGCACTAGGGCCCAAGCTCTGCCTTGGTGACGCCATCCATGGTAGTAAGCCTGGGGGCAGCCCTGGGGTCTCCAGGGCCCTGTGATAGGCCGGGGACATTGGTCCTGGCTACACAGCCTGTCAGCCTGGTCTTCTATGCCACCTGTTCTGTTGAATACATTCTTCTTTTGTTTACCCACTGAGCCTAGAATTCTCTTGGTTGAAGTCGAAGAACCCTGCCTGATATACCTTTTTCTTTCAGCCATCTTAGAAGAAAGCCAGAACCACATGCCCGGACTCTAGCTAAAAGGGATTTAGTCAATAGACTCATGCCATCATCATAAGGTTCAGCAACACTCGGAAATAAACCAGAGCAGGTGACATGGAGCTTTGCAGAGTATTTCAACCACATCTGTGATCCTATTCTGAGAGAGGCAATGTAGCAAGCACTGTAGGTCTGACCCTTGGCATACATTCTCCTGTCCTCTGGTTTCAGCCACCCCCAGTTTTTCTTTAAGAAAACTCAGGAATTCCCTGGTGGTCCAGTGGTTAGGACTCCACACATATCCACTGCAGCAGGCGTGGGTTTAATACCTGGTCAGGGAACTAAGATCCTACACGCAGCAGGGTGTGGCCAGAAAAACCAGAAAGAAGCTTCTCTCCCCCACTGGAGATTAGCTGGCAAGATGGTTACACGAGGTGCCCTATTCTTCCCTAGCGAAGAGATGGGAAATGACAGTGTTTCCCAGGAATTTGAATCTTTGGTAGAATGACAAAACAAAGATTAAAAGTGATTGGATAGGGCTTCCTTCCCTGGTGGTCCAGTGGGTAAAAGACACCACCTTGCAGTGCAAGGGGCGCCGGTTCCATCCTTGGCCTGGGAAGATCCCACGTGCCACAGAGCGGCTGGACGGATGTGTCCAACTATCGAGCCGGAGCTCTGGAGTGCTTGTGCCCAGAGCCGGTGCTCTGCAGCAACAGACATCACTGCGATGGGAAGCCCACACAGGCCAAAGAACAAAGATGGATGGAAATAAATAAATGAAGGACCAATAGAAGTGGCCAAAAAAAAAAAAAAAAAAGTTAAAAAAAAAAGTGATTGGCCAGTACACAGATCAATTCCCACTGCAGTCGGTCCAGGGCTGCCATGGGCTCTGCTCTTTCAAAGCCTGGAGCATTGACTGTGAGCGCCCTATGGCCTTCCCATAGACTGATTTTACTCACCTGAGTGGAAGTCAGTTGCTTTGGTTTGTGGCCAAAGACCCTGACTAATAAGGACTTTGGCCTTGGGAGAGTAAGTCCTATAATGAAGAGCCCATGAATGTCTCTGAGGCACAGTTCAAAAGGTCTGTGACTCAAAAAGAAAACAGAAGCTCTTTTCTGCCAGATCCGTCCACAGAGCAGGTGCAAATGTGCAGTGATGCTCCGATTCCGTTCATAAGCAAAACCAACAAGCTGTGAGATTCATCATCAAACATTTCTCCAACTTAACGATATGCAAGTCAGCTCAGGAGAGTAGCAATTATGAGAATGCCTTCTTTCTGATTACTGATTGGATGGTGAGGCTGTTGGTCTGTCCCAGCGGTGACAGGAAGGATAAGAATGATTAAAGCCTGCCCACCTGGGAAGTGAGGTTGGGGTTCCTGGACCATTGACTCTTCATTAGCAGAATCTCCATGGTCACTCTGCCCCAAGGGAAAAGCTGCTCTCTGTCAAACGACCTTTGAGTCCGTATCAAACAGGCTCGTCTCTCTGCAGAGGGGTGTCAAGGTTGTCTTAGTAAGTCCCAATTACACACATCCCCAAGACTCAAGCTGACAGGAAAGCAAAGCCCTGAAGATAACATTAAGCTGTGTTTCAACTTAGTCAATAACTTTGATACCACTCACATCACAGCCACAGAAAAACATTCTGTCCTTTGCAAATATCTTCCTATCAAAGAGCCGTGTGCTCCTACAGATGAGAAAGTCACTGAAGCAAAGCCTGCGGGAGATGGCAACGCTGCCCGTGTGCTTTCAGAGAGAACACCGCGGGGGACGATGAAGAATTTTGAGAACAATTGTGGGTCTTCCTGACCCCAGAGAAATAACTTGTGTAGGTATTTTTTTATGCTTTCTCCAACTCAGCTACTTCTTCCATGGCATGGATAGATTATGACCAGGTTGCCATAAGAACCAAAAAAAGTTAAAAGGAATCATATCAGGTCTATTAGTGACTTCTTCAAAAATATATCTTACCTCAAAAAAAGTGAGGTTGGGTGGAAGGAATTGGGAAATTAGAATTGACACACACACACATATATACTATTAAGACTATGTATAAAACAGGTGACGGTGAGAACATACTGTAAAGCACAAGGAATCGACTTAATGTACTGTGGTGACCTGCATGAGCAAAAGAGAGGAGGTATATGTACATGTATGGCTGATTCATTTGGCTGTACAGTGGAAAGTAACACTCTGCCAGGCTCCTCTATCCGTGGCATTCTCTAAGGAAGAATACTGGAGCAGGCTGTCACTTCCTTCTCCAGGGGATCTTCCTGACCCGGGGATGGAACCCACGTCTCCTGCACTGCAGGTGGATTCTTTACCATTGAGTCACCAGAGAAGCCTAGAAACTAATATAACATTGTAATCAACTATACTCTAATAAAAAATTAATTAAAAAATATATACACCTCATCTCTCTATACTGTACGACACCTTGTATATTCAACATGAAGGAACAGGAACCATTTAAAGCTTCCCAACCACACTCTGAGGTAGATTAGATACTATTACTACTCCCATGCAGTAGACAAGGATGATGAGACATGAAAGGGTGAATAACTCACCCCATTTTCCACAGCTCACAAATTCATATACCTTGGGTGAGATAAGAAGTTGAACTCAGTCACTAGACAATGTGGCCTCTTGAAAGCCCTATGAGAGGCTACTTGGAAAGCATGCAATCAATGAAAACATTCTTCATTCCCTAGCAAACAAATGGGAAGCAGCTCGTTTCATACTTCCTGGTGTTTCTTAAGTCTGTTTTCTGTTTAGTCGCAAGAGATTTAGGAGGCTATTAAAGATTCCCTAAACTGAAATTGGTCATTCTCCAGGCGATGGGAGATATTTACGTTGTTCCAACTGTCTAGATGGCAACGCTGCCCGTGTGCTTTCAGAGAGAACACCGCGGGGGACGATGAAGAATTTTGAGAACAATTGTGGGTCTTCCTGACCCCAGAGAAATAACTTGTGTAGGTATTTTTTTATGCTTTCTCCAACTCAGCTACTTCTTCCATGGCATGGATAGATTATGACCAGGTTGCCATAAGAACCAAAAAAAGTTAAAAGGAATCATATCAGGTCTATTAGTGACTTCTTCAAAAATATATCTTACCTCAAAAAAAGTGAGGTTGGGTGGAAGGAATTGGGAAATTAGAATTGACACACACACACATATATACTATTAAGACTATGTATAAAACAGGTGACGAGTGAGAACATACTGTAAAGCACAAGGAATCGACTTAATGTACTGTGGTGACCTGCATGAGCAAAAGAGAGGAGGTATATGTACATGTATGGCTGATTCATTTGGCTGTACAGTGGAAAGTAACACTCTGCCAGGCTCCTCTATCCGTGGCATTCTCTAAGGAAGAATACTGGAGCAGGCTGTCACTTCCTTCTCCAGGGGATCTTCCTGACCCGGGGATGGAACCCACGTCTCCTGCACTGCAGGTGGATTCTTTACCATTGAGTCACCAGAGAAGCCTAGAAACTAATATAACATTGTAATCAACTATACTCTAATAAAAAATTAATTAAAAAATATATACACCTCATCTCTCTATACTGTACGACACCTTGTATATTCAACATGAAGGAACAGGAACCATTTAAAGCTTCCCAACCACACTCTGAGGTAGATTAGATACTATTACTACTCCCATGCAGTAGACAAGGATGATGAGACATGAAAGGGTGAATAACTCACCCCATTTTCCACAGCTCACAAATTCATATACCTTGGGTGAGATAAGAAGTTGAACTCAGTCACTAGACAATGTGGCCTCTTGAAAGCCCTATGAGAGGCTACTTGGAAAGCATGCAATCAATGAAAACATTCTTCATTCCCTAGCAAACAAATGGGAAGCAGCTCGTTTCATACTTCCTGGTGTTTCTTAAGTCTGTTTTCTGTTTAGTCGCAAGAGATTTAGGAGGCTATTAAAGATTCCCTAAACTGAAATTGGTCATTCTCCAGGTGATCACGATGGGAGATATTTTTTTGACGTGTGTTCCAACTGTCTATTTCAAACGACTTCTCTGTCCATTTCTTGGACGTGACATGTTATATAAATGGGGAGCAAAGCAGCCACATCTCTGGAAATGCTAAATGGTGCTACTTCAAGTACATTTTCATTATTAAGCAAAGTTGCTGCTCACTGCACCCATCAATCTTTCCTCCTCTGTGCAGACTTCTGCACCGCCTCCCACAGAAGAGAAAATAGGAATTGCTTCAGCCACGTTATTAAATCTAAATTGGACAATAACTTGGAATGCTATTGGTGCTCCATGGATGACAAAACATTTAATGCAGATTCATAAAAATGCTGTCCAAACATTGACTTACAGAAATAAACCAATCAGGTAAGCCAGCGATTTTGTCCTTGGAGTTATGCCCTATAGGTCGTGGACAGTGGCATACACCACAGTTAAGACACACTGGATTTAGACTCGAGAAAGTTGACCTTGGAAGGAGCTACCACATCTTTCTCCCTCTGTGCCTCACACAGCACTGAGCAAACAGAAAGCACTTTGCATACATATTGGTTTATCAGAAAATAAGTTATTAGCTAATTTTGACATTACCACTTAACATAAATATTTCATGTTCTATATAGTAGTTTTCATAAAGTGGGGAACTAAAGATAATTTAGTGTTTTGAGGGAACAGGAGTTGAATGTGAATCAGCAAAAGTTTTGCACGATAGTAGGATGTACGTCCTATGAATATGAAACAGGTAAGTGCTTATAGTTGAGGTATGATTATTACCTTTCCAAAGGTGAGGCTGTTTGCCTAACATATTGGTTGTGAGATAGACATAACTTTCTAGGGTAGGGGAGAGGTGGACTTGGCCTTGTAATTGCATAGCTACCCTTCCTGGAAAGCTGCCTTGCCCTTGCCAAGATGACCCAGATACGCTACCTCTGGGTGCAACCTGGGCAGAAAAAGATGCAGGTTTTCTACACGGCGATACACTGGGTCACATTTGCATGATATCCTTCCTGCAAATCAGAATAGGCCAGGCATTTAAGATTATGTTCAATGTCAGGAGGACTTCGCAACTTCACTCTTTTTTTTCTGAGAGGAAAAAGATGACCTATTTTCCTTCCGTCCCTGCTGAAGTGAATAAAAAAGAGGTAGTAAGCAGAAATGCTGGTAGATGAAATGTGGTATGACACTGGAAAACAACTTCTTGACAACCAGGGGTGAGGTGTGTTAGGGAAGAAGAGCAAAGAGCAAAGTCTGTGGCTGGGAAAGAGATCGGTGGACATGGCGACCAGCGAACTGTGTGGATTCACAAAGACCAGTTGCAGCAACCCAGTAAAAGACAGGGGAAATTTCCTGAGAATGGAGCCCTGGCCTCCAGCATTCCTGAGGAAGTGATGAGGCAGCCAGAACATCGCACGATCCTATTTCAAAGTCACTTCAACTAAGGGCCCGCAGAAACTCCAAAATTGTCATTTGCTTATAATAACCATGACAAATACTTACGAGGTACTGTCATAGGCATTGAAAACGTTATCTCATTTAACCCTTGCAGTAATGATGCAATGATATCAATATATTATCATTATTCCTATTTTATGGATGAGGAAACCGAGGCTGAAAGAGGTTACATTCTCCAGGACGCGGCTAGCACACAGCAAAGCTAGACCTAAAACTTCAGTCTGTGAAGTAAAAAGGCTTCCCTGTAATGATGAAAAGAAGCTCATTTTAAAGGCAGTGCAGGCCCTATACGCTCTTCCAGATGTGGCCTGAGACAATCGGTCATTAACTATGCAAAGTGCATGGTACCAACTGTTCTGCTTATGTATTTTTCCCATGGCTAGCAAGTCTTCCCTAAGGCTGACTGCTCAAAAGCCATCAGTCAGTTTTGAATTGACAGAGTCATGGACAATCCAAGTATTGAAATGGAATTTCCTCATAAGTTTTTAGACTTGAATGGTACCCAGTTGGGAATAACCAAGTAACCCTTTCCAATCACTGTTTTTTTTTGACCACTTCTATTGGTCTTTCATGTATCCACTTTCATCCATCTTTGTTCTTTGGCTTGTGTGGGCCTCCCATCGCAGTGGCCTCTGTCACTGCAGAGATCTGGCTCTGGGAGCATGCACTCCAGAGCTCCGGCTCGGTAGTTGGACACATCGTTTCAGCCGCTCCACAGCATGTGGGATCTTCCCAGGCCAGGGATCGAACCGGCATCCCTTGCACTGCAAGGCGGTGTCCTTACCCACTGGACCACCAGGGAAGCCCTCCAATCACTTTTTGATTCACTGTCTAAATGCAGTACTGTGGAATAATACCCCACAAGAGCCACTAAGGTACTGGAAGCTTCCTTGGTGTTGTGGAGTGAACCGGAGACCCAGGTTCCACAGAAGGCGCTGACCTTGGCTGTTCAAAAAGAACAAAACGCCTAAATCAGGTTTGGGAACTATCAGAGCTTGCAGGTCAAATCAGGCCCACAACCAGTTTTTGTAAATGAAGTTTTACTGGCACACAGCCCTGTTCATTAGTCACATATTACCTACGGCTGCTTTTGTATCACAACGGGGGGGTTGAACAGGAGCAAGAGACACTATGGCTCACAAAACCTAAAATATTTACTCTTTGGCCCTTAACAAAAGGAGAGGTTGATGACATCTGCTGTAAATGCATCCAGTAGCAACAAGAGAAAAAAAAAAAAAAAGTAAGAATTGAGACCTTGACAAGGGAGAGAGAGACACAAAAAGAAAAATGAAAGACCAGGGGAGAAACAGAGAAAAAGAAGAGGGATGCTGAAAATAATAATAATTTTAAAAGTGCATATGAGGACAAAAAGGGTGACCAAAACCTTGTGAGGCAGAGGAATATATACCCCTAACCAGCCAGGGTATGATCAATGTTCATTAAATTATATTCCAGGCTCTTCCATGTGCATTGACTCACCTAACTTTGAGCAGGCTCCGTTGTTCAGTCGTGTCTGACCCTTTGTGACTCTGTGGACTATAGCCCACCAGGCTCCTCTGTCCATGGAATTTTTCAGGCAAGACTCCTGGAATGGATTGCAATTTCAGGTACCCAGTTGGGAATAACCAAGTAACCCTTTCCAATCACTGTTTTTTTTTGACCACTTCTATTGGTCTTTCATGTATCCACTTTCATCCATCTTTGTTCTTTGGCTTGTGTGGGCCTCCCATCGCAGTGGCCTCTGTCACTGCAGAGATCTGGCTCTGGGAGCATGCACTCCAGAGCTCCGGCTCGGTAGTTGGACACATCGTTTCAGCCGCTCCACAGCATGTGGGATCTTCCCAGGCCAGGGATCGAACCGGCATCCCTTGCACTGCAAGGCGGTGTCCTTACCCACTGGACCACCAGGGAAGCCCTCCAATCACTTTTTGATTCACTGTCTAAATGCAGTACTGTGGAATAATACCCCACAAGAGCCACTAAGGTACTGGAAGCTTCCTTGGTGTTGTGGAGTGAACCGGAGACCCAGGTTCCACAGAAGGCGCTGACCTTGGCTGTTCAAAAAGAACAAAACGCCTAAATCAGGTTTGGGAACTATCAGAGCTTGCAGGTCAAATCAGGCCCACAACCAGTTTTTGTAAATGAAGTTTTACTGGCACACAGCCCTGTTCATTAGTCACATATTACCTACGGCTGCTTTTGTATCACAACGGGGGGGTTGAACAGGAGCAAGAGACACTATGGCTCACAAAACCTAAAATATTTACTCTTTGGCCCTTAACAAAAGGAGAGGTTGATGACATCTGCTGTAAATGCATCCAGTAGCAACAAGAGAAAAAAAAAAAAAAAGTAAGAATTGAGACCTTGACAAGGGAGAGAGAGACACAAAAAGAAAAATGAAAGACCAGGGGAGAAACAGAGAAAAAGAAGAGGGATGCTGAAAATAATAATAATTTTAAAAGTGCATATGAGGACAAAAAGGGTGACCAAAACCTTGTGAGGCAGAGGAATATATACCCCTAACCAGCCAGGGTATGATCAATGTTCATTAAATTATATTCCAGGCTCTTCCATGTGCATTGACTCACCTAACTTTGAGCAGGCTCCGTTGTTCAGTCGTGTCTGACCCTTTGTGACTCTGTGGACTATAGCCCACCAGGCTCCTCTGTCCATGGAATTTTTCAGGCAAGACTCCTGGAATGGATTGCAATTTCCTATTCCAGGGGATCTTCCCAACCCAAGATAGAACTTGTGTCTTTTGGTCTCCTGGATCTGAAACTGTTTTACCTTAGATTGGGACTTGAATTCAAAATCCAGTTTGGGACTTGAGCCCATGTGGCCAAGATTCTCTCTGCTTGGGACTTGAACCCACACGGCTGGAATTTAAATCCAGTCGAAACCCTGCTTGGGACTTGAACCCATGTGGCTGGGACTTGGACACAGCCAAAACTCTGCTACCTGGTTTCAGGACCTAATGGAGCACAGTGAGAGACAAAGTGATAGGTAAGAACTGGATTTATTCAGATTCCAAGAAAAGCACACTCCACAGAGTGTGGGCTGTTGCAGAGGGGGAGTGCAGCGGCAGGCCAAAATGTGGTGTGTTTAGCTTTTATGGGCCGAGTGATTTCATATGCTAATGAATGACAGGATTATTCCAACTATTTTCTGGAAGGGGTAAAACTGTCATGGGCCTCTGGGTGTGTCATCTAGCCTGCTGATGACAGGGTTTATATTGTGGGCTTGGGCTATGTCATTCTTTCAAATATTGTGCCCTGCCCCTTTCTCTCCTGTTACAGATCGGCAAGCAGGTTCTTTTCCACGGAGTCACCTGGGAAGCCACCTAATTTCTCAACAGCCCCTACTATTATCTCTGTTGAATAGTTGAGAAAATGGAGACTAAGAGAGACTGAGTAGCACCTCTGCCACACCGGAAGTACCTGGCAGGACCGGAAGTAAGCGGATGCAGAATAACCCTCCATCAACCCTCCACGGACACACGCCACCATCCATGAGCACCCTCTGCCCCAAGAATGAAAGCATTACAATTTTCATTCATACAACAAGGTTACTAGAACACATGAAACTTTAACAGTGAGAATCTGCTTTCCATCTGGGTAAGAACTCTGGTGACAGCTAATCATCTATTTCTGTCCCGGTGCACTGGAGCGTTTCATCGACCCCCTGAAAATAGAGCATTTTGGAGGCTCTGTCAGAGTGAACACAGTCCCAAAGTCCCAATTAGCAATACGGTTGTCTAGTTCCCACTTGACTGAACCCAAAAGGCAGCTGCTTCGAGGAAGCATTGTCGGGTCACAGGAGCAGGCGCTGGGACTGATGTGGTCACTGCCGCATCACCTCTGTCCTCCTCGAGCGGGCACGATGCTCAGAATCCAAGGTGGAGAGGCTGAAAAGCCGTGCAAGTGCAGCCGGTGAAACTGACTCACCTCCACCACCAAGCCTGCCTCGGGGCAACTCGTCCATAATGAAGCAGTGAATGGAGTGGCGCAGAGGAGAGCCTGACAAGCTATCTGCCACTGCAGAGAGGCACGTGGAGACCCGCTGACTTGAGCAAACTGGGGCAACCACTGCCAACACTCAGAGGTGCCAGCAGCCCCTGCACGGCTGCAGAGAACGCAGCTAGCTGTATTAATGCCCTGACTCTACATACAGTCTTTGACGTTGGGATTATTATAATCAGGCCCATTTGACGACAAGGAAATTGAAGCAAGCCATATGCTAATGAATGACAGGATTATTCCAACTATTTTCTGGAAGGGGTAAAACTGTCATGGGCCTCTGGGTGTGTCATCTAGCCTGCTGATGACAGGGTTTATATTGTGGGCTTGGGCTATGTCATTCTTTCAAATATTGTGCCCTGCCCCTTTCTCTCCTGTTACAGATCGGCAAGCAGGTTCTTTTCCACGGAGTCACCTGGGAAGCCACCTAATTTCTCAACAGCCCCTACTATTATCTCTGTTGAATAGTTGAGAAAATGGAGACTAAGAGAGACTGAGTAGCACCTCTGCCACACCGGAAGTACCTGGCAGGACCGGAAGTAAGCGGATGCAGAATAACCCTCCATCAACCCTCCACGGACACACGCCACCATCCATGAGCACCCTCTGCCCCAAGAATGAAAGCATTACAATTTTCATTCATACAACAAGGTTACTAGAACACATGAAACTTTAACAGTGAGAATCTGCTTTCCATCTGGGTAAGAACTCTGGTGACAGCTAATCATCTATTTCTGTCCCGGTGCACTGGAGCTTTTCATCGACCCCTGAAAATAGAGCATTTTGGAGGCTCTGTCAGAGTGAACACAGTCCCAAAGTCCCAATTAGCAATACGGTTGTCTAGTTCCCACTTGACTGAACCCAAAAGGCAGCTGCTTCGAGGAAGCATTGTCGGGTCACAGGAGCAGGCGCTGGGACTGATGTGGTCACTGCCGCATCACCTCTGTCCTCCTCGAGCGGGCACGATGCTCAGAATCCAAGGTGGAGAGGCTGAAAAGCCGTGCAAGTGCAGCCGGTGAAACTGACTCACCTCCACCACCAAGCCTGCCTCGGGGCAACTCGTCCATAATGAAGCAGTGAATGGAGTGGCGCAGAGGAGAGCCTGACAAGCTATCTGCCACTGCAGAGAGGCACGTGGAGACCCGCTGACTTGAGCAAACTGGGGCAACCACTGCCAACACTCAGAGGTGCCAGCAGCCCCTGCACGGCTGCAGAGAACGCAGCTAGCTGTATTAATGCCCTGACTCTACATACAGTCTTTGACGTTGGGATTATTATAATCAGGCCCATTTGACGACAAGGAAATTGAAGCAAGCCAAGGTTAAGTAACTCACCCGAAGTTTCAGCATCAGTAAACCCAGCCAGGAGGTCTGACTCCAGAGACCACATCTTAACTTCTGTGCTGCAGGGACGCCTTCCTTCCCTGCCTTTTTGGGAGGTTGTCACTTTGCAGTGTTTAAGAGAAGAGACCCAAGTCTCCGGGATCCAGGCCTGCTCTGAATCCCAGCTCTGCCCTTTGTAGCTGTCTGATCTGAAGCAAATGAATCATCTTTCTGACCCTCTCAGTGTCTTCACCTAAAAACAGGCTTTAGAGGGTGGAGGTGAAGGAGCAACAAAACGCAGGTCAAGTGATCTGCTGCAGGTGGTGTGAGGATCCACCTGCGTTCCTCCTGGTCTGTCTTCCTCTGGTTCCTCCATCAGCTGCTCACACTCCTGGGCTGGGTTTTAGGCCCCTGGACCAAAGGCAGACACCCAGGCCACAACACCAAGGGCAGAGGCAACAAGCACAGGCACTGGTGTCAACTCGGCCTCCCCGTGAGGCCCAGCTCATGCTTGGGGTTCCATCTTGTTCCCATTCTTCTCACTGGACCTCTATCCTTCCTTCCAAAGGCCTAACTGCTGGACTTCAAGCTCCAGTATCAGATGCAAAGACAGCATCTAATACTGGGCACTGATTAACCAGCTGCCACAACTGTGGAAGGTCAGATCATGTCTGCACACGTGAATGTGTCTATGTGTATCTATGTATGTATAGATGTTGTTTGCTGTCACTAAGTTCTGTCCTACTCTTTTGCGACCCCGTTGACTGTAGCCCACCAGGCTCCTCTGTCCATGGAATTCTCCAGGCAAGAATACTGGAGTGGGTTGCCACATCCTTCTCCAAGGGATCTTTCCAACCCAGGGATCAAACCCACGTTTCCTGCATTGCAGGTAGATTCTTTACCTGCTGAGCCACCAGGGAAGTCCATGTATGTATATATACATGTGCACATATATCTATTGCAGATACACATGTATATGTGTGTATATGTGTATACATCTATATCTGTATTTCCAGGTGGTTCTGCTTCTCTGTTTGAACCCTGACCGATATATCCTGGATGGGCTACTTCTGGGATCTTTGCTCACAGGGATCTATCTCTCTTTTCTTGTCTTTTGCTTCAACATTTTCACTTGGTTTTCTTATATTCGCTAATATTCAGTTGCCACTTCTATATACTGCTTGCTTTTTTTTTTTTTTTTATGGCTTGCTTTCTTGTCAAACCCTATGCTAGCATCTTTTCACATTATTTTACCTAATCTTCACAATCCAATGGAAGCAGGGTTTTAAAAATACTTATAAATGAATGAACTGAGGTTCGCGGAAGCTAAGTGACTCACATAAGATCATACATTTGATCTGTGACTCAAATACAAAGCACTTAGCCCCCATGTATTACCTCCCACGGTAAGTGATCCATCCAGAACACAAGTCTGGAGCAAAATGCCAATTTATAGGAAATGCTACCCTCTCTATTTCCAGAAACACTAAAGTACCTTAAAAAGGAAAACATATAATGTGAGATAGGGTAATTAGAGATCAAAAGAAAACTTAAAGAAATATTAGCAAGCACAGGCACTGTGCAACTCGGCCTCCCCGTGAGGCCCAGCTCATGCTTGGGGTTCCATCTTGTTCCCATTCTTCTCACTGGACCTCTATCCTTCCTTCCAAAGGCCTAACTGCTGGACTTCAAGCTCCAGTATCAGATGCAAAGACAGCATCTAATACTGGGCACTGATTAACCAGCTGCCACAACTGTGGAAGGTCAGATCATGTCTGCACACGTGAATGTGTCTATGTGTATCTATGTATGTATAGATGTTGTTTGCTGTCACTAAGTTCTGTCCTACTCTTTTGCGACCCCGTTGACTGTAGCCCACCAGGCTCCTCTGTCCATGGAATTCTCCAGGCAAGAATACTGGAGTGGGTTGCCACATCCTTCTCCAAGGGATCTTTCCAACCCAGGGATCAAACCCACGTTTCCTGCATTGCAGGTAGATTCTTTACCTGCTGAGCCACCAGGGAAGTCCATGTATGTATATATACATGTGCACATATATCTATTGCAGATACACATGTATATGTGTGTATATGTGTATACATCTATATCTGTATTTCCAGGTGGTTCTGCTTCTCTGTTTGAACCCTGACCGATATATCCTGGATGGGCTACTTCTGGGATCTTTGCTCACAGGGATCTATCTCTCTTTACTTGTCTTTTGCTTCAACATTTTCACTTGGTTTTCTTATATTCGCTAATATTCAGTTGCCACTTCTATATACTGCTTGCTTTTTTTTTTTTTTTTATGGCTTGCTTTCTTGTCAAACCCTATGCTAGCATCTTTTCACATTATTTTACCTAATCTTCACAATCCAATGGAAGCAGGGTTTTAAAAATACTTATAAATGAATGAACTGAGGTTCGCGGAAGCTAAGTGACTCACATAAGATCATACATTTGATCTGTGACTCAAATACAAAGCACTTAGCCCCCATGTATTACCTCCCACGGTAAGTGATCCATCCAGAACACAAGTCTGGAGCAAAATGCCAATTTATAGGAAATGCTACCCTCTCTATTTCCAGAAACACTAAAGTACCTTAAAAAGGAAAACATATAATGTGAGATAGGGTAATTAGAGATAAAAACAGAACAGAGAAACTTTAGAAAAGAAAATGATACTATGCACCTGTGGGTAGTTGAATTGGGGTCTACACAGGAGATTAAACTCATTAGCATAAATTTCTATGCAAAAGCTTTTCCCCAAATAGGAAACCAAAGAATAAATCAAGGTTAAGGCACACTGTCATGTTTTCTTTTAGACTTTGTGTATAATTTATTCTCATTATTGCCAGAAAACAACAAGTGAGGCATGGAAAGACTAGGAGGCTTGTCATATATTTAGGAATTAGAAATGCTCTTATATAAAAACAAAGCAACAACTTGGGTCTTTTATCATATTGCTGAAAACCATGCTTGGGTCATTAAACTCTTCTTGTCTCTGGTTTATCATTTAAGTAGATGAGGTAGACTTACTAATTAGGCTTACAGTGTTATCATAAAGAAAGTTAGGTGCTAAGAAATAATTTCCTGAGTTCAGAATGATAACATGATTTCACAGTTCTGACCTATCAACTCTACACAACTATATCTGCTTCCAGCTTGAGGCAAAAAAAGAAAATGAAATGAAGTCATCTTGGTGGAATATGGTAGAAAAACTCTATCCATCTACATGGATATCTCATACTCCATTCACTTACCATATCTTCATTGATCAGTACTCCATGCCATGGACTGTTTTAGAAGCTGACAATGTAGTAGTGAATAAAACAGACAAAAATTCCAACCTGAATTAAGTTTACCCTCTAGTCAAGCCCATTTCTGAATCTGTAAGGATCTCTGTTATACATATAACTCTAACATAGGAACAGGCTCAATCTTTCAATAATAATAATATAGGGCCTTGCAGTTTATGCAAAGCACTTTCATGTAACTATAGCTTTTATTTCTCAAAAGAACCCTGGGGAGTTTGCAAAAAATAAGACAGATCATTTCAGTGAAGAGACAAATGTTAACAGCTGTGAAATGAAAAGTGAACAAAGGGTATGAAAAGATATTTCTTTATAAGAAAAAAGAAAACCCCAATGACTAACAAACATAAAAAAAATTCAACTTCCTTAACGTTCAAACACATGCAATTTGTAGCTGAAAGGTAATAATTTTTACCTGAAAAAAGCAGCAAAAATCAAAGAAAACAAAAGATTGTGCTCAGAGTTGGTGAGGAACAACGAAGAGGTAACCACATATGCAGAAAACCCTTAAATACATCTATCCTGTGATACAGTAATTCTGCTCTTAGTAATTCGTCCAATAGAAAGAATCAGAAATTTGGATTTAAAATACCAAAAAAAAAAAAAAAAAAGCAAAAAATAAGAGAGAGAGAGAGAAATTTAAAAACTGTGAAAGTAATCCAAGCTATAGCTAACATAAAGAAATACAGAGAGCCTTCTCTGGAGACTGCTGTCCGGCACTGTCAGTCACCCAACGCTGTTTCATGGTCCTCTGCAATGTGACATCACAGGCTATTTTACCTTAACTGCATCCCAGTGACATGCCGATCACAAAGTAAATGTTCAGAAGAGAATGTTTGTAAGTAGGAGCTAAACTACGATTGGCCAAACAGATTGGAATTCTGGAGCTATTGTTGACTCATCTAAGCCTTTTTAATTTTCTATAGGTTCTCACATCATAAAAGTCATTTACTTTGATACCTCCCTGCTAGTTGGTAACTCTCTCGCCTTATCACTTTGCATGTGATAATGATAATGCTATTAATGCTGCTTCAGGTTTTACCATATGCCATGCACCACATGGAAGGTGTTATCTCCTTCTAACAAGCCCCAGAGCTTGCTACAGTGATGGGCACACCTACATTAGTGTGCCTGAGAGAAAACTGAGACCTGAAGAGAGAGTAACTCATCCTAGGTCATGCAGCTAGTATTTGAGATTGGAACCTGGTGACGCAGTTCTGCTCTTGAATCTCATGCCCCTTAATGACTATGCCACACACCCTGACCTTTTACCTTATATGAAGAGGTTTCTTTTTTTTTTGCTGCCAAATGAGGTTCTAAGTTCATAAGGGGAACACATTTCTCGCTCAATTTTGACTATGATGCCTTACACCCAGATGGCACACAATAAATACTTGGGTCATAGGTGAACAAAGCTGTGGATGTTTTGAAGTCATTTCTGACTTAACGTTCAAACACATGCAATTTGTAGCTGAAAGGTAATAATTTTTACCTGAAAAAGCAGCAAAATCAAAGAAAACAAAAGATTGTGCTCAGAGTTGGTGAGGAACAACGAAGAGGTAACCACATATGCAGAAAACCCTTAAATA
This sequence comes from Tragulus kanchil, assembly GCA_022376925.1. Taxonomy (NCBI): domain Eukaryota; kingdom Metazoa; phylum Chordata; class Mammalia; order Artiodactyla; family Tragulidae; genus Tragulus; species Tragulus kanchil. Next base: position 61,262,302 of record JAIOJX010000002.1, read on the forward strand.
CATCTATCCTGTGATACAGTAATTCTGCTCTTAGTAATTCGTCCAATAGAAAGAATCAGAAATTTGGATTTAAAATACCAAAAAAAAAAAAAAAGCAAAAAATAAGAGAGAGAGAGAGAAATTTAAAAACTGTGAAAGTAATCCAAGCTATAGCTAACATAAAGAAATACAGAGAGCCTTCTCTGGAGACTGCTGTCCGGCACTGTCAGTCACCCAACGCTGTTTCATGGTCCTCTGCAATGTGACATCACAGGCTATTTTACCTTAACTGCATCCCAGTGACATGCCGATCACAAAGTAAATGTTCAGAAGAGAATGTTTGTAAGTAGGAGCTAAACTACGATTGGCCAAACAGATTGGAATTCTGGAGCTATTGTTGACTCATCTAAGCCTTTTTAATTTTCTATAGGTTCTCACATCATAAAAGTCATTTACTTTGATACCTCCCTGCTAGTTGGTAACTCTCTCGCCTTATCACTTTGCATGTGATAATGATAATGCTATTAATGCTGCTTCAGGTTTTACCATATGCCATGCACCACATGGAAGGTGTTATCTCCTTCTAACAAGCCCCAGAGCTTGCTACAGTGATGGGCACACCTACATTAGTGTGCCTGAGAGAAAACTGAGACCTGAAGAGAGAGTAACTCATCCTAGGTCATGCAGCTAGTATTTGAGATTGGAACCTGGTGACGCAGTTCTGCTCTTGAATCTCATGCCCCTTAATGACTATGCCACACACCCTGACCTTTTACCTTATATGAAGAGGTTTCTTTTTTCTTTTTTTTTTGCTGCCAAATGAGGTTCTAAGTTCATAAGGGGAACACATTTCTCGCTCAATTTTGACTATGATGCCTTACACCCAGATGGCACACAATAAATACTTGGGTCATAGGTGAACAAAGCTGTGGATGTTTTGAAGTCATTTCTGACTCCTTTACCTCATTCAATTTTCAGTCTTTCTCCAAGCTGTTGGGGGATTTTTCCCTCCCTGTGGGAAAGACCATCTTAAATCAGCCCCTTCTCCCTGACTTTCTCGGCCGTCCCTTATTTGAGGACTTATCCCCTCAAGCCACACTCCACCAATAGCCTCCTCTCCATTCTCCCAGACTCCAACCCAACCTGAACACGCGTGACCATAAAATGCTATTTAATCAAGGTTTCCCAACTGCTGAGCCTAGATACAAGATCGAAACTCTGAGATCCCAGAGTGACTAGGTGTGGGCAGAGCTCCAAGCTAGTTACCTTTGACTGAAAGCACCCTCCCAGATGACAAGCAGTCCTGGTGAAGGCTCAGGCTGAGGATCTGTCTGGACGTGAGACTTTCAGTGTTATTGGAAAACTGGGAAGGTTCCGGGCAAACCAGGACAAGTTGACTTTGCTATATTCTCCTTCTAGTCTCCAAATTCCCTTCTCTTTACTTCCATGTACTCTACAAATAACCATTTTCTACTTATGCCATGCAAAAATAGGGAGGCACAGATTTAGATCAATTCAAATCCTCATACAAAGACATTCAGTAGCTTGTGCTGCCTGCAAGAAAATCTTCTGTTCTTAGAACTACCACTCAAAGTCCTTGGCATTTCGGCCAGGACTAATCTTATCTTCAGTTGCTTGCCATCCTGACCCCATCCTGCCCAACCTTGTCCGTCTCTTGATTGCCTATTGAATTATCTTTTGCATTTTCCCTCATTTTCCCCCGACTTCACCATCTGGAGGGCTTTACTGCCCCCTGTCTACTCATCCAGAGCCTACCCTCAAGGATTCCATCAGTTGAAAGCCCTTTCCCAAGTCCAACTCAATCTTCTGTGAAGACTTTGATGGCCTCAACTCAGAACAATTATTTGGACCATTCATTGGTAGGAGTCAAGTGCATGAGACCCTGCCCAGTTCTTGAACCAATGTGTCGAGAGATTATCAGTTTCTTCTTCCAAGAGTTGTCTTCTTCTTTCCCACATTTATATCTTGTCAGTCCAACCAGTTTGCTGCCTCTTTGATGGCAGGTGTTAAACATCTTTTACACATAAACATATTTTATTTATGTCACAGTGTTTAGCAATGCAATTTCTTACACAGAGTGAGCAGGCAATAAATGCATGTCTACAGATAACTGGTTGATACTTTCTCACTTCTGCCATGTGAGGAATTCAGCAACTCTTCTACATAGATGAATGCTCCAGTTTTTTGTTTGTTGCTAATCTGCTTTCTCATCTTTCTGCCTTTAGACCCTTTGCTTTCCTTAAATGGCTGGTAGGAGAACAGAACTGAGAGCACAGTGTAAACATTTCCTTCCCTGGAGATTAAAAATAAGAAAAAGAAGAAAAAGGACAGAATCACAGTGGGGGCCAGGGGAGAAGGAGTCAGGAAGAAAATACTATAACAGAAATGTTAAAGAAACAACCTTTAAGAAATTTTGAGAGGCAGAGAGTCAGTGTTATTGGAAAACTGGGAAGGTTCCGGGCAAACCAGGACAAGTTGACTTTGCTATATTCTCCTTCTAGTCTCCAAATTCCCTTCTCTTTACTTCCATGTACTCTACAAATAACCATTTTCTACTTATGCCATGCAAAAATAGGGAGGCACAGATTTAGATCAATTCAAATCCTCATACAAAGACATTCAGTAGCTTGTGCTGCCTGCAAGAAAATCTTCTGTTCTTAGAACTACCACTCAAAGTCCTTGGCATTTCGGCCAGGACTAATCTTATCTTCAGTTGCTTGCCATCCTGACCCCATCCTGCCCAACCTTGTCCGTCTCTTGATTGCCTATTGAATTATCTTTTGCATTTTCCCTCATTTTCCCCCGACTTCACCATCTGGAGGGCTTTACTGCCCCCTGTCTACTCATCCAGAGCCTACCCTCAAGGATTCCATCAGTTGAAAGCCCTTTCCCAAGTCCAACTCAATCTTCTGTGAAGACTTTGATGGCCTCAACTCAGAACAATTATTTGGACCATTCATTGGTAGGAGTCAAGTGCATGAGACCCTGCCCAGTTCTTGAACCAATGTGTCGAGAGATTATCAGTTTCTTCTTCCAAGAGTTGTCTTCTTCTTTCCCACATTTATATCTTGTCAGTCCAACCAGTTTGCTGCCTCTTTGATGGCAGGTGTTAAACATCTTTTACACATAAACATATTTTATTTATGTCACAGTGTTTAGCAATGCAATTTCTTACACAGAGTGAGCAGGCAATAAATGCATGTCTACAGATAACTGGTTGATACTTTCTCACTTCTGCCATGTGAGGAATTCAGCAACTCTTCTACATAGATGAATGCTCCAGTTTTTTGTTTGTTGCTAATCTGCTTTCTCATCTTTCTGCCTTTAGACCCTTTGCTTTCCTTAAATGGCTGGTAGGAGAACAGAACTGAGAGCACAGTGTAAACATTTCCTTCCCTGGAGATTAAAAATAAGAAAAAGAAGAAAAAGGACAGAATCACAGTGGGGGGCCAGGGGGAGAAGGGAGTCAGGAAGAAAATACTATAACAGAAATGTTAAAGAAACAACCTTTAAGAAATTTTGGAGAGGCAGAGAGCATTTCAAATATAGGAAATGAGAGAAAAGGTAGGGGAGAGGGCTTCACAGTAAAGAAAAAAATAAAAATAAGCTGTCTACGTTAGTGCATGGGCAGAGAACATGCAGAAAGGCCTGGCACGAACACCAAGTTCATTGGTGTTCCTACCTGGAGGCGTAGCCCGTGTGATCTCCTCCTGGCTGCCCTTGGTGGGCTCCACATAGATGGTGGCGCTTGTGTGCATGTCCAGGGGGGCAGTCAGCATGCAGTCCCAATTACACAACCCGAGGCAGGTAAAGGGAACTGATGGAAACTTCCCTACAGGCAACAGAGTCTCGGCATAAAAAACAATATTGATCCATTTGCCTTCCAGCCAAAGAGAAATCAAGTTAGACAAAGGAAATTAGGCAATAGGTTTAATATGACTCCAACTGCAGCTGCAAAATAAACCTAATGTACCCTGACTCTCCTTCCCCAGCTCGCTCTGCTTTGCACTGGCCACTCTCCTAGGAGCGCGCCAAGCAGGTGTTCCGCAGGCGCAGGAAACCTTTTAAATGGAAAGCATCAGCTGTCCTCTGGTGTCCAGAGAATCCTCCAGCCAACAGGATGTGCTGGGAAGAGAGATCCAGAAGCACTGACAGATTTGCAGTGGCCAAGTACACTCTTGTCACCGAGGACAGAGCATGCAATGGGCTGCTCTGCAGCCCAGCAAGGAAGCTGCAAGCTTGGAGTCCGGGGCGGCCAGCTTAGCACCCCCAACTTCTTTACTCTGTATGAACATATATATATGTGTGTGTGTGTGTATACACATATATATATGAATGTAAATTGAATCCCAGTTGATATGTCATAAGAGTGGGGAAATCAGGGCCAACATGTATGTTTCTGCAAAGTATATGAGGCTATAAACAAGAGTCCCTGACGAATAGGAAACAGTTATATGTCTGTGCCATGTGTCTTGGGTTGATGTTAAGAGTCTATATTTCGAGCATTAAGGATGCAGTTAGAATAAGAAAACAGTTCAGTTCAGTTCATTCCCTCAGTCAGTCATGTCTGACTCTGGGACCCCATGGACTGCAGCACACCAGGTTTCCCTGTCCTTCACCAATCTCCTTGAGCCTGCTCAAACTCATGTCCATTGACTCGGTGACACCATTCAACCATCTTGCCTCTGTTGTCCTTTTTTCCTTGCCTTCTATTTTCCCCTCATTTTCCCCTGACTTCTCCATCTGGAGTGCTCTTCCTGTGAGTTGTCTCTTCACATCAGATGGCCAAATTACTGGAGCTTCAGCTTCAGCATCAGTCCTTCCAATGAATATTCAGGGTTGATTTTCTTTAGGACTGACTGGTTTGATCTCCTTGCTGTCCAAATGACTCTCAAGCTTCTTCAACACCAGTTTGAAAGCATCAGTTCTTTGGTGCTCACCCTTCTTTATGGTTCAACTGTCACATCCATACACAGCTACTAGAAAAATCATAGCTTTGACTATACAGACCTTTGTAGGCAAAGTGATGGCTCTCCTTTTTTAAAAAAAAAAATTATTTATTTAATCTTTACAGAGTTCTGTTTTTTACTGTCACATAGCAACCTGATTCTGCCATAGGTATTCTCCTTTTTCAATATGCTATCTAGGTTTCTAATAGGTTTTCTTCCAACGAGTGAGCGTCTTTTAATTTCATGGCTTCACTCACCATCTCTAGTGGTTTTGGAGCCCATAAAAATCAAATCTATCACTGTTTTCACTGTTTCCCCATCTATCTGCCATGAAGTGGTGGGACAGGATGCCATGATCTTAGTACAGTGCCAGGTCTAAAGGTGGGTATTTGCTACATCATCTCAGGGAACAGGAAGCAATCCTGAGCCTACGTTGTCTAATTCCATTTCCTCCCACCCACGCCCAAGATCCACACTCCCCCTCTGCTACTGGGAGCTGATTCCTGGAATGTGACACTCACCCCTCAGAAAACAATATATATATATTGATATAGTATACATACTGTGTTTGGCAATGCACCTATATATCGTACATCAAATTCAGGATCCAAGGTGGTTTCTAGGGGGAGGGGAGACGATGGGCTTGGGAAGGTTTTATGCAAGTGCTAAATGCATTGTTCTTTGTGCCTTTTGTTTATGTTAAATATTGTATCTTTGAAGGATTATGGACATTGTAAATTACTGTCTGCTCAAGTGGACTTAAAAGTGCGATACCACTAGGGAGAACTGTGTGAAGGTACTTTAAAAAACTAAATGTAGAGCTACCATATGACCCTGCAATCCCATTCCTAGGCACATATTCAGGAAGAAAACATGGCCTGAAGAGATACATGTTCCCCAATGTTTTTTGCAGCACTGTTTACAAAAGCCAAGATATGGAAACAACCTAAATGTTGTTTAGGAATGGATAAAGAAGATGTGAATGGATATATATATATATATATATATATATATATATATATATATAAAATATCTTGTGTGTGTGTGTGTGTGTGATGGAGTATTACTCAGCCATTAATAAGAATGAAATAAGGTCATCTGTAGGATTCTGGAGTATCACACTGAGTGAAGTAAGTCAGACAGAGAAGAAGAAATATCATATGTCATCCCTTTTATGTGGATTCTAAACAGAAATGATAGCAATGAACTTATTTACAAAGCAGAAAGAGACTCACAAACTTAGTAAACAAACTCTTGGTTGCCGGGGGAAGGGGATGGTTGGGGACTTTGGGAAACTCAAATACACACTGCCATGTTTTAGATGGATAACCAACAAAAGTCTATTATATAGCACATGGAACTCTACTTAATGTTATGTACCAGCCTGGATGGGAGGTGGGGTTGGAGGAGAAAGGATGCATGTATATGTATGGCCAAGTCCCGTCAGTGTTTACCTAAAACTATCGCAAAACTGTTAATTGGCTATACTCAAATAAAAATATTTTTGGTGTTAAAAAAAAGGGTGACACCAAAAAACAACCATTTTATATAATACCATCATCTTAACACGATATTAATATCAGAGAAGGCCTGACACAAGCTTTTATATTACTGACTGAATAAATGTGATAAGATATTAAAACTCCATGCAAATGCTCACATTTTTAATCTACAAATGGCAATTTTATAAGGTACTGGGTCGGCCAAAAGATTCGTTTGGGTTTACTGTAGGATGTTATGGAAAAACTTGGGCAAAACTTTTGGCCACCCCAATATATCCTAGAAAAATGCCATAAAGGTAATGAAAAGTTCTGCATTTAGTTATACAGCCAGTCATCCTCACAAGTTCCTGCTCTGATGGTATTACAAGTGGAGTCAGACCCTTTCTGGAACTTGTATCTTTGTATCACATGGACAAGTGTGTCTCAAGAGAAAGGTGAGCAGAAGTGTGCTGAGGATGTTAGGATTCTGCTAATTATGGACCCACGGATCCACTGAGGGGTCTGAGGGTGCTTGTCTGGTGATGCCTTACTGGAGCCAATGTCTTTTATCAAATGTATGACTGAATGAATGGATGGATGGGCTATTACCTGAGAGTGCAGACACATTGCTCATAGCTTCAGTGGCCAAACATGTTAGGAGCTAGAAGGATGTCATTTTTAATGCAACCAAAGTAAGACAATCCTAACAATTAAAACCATCCCAGGAAGGACTAAATGGTTAGGTAGTGAGTTCCCTAAAACTAGTAGTAATCAAGCAGGGCTATAGAGAATTCTGGGGAGTTAATTGGATTTTGAGTTCCAGAGTCTTCTCTCACACACTCTGAGAATCTCTGCTTCTCAAACTGGAGCATCAGAAGCCGCTGGAGGACTCCTGAAAACACAGGTTGCTGGGCTCTACATGCAAAGTTTCTAGACAGCAGGTTCTGAGAGTTGCCAGAGAATTTGCAATTCTGATAAATTCCCTGGTGATTCTGATGCTGCTGGTACAGGGACCATACTTTGAGGACCCTGTTCTTTTTTAAAAAATGATAGATCAGCTTACATTTAGGTTTTATTTATTTAGTTAGTTTTGTTCAGGCCATTAAAAAAGACTGCTTCCCTAAATGACTCACTGCCTCCAAACAGACTTCCACTGTGATCATCTTCTACAGAGAACAATGCATTGTTACTGATGTTTTCTCTAAAGGCCTTTGTAGAAAGCCATGGCTCTTTGCTGGGCTTTAAGAACACAAGGACCCTGGGATTCTTTGCAGGCACTAACATTAAATTTCCTTCCATCTATTTTCACTCTGACCCATCCATAACCCAGGGCCCATGTTTCTTAAGATAATTAACCAGAATTAGGAGTGAGTCTGGGACCAAAATACACAGTCATTTAATCCACAAGAGAATCCCATCTGGGTAAGCTACCTTCATGGCCATGCCTGGCAATGCTTACTGGCCCCTGACTCTGGAATGTATCCTTGTCAAGCCTCGCTTTGAGGAAGGAGAAGGCAGAAGTGCCAAGAATTCTTTTCTGTTTTTAACTCAGAGCGGAAAATGTCCACTGAGGGGTCTGAGGGTGCTTGTATTTCTGGACCCACGGATCCACTGAGGGGTCTGAGGGTGCTTGTCTGGTGATGCCTTACTGGAGCCAATGTCTTTTATCAAATGTATGACTGAATGAATGGATGGATGGGCTATTACCTGAGAGTGCAGACACATTGCTCATAGCTTCAGTGGCCAAACATGTTAGGAGCTAGAAGGATGTCATTTTTAATGCAACCAAAGTAAGACAATCCTAACAATTAAAACCATCCCAGGAAGGACTAAATGGTTAGGTAGTGAGTTCCCTAAAACTAGTAGTAATCAAGCAGGGCTATAGAGAATTCTGGGGAGTTAATTGGATTTTGAGTTCCAGAGTCTTCTCTCACACACTCTGAGAATCTCTGCTTCTCAAACTGGAGCATCAGAAGCCGCTGGAGGACTCCTGAAAACACAGGTTGCTGGGCTCTACATGCAAAGTTTCTAGACAGCAGGTTCTGAGAGTTGCCAGAGAATTTGCAATTCTGATAAATTCCCTGGTGATTCTGATGCTGCTGGTACAGGGACCATACTTTGAGGACCCTGTTCTTTTTTAAAAAATGATAGATCAGCTTACATTTAGGTTTTATTTATTTAGTTAGTTTTGTTCAGGCCATTAAAAAAGACTGCTTCCCTAAATGACTCACTGCCTCCAAACAGACTTCCACTGTGATCATCTTCTACAGAGAACAATGCATTGTTACTGATGTTTTCTCTAAAGGCCTTTGTAGAAAGCCATGGCTCTTTGCTGGGCTTTAAGAACACAAGGACCCTGGGATTCTTTGCAGGCACTAACATTAAATTTCCTTCCATCTATTTTCACTCTGACCCATCCATAACCCAGGGCCCATGTTTCTTAAGATAATTAACCAGAATTAGGAGTGAGTCTGGGACCAAAATACACAGTCATTTAATCCACAAGAGAATCCCATCTGGGTAAGCTACCTTCATGGCCATGCCTGGCAATGCTTACTGGCCCCTGACTCTGGAATGTATCCTTGTCAAGCCTCGCTTTGAGGAAGGAGAAGGCAGAAGTGCCAAGAATTCTTTTCTGTTTTTTTAACTCAGAGCGGAAAATGTAAAAACCTAAATCTTGACCCTGTTTCAGGAGCTGATAAGCAAAGCCCAACAAAAATTTTAAAATCATATTTATTCACTAGCTCAAGACAATTACTATCTGGTTTAGTCACTCAGTAAATAACTATGGAGCTGCTATATATTCCTGGCCTGTTTCGGTCCCTAGGGATATAGCTGTAAATAAGACAGGCAAATGCCAAAGACAAGAAAAATGTATATGTGTGGCAGGAAGAAAAAATATAGCAGGTGCTTAGAGTTAGAAAAGCCTATGCCTTTCCTACAGCCACCTCGCCTTGGTGCTTACTTTTTGCCCAAATCTTAATGCTTAAATAAACTGTGCTAACTCTGGCAAAGGCAAACCATCAATGGTAGAATGGGTTACTGTGATCTGTTCCTAAGCTGCTTTTCCTTTATAATTTCAAAAATAAATGCAGCTATTAGCAATGAAGTCCTTGGGAATCATTTATAGTTCACTTGAAAGATTCAGTTGCATAAGAACATGTTTAAATAAACAACCTGGAATAAACAGTAGTTAAAGTTTTACTTATATTTCTTATGCATAGTCCAAAACTTTTTTAAAAAACCAATGTCTTCTGAAGGTAACAAAGTGGATCTGAGGTGGGTTGTCGAAACTGTTTCACTGCAAATAACTTCTCAAGGGCGTTAGCTCTGGGGGCACATGAGTTCTGACTTAATCAGGTTATTTTAGCCAAAAGAATCCGCCTAAGCACCTTCAGTTCAGTCATTTTTGCAGCACGTTGCAGGTGTGTAAGAAACACAAGAGATGGAGCTTTATATGAAACACAATTTAGTACTGTTTGGTCTGCTTTTGAATCACAATTATAGTTAAGAATAGCTTCCATTATTTGGTCAGTTGACCTTCTACTGCCACTGGCCACCTAAAACTACTGAGCACTACTGCCTGCCAGGCACTGTGCTGTGCTGTGCTTAGTCACTCAGTCATATCCGAGTCTTTGTGACCCCATGGACTGTAGCCTGCCAGGCTCCTCTGTCCATGGGATTCTCCAGGCAAGAATACTGGAGTGGATTACTATGCCCTCCTCCAGGGGATCTTCCCAACGCAGGGATTGAACCTAGATCTCTTGCATTGCAGGCAAATTCTTTATCATCTGAGCCACCAGGGAAACCCAAGAATACTGGAGTGCATAGCCTTTCCCTTCTCTAGGGGATATTCCCGACCCAGGAATGAAACTGGAGTCTCCTGCATAGCAGGCAGATTCTTACCACCTGAGCTACCAGGGAAGCTCACCTGCCAGGCACTACTGAACATTAATTGTATACAAAGCATTACAAATAATTGCTTTTTATTTTGTTTATTATACCAAGCATTCTATGTATACTATCTTAAACACAACAATGCTATGAGATAAGCATCATCATCATCATCATACCTATTTTACAAATAAAGAGGCTGAAATTCAGAAAAATTAAATAGCATTCCCAAGGTCATACCCAGTGAGAATGTGGCAAACAGAGGAGGAATTGAACCCCAAATGTTTTCTCTTTACACTCTGGTCCAGTTCCTGCCCCCAGAAGCTGAGAAGGTAGGCTAGATTTTGTGTGTATTAGCAAAAGTTATTTACTGCTCAAGATACTTTGCCATCATGTGCCAGAGAATTGTCATAATTGCTCTATAATAATCTGTGATACATCTGCTATGTGGTGGGTGCTCAGATAGCTGCACAAAAGCAGAGCCTGGACAACCTTCACCGGACGCCATGCTGCCCCCATGAATGTCTGCAAGCCAACACAGTGAAAAAATCATGGCATAAATCATCTTCATTACCAGCCATGTACCTGGTACAAGGCCTGGATCTGCTCCCCCCCGCCACACACAAGACAACGTGCACTGCAGTGGTGTGGGTCTGGGGACTAGGACAGGTGGGCGTTCGAAACAGTCTTAGAAACAGGCATGAAAGGCAGACCCTTCACTCTGACCAGCATTTACAAGCAGAGACATGGTAGCTATGTTTATGTGCCTGTCCATGAGTGCGTGCAGGTATGGTGGGCATGCGGACGCTCTTTTTGAGGAGGAAGATCACAATGTACAAATCAGTTAAATGGTATACAATGTGCAATTTCGAGGGAAAGCGTCTAGAAGCTTCCATGGAATAGTCACTAATAACACAGCTGCAATCATCAGCCACAGTCACACCCTTTACCAAAGGGCATCTTCTCCCCCGTTTCTTGTTTTTCCCGGTGTTCCACAATCCCACTGCCCTAGGATGAAATAATCATTCTTCTCCTGCTCTCTTTCACACACAAGGCCCTCTCTAGATCTAGGAGGGAACTTTCATAAGCTGCAAAGTCATTACTCTTCTCTGAATATAGTTAAATTCATTTATCTCTATCTTCAGTGAGAAAGGGAAGGAAATTAAGCAGGAAAGACAGCACAATGTCTTCAAGAATAGCATATTCAAGGTCAGAGCCTGCAATAATTGAGTTAAAAAAATAATACACACAAATAATGGAGCAAAGTACGCCGGTTTTGCAAAACACAGGCTGGCCTAGAAATCTTCATTAAATGTTCCAGTGCACACAGTGTGTTAGCCGTGTGTTTGTGTGCTTGAGATTCAGTGAGATACCCTGCAGCTCATAAATACTGAAAAGGGACAGTTGCCATAGTAACTAAGTGCTATTTAATGAATACAGAAGAAGGGAAGCTCATAGGGTAGTCTTAAATTGCCAGAACATGAGTTACTGCTGCAGCTATGGGCTTTCAAGGGACAAGTCACTTACATGTCATCTTTGCTAATAAGGTTTTTAATAAGTTGGCCAACTTGACTGGTCTCCGTCTTTATCACTTGATACTGCAAGATTTTTGTCTTGACATCACATGAAAATCATACTCCTGATTTCATCCTCCTAATTCTAAGGTCCAAGACATCCTGCAGAAATGGGCCAAACATTTGGACAGGCAACATGTCCTTAAATTTGAAGCTTTAACCCGAAGAGTGACGTCTTAGGACACATACCTCTGTCACAAGCAATAGATCCTGGCTCAGTGGGCCGTCACGCTGCAGACTGCAGACTCTTTTTTACTTCCAAAATAGGTGAATGCTTCATATGCACCAAATGCAGCTTGTTTTGATTGTGCAATGACACAGAAGAACTACTGCAGCTGATTTTTGCAGACATTTTTACTGGCTAATAACGTCTTAGCTAATCTTTCATCAGGATGTCCAAACCTCTACAGACTCCCACCCTCAGCCCTCTCTCCCCATCCATCACCACATGTCAGATTCCTCGCTCTGGAATCACCCGGCTTTTTAGAAAAAGGCTGCACTGCTTTTTATTCTCCTGATCTCCCTCAGTCACATTAATGCAGTCCAGTTTAAAGTTACGGATTGTGTTGCAAGCATACTTACTTCTACATGCCATTAATAAGTAATGAGAATTAAAAAAAAAAAAAAAAAAAAAAAACCACCTATGTACCATGAAGCCAGAAGTCATTAGCAAATGCATCCATCCTCCAGGGGCTGGCTTGTTCTTGCATAACCAGCAGCTAGAATGGCCTCATTGGGGCCCCTAGCTCAGTGTGGGCTGTGGGCGCCCCCTTCAGGCTCTTGTATGAAATGCACATTGCTCTCATTTGACATAGTTGGGCAATTGCGTCGGCTAGAAGCTTTCAGGCAATTTGGAAGGAAAATTCCGTCCAACCTATAATGGTATGGTCAGACAGAAAGCTTTCACATTACCAGCCTTCAGATAATATTAAAATTAAACATTAATATTTAATATTAATATTAAAATTAAAATAAAAAGGAGTATCTTGCAAAGAAAAAAAAAAACCTATAGATATATCCATTTGTTCATTTGATTAAATAATGCTTCCCCACTAGATGAGCTCCATTTAAAACCGACTCTGTCTGTAATAAACAAAACTAAAAATGGACAGGGGAAGCCCACGACCCCCTCATCTTTCTCTCCCTTCCATATCCTGAATCTGTTCTGGTAATCCCGGGCTTTAACTGCCTCCACCCAGCAGACCCTCCTACCATTCCTTGGTTTACCTTGCTTTCATGTTTTGCCTTGACTCTCAGGTCAGGGTCTAACCACGTGGCTCAGATGGTAAAGAACGTCCAGACAATGCAGGACACCCGGATTCAATGCCTGGGTCAAGAGGATCCCCTGGAGAAGGAAAGGGAAACCCACTCCAATATACTTGCTTGGGGAATTCCATGACTACAGTCCATGGGCTGCAGAGTCAGACACGACTCTTTAAGTACACAGATGCATTCCACTTCCTGTTTTTTCTTTGTGTGTGTGTGTGTGTGTCTGTGTGATATTCTTAACACATACCTTCTGAGACTGAGACTATTAGTTAGACATTATATTTTATCTCCTCTCTATAGACCGTCAGCTTCCCAAAGGCAGGGCCTGGCTCTTGCACGACCTTGACCGTCATGCCTGGGTCTCGGTGGGGCCCCTTGCTAGGCGAATGCGTGAATGAACTAGGAAGCTAGCTCTCTGCTAACTTCATTTTCTTTCCTTACTATGTGCTAAGTTGCCTCAGTCATGTCCGACTCTTCTCGACCCTGTGGACTATAGCTAGCCGGGTTGCTCTTCCACGGGATTTCCCAGGCAAGAATACTGGAATGCGTTGCCATGCTTTCCTCCAGGGGATCTCTTATTATAAGAGGTGCCTGAAAAGCTAATTGCTCCTCAATCTCAAAATGAAGGGGACACCAGGAAGAGAAGACCTGTGAAGCAGTTCTTCCTCCTTTATCCATCTTCATTCATTCATTCTTTCAACAATTATTTATTGATAATTTGCAATAAGTTAAAAGCACGAAGAAACGCTTTTCTTCACTTTTCCTCTCACTTTAATCTTTGCTGAATAAAATCCTTCCAATTTTCCTTTAGGTTATTTCTCTACTTTTCCTCAGCTTTATGGAGATGTAGTTGACGCAGCATTGTGTAAGTTTAATGTGTTGCTTTGATATACATTGCAAAATGATTACCACCAGAGCACCACCATCACGTCACATAATTACCATTTCTTTTTTGTGCTGAGAACATTGAAGAACTATCCTCTTAGCAGCTTTCAAGTATATAATAGAGTTTATGCCGTGTCTTAATCACATCAATCTTCTACACCGTCTGGAACCAGTATCCTTCTCACTCATCCCTTCAACATTATTGTGTTTCTACTCTGTGCTGAGCTGGGTCAGACTCTGGGGAGGTAGAATCAATCAAAACATAAAACTAGAGCATAATTCCTGCTCCTTAAGTGGTCTGTGCATAGTGACTTCCTTCTAAAAAGTACAATATGAAAAGGAGAAGAAATGAATAACTGTACACTGGAGAAAACAAACCCAGCTGATGCATGTCAGCAACAACAGTGAGCAGGCCCATGGAGAGCAGGTTCTCTTGAAAGGATGTGAGGAAAGCGGCACTTTGCCTCTACGGTCTTCCTCTCCAAACCCATATCCACAACCCCAGGCTAATCATGAAAGAAACATTAAAAATGGCTCTTGCACGACCTTGACCGTCATGCCTGGGTCTCGGTGGGGCCCTTGCTAGGCGAATGCGTGAATGAACTAGGAAGCTAGCTCTGCTAACTTCATTTTCTTTCCTTACTATGTGCTAAGTTGCCTCAGTCATGTCCGACTCTTCTCGACCCTGTGGACTATAGCTAGCCGGGTTGCTCTTCCACGGGATTTCCCAGGCAAGAATACTGGAATGCGTTGCCATGCTTTCCTCCAGGGGATCTCTTATTATAAGAGGTGCCTGAAAAGCTAATTGCTCCTCAATCTCAAAATGAAGGGGACACCAGGAAGAGAAGACCTGTGAAGCAGTTCTTCCTCCTTTATCCATCTTCATTCATTCATTCTTTCAACAATTATTTATTGATAATTTGCAATAAGTTAAAAGCACGAAGAAACGCTTTTCTTCACTTTTCCTCTCACTTTAATCTTTGCTGAATAAAATCCTTCCAATTTTCCTTTAGGTTATTTCTCTACTTTTCCTCAGCTTTATGGAGATGTAGTTGACGCAGCATTGTGTAAGTTTAATGTGTTGCTTTGATATACATTGCAAAATGATTACCACCAGAGCACCACCATCACGTCACATAATTACCATTTCTTTTTTGTGCTGAGAACATTGAAGAACTATCCTCTTAGCAGCTTTCAAGTATATAATAGAGTTTATGCCGTGTCTTAATCACATCAATCTTCTACACCGTCTGGAACCAGTATCCTTCTCACTCATCCCTTCAACATTATTGTGTTTCTACTCTGTGCTGAGCTGGGTCAGACTCTGGGGAGGTAGAATCAATCAAAACATAAAACTAGAGCATAATTCCTGCTCCTTAAGTGGTCTGTGCATAGTGACTTCCTTCTAAAAAGTACAATATGAAAAGGAGAAGAAATGAATAACTGTACACTGGAGAAAACAAACCCAGCTGATGCATGTCAGCAACAACAGTGAGCAGGCCCATGGAGAGCAGGTTCTCTTGAAAGGATGTGAGGAAAGCGGCACTTTTGCCTCTACGGTCTTCCTCTCCAAACCCATATCCACAACCCCAGGCTAATCATGAAAGAAACATTAAAAAATGGAGATATTCTGCAAAATATCTGATCAGGACTTCTCAAAACTGTCAAGGTCATCAAAAATAAAGTCAGAAACACAGAAAATAGATTTGTGGTTGGGCTTCCCAAGTGGCACTAGTAGTAAAGAAGTGCCTGCCAGTCCAGGAGACATGAGACGAGAGTTCAATACATGGGTCGGGAAGATCCCCTGGAGGAGGGCATGCCAACCCACTCCGGTACTCTTGCCTGGAGAATTCCATCAACGGAGAAGCCTGATGGGCTACAGCCCATGGGGTCTCAAAGAGTCGGACATGACTGAAGTGACTTAGCACACACAAGGGTGGGGGGGGGACAGAGTGGGAAGCTGGGATTAACAGATGTCAGCTATTACATAGGGAATGGATAAACACCAGGTCCCATTGTATAGCGCAGGGAATAATATTCAGTATCTTATGATAAGCCATAATGGAAAAGAAGATAAAAAAGAATGTATATTTTTTTAATTGTATCACTTTGCCATATAGTAGAAATGAATACAACATTGTAATCAACTGCCTTTTAATAAACAAATTTAATAAAAATTGTTTTATAAAATTTTGGCCTCTTTTATTGGTTTTTTATTTATTTATTTTCATCTATCTTTATTCTCTGACCTGTGGGTGCCTCGCATTGCAGTGGCCTCTCTCACTTCAGAGCACCGGCTCTGGGCACATGCGCTCCAGAGCACTGACTCATAATTGGACACACCGGCCCAGGCGCTCCGCAGCACGTGGGATCTTCCCGGACCAGGGATCGAACAGGTGCCCCTTGCACTGCAAGGCGGACTCCTTACCCAACTGGACCACCAGGGAAGCCCAATAAAAATTGTTTTTAAAAGCCAGAAAAATTCTGAGACCAAAGGAGCCTAAGAAAACATGGCGACTAAATGCCACGTGGTTTCCTAGATGAGACTGTTGAATGGAAAAAGATTAGTCAAAAACTAAGAAAGTCTCAGTAAAGCATGGAGTCAAATTAATCATAGCATATTAAGTCAAAAATAAAGGTTTGCCTCTACGAAACCCATATCCACAACCCCAGGCTAATCATGAAAGAAACATTAAAAAATGGAGATATTCTGCAAAATATCTGATCAGGACTTCTCAAAACTGTCAAGGTCATCAAAATAAAGTCAGAAACACAGAAAATAGATTTGTGGTTGGGCTTCCCAAGTGGCACTAGTAGTAAAGAAGTGCCTGCCAGTCCAGGAGACATGAGACGAGAGTTCAATACATGGGTCGGGAAGATCCCCTGGAGGAGGGCATGCCAACCCACTCCGGTACTCTTGCCTGGAGAATTCCATCAACGGAGAAGCCTGATGGGCTACAGCCCATGGGGTCTCAAAGAGTCGGACATGACTGAAGTGACTTAGCACACACAAGGGTGGGGGGGGGACAGAGTGGGAAGCTGGGATTAACAGATGTCAGCTATTACATAGGGAATGGAT
Source organism: Tragulus kanchil (assembly GCA_022376925.1). Taxonomy (NCBI): domain Eukaryota; kingdom Metazoa; phylum Chordata; class Mammalia; order Artiodactyla; family Tragulidae; genus Tragulus; species Tragulus kanchil. Next base: position 61,279,433 of record JAIOJX010000002.1, read on the forward strand.
AAACACCAGGTCCCATTGTATAGCGCAGGGAATAATATTCAGTATCTTATGATAAGCCATAATGGAAAAGAAGATAAAAAAGAATATATATTTTTATAATTGTATCACTTTGCCATATAGTAGAAATGAATACAACATTGTAATCAACTGCCTTTTAATAAACAAATTTAATAAAAATTGTTTTATAAAATTTTGGCCTCTTTTATTGGTTTTTTATTTATTTATTTTCATCTATCTTTATTCTCTGACCTGTGGGTGCCTCGCATTGCAGTGGCCTCTCTCACTTCAGAGCACCGGCTCTGGGCACATGCGCTCCAGAGCACTGACTCATAATTGGACACACCGGCCCAGGCGCTCCGCAGCACGTGGGATCTTCCCGGACCAGGGATCGAACAGGTGCCCCTTGCACTGCAAGGCGGACTCCTTACCCAACTGGACCACCAGGGAAGCCCAATAAAAATTGTTTTTAAAAGCCAGAAAAATTCTGAGACCAAAGGAGCCTAAGAAAACATGGCGACTAAATGCCACGTGGTTTCCTAGATGAGACTGTTGAATGGAAAAAGATTAGTCAAAAACTAAGAAAGTCTCAGTAAAGCATGGAGTCAAATTAATCATAGCATATTAATAGTGCTGTAAGGGAATTATAATGCCAACTGAGCGTGGGGCATTTGGGAGTTCTTGCAACTTTTCTGTATATCGAAAATTATTCTGAAATAAAACATTTTAAAAAATGGAATTAGGGTTCTAGCCAGTTAATGAGGGAGAAAGACAGTGGATAGAGCCTGTGGTGCCGTGTGTGCAGCATCCCTGAGAACCCAGGCTGTGAGGCGAGGACAGGCAGACGGGCACGGCGCTGAGGCAGGGGCTGAGGACGGTGGGAAGTTGCGGGTGACGTACAGACAGCTGGCAAAGGTGAAAAATAGGGAACCAGATAGGTCCTCTTTGAGGTCATCAGCTTAAATTTTGGTCAGGAATAGTCAGCCCAGGTGAACAACTGCTCCTAACGAGCGGGCCAAACAGAGATGGCAGGTGCTATGATCGACCTAGATAAGGAATCAGCATCCAGTTCAGTAAAATTCCCTCTTTTGATAGGAACTATGATAAACACTGGCTTCCCAGCCAGCTCAGCTGGTAAAGAATCCGCCTGCCAATGCAGGAGACTCAGGTTTGACCCCAGGATCAGGAAGATCCCCCCGAGAAGGAAATGGTAACCCTCTCCAATAGTCCTGCCTGGAAAATTCCATAGACAGAGGGGCCTGGTGGGCTACAGTCCACAGGGTCTCAAAAGAGTCAGACATGACTTAGAGACTAAACAACAACATGATAAATACACTTTCTCCTTGTTCAAATATAGATTCCTTTTCAAAGAGAAAGTGAAAATATTAGTAACTCAGTCGCATGTAACTCTTTGAGACTCCATGGTCTGTAGCCTCCAGGCTCCTCTGTTCATGGAATTCTCCAGGCAGGAATACTGAAGTGGGTAGCCATGCCCTTCTCTAGGGTATCTTCCTAAATCTGCCTGACCCAGGGATCAAACTGGCTCTCCTGAACTGCAGGCAGATTCTTTACTATATGAGCCACCAGAAAAGCCCCTTAAAGTCAAGGGAGAAAAGAAAAACACTCAACTGAGTGCTGTTAGCCCAGTCTAATTCCTAGCAATGTGGACAGCCATGGGAAGGCCAGTCTCTGTGGATCTTTTTAACCCTCCACTTGGACACCTCCAGTGGGACCAGTCTTTAGAGTCTCCTTGGCTGTTACAATGTATGAGGATGACACCAGCTCAGGTGTAAAGCATTGTCTTCCTTAGACAACTGGACAAAGAAAAACGACCTGAACTCAAGGCTGTGAATAATTCGCTTCCTTTACTTACACATATATTGTTGCTTGGAGGATATTTATAGGCTGTGATTATGTCTCTTTGAGTCATGTTTTTTAGACTATACAAATTTAGACCACTTGCCAGGGTTAGCTACTGATTTCTCTAACATTCTTTGTCCTTCCTTTCCTATTCAGTTGTTTCAGAATAGCCCATGATGATCCAGATGTTTAGTTCTTATTCTTTTTTTAAGATCTAGATATTACTTGCTTAATTTCCCTCATTTCTAGCCTAAGAATAATCAACTCAAGGTCAAGTCAAAAAGCCTCTGTGCTTTTAAGTTTCTGTCTATTACTGTTTCTTATCATCATCAGTTCTCTAGCATTTCTTATATAATACCTGTTCTTCACTTTATAAGAGTTATGGTAACAGAAAATTAGATATTTATATTTTTGTAGATGTGTCTTTTGGGGAAAGGATAGATGTTGGCATTTGATTACCAGTGTTGATTCTTCTCTATTGATGTTTGCCTAATGTATATAACTGGGTCAGGAAGATCCCCCTGGAGGAGGGCATGACAACCCACTCCAGTATTCTTGCCTAGAGAATTCCATGGACAGAGGAGCTTGGCAGACAGTCCACGGGGTTACGCAGAGTTGGAGAGGGCTGAAGCGACTAAGCAGCAGCAGCAAGCACTAAGCGTAATGCAAACCAGTACAGCCAGAGATCCTGCTGTGTAGATCCTGATCCCAGCTTATCAATGCTAAGTGGCAGGGCCCAGGTATATCACTTAAGATCTCTGAATGTCCACTCTCTCTCCTGCAAAATGAAATATTAGTAGCTATTATGTATACTTCAAATGATTTTTGTTAGAATCACATGAGAAATATGAAAATGTTCCGTAATCTAAGAAAGTGTTATACAAAAACATGGTGTGTATTACTATGGCTGTTTTATATTTATCTAGTTTGGCTGGTGTCATTCTTGACAATACTTTTTCATTTCTAGGTGTTCTCAGCTATTTTGCCTGTGGTGGCCAGGGAAGCAGATGAACTATAGGGTTCTGTTTCTCTGACTCTCAAGAGTCTTTCAAAATTTTTTCTTTTCTTGTTTCAATGCCTTTTGAAACACAGAGAAATACTGTCTATACTTGGCAGGATGTACTGAAGTGATCTAGCCCTCTTTGGACTTCCTTGACTTGTATCTTGCCTCTCCAACCCTTTAAGAATTTTCTCTAATCCATAGTCAAACTTTTTTGCATTATCATCATTCATCTTTCTCAATGTGAAAACTGCAGAATGCGAAAGGTGGGAGAGACAGGGTGGCTGAAGAGGAGACTCCATGAGCAATGAATCTGGAAGAACACAGGCATATCTTGGAGACAGGGCAAGTTTGGTTCCAGAGCACTGCAGTAAAGCGATTATCACAATAAAGCAAGTCCCATGATGTTTTGGTTTCCCAGGGCAAATAAAAGGTTTTGCCTTATCATCATCAGTTCTCTAGCATTTCTTATATAATACCTGTTCTTCACTTTATAAGAGTTATGGTAACAGAAAATTAGATATTTATATTTTTGTAGATGTGTCTTTTGGGGAAAGGATAGATGTTGGCATTTGATTACCAGTGTTGATTCTTCTCTATTGATGTTTGCCTAATGTATATAACTGGGTCAGGAAGATCCCCCTGGAGGAGGGCATGACAACCCACTCCAGTATTCTTGCCTAGAGAATTCCATGGACAGAGGAGCTTGGCAGACAGTCCACGGGGTTACGCAGAGTTGGAGAGGGCTGAAGCGACTAAGCAGCAGCAGCAAGCACTAAGCGTAATGCAAACCAGTACAGCCAGAGATCCTGCTGTGTAGATCCTGATCCCAGCTTATCAATGCTAAGTGGCAGGGCCCAGGTATATCACTTAAGATCTCTGAATGTCCACTCTCTCCTGCAAAATGAAATATTAGTAGCTATTATGTATACTTCAAATGTTTTTTGTTAGAATCACATGAGAAATATGAAAATGTTCCGTAATCTAAGAAAGTGTTATACAAAAACATGGTGTGTATTACTATGGCTGTTTTATATTTATCTAGTTTGGCTGGTGTCATTCTTGACAATACTTTTTCATTTCTAGGTGTTCTCAGCTATTTTGCCTGTGGTGGCCAGGGAAGCAGATGAACTATAGGGTTCTGTTTCTCTGACTCTCAAGAGTCTTTCAAAATTTTTTCTTTTCTTGTTTCAATGCCTTTTGAAACACAGAGAAATACTGTCTATACTTGGCAGGATGTACTGAAGTGATCTAGCCCTCTTTGGACTTCCTTGACTTGTATCTTGCCTCTCCAACCCTTTAAGAATTTTCTCTAATCCATAGTCAAACTTTTTTGCATTATCATCATTCATCTTTCTCAATGTGAAAACTGCAGAATGCGAAAGGTGGGAGAGACAGGGTGGCTGAAGAGGAGACTCCATGAGCAATGAATCTGGAAGAACACAGGCATATCTTGGAGACAGGGCAAGTTTGGTTCCAGAGCACTGCAGTAAAGCGATTATCACAATAAAGCAAGTCCCATGATGTTTTTGGTTTCCCAGGGCAAATAAAAGTTATGTTTATCCTCTGGCCTATTAAGTGTGCAATAGCATTATGTCTAAAGAAACAATATACATATATTAATGAAAAAGTATTTTATTGCTAAAAATGCTAACCATCATCTGAAGCTTCAGCGAAGTCCTAATCCTTTTGCTGATGGTCTTGTTTGGATGTTGATGGCTGCTGACTGACCAGGACCTGGGGGAGCTGTGGTACTTTCTTTTTTCTTTATTTATTTTTGGTTGTGCTGAATCACCATTGCCACACACAGGCTTTCTCTAGCTGTGGTGAGCAAGTTTCCCGTTGTGGTGGCTTCTCTTGTGGCGAAGCATGCGCTCAGTTGCCCCACGGACTGTGGAATCTTCCCTGACCAGGAATGAAACCTGTGTCCCCTTCATTGGCAGGCAAATTATTAACCACTGAATCATCAAGGAAGTCTGGAAATTGTCTTAAAATAAGGCAACAATAACATTTGTAGAATTGATTGGCTCTTCCTTTAATGAAAACATTCTCTGTAGCATGTAATACTGTTTGATAGTGGGTTACCTACAGCAGAATTTCTTTCAAAATTGGAATCAATCCTCTCAAACCCTGCTTCTGGTTTATCAACTGAGATTATGGAATATTCTAAATCCTTTGTGGTCATTTCAACACCTTCACAGCAACTTTGTCAGGAGTAGATTTCATCTCAAGAAACGACTTTCTTGGCTCACTCGTGAGAAACTATTTCTCATCTGTGAAAGTTTTATCATGAGATTGCAGCATTCATTTACAACCTCAGGCTTCTCATTCTCAATCTCTTGCTCTTTCCACCACATTTGTAGTTCCTTTCTCTGCTGAGGCCTTTTTTTTTTTTAATTTTGGTCTCTTTTATTGGTTATTTATTTATTTATTTATTTTCATCCATCTTTATTCTTTGGCCTGTGTGGGCCTCCCATTGCAGGGGCCTCTCTCAATGCAGAGCACTGGCTCTGGCGCATGTGCTCCAGAGCATTGGGTCACAATTGGACACGCCGGTCTAGCCGCTCCGCAGCACGTGGGATCTTCCCGGGCCAGGAATTGAACTGGTGCGTCCTGTACTGCAAGGCAGACTCTTTACCCACTGGACCACCAGGGAAGCCCTCTGCTGAAGTTTTGAATCCCTCAAGTCATCTGTGAGGTTGGAATCAACTTCTTCCCAACACCTGTGAATGTTGATATTTTGAACTCTTCGCATGAATCACAAGTATCCTTAATGGCACCTGGAATGGTGAATCCTTTCCAGAAAGTTTTCAACTGACTTTGCTCAGATCCATCAGAGGAATCACTCTCTATGGTAGCTATGGTCTTACAAAAGATACTGCATAATAATAAGAGTTGAAAGTTGGAATTAGTCCTGATCCATGGACTGCAGAATGGATGTTGGGTTAACAGCCATGGAAACAACATGAATCTCCATCAGAGCTCTTGGGTTACCTGGCACATAGTCAATGAGTAAATGGTCATATTTCAAAAGCAATACTTCTTCTTTTTCCCCTGAGAAGTAGGTCTCAATATGCATCAAACACATGCGCTATCATCCAGGCTTTGCTGGTCCACTTATAGAGTAGAAGCAGAGCAGGTTTAGCATAATTCTGAAGGGGCCCAGGATTTTCAGAATGGTAAATGAATGCTGGCTTCAACCTCAAGTCAGTAGCTGCATCAGTCCCTATTAAGAGAGTCAGCCTGTCCTTGGACGCTTTGAAGCCAGACACTAACTTCTCCTTGCTATGGAAATCTTAGATGGTATCTTCTAACATAAGGAAGACACAATGTATTTTTGTCTACACTGAGAATCTGTTGTGCACTGTAGCCACCTTCACGAATTATCTCAGCTAGATCTTCTGGATAACTTGCAGTAGTTTTGCTGCCTCACCTTGCACTGTTATGTTATGGAGACAACTTCTTTTCTGAAACTTCATGAACCAACCTTTGCCAACTTCAAACTATTAATATCCTTCTGCAGCTTCCTCATATCTCTTCAGCCTTCATAGAATTGAAGAGAGTCAAAGCTCTGGATTAGGCTTTAGTTTCAGAGAATGTTACGCTTGGCCTGATCCTCCATCCAGACCACTAAAATTTTCTTCATACCAGCAACAAGACTGTTTCACTTTCTCATCATTTGTGTGTTCACTGGAGTAGCACTTTTAATTTCCTTCACGAACTTTTTCTTTGCATTCACCACTTGGCTAGCAGTCTGATGCAAGAGGTCTAGCTTTCAGCCTATCTCAGTTCGCAGTGTGCCTGCCTCACTAAGCTTAATCACTTTGAGCTTTTGATTTAAAGTGAGAGACATGAAACTGTTTTTTCACTCAAACACTGAGGCTATCTATAGGGCTATCAATTGGCTTAATTTCAATACTGTTGTGTTTCATGGAATGAGGGATTGTGAGAAGAAAGGCAAAAAGAATGGTCGTCTGGGAGAACAGTGAGAGCACACACAACATGAGTTGAGTTCACTGTCTTATATGGGCTCACTTCACTCCAAAATAATTACAACAGAAACATCAAAGATCACTGCTCACTATACCCGACATAATAGCAATTAAAAAGTTTGAAATATTGCAAGAACTACCGAAACATGATGCAGAGACACAAACTGAGCAAATACAGTGGGGAAAATAGAGCCAATAGACTTGCTCCACGCAGGCTTGCCACAAACCCTCAATGAGTTGAAAACATGATATCTGAAATGCAATAAAACAAGGCATGTTCGCCTAGACTTTAATTACAACATGAAACCTTTGAATAAATCCCTCTTCGGTAAAAGTAAGAGGTCCTATCAATCCCCATACACACACACACACACACACACACACACACATGCATCCACACACATGCGTATACATACACACACACATGGAATGCGAAAGTATGTGGGGTTTCTCTACTACAAACGCAGAGTTTATGAAAAGCACAATCAGGATGCAGATGTTGTCTGTGTCGACATCTTATCAGGAGAAACTGATAAAGCTTCAGCCTCTACTGAATGCTTTTCTGAGTTGGTGAAACCGGCCAAACCCGCAGTACTAGCATAGAATTATGGAAATTGGAAACAAAACGCCAGAGTCTACTGGGAAAGACAGGCTCAAGATGAACTCAGCTGGAAAATTTGGCTAACTAAAAGTGACATCCTTTGTGCTGGAATTTTTCTATCTGAAAACTTGAAGAAAGCTGTAATTATTTTGAGTTTTCAATGCAGCCCTCTTCAAACTAAACCTTTCCTTTTCTTCATTGCTCTATACCTTTCCTCCCTGTGAACTCGGGCACTTGCCAGCCACTGAATTGGGAAATTCATATTGGTTTTATACACGCATGCATTTCCAGGGAAGGGAAGCAGCACAACTTTTGCATCTCTGTGCCAAGGAGAACAAAAGAATGATTGTATAGCCAAATCTTTATCCTGTGTACAGGCCCAAATTATAATACCTGAGCCTAGCTAAATAAATCATCTAATAAGAAATAGCTGATTGAGGTCAGTGAATAATTTCTTTGCAAGTTAGTGCTTTTTCTCCATGGAGAAGCTAAGTAATACAAAAGGCTGCTTCTTAGGCTTACCTTGTGGCTTTTGGGTCCCAAATCACAATGTCAGCATCTGAGCCCATGGCTATTCTTCCTTTTCTTGGATAGAGATTAAAGATTTTAGCTGCATTTGTGCTGGTAACTGCCACAAATCGATTTTCATCCATTTTGCCACTGTGCTGTAAAACAATTCAAGGAAGAAAATATATTTCTTTTTCTGATAGTTCATAAAACACTAAAAATCTCCTATCAATAAGATTATAAGACTTCTATGTCTTAGAACCAAATAAAGCCTAATTTCGTATACTGTGAAGCCAAAGATATCTGTGAATATTGATATATTATAAATAATCATAATGATAATGATGTGGATGAATGGGGTTATCTATGGAAGCCTGAAGATAACTTCTCAAAAACCTATCAGCTAAATAAAACACCCCTACTAATTTTTCCCATTCTTCCCAGAATCACACAGATAAGAGCTAAATGTTGGTAATAGTACTTCCAACTCTTGTTTAATATAACCACTTACTATATTTAAGATTTGGAATATTTATTGTAGATCTAAGATTTATAAGATGATCATGTAGATATTATATGGAATATTATAGAATTAAAATAAGATAGACCTGAAAATCTAGTGGTAATATTTTTAGAAAATAAAAATAATCAACTAAGATGTTCAATTTTTTTTTTAAAGATTTATTTATTTATTTATTTTGGTGGGGGGTGGGGAGGGGTGGAGCGGACAGGCTGCTTCTATTGGTCTTTCATTTGTATATTTTCATCCATCTTTGTTCTTTGGCCTGTGTGGGCCTCCCATCGCGGTGGCCTCTGTTGTTGCAGAGCGCCAGCTCTGGGCGCATGCGCTCCAGAGCTCCGGCTCGGTAACTGGACACATCGGTCCAGCTGCTCCGCGGCACGTGGGATCTTCCCAGGCCAGGGGTTGAAGCGGCGTCCCTTGCACTGCAAGGCGGTGTCCTTACCAACTGGACCACCAAGGAAGCCCAGATGTTCAATTTTTATGCTGCTAAAATTTACATGAACCGACAGTCATGGACAGTCCACTTTAAGAGATTTTAATATGGACCAGCTTCAGTGAGATGTGATCCTTCTAGAATGATTTGTTTTTTTTAATGTTGAGAGTTTATCCATATACACACTTACATGGCAAGAGCATCCTTAAGGCTTATTTAATCATCAAAGGGTCCCTGCCTCAAAAAAAAAGCTTTAGGAACCATGACCTGAAAGTAACATTCCCATAAATAAATCATCCTAAAATCTCAGAAAATAACATGGTTTCCTGTATGTTATGAAGAAGTCTCTTAGATCCACTCACACACTTTCTGTATTATGAAAATCTTCTATAATGAAATTGCTCATTATAAATAATACTAGCTGAAAGTGAAAGGTTGGTATGTTATCAGGAAAGTCTTTAAGCAAAGAGAAAGAGAAGATGATTAGAGTCAAGGTAGAAGAAAAAGGAAGTGGAGAGGACAAATGGCAGGAGATGGGGCTGTAGAGAGGTTTTGAAGATCCCTAAATTAATTCTTCAAATATAATGCAAGAAGTAATGTAGACCACGAAAGGGTTATAGAGAAGAAAGCAGCACAAAAACTCCCAAATAGGAGATTGAAAGGCAATTCTGGTCCTAGAGTACAGGATAGATTGTGGCAAGCCAGAAAGTGGAGGTGGAGGCACCAGCGTGAGACAACTGCAAGGGTCCAAACAAGACATGGGGCTCAAGGTAAAATGGTAGACATGAAGGCGGAAATAAGGAGGCATTTGGAAAGAAAATTGACAAGATCTGGTTAGAAAATTACAGCTGGAAGTGGTAAGTGCAAGGACTTCTGGGTGTGAGATACAATTATTCCTTTTCTTTTTTCAAATTTTTTTGGTAATTATTGTTGTTCAGTTGCTCAATTGTCTTTGCGACCTCATGGACTGCAGCATGCCAGGCTTCCCTGTCCTTTACCATCTCCTGGAGTTTGCTCAAACTCATGTCCAGAGAGTTGATGATGCCATCTGACCATCTCATCCTCGGTTGTTCCCTTCTCCTATTTTTCCCAGTATCAGAGTCTTTTCCAATGAGTCAGCTATTCACATCAGTGGCTAAAGTACTGGAGCTTCTGCTTCAGCATCAGTCCTTCCAGTGAATATTCAGGGTTGATTTCCTTCAGGATTGACAGGCTTGATCTCCTTTCTGTCCAAAGGACTCTTGGGTCTTCTCCAGCACCACAGCTTGAAGGCATCAAATTCTTCAGTGCTCAGTCTATTTTACTGTCCAGCTTCACATCCCTGCATGCCCCACTGCATGGGAGATCTCAGTTCCCCCACCAGGAATGAGACCAGCACCCCCTGCACTGGAAGCACAGAGTCTTAACCAATGGACCAAAAGGGAAATCCTGAGATGATTAATGTGTTGTTGAAGGGAGGAAGTCTGAGAAATGGATAAGAATGGCATGACGGGGCTTCCCTGGTGGTCCAGTGGGTAAGGACACCACCTTACAGTGCAAGGGGTGCCAGTTCGATCCCTGGCCTGGGAAGATCCCACGTGCCGCGGAGCGGCTGAACCCATGTGTCCAACTACCGAGCCGGAGCTCTGGGGCGCATGCGCCCAGAGCCGGCGCTCTGCGACAACAGAGGCCACCGCGATGGGAGGCCCACAGGAGCCAGAGAACAAAGACGGATGAAAATAGAAAAATGAAAGACCAATAGAAGTGGCCCGCCCATTCCCCTCCCTCCCCACCCTACCCCCTAAAAAAGATAAATAAATAAAAAATAAATGTTAAAAAAAAAAATGGCATGACGATGGAGACCTCAAGTTTTACCAGGCAAGCCTCTGCTGCTGATCTTTACAACTACACTGGTCAGCTGACAGGACAGGGTAATGGATGAACATTCAGCCACTTGATTCTTCTTCATCTTCAGGCAGAAAAATTTTTAATTGTGAAACTAGAAAAAAAACCTCTCTACTCTGGATTATGATTTATGTGACCCCACACAGTACTTTATAAAACATAACATTCAAATGTTATTTAAAAGGGACATCTACATTTTATATGCAAAGGAGATATGAACATGATAAAAATCCTTCATGTCTTTTCAGTCATTCCAAGTGTTGATACCAATGACACATGAGGAATTGGGATTCAGAAACACAGAAATCAGGTAGAAGGGCTATTACATTTTGAAGACTTCGAGAATAATCCTCTTAGAACACAGACTAAATGTATCTCCTTACGGTGCAAAGCATCCTCTAAACCATGCAGAAAAGAAAATTATTATCTTGGGGGATGTCATGGTGGTGGTGATGCTGTTGTACTCCCAGTGGCCACTTCAGTGAAAACAATCAAAAAGCTTCTTATAGAAGCTTCTGGAACTCTGGTTCTAAAATGAGCCAGATCCTGGTTAAAGAATTGGGCAAAACAGACTGAATTCTATGATACTCACCACGCCTTTTTCCCATATTACTGACATTCGGTCCTCAACTCCATTCACTCCATTGGGAATCTTAGTAAAATCATCCTTCCCGAGAGCTTTCTGGCAGGTGGTAAAAGTGCAGTTGTCAGATCCTGTTGTGGTTAGATCATCACTGTAAAAGAGAAACACATGACAGCAGTCAGGGTAAGGAGACAAATAAGTCAGGATGAAATGACCAGACCTTCCCCTGGTCTCCTGACCCCCTTCTCAACTGAAAGTCAGAAAACCGCAGTGGAGAATGAGAAGCTTTTTCAAGTCCGTATTTCAACCATGCCTGTCTCTATTGTAGGAAATGCTTTTGGAGAATAATACTTTTACAAGAAGCATGATGCAGGAACATGTTTAGGTCAGAAAAAGTGAGTTCTAGGCTCCATCACTTACTGGTTTCATGAACTATTTTTTCTGATGCTCACTTTCTCAACTAGAAGTTGATAAGTATGTATACTTGATGACAATTATTCAGGCTCACTGGCAATAATGTAAGTGAAAATTTCTTGTGAGTACAGAATTACATAAAGATGAACCAGGATGATCCACATGAACAGAGGCAAACAGCAATGTTGAGATGGGCAGAGGTGGGACACTGTCCAAGGCTCTGGATGTCGTGAGCAACAGGAATTGTGCTTTGACATGTGAGTCACCTCTGGGATGCAGGAGTGTGCAGGAGGAGGGAGGCTGGAAGGAAGCAGCAAGTGAACTCTTGTGCAGTCTGTTGTGGAAAGCCCTTTGTTAACTTGGATCTGAGTGTCTGCGAACAAGGAATGCCAGAATGTCCGTAAATGGCGTATTCCTTAAGAAAAATGGCCGTGATTGTTCCCCCTTAGTCTGGATGGCCTTTCATGGAGATAACCAGCTCAGAGGGCAGGATTTTGCCTTTCACCTCTCCAGCTGCTCTGCCCTAGATTATCACCTTTTGTATCTACGCAACAAGCACATCTGACTCCTGGGTTATACCAGTATGGAAAATATTCAAGATATTCTGTGTGATTAAAAAAAAAAAGGGGCATACTGAAGAGACCTGGCCTTAATCAACATGAGATAGAAAAGACAACAAAAAAATCAAAGCAGAGGAAAATTTCAGGAAAAATGATCTGATTTCTCACTGGCTAGGAGAGGTGCTTTTTTTTTTAAAGATTTTTTTTTTTTTTAATTTTTGGCTGTGCTGGGTCTTTGTTGATGTGTGGGTTCAGCTGCTCTGTGGTATGTGGGATCTTCCCAGAACAGGGATCGAACCTGTGTCTCCTTCATTGGCAGACGGGTTCTTATCCACTGAGTCACAAGGGAAGCCCCCTAGGAGAGGTTTTGACACCACATCATAATATAATGAAGCCAATGCTTTTCAGTCCCCAGATGCAGGACTCCCTGGGGCCTGTCAGGTCAAGTAGAACAGAAGACTGAAAGGTCAATGGAATGTCCAGATGGTAGGACACGGTCTCCTACACTCAAAACACTCACGCTTTGAGACTTGCAAAGCATCTTATTTTGGCAAAACACCTCACAATCATCTGCTAAATGATTACTTAGCCAACAGATTCATGAGGAAGTCAGGCGTTGAAGGGTCTGGTCGCAGGGGTGGACCCATAACATGATGGGCGGCGTGGGTCCATTCTCTATCCCATTGGTGGGTGCCATCAGTGCCAAGCCCTGCTGCAATGGGTTCTCCATAGACCATCTTCCCTGGAAAGTTCAAAGGAAGAGTTCAGCACCTCTGTTTGTTCTCAAGAGAGCTGTTTGACAAACACAGAAGTATTAGTCTTCTCTGTCTTAGCCAAGCTATTGTTTATCTTTGCCTTTCACATCTCCAGTGGTTCTGGGTTGAAAATGACAATCTCCTATTTACTGAGCCTTTATTATCTTTCAGTCAATGTGCACTGAAGCTTATGGTAGATGACTGTAGCCACTCATTAATATGAGACTTGGCCTCAGGGCTTCCTTTGGCCAATTAAATATGCAGAGAAGTGACATCTGCTGCTTCCCAACAGAAGCTGTTAAAACCACAAGTCTTCCCTCCATCCTAAGACCAGTGGGAAGCTGCTTCTTGAGGTGTGTCTCCAAATGAAGAGAATAGGAACAGAGGCAGAGGCTCATGATGATGGACAGGAGCCTGAATGAAATCTGATCTCTGCTGTTGTAAGCTATTGATATTTTAGGTTAATTTGTTCCTGCAGCGTAACCTAGCAAGAGCTGGCAGATATGTGTGCCACGCCAGTGTAATCTACTCAAAACCCCTACCTGGAAAATGCTATTATTATCTCCACCAAAGGAAAAGTCTTGGGCATATATCTAGAGAAAACTGTAATTCGAAAGGATACATGCAACCCAATGTTCTCTGCAGCAGTATTTACTATAGCCAAAGCACCGTAGCAACATAAATGTTCACCAAAGAATGAATAAAGAAGATGTGGTACATAAATACAACAAAACATTACTCAGCCATTAAAAAAGAATGAAAGAAGCCATTTGTACCAACATGGATGGACCTAGAGAGGTCATACTAAGTGAAATAAATCAGACAGAGAAAAGCAAATGCCATATAATATCGCTTATATGTGGACTCTAAAAAAAGACACAAGTGAACTTATTTACAAAACACAAACAGATCCACAGGCATAATAGAAAACTTATGGCTACCAAAAGAGTGGGGGGAGGAGTAAATTGGGAATTTGGGATTAACAAATACACAGCACTATCAGTTTGGTCAAAAGATTCATTCAGAGGCATGCAAGGATTCTTCTATATCCGCAAATCAATCCATGTGATACACCATATCAACAAATTGAGAGACAAAAATCACATGATCATCTCAATAGATGCAGAAAAGGCCTTTGACAAAGTACAGCATCCATTTATGATAAAAACTTCAAAAAATGGGCATAGAAGGAACTTATCTTAACATAGTGAAAGCCATATATGAGAAGCCCACAGCGAACATTATCCTCAATGGTGAAAAACTCAAAGCATTTCCTCTAAGATCAGGAACAAGACAAGGGTGTCCACTTTCACCACTCTTATTCAACATAGTCCTGGAAGTTCTAGCAACAGCAATAAGAGAAGAGAAAGAAATCAAAGGAATCCAGATTGGAAAAGAAGAAGTCAAACTCTCTCCATTTGCAGATGACATGATATTATACATAGAAAATCCCAAAGACACTATTACAAAACTACTAGAGTTAATCAGCGAATTCAGCAAAGTCTCAGGATACAAAATCAATATACAGAAATCACTGGCATTCCTATACACAAACAATGAAAAATCAGAAAAATCAAAGAGGAATTTAATATTAGGTTATTTGTTCCTGCAGCGTAACCTAGCAAGAGCTGGCAGATATGTGTGCCACGCCAGTGTAATCTACTCAAAACCCCTACCTGGAAAATGCTATTATTATCTCCACCAAAGGAAAAGTCTTGGGCATATATCTAGAAAACTGTAATTCGAAAGGATACATGCAACCCAATGTTCTCTGCAGCAGTATTTACTATAGCCAAAGCACCGTAGCAACATAAATGTTCACCAAAGAATGAATAAAGAAGATGTGGTACATAAATACAACAAAACATTACTCAGCCATTAAAAAAGAATGAAAGAAGCCATTTGTACCAACATGGATGGACCTAGAGAGGTCATACTAAGTGAAATAAATCAGACAGAGAAAAGCAAATGCCATATAATATCGCTTATATGTGGACTCTAAAAAAAGACACAAGTGAACTTATTTACAAAACACAAACAGATCCACAGGCATAATAGAAAACTTATGGCTACCAAAAGAGTGGGGGGAGGAGTAAATTGGGAATTTGGGATTAACAAATACACAGCACTATCAGTTTGGTCAAAAGATTCATTCAGAGGCATGCAAGGATTCTTCTATATCCGCAAATCAATCCATGTGATACACCATATCAACAAATTGAGAGACAAAAATCACATGATCATCTCAATAGATGCAGAAAAGGCCTTTGACAAAGTACAGCATCCATTTATGATAAAAACTTCAAAAAATGGGCATAGAAGGAACTTATCTTAACATAGTGAAAGCCATATATGAGAAGCCCACAGCGAACATTATCCTCAATGGTGAAAAACTCAAAGCATTTCCTCTAAGATCAGGAACAAGACAAGGGTGTCCACTTTCACCACTCTTATTCAACATAGTCCTGGAAGTTCTAGCAACAGCAATAAGAGAAGAGAAAGAAATCAAAGGAATCCAGATTGGAAAAGAAGAAGTCAAACTCTCTCCATTTGCAGATGACATGATATTATACATAGAAAATCCCAAAGACACTATTACAAAACTACTAGAGTTAATCAGCGAATTCAGCAAAGTCTCAGGATACAAAATCAATATACAGAAATCACTGGCATTCCTATACACAAACAATGAAAAATCAGAAAACGAAATCAAAGAGGCAATCCCCTTCACCATCACAAACAAAAGAATCAAATATCTAGGAATAAACCTACCCAAAGAAACAAAAGAACTGTACACAGAAAAGTACAAGACACTCATGAGAGACATTAAAGAAGACTTAAGCAGATGGAGACATATTCCATGTTCCTGGGTCGGAAGAATGGATATTGTGAAAATGACCATACTACCAAATGTCATCTACAGATTCAATGCGATCCCTATCAAACTTCCAATAACATTCTTCACAGAACTAGACCAAAGAATAACACAGTTCATATGGAAATACAAAAGACCTCGAATAGCCAAAGCAATCCTGAGGAAGAAGAATGGAGCTGGAGGAATCATCCTCCCCAACTTCAGACTCTACTACAAAGCAACAGTCCTCAAGACAGTATGGTACTGGCACAAGAACAGAAATATCGACCAATGGAACAAGATCGCAAACCCAGAGATAAACCCACGCACCTATGGGTACCTTATTTTTGACAAAGGAGGCGAAACTATAAAATGGGACAAAGACAGCCTCTTCAACAAATGGTGCTGGGAAAATTGGACAGCTACATGCAAAAAAATGAAGTTGGAACATACCCTGACACCATGCACAAAGATAAACTCAAAATGGATTAAAGATCTAAATGTAAGGCCAGAAACCATCAAACTCTTAGAGGAGAATATAGGCAAAGCCCTCAAGGACATAAATCAAAGCAAGATCTTCTCTGACCCACCTACTAGAATAGTGGAACTCAAAAGACAAATGAACATGTGGGACCTAATGAAACTTAAAAGCTTTTGTACAGCTAAAGAAATTACAAAAAAGGTGAACAGACAGCCCACAGAGTGGGAGAAAATCATAGCAAATGAAACAACAGACAAAGAATTAATCTCCAAAATCTGCAAGCAACTCAGACAACTCAGCACTGGAAAAACGAACAACCCAATCAAAAAATGGGAAAAGGACCTAAACCGACACCTCTCCAAAGAGGACATACAGATGGCCCAAAAGCACATGAAACCATGCTCAACTTCACTAATAATTAGAGAAATGTAAATTAAAACTACAATGAGATATCACCTCACACCCGTCAGAATGGCCATCATCCACAAATCGACAGACAATAAATGCTGGAGAGGCTGCGGAGAAAAGGGAACACTCCTGCATTGTTGGTGGGAGTGTAAATTGATACAGCCTCTATGGAAGACAGTCTGGAAATTTCTTAAAAGACTAAAAATAGAAGCACCATACGACCCAGCAATCCCACTCTTAGGCTTATTCCCTGATGAAATCAAATCTGAAAGAAGCACCTGTACCCCAATGTTCATTGCACAGCTCTCTATACACTAGCTAGAACATGGAAGGAACCTAGATGCCCATCGACGAACGAATGGATCCAAAAGCTCTGGTACATATATACAATGGAATAGTACACAGCTGTAAAGAGAAATGCAGAAGAATCAGCCCTAATGCAGTGGCTGGATCGAGAATGTATCATCAAAAGTGAAGTCAGTCAGAAAGAGAAGGACAAATACAGTATATTAACACATATATATGGAATCTAGTAGGATGGTGATGATGGCACACGCAGTGAAGCAACGGAAAGACAGACATGGACAGTGGACATATGGACATTGTGGGGAAGGGACAGTGGGTGAGAGGCGTACAGGAAGCAGCATGAAGGCCTGTACTATCATAAGTGAAGAAAATAGCTCTAGTCATTGCTCTGTGAGAAAAGGGGATCCTTCAGGGGTGCTGTGTGATGGTTGGGAGGGGTGGGAAGGGGGGGATATACATATGACTAATCTGGGAACATACATATCTGTAAACAACAAAACTCTGTAAAAGTTAAAAGCAAAATAAAGGTTTAAAAAAAAAAAGATTCATTCAGGCTTTTCCTAACATCTTATGGAAAAACTTGAACTTTTTGGCCAACTCAATATATATAAAAAATACACAAACAACAAGGGACTACTATATAACACGGGGAACTATATTTAATATTTTATAATAACCTACAAGATAAAAAATCTGAAAAAGAATATATATATATATATATATATATATGTATAACTGAATTACTTTGCCCTACACCTGAAACTAACATAAAAAAGCAAGTCAACTATATTTCAATAAATAAATAAATAATTGTTAAAATGTGGGGCCAGGGCTAAAGGGTTAAACAACCTCTGTACAGTTAATTAGGAGGAAGAAATAGCAACCCACCCCAGTACTCTTGCCTGGAGAATCCCATGGACGGAGGAACCTGGTGAGCTACAGTCCATAGCATCACGCAGAGTCAGATACAACTGAAGCAACTTAGCACAGTACAATTAAATTACGTGCACTCAACATAAATGGGCTGGAGGAGGTAGGATCTGAATCCAGGCACTTTGACTCCAACAATCCTAACCTCTACGCTGTAGACTCTGATGATGATCACATGGAGCCTAACCACAAATAGACTGTCATCTTTTTACACACTTAAGGTAAAAACTTCCTCTAAGAATTTATGTTAAATAATAGAATGCTCAGATAATAAAACTGTAGCCAGAAATGCATATTTATAAAATCATGCAAATGAGGCCATCAAAAGCACACAATGTTAGAAAAGTTAACAGCGCGTAGTGAATTTGAATTTAAAATCGGGAGCCTATCTCTGATTAGCATTTGTCAGCACAATAATAGATTCGCTGGCACCCACCTGATCACATCCAAGCAGTCATGAAGGACAGAGAGTGCACAGAAGAGACAGGCTGGCATCCCAATTACTTCACTCCAGTTAATCAGATGCCGGACCTTAGTTAAACTCTTGATATACCACTGAAATGCACTGATTTCCTCAGTGGAGTCCTGACAGTGGATGGCCAATTTCCTGACAGTAGATGGCCACCAGCTGCCCGAGTCATACTGCACTGGAACATAGCACCCTACTATTGCACAGATCATTTCTCCCCCAAATGAACCACCTTTCTCTAGGGAGTCTAGGAATTTGAAAAATCATGAAAGCAAAGCTGCTGGAAGCCTAACCAACTTTACCTCTTAACTAAACCAATATAGGGGGTCCTCCAGGGGGTCTTCCGGATCCAGAGATCGAACCCACATCTCTCAAGTCTCATGCACTGCAGGCGGATTCTTTACCCCTGAGCCCCTGGGGAAGCCCAGACCTAAAAGGTTATGCACTATTTATTGGAGAGATAACAGGACAGACATGGTCTTTTACTTGCAGGTACAAGTACTTTTACTTGCAGGTACTTCCTAGTCCAAGACAACTCCTTACAGATGGTTTAGACAATGAGAAACTCAGACACTTGATCGGCAATAACTTTACAAGTTGCTGACTCAGGCTTTTTCATGGTGCTTCATCACAGAGGGAAGAGTCTTATCACATGTTTAATTCAACCATTTGGCCCATCAAGGTAGTATGGGAATATAGTTCCAAAAGTTCTACAGTTTAATAGCTCTCAGGAAAAATTAAAACTGTCAGCATCTACCAGGCATCTGCCAGGATTGTTTTGAAACCAGATGACAGGTAATTTCCTTGGAAGGGCTTAGCACCTTTAAAAGGTGATAGGCCGCTTTACAGCCTCTCCATTAATAGGGCTGTTTTCAACTGACTCCCCAATGAGTATGTTTAAATACTTTTTAAAAAGTAAAAATTCCTAACTACCTTTTCCTATATTTCATAGTGGTTCTAAGATAATTTCAAAAGACTAAACAGCAGGAAAGAGTGAAAAGAAAACAAGGGGCCTAGGTAATCCATAAATTGAAGAATTAAACTTGATAATTCAGCATAATGGTGGGTTCTGTTCTTGGGGGTCAAAAATAAAGTAGTCATAAAAATTCTAACTTACGGATAGCATCCTAGAGTTTGCAAATAGAGCTTCAAGATCATATATCTTATTTGACCTTTATGGCAACCCAAATACTGGTTTAACAGATAAAGAAGCTGACATGCAGACTCCCCTGGTTAAGACTGCTTTCCAGTGCAAGGGGTACAGATTTGATCCTTGGTCAGAGAAGCTAAGATCCCACATGCCTTGTGGCCAAAATGCAAAATATAAGACAGAAGTAAAATTGTAACAAATTTAATAAAGACTTTGAGAGTCCACATTAAATAATCTTAAAAAAATTTATACTCATTAATAAGACTCATTTGTCCATGACATAGGAATAGTAAGTGGAACTTGAGAATTATAGAACCCTAGTATACTGATAACATACCACACACAGGCACTGTTAGTAGCAAAAATATTATTTTTCATTTCTTGGTAAAGGTCATATGCTTTTAGAAGTCAATCATAAGATTTATGGACTTGGTTAAGCAATTTTCCAACTTCAATAACTGGTTTGATTTACTGCACATAACAGTTGGTAAAGAAAATCCCTAGACCTGTCCTAGTCTGTTACTCTTCTTGATTACATTTGAGACCAGATGGTTCCAACAACCCTTAGGAGATGCTACATCTCCATCATTCATGTCCTCCCACTGTCTCAGTCAGCTTCACATTGTGCTGTATCCTGTCTCCTCACGCATGTTCTTGCCTTTTTCTCCATTCTTCAGCTTGAACCAAAAAAGAATTTGTATATCGGACGCAATATCCTAATTAAAGGAGTTATGCTCCCTGAGAAATTCTTAAGATTTCTAAAGAATGAAACATATCAAATCAACCCAAATTCCCCCATCCTTGACCAGACAACCCATTGTCTATTAGATGAAAGTGAGAGAGCAGGTGTTAACCCCTTGTCTGAATCTGGGAGCAGTATGTAACCAAAGCACAGCATCTTTTAGAAAAGGTTGAAAGATGAAGAGAAGCTGGCATCAGTGCCCGGGGTGGGAGCATTGGTTGCCGAACAAAAAGCCAAACACTTTCATAAAAACAATTCCTCCCAGCCAGAAAGATAGACTAGGGCCTTCCTGGGCTTTGTTTGGATTAAAAATGTTACACTTACAAAGTAAAAAATAGAATTGAGAAGGAAAATACATAGAAACAGCATAATAGATTGCACGGATTTAGTTTCTGATTTTGTCACTTTTAGTTGATGACCTTGTGCAAGATGAGTCATTGTTCTTGGTCTCAGTTTTGCTCATCTGTGTAATGGGATCACAGTGTCCCTGAAATTTTCTGAGGATCAAATAAATGAACATATGTGAAAGTACTTAGAATCTTCCTGGGATTCTCATCTATGCTATGAACCAAATTGTGTCCCTTGTCAAAATTCACAAAGTCCTAACTGTATCTGAGCATGTGACTATATTTGGAGATAATGGTGCTTTAAAGAGGTCATGAGGGTAAAATGAGGTCATTAGAAGTGAGCCCTTATTCAATAAGACTGGGGTACGTATAAGAAGAGGAAATGTGGGCACATACACACACTGAGGGAAGACAATGTGAAGACACGGGGAGGAGACAATCATTCCAAGCCAAGAAGAGAAGTCTGGAATGTCCACTGAAAAAAATAATACTGCTGACACTCATTCTTGAACTTCCAGCCTCCAGAACCATAAGGAAATTAATTTCTGTTGTTTAAGCCACCTAGTTCGTGGCCCTTCGACGCAGTAGCCAATGTTAGTTTCCTTATGGCTACACATTTCTCTCTCTCTCTTTTTTTAGTGTTTTAAAATGGGCAGTCTTGAACTGGTGTGCAACTAAGCATAAGGTAAATCACTTCTTCTAAATTTAAAGGACAAGGAGTATTCAGATGCTCATGCACAAGAGAGAAAAAAGAAAGTCTGAGATTCAAATTCACCTTGACTCAGGCACACATCAATCTTTTCTTAGGAAAAGCACAGGTTACCAAGCACCAGCTCATGCTGCTTGTGTGATGTGGTTTACTCTACTCAGCAGCAAAAGGAAGGGGCAGCACGGACACACACGCAGAGAGCGGCTTCTGCATGGCCCTTTCTCCCCCGTGGGCTCCAGGCACAAGAGGAGTACGTGGCAAAGGGAAGATGGAGTTTAAACAAAATGGAAAATAGGACAGCTAAACCTCCATGGAAGAGATGTCTACCATTTACCGCAATAAGCCTGGAAAACAAAGCTTCCTACAAATGTTAAACCAAAACCAAATCAAACAACAAAAAAACTCAGCAAGTTCATTGTAAGTTGCTTGAGAATCAAAATTATCTTAATCATCTTTGATTGCAGAGAGAAATCATCACCCTGCTAAGCAAAGTACCAGAGAAATACTGAATCCATGTGCAGGCACATTCTACTAGGAGGCGAGAAGAAGAGATGAACGATATTTTTAAAAACACTATTAATAATTCCATATGTCAATATGTCGCAAAAAAACCCCTGGATAACCAAAGCTACTCAACCCAAAGTAAAACACACCTCTGCCTCTGAAGCAAGTAACATATATTGACACATACTCTATTTAGACTACGAGTGAACAGAGAATGAAAGAGAGCTGAGAGTAGGTAGATGAGAACTTCTATACAAGATACAATTTCAGCTGGTTTGCCCAAACTTATACTGGGGGTACGGAGCAAGGGAAGGGGATCCTGCTTCTAGAAGAACAGAGTAACGCTCTAGGGACAGCCTTCTGATCCTGTGTCTCATTTTTATACTAGAGGCTTCTTGCAGGAAGGATGGGAACTAACCCAGATCTAGTTACTCAATTTAGATGATCTGTGACTTGAAATAAGCATGAAATTGAAAGTCCTTGCAAACTGTCAAAGGCAACTCAACTTTCAATGGCTTGTATGTGAAAGCTTTATTCTTTTTCCTGTAACCTGCTTTTCAATTTTTATTGCAGGTGCTGAACCCTAAAAGGAAATATCAAGGTATGAACAAAGGGAAACAGCAGGCTTTGAATGAAAGTTGATCCACAGAACATGCATTCCCATGTCTGCCTTTCCAGTTCACATCAAATGCTGGTGAAGATGTACGACAGACGAACAAAATCCAGAACTGTGCGAAGAATAAAAGAGGGACGGAGGCTGACCAGAGCTCATGACAGATTGTAGGAAGACAGAGGGGATGGCCGTGCTTGTAAAGGGAGGCAGTGGCAGCAACTGCCGGAACTCAGAGGAGCAGAAGGGTCACAGTGGACATCCTTCCTGGGGTCGGGAGGTCAGTGAGTGTGAGGTAGGGGATGAGTTGGGGTGGCTGGGACCCATCCCCACCTCTGCCTGGGGAACTAAGTGGTGCTGATGCTACCAACTGAAGCCCCCACACCTGAAACCAAAGCTCACCAGTGACCATGACCAGTTACACTCACAAAGCTCAGTTTCAATGCTGCCATTCTCATTTGGAGGGGGCAGGGCCTGCTCAACAGTGGAGAAAATCCACACCAGCTCCCTGCTCTCATAACCTGTACCATTCAAGTCATGAGCATGGATAGCCCAGGATCACCAGACACTTGAAGAAAACACAAACAACATAAAAAGAAGGGCAGGAAAAATGAGGCAAAAAGAAGGGCCAAGATGTTACCAAAAAGAAGAAAAAAAAAAAACCTGAAAAAGTGACTCAGCAAGAAACAGAAATAATCCAGGAAAATGTGTTAATCACTTCAGTCGTGTCCAACTCTGTGGTCCCATAGACTATTGCCTGCCAGGCTCCTCTGTCCATGGAATTCTCTAGGTGAGAATATAGGAGGGAGTTGCCATGTCCTTCTCCAGGGGATCTTTCTGACCCAGGGATCAAACTCTTGTCTCTTGTATCTCTACATTGGCAGGTGGGGTCTTCACCACTAAAATCATCTGGAAAGCTCAATTACAGAGCCAACTAAACATGCTTTAACTCCTGACCACGTAAAGATAGTAAGAGAACTGACAGAAGTCAGGAGGAGGCTGAGGGGAATTCTGGGCCTCTCAATTCATTTTCAACCTAGTAGAGAATAATGAAGTATCCCCCAACAAAAAAAAAATCAGCCAAAACACCTAAATTCAAGTAATATTATTTGAAGTGACATTTACTACTATCAAAACTCAGGAGGTAAGAGGTAAGATTTATGTAAGTTACACTGCTCTTTTTCCATCACTTAGAATCCAGTGATCTGTCAAAAACTTTAAGTCACTACTCACAAATTTAGGGTTTAGGATTTTGGAGGAAACCATCAAAAAAAAAACAACAAAAACAAAAAACACCAAAGACATGGTAAAAATTGCTAGTTCCAAGACTGGGCTGAGAGAAACAGAGGATGTTTAATTTTCACTTAATACATTCTTCATCATTTCCATTTCTGGCAGCTTTTTCTTTTAACAATGACAAATAACAGAATGATAATATTTTAAATATGGCTTTTTAATATAAGGCCAATAAACAAAACCAATTAAATATAAACTTGATATTTGCATTTCTCAACACTGTGATTCAATTTCTTCTGGAACAGAGTGAAGAGTAACAAAAATGTGGACTTTGGGGTTGAATAAATTTGAATTCTAGGTTTAGCACTTACTAATCAAGTGAACTTGGGTTAATTTACAAACTTTCCCAAACCTCAATTTCATCAGTTGCAAAGAGAAAAAAATTTAGCCTGAAGCACGATTATGACAATTTTAAAAGATACCATATGTTACAGTACATTAATGAGATAATATATAATAAAACTTGAAATAAGATAAGATGTATTAAATGTGTGCCAAGTGCATACCAAGCACTTGACAAACAAAGTTGGTTGTTATAATCATTAACCCTCAGGTTGCTATCTTCTGGGTATCTAGTTGGATATATAACAGCAAAATCCAACATAATGAGAGCATTGTATTTCTAGGCAACTACAATAGAGACAACTAATAACTGGATCTCTTTTGTGCCTCTGGGAGCAGTGATTCTCAACTTCAATGTGCATATGAGTCACCTGGGGTTCTAGTTATATGGGCACATTCTGATTCAGTGCATCTGGGACGAGGTCCAAGGATCTGCGTCTCTAATGAGCTCTCAGGGGATGTCAACGCCGTGTTCCAGGGACCGCATTCTGAGTAGCAAGGCTCTGGATGAGGGACAGGGCTGGCAGCAGTATTTGTACAGAGAGGAAATATTCATATTACAAATTCTGTAAGACTGTTTTCCAACAAGTAACAGTGATCTGTCAAAAACTTTAAGTCACTACTCACAAATTTAGGGTTTAGGATTTTGGAGGAAACCATCAAAAAAAAAACAACAAAAACAAAAAACACCAAAGACATGGTAAAAATTGCTAGTTCCAAGACTGGGCTGAGAGAAACAGAGGATGTTTAATTTTCACTTAATACATTCTTCATCATTTCCATTTCTGGCAGCTTTTTCTTTTAACAATGACAAATAACAGAATGATAATATTTTAAATATGGCTTTTTAATATAAGGCCAATAAACAAAACCAATTAAATATAAACTTGATATTTGCATTTCTCAACACTGTGATTCAATTTCTTCTGGAACAGAGTGAAGAGTAACAAAAATGTGGACTTTGGGGTTGAATAAATTTGAATTCTAGGTTTAGCACTTACTAATCAAGTGAACTTGGGTTAATTTACAAACTTTCCCAAACCTCAATTTCATCAGTTGCAAAAGAGAGAAAAATTTAGCCTGAAGCACGATTATGACAATTTTAAAAGATACCATATGTTACAGTACATTAATGAGATAATATATAATAAAACTTGAAATAAGATAAGATGTATTAAATGTGTGCCAAGTGCATACCAAGCACTTGACAAACAAAGTTGGTTGTTATAATCATTAACCCTCAGGTTGCTATCTTCTGGGTATCTAGTTGGATATATAACAGCAAAATCCAACATAATGAGAGCATTGTATTTCTAGGCAACTACAATAGAGACAACTAATAACTGGATCTCTTTTGTGCCTCTGGGAGCAGTGATTCTCAACTTCAATGTGCATATGAGTCACCTGGGGTTCTAGTTATATGGGCACATTCTGATTCAGTGCATCTGGGACGAGGTCCAAGGATCTGCGTCTCTAATGAGCTCTCAGGGGATGTCAACGCCGTGTTCCAGGGACCGCATTCTGAGTAGCAAGGCTCTGGATGAGGGACAGGGCTGGCAGCAGTATTTGTACAGAGAGGAAATATTCATATTACAAATTCTGTAAGACTGAATTACTTCTTCTTTAAACAAGATAACAATGAATAGACGTGTGTTGCTCTTTCATACTCAAAAATTAATACGAGACAATGAGTCAGAGTCAAGGAATCGACTGTCAAAGGTCAGAGTGTCCATCAGCTCTTGTCACCCTGTACTCCCCATGGACCTGCCCTTGCTTGGCCAATGCAGTCACAGTGTGAATGGTTTGTCACTGCTTGATCACCTGTGAGAGGTCACCTGCCAGAGATGGACTAATCGCTGGTGCTAGTTTATTCTGGACCTCTGCTGCCTCTCACAATTGCACATTAGAGTACTTCACAAGTGTTGAAGTCTAACTAAACTAGAACATTTCGGTTGACATGCTAAGTATTCATACTTATAACCACTTTGAAAGGGATTTAACAATGTCCAACAAGTATTGCCACAAACAATCCCATTTCTAGTGAGGCTACCCTTTGGTGGGAGATAGAGTGATGGTGCCCCGAAGCTGTCCATGACCTAACCTCCACCACTCGTGAATGTGCTACCCTACACAGCAGAGGGACCTCACCAATGTGATTAAAGATCTTGACATATGGAGATTATCCTGGACTAAATAGGTGGGCTCAATGTAATCCAAGGATCCTTAAAGCAGAAGACAGAGATCAGAACCAAGCGATGTTCTCCACCCACAACTGGTGGCTGCAAAGTTGAGGGAAGGAGACAGGAAGCAAAGAACATGGTGAGCCTCTAGATGCTAGAGAAGGAAAGGCATTTCCCCAGGAGCCTCTGGAAGGAACACAGCTTTCCGACAACTTGCTTTCAGTCCAGTGTAACCTATTTCAGACTTCCACCCTCCAGAACCATGAGATAATAAATATGTGTTGCTTTAAGTATTACATTTGCTGTAATTTGTTACAGCAGTAATAGGAGATGACTATACCTTCCACAAATATGAAATAACATGCATAAGGTCATCACTGTGGTTTTATTTGTAACAGCTAAAAACTGGACACAACTTAAATATCTGCCATTAGAAACTAGTTAAACAAATTCTGGCATGCTCTGCACCTGTAAAAAGGAATAAGGAAGCTTTCTATATGTAATATGACCTTCAGGACATATTTTCAAGTAGGAAAAAACAACATACAGAACACTATGTATTCTACCTTTCAAGTAGATGAGTAAGAAGACACATATGTTCTTTGTTCACAAAAAGAAACACTACAAGGGTAGTCCAGAAATAAATGAATAAAAGTAATTACCTCTGAAATACGGGATAAAGAAGCTAAGAAGGAAACAAGATTATCTCTGAGAATACATCTTTTAATATATCACTTTGACTTTTAGACCAGGCAAATGTTTTACACATTCAGAATATAAAATTATATTTTAAAATAATGCAAAATAATATTAAGATATTTATATTTAATTTTAATAGTTATCTGTCTATGATTTACATTCTAAAACCTTTCCTAAACTTGACTCTACCACTGATGGAATTTTATCCCAATGCAAAATAAATACTCAAAAACTATTTCTTGACAGAACTGTCAAAATCACAAATCACCGGTGGGTTAAGTTTGACCATTTCTGCTGAGTTTGTTGTTTCTTAAATCATATTCTTACATTACAGACCTCACTGACAGGCTATAGGACATGGTACACCACTTACAACAAATACAGAAAACCAATTTCATAGAGCTGGCAAGATCGCCACCTGGTGGTGTAAAATCTGAAGTTATAATGATTAATAAAATTGAAGGTTCTTTTTGAAGTGCTGTGCTCTTTTATACTGAAATTAAATGTGGGGGGAAAAAAGGCAACCAGAAATGGCTAGCAGTAAGATCTTTTCTTATTATTATTACTGTATTTATTTGTCTTCCTCTGTCAAGCCCTGAGCCAACCACTTTCCCCAGGCTGCCAGGAAAAGGAACATACAGGGTAGAAGAGACACAGGGGAAAGAACTATGGGAGGCGGATATGGCTCCTTCGCACGGTGAAGAGGATGAGAAAGGCCGGCATCAGGCAAAAGAGCCCTACGGCCTCCGAGAGGGCAAAGCTTGAAATGACGCAGGACAAGAGCTGTGGCTTTCAGAGAAGGGTTCCAGCCATAACCAATGATGAGGCTCCAGAAACTAGTTAAACAAATTCTGGCATGCTCTGCACCTGTAAAAAGGAATAAGGAAGCTTTCTATATGTAATATGACCTTCAGGACATATTTTCAAGTAGGAAAAAACAACATACAGAACACTATGTATTCTACCTTTCAAGTAGATGAGTAAGAAGACACATATGTTCTTTGTTCACAAAAAGAAACACTACAAGGGTAGTCCAGAAATAAATGAATAAAAGTAATTACCTCTGAAATACGGGATAAAGAAGCTAAGAAGGAAACAAGATTATCTCTGAGAATACATCTTTTAATATATCACTTTGACTTTTAGACCAGGCAAATGTTTTACACATTCAGAATATAAAATTATATTTTAAAATAATGCAAAATAATATTAAGATATTTATATTTAATTTTAATAGTTATCTGTCTATGATTTACATTCTAAAACCTTTCCTAAACTTGACTCTACCACTGATGGAATTTTATCCCAATGCAAAATAAATACTCAAAAACTATTTCTTGACAGAACTGTCAAAATCACAAATCACCGGTGGGTTAAGTTTGACCATTTCTGCTGAGTTTGTTGTTTCTTAAATCATATTCTTACATTACAGACCTCACTGACAGGCTATAGGACATGGTACACCACTTACAACAAATACAGAAAACCAATTTCATAGAGCTGGCAAGATCGCCACCTGGTGGTGTAAAATCTGAAGTTATAATGATTAATAAAATTGAAGGTTCTTTTTGAAGTGCTGTGCTCTTTTATACTGAAATTAAATGTGGGGGGAAAAAAGGCAACCAGAAATGGCTAGCAGTAAGATCTTTTCTTATTATTATTACTGTATTTATTTGTCTTCCTCTGTCAAGCCCTGAGCCAACCACTTTCCCCAGGCTGCCAGGGAAAAGGAACATACAGGGTAGAAGAGACACAGGAGAAAGAACTATGGGAGGCGGATATGGCTCCTTCGCACGGTGAAGAGGATGAGAAAGGCCGGCATCAGGCAAAAGAGCCCTACGGCCTCCGAGAGGGCAAAGCTTGAAATGACGCAGGACAAGAGCTGTGGCTTTCAGAGAAGGGTTCCAGCCATAACCAATGATGAGGCTCCCGCGGGAAAGTAGAAAGTGTCAACCACAGTTGTGGCTGACTCTGCAGCCCGTGGGCTGAAGCCCGCCAGGCTCCTCTGTTCATGGAATTCTCCAGGCAAGTATACTAGGGTGGGGGCTTCCCTGGTGGTCCAGTGAGTAAAGAGTCCACCGGGAAGATTCCACGTGCAGCAGAGCAGCTGGACTGGTGTGTCCAATTACCAGCCAGCGCTCTGAAGTGCATGAACCCAGAGCTGGTGCTCTGCAAGGAGAGAGGCCACTGCAATGGGAAGTCCACACAGGCCAAAAGAGTAAAGATAGATGCAAATAAATAAATAAATAAACAATAAAAGAGGCCAAAATTAAAAAAAAAAAATAAAGAATACTAAAGTGGGTTACCACTCTCTTCTCCAGGGGATCTTCCTGACTCAGGGATGGAACCCAGGTCTCCTGCATGGCTGGCCAATTCTTTATCATCTGAGCCACCAGGGAAGACTGAGGTTCCCAAACACAGCCCCACTTCCAGCCCCGGAGCCAGTTACCCATACTGTGGCAGCCCCAGCGCCAGTGAACTTGACTCTGTGTCACTGGCCCTTGAAAGGGCCTTGGTTTGGAAGCTGTGGCTAGAATAAGCAAGGTGGTCAGGGACTGCGGGCCTGTGGGGCTGCCAAGCTGCCATGGCCCTCATCTGGTCAGTGTCTCCTGTCCTTTCAGCACCCCTGCAGACTGTGACCAGCTCAAGAGTGGAGAGGTTCTCCTGATCCAGAGGGCGTGCCTGCATGCTAAGTTGCTTCATTCTTGTCTGACTCTTTGCGACAATGTGGACAGTCGCCCACTAGACTGTCCATGGGATTCTCCAGGCTTGCATATTGAAGTGGGTTGCCATTTTCTCCTCCGGGGGAATCTTCCCAACCCAGAAACGGAACCCCCGTCTCCTGTGTCTCCAGTATGGATAGGTGGATTCTTTACCCCTAGCACCACCTAGGAAGCTGATCCAGAAGAAGGAGACGAACTCGGCACAGGTGTACATTTTCAGAGAAGGAGGGGCTGGGGCAGGAGAGCAGCTCCCAGAGCAGTGAAGACTGAGAGGGGCGGGCTGGTAACCAGATGCATCACCTCCTGTGTGAAACTGAGGTTACTTTTTTTTTTTTGGTCTTTCATTTATTGGTTTTCATCCATCTTTGTTCTTTGGCCTGTGTGGGCCTCCTATCTCAGTGGCCTCTCTCGCTGCAGAGCGCCAGCTCTGGGCGCATGCGCCCCAGAGCTCCTGCTCAGTAGTTGGACACATCAATCCAGCCCTGCGGCACATGGGATCTTCCCAGGCCAGGGATCGAACTGGCGCCCCTTGCACTGCAAAGCAGTGTCCTTACCCACTGGACCACCAGGGAAGCCCTGAGGTTACTCTTAATACAAGACTTTGATATATTACATTTAAAACATGCATTTAGCTTGCACAAAATTCTTAGAGAATTTCCAGCCATAAGAAGCCATCTTGAAAAAATGTATCCTAGAGTCAATTATGGACATGCCAAATTTATTTCCATCATTTAAAAAATCTATATGATAAAAATGCAGCCAGGATGACCTGCATGACTCTTTCTGGTTACCTGGGTTCCTGAAAGTGAGGAAACCACTACCACATCCCAGGAGCAACTCAAGGACTGAATAAAATGCACCTCATTTGCTTTGCATCCTTCCTTTCCCAGTAACTTGCCAATGAATGAAATGATTTCCTTTCTGAAGTCTTACCCAAAGCCGGAGATTTTCTCTTTCTTTTAAGATCTCTACATATGAAATTACAGAAGTGAATCAATTAAACAATTTGGAATAAAAATAACTTGGCTTTACAAATCTTAAAATGATTATCATAAAAATACTATTTGGATGATTCTTTCAGTAGTGCCAATGCCCAAGTTGCTATCAGACACATCATTTTGATTTAAAGGAAATTCATTGGGCGACTATTATGTGTCCTGCATGAGCCTACTTCAGGTGCTGGAAGGGGTGGTGGAGGTGCCCAGGAGCTTCTTTGACGTTCCCTAGAGAACTGGCCGTTAGTGGTGTGAAGGGTGGGCTTGTGGTTAAAGGAGGGCAAAATAGGAAGCTGATCCAGAAGAAGGAGACGAACTCGGCACAGGTGTACATTTTCAGAGAAGGAGGGGCTGGGGCAGGAGAGCAGCTCCCAGAGCAGTGAAGACTGAGAGGGGCGGGCTGGTAACCAGATGCATCACCTCCTGTGTGAAACTGAGGTTACTTTTTTTTTTTTTGGTCTTTCATTTATTGGTTTTCATCCATCTTTGTTCTTTGGCCTGTGTGGGCCTCCTATCTCAGTGGCCTCTCTCGCTGCAGAGCGCCAGCTCTGGGCGCATGCGCCCCAGAGCTCCTGCTCAGTAGTTGGACACATCAATCCAGCCCTGCGGCACATGGGATCTTCCCAGGCCAGGGATCGAACTGGCGCCCCTTGCACTGCAAAGCAGTGTCCTTACCCACTGGACCACCAGGGAAGCCCTGAGGTTACTCTTAATACAAGACTTTGATATATTACATTTAAAACATGCATTTAGCTTGCACAAAATTCTTAGAGAATTTCCAGCCATAAGAAGCCATCTTGAAAAAATGTATCCTAGAGTCAATTATGGACATGCCAAATTTATTTCCATCATTTAAAAAATCTATATGATAAAAATGCAGCCAGGATGACCTGCATGACTCTTTCTGGTTACCTGGGTTCCTGAAAGTGAGGAAACCACTACCACATCCCAGGAGCAACTCAAGGACTGAATAAAATGCACCTCATTTGCTTTGCATCCTTCCTTTCCCAGTAACTTGCCAATGAATGAAATGATTTCCTTTCTGAAGTCTTACCCAAAGCCGGAGATTTTCTCTTTCTTTTAAGATCTCTACATATGAAATTACAGAAGTGAATCAATTAAACAATTTGGAATAAAAATAACTTGGCTTTACAAATCTTAAAATGATTATCATAAAAATACTATTTGGATGATTCTTTCAGTAGTGCCAATGCCCAAGTTGCTATCAGACACATCATTTTGATTTAAAGGAAATTCATTGGGCGACTATTATGTGTCCTGCATGAGCCTACTTCAGGTGCTGGAAGGGGTGGTGGAGGTGCCCAGGAGCTTCTTTGACGTTCCCTAGAGAACTGGCCGTTAGTGGTGTGAAGGGTGGGCTTGTGGTTAAAGGAGGGCAAAATCAGACAGGTGTGTAGGACCGGGAGAAAACAGGAAGAAAGCTAATCTAAAGGAAGGAAGAAAAATTGTGGAAATTCATGGGCAACTTTCTCACCGGGGCTACTGTTATTTCACCTCACTCTTTAGCTAACGGTACTGAGCTGTATGTGAGTACAGTGCAGCAATTACCATCTCTCCGGGCATCTGCCACCACCCTGGCGGCGGCCTTGCTCATCACATGCACGATGTAGAGAGGGCAGTTCACGGCGCTGGCGATGGTGATGGCCCTCAGGGTGGCTTCGGCTTCCACCGCTTCTGGGCGGGACAGCTCATGGCCCTCTGGACCCGTTATCCCCAAGGCCAACATCTTCTTTGCTCCCTAAAAACGCAGCAGGACCATCCACACGGGTGAGAAAGGATGGCTAATGACAAACCCCGTCATTTTGTTGTGAAGTAACTACACTGCCGGGTGTTTAATTTAGATCTCTTTGGCATATGTGTGTGTGACTGTGTGTGCATACAGTATGTGTTCTTGATAAAAAAAAAAATCTATTATGCTGACATATTGTTATTTAGTCACCGTATGATGTGTGACTCTTTGTGACCCCACAGACTGTAGCCCACCAGGCCCTTGTGTCTACGGGACTATTCAGGCATGACCACTGGAAGGGGTTACCATGACCTCCTCCAGGGGATCTTCCCAGCCCAGGGATCAAATCCGTGACTCGTGTGTCTCCTGCATTGCAGGTATATTCTTTACTGCTGAACCACCAGGGAAGCCCTCTGATGTGTATACCACCAGCGAAATACTCAGTACAGGAGAGCACATAATTTGAGTCAAGTGTTTTCCAGCCACAGAACGTCAGTGTCTGGATTTCCTTTCTTCCAATCCATTAAATGAATATACCTACTTGGGGCCAGTCATCTTCACTTTAACTTATAGGTCTGGAGGGTAATTACCTACCTCCGCGATTAGGTCTCCGTTTTCTGCATGAACTTGAGCAATTGCTCCAATTTCCTTGCACTGAGAGAAGGCCTCATACAGCTCCACATCTCTCACCATGTATACATCTTTGTAGGCCATAAACATCTTGAAGGAGTTCACACCTTTATCCTGGGTAAGGATTTTCATTTCTTCTTTAACCTAAAAGGCCGCAACCATCACAACAAAATGTCACTCTTTAATTTAAAGATAATGCCAGTGGGGAGGGAGACGGGAAGGAAGTTCAAGAGGGAGGGAACATATGATTCATGCTGATGTCTGGTAGTCAACAACAAAACTCTGTAAAAGTAAAGATAATACCGGCATTCTCCAAAATGTGAGCATGCAGCATTTCTCGGGCATCTGCCACCACCCTGGCGGCGGCCTTGCTCATCACATGCACGATGTAGAGGCAGTTCACGGCGCTGGCGATGGTGATGGCCCTCAGGGTGGCTTCGGCTTCCACCGCTTCTGGGCGGGACAGCTCATGGCCCTCTGGACCCGTTATCCCCAAGGCCAACATCTTCTTTGCTCCCTAAAAACGCAGCAGGACCATCCACACGGGTGAGAAAGGATGGCTAATGACAAACCCCGTCATTTTGTTGTGAAGTAACTACACTGCCGGGTGTTTAATTTAGATCTCTTTGGCATATGTGTGTGTGACTGTGTGTGCATACAGTATGTGTTCTTGATAAAAAAAATCTATTATGCTGACATATTGTTATTTAGTCACCGTATGATGTGTGACTCTTTGTGACCCCACAGACTGTAGCCCACCAGGCCCTTGTGTCTACGGGACTATTCAGGCATGACCACTGGAAGGGGTTACCATGACCTCCTCCAGGGGATCTTCCCAGCCCAGGGATCAAATCCGTGACTCGTGTGTCTCCTGCATTGCAGGTATATTCTTTACTGCTGAACCACCAGGGAAGCCCTCTGATGTGTATACCACCAGCGAAATACTCAGTACAGGAGAGCACATAATTTGAGTCAAGTGTTTTCCAGCCACAGAACGTCAGTGTCTGGATTTCCTTTCTTCCAATCCATTAAATGAATATACCTACTTGGGGCCAGT
Organism: Tragulus kanchil; assembly: GCA_022376925.1. Lineage (NCBI taxonomy): Eukaryota > Metazoa > Chordata > Mammalia > Artiodactyla > Tragulidae > Tragulus > Tragulus kanchil. The sequence continues at coordinate 61,313,724 of JAIOJX010000002.1, forward strand.
CATCTTCACTTTAACTTATAGGTCTGGAGGGTAATTACCTACCTCCGCGATTAGGTCTCCGTTTTCTGCATGAACTTGAGCAATTGCTCCAATTTCCTTGCACTGAGAGAAGGCCTCATACAGCTCCACATCTCTCACCATGTATACATCTTTGTAGGCCATAAACATCTTGAAGGAGTTCACACCTTTATCCTGGGTAAGGATTTTCATTTCTTCTTTAACCTAAAAGGCCGCAACCATCACAACAAAATGTCACTCTTTAATTTAAAGATAATGCCAGTGGGGAGGGAGACGGGAAGGAAGTTCAAGAGGGAGGGAACATATGATTCATGCTGATGTCTGGTAGTCAACAACAAAACTCTGTAAAAAGTAAAGATAATACCGGCATTCTCCAAAATGCTACATTCAGAAGAAAAGAAAAGAAAATGAGGACATCGGCTGAACTCCAGAAAAACGTAATTAAGGTCTCAATGTTTCCCCTAGGTTAGATCTCGTTTCATCCAATGAACTGCTGTGGCTATGATGCTTTTAAATCATGAAAGAGTTAATAGTATTCTCCTTCTCCAATACTTCATTTTTACACTTGGATATGAAAGTCTTAGTGTCTAGAGCAGTAGGTATTGAGAAGGGAAGAAAGTAGTCTAGAACATGAAAAGAAAGGCATTTGGCTGCAATAGAAAGAATCATGTCTTGAGGAGGAGTCAGAGCTCATGCAAAGTAAGGTTTGGGATCAAATCTGAACCCCACAGGATGATTAAGAGACAGAGGTGGTGGAAGATGCAGATGGACCCACTGGCAACTCCTGTAGGTGAGCAACTCTGGACCAGTGGAAGCCTCATGGAGCCTTCTGGGCTCCCAACTAAGAGGTTCTGACCACCAGTTCCAGTGTGTGAGTTGCTGGGGTGGGCAGGCTTCGGGGTTTCCCTCGCACCACCAAGTGGTTCTGCAGACACCAGGAGTGGTGTCTTACAACTTCACTCAACTTTTAACATTACCTGGAGATTGCACTACGTTCCCTGGGTTAAGTGTTTGGCCCTATGGGGTATCCAGGTTGTCACCTGCACTTCTTTTTTTCCAAAAGATTTATTTATTTATTTATTTATTTATTTATTTTGGTGGGGTAGGGTGGGGAGGGAGGGGAGCAGGTGGGCCACTTCCATTAGTCTTTCATTTGTCCATTTTCATCCATCTTTGTTCTTTGGCCCGTGTGGGCCTCCCATCTCACCTGCACTTCTGATCAACCAGCTATAAATTAGAGGTGCTCACAACCCCTCCTCAGGTTTAACTAATTGGCTGGAATGGTTCACGGAACTCAGAGAAACTCTGTACTTACTGGATCACTAGTTTATTATAAAAGGATATGATAAAGGGTAGAGATAAACATCTGATGGAAGAGGTACATCACAGGGCAAGGAATGGGGCAGGGCACTGGTTTGCGTGACCTCTGAGCACACCACTCTCCCCGAATCTCCAATCGGTCACATCCTCGAAGCTCTCTAATCCTATCCTTTTAGGTTTTTGTGGAGGCTCCACTACAGGCGTGAATGATTAAAGCACTGGCCAGTGGCCACTAACCCAGCTTCCAGCTCCCCTCCCCTCCTTAGAGATCAGCTGGGTAGGGCTGAAATTTTCAACCCCCTAATCACACAGTCGGTTCCTGGATCAATCAGTCCCCATCTTTAGGCAATGTCTAAAAATCACCTCTTTAACATAAGAGACACTTTTGTTGTTCTTATCACTTGAGAAATTCCAAGGGTTTTACGAGCGCTGTGCCAGAAAGGGGTACAAAGACCAGACATATATTTCTTACTATAAATCCTAATAGCACACGAATGATAAGGGACAGGGTAAGATCAAACCTAGCTAACTGCCCTTGCAGGACCTTTTCTAGTCTCAACAATGACTGAAAACTTCAAAGGAAACATCAGAAGATTTGACCAAATAAAACTGCTTGAATTTCTACAAGTTGAAACATACACACACAAATATATACACATGTACATAACATATACAACAGAAATACATAACAAACGTAAAAAATAGGTAGCAAGGATAGAATTACTGCTTAGTTAATAAACATTTTAGAAAGAGTTATTGCTGCTTCTACTTAATAGAAAAGCCCTAACATTCCAGGTGAAAAATGTTACTTATAATTTCAACAGTAAATTCAAATGACTAATAAACATGGAAAAAATGTTAACTTTCCTACTGATTAAAAAGTGAAAAATAAACCAACAGTTTCTTCCTACCAAGTCAGCAAGATTTTTAAAAACGACAGTATCACACGTTAAGTTACTTCCATCATGGGTCACTCTTTTACTACTTTTTCTCACTTTTCTCCATGGTATTTTATCACCTGGCATGTATCTACTTATTTTTGATAGCTTAGCTCCTCCTCTAGAATTTCCACTCCCTAAGAATGGGGGCTTTGCACAGTTTGGGCTTCCCAGGTGGCTCAGGGTAAAGAATCTGCCTGCTAGAAGGAGACACGGGAGACATTCCCCCAGAGAAGGAAATGGTAACTCACTCCTGTATTCTTGCCTGGAGAATCCCATGGACAGAGGAGCCTGGTGGGCTATATAGTTCATGAGGTTGCAAAGAGTCAGACACAACTGAGCATGCACGCAAACTAAGCTCGCTCAGTTTATCTGTTGCTATATCCTAGAACAGTGTCTGGTCCATGGAGGCCACTCAGTAACTTTTTGTTGGATGAATAAATGAATGAAAAGGAGCAAAAAGCACCCAAATGTTGAGAGTGAACATCACTGAAATGATACAATACAATAAGTGAAAACAGAACTTGGTATAATGTGCCTCATTTTTGAAAATTGAAAATAAGTTTCAAATTTCTACGATGAACCTATTATTTTTGGAGGGGGGTGGGTTGGGGAGGCAGCGGAGTGGGCGGGCCACTTCTATTGGCCTTTCATTTATCTATTTTCATCCATCTTTGTTCCTTGGCCCGTGTGGGCCTCCCATCGCAGTGACCTCTGTTGTCGCAGAGCACTGGCTCTGGGCTCATGCACTCCAGAGCTCCGGCTCGGTAATTGGACGCATTGGTTCAGCCGCTCCACAGCACATGGGATCTTCCCAGGCCAGGGATCGAACTGGCGCCCCTTGCACTGCAAGGTGGTGTCCTTACCCACTGGACCACCAGGGAAGCCCAAGCCTATTATTTTTAAAGCAGGAAAAAAGGCTTTAAAGATTGTTAGAAAAGTCACATGACAGGCTTCCCCAAGGGAATGATGATCCACATTGCTCAGATGAAACACCTATGACTGCCAGAGTAGAACAGCCTTTCCTAAGGTGACCTCGTTGAACATTCCAGGTGAAAAATGTTACTTATAATTTCAACAGTAAATTCAAATGACTAATAAACATGGAAAAAATGTTAACTTTCCTACTGATTAAAAAGTGAAAAATAAACCAACAGTTTCTTCCTACCAAGTCAGCAAGATTTTTAAAAACGACAGTATCACACGTTAAGTTACTTCCATCATGGGTCACTCTTTTACTACTTTTTCTCACTTTTCTCCATGGTATTTTATCACCTGGCATGTATCTACTTATTTTTGATAGCTTAGCTCCTCCTCTAGAATTTCCACTCCCTAAGAATGGGGGCTTTGCACAGTTTGGGCTTCCCAGGTGGCTCAGGGTAAAGAATCTGCCTGCTAGAAGGAGACACGGGAGACATTCCCCCAGAGAAGGAAATGGTAACTCACTCCTGTATTCTTGCCTGGAGAATCCCATGGACAGAGGAGCCTGGTGGGCTATATAGTTCATGAGGTTGCAAAGAGTCAGACACAACTGAGCATGCACGCAAACTAAGCTCGCTCAGTTTATCTGTTGCTATATCCTAGAACAGTGTCTGGTCCATGGAGGCCACTCAGTAACTTTTTGTTGGATGAATAAATGAATGAAAAGGAGCAAAAAGCACCCAAATGTTGAGAGTGAACATCACTGAAATGATACAATACAATAAGTGAAAACAGAACTTGGTATAATGTGCCTCATTTTTGAAAATTGAAAATAAGTTTCAAATTTCTACGATGAACCTATTATTTTGGAGGGGGGTGGGTTGGGGAGGCAGCGGAGTGGGCGGGCCACTTCTATTGGCCTTTCATTTATCTATTTTCATCCATCTTTGTTCCTTGGCCCGTGTGGGCCTCCCATCGCAGTGACCTCTGTTGTCGCAGAGCACTGGCTCTGGGCTCATGCACTCCAGAGCTCCGGCTCGGTAATTGGACGCATTGGTTCAGCCGCTCCACAGCACATGGGATCTTCCCAGGCCAGGGATCGAACTGGCGCCCCTTGCACTGCAAGGTGGTGTCCTTACCCACTGGACCACCAGGGAAGCCCAAGCCTATTATTTTTAAAGCAGGAAAAAAGGCTTTAAAGATTGTTAGAAAAGTCACATGACAGGCTTCCCCAAGGGAATGATGATCCACATTGCTCAGATGAAACACCTATGACTGCCAGAGTAGAACAGCCTTTCCTAAGGTGACCTCGTTGAACATCCCTGTCATCCGCATCCCTATCTATGGGCAAGTCCCGCCCTGTGATTCTCAAGCACAGTAGTTTAAGCCTGGCTATTCCAAAAGTGTGGTACCTGAACAAGAACGTCCGCATCACCTGGGAGCTTGTTAGACATGCAAAATCTCAAGCCCTGCCCTGGACCTACTGCTAGAGGTTGAATGTGTCCCTCGAATTCATGTGTTGAAGTCCTAAACCTTAATACCAAATATGATCTTGTGCATGCATGTTAGGTCACTTTAGTCATGACCAACTCTTTGAGATCCTATGGACTGTAGCCCACCAGGCTTCTCTGTCCATGGGATTCTCCAGGCAAGAATACTAGAGTGGGTTGCCATGCCCTCCTCCAGGCGCAGGGATTGAACCCACATCTTTTATGTCTCCTGCATTGGCAAGTGGGTTCTTTATCTCTGGTGCTACCTGGGACTGTGTAAAAAATTAATAGAAACTTGAACTAAGTAGAGTGGAGAGGCCAGAAGGGGGAGCTCTCACACCTGCCTGTCAACCCAGAAGAAGAAAGAATCCTTTCTTGGCAATGAAGAGCCATAGACTCTGTTCACTGTAGCCCTCCCAAACGTCCTTCTGCCCTCTCTGAAAAGCCTGCTCCTTCCCTTGCCTTGCGGAGACTTGCACAATGGCTCACCATGTTTGCAGACCCTGAACTGCAATTTTCTGCCAATTCCAAATACGCCCATCTTTGCTGGAGAAATATCTGGCAGCCTCTGTTTCAGGTTCACATTTGGAAATTGGGGCATTACTCATACAACCCATTAAGATGAGGTCACTAGGGGAGACCATAATCCAATATTATCAATGTCTTTATAAAACAGGGAAATATAAAACACACACACACAGAACATCATGTGAAGATGAAGGCAGAGGCTCAAGTGATGTTCCTACAAGCCACAGAGGGAAGCCCAAGCCTATTATTTTAAAGCAGGAAAAAAGGCTTTAAAGATTGTTAGAAAAGTCACATGACAGGCTTCCCCAAGGGAATGATGATCCACATTGCTCAGATGAAACACCTATGACTGCCAGAGTAGAACAGCCTTTCCTAAGGTGACCTCGTTGAACATCCCTGTCATCCGCATCCCTATCTATGGGCAAGTCCCGCCCTGTGATTCTCAAGCACAGTAGTTTAAGCCTGGCTATTCCAAAAGTGTGGTACCTGAACAAGAACGTCCGCATCACCTGGGAGCTTGTTAGACATGCAAAATCTCAAGCCCTGCCCTGGACCTACTGCTAGAGGTTGAATGTGTCCCTCGAATTCATGTGTTGAAGTCCTAAACCTTAATACCAAATATGATCTTGTGCATGCATGTTAGGTCACTTTAGTCATGACCAACTCTTTGAGATCCTATGGACTGTAGCCCACCAGGCTTCTCTGTCCATGGGATTCTCCAGGCAAGAATACTAGAGTGGGTTGCCATGCCCTCCTCCAGGCGCAGGGATTGAACCCACATCTTTTATGTCTCCTGCATTGGCAAGTGGGTTCTTTATCTCTGGTGCTACCTGGGACTGTGTAAAAAATTAATAGAAACTTGAACTAAGTAGAGTGGAGAGGCCAGAAGGGGGAGCTCTCACACCTGCCTGTCAACCCAGAAGAAGAAAGAATCCTTTCTTGGCAATGAAGAGCCATAGACTCTGTTCACTGTAGCCCTCCCAAACGTCCTTCTGCCCTCTCTGAAAAGCCTGCTCCTTCCCTTGCCTTGCGGAGACTTGCACAATGGCTCACCATGTTTGCAGACCCTGAACTGCAATTTTCTGCCAATTCCAAATACGCCCATCTTTGCTGGAGAAATATCTGGCAGCCTCTGTTTCAGGTTCACATTTGGAAATTGGGGCATTACTCATACAACCCATTAAGATGAGGTCACTAGGGGAGACCATAATCCAATATTATCAATGTCTTTATAAAACAGGGAAATATAAAACACACACACACAGAACATCATGTGAAGATGAAGGCAGAGGCTCAAGTGATGTTCCTACAAGCCAAAGAATACCAGAGATTGTCAACAAACCACCAGAAGCTGGAGAGAGGCATGAAAGAGATTCTTCCTGACAACTCTCAGAGGGGACCAATCCCGCCCACACATTGATCTCAGACTGTAAGCCTCCAGAACTGTGAGACAGCATATTTCTGTTGTTTCAGCCACCCAGTTTGTACTTCTTTATCACAGGAGTTCTGGTAAAGTAATTCACGAATTGAACATAATCTGTATTTTAACAATATTCACTAGACAGTCACGTGCACATTCAGGTGTGAGAAGCACTGATAAGGGCAGGCATTTTCATCTATGTTCTATCTTGTGAAACAAGAGTGTGGGAAAGGGAGGGGGGAGAAGGGAAAGAAGAAGGCAGGCTGGAAGACCCTAAAAGTACAAAGGAGATCAGATGCCTCATTCAGACTGCCGTTTCTGGAGAAAAATTAACTTTTTCTCTGGACTATAAATCTTGCTATTACATTTGCTGACCTACCTGGTAAAGCCTGATCGCTTGTTTTATATTAACTCGGTGTCTACAGCCCAAATTCAGGGGGAAGAAGGGGCATAAGTCACATGGTGACGTCAAATAAAGTGGCCCCGTGAGCCTATTCTTGGCAAAAAATGATTTCTGAATTAAGTCCAGTGTGGAAAATCACATTATTGATTTCAATCACAAGTAAAAGTTTCTTCCAAAGGACACACACATTATTTTCATGGGAAAAGTGAACATATTTTAACATCTCACAAAACTATCTTTCCTATCTGAGTCATGTTATCATTTCTGCCATGGTCTAGATAATTAGCAGATACAGAAGACTGCATAAACTCTATCTGGAAATGATCTGACCAGGTGTTGATATTGGCAGAGCACCAGGTTAGCACTGAGCTGGGAGAAAGTCTTGAACACATTCCTGGTCTGTCCCTTCCTGGGTTTTTTTTCCACATATTAAAAACATTTCTAACCAAAGGTCTGATCTGTGGGAAAAAACTGCTTCAAAATGTCCAGAGATGTTGACGTTAAGCCCAGTACTTTTAAAAATTACATTTAAAGTATTTACAATTCACGAATTAGAGATTAGGAAAGGCTATTGTGAATGAGTATAAGGAATTTATTCTATCATCTTCATACGCTTTTTTTTTTTTTCAGTTTTCTTGATAATACTTCACAGGATTCAAAATTCAAATGGTAAAATGAAAAATCTTCTCTCCAATTCTGCCTTCCAGGAAGCAGCCACCATCACTTGTTTCTTATGTTTTGACATTGCCTATTCCTTGATTTTTGCACAGAGCAATGACTAAAGGACTAACCAGAAGAAACTGGACCATCCCTCCCCTCCCCGGTGGCTCACCTGGTCACTCCACCACGTCACCGCCACATGGAGGCTGTAGTCACAGCAGACTTTGGGATCAGCCCAGCTTCGCCAGGTCTCGAAGGCCTCGATGAGGGAGTGGCCTTTGTGAGGAATGGCAAAATCGAGGATCATGGTCGTGCCTCCTGCCAGGGCAGCCTGAAATCACAAGGAGAACTTCAACAGGTTGGCCATCCGTTTCCTAGCTGAGTCATTTATCTCCTTGAACAGTATGCATTTGCAAGCACTTGGACCAACGTGATGGGTCCAGGAAACGACACAAAGATGCTGCCTGTTTAAAAGATCGAGAGACGTGACTAGATGGTCCATAAAGTAAAGTCTGAAGCATTCAAAGAGCTGGAATGGCTTCTGCAAAAAAGAATGACATGTCTGATGCAATGAAAATGGCTTTGATCCAAAGAAAAGAGAGTGAAGGCTGTAAAGAAAAACCAAAATGGAGAAGTGGAGATGATGCAAACGTTTTTCTTCTCAAGAAAATTATATTCATCATTATAAAATCTACTTCATCAGAATCAGTCTTGGAGAACTGTATCTCTGACTACACTGAGTTCCACGCAGAATCCTGGGAGACTCAGATGATCCCACTTGGCTTTCATTTGGGTGACTCCCGCATCATTCCTTAATCCTCGGCTGTCCCCTTTAATCCATCTCCAGTGCTCTGGTCTTAGGGTCACCCCTCAGCTTGATTTGCAGGCCCCCAGTTTTGTTCTTACTTTCTCCATCGCAAACCCCTTTATTGCCAGTAGAGGGAAACATCAAAGCACAAATGTGACCCCTTGACTCCAACACTTACAAATGAAGGCCTCTCACTGCTTCTGGAGCAGTGTTTATTCTCCTTAACTTGGTCTACAGGGCCCTGCGTGATCTGCCTTGAGACTTCCTTGGCATTTGACACTACCATTACAATTACGACTGGACTAAAAACTAGTAAGTTATTAAATCAGATGTCTGAATAATTACTGACACTGATTTTATTACAAGAGGGCTGAATGTGTTTCTAGCTGTTGTATTCAAACAATGTAGGTGTAGGAAGGAAAAAAAGCATGGCAGAGAAATACTAGCACACTGGTTAAGGGTACTGAGCCCAGAGGCTTATTAGTTTTAGGGCACAGCTCAGCTTCAACATTTACCCACCAGGGCACTCTGATTAATTCCATCACTCCTTCACTCCTTCCTTCCCTTTTAAAATTAAATTTATTTACTAGTTATTTTCGACTGCGCCGGGTCTTCATTGCTGCGACTGGGCTTTCTCTAGTTGCAGAGAGTGGGGGTTACTCTCTGGTTCTGGTGCCTGGGGTTTTTATTGTGGTGGCTTCTCTTGTTGCACAACCCAGGCTCTAGGCTCATGGGCATCAGTAGTTGCTCATGAGATTAGTGTATGAGCTCCTCAGTATGTGGGCTCTTCCCAGATCAGGAATAAAACCCTTTCTGGCAGGTGGATTCTTTACCACTGGAACAATAGTGAACTTCTCTTTCCCTTATTAATTCATTCATTCCTGCCTTCCTTGTACAGTATTGTTCTGTATATCTGGTGCCCAGAAGTTACTCATCTTACAACTGGAAGTCTGTGCCCTTTGATCAACAGCTCCCCTTCCTCCATCCCCCTCCTCAGACCCTAACAACCACCATTCTACTCTTGATTCTCTGAGTTTGGGTTTTCTTAAGATTCCGTGTATGTAAATGTGTGCTAAGTTGCTTCAGTCGTGTCCAACTCTCTGCAACTGTAGCCCACCAGGCTCCTCTGTCCATGGGATTCGCTAGGCAAGAATCCTGGAGTGGGTAGCCATTCCCTCCTCCAGAAGATTTTCTTGACCTAGGGATCAAACCTGGATCTCCCTGCATTGTGGGCAGACTCTTTACCATCTGAGCCAGCAGGGGAGTCAAGTACAAGTGAGATCATATGAGTTCACTTAACACAATATCCTCAAGGTCCATCTATGTTGTCACAAATGGCAGTATTTCCCTCTGAGTAACCCTCCACTGTATATATACACGCCCCTTTTTTAAAAACTAGTAAGTTATTAAATCAGATGTCTGAATAATTACTGACACTGATTTTATTACAAGAGGGCTGAATGTGTTTCTAGCTGTTGTATTCAAACAATGTAGGTGTAGGAAGGAAAAAAAGCATGGCAGAGAAATACTAGCACACTGGTTAAGGGTACTGAGCCCAGAGGCTTATTAGTTTTAGGGCACAGCTCAGCTTCAACATTTACCCACCAGGGCACTCTGATTAATTCCATCACTCCTTCACTCCTTCCTTCCCTTTTAAAATTAAATTTATTTACTAGTTATTTTCGACTGCGCCGGGTCTTCATTGCTGCGACTGGGCTTTCTCTAGTTGCAGAGAGTGGGGGTTACTCTCTGGTTCTGGTGCCTGGGGTTTTTATTGTGGTGGCTTCTCTTGTTGCACAACCCAGGCTCTAGGCTCATGGGCATCAGTAGTTGCTCATGAGATTAGTGTATGAGCTCCTCAGTATGTGGGCTCTTCCCAGATCAGGAATAAAACCCTTTCTGGCAGGTGGATTCTTTACCACTGGAACAATAGTGAACTTCTTTTTCCCCTTATTAATTCATTCATTCCTGCCTTCCTTGTACAGTATTGTTCTGTATATCTGGTGCCCAGAAGTTACTCATCTTACAACTGGAAGTCTGTGCCCTTTGATCAACAGCTCCCCTTCCTCCATCCCCCTCCTCAGACCCTAACAACCACCATTCTACTCTTGATTCTCTGAGTTTGGGTTTTCTTAAGATTCCGTGTATGTAAATGTGTGCTAAGTTGCTTCAGTCGTGTCCAACTCTCTGCAACTGTAGCCCACCAGGCTCCTCTGTCCATGGGATTCGCTAGGCAAGAATCCTGGAGTGGGTAGCCATTCCCTCCTCCAGAAGATTTTCTTGACCTAGGGATCAAACCTGGATCTCCCTGCATTGTGGGCAGACTCTTTACCATCTGAGCCAGCAGGGGAGTCAAGTACAAGTGAGATCATATGAGTTCACTTAACACAATATCCTCAAGGTCCATCTATGTTGTCACAAATGGCAGTATTTCCCTCTGAGTAACACTCCACTGTATATATACACCGCATCTCCTTTATCCACTCATTCAGAGATGGACATGTAAATTTATTTACATCTTGACTCTTGTGAACAATCCTGCAGTGAACAGGGGAGGGTAGACAGCAGTTTCTTAACCTCTGGGTGCCTTTGATTCCTAACCTGCAAAGTGAGGACAATAACTGTACCTAAACCGTAGGGTCATTGGGAAGATTAAGCTGAGGTGACACACATGAAGTGCTCAAGATGGTGTTTGATTCGTGGCAAGTGTTTCATAAGCTTCAGCTCACAATGAGCCTTTGTGATTTAGGGATTTTTCCCACTTTTCATACACCCACTCATGTCACCACCAGAAACATGGTCGTGTTACAACAAAGAAGGGCGGGCCACCAGCTTCTCTCTGAGGTCTGCACACACGTCGCCTCCTCAGCATCCCCACCCCAGACACACTGAGGGCTCCCAGGTCCCTTCAGGGACAGCAGCCCTATTCCATCTCTTTATTCCTTCAGTGAATTTTAATTTTTCCTTAAGTCACCAGGTCCCACTCCAACTCTTTTTGCTCTCAAAAATCTCACTATTTATAAAAGATCTTGTATTTTATCTCTACCCTTAGATAGCAGTTGCCTTATGCCTGGTGAAACAATACATATTTGCATTTATTAAGAAATCCCTGTTGGTATAACGACAATACCAGAAAAAATCCCTTCGGCTCTGTACCTTTCATTTGAATGCAGATTAATCTTCTCACCTTCTTCCTTCTAAAATGTTTTCTCACAGATATCCCTGGAGGATGAAGGGCATTTTTCTAATAGAAAGTCCTGTTAATTAAAGCATTTTCTCGACAGAAAATATTTTTCCCCTGCAACTGTAGCCCACCAGGCTCCTCTGTCCATGGGATTCGCTAGGCAAGAATCCTGGAGTGGGTAGCCATTCCCTCCTCCAGAAGATTTTCTTGACCTAGGGATCAAACCTGGATCTCCCTGCATTGTGGGCAGACTCTTTACCATCTGAGCCAGCAGGGGAGTCAAGTACAAGTGAGATCATATGAGTTCACTTAACACAATATCCTCAAGGTCCATCTATGTTGTCACAAATGGCAGTATTTCCCTCTGAGTAACACTCCACTGTATATATACACGCATCTCCTTTATCCACTCATTCAGAGATGGACATGTAAATTTATTTACATCTTGACTCTTGTGAACAATCCTGCAGTGAACAGGGGAGGGTAGACAGCAGTTTCTTAACCTCTGGGTGCCTTTGATTCCTAACCTGCAAAGTGAGGACAATAACTGTACCTAAACCGTAGGGTCATTGGGAAGATTAAGCTGAGGTGACACACATGAAGTGCTCAAGATGGTGTTTGATTCGTGGCAAGTGTTTCATAAGCTTCAGCTCACAATGAGCCTTTGTGATTTAGGGATTTTTCCCACTTTTCATACACCCACTCATGTCACCACCAGAAACATGGTCGTGTTACAACAAAGAAGGGCGGGCCACCAGCTTCTCTCTGAGGTCTGCACACACGTCGCCTCCTCAGCATCCCCCACCCCCAGACACACTGAGGGCTCCCAGGTCCCTTCAGGGACAGCAGCCCTATTCCATCTCTTTATTCCTTCAGTGAATTTTAATTTTTCCTTAAGTCACCAGGTCCCACTCCAACTCTTTTTGCTCTCAAAAATCTCACTATTTATAAAAGATCTTGTATTTTATCTCTACCCTTAGATAGCAGTTGCCTTATGCCTGGTGAAACAATACATATTTGCATTTATTAAGAAATCCCTGTTGGTATAACGACAATACCAGAAAAAATCCCTTCGGCTCTGTACCTTTCATTTGAATGCAGATTAATCTTCTCACCTTCTTCCTTCTAAAATGTTTTCTCACAGATATCCCTGGAGGATGAAGGGCATTTTTCTAATAGAAAGTCCTGTTAATTAAAGCATTTGAAGAAGTACATTTTTTGGGTCTATTGAACTAGAAAATCAAGCTTAAAGAACAATTCTTCCCCTATTAAAAGTCTTATCACATGCAGGATGTGGGAAACTAGATACAGTGCTGGTAGAAATATAAATAAAAGAATGCGACCACTTCGGAAAATAGTTTGGCAGTTCCCCACAGAGTTATCATATGACTTAGCGATTCCACTTCTAGGTATAGTTCACTTTTTCAAGAGAAAGGAAAACACGTCCCCACAAAAACTTGTACATGAATATTCAAGGCAGCATTATTCATAATAATCAAAAAGTGGAAATAACTCAAATGCTCATCTATTGATGAATGAATAAACAAAATGTAGTATATTCATACAATGGAATATTATTTGGCCATAAAAAGGAACGAGATGCTGATACATCTGCTACAACTTGGATGAACCTTGAAGACATGATGCTAAGTGAAAGAAGCCAGTCACAAAAGGTCACATGTCATATGATTTCATGTACATGAAATGTCCAGAAAAGACAAATCACAGAGACAGTAAGAAGAAGGGTGGTTACCTGGGGTGATGGGGGGTGGGGAAATTGGAACAATAGCTAAAAGTACAGGGTTTCTTTGAGGGGTATGTTCTAAAATTGACTGTGGTCATGGTTGCACAACTCTGCAAATATACTAAAAAAAAAAAAAATAGCCATTAAAATGTACACCCTAAATGGCTAAATAATATTGAATATGAATTACATCTTAATAAAAGTATTACCCTCTAAACGTCTATACTATGTCTATACTATGGAATGAGTGGGTTGTTACACACAATGCAGTGAAAAGACTTCCCTCCAATTCTGACATCCAGGAAGCAACAGACATCACCAGTTTCTTGTGTTGTAACACTGCCCATTATTTGGTGTTACCCAGAGCAAGAACTAACCAACTAAACAGGAGAAATTGGACCCTCCGTGGTTCACCTGGTCACTCGCCCATGTGATACACAAATGATCGGCTACACACAAATAATCACAGTCTAGAGGGAGAGCCAGAAATATGCACAAACAATTAAAATAGTCAGATGGGAATAACAGGAAGCAAGAACACTCTCATTATATAGGGATTGCTAAAAGGAAGTTAAAATTGCTTAGCTCCCTGGAAGAGGTGGGCTTCCCAGGCAGCACCAGCGGTAAAGAACCCGCCTGCCAGTGTGAGAGACATAAGAGACTTGGGTTTGGTCCCTGGGTCAGGAAGATCCCCTGAAGAAGGTAATGGCAATCCACCCCAGTATTCTTGCCTGGGAAATCCCATGGACAGAGGAACCTGGCAGGCTACAGTCCATAGGGTCACCAAGAGTCAGACAGGACTGAAGTGACTTAGCATTCAAGCCAGAAGCAGCAGAGGGAAAAGACTCCTGGGAATTCAGAGGAGGGAAACAGATCAGAGGAGGCTGGGATTTGAATTAGCATTAGGACATACACGTGAAGTTGTCTCTAATGATAATAACATCTAACTTGTAGTGAGCACTGACTATGTTCCAGGAACTATTACGATGTTCTAAGTGTTTAAATCATCTCATCAGCTCTGCTGCAGGTCGTATTGTTAAGAGGTAAGGAAACTGAGAACATCACCATGAAATAACTCCCCAGTCCTCACAGCTAGAGAATGACCAAGGCTGAAAGGTGGCAGAGGAGGGGACAGAGGAGGACAGCCCACCAGGTGTTGGAGGGAGGATGAGTTCCATGGAGGACACCCTGAGTGAGAGGTACTTGGGTGCATATCCTCTCTGTTTACAGACACAGAGAAATACAGCCCTGATGCTGAAGAACACCCAAGGGCAGGAGGAAGATGTGGCAGTCAGCTTTGAGAGGAGGCCAGAGGGGTCTTCCATCCCGCCTGCTCTGGGCCTCAGCCCCATGCAGGTCATTTCCCTTTACTTGGTCTTCAGTTTAGTATGATTTGATTTGCAGCCTGTTGTCCTGGGTTATCAGTGAATCCTTACTTGGAGAAATGCATAGGTTGGTAAAATGAATCAACCATTTAGGAAACCCAAGACCATACCGAAACAAAACAAATCCCATTGAACTATAAATTGTAAATTCACAACTGAAATGCATGTTTATTAAACTCATGTAATGTTCATCATTATGACAAATCCCATAGAAATAACGTGCCCCTAAAAGAGTTCTAGGGAAGCCTGCACGCTGCAGTCCACGGGGTCACGAGGAGTCTGACACCACTCGGCAGCCGAACAGTGAACCACAAAAGATTTACAAGGAACAGTCCTATCTTACTGCTTTTGCCTCCACACGCCTCTTATCCATGGGATAATTAACTTTATCCATCAAACCAATTCATCACATCACATTCCTAACTCATCTTGGAGATTTTCAGGATTCGCTGAATTGCTTTTAACATCAGATGTTCTACATTCATTTCACAAAATGTTCACTAAGATTAACATTTGAAGAATAAAGAGAGTTTAGGGGAAGGAGAACTAGTAAAGAGGAAAAAATCTTTTTCCATATTTTTATATAAAACCTAATTGTTTCCTTTGTATTGTTGACTGCTGATTGACTTCACCTTTGTTAGTTAGCCAAACAAAATGCATTTACCTCTTCTCATCTTGGCTCATAGATCAATTCTTTCAGCTTCTAATTACTTTGGCTGTTGTGCCTTGAAAACCTTCTAATCTGTCTAAAACCTTCTTTCTCCTGATGGGAGAAGAGCATGTGCTTGCTGTCCTATGTATAAATGTTGCTGCTCAGTCACTAAGTCGTGACTCTTTCTGACCTCATGAATTGCAGCCCATCAGGCTGTCCTGTCCTTTACTATCTCCTGGAGTTTGATCAGATTCATGTCCATTGAGTCAGCAATACTATCTATCTCATCCTCTGCTGCCCTCTTCTCTTTTAACCTCCAATCTTTCCCAGCATCAGGGTCTTTCCAGTGAGCTGGATCTTCGCATCAGGTGGCCAAAGCATTGGAGCTTTAGCTTTAGCATCAGTCCTTCCACTGAATATGCAAGGTGGATTTCCTTTAGAACTTACTCATTTAAGCTCCTTGCTGTGACAGAACATAAATTGGGATAAACTCTAACCAACAGTAGGGCTGTAATATTACATAACACAAGATTTTACTTAAGACTGTATTAGACTATAAATCATTATTGAAAGCATCTCAAGCATTTTCTTCCCTTTTATGTGGTCGCTGAGTTTTCATCATCTCTAAGCTCATCTTGGAACAAATGACTCTGTACTACTAAAAGTCATCACAGAGCTTGCTCTACCCAGATGAATCAAAGAGAAATCCAACAGGACATGTAAGCCTTACTGAAAAAAACACTTGGCTGAATTTTCAGCTCTTTCATAGCCACTAAGACTTATGAAAACAAAACTCATGATTCCAGATTATGTTCTAACTTCAGAAGCATATCCAGCTTTGTAAAAAGATGTCCTTCACAGGGACTTCCTTGGTGGCCCCGTGGTTGGGAGCCTGCCTGCCAGTATGGAGTACACAGGCTGGATCCCTGGTCCTGGAAGAACCTGCCTGCTGTGTGGCAACAGAGCCTGCGCTCTCTAGAGCCCATGCTCCGCAACAAGAGAAGGCACCACAGTGTGAAGCCCATGCACCACAACTAGAGAAAGCCAAACACAGCAATGAAGACCTAGCACAGCCAAAAACAAAACATAAATTTAATTCAATTTAAAATAAATTTAAAAAATTTTTCCCTTCATGCCTCTTTTATTTTTATATTTCCTTTCATCCATCTTTTATTCTTTGGCATGTGTGGGCCTCCCCTCACAGTGGCCTATCTCACCGCAGAGCACCGGCTCTGGGCGCTTGCGCTCCATAGCATTTCTAAAATGTTCTGCTCAGTCACTAAGTCGTGACTCTTTCTGACCTCATGAATTGCAGCCCATCAGGCTGTCCTGTCCTTTACTATCTCCTGGAGTTTGATCAGATTCATGTCCATTGAGTCAGCAATACTATCTATCTCATCCTCTGCTGCCCTCTTCTCTTTTAACCTCCAATCTTTCCCAGCATCAGGGTCTTTCCAGTGAGCTGGATCTTCGCATCAGGTGGCCAAAGCATTGGAGCTTTAGCTTTAGCATCAGTCCTTCCACTGAATATGCAAGGTGGATTTCCTTTAGAACTTACTCATTTAAGCTCCTTGCTGTGACAGAACATAAATTGGGATAAACTCTAACCAACAGTAGGGCTGTAATATTACATAACACAAGATTTTACTTAAGACTGTATTAGACTATAAATCATTATTGAAAGCATCTCAAGCATTTTCTTCCCTTTTATGTGGTCGCTGAGTTTTCATCATCTCTAAGCTCATCTTGGAACAAATGACTCTGTACTACTAAAAGTCATCACAGAGCTTGCTCTACCCAGATGAATCAAAGAGAAATCCAACAGGACATGTAAGCCTTACTGAAAAAAACACTTGGCTGAATTTTCAGCTCTTTCATAGCCACTAAGACTTATGAAAACAAAACTCATGATTCCAGATTATGTTCTAACTTCAGAAGCATATCCAGCTTTGTAAAAAGATGTCCTTCACAGGGACTTCCTTGGTGGCCCCGTGGTTGGGAGCCTGCCTGCCAGTATGGAGTACACAGGCTGGATCCCTGGTCCTGGAAGAACCTGCCTGCTGTGTGGCAACAGAGCCTGCGCTCTCTAGAGCCCATGCTCCGCAACAAGAGAAGGCACCACAGTGTGAAGCCCATGCACCACAACTAGAGAAAGCCAAACACAGCAATGAAGACCTAGCACAGCCAAAAACAAAACATAAATTTAATTCAATTTAAAATAAATTTAAAAAATTTTTCCCTTCATGCCTCTTTTATTTTTATATTTCCTTTCATCCATCTTTTATTCTTTGGCATGTGTGGGCCTCCCCTCACAGTGGCCTATCTCACCGCAGAGCACCGGCTCTGGGCGCTTGCGCTCCATAGCATTGGCTCGTAATTACCGGACCAGCCACTCCACAGCATATGGGATCTTCCTAGGCCAGGGATCGAACCGGTGCCCCTTGCACTGCAAGGTGAACTCTCTACCCACTGGACCACCAGGGAAGCCCTAAAATAAATATTTTTAAAAAGATGTTCCACAATGCTTTGCCGCCTCCCTGAGTGTGAACTATCAATCACACCATCATGCATCCAACTATGCAAACCACAGATTCAAGAAGTACCCTTGATGTCTATCTCCCATCTTCCCTGTATCACCAAGTCCAATCCATCAGCAGCCGATCCCCTCCCCCCACACACACTCTGAGTCACAATGCTTCCTGCACGGCCCAGTGTGCCCCCTGCATTTCTGGACTAGAGTAGCACAGTTAGCCTTGCCCCCTTGGCCCCAGTCATACTGGCCACTTTCAGTCTTTTATTGACTTTCCTCTGCTATTAGGATGAAAGGAAAACAACTATCACACAGCTCATAAAGCCCTGCGTGATCTGAGTTCCTTGCCACCAAAGAAAACCATGTCACCCACTCCTCTCCTTGTCCCTTCTCTAGAGAGTCCAGGGACTCTCTCTCTTTTTTTTTTTTTCCTTTCTTAAGATTTTTTAAAAGTCTTTATTGCATTTGTTACAATATTGCTTCTGTCTTATGTTTTGGCTTTTTGACTGATTAGGGATTGAACCTGCACCCACTTCATTGGAAAGGGAAGTCTTTCCAGTGATCCAGGAAGTCAGTCCAGTGATCAACTGGACTGCCAGGGGAGCCCCTGGTTCACTGACTCTTAGCCCTGGCTGCCCACTGGCATGTTCCAGAGAACTTGTATCCCATCCTGCAAAGATTTTTTATGTAGTTGATGTAGTCTCATCTGCGTATGCCTCATGCTTGTGATAGTATACAAATATTCTTTAAATGTTTAAGAGAAAGGAAGAGAGACCAGTGAATTCCTCCCAGAAATTATGAGGTAGAATAATATTGGAATGACTCACTTTTCCAACAGCAAAGTGGGAAAGCCATGCAAGTTGTGTATTCATGTGAGATTCTGTTCCTTCAAAACAATGACTAGGGCTTCCCCTGGTGGTCCAGTGGGTGGGGACACCGCCTTGCAGTGCAAGGGGCGCCGGTTCGAGCCCTGGCCTGGGAGGATCCCACGTACTGCGGAGCGGCTGGACTGATGTGTGCAATCACCGAGCCGGAGCTCTGGAGCGCATGCGCCCAGAGCCAGTGCTCTGCAACGACAGATGCCACCGCGATGGGAGGCCCACAGGAGCCAAGGAACGAAGACTAATGAAAATAGAGAAATGAAGGACCAATAGAAGTGGCCCGCCCACTCCCCTCCCTCCCCAACCCGACTCCCGCCCAAAGTAAATAAATAAATAAATCTTTAAAAAAAAAAAAAAATGACTAGCCCTGGCTGTGTGGTTTCTAAGATCCTTCTATGTATATGTTAACATGGGATGAAGATTCTGAGAACATATGAAAGCTGAATGCTCAGTTTTGTCCCAAGTCCGTTACCTAATTGGTGTTAACTAGGACTTTGAACAAAACAGAATTATAGTCTGTTTTTTATATATCTGCCTCCCAATAATTTCCTGTTTTGATAGAAGATTATGATTTGTTTTATTTTAAGCATTTATGTGTGAGCAGATCCTCAGGGCTTAGGAACTTATGACTATCACTGTAACACAGATTCTCAATTAGAAGCAATGAAATGTAACAGAAAAATTGAAGCATCCTCCCTCAATTGTTACTTGACATCACAAAAGAAGAGGACGCAGCAGTGTTGAGGGGAAAGGCTCTGGGCAGGTGCTGAAGCTCACTGATCAGAAATGCAGCCCAGTGATGTCAGCCATTATGACGGTTACTAGCCGCAAGAGAAAAATGGCAGAGTGCACGTGTTCACTCAAAAATCGTCACAAATCATTCAAGTTAAGCCTACACATCCAGAAGTTCACTGCATACAATTATGACTAAAGTCAAGACATACAGCCCCATATACCTCCAGTCTGTCTGCCACTGAGAACAAAGACCAGGGTTTCATCTTTATAACCCCAACCTCAACACCTGGCCACTTAGTGGGTTTTATTTGCTGACTGAATTTGTGGACCCTAATGACGAACTTTAAAAATCCACAGCTGAAGGTTATTCCACATTAGATGGCAGTGATGAGGTCCAGAATATGCCATTGTGGCATAAAAGTCATTTTGAGCTGAAGACATTTGAGAATAGGCTTTTTTTAAATTTTTTCCCCCAAACTCATTTACCAGCCAGCAGAGCCTTTCCAAAAAAATTAAATTCTCAGGCTTCCCTGGTAGTCCAGTGGGTAAGGACACCACCTTGCAGTTTAAGGGGTGCTGGTTCGATCCCTGGCCTGGGAAGATCCCCGTGCCATGGAGCGGCTGGACTGGTGTGTCCAACTGCTGAGCCAGAGCTCTGGAGTGCATGTGCCTAGAGCCATAGTTCTGCAGCAAAAGAGGCCACTGTGATGGGAGGCCCACACAGGCCAAAGAACAAAGATAAATAAATGAAAGATCAATAGAAGTGGCCAAAAAAAAAGAGAGAGAAAAAAATTGAATTCTCATAAATCCCTTTCCAGGAAGATAACTCTTACTACCTGAGACTAGCTGCTTGCATTACACCTCAACAGACCTTGTCATGAAATATTGAATCTCCATCTATTCTCCTAAGAGCCCATTGGTCTTTCCTAAAAGTCATTTCTTTCCCATAAGTGCCCCTTTTCTCCCTCCCCTTCCCATGTTAAGGTGATATGTGTGTTCAGTAGTGTCTAATTTTTGCAACCTTTTGGACTATAGCCTGCCAGGCTCCATGGGATTTTTCAGGTAAGACTACTGGAGTGGGTTGCCATGCCCTCCTCCAGGGGATCTTTCCAACCCAGGAATCCAGCCTACATCTCCTGTATCTTCTGCACTGCAGGCAAATTCTTTACCACTGACTTACCATTTCAGAGAAGTCCCAAGGTGATATAGAAGAGAAAATGGCAGAGTGCACGTGTTCACTCAAAAATCGTCACAAATCATTCAAGTTAAGCCTACACATCCAGAAGTTCACTGCATACAATTATGACTAAAGTCAAGACATACAGCCCCATATACCTCCAGTCTGTCTGCCACTGAGAACAAAGACCAGGGTTTCATCTTTATAACCCCAACCTCAACACCTGGCCACTTAGTGGGTTTTATTTGCTGACTGAATTTGTGGACCCTAATGACGAACTTTAAAAATCCACAGCTGAAGGTTATTCCACATTAGATGGCAGTGATGAGGTCCAGAATATGCCATTGTGGCATAAAAGTCATTTTGAGCTGAAGACATTTGAGAATAGGCTTTTTTTAAATTTTTTCCCCCAAACTCATTTACCAGCCAGCAGAGCCTTTCCAAAAAAATTAAATTCTCAGGCTTCCCTGGTAGTCCAGTGGGTAAGGACACCACCTTGCAGTTTAAGGGGTGCTGGTTCGATCCCTGGCCTGGGAAGATCCCCGTGCCATGGAGCGGCTGGACTGGTGTGTCCAACTGCTGAGCCAGAGCTCTGGAGTGCATGTGCCTAGAGCCATAGTTCTGCAGCAAAAGAGGCCACTGTGATGGGAGGCCCACACAGGCCAAAGAACAAAGATAAATAAATGAAAGATCAATAGAAGTGGCCAAAAAAAAAGAGAGAGAAAAAAATTGAATTCTCATAAATCCCTTTCCAGGAAGATAACTCTTACTACCTGAGACTAGCTGCTTGCATTACACCTCAACAGACCTTGTCATGAAATATTGAATCTCCATCTATTCTCCTAAGAGCCCATTGGTCTTTCCTAAAAGTCATTTCTTTCCCATAAGTGCCCCTTTTCTCCCTCCCCTTCCCATGTTAAGGTGATATGTGTGTTCAGTAGTGTCTAATTTTTGCAACCTTTTGGACTATAGCCTGCCAGGCTCCATGGGATTTTTCAGGTAAGACTACTGGAGTGGGTTGCCATGCCCTCCTCCAGGGGATCTTTCCAACCCAGGAATCCAGCCTACATCTCCTGTATCTTCTGCACTGCAGGCAAATTCTTTACCACTGACTTACCATTTCAGAGAAGTCCCAAGGTGATATAGAAGACCCAATTCTAACCGCTTTCTTGAATCACAATTTTTCTGTGAACTTGGACTGAATGTCCATGAATTTTAAAATTCTATCTTTTCTCTTGAAAATCTGTCTTTTGTCAGTTCAATCTGTAGCCCCTACCCTGCACCCAAACTAAATATAAGTGGTTAGAAGAAAAGTTTTCCTACCTACAGCAATAGCAAGAAGACTTGATTCCTGCCCACCTCTGTCAGACACTGAAGGCACGAATTCAGATAAATGAGGGAGAAAACAAGCAGTGGAAGTGAGAAGCATGCAAAACTCCAGTACGAAAACTGAAAGGAGGCAAATCCCAGATTCTATAAAATTCAGTCAAAGGATTCCTAACACAAAACACTCTCCACAGAGTCAAAGCCCTATTTAATATCAAGTGGTTTCAAATTAAACTTTGAGATGGTTCTATTTTTGTCCTCTGATGAGTCCAAAGATAAAATTTGTAATCAGTAAACAGTCACTGAAGGAAATCATAGAATTAAACACTCTTACAGCTGGAACATGGAAGCTGTCAACACAAGAATGTTCAAAAGCCTTACCAGTAATTAAAGAAACGCTTGTTTAAAAACAGTAAGAAATTCTGTGTGTTTCCTCTTAAATTAACATTGATTTTTTAAAAAGTCAACATCCACAATTAGCTAGGATTCCGTGTGATGGGGATTAGGATGTGCTGCTGGGGTGGAGGTGGGGGCAGGGGAAGAAACTGAAAGGCAAAGGATGTGTTAGACTCTTTTCAGATGGATCTGACCCTGGCCCAGGCATTCCACCCTAAGGGGTGATTGCTACGTCAATTATCAAGCATCTGAGCGATGAATTACCTCACACTATTTGAGACAAGTCAAAAAAGGCTGGAAGCCACCAAAATGTCCAACATGATTAAGATGAGAGTGGACTTGTTAACAGTCAGGGAAACAGAGGAAGAAAAATGGCTCCAGCACTAGAACAGAAGGATAAGTTTGAGAACTTTAAGTCTGAGGCGCTGATGGGACATTTTCAGATGGGCAGAAATGGAAGCCCGATGCAAAAGAGACACAAGACCGGAGAGAAAGATCTGGGACTCAGCCTTGGACAGGACAACAGAACACAGAAATCATGTTCTCTGACAACAGTGAAGGTCACGGGGAACGATTCCATGAATAAGGCTGAATCCAAAACTATGTACAATTTAGTAGAGGGAAAAAAGGTTTATATGTTCCTCTCACATAAGAAAATTCTGAAAAGAAAATGTTAAAAGCAAATTGTTGAACCTGTAGGTGATTTAGATATTTTTCTTTTTACTCTTCTGCATTATCTTTTTTTTTTTTTTTAAAAAAAGCAGTTTCTTTATTCAACTCATATATGTTAAATGACTATAATGATCCAGCATTTTCATGAATAATGACTTTTTTTTCATTGCTTAAAAAAATGTTTTTAATTGGAGATGTTCTAACTATTATTGCCTTGTTTTACAGATAAGGAAATGCTGACAACACCGAGAGAGAAACTGACTTGCTCGAGGACACACCATCCGCCTACACAGTGCTGAACCCATCCTGGAGCTTCGGCCAGCAACAGAAAAAGGGGTTTGTTTTGCAACCAAATTTCTCTGAATCACAGTTCTTCTACAAGGTGAGGAAGCTCTATAAATGCAACCATAAATGTCTGCTTTAATCGTATACCTTCCACTGCCTTATAATTATAAATAATCACCTCTGTGGCATTTTGCCAAAAAAAGTTACAAGTATAAGTAATCATCTCTGTGGAATTTTATCAAAAAGTTACAATATATAATTTTCTCTCTTGATAATTTTGAAGACTTTTTGTCCTTTGCAGAAAAAGTATTCTGCATCTTTCTCAGTTAAAAAAAAAAGATTCTTTTGCCAGCTACTGATGCTCAGCCAGGTTTTTAATGTGAGTCTACCCACTGCAAGCTGTATCTATGTCTAAATACAAATATATATGTTTGAAAACTGGTCAAGTTCTTTTAATTCACTCTCTTATCACAGGATATAGTAAAAGTCATAATTCTTCAAGGTATCCAATTTACAATACCCATTCGAGTAAAGAATTCCATTGTCTTTCAACGATGGATGCTAAGTTACTGGAAGACTACTGTGTGTCTAGTACAGAACAATAAAATGAAATATGATTTCTTTAAAGCAGAATGCTATCATTAGTTACATCAGATGGAAAGCTTTTACCTGTAATTAAGTACATCAATTAGAAGCTTTAAACCTACCTCTGACATAAGTAAATGATTTCAATTTTAAGGGTCCATCAGCAGTGCTCTAATAAAACTAAATTGTAGTAGAGGAAAAAAGGTTTATATGTTCCTCTCACATAAGAAAATTCTGAAAAGAAAATGTTAAAAGCAAATTGTTGAACCTGTAGGTGATTTAGATATTTTTCTTTTTACTCTTCTGCATTATCTTTTTTTTTTTTTTTAAAAAAAGCAGTTTCTTTATTCAACTCATATATGTTAAATGACTATAATGATCCAGCATTTTCATGAATAATGACTTTTTTTTCATTGCTTAAAAAAATGTTTTTAATTGGAGATGTTCTAACTATTATTGCCTTGTTTTACAGATAAGGAAATGCTGACAACACCGAGAGAGAAACTGACTTGCTCGAGGACACACCATCCGCCTACACAGTGCTGAACCCATCCTGGAGCTTCGGCCAGCAACAGAAAAAGGGGTTTGTTTTGCAACCAAATTTCTCTGAATCACAGTTCTTCTACAAGGTGAGGAAGCTCTATAAATGCAACCATAAATGTCTGCTTTAATCGTATACCTTCCACTGCCTTATAATTATAAATAATCACCTCTGTGGCATTTTGCCAAAAAAAGTTACAAGTATAAGTAATCATCTCTGTGGAATTTTATCAAAAAGTTACAATATATAATTTTCTCTCTTGATAATTTTGAAGACTTTTTGTCCTTTGCAGAAAAAGTATTCTGCATCTTTCTCAGTTAAAAAAAAAAGATTCTTTTGCCAGCTACTGATGCTCAGCCAGGTTTTTAATGTGAGTCTACCCACTGCAAGCTGTATCTATGTCTAAATACAAATATATATGTTTGAAAACTGGTCAAGTTCTTTTAATTCACTCTCTTATCACAGGATATAGTAAAAGTCATAATTCTTCAAGGTATCCAATTTACAATACCCATTCGAGTAAAGAATTCCATTGTCTTTCAACGATGGATGCTAAGTTACTGGAAGACTACTGTGTGTCTAGTACAGAACAATAAAATGAAATATGATTTCTTTAAAGCAGAATGCTATCATTAGTTACATCAGATGGAAAGCTTTTACCTGTAATTAAGTACATCAATTAGAAGCTTTAAACCTACCTCTGACATGAATTAGACTTCCAAACTGTGTAAGCTTTGGTTGACCTATATTTCAGTTTTTAAATTGGGCTCCATCACAGCCTAGTGATCAATACGTAGAACACCGCAAACAGTATCCCTTCTGTCTGTCAGATGTTATAAATGATCAGCCTGGTGCTTGTAGGAAGCACACAGATATTGGTCTAACCTTTTGGGACCCATCTCTTGAAAGCATGATATATCATTCTTCCTTTATGGCTTTCTGTACTTAAGGTACCCATTTCTGTACCCTTAAGAGATGGTGTGGCTATAAACGCACGTACAAAGTCTCACAAACCCACTCCATGTGGTGTATATTTATTTTGACAACCTTAACTGCCTCCAGCATTAGGAAGGTGAAAGGCTACTGTATATTTCAATGTTGACTTTGTCTTTGACAAAAGACATCTCACAGTAACATACCCCTTACTTTTACAGCTTTTTCATCTACCTTCTGCCACTCTGACAAATCTAAATATTAGATTTGTTTTTTGTTTTAATCATCATTTCAGAAAGGAAGAGACCTAATAGGTAAGAGCTCTATGCATGATAGGCAGTTCTGAATTTGACAAATCACTTTGCCAATTAATAGGTATGTGACCTTGGCATGAGACTTAAGTTCAGTTTCTTTAATTTCAAAGGGTAGAATGGCACTTGGGATTGTTGAAGGACAACACACAGCTGAGCAAGGTGCCTAAAACATAGTCCAGACTTGACAAAGTAAAGGTTGCTCAACAAGTATTCATGTTTTTCAAGTTTAGTATATAATATGACCAGCATTTACAAAAGACTTCTTTGTTCCTATTTCCGCAAACCAAACACTCCACCACCATTGCTTTTGGAATTATCATGAAGACTCTAACTAAATACAGCAGGTTAATTTTTATATATAGGTACACAAACTCATACACATGCACAATACTACCTCTGTTATGTAAAATAAAGCATATGAAAACCATAAAGACATTACACCAAAATATTGTCACTGAGTGAGAGATTAATACTGTTAATACTGGTTAATACTGATTAATACTGGTTAATACTGTTCCTCTTTCTACTTTTCTATTATCTTTTCCAACTTTCTGTGGTCATGTATTGCTTGGATAGGTATCTAAATAATGTATTTTGAATGTTAAGGTAAAGTCATTGAAATGTAGCAAATTTCACGTTTTGGAAAAAAGAAACAAGTGAACACTCTTCAAAACAGGTAATGATTCTTTCTTACAAAAGACCTTGACCGTTGTCCTGAAGCTAAAAGTTGATAATTAATAACTAGAAGGAAGCTTTGCAACTGCTGGCATCAGCAGCCTGCCCCAGATCCATCTCTCTGGGTCAGGTGGTTATTTTGTTGACCAGCAGGTCAATCTGAGGACTGGGGACGTGCAGGGTGAGAGGTGCAGAGAGTAAAGGTGTCAGAAACTGGTAGGGCAATGGATAAATCCTCAAAACTGCTTTGAAACTGTGCCCAGCTTGTACCTGGACTATACAGCCCGATTTGCCTCATACACATCAGGGAGTGGTGACCCAGGGAAAACCCGAGTGCACATCTCTTAGTAAGAGTGTAGACCTTAAGGATATCCATACTTGCACTTGGCAATGGCCGTTTCTCCCACCACAGCCCCAACACAGGCCTCCAGGAGGGTCCAGCTCAGGCTCCAGCCCAAATGGACTGGCTCTTACGGTTCCTGTAAGGCTGCCCTGCTCATCTCCTAATCTTGTTTTCAGGAGTTTCAGAGATTCGTTTAAGGTTCTTTCCTTTGACTGAGTCTCTAGGACTTCAAGTCTAGAGAAACCCAGGCCTCCCCGACCCGGGGATCAGTAATCAGACATCTACACCATCAGGAAAGCCCTCTGGTGCTCAGTCAGCAAGAATCAGGGTCCGAATTCAATTCCTTGAGCAAGCAGGTCGTTCCTCTGGCAGGTGGAAACAAAGATTGTGGACGTGGTGGGCTCCTCACCATCACCCGCTGCGCAGTGCTAACTTTCGAGTCAATGTGGTAACTACCAGGTGAATGGAGTATTCAATTGGTTTTGGCTGGGAGTATCGACTTAAAAGAGTCTAGACATTGCGGAGGGCCTGAGGACTTCCACAGAACACCTGGTGAAAAGCAGGGTTGCCTTAAACTTGTCAGATTACCCAAAGAGACGCAGGGGGCGTCGAGCTCGGCGAAACCGGAGCTGATGCCCCAGAGGAGGGCCACCCAGAAGAAGCAGCTCAGCGTAGGGCCCTTCACCCCGCGGGGTCGCCTCGGCTCGCCCGTGCCCACTCCCAGCGCCAGCCCGCGGGGCTCGAGGACAGCCAGGGAGGCGGCCGACGGCTGGGCGGGCGTCCGGGCTGCAGGGCGCGGGGCCCGGGACCTACCTTGGTGCCCTGGTGGAAGTCGTCCACGGACCGCGAGCCCATGAAGGGGAACTGCATGTGCGTGTGCGTGTCGATGCCACCGGGCAGGACCAGCTTGCCGGCGGCGTCCAGCACCCGCAGCCCGGCGGGCGCGGCCCCCGGCGGCAGCAGGTCGCGCCCCACCGCGCGCACCACGCCGCCCTCCACCAGCACGTCCGCCTCCTGCGAGGAGTCGTCGTTGACCACGCGTCCCCCGCGGATCAGGAGCCGCGACGGCGCCGCCATGGCGAGGGGCGAACGCGCTGCGGCGGCGTCCTGCTTAGCCGCCCCCAGGGTGCCTCGTCAGGGTTTATCCGCCGGCCCGGGATGTGGGAGGGGCGGGGGCGGGGACAGGGAGGTGCCGCCCACCCCACCCCACCCCACCCCCATCCCTCGGGGGCTGGGCCTGCACCCAAAGGCTGGGGGCGGAACCAAAGGTCCTTACAGCTCAGGTTCCAAAAGTTCTGCCTCTGAATCCGAGGGCGCAGACAGGTTTTTAAGTCATTAGAAGGGACACATATTGGAGGTAGCTGTTTTATTCATTTATTTCTAAAATTTGATTTATATTGATGTATATTGGAGTATATTTACAATGCGTTGCTGTTCAGTCACTAGGTCGTGTCCAGACTCTTTGCGACCCCATGGATTGCAGCATGGCAGTTTCCCCCCTCTTTAACTATCTCCCAGAGTTTGCTCAGACTGGAGTCCATTGAGTCGGTGATGGCATCCAGCCGTCTCATTCTGTGCTGTCCTCTTCTCCCCCTGCCCTCAATTCCCAGCACCAGGGCTGGAGCAGACATTGCGGAGGGCCTGAGGACTTCCACAGAACACCTGGTGAAAAGCAGGGTTGCCTTAAACTTGTCAGATTACCCAAAGAGACGCAGGGGGCGTCGAGCTCGGCGAAACCGGAGCTGATGCCCCAGAGGAGGGCCACCCAGAAGAAGCAGCTCAGCGTAGGGCCCTCCACGCCGCGGGTCGCCTCGGCTCGCCCGTGCCCACTCCCAGCGCCAGCCCGCGGGGCTCGAGGACAGCCAGGGAGGCGGCCGACGGCTGGGCGGGCGTCCGGGCTGCAGGGCGCGGGGCCCGGGACCTACCTTGGTGCCCTGGTGGAAGTCGTCCACGGACCGCGAGCCCATGAAGGGGAACTGCATGTGCGTGTGCGTGTCGATGCCACCGGGCAGGACCAGCTTGCCGGCGGCGTCCAGCACCCGCAGCCCGGCGGGCGCGGCCCCCGGCGGCAGCAGGTCGCGCCCCACCGCGCGCACCACGCCGCCCTCCACCAGCACGTCCGCCTCCTGCGAGAGTCGTCGTTGACCACGCGTCCCCCGCGGATCAGGAGCCGCGACGGCGCCGCCATGGCGAGGGGCGAACGCGCTGCGGCGGCGTCCTGCTTAGCCGCCCCCAGGGTGCCTCGTCAGGGTTTATCCGCCGGCCCGGGATGTGGGAGGGGCGGGGGCGGGGACAGGGAGGTGCCGCCCACCCCACCCCACCCCACCCCCATCCCTCGGGGGCTGGGCCTGCACCCAAAGGCTGGGGGCGGAACCAAAGGTCCTTACAGCTCAGGTTCCAAAAGTTCTGCCTCTGAATCCGAGGGCGCAGACAGGTTTTTAAGTCATTAGAAGGGACACATATTGGAGGTAGCTGTTTTATTCATTTATTTCTAAAATTTGATTTATATTGATGTATATTGGAGTATATTTACAATGCGTTGCTGTTCAGTCACTAGGTCGTGTCCAGACTCTTTGCGACCCCATGGATTGCAGCATGGCAGTTTCCCCCCTCTTTAACTATCTCCCAGAGTTTGCTCAGACTGGAGTCCATTGAGTCGGTGATGGCATCCAGCCGTCTCATTCTGTGCTGTCCTCTTCTCCCCCTGCCCTCAATTCCCAGCACCAGGGTCTTTTCTGAGGAGTCGTCTCTTTGGGTCTGGTGGCCATTGGAGCTTCAGCTTCAGCATCAGTCCTTCCAATGAATATTCGGGGTTGATTTCCTTTAGGATTGACTGGTTTGACCTCTTTGCAGTCTACAGAACTCTCAAGAGTCTTCTCCAACACCACAGTTAGACGGATCAATTCTTTGGTGCTCAGCATTCTTTCTGGCCCGGTTCTCACATCCATACTTGACCACTGGAAAAATCATAGCTTTGACTATATGAACCTTTGTAGGCAAAGTGAAGTCTCTGCTTTTTTTTTTTTTAAATATGCTGTCTAGGTTTGTAATTGTTTTTTTCCCAAGGAGCAAGAATCTTTTAACTTTATGGCTACACTCTCCAACCGTAGTGATTTTGAAGCCCATGAAAATAAAGTCTGTCACTGTTTCCATTGTTTTCCTCTCTATCTGCTATGAAATAATGAGACTGGATGCCACTGATCTTAAGTTTTTTGAATGTTGAGTTTTAAGCCAGCTTTCTCACGCTCTTCTTTCACTTTATCAAGAGGCTCTTTAGTTCCTCTTTGCTTTTTGCCATTAAGGTGGTATCATCTGCGTACCTGAGGTTATTCATATTTCTCTCAGCAGTTTTGTTTCCAGCTTGTGATTCATCCAACCCAACATTTTATGTGATGTACTCTGCATATAAGTTAAATAAACAGGATGGCAATATACAACCTTGACATACTCTTTTCCTAGTTTTGAGCTAGTGCATTGTTCCATATCTGGTTCTAACTGTTGCTTTTTCACCTGCATAAAGGTTTCTTGGGAGGCAGGTAAGGTGGTCTGGTATTCCCATCTCTTTAAGAGTTAGTTTCCCAGAGTTTGTTGTGATCCACAGAGTCAAAGGCTTTAGGGTAGTCACTGAAGCAGAAGTGGAGGTTTCTCTGGAATTCCCTTGCTTTCTTGAGCCGGCATATGTTGGCAATTTGATCTCTGCTTCCTCTACCTTTTCTAACTCTGACTTGCTCATCTGGAAGTTCTCGGTTCACATACTGTTAAAGTCTAGGGATTTGTGTGTGTTCGTTTCTACTGTATAGAAAAGTGAATCAATCATACATATATCCACCCTTTTCTAGATTTAATTCCCATACAGTCATTACAGAGGACTGAATATAGTTCCCTGTGCTACACGGTAGGTTCTCATGAGCTATCTAGTGTATATATAGTCAGTGAGTACATGTCAATCCAAACCTGCCAATCCCCCTCCCTCCTTTCCTCTTTGGTAGCACTGTGTGTTTTCTAAGTCTGTGAATCCAGATTTTACAACAGATAATTCAGTACTTGTTTTCCATTACAGTCAGATGGATTTTGAATTCCTGTTGATACAAACCAAATGCCAAAAAGTCCCTCTGTAGAGTCTTGCCTGTGATGTTGACAAGGTGAAAATGAAGTTCGTGGACTCTTCTTGGGCGCCGCTATGGTCTGAGTTAGACCTTGGAATACAAAAGATAAATACCACACGATTTTCCTTTTCCAGAAGTTCATAGATGAGAAGCCTTAAGTACACAGTTATGCAACAGGTGGATAGTTGGGATTAGCCTTAATCTTAACCATATTTTCACTGTGTTTGTCTTGTCTCATGTTCCCCAACAGAAAATTTTCACTGATCTTAAGAGGCCAGCTTTCTCACGCTCTTCTTTCACTTTATCAAGAGGCTCTTTAGTTCCTCTTTGCTTTTTGCCATTAAGGTGGTATCATCTGCGTACCTGAGGTTATTCATATTTCTCTCAGCAGTTTTGTTTCCAGCTTGTGATTCATCCAACCCAACATTTTATGTGATGTACTCTGCATATAAGTTAAATAAACAGGATGGCAATATACAACCTTGACATACTCTTTTCCTAGTTTTGAGCTAGTGCATTGTTCCATATCTGGTTCTAACTGTTGCTTTTTCACCTGCATAAAGGTTTCTTGGGAGGCAGGTAAGGTGGTCTGGTATTCCCATCTCTTTAAGAGTTAGTTTCCCAGAGTTTGTTGTGATCCACAGAGTCAAAGGCTTTAGGGTAGTCACTGAAGCAGAAGTGGAGGTTTCTCTGGAATTCCCTTGCTTTCTTGAGCCGGCATATGTTGGCAATTTGATCTCTGCTTCCTCTACCTTTTCTAACTCTGACTTGCTCATCTGGAAGTTCTCGGTTCACATACTGTTAAAGTCTAGGGATTTGTGTGTGTTCGTTTCTACTGTATAGAAAAGTGAATCAATCATACATATATCCACCCTTTTCTAGATTTAATTCCCATACAGTCATTACAGAGGACTGAATATAGTTCCCTGTGCTACACGGTAGGTTCTCATGAGCTATCTAGTGTATATATAGTCAGTGAGTACATGTCAATCCAAACCTGCCAATCCCCCTCCCTCCTTTCCTCTTTGGTAGCACTGTGTGTTTTCTAAGTCTGTGAATCCAGATTTTACAACAGATAATTCAGTACTTGTTTTCCATTACAGTCAGATGGATTTTGAATTCCTGTTGATACAAACCAAATGCCAAAAAGTCCCTCTGTAGAGTCTTGCCTGTGATGTTGACAAGGTGAAAATGAAGTTCGTGGACTCTTCTTGGGCGCCGCTATGGTCTGAGTTAGACCTTGGAATACAAAAGATAAATACCACACGATTTTCCTTTTCCAGAAGTTCATAGATGAGAAGCCTTAAGTACACAGTTATGCAACAGGTGGATAGTTGGGATTAGCCTTAATCTTAACCATATTTTCACTGTGTTTGTCTTGTCTCATGCTAAATACCTCTCACAACAAAACAGAAAATTTTCTCCCAAGGTGTCTTAAAGATGAACATAAGGTTTAATAAAGAAGAGAGATGCCACCATACGACCTAATTTCCCTTTCAGTTCTATTTGAGAAATAAAGTCTAAAAGGAGATGGCACATACCATACTGAAACAGAAAGGTTCTGATTCAGAGCCCTGTGGGCCTGGGAGGGGCTGCTGTTTTTGTTGAGTCGCTGTTGGACTGTTTATGACCCCATGAACTGCAGCATACCAGCTTTCCTGTCCTTCACCATCTCCTGGAATTTGCCCAGATTCACGTCCATTGAGTCAGTGAAGCCATCCAACCATCTCATCTTCTGTTCCCTCCTTCTCCTGGGTGGGACACACACAGGTCAGAAGAGCTACACTTTTTTTCCCCCTTTTCCCCATCATGCCTCTTTTATTTATATTTATTTTCATCGATCTTTTTTATTCTTTGGCCTGTGTTGGCCTCCCATTGCAGTGGCCTTTCTCATTGCAGAGCACTGGCTCTGGGTGCATTGTGCTCCAGAGCGCTGGCTCGTAACTGGACACTCCAGTCCAGCCGCTCCATGGCACGTGGGATCTTCCCGGGCCAGGGATCAAACCAGTGCCCCTTACACTGCAAGGTGGATGCTCTTCCCAATGGACCACCAGGGAAGCCCAAGGGTTTCACCTTGACTGCTGTCTCTTTGTATCCCTTGCTCTTCCTTTTATACTGATTCCTTCAACATTCAGAACATCCATGCTAAGTGCGGACAGTGCCCTGACGGCTCCAGAACAGCACCTACCAACCCTGCTTCAACCCCAATTGTGGTCATGCCCAGGAGCTTCCAGGATTCTTGGAAAAGTGGAGGTAAATGCTAGTAAGGATTGCCTTGGATCTCTTTACCCTCTGAGCCATGAAGCAAGATCCTGCTTTGAATCTCTTTAGCTTCAGACCGCATCAAGAGCAGGGTATAGGAAGAGTTTTACTAAATTGCAAAACCAAAGAAGGTGAATTCCCCTGAAGATATACCCTGAAGCTTACTTCGTATCCAAGTCTCACGTCAACAAAATGCAAAGGACTAAAATGAGATCCTGGCTGCCAGGGGCCAGGGCTTGGGTGAAAGGATAGACTACAAAGAGAACCCTGGAAACTTTGCAAGGTGATGGAAATATTTCTGTCTTGATTGTGGTATATGGTTACATGCCTGAATTCTCTGTCAGTATTCATAGCACTGCACACTTTAAAAGATGAATTTTACTCTCTGTGCTTTATGTTTGTTAAGAAATCAAATATATAAAATGCAATATTCAAACCTTATTTGGTCTATGTAGCAAAGTCCAAGAACTTTTTTTTAATGATTTATTCTTTTTTAAAAAAATTCTTGGGCTTCCCTGGTGGTCCATTCGGTAAGGATACCACCTTGGAGTGCAAGGGGCACTGGTTTGATCCATGGCCTGGGAGGATCCCACGTGCTGCAGAGCAGCTGGACCAATGTGTCCAACTACCGAGCCGGAGCTCTGGAGCTCATGCGCCCAGAGCTGGTGCTCTGCAGCAAGAGAGGCCACTGCAATGGGAGGCCCACATGGGCAAAAGAGCAAAGACGGAAATAAATGAAAGACCGATAGAAGTGGCCCCCAAAAAAGAAAAGTTCTCAAAATGAAATCTCAAGATAGTGATTTCCGCACCCTGGAATTCATTGAAGCATTGTTTATAATAGCCAAGACATAGCAGTGTCTGTCAACCCAAGAATGGATAAAACAATTTGGGGTCTGTGTGTGTGTGGCTTACACACATACAATGTATAAAAAATTAATAAGCAGCAACACCAATGAAACAGAATTGAGAAACCAGAGAGGGAACTCTCACATCCTGCACTGATAGCAAAGTCTGACGCCTCTCCTTTCCTGGCAAGGACTCAACCAGTGAAAAACCAAGGACTCTGGGCTTATTGAGTCCAACCTCCTTTTCTCCTCTATGAAAGCCTTCTCTTTCCCCTACCCTGTAAGACTTGCCTGTGGCTCTGCATGGTTGGAGACTCAAATGGCAATCCTTGGGGCTTCCCTGGTGGTCCAGTGGGTAAAGAGTCTGCCTTGCAGTGCAAGGGGCACCAGTTCGACCCCTGGCCCAGGAAGATCCCATGAGCCATGGAGCAGCTGGACTGAACTGGTGTGTCCAATTATGATGGACTGTGAGGATATTCTGTTAAGTGAAATAGGTCAGAGAAAGACAAACACCATGTGATCTCACTTATATGTAGGGTCTAATGAAACCCAACTCATAGAAAAGACTGGTGATTGCCATGAGCAGGGTTGTAAACAAGTGAAATGTAGCCAAAAGGTAGAAACTTCCAGTTATGAGATGAATAAGTTCTTGGGACTTAATGTACATTAACTATAGCATGGACCTTCCCTGGAAGCTCAGCCAGTAAAGAATCAACCTGCAATAAAGCTGTAAGGCTGTGGAGGTGATGGATGTGTTAACTCACCTTATTGTGGTCAACATTTTGCAATATGTACACATGTCAAATCATTATGTGTACTCCTTAAACTTACATAGTGGTTATGTGCCAGTTATATTTCAATGAAGCTAGAAAAATATCTCCTCAAGATCATATTATAAAGTAATTTCATAAGCTTGTGGTCCGGCCCTCACATTTTAAAACTTGACACTATGGGGATCCCAAAATCCATGTTCCAATGCAGGGGACATGGACTTGATACCTGATCCAGGAAGATCCCACATGCTAAAGGGCAACTAAACCCGTGCACCACAACTACTGAGACCATGCCCTGCAATTGCTGAAGTCTCCCTACCTAGAACCTGTGTTCTGCAACAAGAGAAGCCTCCGCAATAAGCCCGAACACCACAATGAATAGCAGGCCCCACTCAGTGCAACTAGAGAAAGCTGGAGTACAAATTTGAATATTCTGGGCACTGAGCTGAGCGAGGCACTTGTAGAGGACATCTCGTCTCTACAGAACTTTGTGAAGTAGGAAATACTACTATTTTATAGATGTAAAATCTATGGTTCATAGAGGTTCATTGTTGAAGTGACACAGTCAATCAGATCTCAAGGCCAGTGCTGCTCCCAGCCCCTTCATTATGCTGCTAAGTAAATGAACATGATATATTCTGTCTTTAATAAAATGGCTACCTTTCTCTGGAAAAATAAGTAAGATTATTTATAGAATGATAACTTGTGCATGCTAAGTTGTTCCAGTCATGTCCAACTCTTTGCAACCCGAGGGACTATAGCCTGCCAGGCTTTTCAGCCAATGGAATTCTCCTAGCAAAAACACTGGAGTGAGTTGCTGTACCATCCTCCGTGGGATCTTCCTGACCCAGGATTGAACCTGAGTCTCTTATGTCTCCTGCATCGGCAGGTAGGTTCTTAAACACTAGTGCCTCCTGGGAAGACCCAGACTAATAGCTTAGATAGGTCCAATTCTAAAAGCAAGCAGAAAAAAAATGATTTGTCTTTGTTTCCTCATCTTTAACAGCTTTACTGAGACATAATTTATATATCACAAAGCTTACCCATTTGAAGTGTTCAATGGTTTTAAATATATCTACAAGATTTTGCAATGTTCATCTAATTTCAGAATATTTTTATAAACCCTAAAGAAACCCATTAATAATCACCAGTTCTAACTGTCTCCACCGTACCCCTCACCCCCCATCCTTAGGCAACTAACAATCCACTTTCCATCTCTACAGATTTGCCTATTCAGGACATTTTTACACAAATAGGATAGCATAATGACTGACTTTTTTCACTTAACATAATGTTTTCAAAGTTCATTCATGTTGTAGTATGTTTTAGCACATCGTTCCTTTTTATTGCCAAATAATATTTCATTGGATGAATATATCATCCTTTGTTTATACACCTATCAAATGATTTATGTTTGGGTTATTTCTCCTCTTTGGCTATTACAAATAATGCTACTATTAAGAGTCATGTACAAGTTTTTGTGTGGACATGTTTTTGTTTCTCTTGAGTTTACACCTACGAGTGGAATTTCTGGGTCATTTTTTTTTTTTTTAAATATTTATTTGAAATCTTCATTGTATCCCTTGGGATCTTTCATTGTGGTGCACAGACTCTTGAGCTGTGGTGGGCAGGCTCGGTAGTTGTGGCATGAGGGCTTAGTCACTCAGCAGCATGTGGGATTTTAGTTCCCTACCAGGTATCCAGGTATGCAGTCCCCTGCATTGCAAGGCAAATCTTAACCACTGGACCACAGGGAAGTCCCTAAGTCTCGCTTTTGAGCTGCTGCCAGATCACTTTCCATAGTAACCGCTCCATTTCATTTCCACCAGCAATGTATGATGGCTTCAACTGCTATACATCCTTGCAATGGGAAAATATAGTACAGCAAAGAGTTATCCTGCTTCCAGTCCCAATGAGAAAGCTTTCCTGAAGCTTCTGCTAATGTTTGAGAGGCAAAGAACACAGAATGTTTGTTCTGAGAATCAGAAATGAAGTACACTTGCTAACATCTCTAATGGCAACTCCTGAGCTGCAGAGATGGAAATTATGCTCTATGGTGAAATCTCCATGGACAGCAGCAATAATGCAAAGTCTGACTCAAGAAAAGCAACAGGAATACCATGAAGTTAAAATTCACACATTGCACAGTAACAAAGCCTATATTTATGATAAGTCAGAGTTTGAAAAACTAAATCTAAAAGCCAAATTAGATAAGGGATTTCTATGTTCCTTGAAGTCAGAGCTCAGGAGACGAGAGAAATATAAATACCTAAGTAAAAGTTTATATTGTCATGAAATGGAGAAAGTTTTTGAATATTGCTTATATGTTACCATAATTTTTGAATAGAAATAACTTCTCTGTATTTCTTTCATTTATACTTGTTCAATATGTTCTAAGTCCATAGCATGTACTCATATTTTTCTTGGTCTGGGTACTATGGAAGTCCATAATTTGGGCCTTTTTATAATAAAGAGGTCTGTTTAGTGAATCTACTTTTATTTGAGATACAGTCATAAACTGCCCCGTAATCAAGAAAACAGGACACCAATTACTATAAGAAATATGCTCTTAAAACTCTACTGATAACACAAAATGCATTACACTCAGTAGAGTCTGTAATAATGCCAGAATGTATTTCAGTCTCTTACAACTTTTGTTTAATCCTTAGGTATATATGTTATCCCACTTTACAGATGACACAATAGGCTTAGTGAGATCACCTGGAATAACGGACGGGTTCAAAATTGAGAGAGGAGTATGACAAGGTTGCATATTGTCTTTAACTTACATGCAGAGTACACCACTAGAAATGCTGAGCTGGATGAATCACAAGCTAGAATCAAGATCGCCAAGATGAAAGAGGACAGTGAAAAAGCAAATCTCAACATTCAAAAAACTGAGACCATGGAATCTGGTCATATCACTTAATGGCAACTAAAAGGGGAAAAAGTGGAAACAGTGACAGATTTTATTTTATTGGGCTCCAAAAATCACTGTAGACAGTGACTGTAGCCATGAAATTAAAAGACACTTGCTTCCTGGAAGAAAAGCTATGACAAACCTGGACAGCCTATTCAAAAGCAGAGACATCACTTTGCTGGCAAAGGTCCATATCGTCAAAGCTATTGTTTTGCCAGTAGTCGTGTAGGGATATGAGAGTTGGCCCGTAAGGATGGCTGAGCGCCAGATAATGAATGCTTTTCAACTGTGGTGCTGCAGAAGACTCTCAAGAGTCCCTTGGCTTGCAAGGATATCAAAGCAACTAATTTTAAAGGAAATCAAACCTGCTTATTCATTGGAAGGACTGAGGCTTGAAGCTGAAGCTCCAAAACTTTGGCCACCTGAACAGCAGAGAACGAGATGAATAGATAGCATTCCTGACTCAATGGATGTGAATCTGAGCAAACTCCGGGAGACAGTGAAAGACAGGGAAGCCTGGTGTGCTGCAGTCCTTGGGGTTGCAAAGAGTCAGACATACTGAGAGACTGAACAATAACAGCTTGTCACGTTCTAGCTGGTTTCCAAAATTTATTAATTCTCAAGACCCTTTGTTCATGAAACCTTAAAGGAAAGTCCAAGATAGAAATAGTTGCTGCTGGAAGAGAGCGGGAAGATCTGTGCACTGGTAACCTGCTCAGCAGTTGTAGCCCCTTTATAGCCTACAAAGCCCTCACACTGCACTTCACCGTCACTCTTCTGACTTTTACACACATTGCCTCACTGAATCCTCTCAACCACTGGTGTTTTTCCCAACTTAAGAAGTTAAGCATGAGTTAAGCATGTCTTACTCCTTGGGTGAGTGAGAAGCCTACCATACATGCTTCATGGAACTGGAAGTCAAAGGAGCCAGGCCGTAGCTGGTGCGGTTGTTCAGACAAGAGGCCTGTTTTATTCTTTCCCCAAACCCTTAAAATGAGGCTTCCCTCCTTCTGGATGTTGAGTGCACACACTTGCTCCAATGAAAGTGAAGTGAAAGTGTTAGTCACTCAGTTGTGTCTGACCCTTTTGTGACCCCATAGACTACAGCCCACCAGGCTCCTCTGTCCACGGGATTCTCCAGGCAAAATACTGGAGTGGGTTATCATTTCCTTCTCCAGGGCATCTTTCTGATCTAGGGATCGAACCTGGGTCTCATCCATTGCAAGCAGATTCTTTACAGTCTGAACCACCAGGGAAGCCACTAATGAACCTTCCATGGGAGACTAAGTGATCTAAAAATTACTACATTCTGGGAAACTAGTGAAGACTTTTCTGCAGATTCAGTCATTACGCTAATTTCCTCAGGCCCCAGGCTCAGCAAGGTCCTGTCTCTTGCATCTTGGAATTTGCTTCAAGTCATCCCAAGTGGGCTGCTACTGTTTCTTTCCCCTTTTCTTGCTTTCATTCTGACTTATTCTGGTCTGTGGGTTCACATCCATGGTGACCCCAGGGAAAATGGCTGTACTCATGAGTACCTGGGAAGCACGGCTTCAGGATCTCCAAAGCCACGAATGCTTTTGGACTTTCCAGACACAAGATCTATTTAATTCATGCTTCAGAGATGTTCTGTTTAACATTCAATGACAAGAATAGCAAAGATGTAGTCATTTCGATGAGCCAGGCACTGCTCCAAGAGTTTTACGTACATACATTTACTCTTCCAACCAACCTATTATCCCCACTTATAGATGAAGATATGAAATGCAGAGTGATTAAGGGACTTGCTGAAGGCTGCATAAGAAGGAGCAGTTCAGGCAATGTGGCTTCATGGTTTTACCCATGACATTGCCTCTGAAAACTTTAAAAATATTTTACAGGTTACATTACCATATGCTGAAACAAACTTAGTTGAAAAAATTAATACCTAATTGTTAACCTTCATCAACTGCCTAAATACACTTTCTAAAATTGCACCAATGCTTTCTCATTCAAATATACAAAGGCAAATTGTTACAGTTGTATTACTAGTAAATTATGTACAACTAATGTACTCGACATATGACAGAGGAGCTGAGTTAATGTGACACCCCTTTTTAGCAAATGAACTTTTTAAAAAATAAATTATTTATTTTGGGCTGCCCTGGGTCTGTCTAAATGGCTGTGCTCAGGCTTTCTCTAGTTGTGGTGAGTGGAGGCTACTCTTCAATGTGACGCTCTCATTGCGGTGGCTTATCTTGTTTTTGAGGCCCAGCTCTAGAGCCCAAGGGCCTCAGTATTTGCAGTGTGTGGGCTTAGCTGTCCCTTGGCAAGTGTGATCTTTGCGGATTAGGGACTGAACCTGTGTCCCTTGCGTTGGCAAATTCCCAACCACTGGGCCACCAGGGAAGTTTGCAAATGAGCTTCTTACTGGGACTATAGCTCTGATTTTCTGCTTAAAACCATTAATTCTAGCAATTTGGTGTTTCTTGTGCATCAGGTACTGTCCAGCAGTAGATTACAGATGTCACAAATTCTTTGCTATGTCTCCTATGGAGAGTGGAGTCCATTTCTCCATGGAATCTGGATCGGCCTTAGGGATTTGTTTGACCAATATAGAATGTGGGAGAAGTGATATTTTGGCCCTTCTGAGGCTAGGTCATTAAGATGTTTCTGGAGAGATGTTCATCAATTTTTAAACAGGGGTCCACTTGAGTAAAATGGGTCCTATCAACTGCCATCATTTTTCCCCTGGAACTCAGGAGCAAGGGTGAGAGGAATGGCCAAGCCGCTTGAGTGCAGAGCAGCGGGCAGGTCACTGCTGCATCACTGGGGCTGTCAAGTGCTTATGTTCTCAGTCCTAGTAAGTGATGTGAGCTGAGGCGGGGCTGCTGCCTCGGAGCCAGTCTGACACAGCCCTGCGGTTCTACCTCTCTTCCTTCATATCGACACTGGAGCTCTGACAGATTGAAATGCAGAGTGATTAAGGGACTTGCTGAAGGCTGCATAAGAAGGAGCAGTTCAGGCAATGTGGCTTCATGGTTTTACCCATGACATTGCCTCTGAAAACTTTAAAAATATTTTACAGGTTACATTACCATATGCTGAAACAAACTTAGTTGAAAAAATTAATACCTAATTGTTAACCTTCATCAACTGCCTAAATACACTTTCTAAAATTGCACCAATGCTTTCTCATTCAAATATACAAAGGCAAATTGTTACAGTTGTATTACTAGTAAATTATGTACAACTAATGTACTCGACATATGACAGAGGAGCTGAGTTAATGTGACACCCCTTTTTAGCAAATGAACTTTTTAAAAAATAAATTATTTATTTTGGGCTGCCCTGGGTCTGTCTAAATGGCTGTGCTCAGGCTTTCTCTAGTTGTGGTGAGTGGAGGCTACTCTTCAATGTGACGCTCTCATTGCGGTGGCTTATCTTGTTTTTGAGGCCCAGCTCTAGAGCCCAAGGGCCTCAGTATTTGCAGTGTGTGGGCTTAGCTGTCCCTTGGCAAGTGTGATCTTTGCGGATTAGGGACTGAACCTGTGTCCCTTGCGTTGGCAAATTCCCAACCACTGGGCCACCAGGGAAGTTTGCAAATGAGCTTCTTACTGGGACTATAGCTCTGATTTTCTGCTTAAAACCATTAATTCTAGCAATTTGGTGTTTCTTGTGCATCAGGTACTGTCCAGCAGTAGATTACAGATGTCACAAATTCTTTGCTATGTCTCCTATGGAGAGTGGAGTCCATTTCTCCATGGAATCTGGATCGGCCTTAGGGATTTGTTTGACCAATATAGAATGTGGGAGAAGTGATATTTTGGCCCTTCTGAGGCTAGGTCATTAAGATGTTTCTGGAGAGATGTTCATCAATTTTTAAACAGGGGTCCACTTGAGTAAAATGGGTCCTATCAACTGCCATCATTTTTCCCCTGGAACTCAGGAGCAAGGGTGAGAGGGAATGGCCAAGCCGCTTGAGTGCAGAGCAGCGGGCAGGTCACTGCTGCATCACTGGGGCTGTCAAGTGCTTATGTTCTCAGTCCTAGTAAGTGATGTGAGCTGAGGCGGGGCTGCTGCCTCGGAGCCAGTCTGACACAGCCCTGCGGTTCTACCTCTCTTCCTTCATATCGACACTGGAGCTCTGACAGACTGACAAGACAGAGTACCGGGGAGGGGATCTACATGATACAGGACATACCTGAGTAGTATCTCCTAAAATCTATATCCTGTAAACAGAGAATATACTTTTTTAAAAAGTGACTCTGGATTTTAAAAATTTAGACAAGAAATTCCCCATAGTAAATATAATACACATAACATTCTCTGATTCTGATACCAAAAAATAAAAATTAACAAAAGCGTCAGAAAACTACTACCCATGCCAAACTGCTATTATTTGGTAAAAACAAACAAACAAAAACCCCCACACACACAGAAAAAAAAGGAGGAAAAAGTCTTCTTTTATACAACTTGTGGATTAAAAACTGAAACTTCAGAACACCTAGAATAAAAAAATAACAAAAACACCAACACATCTGAATGTTTCAGCTTATTTAAGCAGTACCCAGAATTAAGCCTATACCTTAAATCTCATGGTAGTAATTAAGAAAGAGTAAAAATGATTAAACTGAATGCTGACTGAGACTTAGGAAAAAATAACAAAATAAACTAAGGAAAACAAAAAGTATAAAATTTATTTAAGGAAATCCATTAACTGGAAAATAGAAAAATAATAGAAGAGACAAAGCATACCACTTGGGGGAAACAAGCAAACAAAAACAGCAAAAAGAGGTCAACTATTAGATATCTTAGTTAAGAAAATAAAGGAGCAAACACAGTACATAATAAGCGGAAGAGCCATATGCACAAAAGAGGAAGGGGTAACTTTGCTCAGCTCAAGGCAAATGAACTTGAAAACCTGGACAAAACGGAGGGTTGAGGATCCTAGCTAAGACATAGAGACTACACAGACCAATTACCATAAATACCAATAGAGCTATCAAAGAGCTCACCGGCATAAGATATTTCCAGTGTAATTTTAAGGAAGAGAAAATTCCAGTGCGATGCAAACTGTTTCAGAACTTGGGGAAAAGAAAAATATTCTCAATTTACCAGCATAAAATCAGTAATAAAACTTCAAGACAGTACATACAGGCGTAAAAACACGACTAACTGCACTGATGAATACAGATGCAAATCTATGAAATAAAATATGAAACATAATCTGGAAATACATTAAATGAATAATACACATGATCAAATAGGGTTTATTTCAGGAATGTAAGGAGGGTTCAAAACTACAAAATATATTAATAAATTTCATATTAAAAGGTCAAAGGAGAAAAATTGTATGATCATCTCCATAGAAATAAAGAGGCATGCGATAAAATTCAACATACATTCTTTTTTTTTTTAAACATTTATTTTATTTATCTTTTGGGGGGTGAGGTGGGGCGAGAGGGGGATGGGCGGGCCACTTCTATTGGTCTCTCACTTATCTATTTTCATCCGTCTTTGTTCTTTGGTTCCTGTGGGCCTCCCATTTGGTAAAACAAACAAACAAAACCCCACACACACAAAAGAAAAGGAGGAAAAAGTCTTCTTTTATACAACTTGTGGATTAAAAACTGAAACTTCAGAACACCTAGAATAAAAAAATAACAAAAACACCAACACATCTGAATGTTTCAGCTTATTTAAGCAGTACCCAGAATTAAGCCTATACCTTAAATCTCATGGTAGTAATTAAGAAAGAGTAAAAATGATTAAACTGAATGCTGACTGAGACTTAGGAAAAAATAACAAAATAAACTAAGGAAAACAAAAAGTATAAAATTTATTTAAGGAAATCCATTAACTGGAAAATAGAAAAATAATAGAAGAGACAAAGCATACCACTTGGGGGAAACAAGCAAACAAAAACAGCAAAAAGAGGTCAACTATTAGATATCTTAGTTAAGAAAATAAAGGAGCAAACACAGTACATAATAAGCGGAAGAGCCATATGCACAAAAGAGGAAGGGGTAACTTTGCTCAGCTCAAGGCAAATGAACTTGAAAACCTGGACAAAACGGAGGGTTGAGGATCCTAGCTAAGACATAGAGACTACACAGACCAATTACCATAAATACCAATAGAGCTATCAAAGAGCTCACCGGCATAAGATATTTCCAGTGTAATTTTAAGGAAGAGAAAATTCCAGTGCGATGCAAACTGTTTCAGAACTTGGGGAAAAGAAAAATATTCTCAATTTACCAGCATAAAATCAGTAATAAAACTTCAAGACAGTGCATACAGGCGTACACACACGACTAACTGCACTGATGAATACAGATGCAAATCTATGAAATAAAATATGAAACATAATCTGGAAATACATTAAATGAATAATACACATGATCAAATAGGGTTTATTTCAGGAATGTAAGGAGGGTTCAAAACTACAAAATATATTAATAAATTTCATATTAAAAGGTCAAAGGAGAAAAATTGTATGATCATCTCCATAGAAATAAAGAGGCATGCGATAAAATTCAACATACATTCTTTTTTTTTTTAAACATTTATTTTATTTATCTTTTGGGGGGTGAGGTGGGGCGAGAGGGGGATGGGCGGGCCACTTCTATTGGTCTCTCACTTATCTATTTTCATCCGTCTTTGTTCTTTGGTTCCTGTGGGCCTCCCATCACGGTGGCCTCTGTCATCGCAGAGCGCCGGCTCTGGGTGCATGTGTCCCAGAGCTCCAGCTCGGTAATTGGACACATCAGTCCAGCCACTCCGCGGCATGTGGGATCTTCACAGGCCAGGGATCAAACCGGCGCCCCTTGCACTGCAAGGCGGTGTCCTTACCCACTGGACCACCAGGGGAAGCCCCTCAACATGCATTC
Source organism: Tragulus kanchil (assembly GCA_022376925.1). Taxonomy (NCBI): domain Eukaryota; kingdom Metazoa; phylum Chordata; class Mammalia; order Artiodactyla; family Tragulidae; genus Tragulus; species Tragulus kanchil. Next base: position 61,358,363 of record JAIOJX010000002.1, read on the forward strand.
TTTTTTTCTTTTAAAGATTTATTTATTTATTTATTTAGGGCGGAGGTTGGGTTGGCGAGGGAGGGGAGCGGGCGGGCCACTTCTATTGGTCTTTCATTTCTCTATTCTCCTCCGTTTTTGTTCTTTGGCTCCTGTGGGCCTCCCATCACGGTGGTGTCTGTCGTTAGAGAGCGCCGGCTCTGGGCGCATGCGCTCCAGAGCTCTGGCTCGGTAATTGGACACATCAGTCCAGCCACTCCGCGGCATGTGGGATCTTCCCAGGCCAGGGATCGAACCGGCGCCCCTTGCACTGCAAGGCGGTGTCCTTACCCACTGGACCACCAGGGGAAGCCCCTCAACATGCATTCTTTTTTTCTTTTAAAGATTTATTTATTTATTTATTTAGGGCGGAGGTTGGGTTGGCGAGGGAGGGGAGCGGGCGGGCCACTTCTATTGGTCTTTCATTTCTCTATTCTCCTCCGTTTTTGTTCTTTGGCTCCTGTGGGCCTCCCATCACGGTGGTGTCTGTCGTTAGAGAGCGCCGGCTCTGGGCGCATGCGCTCCAGAGCTCCGGCTCGGTAATTGGACACATCGGTCCAGCCGCTCTGCGGCACGTGGGGTCTTCCCAGGCCAGGGATCGAACTGGCGCCCCTTGCACTGCAAGGCGGTGTCCTCACCCACTGGACCACCAGGGGAAGCCCAACATGCATTCTTGACTGTTTAAAAATAAGGATCAACAGCTATTTATTAACATGATTAAATGTATATACCTCAACCCAGTTCATTATAGCCAATATATATATTTTTTGATTATTTATTTACTTTCATCCATCTTTATTCTTTGGCCTGTGTGGGCCTCTCATTGCAGAGCACTGGTTCTGGGCCCATGTGCTTCAGAGTGCTGGCTCGTAATTGGACACACAGGTCCATGTGGGATCTTCCTGGGCCAGGGATGGAACCAGTGCCCCTTGCACTGCAAGGCGGACTCTTTACCCACTGCACCACCAGGGAAGCCCTAGCCAATATACTTTAACACTATTCTAGAAAGACCAAACAATGCAAGCAAGACATAAAGAGGTATGCAAACTGGAAGACATGACTGTGTAACTGGAAAACACGAAAAGAATGAACTGAAGTACTATTACAAACCATAAGAAAATCAGACTCTGGTACCTGGATAGAAAACATAAACACGCCACTGGCTTCAGTATATACTAAAATAAGACTACATTATAAACAGAAAGGATTTAATAATGGTCACAAAAATAATAAAATTTCTTAGAACTCTTGAAAAACATACACGATCTCAGCACAGTCAAACGTGAAGCATCTTCAAAGGCAAAAACAAAAAGACTCGAACAAACGGGAGCCATTTTAGGATGATTTAGACAGAAGCTTTAACACGATAGTGCTGTCAAATATTCGCAAACTGATCTGTGAAACTGTCAAAAAAAAAAGTACTATGGGTTTGCTTTGTGGAACACAAAAGATTGATTCTAATGTTCAATAAGTCAGAATATTTGAACATTTAAAAATTACAGTTATTAAAACAGTGTAAGACTGTTACAAAAAAAACAGAAAGGCAGGTCAACTGAAGAATGGAATGGGAGTCTAGAAACATATCTACACAACATCAAAAGCTGCAATATGATAAAAGGGCCATTTCCAACAGTGAAGAAAGGATAGATTTAATCAACAGTCTTACAGTAACTAGGTAGTTAACTATGCAAAAAGAAAGTGGAGCCTTAAATTCAGGACAGATCAAATGTTTACATGTGAAAAGCCATATAACAAAATACCCAACTTTAACATTCAAACAGTAGTAGATAACACCTTGCCTTTGAAAAACAGTACAGAAGAAGAATGCATAGTATGTTACAATTTGTATTATATCATATAGTATTTATACACATGGATACATTTATGGAGGTATATGGTATTTTGGGGGTATACAAGAATGTGGTATTGGTACCTGTTTCTTTGAAAGGAAACTAAAAGATGGGTGTCAGGGGTAGGAGAGAATGTTTTTAATCCTTGAACTAAGAAGATGTGTTAGTTAATTAAGCAAAGAAATTAAAACACATGTCAGAAAACAAAACTCCTATATAGAATAGTATATAATTAGTAGGAGGCAAACAAGGTTAATTTGGTAACCCAAATTCTGCCAGTAAAATACTGTATAGGGGTTTAAAATGTATCAGTAAATAATATAAAGAAAACTGATCGAGTTACTGAATCTTACAAGATACGCTAATTAAGAGGCAGTTTTTTCAGAGGAAAATAATATCCAGGTTCTTAGGGAGCTTTATCTTTGAGAACAGGAAAAACTTGAATCGAGTTACTGAATCTTACCCAGATAAACAGAAAGGATTTAATAATGGTCACAAAAATAATAAAATTTCTTAGAACTCTTGAAAAACATACACGATCTCAGCACAGTCAAACGTGAAGCATCTTCAAAGGCAAAAACAAAAAGACTCGAACAAACGGGAGCCATTTTAGGATGATTTAGACAGAAGCTTTAACACGATAGTGCTGTCAAATATTCGCAAACTGATCTGTGAAACTGTCAAAAAAAAAAGTACTATGGGTTTGCTTTGTGGAACACAAAAGATTGATTCTAATGTTCAATAAGTCAGAATATTTGAACATTTAAAAATTACAGTTATTAAAACAGTGTAAGACTGTTACAAAAAAAACAGAAAGGCAGGTCAACTGAAGAATGGAATGGGAGTCTAGAAACATATCTACACAACATCAAAAGCTGCAATATGATAAAAGGGCCATTTCCAACAGTGAAGAAAGGATAGATTTAATCAACAGTCTTACAGTAACTAGGTAGTTAACTATGCAAAAAGAAAGTGGAGCCTTAAATTCAGGACAGATCAAATGTTTACATGTGAAAAGCCATATAACAAAATACCCAACTTTAACATTCAAACAGTAGTAGATAACACCTTGCCTTTGAAAAACAGTACAGAAGAAGAATGCATAGTATGTTACAATTTGTATTATATCATATAGTATTTATACACATGGATACATTTATGGAGGTATATGGTATTTTGGGGGTATACAAGAATGTGGTATTGGTACCTGTTTCTTTGAAAGGAAACTAAAAGATGGGTGTCAGGGGTAGGAGAGAATGTTTTTAATCCTTGAACTAAGAAGATGTGTTAGTTAATTAAGCAAAGAAATTAAAACACATGTCAGAAAACAAAACTCCTATATAGAATAGTATATAATTAGTAGGAGGCAAACAAGGTTAATTTGGTAACCCAAATTCTGCCAGTAAAATACTGTATAGGGGTTTAAAATGTATCAGTAAATAATATAAAGAAAACTGATCGAGTTACTGAATCTTACAAGATACGCTAATTAAGAGGCAGTTTTTTCAGAGGAAAATAATATCCAGGTTCTTAGGGAGCTTTATCTTTGAGAACAGGTATAAACTACTACTTTACAATGAGGGAGTTAAGAAAGACTATCCCCCTTTAATTTTTCTTCTAGACATAATGCATATTTCATGGCCTGAATATGCATATGTACCAACTGAACAAAAATAAAGAGCAACTCTGAGTTAAAAAGTACCTCAAGGCAATACAAAAAAGTCATTTTAATTTTTGATACATATTAAAACATTTCAGTCAGTTCTTCCTGACAGCATAACACGACAAATACACAAGACCTCAAACATGCTTTAAAATGACATTCAGCAAAGTATTTAAAATTCAATAAATAGCAATAATCACACACAAATACATTTCCATACTCAATCATTAAGCTACTAAAACAGACAGCTAAAGAATAAATAAATGGGAACTGACGATAAAAAAATATGCGGGGTTTTGCAGTTCACTCTACTTTAAAAAGGGAGGTGATCTGAATGACTTTTTAATTTGCTTTTCATGTAGCATGATCCTCCCCTCATGAATAAAATATATTGAAAAAAAATCACTTTCGTACAAGAATGCAGTCTTTAAATACAACAAATAAATATGAAACCAGCAAAGCAACCTCAAGTTGTAATAAAAATGCCCCCTCACCCCCACCCCTCAAAAGCTATGGAAATATATAGTCATCAATGATAGCAAATAATAGTATTTAAAGTGATAGATAGTGCTTCTGCACTAAACTCATCTGAGACCTTGATATGATTTTAGTGCAAATCCCTAGGGTCCAATATAAGCATAACCCTGCATCAGGGAAAGACATTACCAGTTGGAACATATCTTGTACAATTTTATACATATAAAGTTCAAGATTTAATGCATAGTAGAATATCTTCATCTGCTTAACTTTGTCCTTAAATAGAGATGAAAAAGAAATGACTTGAGATTTTTACCATTCGGTTTGTACCATATTAGAGTATTAAAGTCAACGTTAGAAAACCTATAAAAGAGTTTCATTTTTTTGCCATTGATTTATCTATCTAAATTTCACATCATTGCATGTTAAACATAAGAGAAAAGACATAAGACAACGTTTTTTTCCCTTTGACAAGCTCCTATTATGATGAAATCCAATAATGTTTAGACAAATGTTATACAAATAAAAACAGACAAGGATTTTTTCCTTTTTATATTAACAACCTTAATGTCTAGTATATTAAGTTATAAGATGTACTGGCAAAAGCATAAAGGGTTTAATTAAAAGAAGGTATTATTCTGAATAAAGAAACATTTTAACACAGGACAGATAAATAAACTGACAGTCCAGTGAGCTTCAGCAGCCCTATCTCTACTGCTGACTACAGTACAAGAATGAAAACAATCAAAATAAATGGAAAGACATTACTGAACAATCGGAATACATAATGCATTTTTAGCTGCTAAAATAGTCAACTCTAAAGTTCATGGAGTCAGAGCTGTTTAATTTAACCATGCAGGCTAACATGATAGTAAGAAATCGCCCTGCATCTTTTTTCTTTTTAAATTAAAACTAGTTTAATTGTAAAGTTTACAAAACAATGAATGGATATTGCTCCAACTTGTATCCAACCTCCCTGATGGGATGCGTACCTAACAAAGTAACAAAGCTTCATCATCACTCGTTTCATTTTTTAGCGTTGCTTCTAAGCAAGAGTCCGGGATCTGGGCAGTGTGGACAATACCACAGCGCTCACAGGGGCCATCGCGACTACTTGGCCTTACTCCAGGGTTTGTTGCACTGTATGGCTGTCTGAACCCTTGCCCTTGATCGGAGGCAAGATCAAGAAGTGGTCTGGAGCAGTCATTCACATCGAAGTCTGAAGCTCCTTCCGAAACTGGAATTAGCATTTCGACATCATCATCTTCTTCTCTTCCATTTACCCCATTATCAAGTTGTCTCAAAGGACTCTGGTTCTGACTCATGGAGCTTGATCGCCCTAATGTAAAACGTACCCAACGTAGCCCCTGCGTCATCCGACTGAGCGCACTTGTGATCTGGTGCCGTGCTGGACTCACACTGGGGGGCTCTGCACTGGTCACCTCCCGTCCCGTCTCTGTGTGCCCCCCCCGGGTGCTCTGCGTGGAGGAACTTCCGCTTGCTCCCACTGTGGCTTCCACCGCTGTCGTGGGCGGGACTTTTTGGGGCAAAGGAGCTGCAACCCCACCCGATGCTCCTGCTGTATCTCTTCTCTCATTTTCTGTGTCTGTGTCCAGACTCCACGGAAAACAAACTTCTGTGAGTGTGATTTCTTTCAGGTTCTCTGCTGGTGCTCCTATTTACTGCAAATGTTATACAAATAAAACAGACAAGGATTTTTCCTTTTTATATTAACAACCTTAATGCAATTTGAAAGACAAAATAAAGGGTTTAATTAAAAGAAGGTATTATTCTGAATAAAGAAACATTTTAACACAGGACAGATAAATAAACTGACAGTCCAGTGAGCTTCAGCAGCCCTATCTCTACTGCTGACTACAGTACAAGAATGAAAACAATCAAAATAAATGGAAAGACATTACTGAACAATCGAATACATAATGCATTTTTAGCTGCTAAAATAGTCAACTCTAAAGTTCATGGAGTCAGAGCTGTTTAATTTAACCATGCAGGCTAACATGATAGTAAGAAATCGCCCTGCATCTTTTTTCTTTTTAAATTAAAACTAGTTTAATTGTAAAGTTTACAAAACAATGAATGGATATTGCTCCAACTTGTATCCAACCTCCCTGATGGGATGCGTACCTAACAAAGTAACAAAGCTTCATCATCACTCGTTTCATTTTTTAGCGTTGCTTCTAAGCAAGAGTCCGGGATCTGGGCAGTGTGGACAATACCACAGCGCTCACAGGGGCCATCGCGACTACTTGGCCTTACTCCAGGGTTTGTTGCACTGTATGGCTGTCTGAACCCTTGCCCTTGATCGGAGGCAAGATCAAGAAGTGGTCTGGAGCAGTCATTCACATCGAAGTCTGAAGCTCCTTCCGAAACTGGAATTAGCATTTCGACATCATCATCTTCTTCTCTTCCATTTACCCCATTATCAAGTTGTCTCAAAGGACTCTGGTTCTGACTCATGGAGCTTGATCGCCCTAATGTAAAACGTACCCAACGTAGCCCCTGCGTCATCCGACTGAGCGCACTTGTGATCTGGTGCCGTGCTGGACTCACACTGGGGGGCTCTGCACTGGTCACCTCCCGTCCCGTCTCTGTGTGCCCCCCCCGGGTGCTCTGCGTGGAGGAACTTCCGCTTGCTCCCACTGTGGCTTCCACCGCTGTCGTGGGCGGGACTTTTTGGGGCAAAGGAGCTGCAACCCCACCCGATGCTCCTGCTGTATCTCTTCTCTCATTTTCTGTGTCTGTGTCGTCAGACTCCACGGAAAACAAACTTCTGTGAGTGTGATTTCTTTCAGGTTCTCTGCTGGTGCTCTGGCTAGGGACAACTTCATCTCCGTCTGCTGAGACCAGAGCCAATGACCCTGAATGGCGTGATCTTGCAAAATTAAAAATACGATTCCAGATGTTGCTGGATCTGCCAGCCATAGGAAGCCTGATGGAAGTAAATCCAAGCTGAGACCGTACAGCTAGTCTCAGGTTTTCCAACACAGAAGCCTGCAAACAAACAAACAAAAACTTAAGACAGCTGACAATGAGACTGAGTCCATGCTGTGGATAAAAATTCTGTAACTTATTATTAGGGTCTATGGAAGATGAATTAAATTCTCTCATCAATACAGGTTCACCTACTCCAGAGTCTAACCTATAACCTAAACCACTGTTCATGTGTTTAAGATTTTCTTGAGACCTTATTTTATATATAGTCTTTAAAAATGATGTCAGATACAACATTAATTTTATTTTAAAATTACACATAGTAATTCAATCCTAGAAGTGTGCCAAAGATAGAAAATAAAATTATTTGATACTTTGTTAGCTAGGAGGATACAAGACTCTCTACTGTAATGCTCTAAATGACCTAAAGGAGTGTGAAAACTAGGCTGTTTCAACACAGAACACGTTAGACTTGATTTACAAGGCTGAAACCAAGGATCTGTTGAATGAGTAGATACTGAGGATTTATTTATATTACCATAAACAGAAGAATTAGTGCATTTGTAATGCAGTACAGAAAACAAAAAGCCAAAGAAAACTATTCAATGGTATCTGTTGAATGAGTAAATTTACCCCATTATCAAGTTGTCTCAAAGGACTCTGGTTCTGACTCATGGAGCTTGATCGCCCTAATGTAAAACGTACCCAACGTAGCCCCTGCGTCATCCGACTGAGCGCACTTGTGATCTGGTGCCGTGCTGGACTCACACTGGGGGGCTCTGCACTGGTCACCTCCCGTCCCGTCTCTGTGTGCCCCCCCCGGGTGCTCTGCGTGGAGGAACTTCCGCTTGCTCCCACTGTGGCTTCCACCGCTGTCGTGGGCGGGACTTTTTGGGGCAAAGGAGCTGCAACCCCACCCGATGCTCCTGCTGTATCTCTTCTCTCATTTTCTGTGTCTGTGTCGTCAGACTCCACGGAAAACAAACTTCTGTGAGTGTGATTTCTTTCAGGTTCTCTGCTGGTGCTCTGGCTAGGGACAACTTCATCTCCGTCTGCTGAGACCAGAGCCAATGACCCTGAATGGCGTGATCTTGCAAAATTAAAAATACGATTCCAGATGTTGCTGGATCTGCCAGCCATAGGAAGCCTGATGGAAGTAAATCCAAGCTGAGACCGTACAGCTAGTCTCAGGTTTTCCAACACAGAAGCCTGCAAACAAACAAACAAAAACTTAAGACAGCTGACAATGAGACTGAGTCCATGCTGTGGATAAAAATTCTGTAACTTATTATTAGGGTCTATGGAAGATGAATTAAATTCTCTCATCAATACAGGTTCACCTACTCCAGAGTCTAACCTATAACCTAAACCACTGTTCATGTGTTTAAGATTTTCTTGAGACCTTATTTTATATATAGTCTTTAAAAATGATGTCAGATACAACATTAATTTTATTTTAAAATTACACATAGTAATTCAATCCTAGAAGTGTGCCAAAGATAGAAAATAAAATTATTTGATACTTTGTTAGCTAGGAGGATACAAGACTCTCTACTGTAATGCTCTAAATGACCTAAAGGAGTGTGAAAACTAGGCTGTTTCAACACAGAACACGTTAGACTTGATTTACAAGGCTGAAACCAAGGATCTGTTGAATGAGTAGATACTGAGGATTTATTTATATTACCATAAACAGAAGAATTAGTGCATTTGTAATGCAGTACAGAAAACAAAAAGCCAAAGAAACTCATTTGCTTATGGCACTATTCAATGGTATCTGAGACATCTGGTTCCTTCTCAATCTTAAAGATTTAGGTCTTATATTCATGTTAAACATACTTTATTCTTTGAAAACTGATGATTTTTAACTTGCATTTGGAAGGTGATCATATTGCTCAACTGAAAGGAAAATTTACTCTCTTCTAGATGAATGACTATCAGAATTATATTAAAAAAAAAAAAGCAAAACAAACATAAAAAGTCTTTAAGCTCCATCTAGTGGTTATAAAAAGGAATAATCAAACTTGGAACAAAACACAGCTTTTCATTAATCTGACATTTAGTGTTTAAAATAAAGTATTTCCAAGAAACAATGGTGAGTTGATATACTCCCTTCAAATGACGATAGCTTCTATCAGCCAAAATACATGACTTCTGCCTTTTCCCCACTCACAGAAAAAAACAGAAGGGAAGAGAGTAAGAAAATGTGATAGCATATGTTCTCCATTCACTTTGCGACTGGTACTGCATTTATTTGCAATTTTCATATAGATCTTTCAAACATAATCTCTGGAATATAATTCATGGAAAGCTAAGAAGCTACTATCACAGGAATACTTCATAGTCCAGCCTTAATAAAGAAAAGATTGCCAATGAGAAATCTGATTATCAGCACATACAAATTTACTATGCAAGTGAGTTAGATTTTTCACCAATTTAAGACTATAAACTAAAAGTGGTTCACATCCCTAGAAACTTCTCCATAGATCTGGTTCTCATTTGGCATTCAAGGTCTAAGGCTTGGTGTCAGCACTGTCATTACATTCTGCTCACTTCCCCTCTTTTTTTTTTTATTTTTTAATTTTGGTCTCTTTTACTGGTTTTTTTTTTTTTTAAGCTTTTATTTCACTTTCAACTTTTACAGAGTTTTGTTGTTTACAGATATGTATGTTCCCAGATTAGTCATATGTATATCCCCCCATCTCACACTCTAATTGGAATATCCATAAACAGAAAAGATCTGTTGAATGAGTAGATACTGAGGATTTATTTATATTACCATAAACAGAAGAATTAGTGCATTTGTAATGCAGTACAGAAAACAAAAAGCCAAAGAAACTCATTTGCTTATGGCACTATTCAATGGTATCTGAGACATCTGGTTCCTTCTCAATCTTAAAGATTTAGGTCTTATATTCATGTTAAACATACTTTATTCTTTGAAAACTGATGATTTTTAACTTGCATTTGGAAGGTGATCATATTGCTCAACTGAAAGGAAAATTTACTCTCTTCTAGATGAATGACTATCAGAATTATATTAAAAAAAAAAAAGCAAAACAAACATAAAAAGTCTTTAAGCTCCATCTAGTGGTTATAAAAAGGAATAATCAAACTTGGAACAAAACACAGCTTTTCATTAATCTGACATTTAGTGTTTAAAATAAAGTATTTCCAAGAAACAATGGTGAGTTGATATACTCCCTTCAAATGACGATAGCTTCTATCAGCCAAAATACATGACTTCTGCCTTTTCCCCACTCACAGAAAAAAACAGAAGGGAAGAGAGTAAGAAAATGTGATAGCATATGTTCTCCATTCACTTTGCGACTGGTACTGCATTTATTTGCAATTTTCATATAGATCTTTCAAACATAATCTCTGGAATATAATTCATGGAAAGCTAAGAAGCTACTATCACAGGAATACTTCATAGTCCAGCCTTAATAAAGAAAAGATTGCCAATGAGAAATCTGATTATCAGCACATACAAATTTACTATGCAAGTGAGTTAGATTTTTCACCAATTTAAGACTATAAACTAAAAGTGGTTCACATCCCTAGAAACTTCTCCATAGATCTGGTTCTCATTTGGCATTCAAGGTCTAAGGCTTGGTGTCAGCACTGTCATTACATTCTGCTCACTTCCCCTCTTTTTTTTTTTATTTTTTAATTTTGGTCTCTTTTACTGGTTTTTTTTTTTTTTTAAGCTTTTATTTTACTTTTAACTTTTACAGAGTTTTGTTGTTTACAGATATGTATGTTCCCAGATTAGTCATATGTATATCCCCCTCATCTCACCCCTCTAATTGGTTATTTATTTATTTATTTTCATCCATCTTTACTCTTTAGCCTGTGTGGGCCTCCCATTGCAGTGGCCTCTCTCGCTGCAGAGCACCAGCTCTGGGCTCATGCGCTCCAGAGCGCTGGCTTGTAATTGGACACACTGGTCCAGCCGCACAACAGCATATGGCATCTTCCTTGGTCAGGGATCGAACCGGTGTCTCCTCCCCTCTTAGCAGCCACCACTCACAATGCCTTCAGCACACTTCAAAGCTGACCTTAACATTACAGTCTGCCACCGTGAGATGAAGCTCTCTACTCATTTTAAAGTCTATTTTAAAAAAAATCACTGCCAATTTCACATTCAGTTCTACAAGAGAATCACATGATTGTTTTAGGAAATTCATATGCTCCCTTCAGTTTATGAAGCAGAAGAAAGCATGCCTCGGAAAGGAATGCTATTTTGAATGAGATGGCAATTTAGACTATTTTTCTTTTTAAAAACATAGAAATCTGATTATTAATAGAAATTTCAAATTTGAGAGTTTAATCTCATTAACTGAATAAAATCTAGTTTACTGTCTGCAAATATGTTTTATTTTAAAACTTCGTTGAAGCAAAATTCTTTCATGGGGGTAAATTATACCCCTAGAGGAATGCTGTACAAGGGAGTTAGTGAAACCTTAACCAAAGCGAGGTCTGATCTTTGCCCTTTACTTCCAGGATGAGATTCCAGTCTCTGAACAGTCATCTCTGACAGGAGTGTTGTTGAATGGAGCCGTGGCCCAGCCAGAGGTAACAGTGCATTTTAGGTGGAGGCTCAGAGCCACACTGATGAGATGTAGGGTAGGACTTTGAATTAGCAGAATTGGCCAACCTCTGAGGGCTAGAGACTGGGATTAGTCACATGTGCAATGAAACTTCTCCATAGATCTGGTTCTCATTTGGCATTCAAGGTCTAAGGCTTGGTGTCAGCACTGTCATTACATTCTGCTCACTTCCCCTCTTTTTTTTTTTTTTTAATTTTGGTCTCTTTTACTGGTTTTTTTTTTTTTTAAGCTTTTATTTTACTTTTAACTTTTACAGAGTTTTGTTGTTTACAGATATGTATGTTCCCAGATTAGTCATATGTATATCCCCCTCATCTCACCCCTCTAATTGGTTATTTATTTATTTATTTTCATCCATCTTTACTCTTTAGCCTGTGTGGGCCTCCCATTGCAGTGGCCTCTCTCGCTGCAGAGCACCAGCTCTGGGCTCATGCGCTCCAGAGCGCTGGCTTGTAATTGGACACACTGGTCCAGCCGCACAACAGCATATGGCATCTTCCTTGGTCAGGGATCGAACCGGTGTCTCCTCCCCTCTTAGCAGCCACCACTCACAATGCCTTCAGCACACTTCAAAGCTGACCTTAACATTACAGTCTGCCACCGTGAGATGAAGCTCTCTACTCATTTTAAAGTCTATTTTAAAAAAAATCACTGCCAATTTCACATTCAGTTCTACAAGAGAATCACATGATTGTTTTAGGAAATTCATATGCTCCCTTCAGTTTATGAAGCAGAAGAAAGCATGCCTCGGAAAGGAATGCTATTTTGAATGAGATGGCAATTTAGACTATTTTTCTTTTAAAACATAGAAATCTGATTATTAATAGAAATTTCAAATTTGAGAGTTTAATCTCATTAACTGAATAAAATCTAGTTTACTGTCTGCAAATATGTTTTATTTTAAAACTTCGTTGAAGCAAAATTCTTTCATGGGGGTAAATTATACCCCTAGAGGAATGCTGTACAAGGGAGTTAGTGAAACCTTAACCAAAGCGAGGTCTGATCTTTGCCCTTTACTTCCAGGATGAGATTCCAGTCTCTGAACAGTCATCTCTGACAGGAGTGTTGTTGCATGGAGCCGTGGCCCAGCCAGAGGTAACAGTGCATTTTAGGTGGAGGCTCAGAGCCACACTGATGAGATGTAGGGTAGGACTTTGAATTAGCAGAATTGGCCAACCTCTGGAGGGCTAGAGACTGGGATTAGTCACATGTGCAATGAATCGTGCCTATGTGATGGAGCTCCAATAAAAAGCCTGGACGCCAAATTTGGGTGAGCTCCCCTAGACGGCAATGTTTCATGCATACTGTCACATACCCGTGTTGAGAGAGTTATACTGTCCTTACTCTATGGGGAAAAGACAACTGGAAGGGTCATGTGTGGTACTCTCCTGAACCCTGTTAAGTCCTGCATGTGTGCTCAGTCACTTCAGTCATGTCTGACTCTTTGCGACTCTTTGGACTGCAGTCCACCGGGCTCCTCTGTCCATGGGACTCTGTAGCCAAGAATACTGGTGTGGGTTGCCATGCCCTCCTCCATGGGATCCTCCCAACCCAGGGATTAAAATCTGTGTCTCGTAAGTCTCCTCTACTGGCAGGCAAGTTCTTTACCACTAGTGACACTTCTTTGAATTTTACTTTGGCTGATTCAATCTGGGTCCTTTCCCAGCAAAAAAAGTTACACCACGTTATACTGAACCAGCTTTCAATGAGCTCTGAGTCCTTCTAGTGAATTACCAAACTGGAGAATGGTTTGGGAGCCTCTGAACTTAACAATTACAACTGGTGTTAGAAGTGAGGGCTGTCTTATGTGGATGGTGCGCCCTGTAGCTCAGAGTTAACTCAACTCTCGAAGGTAGCCTCGGTACAGCGGTGGTGGGTGACAGACACTGACTATTTTTCTTTTTAAAAACATAGAAATCTGATTATTAATAGAAATTTCAAATTTGAGAGTTTAATCTCATTAACTGAATAAAATCTAGTTTACTGTCTGCAAATATGTTTTATTTTAAAACTTCGTTGAAGCAAAATTCTTTCATGGGGGTAAATTATACCCCTAGAGGAATGCTGTACAAGGGAGTTAGTGAAACCTTAACCAAAGCGAGGTCTGATCTTTGCCCTTTACTTCCAGGATGAGATTCCAGTCTCTGAACAGTCATCTCTGACAGGAGTGTTGTTGCATGGAGCCGTGGCCCAGCCAGAGGGTAACAGTGCATTTTAGGTGGAGGCTCAGAGCCACACTGATGAGATGTAGGGTAGGACTTTGAATTAGCAGAATTGGCCAACCTCTGGAGGGCTAGAGACTGGGATTAGTCACATGTGCAATGAATCGTGCCTATGTGATGGAGCTCCAATAAAAAGCCTGGACGCCAAATTTGGGTGAGCTCCCCTAGACGGCAATGTTTCATGCATACTGTCACATACCCGTGTTGAGAGAGTTATACTGTCCTTACTCTATGGGGAAAAGACAACTGGAAGGGTCATGTGTGGTACTCTCCTGAACCCTGTTAAGTCCTGCATGTGTGCTCAGTCACTTCAGTCATGTCTGACTCTTTGCGACTCTTTGGACTGCAGTCCACCGGGCTCCTCTGTCCATGGGACTCTGTAGCCAAGAATACTGGTGTGGGTTGCCATGCCCTCCTCCATGGGATCCTCCCAACCCAGGGATTAAAATCTGTGTCTCGTAAGTCTCCTCTACTGGCAGGCAAGTTCTTTACCACTAGTGACACTTCTTTGAATTTTACTTTGGCTGATTCAATCTGGGTCCTTTCCCAGCAAAAAAAGTTACACCACGTTATACTGAACCAGCTTTCAATGAGCTCTGAGTCCTTCTAGTGAATTACCAAACTGGAGAATGGTTTGGGAGCCTCTGAACTTAACAATTACAACTGGTGTTAGAAGTGAGGGCTGTCTTATGTGGATGGTGCGCCCTGTAGCTCAGAGTTAACTCAACTCTCGAAGGTAGCCTCGGTACAGCGGTGGTGGGTGACAGACAGTGGAGTGGGTGGATGAAGTAACCATCCTCTGAAATCCTGCCTAAAAAGGACCCTTCCCCAAGGCAGGACCAATATATTAAAAAGTCACAATGTAGATTCTTCCTATGTTGTACACAAAATTCCAACCAGTGGAAATTCTGAATTATTAACTTAGCAAATTATATCCAGAGAAATTTTTTTTTTAAAATTTTTGGCCACTTTTATTGGTCTTTTATTTATTTATTTTTCATCCATCTTTGTTCTTTGGCCTGTTCTTGGGCCTCCCATTGCAGTGGCCTCTCCTGTAGCAGAGCACTGGCTCTGGGCGCATGTGCTCCAGAGCGCCAGCTCGTAATCGGACACACCAGTCCAGCCGCTTCACGGCACGCGGATCCTCCCATGCCAGGGATCGAACCGGCACCCCTTGCAATGCAAGGCAGACTCTTTATCCACTGGAACACCAGGGAAGCCCCAGAGAAATGTTTTAAAATTATGAATTTTCACAAAGATTTCCTAAAAAGACTCAAATAAGTTGACAGACCGCAGCCAGAAATCTCACTTACCAAAAATGAAATGGACTGTTATTTTGAATAGAATTAATCACTGGGAAAGCAATGTTCAAACATTTTTCTTAATTCTGATACTGGGAACAATTTTTAGAATTGTTTCAGCATGAATTTACATTTTGCATGTATAAACATTTATGGCCTTATGAAGCCTGCCACAATTTAAAGAACTGAAAAAGAAATTTAAAAAGAAATTGCTAGGAACTATATTCAACATCTTATAATAACTTGTTATAGAAAATCTCTGAGAAAGCATATATAAGTATGTATGACTGAATCACTTTGCTGTACACCTGAAACTAAGACAACACTGCAAATCATATTCTTCAATTTAAAACATTGCTAACAAAAACTTAGAGAATTCAGAAACATTAATAAAGACTAACTGGCTGGGAGAGGAGCTTGGGGGAGAATGGATACAGGTATATATACAGTTGAATTCCTTTGCTGTCCACCTGAAACTAACATAACATTGCTCATCAGCTATACTCCAGTATAAAATAAAAAGCATTAAAAACAGAATGAGTTAGTATTTAAAGAAAATGATATAAAATTTTAAGCACTGTAAAATCCAGCTGTGAAGAGGTTTTTCTCTCAAGGCAGGTAGAGATGTTAACTTCAACTACTTTTATTTTAATCTTGCATGCTACTAATCGAATTCTAAGCATATCAACTTTAGCATTTGTTCTAAAATCTTCAAGTAGAAAATAAGTTGTCAAATTTTACTTTTGAATTTTAATGTACTAAATGATCCTATACTTAAAATGCTTAAGAATCACAAAACCAAATAAGAAGTAAAGAATGGAAAGTATACTTTTAAATTTGTTAAAATACAATGAAACAACTAGAGGTGACCCTTGAGCAACATGGGCCAGAACTGCACAGGTTCACCTATATGAGGATTTTTTTTTTCAGTGGCAAATACGACAGCACTATGTGATCTACAGTTGGTTGGATGCTGAGCCCCAGATAGAGGGCGCTGTTTAGCTGCTCGGTCATGTCTGACTCTTGCAACACAATGGACGGTAGCCCGCCAGGCTCCTCTGTTCCCTGGGATCTTCCAGGCAAGAATATTGAAGTGGGTTGCCATTTCCTTCTCCATGGGATCTTCTGGACCCAGGGATCGAACCTGCATCTCCTGCACTGGCAGGTGAATTCTTTACTACTGAGCCACCTGAGAAGTGACTATAAAGTTACATGTGAATTTTCATCTGTGTAGAGGGCTGGTGCCTCACCTCCACATCAGGAGTCAACCTGCAAAACAATTTAAAGAAAACTGAAAAGAAATTTAAAAAGAAATTGCTAGGAACTATATTCAACATCTTATAATAACTTGTTATAGAAAATCTCTGAGAAAGCATATATAAGTATGTATGACTGAATCACTTTGCTGTACACCTGAAACTAAGACAACACTGCAAATCATATTCTTCAATTTAAAACATTGCTAACAAAAACTTAGAGAATTCAGAAACATTAATAAAGACTAACTGGCTGGGAGAGGAGCTTGGGGGAGAATGGATACAGGTATATATACAGTTGAATTCCTTTGCTGTCCACCTGAAACTAACATAACATTGCTCATCAGCTATACTCCAGTATAAAATAAAAAGCATTAAAAACAGAATGAGTTAGTATTTAAAGAAAATGATATAAAATTTTAAGCACTGTAAAATCCAGCTGTGAAGAGGTTTTCTCTCAAGGCAGGTAGAGATGTTAACTTCAACTACTTTTATTTTAATCTTGCATGCTACTAATCGAATTCTAAGCATATCAACTTTAGCATTTGTTCTAAAATCTTCAAGTAGAAAATAAGTTGTCAAATTTTACTTTTGAATTTTAATGTACTAAATGATCCTATACTTAAAATGCTTAAGAATCACAAAACCAAATAAGAAGTAAAGAATGGAAAGTATACTTTTAAATTTGTTAAAATACAATGAAACAACTAGAGGTGACCCTTGAGCAACATGGGCCAGAACTGCACAGGTTCACCTATATGAGGATTTTTTTTTTCAGTGGCAAATACGACAGCACTATGTGATCTACAGTTGGTTGGATGCTGAGCCCCAGATAGAGGGCGCTGTTTAGCTGCTCGGTCATGTCTGACTCTTGCAACACAATGGACGGTAGCCCGCCAGGCTCCTCTGTTCCCTGGGATCTTCCAGGCAAGAATATTGAAGTGGGTTGCCATTTCCTTCTCCATGGGATCTTCTGGACCCAGGGATCGAACCTGCATCTCCTGCACTGGCAGGTGAATTCTTTACTACTGAGCCACCTGAGAAGTGACTATAAAGTTACATGTGAATTTTCATCTGTGTAGAGGGCTGGTGCCCCTCACCTCCACACTATTCAGGAGTCAACTATATAATTTCAAGTCCTCATATATTTAATTCTTGACTGCAAAAAATTCTGATATAGTCAAGGGTCCTTTACCATTACAGGTAAATATAGATTTCATTTTAAGAGATACTGAAACAGAAATCCTAAGTTGTAATATACCTGATTAGGTGAACAGACAGGAAAATCTTCAACTGGAGGAATTAGACCCTGAGCAATCAGCTGTCCATAAGAGGGAGGAGCTTCTCTTCTCAACAATTCTGCTTCCACTCTGGACAACTGCGTTTCAAATGATCTTTGAGAGAGAAACAGGGGAATGAAAAGAGTTAAAATAAAAACAGGCAAGCCCAAACAGTAATTTTAAAATTATCAACGATTAAAACAACCCTAATTTTAATATATTTGTTCATTTGTAAAGCTCAGTTGGCTAACCTCTGATGCACATCTATACTACCCTACGCTGAGAACACAGAGATGGAGCGACAGTCTCACCTCATGTGGTTTTACACTAGGAACCTGGATCACTAAGTTTTAATAAATTAGATAGTCCTGTAAAAGATAAAAGTACTAGATCTTTAAACTCCTGAGGACATATGGGCTTGAGGTGAGATTATTTAAATATTCTCAGAAGATACTTTATTCATCAAGTCCAACACATTTACTGTTCAGATAAGGAAAAGAGTAAAATGAGCCGAAACCCTTATTGGACTCACTTGTTCTTAAACTCAAGACCTCTGGTCCTCATTGTGCTCTCATGCTGTAATGTCATAAAACATGTCCTGGCCATTTATGCTCACTGATGCCATGAGAAGCATATGGTAGTTCTGACACTGTGCTTCTGTTCTTGGCTGTCTGATACATGACTTCTTTGTTGTATGTGTTACTTGTAACTCTCCCGGGGCTGATGGCCATGGTCTCCAGAGGAGCTTGCTGGAAGACCTCTCTGCCATCAGCTACTCCCAGGTCTCGTCTCTCCTCTGCCACATAGAAGACATCTCCCTCTGAGGGCAGCACTTCACGCTGAACCATTTCTTACTTAAGTGAGATCCTTTGACTTTTATACCACTTTATCTTATAGCTCTTACATCATTTGAACGTTTTTGATTTAATTCTACCCACCAATTCCTTCCTTCCAACTCTCAACTGCCCTTGAGATGACTCCTACTCATTGCTCTATTCACCTGAATAATGCTTTGCACACAGAAGGTTCTCAAATGTCTGGAATTGTTGGATTAATATTTATAAAAACCCAGGTTAAGGACCTACAACTAAGAACTACAGTTTGCAAAGTTCCTATAAAACACATTAATCTGAAAACAGGAACTGAATACAGATTGGCTTTTCTCACCTCCTAAGTCTAAGTGATTTTTCTTTTTTTAGTGTGCATTTTAACCTTTTGAGTCATAGGCTTTTCACAGTAATTTTATAAATCACAGACAATATGCATCTATTTCTACAATAATCGGACAGAGGTATATTGCTCATCTCATTCAAAAACCTGTTGTAAACATCTGGGCCATGTTTTTACTGCAGAGAGCACCAACGGCAGCGCTTTGTCTTGATACTGTTGATACTGACCTTCGTTCAAACATTCTCAGAGAGTAGAGCTTACAGGTGCAACCCAAGGCAATGACCAGCAACAGGCCGCAGATAAGGCTCCCGATGACGGCTGCGGTGATGACCCGGGTGGGCACGATCACCGGGCAGTTCTCCTCGTCGCTGCCGTCGCCACAGTCGTCCTGAGAGTCACACACCCAGCTTTCAAACACGCACCGGTTGTTTTTACAATGAAAATTTCCTGGCTGGCAAAAAAAGCAGTTTTTTTCATCGGAGCCATTTGGGCAGTGGTTCTGGTAGTTGCAGCGGTCGGAACGCGGGTAGCAGACGCCGTTCCGGGAGCACGGGAACTCCTCCTTCTGGCACACGGTGCAGTTGACCTCGTCCCTCCCGTTCGGGCAGTGCCAGTACCCATCGCAGCGCTGCTGCTCGGTGTAGCATCCCCAGTTCCCTCCGCAGGGTATCTCCCACGGCAGACAGAAGCCGTCCACCTGGTAAGTAGCATTAAAGCCCCTGGCAGCGTTGACTTTGTCAGCACAGAAATGAACCCTTATCTGTCCGGAGGAAGACACCACCGTGAGAGGCGCGTGCGAATCGAAAGCTGTCAGCACTCGCAGAAGCTTGCGCGGATTCTCCTCTAAGCCGTCGTATATTTTGACGTAGTCACCGTAGCCGGTACCGTCGAGCTTAAAGTCTGTGAAGCGTAAGATGACTTTGCGGTGATCACCAGTGTCTATTAACCAAGTGCAGTTGCTCCCGGGAGGATAAAAGTCTGGATAATTGGGAGAATTAAAAGTACCATAAAATATTTTAGCCACTGTCCGCAGGTGGGCACCTCACAGTCGATCTCATCTCCGAGGTCGAGGCATCAACTAAGAACTACAGTTTGCAAAGTTCCTATAAAACACATTAATCTGAAAACAGGAACTGAATACAGATTGGCTTTTCTCACCTCCTAAGTCTAAGTGATTTTTCTTTTTTTAGTGTGCATTTTAACCTTTTGAGTCATAGGCTTTTCACAGTAATTTTATAAATCACAGACAATATGCATCTATTTCTACAATAATCGGACAGAGGTATATTGCTCATCTCATTCAAAAACCTGTTGTAAACATCTGGGCCATGTTTTTACTGCAGAGAGCACCAACGGCAGCGCTTTGTCTTGATACTGTTGATACTGACCTTCGTTCAAACATTCTCAGAGAGTAGAGCTTACAGGTGCAACCCAAGGCAATGACCAGCAACAGGCCGCAGATAAGGCTCCGATGACGGCTGCGGTGATGACCCGGGTGGGCACGATCACCGGGCAGTTCTCCTCGTCGCTGCCGTCGCCACAGTCGTCCTGAGAGTCACACACCCAGCTTTCAAACACGCACCGGTTGTTTTTACAATGAAAATTTCCTGGCTGGCAAAAAAAGCAGTTTTTTTCATCGGAGCCATTTGGGCAGTGGTTCTGGTAGTTGCAGCGGTCGGAACGCGGGTAGCAGACGCCGTTCCGGGAGCACGGGAACTCCTCCTTCTGGCACACGGTGCAGTTGACCTCGTCCCTCCCGTTCGGGCAGTGCCAGTACCCATCGCAGCGCTGCTGCTCGGTGTAGCAGCCCCAGTTCCCTCCGCAGGGTATCTCCCACGGCAGACAGAAGCCGTCCACCTGGTAAGTAGCATTAAAGCCCCTGGCAGCGTTGACTTTGTCAGCACAGAAATGAACCCTTATCTGTCCGGAGGAAGACACCACCGTGAGAGGCGCGTGCGAATCGAAAGCTGTCAGCACTCGCAGAAGCTTGCGCGGATTCTCCTCTAAGCCGTCGTATATTTTGACGTAGTCACCGTAGCCGGTACCGTCGAGCTTAAAGTCTGTGAAGCGTAAGATGACTTTGCGGTGATCACCAGTGTCTATTAACCAAGTGCAGTTGCTCCCGGGAGGATAAAAGTCTGGATAATTGGGAGAATTAAAAGTACCATAAAAATATTTTAGCCACTGTCCGCAGGTGGGCACCTCACAGTCGATCTCATCTCCGAGGTCGAGGCAGTCAATGTTCCCGTCGCATTTCAAAGACTCGGGGAGGCAGGTGTAAACTTTGGTAAACCGAGACAGACACGGGAACTGGTTGTAAGCACAGGGCTGGAAGGAGGCAGACGTTGGAGGATTCGCTTCTCGAGCACAGATCTCTTCATCAGAACTATCTCCGCATTCGTCCATGCTGTTGCATTTCCAGGCTGCTGGTATACACTTCCCGTTTCCACAGCGAAACTGGTCACAAGCACAGTTTGGTTCTTCCGATTTCCCTGGGA
Organism: Tragulus kanchil; assembly: GCA_022376925.1. NCBI lineage: Eukaryota > Metazoa > Chordata > Mammalia > Artiodactyla > Tragulidae > Tragulus > Tragulus kanchil. Next base: position 61,379,663 of record JAIOJX010000002.1, read on the forward strand.
GGACATCGGGAAGAGGGAAACATACACTCTTTAAAGGATATTTAATAGCAAGTGGAATTTCTATCCTAAATGTTAATTAGTCCAAGTGATAGTTGGGCTTGAGCAAAAAACAGGCTAAGTTTTAATGGCTGGGTTCAGAGTTCAGAGCGCTCACCATAGTAAAATCATTTAAGATATTAGAGTTGGTAAGATATATTCCCTAAAAATTTCAAATACCCTATTGTATACATACTCTGAAATGAAAAACTCTTCCATAATAATCACCTTTTCAAATCCATTTTTAATATTTTTTCTGGTTGTTATATATATATATATACACATATATATATACACATATATATATACACACACACACACACATATATATACACACAATACACACACACAAGTATTTTGCAAGTCTATTGTTGAGACTCAAATTTTTGCTAAGATAAAATTATAAGTTAACTTTAGTCTATTTATAATGCTTCATGTAACCACAATGGTACTTCCATTTTATAGTTTCTATTAGTTTCTTCCATTTTATAGTTTTAATACAAGTGCAAAATACTTTATGAATCTGAGTTAAAGGTATAAATTTATTGAACAAAAGAGTAAGGGGAAGGCGAGAGAAGAGAACTAAAATGTTCATAGAGTTCGAATTGTCTTAGTGGACTATCCTAAATATGTATCAAGAATGAGGTAGGGGAAGAAAACCAAATGTTAGATTCCTACAGTCCACACTGATGATGTCAGCTAATTGCTTACCTCTTCATTAACAACAATTTGCTTTTTACTAACAAACAGTGACAGACAATGTGCTTCGGTACCTAATTATCACAAAGATTATGCTTTTAATAAATAAGGAAAAACCAGCACATGTTATTAAAAGAGACCATGCAATTCCAGAAAACGTAAAATGATTTTCAGCAAAAATTTACGTGACTTTAATACTCTTGAGTTCTTATTTTTATGATCTGGTCACATTTTTGTGATAAAGTTTAAGAATTAGCAAAAGAAGATTTCTGTAATTACAGACTATGAAAGTGAAACTGATTAGGCCTTTTCTTTGAAGGTATAAAGACAGTGGTAATTAATACACAAAAAAATGCATTCTGGGGCTTCCCTTGAGGTCCAGCGGGTAAAGAGTCCGCCTTGCAGTGCAAGGGGCACACGATCAATCCCTGGCCCAAGAAGATCTCATGTGCTGCGGAGCGGCTGGACCGGTGTGTCCAATTACCAGCCAGCTCTGGAGCGCATGCGCCCAGAGCCTGTACTCCGCAGCAAGAGAGGCCACTGCAATGGGAGGTCTGTATAGGCCACAGAACAAAGACGGATGAAAATAAATAAAATAACAATAAAAGAGGCCAAACCTTAAAAAAAAACCCAACAAAAAAACCCCCACATTCTGAAGTAACATATAGGATATGAGTGAACACTTGAGGGGAAAGGTTCCTTTTTAAAATAAATGTATTCAAAATATTTAAGAAGACGACTGACTTTCAGACATAAAGTTAATCATTTTATTAGGATTATACAAAACACCTTTTAGAGACCCATCTCTAGGTCACCTGAACCTTTAGCCTTGAATTCCTCAATCTGAGCTACCTTGGAATTTAGTCACAAGTGAATGGATATTATTTAGAAGGTAAGTCCCAAAGTGACTGAGCAGTTCATACTAGGGAATTCTGTGCCATATCTTTCTTATTTAAAAACACACCTGAAAAGTAGGCCAATCGGAAACCCTTCCTAGAGACGCTGTCATCCGAATGGAACCTGATCCAGACATGATCTTGTGAAGAAATGTACGGAGGTGGGATCGTGGAACCGCAGGCTCTGTAGCTTTCAGTATTCTTATATGTTTCTATCGTCAGCCAGTCCAAACTGCATCTTCTGGACCCTTGAATATCAAAATCCTGAAAACTAAATACAAAAAGTCAGAAAAGGCTATTGAAAGGAAATTTTGGAAAAAAGTTCATTAAAAAAAAAATGAGAACTTTATTATAAACCTCTAAAGATTCACTTGAGTCTCCTCGGTCTTTACGTGACTTTAATACTCTTGAGTTCTTATTTTTATGATCTGGTCACATTTTTGTGATAAAGTTTAAGAATTAGCAAAAGAAGATTTCTGTAATTACAGACTATGAAAGTGAAACTGATTAGGCCTTTTCTTTGAAGGTATAAAGACAGTGGTAATTAATACACAAAAAAATGCATTCTGGGGCTTCCCTTGAGGTCCAGCGGGTAAAGAGTCCGCCTTGCAGTGCAAGGGGCACACGATCAATCCCTGGCCCAAGAAGATCTCATGTGCTGCGGAGCGGCTGGACCGGTGTGTCCAATTACCAGCCAGCTCTGGGCGCATGCGCCCAGAGCCTGTACTCCGCAGCAAGAGAGGCCACTGCAATGGGAGGTCTGTATAGGCCACAGAACAAAGACGGATGAAAATAAATAAAATAACAATAAAAGAGGCCAAACCTTAAAAAAAAACCCAACAAAAAAACCCCCACATTCTGAAGTAACATATAGGATATGAGTGAACACTTGAGGGGAAAGGTTCCTTTTTAAAATAAATGTATTCAAAATATTTAAGAAGACGACTGACTTTCAGACATAAAGTTAATCATTTTATTAGGATTATACAAAACACCTTTTAGAGACCCATCTCTAGGTCACCTGAACCTTTAGCCTTGAATTCCTCAATCTGAGCTACCTTGGAATTTAGTCACAAGTGAATGGATATTATTTAGAAGGTAAGTCCCAAAGTGACTGAGCAGTTCATACTAGGGAATTCTGTGCCATATCTTTCTTTTTTAAAAAACACACCTGAAAAGTAGGCCAATCGGAAACCCTTCCTAGAGACGCTGTCATCCGAATGGAACCTGATCCAGACATGATCTTGTGAAGAAATGTACGGAGGTGGGATCGTGGAACCGCAGGCTCTGTAGCTTTCAGTATTCTTATATGTTTCTATCGTCAGCCAGTCCAAACTGCATCTTCTGGACCCTTGAATATCAAAATCCTGAAAACTAAATACAAAAAGTCAGAAAAGGCTATTGAAAGGAAATTTTGGAAAAAAGTTCATTAAAAAAAAAATGAGAACTTTATTATAAACCTCTAAAGATTCACTTGAGTCTCCTCGGTCTTCTAGGTACACAACCGTGCCATCCACAAATAATACTGCTTCTGTATTCCTAATGTTTATATCTCTTTCCCAGATTCCAGAACAACACTTCTTTTTTTTTTTTTTTTTTAAATTTTATTCATTTTTTTAGTTTTGGCTCTTCTGGGTTTTCACTGCTGCCACAGGCTCTTCTCCAGTTGCAGGGAGTGGGGGCTACTCTCTAGTTGAGGTGAGCAGGCTTCTTGTTTTTAATTTTACTTTTCACTTTTACAGAGTTTTGTTTATAGACGTGTACAATCCTAGATTAGTCATACGTATATCCCTGGCCCCTCCCTCCTCCACCCCGCTCCCAGTCCCCGCTTCCCACCCTTCTAGGCTGTCTACAGTGCCCCAAGCAGGCTTCTTGTTGTGGTGACTTCTCTTGCTGTGGAACTCGGGCTCTAGGGCACACAGGCATCAGTAGTTTTGTGGCTCATAGGTTTAGTTGCTCCGCAACATGTGGGATCTTCCTGGATCAGAGATCAAACCCGCATCTCCTGCACTGGCAGGTGAACTCTTTATCACTGAGCTACCAGGGAAGCCCCAGAACAACACTTCTTCATAAGCAACATGAAATTCCAAAATAATGCTAAAAAACAGGAGATAGTTGGCACCTTTTTCTTCTCCTTGTATGTGTTAAGGATCACTTCTAATTTCTTTTATTAAATTGAAGAATAATTGCTTTATAGAATTTTGTTGTCTTCTGCCAAAATCAATATGAATCAGCCATAGGTATACATATGTCCGCTTCTCCTGCCCCCCCCTTATAGGAATTTTGTTGTCTTTTTGAATCAGGTCCGAATGGAACCTGATCCAGACATGATCTTGTGAAGAAATGTACGGAGGTGGGATCGTGGAACCGCAGGCTCTGTAGCTTTCAGTATTCTTATATGTTTCTATCGTCAGCCAGTCCAAACTGCATCTTCTGGACCCTTGAATATCAAAATCCTGAAAACTAAATACAAAAAGTCAGAAAAGGCTATTGAAAGGAAATTTTGGAAAAAAGTTCATTAAAAAAAAAATGAGAACTTTATTATAAACCTCTAAAGATTCACTTGAGTCTCCTCGGTCTTCTAGGTACACAACCGTGCCATCCACAAATAATACTGCTTCTGTATTCCTAATGTTTATATCTCTTTCCCAGATTCCAGAACAACACTTCTTTTTTTTTTTTTTTTTTAAATTTTATTCATTTTTTTAGTTTTGGCTCTTCTGGGTTTTCACTGCTGCCACAGGCTCTTCTCCAGTTGCAGGGAGTGGGGGCTACTCTCTAGTTGAGGTGAGCAGGCTTCTTGTTTTTAATTTTACTTTTCACTTTTACAGAGTTTTGTTTATAGACGTGTACAATCCTAGATTAGTCATACGTATATCCCTGGCCCCTCCCTCCTCCACCCCGCTCCCAGTCCCCGCTTCCCACCCTTCTAGGCTGTCTACAGTGCCCCAAGCAGGCTTCTTGTTGTGGTGACTTCTCTTGCTGTGGAACTCGGGCTCTAGGGCACACAGGCATCAGTAGTTTTGTGGCTCATAGGTTTAGTTGCTCCGCAACATGTGGGATCTTCCTGGATCAGAGATCAAACCCGCATCTCCTGCACTGGCAGGTGAACTCTTTATCACTGAGCTACCAGGGAAGCCCCAGAACAACACTTCTTCATAAGCAACATGAAATTCCAAAATAATGCTAAAAAACAGGAGATAGTTGGCACCTTTTTCTTCTCCTTGTATGTGTTAAGGATCACTTCTAATTTCTTTTATTAAATTGAAGAATAATTGCTTTATAGAATTTTGTTGTCTTCTGCCAAAATCAATATGAATCAGCCATAGGTATACATATGTCCGCTTCCTCCTGAACCTCCCTCCCATCTCCCTTCCCACTACATCCACCCAGGTTGTTACAGAGCCTGTTTGAGTTCCCCGAGTCTAAATTGTTCTGTTTGAACCAGAAACACTACTCCGTAATTTGATGAAGTGAAGAACACAGACGAAGTCAGCCTTCCCTGAGATCAGACTGGTTCATCTTCTTACTTAATGAAAAGCTTATAGTTTACATTTTTAGGAGAACAAATAGCACAAACCTGAGTCAAGTAAAAAGAAAAAACATTAAAAATGAACAAATAAAAAACTACAGTGAAAAGTCCTTGAGTTTGGGAATACTTTTCTACATAAATGATTTACAGTCAAATGTTATCTTGTAGTTCATAAAATATGGGCAGAATGGGCTTCTTAGGTGGCTCAGTGGTAAAGAATCCATTTGCCAGTGCTGGAGATGCTAGACGCCTATTCGATCCCTGGGTCGGGAAGATCCCCAGGAGGAGGAAATGGCAACCCACTCCGGTATTCTTGCCCTGCAAATCCCATGGACAGAGAATTCTGGTGGGATACACTCTGTGGGATCACAAAGAATCGGACAAAAATGAGCACACATGCAACGGACAAAAAAGTCAAATAAGAAGCACATACAGAATTAGCCACTGCTATGAATAAAGAACAGCAAAACAGTATTTTCCAATTATATGTCTCACCAAAAAGTGAGATTCTTTGCTTTTGCCTTAAGCCAAGTGATGATAAAGTTAATTATCCAAGGACTATTATGCCAGGATATTTCCTTTTTAAATATTCTGAGTAACTAAAACAAAGGTTGATGCATTGCTTCTAGTTTCACTATTATGAGCATTGATTGAAAAGCCCCCCCCCAAATGGGATCTTCCTGGATCAGAGATCAAACCCGCATCTCCTGCACTGGCAGGTGAACTCTTTATCACTGAGCTACCAGGGAAGCCCCAGAACAACACTTCTTCATAAGCAACATGAAATTCCAAAATAATGCTAAAAAACAGGAGATAGTTGGCACCTTTTTCTTCTCCTTGTATGTGTTAAGGATCACTTCTAATTTCTTTTATTAAATTGAAGAATAATTGCTTTATAGAATTTTGTTGTCTTCTGCCAAAATCAATATGAATCAGCCATAGGTATACATATGTCCGCTTCCTCCTGAACCTCCCTCCCATCTCCCTTCCCACTACATCCACCCAGGTTGTTACAGAGCCTGTTTGAGTTCCCCGAGTCTAAATTGTTCTGTTTGAACCAGAAACACTACTCCGTAATTTGATGAAGTGAAGAACACAGACGAAGTCAGCCTTCCCTGAGATCAGACTGGTTCATCTTCTTACTTAATGAAAAGCTTATAGTTTACATTTTTAGGAGAACAAATAGCACAAACCTGAGTCAAGTAAAAAGAAAAAACATTAAAAATGAACAAATAAAAAACTACAGTGAAAAGTCCTTGAGTTTGGGAATACTTTTCTACATAAATGATTTACAGTCAAATGTTATCTTGTAGTTCATAAAATATGGGCAGAATGGGCTTCTTAGGTGGCTCAGTGGTAAAGAATCCATTTGCCAGTGCTGGAGATGCTAGACGCCTATTCGATCCCTGGGTCGGGAAGATCCCCAGGAGGAGGAAATGGCAACCCACTCCGGTATTCTTGCCCTGCAAATCCCATGGACAGAGAATTCTGGTGGGATACACTCTGTGGGATCACAAAGAATCGGACAAAAATGAGCACACATGCAACGGACAAAAAAGTCAAATAAGAAGCACATACAGAATTAGCCACTGCTATGAATAAAGAACAGCAAAAACAGTATTTTCCAATTATATGTCTCACCAAAAAGTGAGATTCTTTGCTTTTGCCTTAAGCCAAGTGATGATAAAGTTAATTATCCAAGGACTATTATGCCAGGATATTTCCTTTTTAAATATTCTGAGTAACTAAAACAAAGGTTGATGCATTGCTTCTAGTTTTTCACTATTATGAGCATTGATTTAAGGAATTCTTATACATGTTCTCTCCACTCACACATGAGCAAGCATTTCTCTACAACAGATTTTCTCAGAAGTAAAACAGAACTTCTAGATCTGAAGACACAATTCCATTTTAAATCTGACAGTGACACTGAGAAAAATGTTTATACCAACTCACAATTCCACCAAATGAGTATGAAAAAGTACCTAGCACCCTACAACTCTGGCAAAATGAAACATTTTATTTCTAAAAGAGTTGTCATCAGTTAGGTAGATAAGATAGACTTACCGTTGTTCTAGTTTGCATTTCCTTATTTACTGAGATTGAAACACTTTTTCGTATGTTTATTAGCTGTTTCTATCTCTTTTCCTGTGAATCGCCTTGTTATCGCCTTCATACATTAAAGTTTGTTCTTATTTAAGTGTTCTTTATAAACATGTACCTATTCGAGGCAAAGTATGTTATGAAAGATGCATGTGCATCCACTCAGCTACAGTCTCTCCAATAGTTGGTGCTATCAGTCACTTGAAATTTTAGCCATTACTGGGCATGAAATGGCATTTCTCATGATGGTTTTATGTGCCTTTCCTGAAAGACCAATGTTGTTGAACATATTTTCATGTGCTTATTGGCCGTTCTAATATCTCCTGTGAAGTTTAATAACTCTCTTGTCCTTTTTTGCACAAATTGAGCTACAAAAATTCTTTTTATATTCTGAACCCAAGTCTTTTATTAGGTGGAGATGCTAGACGCCTATTCGATCCCTGGGTCGGGAAGATCCCCAGGAGGAGGAAATGGCAACCCACTCCGGTATTCTTGCCCTGCAAATCCCATGGACAGAGAATTCTGGTGGGATACACTCTGTGGGATCACAAAGAATCGGACAAAAATGAGCACACATGCAACGGACAAAAAAGTCAAATAAGAAGCACATACAGAATTAGCCACTGCTATGAATAAAGAACAGCAAAACAGTATTTTCCAATTATATGTCTCACCAAAAAGTGAGATTCTTTGCTTTTGCCTTAAGCCAAGTGATGATAAAGTTAATTATCCAAGGACTATTATGCCAGGATATTTCCTTTTTAAATATTCTGAGTAACTAAAACAAAGGTTGATGCATTGCTTCTAGTTTTTCACTATTATGAGCATTGATTTAAGGAATTCTTATACATGTTCTCTCCACTCACACATGAGCAAGCATTTCTCTACAACAGATTTTCTCAGAAGTAAAACAGAACTTCTAGATCTGAAGACACAATTCCATTTTAAATCTGACAGTGACACTGAGAAAATGTTTATACCAACTCACAATTCCACCAAATGAGTATGAAAAAGTACCTAGCACCCTACAACTCTGGCAAAATGAAACATTTTATTTCTAAAAGAGTTGTCATCAGTTAGGTAGATAAGATAGACTTACCGTTGTTCTAGTTTGCATTTCCTTATTTACTGAGATTGAAACACTTTTTCGTATGTTTATTAGCTGTTTCTATCTCTTTTCCTGTGAATCGCCTTGTTATCGCCTTCATACATTAAAGTTTGTTCTTATTTAAGTGTTCTTTATAAACATGTACCTATTCGAGGCAAAGTATGTTATGAAAGATGCATGTGCATCCACTCAGCTACAGTCTCTCCAATAGTTGGTGCTATCAGTCACTTGAAATTTTAGCCATTACTGGGCATGAAATGGCATTTCTCATGATGGTTTTATGTGCCTTTCCTGAAAGACCAATGTTGTTGAACATATTTTCATGTGCTTATTGGCCGTTCTAATATCTCCTGTGAAGTTTAATAACTCTCTTGTCCTTTTTTGCACAAATTGAGCTACAAAAATTCTTTTTATATTCTGAACCCAAGTCTTTTATTAGGTATGTGTATTGCTAATATTTGTTTCCATCTATGGAATGCCTTTTCACTTTCTCAATGGTTCTTTTTTTTTTGCTTGCTTTTTTGAAGTATAGTTGACTTATTTCAGGTGTACAATACAATGATTTGGTACTTTTACAGCTTACACTCCAGATAAAGATATTAGTACGTCTTGGTTATATTCCCCTGTGCTGTACATTACATCCTTGCAACTTATTTATTTTATACATGTAGTTTGTTCCTCCTAAAACCCCTCCCCCTATCTTGTCCCTTTCCTTACCCCTTCTCCCTGCTAGTAACCACTAGTTTGTCACCTGTATCTGTGAGTCTCTTTCTGTTTTGTTGTATTTGTTAATGAGTTTTACTTTTCAGATTCCACATAAACTGAAAACATACAGTATGTCTTTCTCTGTCTGACCCTTTTAACTAAGCATAATACTGTGTAGGTCCATCAACACTGCTGTAAATGGCAAAAATTTCACTCTTTTTTATGGATAAGTAATATTCTACCACACCCCACATTTTTAAAAATATGTCTTCATTTATACGTTGATGGATACTTATGTTGCTTCCATGTCTTGGCTACTATAAATTAGGCTGCTATGCACACTGGGATGCATTTATCTTTTCAAATTATTTTTTTCATTTTCTTTAGGTATGAAGACTGGAACTGTTGGGTTGTGTTGTAGTTTTGTGAGGAATTGTGTACTATTTTCCACAGTGACTGTGCTGAATAGGAGAAGCTATTTGCAAATGACATATTTAATAAAGGGGCTTATTATCCAAAATATACAAAGAACTCTCATACGATTCAGTATCAAAAAAAACCCCAAAAAACAAAGTATGGACAGAGGATCTAAACAGGTATTTTTCCAAAGAAGACATACAGATTGGTCAATAGGCATATGAAGAGATGCTCGAGATGGCATTTCTCATGATGGTTTTATGTGCCTTTCCTGAAAGACCAATGTTGTTGAACATATTTTCATGTGCTTATTGGCCGTTCTAATATCTCCTGTGAAGTTTAATAACTCTCTTGTCCTTTTTTGCACAAATTGAGCTACAAAAATTCTTTTTATATTCTGAACCCAAGTCTTTTATTAGGTATGTGTATTGCTAATATTTGTTTCCATCTATGGAATGCCTTTTCACTTTCTCAATGGTTCTTTTTTTTTTGCTTGCTTTTTTGAAGTATAGTTGACTTATTTCAGGTGTACAATACAATGATTTGGTACTTTTACAGCTTACACTCCAGATAAAGATATTAGTACGTCTTGGTTATATTCCCCTGTGCTGTACATTACATCCTTGCAACTTATTTATTTTATACATGTAGTTTGTTCCTCCTAAAACCCCTCCCCCTATCTTGTCCCTTTCCTTACCCCTTCTCCCTGCTAGTAACCACTAGTTTGTCACCTGTATCTGTGAGTCTCTTTCTGTTTTGTTGTATTTGTTAATGAGTTTTACTTTTCAGATTCCACATAAACTGAAAACATACAGTATGTCTTTCTCTGTCTGACCCTTTTAACTAAGCATAATACTGTGTAGGTCCATCAACACTGCTGTAAATGGCAAAAATTTCACTCTTTTTTATGGATAAGTAATATTCTACCACACCCCACATTTTTAAAAATATGTCTTCATTTATACGTTGATGGATACTTATGTTGCTTCCATGTCTTGGCTACTATAAATTAGGCTGCTATGCACACTGGGATGCATTTATCTTTTCAAATTATTTTTTTCATTTTCTTTAGGTATGAAGACTGGAACTGTTGGGTTGTGTTGTAGTTTTGTGAGGAATTGTGTACTATTTTCCACAGTGACTGTGCTGAATAGGAGAAGCTATTTGCAAATGACATATTTAATAAAGGGGCTTATTATCCAAAATATACAAAGAACTCTCATACGATTCAGTATCAAAAAAAACCCCAAAAAACAAAGTATGGACAGAGGATCTAAACAGGTATTTTTCCAAAGAAGACATACAGATTGGTCAATAGGCATATGAAGAGATGCTCGAGATTTCCAATCATCAGGGAGACGCATCAAAACCACAATGAGAGATGACCTCACCTCTGTCAGAACAGCTATGACAAAACCACGTTGGCAAGCATGTGGAGAAGGGAACCACCTTTGTGCACTGCTGGTGGAACTACATGGAAAATAGTACGGAGGTTTCTCAAAAAAATTAAAAATAGAACCACCATGTGATCCAGCAATTCCACTCTTAGGTATTTGATGGAAGAAAACAAAACACTAATTAGAAAAGATGTACATACCCCAGTGTTTATCCTAGCTTGTGGAATCTTAGTTCCCTGACCAGGGACTGAATCTGGGGCCATGCTGGGGAAAGCCTGAAATGCTAACCACTAGGTCATCTGGGAATTCCCAACTTTTTTTTTCTTGTTTTGGCCACTTCTATTGATCTTTCATTCATTTATCTTTGTTCTTTGGCTCACGTGGGCCTCCCATCATAGTGGCCTCTGTTGTTGCAGAGCACTGGCTCTGGGCGCATGCGCTCCAGAGCTCCAGCTCAGTAGTTGGACACAGCGGTCCAGCCACTCCACAGCACATGGGATCTTTCCAGGCCAAGGATCAAACCAGTGCCCCTTGCACTGCAAGGCGGTGTCCTGACCCACTGGACCACCAGGGAAGCCCAATTCCCAACCTTTAATCAACTAAAATGTTTAAGATTCATGAAGTCAAGCACCTGATCCAGAACAAAAGCAAAACTCTCTTCATATATACACTACTGAGGATTTGGTTTCCATAAATTTAATTTTTTTTTCACCACACCACATTTTAAAAATATGTCTTCATTTATACGTTGATGGATACTTATGTTGCTTCCATGTCTTGGCTACTATAAATTAGGCTGCTATGCACACTGGGATGCATTTATCTTTTCAAATTATTTTTTTCATTTTCTTTAGGTATGAAGACTGGAACTGTTGGGTTGTGTTGTAGTTTTGTGAGGAATTGTGTACTATTTTCCACAGTGACTGTGCTGAATAGGAGAAGCTATTTGCAAATGACATATTTAATAAAGGGGCTTATTATCCAAAATATACAAAGAACTCTCATACGATTCAGTATCAAAAAAAACCCCAAAAAACAAAGTATGGACAGAGGATCTAAACAGGTATTTTTCCAAAGAAGACATACAGATTGGTCAATAGGCATATGAAGAGATGCTCGAGATTTCCAATCATCAGGGAGACGCATCAAAACCACAATGAGAGATGACCTCACCTCTGTCAGAACAGCTATGACAAAACCACGTTGGCAAGCATGTGGAGAAGGGAACCACCTTTGTGCACTGCTGGTGGAACTACATGGAAAATAGTACGGAGGTTTCTCAAAAAAATTAAAAATAGAACCACCATGTGATCCAGCAATTCCACTCTTAGGTATTTGATGGAAGAAAACAAAACACTAATTAGAAAAGATGTACATACCCCAGTGTTTATCCTAGCTTGTGGAATCTTAGTTCCCTGACCAGGGACTGAATCTGGGGCCATGCTGGGGAAAGCCTGAAATGCTAACCACTAGGTCATCTGGGAATTCCCAACTTTTTTTTTTCTTGTTTTGGCCACTTCTATTGATCTTTCATTCATTTATCTTTGTTCTTTGGCTCACGTGGGCCTCCCATCATAGTGGCCTCTGTTGTTGCAGAGCACTGGCTCTGGGCGCATGCGCTCCAGAGCTCCAGCTCAGTAGTTGGACACAGCGGTCCAGCCACTCCACAGCACATGGGATCTTTCCAGGCCAAGGATCAAACCAGTGCCCCTTGCACTGCAAGGCGGTGTCCTGACCCACTGGACCACCAGGGAAGCCCAATTCCCAACCTTTAATCAACTAAAATGTTTAAGATTCATGAAGTCAAGCACCTGATCCAGAACAAAAGAAATAAATCTCTCTTCATATATACACTACTGAGGATTTGGTTTGCCAATACTCATTTAGGATGTTTAAAATACACTTATAAGTAGAAATAAATTTTCACTTTTTCTTCTTTATGCTTCATGATTGCTAATGTGACAGGTTGTTTACAAACCTGTGCCTGTGCCTCTTCAGACTACAGATGACTTAGGGTAGAGATTTTCAATTTCTTCATGCTTCTTGTTTTAATCAGCTTTTCTTAAACTTTTATTAGGTCACTTTTGATATTTAAATTTTCTTAGAAATCATCATTTGATCTTGAAAGCAAAATATTATCATGGCAAAGCTTTACATAGTACTTTCATATAACTGTTTAAAATTTCATATCTATGGTCTATTAAATTTGTTTGAGTTTTCTATGTAGGTAAGTGTAATGCTGGAAGATAAGAATTCCATTTCTTCCTTTCCACTCTTTTTCATCACTAATCTCTATTTGTTGGAGTGCTGAACTGACTGAGGATTCAAGTACAAGCAGTGAAAGCATGTATCCTTGTCTTGGTCCTTAGTGCTAAAGAAGTTTGATTTTAAATTTTTTAAAAGATACTTTGTATCAAGTTAAGAACACTTCTTTCTCCATTCATTTGGTATTGCTTGTAAAATTATCTGGGTGTAGAATCTTATTTTGACTGTTGATTTAATTTCTTTAATGGCTATTGCATTAGTTAGCTTTCTAATTCTTCTTAAATAAATTTTGGTAACACATTTAGAAAATGAGTAACTTCATCTAATTGTATAAAAGTATTCATATAAACGACTCACGATATTCCTTTGTGACTTTTAAAGTCTCTATTATTCTATTTATAACTATAGACAGTTTTGTTTTGTATCTTTACTCCTTTTCTCCCATCATAGTGGCCTCTGTTGTTGCAGAGCACTGGCTCTGGGCGCATGCGCTCCAGAGCTCCAGCTCAGTAGTTGGACACAGCGGTCCAGCCACTCCACAGCACATGGGATCTTTCCAGGCCAAGGATCAAACCAGTGCCCCTTGCACTGCAAGGCGGTGTCCTGACCCACTGGACCACCAGGGAAGCCCAATTCCCAACCTTTAATCAACTAAAATGTTTAAGATTCATGAAGTCAAGCACCTGATCCAGAACAAAAGAAATAAATCTCTCTTCATATATACACTACTGAGGATTTGGTTTGCCAATACTCATTTAGGATGTTTAAAATACACTTATAAGTAGAAATAAATTTTCACTTTTTCTTCTTTATGCTTCATGATTGCTAATGTGACAGGTTGTTTACAAACCTGTGCCTGTGCCTCTTCAGACTACAGATGACTTAGGGTAGAGATTTTCAATTTCTTCATGCTTCTTGTTTTAATCAGCTTTTCTTAAACTTTTATTAGGTCACTTTTGATATTTAAATTTTCTTAGAAATCATCATTTGATCTTGAAAGCAAAATATTATCATGGCAAAGCTTTACATAGTACTTTCATATAACTGTTTAAAATTTCATATCTATGGTCTATTAAATTTGTTTGAGTTTTCTATGTAGGTAAGTGTAATGCTGGAAGATAAGAATTCCATTTCTTCCTTTCCACTCTTTTTCATCACTAATCTCTATTTGTTGGAGTGCTGAACTGACTGAGGATTCAAGTACAAGCAGTGAAAGCATGTATCCTTGTCTTGGTCCTTAGTGCTAAAGAAGTTTGATTTTTAAATTTTTTAAAAGATACTTTGTATCAAGTTAAGAACACTTCTTTCTCCATTCATTTGGTATTGCTTGTAAAATTATCTGGGTGTAGAATCTTATTTTGACTGTTGATTTAATTTCTTTAATGGCTATTGCATTAGTTAGCTTTCTAATTCTTCTTAAATAAATTTTGGTAACACATTTAGAAAATGAGTAACTTCATCTAATTGTATAAAAGTATTCATATAAACGACTCACGATATTCCTTTGTGACTTTTAAAGTCTCTATTATTCTATTTATAACTATAGACAGTTTTGTTTTGTATCTTTACTCCTTTTTCTCCTTCACTCCTGCCTTAAGATCTGTCTTTATTTTCCTCAGTCTTTCAAAAAGCCAGTTTTTGGTTACTTTTTCTGTTTAATTATCTTCTGATAAAGATTTTTTTGTTTAATTTTAATTCATTTTTTTTCTGTTAAATTATTTCCTGGTAAATAAAGATTTAGCTTGTAGTTTTTATTCTAAACTTGAAAAATGCTGAGCTTATTTTCCACTTTACTTTCCATGCATTAAAGTTGTAAAATTTTCTCCTACTGCTCTTCCAATGTGTTCCAACAGCTTTAATACCTAATATTTTCATGAAGGCTGTTTAAAAATATTTTGAGTTCCACTGTGATTTCCATATTTAATGCAGGAGTTATTTAGGAATATGTCTCTGAACATATGGGATTTTTTAGTTGTTGTTTTCCAATTTAATTGCACTATGGTCAGAGAACACAATCTGAATAATGTAAAGTCTGGAAATAGATTCAGAATTCCTTTGTTATTTAATGCATAATCAATTTTCAAATAGAAGTCGTACCTGCCATTAAAAGGAATATGTATTCTCTATTCACTGAAATAGGTATAAATATTACATACATATGTAATATATGTGTCTATTGGACCAAGTTTGTTAATTTTATCAAAATTTCTCTATTTTTATTTACTGTTTTCCTATTTAATGTATTAAATTCAAATTAAAAATATGTTTATAAACTTCCACTATAACTGTGGACTAGTCAGACTTGCTTGGCAATTTCTAACTCTTACAGTTTGCTTGGTTTTAGGCTGTGTGATTAGGTACACAACATACAAACATAATTGTATATTCTGAGTGAGTTACTCCATTTGTTACTAATATCTTGTGTCATAAGGTCAATTACAATTGATGTTAACCTTCCTATACTAGCTTTCTTCTGATCAGTATTTCCAGAGCTTATCTTTTTCCTATCCTCATTTTTGAGACTTTCCATATTGGTGTTGTCTTAGGTATGTTCTTATAAGCCGGTTAGAGAAGGCTCATACCAGTCAACCAACCAATGAACCTGACCAGAGTCTATCTTGTAAACACTGAGTGAGTCTTTTTTGTTGTTTTTTTCTTAAATTGAACAACCTTTCTATTTGGGGCGGGCATAGGGTTTTCTCATTTTCCTCCTCTCCTGTATTCTTCTGTATTAATAGGCTTTGAGATTTTTTAAAAAAGTTTCTTTCCCTCTGTTTTGGTCTTTGTTGTTTAGTTGCTAAGTTGTGTCTGATTCTTTTAAGACCTCACAAACTGTAGCCTGCGAGGCTCCCCTGTCCATGGCATTTCCTACGAAAGAATACTGGAGCAGATCACGACTCCCTTCTCCAGGGGATCTTCCTGACCCAGGGATCAAACCTGGGTCTCCTGCACTGGCAGGCAAATGTTTTAATGCTAAGCCACCAGGGATGCCTTGGTCTAATAAAGTCCAAATAAGAGTACTCAATGTTTCTATTCCCCTCTCAAACTCAATTTAAAAATCTACAACCTTATTTTCACCCATCTGTAACTGAAATTTAACATTTCATTAACATTGATTCATTTATGAATATAAACAACACACTACGAATAGTTTTTATAATGCTTCTCAGACTGTCACCAGTAAAAAAAATCACACAAAATTTCATATTACATTTCAATTTTAATAGATATCTAGAATAACTATTTATACTCAAAACTACTTTGAAATTATAGTAACTGTTAAAAGCATGGCTTGCTCACTGATGTGTTAATAAACACATATGTATTTGCAAAACTATCTGATAACTGTTATTTCAGAAATAACTGGTTCCTTTGTAATGCTTCCCTGCTGGCTCAGATGGTAAAGAATGTCTGCAACGTAGGCGACCTGGGTTCCATCCCTGGAGAAAGGGTCTCCAGAAACGGCAGCCCCCTCCAGTGTTCTTGCCTGGAGAATCCCATGGACAGAGGAGTCTGGTGGGCTACAGTCCATGGGGTTGCAAAGAGTTGGACATGACTAAGCGACTAACATTAACAATTGGTTAGTATTAAATTTTTTTTCATATATTCTAGGAATTTTGAGGTCGTAAGCTTCTGTAGAGGATTTTGGTGCTGCTTCTGCTTTCATTTCTTTCTCCCTATATTCTCCCACAGCACCTGCTCCATAGCTACCTCCATTTAGGTCTTCATTCCAAAATCAGTCCTAACAGGGCAGTTTGCAGTGGTATTGCAATCCTGTCACAGTCAGTAAGGGACTTAGTTGAATTCTATTTGATAGGTTTTCTCATTTTCCTCCTCTCCTGTATTCTTCTGTATTAATAGGCTTTGAGATTTTTTAAAAAAGTTTCTTTCCCTCTGTTTTGGTCTTTGTTGTTTAGTTGCTAAGTTGTGTCTGATTCTTTTAAGACCTCACAAACTGTAGCCTGCGAGGCTCCCCTGTCCATGGCATTTCCTACGAAAGAATACTGGAGCAGATCACGACTCCCTTCTCCAGGGGATCTTCCTGACCCAGGGATCAAACCTGGGTCTCCTGCACTGGCAGGCAAATGTTTTAATGCTAAGCCACCAGGGATGCCTTGGTCTAATAAAGTCCAAATAAGAGTACTCAATGTTTCTATTCCCCTCTCAAACTCAATTTAAAAATCTACAACCTTATTTTCACCCATCTGTAACTGAAATTTAACATTTCATTAACATTGATTCATTTATGAATATAAACAACACACTACGAATAGTTTTTATAATGCTTCTCAGACTGTCACCAGTAAAAAAAATCACACAAAATTTCATATTACATTTCAATTTTAATAGATATCTAGAATAACTATTTATACTCAAAACTACTTTGAAATTATAGTAACTGTTAAAAGCATGGCTTGCTCACTGATGTGTTAATAAACACATATGTATTTGCAAAACTATCTGATAACTGTTATTTCAGAAATAACTGGTTCCTTTGTAATGCTTCCCTGCTGGCTCAGATGGTAAAGAATGTCTGCAACGTAGGCGACCTGGGTTCCATCCCTGGAGAAAGGGTCTCCAGAAACGGCAGCCCCCTCCAGTGTTCTTGCCTGGAGAATCCCATGGACAGAGGAGTCTGGTGGGCTACAGTCCATGGGGTTGCAAAGAGTTGGACATGACTAAGCGACTAACATTAACAATTGGTTAGTATTAAATTTTTTTTCATATATTCTAGGAATTTTGAGGTCGTAAGCTTCTGTAGAGGATTTTTGGTGCTGCTTCTGCTTTCATTTCTTTCTCCCTATATTCTCCCACAGCACCTGCTCCATAGCTACCTCCATTTAGGTCTTCATTCCAAAATCAGTCCTAACAGGGCAGTTTGCAGTGGTATTGCAATCCTGTCACAGTCAGTAAGGGACTTAGTTGAATTCTTATTTATTATGGTATGTCATCCTATCTTTCTAAGCTCTCATGGGAGTTCAAGCAGTGGTTAGTAGAAAGTTTCTCCAGCCTCCTTTCTTGAGCAAAATACCCTGACCCTAGTCCTTGGCTTCAAGGAAGGAACCAGAACCTAATCCTCTGTGGATAAGGTGGATAGAGGATATAGCAGATAAGGTGACCGTGTGGATTCTGGCAGATTTCCAGGGAAAGGGTAACGATGACTATATATCATCAGTTTAACCAGTTTTATAAGAAAAGTTCTAAGTACTATTGTTTTTAGTATGTAATTTTAATTTCTTTTATCTAGATTTTAGTTAAACTTTGGAATGAATGTCGTATTTTTTTTATCAAAAAGCTTTAAAACATGTGTCCAGATAATCATATACCTTTTCTCTGACTTGTTAGTATAGTAAATTAATTTTATGTTTCCTAATATCCACTCATTTGTGTGTTTAAATAAGCTGAATTTGATTATGGTATAAATTTCTTTTGAACAATTTATTTAAGACATTACACCAATACTCACAAGTGAAGCTTGACTTTCTTTGTATATTATGTTGGTGTATCATCTTTTGGAAGTTTGGTATTATCATGATAATGGTTTCAGTAAGAACTAGGACAATTACTAAAATGACTTTCTGATTTATGAGATTGGCTGTGTAAATCCAAATCTATGAATCCTGTCCAGAATTTAGGAAATCTTCCCTTAGATGTGTGGGGTTCACCTCTAATATTCTGTATATCAGCACTGTGCCTGGTTTTTAGTGTAGCTGTGTAAAATCTCAGAGATCCCACACATGATCAGAACCAGATGGCAGTATTCCATGCCCTCGCCTCTGTGTTGGCAAGAATTTCCAGGTTTTACGTAACTGAGCTGTTAGGTTGCAAATTTAATTTGGGATTGAATTTTTGGGTTAAAAGAAAAAAAAAAAAAAACCTCTAAAAATTCTAGTTTAATGTTTGAAAAGTATTTGGAACTCCTATGGTAAAATGTCACTTTGTAAACACATTTGTACTCAGTCAATTCAAACTATGGGCTTGAATTCTTATTTAGTATGGTATGTCATCCTATCTTTCTAAGCTCTCATGGGAGTTCAAGCAGTGGTTAGTAGAAAGTTTCTCCAGCCTCCTTTCTTGAGCAAAATACCCTGACCCTAGTCCTTGGCTTCAAGGAAGGAACCAGAACCTAATCCTCTGTGGATAAGGTGGATAGAGGATATAGCAGATAAGGTGACCTTGTGGATTCTGGCAGATTTCCAGGGAAAGGGTAACGATGACTATATATCATCAGTTTAACCAGTTTTATAAGAAAAGTTCTAAGTACTATTGTTTTTAGTATGTAATTTTAATTTCTTTTATCTAGATTTTAGTTAAACTTTGGAATGAATGTCGTATTTTTTTTATCAAAAAGCTTTAAAACATGTGTCCAGATAATCATATACCTTTTCTCTGACTTGTTAGTATAGTAAATTAATTTTATGTTTCCTAATATCCACTCATTTGTGTGTTTAAATAAGCTGAATTTGATTATGGTATAAATTTCTTTTGAACAATTTATTTAAGACATTACACCAATACTCACAAGTGAAGCTTGACTTTCTTTGTATATTATGTTGGTGTATCATCTTTTGGAAGTTTGGTATTATCATGATAATGGTTTCAGTAAGAACTAGGACAATTACTAAAATGACTTTCTGATTTATGAGATTGGCTGTGTAAATCCAAATCTATGAATCCTGTCCAGAATTTAGGAAATCTTCCCTTAGATGTGTGGGGTTCACCTCTAATATTCTGTATATCAGCACTGTGCCTGGTTTTTAGTGTAGCTGTGTAAAATCTCAGAGATCCCACACATGATCAGAACCAGATGGCAGTATTCCATGCCCTCGCCTCTGTGTTGGCAAGAATTTCCAGGTTTTACGTAACTGAGCTGTTAGGTTGCAAATTTAATTTGGGATTGAATTTTTGGGTTAAAAGAAAAAAAAAAAAAAACCTCTAAAAATTCTAGTTTAATGTTTGAAAAGTATTTGGAACTCCTATGGTAAAATGTCACTTTGTAAACACATTTGTACTCAGTCATATTATAAGCAGCAGAAAACAGGCATATTGTTTGGATTCCAACAAGGGTGATGCTGCAGAAGGGTAACTTCAACGGCCTAGCCGACCACTCCTTCAGGCAAGGGAGTCATACTTCTCACAGAGAGTGTCACTGCCTCTAGAAGCTCAGCTCCAGTGTTCCGGAAGGTGTCGCTCAGGGCAGATAGGAACCAATAGAGAACACAGCGTATGTCCAGTTTACGGCTCCCATAGAGAAAAGGGGACAAATGACAACTGTGTCCCCAAGAGACTGGTCCTCTCGTGAGTTAATGAATATTTAAAAAAGGCAATGGAAAGATTCAAAAAGAGGCATAATTTACAATCTTATCTTTTAAAAACGTAAAAATGAAGGGATATGTGTCTATGATCTACAGGTCTCTTCTAAAGTTCCATGATTCTTACCCATAAAAACGTGGTTAATGCAAGAGTGTCAAAGATGCCTTTGTACTATCTCTGTGACAGAAATGGCATTCTTCATGGTGTTACACAGTTCTTTGTTTAGATACATTATTCTTTTCCTCCTCTTCAGGCAACATTTTTCCCCCTAATAACTTTGATATAATTTCCTTAAGCAAGCAACATTTAGTTCCACTAAGTATTCCCACCTTAGTATCTTATTCCCATGGTTTTTCTCTACAACTTTAAATGCCTTTAAAATACTCTTAAATCATACTTGTTTATAGCATATTTATTCTTAGGATCCTAAACTTAATGGTTGTTTCCCCTGGGATTACCTTTCCTTTTGTATTCTTAACAAATGATCTATTGTCTCGTTGATATGAAAAATGAGATTTTTCTAGACATATTTGTCCATCAGCTTATTTCAAACTTCATCCATACACATATGTAATAGACACAGTCTGCAATTATGTTTTCATTCATTAAGGCAAGGGACTCTATACTTGCAATATCAAGATTATGGACCAGGTCTCCAAGTGGATTAGTCAGTCTGTCTTATTGCCAAAGATTACACCCCTTGGGCTTCCCCTGATGGTCCAGTGGGTAGGACACCGCCTTGCAGTGCAAGGGGCACTGGTTCGATCCCTCGCCTGGGAAGATCCCACGTGCCACGGAGCGGCTGGGCCCATGTGTCCAATGACCGAGCCGGAGCTCTGGAGCGCATGCGCCCAGAGCCGGCGCTCTGCAACAACAGATGCCACCGCGATGGGAGGCCCACAGGAACCAAAGAACAAAGACGGATGAAAATGGAGAAATGAAAGACCAATAGAAGTGGCCCGCCTGCTCCCCTCCCTCCCCAACCCGACCCCCGCCCAAAATAAATAAATAAAAAAATCTTAAAAAAAAAATAAAAGATTACACCCTTGATCTTTATTTTGCAAATGTGTAGCTTTTGTTAAAAAACCGTCCAGGGCTTCCCTGGTGGTCCAGTGGGTAAGGACACTGCCTTGCAGTGCAAGGGGCGCCGGTTCGATCCCCGGCCTGGGAAGATCTCACATGCCATGGAGTGCTAGACTGATGTGCCCAATTATGGAGCCGGAGCTCTGGAGCGCGTGCGCCCAGACCTAGTGCTCTGTAACAACGGAGGCCACCGCAATGGGAGGCCCACATGGGCCAAAGAACAAAGACGGATGAAAATAGAGAAATGAAAGACCAATAGAAGTGGCCCGCCTGCTCCCCTCCCTCCCCCACCCAACCCCCGCCCAAAATAAATAAATAAAAATTTAAAAAAAAAATAAAAGATTACACCCTTGATCTTTATTTTGCAAATGTGTAGCTTTTGTTAAAAAACCGTCCAGGGCTTCCCTGGTGGTCCAGTGGGTAAGGACACTGCCTTGCAGTGCAAGGGGCGCCGGTTCGATCCCCGGCCTGGGAAGATCTCACATGCCATGGAGTGCTAGACTGATGTGCCCAATTATGGAGCCGGAGCTCTGGAGCGCGTGCGCCCAGACCTAGTGCTCTGTAACAACGGAGGCCACCGCAATGGGAGGCCCACATGGGCCAAAGAACAAAGATGGATGAAAACAGACAAATGAAAGACCAACAGAAGTGGCCCGCCTGCCCCCCCCCCCCCCCCACCCCCCCCCCAAAGAAAAAAAAAAAAAACAACTGTCCAGAGGAATATGGATGGCCCAGAGCAAATGCATTACCACCATTAGAAAATATTCAAAACATATGCTCTAAAAGAATAGGGAAGAATGGGCCATAACTCCCACCTTCAAAATGGTAATGATAAATATAATATACTGTATTTTCTAAAAACCATCTTGTTATATTACTGCATGCTGAGTGATGATACTTGGAAACTGAAGTCACAAATTTTATTAAAATCTCATACCATAACATAGGGAGGTATCAGCATTACCTTATAGTAATGATCTCCCCTGGGTTTGCCCTTATGAACCAGCTACAGTTGATTCTGGCGGGATACTCGGAAGGCCAGCCTGGGCTCGTGATTATTCCACTCGGTGCTCGAATCTGTTCTGGAGTTTCTCCACAAGCTGGAAGACAGTCAAAGCAATCTGAGCTAATTAGTACACTTCAAACAAAGCACAAAGTCAATCAGCATTCATACAAAGAAACACTTTAGACATCAAATCACATAAAATATGGTATTGCCATCTTAAAAAGCTTTTATTATTCTAATGATTACTTTTTTTTTCTCCCTTTTAGTCAAAGTATCTTATCCTAATTATGCATAAAGCTTTGAGGAAGCATGGAGGTTTTCAATTTGGATCCCTAAATAACAGTTTAAGAATCATGATTGCTAGCTTTTAGCCATGGAGCTCAACTGGCCCACCCATCCATCCATCTATCTTTTTTCAAGACTCACCTTTTAAATTTACTTTAATATAACTACCTAAAATTCAACTTTACTGAACTACTTTTTGGATACTTTAAATTTTAAAATTCTTAAAAATTAAAAAAATGAAAGGAAAGCCCCCTATCTTTTTTGATAACAAAATGCAGTTCGATCCCGGCCTGGGAAGATCTCACATGCCATGGAGTGCTAGTGTGATGTGCCCAATTATGGAGCCGGAGCTCTGGAGCGCGTGCGCCCAGACCTAGTGCTCTGTAACAACGGAGGCCACCGCAATGGGAGGCCCACATGGGCCAAAGAACAAAGATGGATGAAAACAGACAAATGAAAGACCAACAGAAGTGGCCCGCCTGCCCCCCTCCCTCCCCAACCCCCGCCCAAAAGAAAAAAAAAAAAACAACTGTCCAGAGGAATATGGATGGCCCAGAGCAAATGCATTACCACCATTAGAAAATATTCAAAACATATGCTCTAAAAGAATAGGGAAGAATGGGCCATAACTCCCACCTTCAAAATGGTAATGATAAATATAATATACTGTATTTTCTAAAAACCATCTTGTTATATTACTGCATGCTGAGTGATGATACTTGGAAACTGAAGTCACAAATTTTATTAAAATCTCATACCATAACATAGGGAGGTATCAGCATTACCTTATAGTAATGATCTCCCCTGGGTTTGCCCTTATGAACCAGCTACAGTTGATTCTGGCGGGATACTCGGAAGGCCAGCCTGGGCTCGTGATTATTCCACTCGGTGCTCGAATCTGTTCTGGAGTTTCTCCACAAGCTGGAAGACAGTCAAAGCAATCTGAGCTAATTAGTACACTTCAAACAAAGCACAAAGTCAATCAGCATTCATACAAAGAAACACTTTAGACATCAAATCACATAAAATATGGTATTGCCATCTTAAAAAGCTTTTATTATTCTAATGATTACTTTTTTTTTCTCCCTTTTAGTCAAAGTATCTTATCCTAATTATGCATAAAGCTTTGAGGAAGCATGGAGGTTTTCAATTTGGATCCCTAAATAACAGTTTAAGAATCATGATTGCTAGCTTTTAGCCATGGAGCTCAACTGGCCCACCCATCCATCCATCTATCTTTTTTCAAGACTCACCTTTTAAATTTACTTTAATATAACTACCTAAAATTCAACTTTACTGAACTACTTTTTGGATACTTTAAATTTTAAAAATTCATATAAATATAGCCTTCTGAACAAAATAGTGAAAGGAAAGCACATATAAACACAACAGTAAGCTGCTGTGTTGATAAAAAGTTAGTAGATGATTGGATAAAAACAGCAAAACATTAATTCAAAGTAGTTCTTTAATTCATTCCATGAATACTTTCAAACTTCATTATAAGGTCATAAATGATTCCTAAATTACTTTAAAAATAAAGGCTTGAAATAGTCAGTGAGTAAAATATCATTATGTGGTTAGATAATCTAAATATTTTAGAATAAAGACAGAATAAATCCAAACTACTACCAACACTTTCCCTGTATTGTTCTCCCTTCACTATTGTAAATGCTCACAGTTCACATTTTACCAACCAGAATTCAGCTAATAATCTGAGAATTTATTCTCCCTCAAGAGTCACTGGCTATAAAAAAAAAGATGCAGTGACTGTTTAAAACTTTCAACAAAATTTAAAACCTTGGAACCTCTTATTTGACACAATTTTGACAAACTGGAATACCTGATTTTTAAAGGAAGAGCAGATTAGAAAAAGCAAATTAGAAGTGGGAAAGTAGGTTTCAAAATGACCATTTGTGTGTGTGTGTGTGTGTATGTAGCAGAGGTTATGGTCTACCCACTTTAGGTTAAGAATGCTTGCTAGGGAGTAAGTTTAAAAAGCTTTATCCATAATGACCAGAATACAGCAAACTATATCTATCGGTAAAAGAGTCAACCCTTATTTCCATCGAATTACCCCTTCCTTGAAGAAAATATGCGATCAAGTTTTTAAACCTCTGCAAGTTCACACCTAAAATGCATCTAGTTTGAAATTAGGAGACACCACCAAAGGGATCTTGTTTTTAATCACTTTTTGAATACAAATTCATGGCATAAAACATGAGGACTATAATGTATTGTGTCTAGCATACATTTTATTGCCCACACACAAAGTTTCCAATTTCTTAAGAGAAACTATTTCATTAAGAGTAAAATTTCTTTTCCAAAAAAATATTTAATTTGATACTCTAGAAAAAGACTATATTTACCCAAATTTGATTCTATTTTGGGCTTTTAATGTTGAAGTTCCAGAGTTTTGTTTCCATCCTTGTTCTAATGAGTTATAATTACAATAATTAATGAAAAGATGCCCTCAGTCATTTAAAGCCCCTTTTCCTTTCTTCACTACTTCTTGCCAAAGCATATTCTGTAGCAGTATACTGAACAAATAATTAAGTTCGTGAAGATATATATAAGTAAACTTGCAAAAACTATTATCATCTCTCCTCCAGGATGTAGAAAACTGTTCATTTTCATTAAAAGATTAATTATGTGAAAGAGGATAATACAACTTTCCGTTAAACAGTGTTTAACTTAGAATTGTAACACTGTATGGGTATGTAAGTACTCAAATACTTATCAACTGATCTTTTTAATGGGACCAACACTTTCTGTATTGTTATCCCTTCACTATTGTAAATGCTCACAGTTCACATTTTACCAACCAGAATTCAGCTAATAATCTGAGAATTTATTCTCCCTCAAGAGTCACTGGCTATAAAAAAAAAGATGCAGTGACTGTTTAAAACTTTCAACAAAATTTAAAACCTTGGAACCTCTTATTTGACACAATTTTGACAAACTGGAATACCTGATTTTTAAAGGAAGAGCAGATTAGAAAAAGCAAATTAGAAGTGGGAAAGTAGGTTTCAAAATGACCATTTGTGTGTGTGTGTGTGTGTATGTAGCAGAGGTTATGGTCTACCCACTTTAGGTTAAGAATGCTTGCTAGGGAGTAAGTTTAAAAAGCTTTATCCATAATGACCAGAATACAGCAAACTATATCTATCGGTAAAAGAGTCAACCCTTATTTCCATCGAATTACCCCTTCCTTGAAGAAAATATGCGATCAAGTTTTTAAACCTCTGCAAGTTCACACCTAAAATGCATCTAGTTTGAAATTAGGAGACACCACCAAAGGGATCTTGTTTTTAATCACTTTTTGAATACAAATTCATGGCATAAAACATGAGGACTATAATGTATTGTGTCTAGCATACATTTTATTGCCCACACACAAAGTTTCCAATTTCTTAAGAGAAACTATTTCATTAAGAGTAAAATTTCTTTTCCAAAAAAATATTTAATTTGATACTCTAGAAAAAGACTATATTTACCCAAATTTGATTCTATTTTGGGCTTTTAATGTTGAAGTTCCAGAGTTTTGTTTCCATCCTTGTTCTAATGAGTTATAATTACAATAATTAATGAAAAGATGCCCTCAGTCATTTAAAGCCCCTTTTCCTTTCTTCACTACTTCTTGCCAAAGCATATTCTGTAGCAGTATACTGAACAAATAATTAAGTTCGTGAAGATATATATAAGTAAACTTGCAAAAACTATTATCATCTCTCCTCCAGGATGTAGAAAACTGTTCATTTTCATTAAAAGATTAATTATGTGAAAGAGGATAATACAACTTTCCGTTAAACAGTGTTTAACTTAGAATTGTAACACTGTATGGGTATGTAAGTACTCAAATACTTATCAACTGATCTAATAGTGGTGTGATGCATCCAAAACCTAGGTGGGAATAATCTACAACAAAGCAAACAACTCTTAATCTTTAAATAAACAGAGATGGAGAGACTAATTGCAAGGACAAACTCGAAAGAATTTTATTATGTTTTCATTTTATTAGATTTTGCTTAATTTTTTTTTCCCTCCAATACCTGAGAAACCCATAGGTGGTGCTCTTATTCCAAAAACTAAAGAAATGGTGATTTGGTATGGATGCTGTTGGGAATATTTTATTTTCACATAACTGACAAAGTATAAGATACAACGCTCATAAATAAGAGTATTTTAAAATTCAGTATCTATATTCTAATTCACTTAAAACTTTCATAACACTATTTAAAGACATTATTCTCCCCAATCAAAAACAAAATTATTTTCTTTTAATTGGTTATGAAGAAATATTTGGATTAGATTCTGAAACATGACTGAGTTTGGCATTGTGTTTTGGATTCAGCCAGTGGCTTTTTACCATTTTTATACAAAGAATACACTGGGGGTATAGGTTAATATACTCTAGCACAACCATAATTTATTCCCTTCCAAATATCAGAAAGAATAAAATCTAATGCTCAAAGAATATGAAATCGTAAAAACGTTCTCTCCCTTTTGAGCTCAGAGTTTGCCTACATAGACTGGTAGATTTGTGATCAAGAGGACCTAGGCGCTGTCTATTCTATCTGACACTATAGGCTTTGCCACAGTTATAAAGACTTGGTTTCCTCATGTGTTACACTAAGCAGTTACTGTCTAAACCTAGGAAAAAATATTTAATTTGATACTCTAGAAAAGACTATATTTACCCAAATTTGATTCTATTTTGGGCTTTTAATGTTGAAGTTCCAGAGTTTTGTTTCCATCCTTGTTCTAATGAGTTATAATTACAATAATTAATGAAAAGATGCCCTCAGTCATTTAAAGCCCCTTTTCCTTTCTTCACTACTTCTTGCCAAAGCATATTCTGTAGCAGTATACTGAACAAATAATTAAGTTCGTGAAGATATATATAAGTAAACTTGCAAAAACTATTATCATCTCTCCTCCAGGATGTAGAAAACTGTTCATTTTCATTAAAAGATTAATTATGTGAAAGAGGATAATACAACTTTCCGTTAAACAGTGTTTAACTTAGAATTGTAACACTGTATGGGTATGTAAGTACTCAAATACTTATCAACTGATCTAATAGTGGTGTGATGCATCCAAAACCTAGGTGGGAATAATCTACAACAAAGCAAACAACTCTTAATCTTTAAATAAACAGAGATGGAGAGACTAATTGCAAGGACAAACTCGAAAGAATTTTATTATGTTTTCATTTTATTAGATTTTGCTTAATTTTTTTTTCCCTCCAATACCTGAGAAACCCATAGGTGGTGCTCTTATTCCAAAAACTAAAGAAATGGTGATTTGGTATGGATGCTGTTGGGAATATTTTATTTTCACATAACTGACAAAGTATAAGATACAACGCTCATAAATAAGAGTATTTTAAAATTCAGTATCTATATTCTAATTCACTTAAAACTTTCATAACACTATTTAAAGACATTATTCTCCCCAATCAAAAACAAAATTATTTTCTTTTAATTGGTTATGAAGAAATATTTGGATTAGATTCTGAAACATGACTGAGTTTGGCATTGTGTTTTGGATTCAGCCAGTGGCTTTTTACCATTTTTATACAAAGAATACACTGGGGGTATAGGTTAATATACTCTAGCACAACCATAATTTATTCCCTTCCAAATATCAGAAAGAATAAAATCTAATGCTCAAAGAATATGAAATCGTAAAAACGTTCTCTCCCTTTTGAGCTCAGAGTTTGCCTACATAGACTGGTAGATTTGTGATCAAGAGGACCTAGGCGCTGTCTATTCTATCTGACACTATAGGCTTTGCCACAGTATAAACTACTAAACCTTTTAAAGACTTGGTTTCCTCATGTGTTACACTAAGCAGTTACTGTCTAAATACTTCTAGGGTCTATTTCAGCCCTAAGCACACCTCCCTTTCATCGGCATAATGTATTTCTACCATCTTTCCAATACTTAATGGGATGTGTTGGTAAATTTTTTCTTTATTTCATCTCTTTGCATTGTTTCTTTGACCCACTGAAATCACACTTTCAAATTCTTACCTTAACCCCATAAAAACCACGTTAGCAGGCAAGGGCCGCCACTGAGCTCGCAGCCAAATCATACGTCCCCTCACCTTGCATGGCACCTGATCTCTTCAGAGCAACTGACGGTGTCCTTTTTCCTTTTGATAGTGTACTACCTTGACATTGCTGAAGTCACTCTGGCTCTCCTAACTCACACTGTTCTGGGTTAGTCCTCCAGCACCAGATCCTTCTTCACTGGTCAGCTCCTGACATCCTGGTGTTTGTAGTTCATTCCAAGCCCTTGGTTCTTCTCACCCTCTATGGGAGATCTCATTCACACCCACATTTCCACTTAGCATCTACAGTTCACGAGTTTAAAAATCTCAAACCCAGAGATTCTGCATAATCAAAGGTCCACAGGACATTCCAACCTCAAATTCAACATGATCAGAACTGTGTGTTTCTCAAATCCTTCTCTTTATTCTACACTCTGAATTGTTATTGTCTTCAGCATCATATCTGGCAAAAGGAATAGTCATTTCACCTAATTCAAGTAAAAAGGAAACTTACTGTAAGAATACCACAGGCAATCTCAGGGAATTTTTAAGTACAGGAAATAAAACTAGTGGCAACTAAAACTAGAAATCTCAAAGTCAGACCTGAGGCTGCCTTCATCGCCTCTTAAAAGGCCTGCTTTATCAGGGATATGCATATGACTGATCTGGGAACATACATGTCTGTCAACAACAAAACTCTAAAAAATTTTTTAAAAATAAAATAATAATAAAAAAAGGCCTGCTTTATCTCCTCCATGTCTGTCTCAATCTCCTTTCAGAGTCTTCTCCTTTTCCATTATTTCAGTATCTTATAATGACTTCCCATTCCCAACTTAACACTTCAGCTTAAGTATTAACCATAAACTATAATTTCATTGTTGCCTTATTTTGTTATATTTATACTATTATTCATTTTATTTTATACCCTTTTATAGAAAAGATATGAGCTGACTTATTATTACAGTCAATTTGATAATACTTTAAAGCCTCTTATTTCCTCACTGGTAAATGGGGATTAAAATACTACCTACCACCTAGAGTGCTGCAAGGATTAAATACAATTATTTTGGTAAAGGAATTACCTTGGATTGTAATTGCCTGGATTACAGCAAATTGTGATAACATCACATGATAGATCAGTGCAGACTGGTTGGCAGTAATGCCTGGAATGCTGCTCTGAGATGATTACTTAAGGCAGTGTCCCGGCTAAATGGGAAAGAGGGCAGGGACTGTTCCTGTACTATATGCTGGGCAACATTATACTCTGCAAAGAATGGGAAATAATGCCACAATTATGTGGTTATCTGACATGAGTTGGGATACACACAAAACACTGCTTTAGGGAATGAATTTCTTTTTTTTTTAACCAAAATGTGTACACGGTGCTGCTGGTTTGAACCTCATCTTTCTATATTTTTGACTATACTCCAATCTAGAATGTGCCAAACGTAATCTTTTACTGCCATTTTTTCTACCCATGTTGTCTCTATTGTTTACATGCAGTTATTTTAACTATTCTTTGATTGTTTCTTTAATAGAGTTACTTTATATGTAACTGGCAATCAGAGGAATCTCGTCAGTATAATCCAAAGGAGTGAAAGGTCTTACTCCCAGCATATGAATGATGTGAAATAACCAGGGGCAGGTGACAACCCCTAGGAAGTAACTTCCTTTATTTCAAAAAGTGGTAACTTTTACTGGTTTATGGAACAGCTTCACTTTCCTCTCTGTTAATTCATCGTGGGAGGCTGCAACCATAGACGGAGACGTGAACACCTTTTCCCATTATCAAAATAATGGAAAACACCTTAATCGTGAAGGGTGTCTCTGAATTATGTTTTTAGTTTTTTATTGAACTGGCCTCCAGAAGAAGCATATATCTTCAAGGAGGACATATAAGCTTTAGAGTATATGGCTGCAAAGTATGCACAGAGTCTAGATGTAACTGCCAGGAGATACATGGATCGATATTTTATGTGTTAGGGCTGTATTCACAAAGTTACATAGCTGTAAGCAATCCGTACCCACACTACCTTTCTCATAAGCCTTGTTAGTTTAGTGTTCAGTTTCACAGAATATGAGATTTTCCAGGAACACGCACATGACATTATGTCAGGAATGACTATATTTTTAGCCTTTGTTCTTTTTGCTTCCTTAATATACCTCTTCAATTAACCTTTCCTCACTGGTAAATGGGGATTAAAATACTACCTACCACCTAGAGTGCTGCAAGGATTAAATACAATTATTTTGGTAAAGGAATTACCTTGGATTGTAATTGCCTGGATTACAGCAAATTGTGATAACATCACATGATAGATCAGTGCAGACTGGTTGGCAGTAATGCCTGGAATGCTGCTCTGAGATGATTACTTAAGGCAGTGTCCCGGCTAAATGGGAAAGAGGGCAGGGACTGTTCCTGTACTATATGCTGGGCAACATTATACTCTGCAAAGAATGGGAAATAATGCCACAATTATGTGGTTATCTGACATGAGTTGGGATACACACAAAACACTGCTTTAGGGAATGAATTTCTTTTTGTTTTAACCAAAATGTGTACACGGTTCTGCTGGTTTGAACCTCATCTTTCTATATTTTTGACTATACTCCAATCTAGAATGTGCCAAACGTAATCTTTTACTGCCATTTTTTCTACCCATGTTGTCTCTATTGTTTACATGCAGTTATTTTAACTATTCTTTGATTGTTTCTTTAATAGAGTTACTTTATATGTAACTGGCAATCAGAGGAATCTCGTCAGTATAATCCAAAGGAGTGAAAGGTCTTACTCCCAGCATATGAATGATGTGAAATAACCAGGGGCAGGTGACAACCCCTAGGAAGTAACTTCCTTTATTTCAAAAAGTGGTAACTTTTACTGCTTTATGGAACAGCTTCACTTTCCTCTCTGTTAATTCATCGTGGAGGCTGCAACCATAGACGGAGACGTGAACACCTTTTCCCATTATCAAAATAATGGAAAACACCTTAATCGTGAAGGGTGTCTCTGAATTATGTTTTTAGTTTTTTATTGAACTGGCCTCCAGAAGAAGCATATATCTTCAAGGAGGACATATAAGCTTTAGAGTATATGGCTGCAAAGTATGCACAGAGTCTAGATGTAACTGCCAGGAGATACATGGATCGATATTTTATGTGTTAGGGCTGTATTCACAAAGTTACATAGCTGTAAGCAATCCGTACCCACACTACCTTTCTCATAAGCCTTGTTAGTTTAGTGTTCAGTTTCACAGAATATGAGATTTTCCAGGAACACGCACATGACATTATGTCAGGAATGACTATATTTTTAGCCTTTGTTCTTTTTGCTTCCTTAATATACCTCTTAATAACCAGATTCAACCTGTTTTGAGAACACAAATACCTACAAAAACATATCTATTTACTTTAGTCAGCAGCTTTAGACATAAACAAATGTTCATGTATTTTGGGTGATAATAATATATATCTCTCCACTTTTGATAAATTTCTCATAATTCAGAAACAGAAGTTTCCAAATTAAAGGAGTTCTAAATGCTCATTCCAAAAAAAGGTGGCAACTTCCAACTCAGCATCTTCTTCACAGACTGTAGGTATTAGGCTATCTGAATAGTCCCCCTAAAGCCTATTCCATTTGGGCATTTGGAATGAGAAATAAAAGCATGATTACAATGCTAGTGGTTAAAATATACTGAATGGCTAAACTGAATAATATAGCTTTTTAATTGATCATAAATCTTCTCAATTAAGAAAAGGAGAATTAACTGAAGAGTAAACAGGTCAAGATTCTCTAATGGAGTTTTTTTGTTTTGTTTTTTAAAGCTTTTTTTTGGGGGGGGGAGGTGTGAAGTGGGGAGGGAGGGGGGCAGGCGGGCCACTTTTATTGGTCTTTCATTTATCTATTTTTCATCCATCTTTGCTCTTTGGCCTGTGTGGGCCTCCCATTGCAGTGGCCTCTGTTGTCGCAGAGCACCGGCTCTGGGCGCATGCACTCCAGAGCTCCGGCTCGGTAATTGGACACATCAGTCCAGCCGCTCCGCGGCACGTGGGATCTTCCCAGGCCAGGGATCGAACCGGCGCCCCTTGCACTGTAAGGCAGTGTCCTTACCCACTGGACCACCAGGGAAGCCCTCTAATGGAGTTTTAATAAAATTTTGATAATTTCCAGGTTTAAAATACAAAGATCTCACTGTATAGATTAGAAAACAGGCCAAAACTAATTGAGAAACACTCAAAGAGTTCTTCATGCTTATTTTGATACTAGTTCAACAATCCCACAGAAAAGCAGATAACCATGATTTTAAAATTAGATTAGTACACCATACTTTTATCTTTAAAGCAACTGTTTAAAAATAGAAACAATGCAAACCACCTCTATTTTAGAGGCCACAAGGGAGAGAAGAGGATGACTTCAAGACAGTTCATGGTTTTTAAGGACTGAAAAAAAAGAGACACAAGGAAATTGATAGTTCTGTTTAAGAGAAAAAGTACAATTTCTTCTTCTACAGATGAAGAACGGGGTTTCTTTTCAAAACTGACAAGGGCTGTTGGCCGTTGAGGATGAAAAGTGACATGAAACCTTTGGGTTTTAACAAACCACAAAGCTGAAATGCAAGTAAAAATCAGCTATGTTTACGGACCACCTAAAGTACGTAAGATACATAGGAAAAGCACAAAAGAAGAGCCTGGAGAAAATGAATGTTCTCACGGACACTGAAGTTTTGCAGAAATGAGTTACCCTTATTAACTTAACCCAAGAAACACATAGCTGTGAGCATACAAGACATATTCCTGATCAGCTGCTCAGTCGTGTCTGACTCTTTGCAACCCCATGGACTGTAGCCTGCCAGGCTCCTCTGTCCATGGGATTCTCCAGGCAAGAACACTGGAGTGCACTGCCTTCTCCTCCAGGGGCTCTTCCCCACCCAGGGATCGAACCTGCTTTTCCTGTATTGGCAGGTGGATTCTTTACCAATAGCCCTTGCACACAAGACTATATAGTCCCAAATGATATAATGCATATTTAGAGTAATTTTAAACAATGTGTCATAAGGCATGGGGTTTTACTAAACAGAAATAAAAGCCCATCTTTAGGCCTTATGTAAGTCGTTTGATGATTAAGAAAGGGTTTCTTTCACAGAACAGAAGTGAAAAGAGGCAGAGTAAAGAGCACATTCCAAACTAGAAAAATTTAGTGACTCAATTCTATAGTTAAGAGCTAAGGCACGGTAGGCGACCGCTAAAAGAGGTGATATGATATAAATATTCTGTAAACGTTACTTTGCTGTATATAACCTAAGGGAAGGCAAACTGGTGCAGCAAAGAGATCAGCTAAAAGGCAAATACAGAAACTCTTCTACGTGTAAAACTTGACTTTATCAAAGTTTCAGGATGAAACAAAAGCACACTCACTATGTTCAAAAGCATTTATAGTCAATGGTGGTCACTATCATCTGGCATCTCATTTTTTTCAGAGTATAGAGTGTTTCATAAATATTGACTCCATTGTGGCTATTGAATATAAAAGCAATTCAACATGTTAAAAATATGAATAAAAACGGTTAGATTCCTACAGAAATAAAGTAATTAAAAAAAAAACCCACTATCTCCAAAATAAAAAAATTAACAAGCAAATGATGACTGTGAATGGCCATGTGCAATCAACATATGAATGATCCTGAGGGTAATAAGTGAACCAATCAATACATAGACATAGAAAATACTGTGCGTATGCAAGCAATAAGAGGTACTAAGGCAGGGACAATTAAAATGCATTGTTAGATTAGTATGGAATCCAGATGCCAGCTGGTCCACCATTAATTTAGAAGAAGGGCCACAGTTCAAAAACTTACAGCTAAGCATGGTGTAAAGGGCTAACAATGAGATTTCTGTCACAAGTCAAAAGCTTACAGTTCATAAATTAAAGATCTGGGAGTATCCTCAAGGTGAGGTGTGTCGTCAGGTCTGTGCGTCCCCTGGCTGATGATAATGTTACTGCCCATCAGGTACTTCTTTTTCTCATGTCTTTTCCCATTTAACTATTACTATTATTAGCCCTATGTAAC
The DNA here is from genome assembly GCA_022376925.1 of Tragulus kanchil. Taxonomy (NCBI): domain Eukaryota; kingdom Metazoa; phylum Chordata; class Mammalia; order Artiodactyla; family Tragulidae; genus Tragulus; species Tragulus kanchil. The sequence goes on from JAIOJX010000002.1 coordinate 61,414,631, forward strand.
CAATGACTAAAAAAATGGAGGTACCAAGAAATTAAGCAATTTTCCTAAGGCCACAAGAAAGTAAATGTCACAGCTGGAATTAGAATCCAGGCAGTAAGTTTTAAAGCTGCACTCTTTTACTTAACTAATAATTAATTTATTTATTCGGCTGCACCAGGTATTAGTTGCAGCACGTGGGATCTTTAGTTGCTAAGACACACTACTGCCCACTAGGGAGCTTCCTATGACACTTGGAAATATTATCAGGATGGTGGAAGATACCTCAATAGAATTTCAATAAAGATGAAAGTGATCTAATTTGGTTAAAGAAAACAAAAACAAAAAAAAAGTCTTGGTCCTAATATTTACATGGAGAGAAAAGGTAGAGTGTCTACGACAGCACAGATTCCTATTTGCTACATCTATATAGGACTACAGGTAGGAAACAACAGCTTCCTTGTCTCTCTGGCATTAAATAGCTTTGTAAACAGGACCCCAGAAGTTCCTTTGATAACAACATGTACACTCATACATTAACTACAGGTAAGCCAATAAGGGTATAGGGCAGAATAGACGCAGTGAGGATAGGCAGTGAGGTACTTCAAAGGAAAGAGAAGCAGAGAACAGGAAACTGGAGAAGGCTGGGTGACTAATGAAAAGTGTCTGTGGTCTTACAGATGCTTCACACTGGACAGACAGCAGAGTGTAGAAAGCAAGTATGTCAAGCATGAAGGCCAGGGGATCCTGAGAACACAGGGGAAGTACCACGCTGAGATGTAGGAGGAATGACATATATAAGTACAAGATGGCCTTTGGCAGGACGTCCCCCCGGGGGCCACGGTTCAGCCTTGCCACTCAACAGGGAACACAGAAGCCCTGGTCAGGAACAAACTCTTTCAGTCTGAAGGTCCCCTCTGGCAACTTGACTGGGTTTGCTGCTCACATTTAGCACCTTCATCTTTTTGACCCTCTGTTGTCTAGACTCCTTGAACACCTGAGCTATTGTCACAGTGGAACCGTCAGAACAGCCAACACACGGAGGACAGACTGAGCTGGAAAGAGACGGAGGTTGCCTCTAAGCAGTGTAAGTAGCATCCCTCAGAATTACTTCAAATTTCATTCTAATGTTTTCAAGAGGCCAGGAAACTCAACTTTTCCCTTTAGGGAAGTAATTACTAGCACTCTAGTAGCAATGTTTACTAGTCTAAGATGGGAAAGCTTTTCACAATCACTTCAAGTGTAAGAATCAGTATAAGCAGAAAGCTTTATATTAATCTATCACTTGCTCTCAGGAGACTCTCTCATGACTCTCAGACTAGGAATCACACATTTCTATGAAGCAGAAGATCCTATACCCAGAATGAGTAACAATTGGATACTTATTTCTCTGCATTAGCACAGATACCAAAGAATGTATGCAGCAATATATTTATTCCTATTATTCTTAACGATTTTTCCAAGGACCAAAATATTCACCTAGTCATTAGCTCTATTCAAGGCAGTACCTTCTTGGCTTCTTAAAGGTCACTAATGTCCAGGGGGTTCTCAGGTGGCTCAGTGGAAAAGTACCCACCTGCAATGCAGGAGATGCAGATTTGACCCCTGGGTCAGTAAGATCCCTGGAGGAGAAAATGGCAACCCACTCCAGTATTCTTGCTTGAAAAATCCTCTGGATAATAGGAGGCTGATGGGTTATAGTCCGTGGAGCAAAAGAGTCTGACATGACTTAGTGACTAAATAACACCAATGACATGTCCAGAACAGATAATAATCAGGGGCTGGTTACATGGCAGTAAAATAAAATACATTTTAAAAAGTCAAAATAGGCACAAAATGTGGGAAAAGATAGAAGAAGGAAAAATAGAAAAATCATACAGTCTTCCTAGTTCTAATAGAGTTACAGCACACTACAAATAAGATCAGGAGTATGCTAAATGGAACTATCTAACTAGCTTTATCCTAAAATTTCTAAGGGCAAGAATAATTTTGAATTTTGCTGGCAAAGCATAAGATAAAATAAATACAGAATATTCAACCTTTTATACCTTTTTAAAAAGGCCATAAAAGGGCAAATTTTTCCTGGAAGGGCATAAAACCGACTGATACATTACTCGTATTTTCTAAATTTAAGCACTCTAGACGAATAAAATGCTAAGCAAGCTACTACTTCTATGTCCAGAATGGGGACAATTATTAATTTTTGAAGTTTACTGTGATTTTTTACTGGAAACATATTAAAAAGGCAGCACCAGAGCAAAGATAAATTGGCCTCGAAGTTCACAATTTTCTAAAGTCATTTCTATCAGTCTTGATACAGTTTTTAGTATAACATATCTTCTGAGAGTGTTCCAGTCTTGAGGTCCTCTGTCAAGGGTGATGTCAATCCAGAAATATGCCCAATACTCAGACTATGTTTAAGGGAGGAGTTAAGAGTGATGGACTTTGTTCTGGATATTATATTTTTACCACTGCAGTGTAAGATCCAGTCACCCCCTAACCTGTATCAATCTGTTGTTGCTGAGTCGTTAAGTCGTGTCTGACTCTTCTGTGACCCATGGACTGCAGCCCACCAGGCTCCTCTGTCCATGGAATTTCCCAGCGGGACTACTGGAGTAGATTGCCATTTCGTTCTCCAGGGGATCTTCTCAACCCAGGGATCCAACCCATGTCTCCTTCACTGGCAAGTGAATTCTTTACCACCTATCCATCTGGAATAATAGGAGGCTGATGGGTTTATAGTCCGTGGCAACCCACTCCAGTATTCTTGCTTGAAAAATCCTCTGGATAATAGGAGGCTGATGGGTTATAGTCCGTGGAGCAAAAGAGTCTGACATGACTTAGTGACTAAATAACACCAATGACATGTCCAGAACAGATAATAATCAGGGGCTGGTTACATGGCAGTAAAATAAAATACATTTTAAAAAGTCAAAATAGGCACAAAATGTGGGAAAAGATAGAAGAAGGAAAAATAGAAAAATCATACAGTCTTCCTAGTTCTAATAGAGTTACAGCACACTACAAATAAGATCAGGAGTATGCTAAATGGAACTATCTAACTAGCTTTATCCTAAAATTTCTAAGGGCAAGAATAATTTTGAATTTTGCTGGCAAAGCATAAGATAAAATAAATACAGAATATTCAACCTTTTATACCTTTTTAAAAAGGCCATAAAAGGGCAAATTTTTCCTGGAAGGGCATAAAACCGACTGATACATTACTCGTATTTTCTAAATTTAAGCACTCTAGACGAATAAAATGCTAAGCAAGCTACTACTTCTATGTCCAGAATGGGGACAATTATTAATTTTTGAAGTTTACTGTGATTTTTTACTGGAAACATATTAAAAAGGCAGCACCAGAGCAAAGATAAATTGGCCTCGAAGTTCACAATTTTCTAAAGTCATTTCTATCAGTCTTGATACAGTTTTTAGTATAACATATCTTCTGAGAGTGTTCCAGTCTTGAGGTCCTCTGTCAAGGGTGATGTCAATCCAGAAATATGCCCAATACTCAGACTATGTTTAAGGGAGGAGTTAAGAGTGATGGACTTTGTTCTGGATATTATATTTTTACCACTGCAGTGTAAGATCCAGTCACCCCCTAACCTGTATCAATCTGTTGTTGCTGAGTCGTTAAGTCGTGTCTGACTCTTCTGTGACCCATGGACTGCAGCCCACCAGGCTCCTCTGTCCATGGAATTTCCCAGGCGGGACTACTGGAGTAGATTGCCATTTCGTTCTCCAGGGGATCTTCTCAACCCAGGGATCCAACCCATGTCTCCTTCACTGGCAAGTGAATTCTTTACCACCGATCCATCAGGTAAGCCCCATATCATTCTGTTAATCAACTTTACTCACCTGCTTAAGTGATTAGCTTTTGTATAAGGGACGCACAGTGTCTTTAAATCCATGCCTTAGCAAATAATTAACATGATCTCAGAGCTCCACTGGACAATGACTATAGCCATGAAATTAAAAGACACTTGCTCCTTGGAAGGAAAGCTATGACAAACATAGACATATTAAAAAGCAAAGACATTATTTTGCCTGCAAAGGTCCAAAGAGTCAAAGTTATGGTTTTTCCAGTAGTCATGCATGGATGTGGGAGTTGGTCCATAAAGAAGGCTGAGCGCGGAAGAACTGATGCTAATTGTGTTGTTGGAGAAGACTCCTGAGAGTCCCTTGGACTGCAAGGGGATCAAAGCAGTCAATCCTCAAGGAAATCAACCATGAATATTCATTGGAAGGGCTGATCTGAAGCTCTGATATTCTTGGCCACCTTGTACAAAGAGCTGCCTCACTGGAGAAGACCCTGTTGCTGGAAAAGATTGAAGAAAAAGGAGAAGGGGGTGGATGATATGATGCTTAGATAGCATCACCGACTCAATGGACATGAATTTGAGCAAACTCTGGGAGACAGTGGAGGACAGAGGAGCCTGGTGCGCTAGAGCAGGGCGCTGCCGAGAGTAGGACGTGATTGAGCGATTGAACACCACCACCACACTAAGTAAGTATTCTCAAAGTCAAAAAAGGAAAGATTACTCTCAAAGTTACAGAGGAGAAAAGAAAATGTCAGATGTCTTTGTTTTCACCTTTGGATTTTTGGTTCCATTTGGCCCCAAGGGTGATGTCAATCCAGAAATATGCCCAATACTCAGACTATGTTTAAGGGAGGAGTTAAGAGTGATGGACTTTGTTCTGGATATTATATTTTTACCACTGCAGTGTAAGATCCAGTCACCCCCTAACCTGTATCAATCTGTTGTTGCTGAGTCGTTAAGTCGTGTCTGACTCTTCTGTGACCCATGGACTGCAGCCCACCAGGCTCCTCTGTCCATGGAATTTCCCAGGCGGGACTACTGGAGTAGATTGCCATTTCGTTCTCCAGGGGATCTTCTCAACCCAGGGATCCAACCCATGTCTCCTTCACTGGCAAGTGAATTCTTTACCACCGATCCATCAGGTAAGCCCCATATCATTCTGTTAATCAACTTTACTCACCTGCTTAAGTGATTAGCTTTTGTATAAGGGACGCACAGTGTCTTTAAATCCATGCCTTAGCAAATAATTAACATGATCTCAGAGCTCCACTGGACAATGACTATAGCCATGAAATTAAAAGACACTTGCTCCTTGGAAGGAAAGCTATGACAAACATAGACATATTAAAAAGCAAAGACATTATTTTGCCTGCAAAGGTCCAAAGAGTCAAAGTTATGGTTTTTCCAGTAGTCATGCATGGATGTGGGAGTTGGTCCATAAAGAAGGCTGAGCGCGGAAGAACTGATGCTAATTGTGTTGTTGGAGAAGACTCCTGAGAGTCCCTTGGACTGCAAGGGGATCAAAGCAGTCAATCCTCAAGGAAATCAACCATGAATATTCATTGGAAGGGCTGATCTGAAGCTCTGATATTCTTGGCCACCTTGTACAAAGAGCTGCCTCACTGGAGAAGACCCTGTTGCTGGAAAAGATTGAAGAAAAAGGAGAAGGGGGTGGATGATATGATGCTTAGATAGCATCACCGACTCAATGGACATGAATTTGAGCAAACTCTGGGAGACAGTGGAGGACAGAGGAGCCTGGTGCGCTAGAGCAGGGCGCTGCCGAGAGTAGGACGTGATTGAGCGATTGAACACCACCACCACACTAAGTAAGTATTCTCAAAGTCAAAAAAGGAAAGATTACTCTCAAAGTTACAGAGGAGAAAAGAAAATGTCAGATGTCTTTGTTTTTTCACCTTTGGTGGATCTGGTCTGCTCACTTGAGCAGATGAACTTCACTTCTGCCATGTAAGCATCATACGTCTCTGTCACATTACACCCTGTTCTGTCTATGGTCCTGCTACAATGTAATGTTATGCTGCTGAGCTTACCTATTTATTATAATAATGCACAAATATAAGATATAATAATCTTGCTATAAACACAATTGTTCAGTAAACATTTGATATTATAATGCATGAAATGTTATGATTATGTAAATGCTTCACATAAACTACATTAGTGTATAATAGAAGTGTTATAAGTAAGATTTAAGTATATAGCATATATTACATAAAAAGCAAAATGTATAAACATTAGAATACTACCATTATTTCTTTTCTAACAGGGAAATTCATTCTACATCAAAAGCTGAAGTGTTTAAAAAATAAACTCTCAGAAGGCAGGCATTGCTTCCAGTTTCCTAAACTAATGTGTTGTTGTTTTTTTAAAAAATGTACTCTGTCATGTATTCTTCATTCACTTTCTTCATTTGAAGGACAGTTTCTTGGGTTCACACTAAGTTCTGGTTTTATTATTCTGAAATCCTAAAAACCATAAGATATATAAACTTTCCTCCCTTCTCCCCTGTCCCTGCCATCTGAAACATGGATAAAAGACACTGCATTGGTCCAAATACAGTGAAACCATATTTTGGTGAAATTCTTTTTCATAAGCTTAGCAAGACGTCCAGGTATTTAACTGAATAACTGAAAATAACATTAAAATAACAGGAAAGGTATATGGCCACCTTGTACAAAGAGCTGCCTCACTGGAGAAGACCCTGTGCTGGAAAAGATTGAAAAGGAGAAGGGGTGGATGATATGATGCTTAGATAGCATCACCGACTCAATGGACATGAATTTGAGCAAACTCTGGGAGACAGTGGAGGACAGAGGAGCCTGGTGCGCTAGAGCAGGGCGCTGCCGAGAGTAGGACGTGATTGAGCGATTGAACACCACCACCACACTAAGTAAGTATTCTCAAAGTCAAAAAAGGAAAGATTACTCTCAAAGTTACAGAGGAGAAAAGAAAATGTCAGATGTCTTTGTTTTTCACCTTTGGTGGATCTGGTCTGCTCACTTGAGCAGATGAACTTCACTTCTGCCATGTAAGCATCATACGTCTCTGTCACATTACACCCTGTTCTGTCTATGGTCCTGCTACAATGTAATGTTATGCTGCTGAGCTTACCTATTTATTATAATAATGCACAAATATAAGATATAATAATCTTGCTATAAACACAATTGTTCAGTAAACATTTGATATTATAATGCATGAAATGTTATGATTATGTAAATGCTTCACATAAACTACATTAGTGTATAATAGAAGTGTTATAAGTAAGATTTAAGTATATAGCATATATTACATAAAAAGCAAAATGTATAAACATTAGAATACTACCATTATTTCTTTTCTAACAGGGAAATTCATTCTACATCAAAAGCTGAAGTGTTTAAAAAATAAACTCTCAGAAGGCAGGCATTGCTTCCAGTTTCCTAAACTAATGTGTTGTTGTTTTTTTAAAAAATGTACTCTGTCATGTATTCTTCATTCACTTTCTTCATTTGAAGGACAGTTTCTTGGGTTCACACTAAGTTCTGGTTTTATTATTCTGAAATCCTAAAAACCATAAGATATATAAACTTTCCTCCCTTCTCCCCTGTCCCTGCCATCTGAAACATGGATAAAAGACACTGCATTGGTCCAAATACAGTGAAACCATATTTTGGTGAAATTCTTTTTCATAAGCTTAGCAAGACGTCCAGGTATTTAACTGAATAACTGAAAATAACATTAAAATAACAGGAAAGGTACAAAGGACCACTTGTTCCTTCATGCAATTTTTCTATGTTTTTTTAAAAAACTGTAAACTACTATCAAATATAGTTTAAGCCTCATTTCCTTTCAGACGTTTTTTGGGGAAGATCTGAAAATTCTAGGATAATAAAAGTAATACCAGACTAGGTGTTCTTCCAGACTTCAAAATACCACATTACAGTATTCAAGACTAAAACTGGTTAAAACTAGAGCTGTTTTACTATAGTGCTTCGTGTTACTGTAAAATGTTGCTGAACCATTTTTAGGCAGATTACTGCAATTCAGAAAATAGTATCTCCTAGGGACTTCTCTGGCAGTCGAGTTAAGATTTCACCTTCCAACACAGGGGGCGTGGGTTCAATCCCTGGTCAGGGAGCTAATATCCTACATTCCTTGAATCTAAAAAACCGAAACATGAAACACAAGTGACACTGTAACAAATTCAATAAAGACTTTCAAAACGGTTCACATAAAAGAAATCTTAAAAAGAAAGAAAGAAAGAAAATATCTCCTACTCTAAAAGACCCACAGCTAAATTATTAGTTTTAAAATGTTTATATGATCAGCAGTGTGGTTGGCTTTTGAGTACTAGAATAGGAACTATAAAATGAAAAAAAACAAAAGCAAGAAAGGGCAATGATTTTAATGAAATAACAATTCTGACAGAATATAGGAAGAACAACACCTAATAACTATTATCTTCTCTACTCTGCTAATTCAATTAATATGAACAAGGATTAAGAAAGATAACTCTCTTTCTCTGCTCTTAGAAATGTCAGCCTTGCCTGACAAAAAGATTTGAAGTCAAACGTAAAGAGTACTCAAGATCAAGCTAAACTCAGAGCTTTTAGCTAAGGATGTTACGAGGTAGGAACATCTAGTAGCTGTATCATTGGTGAATTGGAAATGACCTGTTAAACATCATACATAAAAACTTTCTGAGAAAAAGTACTTGTTCTAATATCTGTTCCTATTAGCAATGATAAAGTCTTTTTAAAATTTCCTAGTAGCCTTTGCCTAACTGTAAAAGAAAGCCAATCTCATTCTTTTATTCTTGTAATGTCACAACTCAGAGCCATGAATCTGAAAAGAAGTAAATAGTTACATTTCTGAATAGTCTGGGGAAAATAAAAGGTTGGGACTTAAACAGAAACAAGGTAAGAAACAAGTTAAACAGGAAAAACATATTATACACAATGTATGTGCTCTTGTTTCTTGCAGGTAGCTGTGTAAGTTAGTATAACCCTTTCTGAAAGCAATCTGTCAAAAGGTTTCCAGAGTCATTAAATTATTTATGACCTTTGATACAGTAATTCCAATTCTAGAAATCTACACTGAAGAAATAATCTCAGAAACAAAAAAAGGGCTAAATATATATTAATTTGTTTCTTGCAACATAATTCAGACTAGGGAGAACCCACTGGAAAAAAATCCATTGACATGTTTAACAACATTATAATATAGGATGGAAACTTCATATAGGTATTAAAATAACAACTATCAAAAACATGTATTCCATGCAATGTTAAATAGAAAAGGCATGGGATAAAATTAGTTCTAATCCAAATACATATACAATTATTTTTAAGACATGAGATTACAAATGAAGTAAATTATAACATTATTAATTACTAAGAATGCAGGGTTAATGGGTGGTTTCTGTAATCTTTTTGCTTTTTCCAATTTTTATAAATAATTAAACTTATATAATACATAAACAGAATTTGGGAAAACAAGAAAAAAAATGATTTAGAAGTAACTAAGAGCAATGAGGACATAATCAAATTATATCTAGAATTATTCCTTTTTAAAAAAATTGAAATACAGTTGATTTATGATGTTGTATTAAGTTTCAGGTGCTCAGCAAAGTGATTCAGTTATACATGCATATATATATATAATCTCTTTGAGGTTCTTTTCCATGATATGTAAGTATATCTAGAATTATTCTGATTCAAATAAATACAGATTACAGAGTAAAATTCAGAGGAGATACACATTAAAAATCAAATGTGTGTGTGTTAGTCGCTCTGTCGTGTTTGCCTCTCTGTGATCCCATAGAATGTAGTTACCCAGGCTTTTCAGTCCATGGAATTCTTCAGGCAATAATACTAGAGTGGGTTGCCTTTCCCTTCTCCAGGGGATCTTCCCAATCCAGGAATCGGATCAGGGTCTCCTCCACTGCAGGGAGGTTCTTTACTATCTGAGCCACCAGGGAACCCCTCCCCTTGCCCACATTAAACATACCTGTTTAATGTGTATAAATCAATCTAATCTAAAAAAATGTTTCATTCTATATAACAGATGGACAATAAATGAATCACTTCACAAACTTAGAAGACATCCAAAAAACATAAGGAGGCATTTAATTTATTTTTTAAAAATAATATTAGAATAGCTTTCCTGCTTTCTTATACATTTAAATTACTTGCAGTTTCTATAATTTCATAATGATTTTCATGTAAAGTTCTAAAGAAAGAAATTTTAAAAAACCACTTTATCTAATCATTCTTTTCTATTATACAACCACTAGATGTATACTTTTTGACAAATCATATTTTCTCACGACAATTCTTACAGCATAGGAACCAGAGAGGGAGGAGGCCTTGTGGGTGATTATTCTTTAAAAAAACAACTATCAAAACATGTATTCCATGCAATGTTAAATAGAAAAGGCATGGGATAAAATTAGTTCTAATCCAAATACATATACAATTATTTTTAAGACATGAGATTACAAATGAAGTAAATTATAACATTATTAATTACTAAGAATGCAGGGTTAATGGGTGGTTTCTGTAATCTTTTTGCTTTTTCCAATTTTTATAAATAATTAAACTTATATAATACATAAACAGAATTTGGGAAAACAAGAAAAAAAATGATTTAGAAGTAACTAAGAGCAATGAGGACATAATCAAATTATATCTAGAATTATTCCTTTTTAAAAAAATTGAAATACAGTTGATTTATGATGTTGTATTAAGTTTCAGGTGCTCAGCAAAGTGATTCAGTTATACATGCATATATATATATAATCTCTTTGAGGTTCTTTTCCATGATATGTAAGTATATCTAGAATTATTCTGATTCAAATAAATACAGATTACAGAGTAAAATTCAGAGGAGATACACATTAAAAATCAAATGTGTGTGTGTTAGTCGCTCTGTCGTGTTTGCCTCTCTGTGATCCCATAGAATGTAGTTACCCAGGCTTTTCAGTCCATGGAATTCTTCAGGCAATAATACTAGAGTGGGTTGCCTTTCCCTTCTCCAGGGGATCTTCCCAATCCAGGAATCGGATCAGGGTCTCCTCCACTGCAGGGAGGTTCTTTACTATCTGAGCCACCAGGGAACCCCTCCCCTTGCCCACATTAAACATACCTGTTTAATGTGTATAAATCAATCTAATCTAAAAAAATGTTTCATTCTATATAACAGATGGACAATAAATGAATCACTTCACAAACTTAGAAGACATCCAAAAAACATAAGGAGGCATTTAATTTATTTTTTAAAAATAATATTAGAATAGCTTTCCTGCTTTCTTATACATTTAAATTACTTGCAGTTTCTATAATTTCATAATGATTTTCATGTAAAGTTCTAAAGAAAGAAATTTTAAAAAACCACTTTATCTAATCATTCTTTTCTATTATACAACCACTAGATGTATACTTTTTGACAAATCATATTTTCTCACGACAATTCTTACAGCATAGGAACCAGAGAGGGAGGAGGCCTTGGCAGCCCACTCCAGTATTCTTGCCTGGAGAATCCCCATGGACAGAGGAGTTTGATGGGCTACAGTCCATAGGGTCGCTAATAGTCAGAGACGACTGAAGTGACTTTGAACACACGCATCCATACCAAAACCAGCAGAAGGATAAAAACAATCTCTTAGCAAAGATTTGAGGAGGAGGAAGACAAAAGGGACTAGAATGTTAGATAAATAAATTATCTGAAACATAAGAACGCAAACCATACTATTAATCAGAAACTAATTCCCATAAAAACTCATTATGAGTCAACAAAACTAAGGACTTAGTACTACTTACAATAAAGAAAAATATCAAATCATTACTACACACCAGACATTGTAATTAGGCCTTTCATAAATTCATGATCAAACTTAATGTGGTCCTTATTTACAAGAGGATTTACTACATTAAGAACATATTGTAGATGCACTTTTCACAGGCCTATCTTCTCCATTAAATAATGAATTCTTTGAGACAGGAATATTTTTCAAATTAATTTTTTTGGAGGATAGTTTTACCAAGTTGTGTTAGTTTCTGCTGTGTAGCAAAGTGACTGAGCTATATGTCTATCTATCTCCCCTCTTTTTTGGATTTCCTTCCTATTTAGGTCACCGTAGAGCTCTGAGCAGAGTTCCACGTGCTGGACAGTGGCTGCTCATCAGTTACTTATTTTATACATCAATCCCATTCTCCTAAATCACCCCACCCCTCCTTTCCTGCCCTGGCATCCATATGTCCATTCTCTACTTCTGTGTCTCTATTTCTGATTTATAAGTAAGTTCATCTGAATCATGTTCCTAGATTTCCCATATAAACAGTATTATATACAATATTTATTGTTCCCATTCTGATTTACTTTACTCTGTATGACAGTCTCTAGGTCTGTGCACATCTCTGCAAATTGCATAGCTTCATTCCTTGTCCTTAGCTGAGCAATATTCCATAGCATATATATATATATATATATATGTATATATATATGTGCTTTATCTTCTTTATCCTTTTCTTCTGTCAATGGACATGTAGGCTGTTTCCATGTTCTGGCTACTGTAAACAGTGCTGCAATGAACACTGAGATGCACGTATCTTTTGAAGTTATGGTTTTCTACAGGTATATGCCCAGGTGTGGGACTGCTGGATCACATGGTAGTTCTACTTTACAGTTTTTTAACGAACCTCCATACTGTTCTCTATAGTGGCTGAATCGATTTACATTCCCACCAACAGTTTAAGAGTGTTTCCCTTCCTCCACATAGTCTTGAGCATTCATTATTTGTGATTTCTTTTTTTCAGTGGGGGAGGCAGGTTGGGGAGGGAGGGGGACGGGTGGGCCACTTTTATTGGTCTTTCATTTATCTATTTTCATCCATCTTTCTTCTTTGGCCCGTGTGGGCCTCCCATCGCAGTGGCCTCTGTTGTCGCAGAGCGCGGGCTCTGGGCGCATGCGCTCCAGAGCTCCGGCTCAGTAATTGGACACATCGGTCCAGCCGCTCTGCGGCACGTGGGATCTTCCCAGGCCAGGGATCGAACCGGCGCCCGTTGCACTGCAAGGCGGTGTCCTTCCCCACTGGACCACCAGGGAAGCCCCTATTTGTGAATTTTTTGATGATGGTCATTCGAAACTGTGTAAGGTGATATCTCATTGTAATTCTGATTTGTGTTTCTCTAACTATTTGTGACGCTGAGCATCTTTTCATGTGTTTGTTGGTCACCTATATGTCTTCTTTGGCGAAACACTTATTTAAGTCTTCCACTTTTTTTTTTTTTGGCCACTTCTATTGGTATTTCATTTATTTATATTCATCCATCTTTGTTCTTTGGCCTGTGTGGGCCTCCCATCACAGTGGTCTCGCTTGTTGCAGAGTACCAGCTCTGGGTGCATGCACTCCAAAGCTCCCGCTCAGTAGCTGGACACATCAGTCCAGCTGCTCTGTGGCACATGGTATCTTCCCAGGCCAGGGATCAAACTGGCACCCCCTGCACTGCAAGGCAGTGTCCTTACCCACTGGACCACCAGAGAAGCCCCCCGCTCATTTGGATTGGGTTGATTTTTTGATATTGAGCTGCATGCGCTGTTTGTGTATTTTGGAGATTAATCCTTTGTGAGTTGCTTCATTTCCAAGTGTTTTCTCCCATTCTGAAGACTGTCTTCATCTTGTCTATGGTTTCCTTTGCTGTGCAAATGCTTTTAAGTTTCATTAGATCCTAATTGTTTCTCCTTGCTTTTATTTTCATCACTCTAGGAGGTGCATCAAAAAAGATCTTGCTGGGCTTCCCCTGGTGGTCCAGTGGGTAAAGACACCGCCTTGCAGTGCAAGGGGCGCCGGTTCGATCCCTGGCCTGGGAAGATCCCATATGCCGCAGAGCGGCTGGACCGATGTGTCCAATTACCGAGCCGGAGCTCTGGCGTGTGCGCGCCCAGAGCCAGTGCTCTGCGACAACAGTGGCCACCGCGATGGGAGGCCCACAGGAGCCAAAGAACAAAGACGGATGCAAATGGAGAAATGAAAGACCAGTGGAAGTGGCTCGCCCATCCCCCTCCCTCCCCACCCCACCCTCCAAAAGATAAATAAATAAAAAAATTAAAAAAAAAAAAGAAAAAGATCTTTCCGTGATTTATCTCAAAGAGTGGTCTGCCTATATTTTCCTCTAAGAGTTTTATAGTATCTAACCTTATTTATAGATTTTTGATCCATTTTGAGCTTATTTTTGTGTATTGTGTTAGAGAACGTTCTAATTTCATTCTTTCACATGTAGCTGTCCAGTTTTTGCAGCATCACTTACTGAAGAGACTGCCTTTTCTCCACTGCATGCTCTTGCCTCCTTTGTTACAGATTAGGTGATCTGTGGCTTTCTATCCTGTTCCACTGATCTGTGTTTCTGTTTTTGTGCTTGTGCCAGACTGCCTTGATTATTGTAGGTTTGAAGTACAGTATAAAGTCAGGGAGCCTGATTCCTCCAGCTGTTTTTCTTTCTCAAGATTGCTTTGGATATTCGAGGTCTTTTGTGTTTTCATACAAATTATAAACATTTTTGTTCTAATTCTGTGAAAAATGTCTTTGGTGATTTGATAAGGGCTAAACTGAGTCTGTAGATTGGTTGAATAGCACAATCAATTTCACAATCCAAATTCTTCCAATCCAAGAACGTGGTCGATCTCTCCATCTGTTTGTATCATCATCTTTGATTTCTTCAAACTGTCTTAGTTTTCTGAGTTCAGCTCTTTTTTTTTCTTAGGTAGGTTTATTCCTAGGTATTTTATTCTTCTTGTGCCATGGTAAATGGTATAGTTTCCTTAATTTCCCTTTCTGATCTTTCATTATTAGCATATAGGAATGTAAGCGATTTCTCAGTATTAATTTCGTATCCTACGACTTTACCAAATTCATTGATGAGCTTGAGTAGTTAGTTTTCTGTCCGCATCTTTAGGGTTTTCAATGTACAGTATCATGTCATCTGCAAATAATGAGAGTTTTATTTCTTTTCCAATCTAAGTTCCTTTTATTTCTTTCTTATCTCTGACTACTGTGGCTAGGACTTCTAAAACTATGTTGACTAGAAGTGGTAAGACTGGACATTCTTGTCTTGTTCCTGATCTTAGAGGAAATGTTTCCAGCTCTTTATCATTAAGAATGATATATGCTGTGAGTTTGTCATATATGGCCTTTTATTATGTTGAAGTAGGTTCTCTCTGTGCCCACTTTCTGGAGAGTTTTTAATGGGTGTTGAATTTCGTAAAAAGCTTGTTCTGCATCTATTGAGAGGATCATGTGGTTTTATTTTTCAATCTGTTAACACTGTGTATCACATTGATTGGTTTGCACATATTGAAGACTTCTTGCACCAGGGGCATCAATCCAACTTGATCATTGTGTATAAGCATTTTAACCTGCTGTTGGGTTTGGTTTTTTAGTACTTTGTTGGGGATCTGGAGTCTATGTCTATCACAGATATTGGGTTGTGATATTCTTTTGGTGATATCTGTGTCTGATTTTGATATCAGGGTGATGGTGGCCTCGCAGAATGAGGTTGAGACTGTTCCTCCCTCTATAATCTTTGGAATAGTTCGAGAAGCTCTTCTCGATGCTTAGCTCTTCTCTAAATGTTTAATAGAATTCTGATTTAAGGGTCTTTTGTGTTTTCATACAAATTATAAACATTTTGTTCTAATTCTGTGAAAATGTCTTTGGTGATTTGATAAGGGCTAAACTGAGTCTGTAGATTGGTTGAATAGCACAATCAATTTCACAATCCAAATTCTTCCAATCCAAGAACGTGGTCGATCTCTCCATCTGTTTGTATCATCATCTTTGATTTCTTCAAACTGTCTTAGT
This sequence comes from Tragulus kanchil, assembly GCA_022376925.1. NCBI lineage: Eukaryota > Metazoa > Chordata > Mammalia > Artiodactyla > Tragulidae > Tragulus > Tragulus kanchil. The sequence continues at coordinate 61,430,294 of JAIOJX010000002.1, forward strand.
TTTCTGAGTTCAGCTCTTTTTTTTTCTTAGGTAGGTTTATTCCTAGGTATTTTATTCTTCTTGTGCCATGGTAAATGGTATAGTTTCCTTAATTTCCCTTTCTGATCTTTCATTATTAGCATATAGGAATGTAAGCGATTTCTCAGTATTAATTTCGTATCCTACGACTTTACCAAATTCATTGATGAGCTTGAGTAGTTAGTTTTCTGTCCGCATCTTTAGGGTTTTCAATGTACAGTATCATGTCATCTGCAAATAATGAGAGTTTTATTTCTTTTCCAATCTAAGTTCCTTTTATTTCTTTCTTATCTCTGACTACTGTGGCTAGGACTTCTAAAACTATGTTGACTAGAAGTGGTAAGACTGGACATTCTTGTCTTGTTCCTGATCTTAGAGGAAATGTTTCCAGCTCTTTATCATTAAGAATGATATATGCTGTGAGTTTGTCATATATGGCCTTTTATTATGTTGAAGTAGGTTCTCTCTGTGCCCACTTTCTGGAGAGTTTTTAATGGGTGTTGAATTTCGTAAAAAGCTTGTTCTGCATCTATTGAGAGGATCATGTGGTTTTATTTTTCAATCTGTTAACACTGTGTATCACATTGATTGGTTTGCACATATTGAAGACTTCTTGCACCAGGGGCATCAATCCAACTTGATCATTGTGTATAAGCATTTTAACCTGCTGTTGGGTTTGGTTTTTTAGTACTTTGTTGGGGATCTGGAGTCTATGTCTATCACAGATATTGGGTTGTGATATTCTTTTGGTGATATCTGTGTCTGATTTTGATATCAGGGTGATGGTGGCCTCGCAGAATGAGGTTGAGACTGTTCCTCCCTCTATAATCTTTGGAATAGTTCGAGAAGCTCTTCTCGATGCTTAGCTCTTCTCTAAATGTTTAATAGAATTTACCTGTGAAGCCATCTGGTTCTGGACTTCCGTTTCCTGGAAGATTTTTAATCACAGTTTCAAGTCCATTACTTGTGACTCCCTGTGCCTGTGTGTGTGTTTAGTCATGTCTGAGCCTTTGCGACCCCATGGACTGTGGACCACCAGGCTCCTCTGTCCAGAGGGACTCTCCAGGCAAGAATACTGGAGCAGGTTGCCATTTCCTCCTCCGGGAGATCTTCCTGATCCAGGGATGGAACCACATCTCTTATACCTCTGGCACTGGCAGGTGGATGTTTTACCACTAGCGTCACCTGGGAAGCCCCTACTAGTGACTGGTCTGTTCACACTGTCCCATCCCCTCATGCTGTCTCTGCTCAGTCAACAGCAGTCCTCTTCTTGTATCTGCTCTCCCAATGCCATGTTTTAGCCCTCAGTCCCCACCAGCACCGGCGGCTTCTTGCCTCAGGCTGGGGCACCCAGGGCTGATTCTGGAGGAAGCTTTGGCATGGGCAGTGCATGTGGGCCCCATGCTTGGTCAAAGGCGGTTTTGGTGGTGGTGAACCTGTGGGCGGGTGGAGCAGGCCATGGCGTGAGTGGCAGAGGAGCCTGCCCAGTTGGGAAGGAATACTTTTACTTATTGCTTACTCCCACCCTTTTGGGCATAAGGTACATGTCAGATACTTAATACATGCTGAATGAATTTAATTCATTACAGATAGCATGACTGTACACCCCAAATTGTCTAGGATACTTCTGGCTCTGCCTGTGGAATCAGCATTATTGAATGTATCACATTGATTGGTTTGCACATATTGAAGACTTCTTACCAGGGCATCAATCCAACTTGATCATTGTGTATAAGCATTTTAACCTGCTGTTGGGTTTGGTTTTTTAGTACTTTGTTGGGGATCTGGAGTCTATGTCTATCACAGATATTGGGTTGTGATATTCTTTTGGTGATATCTGTGTCTGATTTTGATATCAGGGTGATGGTGGCCTCGCAGAATGAGGTTGAGACTGTTCCTCCCTCTATAATTTTTGGGAATAGTTCGAGAAGCTCTTCTCGATGCTTAGCTCTTCTCTAAATGTTTAATAGAATTTACCTGTGAAGCCATCTGGTTCTGGACTTCCGTTTCCTGGAAGATTTTTAATCACAGTTTCAAGTCCATTACTTGTGACTCCCTGTGCCTGTGTGTGTGTTTAGTCATGTCTGAGCCTTTGCGACCCCATGGACTGTGGACCACCAGGCTCCTCTGTCCAGAGGGACTCTCCAGGCAAGAATACTGGAGCAGGTTGCCATTTCCTCCTCCGGGAGATCTTCCTGATCCAGGGATGGAACCACATCTCTTATACCTCTGGCACTGGCAGGTGGATGTTTTACCACTAGCGTCACCTGGGAAGCCCCTACTAGTGACTGGTCTGTTCACACTGTCCCATCCCCTCATGCTGTCTCTGCTCAGTCAACAGCAGTCCTCTTCTTGTATCTGCTCTCCCAATGCCATGTTTTAGCCCTCAGTCCCCACCAGCACCGGCGGCTTCTTGCCTCAGGCTGGGGCACCCAGGGCTGATTCTGGAGGAAGCTTTGGCATGGGCAGTGCATGTGGGCCCCATGCTTGGTCAAAGGCGGTTTTGGTGGTGGTGAACCTGTGGGCGGGTGGAGCAGGCCATGGCGTGAGTGGCAGAGGAGCCTGCCCAGTTGGGAAGGAATACTTTTACTTATTGCTTACTCCCACCCTTTTGGGCATAAGGTACATGTCAGATACTTAATACATGCTGAATGAATTTAATTCATTACAGATAGCATGACTGTACACCCCAAATTGTCTAGGATACTTCTGGCTCTGCCTGTGGAATCAGCATTATTAAAAATGGTGGTCAGACCGAGAAGCTGCGTAGGACCGAGCCGCTGCACCGCCGTGCCACGGAAGGACGTGCACTTATCTCTCCAGCAAAATCACCTGAATTGCAATGAGTTCCAGAAAAACCATCAGCAGGAGGAGGTTGGATCTGATCACGGAGAGGATACCCCACATCGAAGAACAAAGGAGAAGCCGCATCAAGACGGTAATAAGGGAGCAATCGCACTTTTAAAAGTCAAACCTCATACCCACCAGAGGGGCAAAGCCTGTTGCAGATCAAGACCTGGGAAAGGAGCGGTGACGCCCACAAGGGACTGAGCCAGACCTGCTTTGGAGGGTCCAAGTGCCCCCTTGTGCTAGTAGTGCCCTTGAGCAGTCCTCGGGAGGACGGCACTCAGTTTCCTTTGGAGGAGGTTACCATTAACCCGATCATAGAGCCGCCGAGGAGGACTGGAAACTCTATGCGCACTGTGATCTGGGAGAGGGGAATAGCGATCCTGCATGAGACTGAGCCAGACTCACCTCTGAGTAACCTGACATCTCCCGCAGTGGCGGGGGTCGACGGTGGCCTGCAGCAGGGTCGGGGTCACTGCGGAAGTGCTTCCCATAGAGTGTGTGGGAGTGAATCCTCTGTGAGACAGACGCCATTTTCCCTACTGTAGTTTGGCTGCTGGTCAAGCTACAGGGAGGGAACTTAGCTCCACCCAGCAAGAAAAGGGATTTGGATTAAGAAACTGCCAGGGTCAGCCTGGGCCAGCCTTCTAGTTCTGGAATAGGCCGAAACAAATAAGCAGTCAAAGAGGTCTTCAGATCCAACCACTGCCAGAGGCAAGAAAAAGACTGATAATTCCTGAACAGTCAGCAAGAGACAGAAGAACATAAACACTATTTTCACGTTTTGTCTGAAGCTGGAGTTACTGCTGGATTTTTAAAATTTCATTTTATTCCTTATTCTTTTTTATTGCTTTCTTTTTTTGTATCGTATTGTTTTGTTTCAATTGTTTTTTTTCCCATTTTTATTCCCAAACCCACTCAGTGCACCTCCCGTTGGTTTTTTTTTTTTTTTCGGTGTGTGAGAGTGGGTGTGTTTATTTCCTCCATTGAATTCTATTGAAGCTACTAATCTCATCAGTAAGACAATATATTCAAGTTTACATTTTTTTTTTTCTTTTGCCTTTTAAACCACATGTTTTATTTTGGTATAAACTTCTGGTTCCCCATTAGCCTTTTACGGTTCTGTGGGGGTTTTGTTTGTTTTTATTGTTTTTGCTTTGTTTTTCTATATTTTTCTATATACTTATCTCTGTTTTAATTTTTAAAAAGTTTTTTCATTTGTACTACTACTTCCCCCATAATTCTTTGCTTTCTCTGATGCTCCTTTCCTATAGCATTAAACTCTAATACATACAAATCTTTATCTCCCTATATTTAACTTTGCAGTATCATTCTATATTTCTCTTCTATCCTCCCTTTCTCTTTTTACCTTTTCCCACCATATTTCTTAGACTGTTCTGTCCTCATTGCCTTATCCCCAACAGGGACCCTGCTCTAACATTATTCTCCAATTGATGCTCTACTTAGTTTGGTCATTAACTGGTGGATATCATTCTTGGTTTTCTCTATTCGCCGTGCTAACGTATTGTACTGTATTTTTGGTTGGAATGCTTGGGTTATGTTACAGCTGTATATGTTTGTGTGTATAATTCAATACGCTAGATAGTATTTGCATAATATTTTAATTGCCATTTGTCAAAGGTATACCTTCTGTTTCGAATTTGCGTATATATGTTTTGATATCATTTAATGCCATAACAAACCAGCCGTGAAATCTTCATTCCCCAGTCAGGCAACAAGCCCCGGGGCTTTAGGGAGGGAGCACTGACTCCAAAACTCTACAATAATAGAGAATGCCTAACAATAAAGAGCAGTATACAAGTGAGAACACCAACAAAGGTAATCCTTTAACAATAAAAAGAGGTCTTCAGATCCAACCACTGCCAGAGGCAAGAAAAAGACTGATAATTCCTGAACAGTCAGCAAGAGACAGAAGAACATAAACACTATTTTCACGTTTTGTCTGAAGCTGGAGTTACTGCTGGATTTTTAAAATTTCATTTTATTCCTTATTCTTTTTTATTGCTTTCTTTTTTTGTATCGTATTGTTTTGTTTCAATTGTTTTTTTTCCCATTTTTATTCCCAAACCCACTCAGTGCACCTCCCGTTGGTTTTTTTTTTTTTTCGGTGTGTGAGAGTGGGTGTGTTTATTTCCTCCATTGAATTCTATTGAAGCTACTAATCTCATCAGTAAGACAATATATTCAAGTTTACATTTTTTTTTTTCTTTTGCCTTTTAAACCACATGTTTTATTTTGGTATAAACTTCTGGTTCCCCATTAGCCTTTTACGGTTCTGTGGGGGTTTTGTTTGTTTTTATTGTTTTTGCTTTGTTTTTCTATATTTTTCTATATACTTATCTCTGTTTTAATTTTTAAAAAGTTTTTTCATTTGTACTACTACTTCCCCCATAATTCTTTGCTTTCTCTGATGCTCCTTTCCTATAGCATTAAACTCTAATACATACAAATCTTTATCTCCCTATATTTAACTTTGCAGTATCATTCTATATTTCTCTTCTATCCTCCCTTTCTCTTTTTACCTTTTCCCACCATATTTCTTAGACTGTTCTGTCCTCATTGCCTTATCCCCAACAGGGACCCTGCTCTAACATTATTCTCCAATTGATGCTCTACTTAGTTTGGTCATTAACTGGTGGATATCATTCTTGGTTTTCTCTATTCGCCGTGCTAACGTATTGTACTGTATTTTTGGTTGGAATGCTTGGGTTATGTTACAGCTGTATATGTTTGTGTGTATAATTCAATACGCTAGATAGTATTTGCATAATATTTTAATTGCCATTTGTCAAAGGTATACCTTCTGTTTCGAATTTGCGTATATATGTTTTGATATCATTTAATGCCATAACAAACCAGCCGTGAAATCTTCATTCCCCAGTCAGGCAACAAGCCCCGGGGCTTTAGGGAGGGAGCACTGACTCCAAAACTCTACAATAATAGAGAATGCCTAACAATAAAGAGCAGTATACAAGTGAGAACACCAACAAAGGTAATCACTTGTATGCAAGTCCTGACATCACCCAACCACCAGAATCACGCAGAATAAGAAGCCCCCTCCAAACAACAAACACCAACAGATGTAACTCAAAGTCTGGGAAAAGGAAATACCAAACAGAGTCAGTTAAAAAATTAATAATAACAATGAAACGGCAAAGAAATACCACACAAGTGAAGGAAGAATCTACAAACATACAAGATCAAATCAATGAAGAGAATTTGGACAAACTTTCTGAAAGTGATTTCAGAAGAATGATAGTAAAGATGATCAAAGACACTGAAAACAGAATGTTAGAGAAATTGCAAGACACAACTAATGTGCAAGACACAACTAATGAATAAAGAAATACAAGAACTTACCAAAAAAGTAACAGAGACAAACAACTCAATTGCCGAACTGAAAAACACTGTAGAAGGAATCAAGAGCAAAGTATCTGAGACAGAAGACCGGATAAGTGAGCTGGAAGATAAAATGGTGGAAGTAACTGCTGAAAAACAGACTCTAGCTCAAAGAATGAAAAGAGCAGAGGATAGCCTCAGAGACCTCTGGGATAATATCAAACGCACCAATATTCGAATTATAGGGGTTGCAGAAGAAGAAGAAAAAAAGAAAGGCTATGAGAAAATTTTTGAAGAGATTATAGTTGAAAATGTCCCCAACATGGGAAAAGAAATAGTTAATCAAGTCCAAGAAGCGCAAAGAGTACCGTACAGAATCAATCTGAGAAGAAACACACCAAGACACATATTAATGAAGCTAACACAAATTAAACACAAGGACAGAATTCTCAAAGCAGCAAGGGAAAAGCAACTAGTGACATACAAGGGAAAGCCCATACGTTTAACAGCTGATCTTTCAACAGAAACTCTGCAGGCCAGAAGGGAATGGCAGGACACATTTAAATATCTAAAAGAGAATACTCTGCAACCAAGAATCCTCTACCCTGCAAGGATCTCCTTCAAAATGGATGGAGAAATCAAAAGCTTTACAGATAAGCAAAAATTAAAAGAATTTAGTCACACCAAACCAGCCTTACAAGTGTTAAAGGGACTTATATAGACAGCAAGTATAAAAGGAGAAGATCCATGAAACAAACCCATCATAACATCTAAGAAGATGACAATAGGATCATTTGTATCAATAATTACTTTGAATGTCAATGGACTAAATGCTCCAACCAAAAGACACAGAGTGGCTGAATGGATTCAAAAACATGACCCATACATATGCTGCCTCCAGGAAACTCACTTCAGACCTAGAGACACTCACAGACTGAAAGTGAGAGGCTGGAAAAAGATATTCCCTGTGAATGGAAATCAAAAGAAAGCTGGAGTAGCAATCCTCATATCAGACAAAATAGACCTCAAAATAAAGAAGATTAGAAGAGACAAGGCAGGACACTACATAATGATCAAGGGATTGATCCAAGAAGAAGACATAACAATCATAAATATCTCTGCACCCAACACAGGAGCACCCCAATACATAAGACAAACACTTTCAGACATAGAAGAAGACATCGACACTAACACAATCATAGTAGGAGACTTTAACACTCCTCTCACACCAATGGACAGATCATCCAAACAGAAAATTAATAAAGAAACACAAACCTTAAATGCCACATTAGAAAAGATGGACCTCATCGATATCTTTAGGACGTTCCATCCAAAAGCAGAAGAATACACTTTCTTCTCAAGTGCTTACGGAACATTCTCCAGGACAGACCACATCTTGGACCACAAATCAAACCTCAGTCAATTCAAGAAAACTGAAATTATATCAACCATCTTCTCGGACCACAATGCAGTGAGACTAGAGATCAACTACAGGAAAAAAACTGCTAAAAACGCAAACACATGGAGATTAAACAACACATACCTAAAAAACCAACTGATTACCAAGCAAATCAAAGGAGAAATAAAACAATTCCTAGAAGAAAACGACGACAATGAACACACGACACTGCAAAACCTATGGGATACTGCAAAAGCAGTTCTAAGAGGGAAGTTTATAGCAATTCAATCCCACCTCAAGAAACTAGGAAAATCTCAAACAGACGACCTAACCTTACACTTAAAACAACTGGAGAAAGAAGAACAAAAACACCCCAAAGCCAGCAGAAGAAGGGAAATCATAAAGATCAGGATGAAAATAGGATCATTTGTATCAATAATTACTTTGAATGTCAATGGACTAAATGCTCCAACCAAAAGACACAGAGTGGCTGAATGGATTCAAAAACATGACCCATACATATGCTGCCTCCAGGAAACTCACTTCAGACCTAGAGACACTCACAGACTGAAAGTGAGAGGCTGGAAAAAGATATTCCCTGTGAATGGAAATCAAAAGAAAGCTGGAGTAGCAATCCTCATATCAGACAAAATAGACCTCAAAATAAAGAAGATTAGAAGAGACAAGGCAGGACACTACATAATGATCAAGGGATTGATCCAAGAAGAAGACATAACAATCATAAATATCTCTGCACCCAACACAGGAGCACCCCAATACATAAGACAAACACTTTCAGACATAGAAGAAGACATCGACACTAACACAATCATAGTAGGAGACTTTAACACTCCTCTCACACCAATGGACAGATCATCCAAACAGAAAATTAATAAAGAAACACAAACCTTAAATGCCACATTAGAAAAGATGGACCTCATCGATATCTTTAGGACGTTCCATCCAAAAGCAGAAGAATACACTTTCTTCTCAAGTGCTTACGGAACATTCTCCAGGACAGACCACATCTTGGACCACAAATCAAACCTCAGTCAATTCAAGAAAACTGAAATTATATCAACCATCTTCTCGGACCACAATGCAGTGAGACTAGAGATCAACTACAGGAAAAAAACTGCTAAAAACGCAAACACATGGAGATTAAACAACACATACCTAAAAAACCAACTGATTACCAAGCAAATCAAAGGAGAAATAAAACAATTCCTAGAAGAAAACGACGACAATGAACACACGACACTGCAAAACCTATGGGATACTGCAAAAGCAGTTCTAAGAGGGAAGTTTATAGCAATTCAATCCCACCTCAAGAAACTAGGAAAATCTCAAACAGACGACCTAACCTTACACTTAAAACAACTGGAGAAAGAAGAACAAAAACACCCCAAAGCCAGCAGAAGAAGGGAAATCATAAAGATCAGAGCAGAAATAAAAGATAAAGAAACGAATGAAACAATAGTAAAGATAAATAAAACAAAAAGCTGGTTCTTCGAAAAAGTCAATAAAATCGACACACCACTGGCCAGACTCATCAAGAAAAAGAGAGAGAAGAACCAGATTACCAAAATCAAAAATGAAAAAGGAGAGATTACAACAGATAATTCAGAGATCCAAAGGATTCTAAGAGACTATTATGAACAATTCTATGGCAACAAACTGGACAACCTGGAAGAAATGGACAGTTTCTTGGGGAAGATTAATCTCCCAAGACTGAGCCAGGAAGAAACAGAAACTCTGAACAAGTCAATCACAAGCTCAGAAACTGACTTTGTGATCAAAAATCTACCCAAAAATAAAAGCCCAGGGCCAGATGGTTTCACAGCCGAATTCTACCAAACATTTAAAGAAGAGCTAATGCCTGTCCTTCTAAAACTCTTCCAAACAATTGCACAGGAAGGAAGACTTCCAAACACATTCTATGAGGCCACCATCACCCTGATACCAAAGCCAGGCAAAGACAACACAAAAAAAGAAAATTACAGGCCAATTTCACTGATGAATCTAGACGCCAAAATCCTCAACAAAATCCTAGCAAACAGAATTCAACAACACATCAAAAAGCTCATTCATTACAATCAAGTCGGGTTCATCCCAGGCCTGCAAGGATTCTTCAATATCCACAAATCAATCCATGTGATACACCATATCAACAAACTGAGAGACAAAAATCACATGATCATCTCAATAGATGCAGAAAAAGCCTTTGACAAAGTACAGCATCCATTTATGATAAAAACTCTTCAGAAAATGGGCATAGAAGGAACCTATCTCAACATAATGAAAGCTATCTATGAGAAGCCCACAGCGCACATTATCCTCAATGGTGAAAAACTCAAAGCATTTCCTCTAAGATCAGGAACAAGACAAGGGTGTCCACTTTCACCACTCTTATTCAACATAGTCCTGGAAGTTCTAGCAACAGCAATAAGAGAAGAGAAAGAAATCAAAGGAATCCAGATTGGAAAAGAAGAAGTCAAACTCTCTCTATTTGCAGATGACATGATATTGTACATAGAAAATCTCAAAGACACTATTACAAAACTACTAGAGTTAATCAGTGAATTCAGCAAAGTCGCAGGATACAAAATCAATACACAGAAATCACTGGCATTCCTATACACAAACAATGAAAAATCAGAAAACGAAATCAAAGAGGCAATCCCCTTCACCACTGCAACCAAAAGAATCAAATATCTAGGAATAAACCTACCCAAAGAAACAAAAGAACTGTACACAGAAAATTACAAGACACTCATGAGAGACATTAGAGAAGACTTAAACAGATGAAGAGATATTCCATGTTCCTGGGTCAGAAGAATCAATATTGTGAAAATGACCATACTACCAAATATCATCTATAGATTCAATGCGATCCCTATCAAACTTCCAATGATATTCTTCACAGAACTAGACCAAAGAATAACACAGTTCATATGGAAACACAAAAGACCTCGAACAGCCAAGGCAATCCTGAGGAAGAAGAATGTAGCTGGAGGGATCAGCCTCCCCAGCTTCAGACTGTACTACAAAGCAACAGTCATCAAGACAGTATGGTACTGGCACAAAAATAGAACTATAGACCAATGGAACAAGATCGAGAACTGAGATAAACCCACGCACCTGTGGGTACCTTATTTTTGAAAAAGGAGGCGAAACTATAAAATGGGACAAAGACAGCCTCTTCAACAAATGGTGCTGGGAAAATTGGACAGCTACATGCAAAAAAATGAAGTTGGAACATTCCCTGACACCATGCACAAAGATAAACTTAAAATGGATTAAAGATCTAAATGTAAGACCAGAAACCATCAAACTCTTAGAGAATATAGGCAAAAGCCTCAAGAACACAAATCAAAGCAAGATCTTCTCTGACCCACCTACTAGAATAGCAGAACTAAAAAGACAAATGAACATGTGGGACCTAATGAAACTTAAAAGCTTTTGTACTGCTAAAGAAATTACAAAAAAGGTGAACAGACAGCCCACACAGTGGGAGAAAATCATAGCAAATGAAACAACAAAGAATTAATCTCCAAAATTTACAAGCAACTCAGACAATTCAGCACAGGGAAAATGAACAACCCAATCAAAAAATGGGAAAAGGACCTAAACAGACACCTCTCCAACGATGACATACAGATGGCCCAAAAGCACATGAAACGATGCTCAACTTCACTAATAATTAGAGAAATGCAAATTAAAACTACAATGAGATATCACCTCACACCCGTCAGAATGGCCATCATCCACAAATCGACAGACAATAAATGCTGGAGAGGCTGCGGAGAAAAGGGAACACTCCTACATTGTTGGTGGGAGTGTAAATTGATACAGCCTCTATGGAAGACAGTCTGGAGATTTCTTAAAAAACTAAAAATAGAAGCAACATACGACCCAGCAATCCCAGTACTAGGCCTATATCCTGATGGAATCAAAACTGAAAGAAGCACCTGTACCCCAATGTTCATTGCAGCTCTCTATACAATAGCTAGAACATGGAAGGAACCTAGATGCCCATCGACGAACGAATGGATCCAAAAGCTCTGGTACATATATACAATGGAATACTACACAGCTGTAAAGAGAAATGCAGAAGAATCAGCCCTAATGAGGTGGCTGGATCTAGAACGTATCATCAAAAGTGAAGTCAGTCAGAAAGAGAAGGACAATGGCACATGCAGTGAAGTGATGGAAAGACAGGCACGGACAGTGGACATATGGACATTGTTGCGAAGGAACAGAGGGTGGGAGGCGTACAGGAAGCAGCATGAAGGCCTGTACTATCATAAGTGAAGAAAATAGCTCTAGTCATTGCTCTGTGAGAAAAGGGGATCCTTCAAGGGTGCTGTGTGATGGTTGGGAGGGGTAGGAAGGCAGGGATATACATATGACTGATATGGGAACATGCATGTCTGTAAACAACAAAACTCTGTAAAAGTTAAAAGTAAAATAAAGGTTTTTTTTTTTTTTAAAAAAAAAAAAAACAAATGCTGGAGCGGGTGTGGAGAAAAGGGAACCCTCTTGCACTGCTGGCGGGAGTGCAAATTAGAATAGCCACTGTGGAGAACAGTATGGAGTTGCTTTAGAGTTGCCATGAAACTTAAAAGCTACTGCTAAAGAAATTACAAAAAAGGTGAACAGACAGCCCACACAGTGGGAGAAAATCATAGCAAATGAAACAACAAAGAATTAATCTCCAAAATTTACAAGCAACTCAGACAATTCAGCACAGGGAAAATGAACAACCCAATCAAAAAATGGGAAAAGGACCTAAACAGACACCTCTCCAACGATGACATACAGATGGCCCAAAAGCACATGAAACGATGCTCAACTTCACTAATAATTAGAGAAATGCAAATTAAAACTACAATGAGATATCACCTCACACCCGTCAGAATGGCCATCATCCACAAATCGACAGACAATAAATGCTGGAGAGGCTGCGGAGAAAAGGGAACACTCCTACATTGTTGGTGGGAGTGTAAATTGATACAGCCTCTATGGAAGACAGTCTGGAGATTTCTTAAAAAACTAAAAATAGAAGCAACATACGACCCAGCAATCCCAGTACTAGGCCTATATCCTGATGGAATCAAAACTGAAAGAAGCACCTGTACCCCAATGTTCATTGCAGCTCTCTATACAATAGCTAGAACATGGAAGGAACCTAGATGCCCATCGACGAACGAATGGATCCAAAAGCTCTGGTACATATATACAATGGAATACTACACAGCTGTAAAGAGAAATGCAGAAGAATCAGCCCTAATGAGGTGGCTGGATCTAGAACGTATCATCAAAAGTGAAGTCAGTCAGAAAGAGAAGGACAATGGCACATGCAGTGAAGTGATGGAAAGACAGGCACGGACAGTGGACATATGGACATTGTTGCGAAGGAACAGAGGGTGGGAGGCGTACAGGAAGCAGCATGAAGGCCTGTACTATCATAAGTGAAGAAAATAGCTCTAGTCATTGCTCTGTGAGAAAAGGGGATCCTTCAAGGGTGCTGTGTGATGGTTGGGAGGGGTAGGAAGGCAGGGATATACATATGACTGATATGGGAACATGCATGTCTGTAAACAACAAAACTCTGTAAAAGTTAAAAGTAAAATAAAGGTTTTTTTTTTTTTTAAAAAAAAAAAAAACAAATGCTGGAGCGGGTGTGGAGAAAAGGGAACCCTCTTGCACTGCTGGCGGGAGTGCAAATTAGAATAGCCACTGTGGAGAACAGTATGGAGTTGCTTTAGAGTTGCCATATGATCCAGCAGTCCCAGTCCTAGAGAAAACCATGATTCAAAAGGATACATAGGGCTTCCCTGGTGGTCCAGTGGGTAAGGACACCGCCTTGCAGTGCAAGGGGTGCCAGTTTGATCCCTGGCCTGGGAAGATCCCATGTGCCACAGAGCAGCGACACCAATGTGTCCAACTACCAAGCCGGAGCTCTGAAGCGCATGCGCCCAGAGCCGGTGCTCTGCAACAAGAGGGGCGACTGCGATGGGAGGTCCACACAGGCCAGAGAACAAAGATGGATGAAAATAGACAAATGAAAGACAAATAGAAGTGCCCCCCCTCAAAAGGATACACACTTCTCAATTTTCATTGCAGTGCTGTTTACAATAGCCAAGACATGGAAGCAACCTACATGTCCACTGACAAAAGGAATGGATAAAGAAGATGTGGTATAAAAAAAAAAAAAAAATTGTGTACCCTTTTGCTTTCAAAGTGTCCTGATCTGGGTAATACATTACCTAAAAATACTATTGCATATAAGTTAAAATTCTTCTACACTGTCATCAAAATTTCCAGAATGTAAAGAATGAATGAGTGAAGGCGCTAAGCCCTGCCAAAAAACGTAGCAGGGGTGAAAAGAGCAGGTGAGAAGCAGAAACAGGCAGCACCACAGAGCACCGAGCCACCACATCACGTTCCGTGCTTTCTGGTCCCACGAAAAAGCAAGCCCTACATTTAGAGATTCTTCCAAAAGCTAACTTTCCATTTATACCAGCACTGAAAGGGCTCTCATTTCAATTAGGGATCCAAGGAATTCAGAAGGCTTACACAGCATCAAGCATTACACCTCCTATAGCTCCATAGTGACTAAAGAAAAACTGCAATGAATCTGTATATCCAAAAGCACCTTTTGACAGAGCACCCATTTGTATTTTTAATGGTATGACTGGAATAGACTTCATATTATTCTTCTCTTTCCACAGAAGAAAGATTTCATAAGACCAACCTTCAAGAGAAACAATAAGCCATTAATAAGGTTTCACTGGGCTCTGAAATTAATTTATTGATACATAAGCACATTTAATTAAAACACTCATTTTGATACAGGCTGAATTCTGCCACTCCCAAGACTCCTATGTTAAAGTCTGAACTGCCAGTATCTCAGAAGGTGACTAGATTTGGAGAAAAGATCTTTACAGAGGCAACTAAATTAAAATGAAGTCATATGGGTGGGCCCTAATCCAATATGACTGGTGTCCTAATAAGGAGACATCAGGACACAGATACACAGAGAGAAGACCACGTGAAGATACAGGCAGGAGACAGCTGTCTACAAACCAAAGGGGCCGCAGAAGAAACCAACCCTGCTAACATCTTGATCTCGGAGCTCTAGCCTCCAGAACTGAGAAAAATAAATCTGTGTTATAAATCCACAATAACTCAGCAAACCATGTTTTCAATATCAAATTCACACCAAAAATGAGGCATGGTGGGGGAAAAAAAACATTTAAAAGGCAAGAAAGGGCACTGATTTTCGTAAAACAGAGAACAAAATGTTCACTGAAATGTTTTCAGATCCCATGTTCAACTAATCTTTAAAAAGTCACCACTTGTTGAGTTCTGGTAGCGTATCAAAGAAGAATATTCACAATTATCTGGAAAAGGCTATGAAATGCTCCTCTCTTTTCAAATAAAACATCGGTGTGAGGCTGGAATGTCTTCATATCGTCAAACAAGGCAACGTGCTACAAAAGGCTGAGTGCACAGATGTGAGGACCCAAGAATCCCTTTGTAAGCCAGTCTTTAAAATGTTTGCAAAATTATAAAGCAATACCATTCTTCTAATTGATGTTCTCATTTTGGAAAAAAAAATATATTTTAAAAATTCTGATGGTAGTATTTATTTTCTTTTTAAAATTTTGGCCTCTTTATTGGTTATTTATTTATGTATTATCATCCATCTTTATTCTTTGGCCTGTGTGGGCCTCACATTGCAGTGACCTCTCTCATTGCAGAGCACTGGCTCTGGGCGCATGCGCTCCAGAGCACTGGCTCCTAATTGGACACACCGGCGCAGCTGCTCCATGGCATGTGGGATCTTCTCATGCCAGGGATTGAACCGGTGCCGCTTGCACTGCAAGGTGGACTCTTTACCCACTGGACTACCCCCCGGAAAATACATTTTTAATAACATTATGCTACTGATATGAAGCTTCAGTAGATTTGCTACATTCATCTGAAAATAAATTAAGAAGCTTTTCAACAATTTCTCAGTTTTAATTTCTAGTAGAGTATATCAGTAGCTATAATCTACATAAACAAAAACCCCTGGAAATTTGTTACAGGCTGAATTGTATCCTTTCCAGACTTACTTGCTAAAGCCCTAACCCTCAAAGTGACTGTATTTGGAAGCCAGGGCCTTTAAGGAGGTAACTCATAAGGGCGGAGCCCTAACCCTATAGGACTGCAGTCCTTATAAAGAAGAAAAGACACCAGACATCTCGCTTTCTCCAGGCCCCACAGAGGAGAGGTCAGGTGAGGACACAGTGAAAAAGCACCATTGGCAAGTCAGGGAAAAAGGTCTCACCAGAAACCAACCTCACCAGCAATGGACCTTGGCTTTCTAGCCTGGGGAACTATGAGAGAATTCATATCTATTATTTAAGCCACTCAAGTTATGGTACTTTGTCATGGCAGCTTGAGTAGACTAATAAGAGTCTCTGACACTGTTAAAAGCTTAGAAGGGGCCCTGAGACCAAAACATTTGAGAATCACTGAATTAGACAATAGCCATTTGACTGTGTATATTAAATGTTTGTAAATTATTACTTACTTCATAGTTACAACTTGGGAAAGTAATCACAATTTTCATTGTAGAAAAAGTAGAAAAAGGGAGAAAACTACGGTCGACTCTAAAACTTTTAACTTGATGTATACAAACTGTATGCCATTTGAAAGCACATGAAAATAGGGAAACACAATGTAAAAGAATTAACGTAGGCTGCAAAGGCACCTGCTTCTCACTTTCAGGAAGCCAGATCTGTCAATCTGTTTGGCCTAGCACAGCCTCACGGTGCACTTGTTAAGTCTATTCACTTGCCAGATACAAGATCAGTCATTAAACAAAAGAGGAAACCTTCCGTTTTGCTTAATGAGAAAACATAACCACAAAATTACAAGACGACAGGAAAAATCAAGTAGTAAACTGACAAAAACACCAACTGCAATTTTTAAAATTATACAAAACTCATTAAGAATCCAGGGGATAATAGTAAGAAACTCTATTTCAGTATATGTAAAAATCAAGGATTTTGCTCTTCAAGTAACTGTACTTGATAAGGTAAAAATGGCATCTAAGTTGTGAAAATCACCTAAGAATGAAAAAATTTTTGAATTGAATTATGGCTGATATACAATGTTGAGTTAGTTTCAGGTGTCAGATTCTTTCCCATTAGTTTATTACAAGATACTGAATATAGTTTCCCATGTTATACAGTAGGTCTTTATTATTTATTTTATATATTTAAGAATGAACATTGTAATAGTTATGGGCACTTAAGTAATTATTAATTTATAAAAGCTTAGATGAGTGGAAAAAAACGGGTTTACCTCAGCAAGCCTGGCCCCACAGAGGAGAGGTCAGGTGAGGACACAGTGAAAAAGCACCATTGGCAAGTCAGGGAAAAAGGTCTCACCAGAAACCAACCTCACCAGCAATGGACCTTGGCTTTCTAGCCTGGGGAACTATGAGAGAATTCATATCTATTATTTAAGCCACTCAAGTTATGGTACTTTGTCATGGCAGCTTGAGTAGACTAATAAGAGTCTCTGACACTGTTAAAAGCTTAGAAGGGGCCCTGAGACCAAAACATTTGAGAATCACTGAATTAGACAATAGCCATTTGACTGTGTATATTAAATGTTTGTAAATTATTACTTACTTCATAGTTACAACTTGGGAAAGTAATCACAATTTTCATTGTAGAAAAAGTAGAAAAAGGGAGAAAACTACGGTCGACTCTAAAACTTTTAACTTGATGTATACAAACTGTATGCCATTTGAAAGCACATGAAAATAGGGAAACACAATGTAAAAGAATTAACGTAGGCTGCAAAGGCACCTGCTTCTCACTTTCAGGAAGCCAGATCTGTCAATCTGTTTGGCCTAGCACAGCCTCACGGTGCACTTGTTAAGTCTATTCACTTGCCAGATACAAGATCAGTCATTAAACAAAAGAGGAAACCTTCCGTTTTGCTTAATGAGAAAACATAACCACAAAATTACAAGACGACAGGAAAAAATCAAGTAGTAAACTGACAAAAACACCAACTGCAATTTTTAAAATTATACAAAACTCATTAAGAATCCAGGGGATAATAGTAAGAAACTCTATTTCAGTATATGTAAAAATCAAGGATTTTGCTCTTCAAGTAACTGTACTTGATAAGGTAAAAATGGCATCTAAGTTGTGAAAATCACCTAAGAATGAAAAAAAATTTTTTGAATTGAATTATGGCTGATATACAATGTTGAGTTAGTTTCAGGTGTCAGATTCTTTCCCATTAGTTTATTACAAGATACTGAATATAGTTTCCCATGTTATACAGTAGGTCTTTATTATTTATTTTATATATTTAAGAATGAACATTGTAATAGTTATGGGCACTTAAGTAATTATTAATTTATAAAAGCTTAGATGAGTGGAAAAAAACGGGTTTACCTCAGCAAGCCTCTGAATCTCATGGATGCTAAGGTGATTTCTAGTAACATAATAGTTATGCATTCAAGTTCTTCGGGTTTTTTTTTAATGCTTGTAATTTTTTTCTTCTTCTTCTTTTTTAAATATTTATTTATTTGACTATGCAGGGTCTTAGTTGCAGTATGTGGGATCTAGCTCCCTGACCAGGGCTCGAACTCAGGCTTCCTGCATTGGAAGCCAGGAGTCTTAGCCACTGGGCCACCAGAGAAGTCCCTCTTCAGTTTTATATATAGTAGTATTTCATCTAAAATTCAAGCAAAAATACTTAATTTCTAAGGTTCTGATGTTATGAACAGCATTCAAAGTTACATTTTAATGTATTTCATTTCATATAACTTTGTATGGAGAGAAAACACAAATTCAACTTAAGCTAACTTTTCTCTCGGTCCAATGTTTGCACAGAAAAATAATTATGCAGTCCGCCTGGAAAAGTATAATCAATCCTCGGGCATGCAAGTATCAGTTTTATCTTGTGAGAATTTCTCCATGTTCCCGTTCTTTCCTTATTACATGATGCAAAAAGCAGTAATAATTTTTATAGTCAAATATCACTTTATAAGATACCAGGTGGCTTTCAATATTTACCATATAAGTCATGCATGAAATTTAAACATTACAAAAAATGACTTACCAGTTGACATTCCTGAAATATGCACATTTTCAGAATGTTCTGCAAGAGCACCATTTCCTAAAATTAAACATAATGAATAAACTAATATCCAAGATAAAATTAAAAATTTTTTTTTTTCAGATTCTCCCTCCAATAGAAAAAATAAGGTACACAGAACTACTTGTAATATTCAGAAACTAAAGACTCATAATCATCTTCAAAACAATAGTATGAAGTCCCAAATTATAATCTTAGTAAGAAAAACATTTGAAAAAAAAAATGCTTTGGAACTCACAAGGTAGTGTAATATAAAAGCCAAATACATAGATGTGATTAATACCAGAAAGAATTTTCTATCAAGTAAACAGTCAAAAGAGAACTTAGTACTATTACTGGTAAAGAGACAATCAAACACTTTTTTTTTGACAATCAAACACTTTTTAAAACAGCATTCCTCTGAAAGCATGCCAATCAGTCCATAGTGTGCCTCTCGCTAGGGTCACGTATGTTGGTACTTTAAAAAAAAGGTCTTGCATTGCACTGTCTTCTAAATCAGTCAACATTTTCTCATCAACAACTCCCACAGTCTTTAAAGTAGGAATATAATTATATCCTATTTTGGTAGCCTGTGATTTTTTATACCTCCTACCACAAAGCTAGGCCCATGGAAGCATTCAAGTAGCTGCTTGAAATCAGTTACCAAGTGTCACCTAGAAAAATAAAGTGGTGCTTAAAAAGACTGCTGTTTAAAGTAGAAACTATTAACTCCTTTGAATGAGTGAACAGTGTCCCCCTTGGGTGTTTTTTAAAAACTTTAGTTGTATTATAAATGATTTCCATCTACCTTTGTTCTTTCTCTTGTACACGTTGCTCATGTTTAAACTTCTAAAGCTTTGCCTCTGTCTGCGCATTAAGTCAATTTGGCGTCACAACAGCTCAGGAATCAGGGTGATACAGAATTCTCCCTAGTGTGGGACAGGTTCAGAGGAAGCTAAGAGGAAGAAACTTAGATGGCAAAGGCAGAATTCTCCTTGAAGGTTCAAAGAGCAAAGACAATAGCAAATACTATAACTGACAACTCATCTTCTAAATCACCACATTTCTAGGTTGCTTGATACCGTATAGCATCCTCCAAGGCACTAAACTCAAGGACAACAGACTCTGTGTTCACCTGCCTCTCCACTGCATGCAGTTTCTAAAACAGAGCAGGTGCTCAAAGACCTAGTAAATGAATAAATGCAGGAGGCTATGGTAATTAAGTGAAACCACACCAATTAAGCACCTGATACACAAGGACTTGAACAGGTCAGTTTTCATGTCAAATCCAAAGAATGGCAGTGCCAAAGAATGTTCAAACTTGGGCTTCTTTGGTAGTCCAGCGGGTAAAGAGTCTGCCTTGCAGTGCAAGGGGCACCAGTTCAATCC
This sequence comes from Tragulus kanchil, assembly GCA_022376925.1. Taxonomy (NCBI): domain Eukaryota; kingdom Metazoa; phylum Chordata; class Mammalia; order Artiodactyla; family Tragulidae; genus Tragulus; species Tragulus kanchil. Next base: position 61,450,467 of record JAIOJX010000002.1, read on the forward strand.
CTGGCATGGGAAGATCCCACGTGCTGTGGAGCAGTTGGACCAGTATGTCCCATCAGGAGCCAGTGCTCTGAAGTGCATGCGCCCAGAGTCAGTGCTCTGCAAAGAGAGAAGTCACTGCAATGGGAGGCCCATACAGGCCAAAGAATAAAAGATGGATGAAAATAAATAAATTAAAAAAAAACTAATAAAGAGGTAAAAAAACAAAGAAAGAAAGAAAAGAATGTTCAAACTACCATATAATTGTGCTCATTTCACATCCTTGTAAGGTTACACTCAAAATCCTTCAAACTAGGCTCCATTAGTACATGAACCAAGAACTTTCAGATGTATAAGCTGCGTTTTGATGAGGCAGAGGAACTGGAGATCAAATTGCCAACATTCTTTGAAGCATGAAGAAAGCTAGGGAATTTCAGAAAAGTATCTACTTCTGCTTCATTGGCTATGCTAAAACCTAACAAGAAACTGTGGGAAATTCTTAAAGAGATGGGAGTACTAGACCACCTTACCTGTCTCCTGAGAAATCTGTATGTGGATCATAAGCAACAGTTAGAACCGGACATGGAACAACAGACTGGTTCAAAACTGGGACAGGGTATGACAAGGCTGTATATTGTCACCCTACTTATTTAACTAGATGTGAAGTAGAACATGTGAAATGCTGGGCTAGAATCAAGACTCCCAGGTGAAATATCAACAATCTCATCTATTCAGATAACACTCTAAAGGCAGAAACTGAAAAGGAACCAAAGGGCCTCTTGATGAGGGTGAGAGGCACAAAAACAGAAATATCGACCAATGGAACAAGATTGAGAACCCAGAGATAAACCCACGCACCTATGGGTACCTTATTTTTGACAAAGGAGGCAAAACTATAAAATGGGACAAAGACAGCCTCTTCAACAAATGGTGCTGGGAAAATTGGACAGCTACATGCAAAAAAATGAAGTTGGAACATTCCCTGACACCATGCACAAAGATAAACTCAAAATGGATTAAAGATCTAAATGTAAGACCAGAAACCATCAAACTCTTAGAGGAGAATATAGGCAAAATCCTCAAGGACATCAATCAAAGCAAGATCTTCTCTGACCCACCTTCTAGAATAGCGGAACTAAAAAGACAAATGAACATGTGGGACCTAATGAAACTTAAAAGCTTTTGTACCGCTAAAGAAAGAGCAGTTGGACCAGTATGTCCCATCAGGAGCCAGTGCTCTGAAGTGCATGCGCCCAGAGTCAGTGCTCTGCAAAGAGAGAAGTCACTGCAATGGGAGGCCCATACAGGCCAAAGAATAAAAGATGGATGAAAATAAATAAATTAAAAAAAAACTAATAAAGAGGTAAAAAAACAAAGAAAGAAAGAAAAGAATGTTCAAACTACCATATAATTGTGCTCATTTCACATCCTTGTAAGGTTACACTCAAAATCCTTCAAACTAGGCTCCATTAGTACATGAACCAAGAACTTTCAGATGTATAAGCTGCGTTTTGATGAGGCAGAGGAACTGGAGATCAAATTGCCAACATTCTTTGAAGCATGAAGAAAGCTAGGGAATTTCAGAAAAGTATCTACTTCTGCTTCATTGGCTATGCTAAAACCTAACAAGAAACTGTGGGAAATTCTTAAAGAGATGGGAGTACTAGACCACCTTACCTGTCTCCTGAGAAATCTGTATGTGGATCATAAGCAACAGTTAGAACCGGACATGGAACAACAGACTGGTTCAAAACTGGGACAGGGGTATGACAAGGCTGTATATTGTCACCCTACTTATTTAACTAGATGTGAAGTAGAACATGTGAAATGCTGGGCTAGAATCAAGACTCCCAGGTGAAATATCAACAATCTCATCTATTCAGATAACACTCTAAAGGCAGAAACTGAAAAGGAACCAAAGGGCCTCTTGATGAGGGTGAGAGGCACAAAAACAGAAATATCGACCAATGGAACAAGATTGAGAACCCAGAGATAAACCCACGCACCTATGGGTACCTTATTTTTGACAAAGGAGGCAAAACTATAAAATGGGACAAAGACAGCCTCTTCAACAAATGGTGCTGGGAAAATTGGACAGCTACATGCAAAAAAATGAAGTTGGAACATTCCCTGACACCATGCACAAAGATAAACTCAAAATGGATTAAAGATCTAAATGTAAGACCAGAAACCATCAAACTCTTAGAGGAGAATATAGGCAAAATCCTCAAGGACATCAATCAAAGCAAGATCTTCTCTGACCCACCTTCTAGAATAGCGGAACTAAAAAGACAAATGAACATGTGGGACCTAATGAAACTTAAAAGCTTTTGTACCGCTAAAGAAATCACAAAAAAGCTGAACAGACAGCCCACACAGTGGGAGAAAATCATAGCAAATGAAACAACAGACAAAGAATTAATCTCCAAAATCTACAAGCAACTCAGACAACTCAGCACTGGAAAAATGAACAACCCAATCAAAAAATGGGAAAAGGACCTAAACAGACACCTCTCCAAAGAGGACATACAGATGGCCCAAAAGCACATGAAACGATGCTCAACTTCACTTATAACTAGAGAAATGCAAAACAAAACTACAATGAGATATCACCTCACACCCGTCAGAATGGCCATCATCCACAAATCGACAGACGATAAATGCTGGAGAGGCTGCGGAGAAAAGGGAACACTCCTGCTTTGCTGGTGGGAGTGTAAATTGATACAGCCTCTATGGAAGACAGTCTGGAGATTCCTTAAAAAACTAAAAATAGAAGCACCATATGACCCAGCAATCCCACTCTTAGGCTTACACCCTGATGAAATCAAATCTGAAAGAAGCACCTGTACCCCAATGTTCATTGCAGCTCTCTATACAATAGCTAGAACATGGAAGGAACCTAGATGCCGATCGACGAACGAATGGATCCAAAAGCTCTGGTACATATATACAATGGAATACTACACAGCTGTAAAGAGAAATGCAGAAGAATCAGCCCTAATGAGGTGGCTGGATCTAGAACGTATCATCAAAAGTGAAGTCAGTCAGAAAGAGGACAAAACAGTATATATTAACACATATATATGGAATCTAGTAGGATGGTGATGATGGCACACGTAGTGAAGCGACGGAAAGACAGACATGGACAGTGGACATATGGACATTGTGGGGAAGGAACAGAAGGTGGGAGGCGTACAGGAAGCAGCATGAAGGCCTGTACTATCATAAGTGAAGAAAATAGCTCTAGTCATTGCTCTGTGAGAAAAGGGGATCCTTCAGGGGTGCTGTGTGATGGCTGGGAGGGGTAGGAAGGGGTGATATACATATGACTGATATGGGAACATGCATGTCTGTAAACAACAAAACTCTGTAAAAGTTAAAAGTAAAATAAAGGTTTAAAAAAAAAAAAGAAACACTAATCAAAAAAAAGAAAAAGTTGCCTTGAAACTCAACATTCAAAAAACTAAGATCATGGCATCTGGTCTCATCACTTTGTGGCAAAGGAAAGGGGAAACAATGGAAGCGGTGACAGATTTTATCTTCTTGGGCTCCAAAATCACTGTGGCCGTGCCATTAGAAGATGTTTGATCCTTGGAAAAAAGGCTATGACAAACCTAGACAGGATATTAAAAAGCAGAGACATCACTTTGCCGACAAAGGTCCATATAGTCAAAGATATGATTTTTCCTGTAGTCATGTAAAGATGTGAGAGCTGGACCATAAAGAAGGCTGAATCTCAAAGAACAGACACTTCCGAACTGTGGTGATGGAGAGCCCCTTGGGCAACAAGGAGAATACACCAGTCAATTCTAAAGGAAATCAACTCTGAATATATATTCATTGGAAGGACTGATGCTGAAACTGAAGCTCCAATACTTTGGCCACCTGATGCGAAGAGACGACTCACTAAAAAAGACCCCAAGGCTGGGATAATTGAAAGCAAGAGGAGTAGTGGGTGACAGAGAATGAGATGGTTGAATGGCATCACCAACTCAATGGGCATGAATTTGAGCAAACTCCAGGAGATAGTAGAGACAGGAGCGTGGTGTGCTGCTGTTCATGGGGTCGCAAAGAGTAAGACATGATTTAGCAACTGAACAATTGTGCCTGACACATAGCACTGAACAGGAATTCGTTTTTGTAAATATGTAAAATACATGTTCATTATTACTAAAGAATAGTTATAAAACAACCTTCTAAGTTCAACTACAACTACAGCCTTCTAAATAAAATGAAATGTTATGTTTTCCCCCATTAAGAATGATCCAGTGGAAATGGTGGCATAGGTGTGTAAGCAGTATTCAGTATACAAATAAATTTGATTATAGTTATTATATAAGTACTGTGCATTAGTACCACAGAAGCCACAATTTATTTTTCCCAGCAGTATTCAATGTTACAGACATAGAAATGAAATTACTAGACAGCTCCTATACTATTTCTTTAATGTGTACAACTTAGGAAAATTGGGAGCATAAACAAAATGGTGTAAGAAAGTGCTTCAATAAAAACAGCTAACAAGATCTGCTAAAGGTCAGTATACACTGCCTAAATCTTTGCTACTTACAAGTAGATCAGCAGAACTAGCATTGGTGGGCGCTTATTATTAGAAATGTAGAGTCTCAGGCCCCACCCCAGATTACAGAATCAGAATGTACATTTTAACAAAAGCCTCCCCTGCTCCCAGTGATTTGAATGCACATTAACATTTGAGAGCCATGGCTTAAACCTTCTACTTCTAGAGTACAACTCCAAATTAAAGCTGTATAATTTGTGACCCTCAGATTTCCAATACCCTTAAGTGAGCATACTAAACTATCCTCAGGAGAGTTTTTATATTAGGTATATTTGGTACAGTACATTTTTATTCTAATCCAGTAAACAGAGTAAAGACCGGCAGAAGGAAAACAGTAACAGTGTAGTATTAAGACTGGATTCTGAACTAGATCGCCAGGATTCTAACACTAGCTTCACAACTTATTTGCTGTGCAATTTAGGGCAAGTTACATAACCTCTTCATGTCTTAATTTCATCTCTAAAATAGAGTAGATAATACCTATCTTATAGGGCTTAGCAGAATTCTTTATAGCAGAAAAAAACAGAATTTAATCTATAGCTCCATCAGCATGTAAATGAATAAACTAAAAATAGCCTTACAATATTCAATAAACTGAATTAAGTAATTCTATATGTACTTACTTGAAAAGATATGCACATTTAGTTAAATATATTCAGAGTAACATTAGAGTATGATCTCATTTTCACTTATAAGTATGATCTGCATTATTCACAGATATAACGAATAGTTATAAAACAACCTTCTAAGTTCAACTACAACTACAGCCTTCTAAATAAAATGAAATGTTATGTTTTCCCCCATTAAGAATGATCCAGTGGAAATGGTGGCATAGGTGTGTAAGCAGTATTCAGTATACAAATAAATTTGATTATAGTTATTATATAAGTACTGTGCATTAGTACCACAGAAGCCACAATTTATTTTTCCCAGCAGTATTCAATGTTACAGACATAGAAATGAAATTACTAGACAGCTCCTATACTATTTCTTTAATGTGTACAACTTAGGAAAATTGGGAGCATAAACAAAATGGTGTAAGAAAGTGCTTCACTAAACACAGCTAACAAGATCTGCTAAAGGACAGTATACACTGCCTAAATCTTTGCTACTTACAAGTAGATCAGCAGAACTAGCATTGGTGGGCGCTTATTATTAGAAATGTAGAGTCTCAGGCCCCACCCCAGATTACAGAATCAGAATGTACATTTTAACAAAAGCCTCCCCTGCTCCCAGTGATTTGAATGCACATTAACATTTGAGAGCCATGGCTTAAACCTTCTACTTCTAGAGTACAACTCCAAATTAAAGCTGTATAATTTGTGACCCTCAGATTTCCAATACCCTTAAGTGAGCATACTAAACTATCCTCAGGAGAGTTTTTATATTAGGTATATTTGGTACAGTACATTTTTATTCTAATCCAGTAAACAGAGTAAAGACCGGCAGAAGGAAAACAGTAACAGTGTAGTATTAAGACTGGATTCTGAACTAGATCGCCAGGATTCTAACACTAGCTTCACAACTTATTTGCTGTGCAATTTAGGGCAAGTTACATAACCTCTTCATGTCTTAATTTCATCTCTAAAATAGAGTAGATAATACCTATCTTATAGGGCTTAGCAGAATTCTTTATAGCAGAAAAAAACAGAATTTAATCTATAGCTCCATCAGCATGTAAATGAATAAACTAAAAATAGCCTTACAATATTCAATAAACTGAATTAAGTAATTCTATATGTACTTACTTGAAAAGATATGCACATTTAGTTAAATATATTCAGAGTAACATTAGAGTATGATCTCATTTTCACTTATAAGTGATGTATATACAGTTAATATGTGCATGTTTATATAAGCACATGATATACGAATGTATGTGTGTCCGTGTGTGAGTGTGTGTACCTAAGGGTAGACACAAACTGAAATCAGAGAGGAAGACCTACTTGGTATACTTCAGCACTGACTGGATTTGCTACAACAGGCACAGATTTCTTCAAAAAAAAAAAATCTATTCATATTATCAAAAAATAGAAGAGACTATATATAGTTCATTTTCCATCATTTTAAATAAACATGTCTTATAATAGATACTGTATGAAATATTATGATTTCAGAAGTTTATTAATGATTTTAAAAAACTGACATAATGATACTGTTAAGTCATAAAACATGATACTACTGCTAATCTCCCATTTATTTACTCTAATTTAAAAACAGTCCCATTTGAAAGTTAAAAAAAATTATAATTCCTGAAAACATCAAATAACTATCCCTTTTGGGGAGATTATATTATACCAGATAGTCCTTATTCTAAGTATCACATGAAATACATGGGCTACTTAATTTAGTACTGCCATTTTTTTTTTTACAAATATGTCATTTATAGGACACACATGTTATAAGCTGAGAGCACTGCCCTAAAGTGCATTGCTAATAAAAAGTGCATTGTATTTTCCCTAATGCCCCACCTCTAACTCCCAAGAGAAGAAATCCCTATACCTGTGATGATGTACACATATCACCTCTTGTGGCCACGCTAGATATTCTCACTTAAGTCACCCTTTAGAGGAGCTGTATACTGGGAAAACACATAGTCTGATAAAACATTACTTCTATAAACTATATATGGTGCATATGTGTACATGCTCAGTTGTGTCCAACTCTTCGTGACCCCATGGACTGTAGCTCGCCAGGCTCCTCTGTCCAGGGAATTTTCAAGGCAAAAATACTGGAGTGAAAGTAAAAAGTAAAATAAAAATTAAAACAAACAAAAAAAGAATACTGGAGTGGGTTGCCATTTCCTACTCCAGGGTATCTTCCTGACCCAGGGATTGAACCTTTGTCTCTTATGTCTCCTGCACTGGCAGGCAGATTCTTTACCACTGGGCCACGTAACAGCTGTCTAATTAGTTAGTGGACCAGCTAATTAACTAGAACTCCTTGGAAACAAGAAGTTTCATTACTACTTAAAGAAGGAAATAAATTTTAAGGACTTAAATTTTTTGCGTTCCCACTAACCAGAGACCAAAAGTTGATAAAATTTGTCCCATTTATAATTCTTACCAAGCTGAAATACGGTTTTGTAATTTGTGCAATACAAAAGAGAATCTTCTAAAAGAGGTATGTACTGTGTTAGGAAAAGAGACCATAGGTGGTGGGTGTGATCTCTGAAGTCACTCTGTGGAATCAAACCCCAGCCGTTAGCCTTAATTAAACGATTTCTCCTAAGATTCAGTTTACTCCCCTGCATAAATGGAATATCATCATTAACAGAATGTCTAAATTCATGGTCTCTCCATCTCTGTTGCTGTGTATCTTTCTTTCTATTTCTGTTCCTTTTGTTTAAGAACTAAAGTTCTTAAAGAATAGCTAAAAAATATTCCTACGATGTGATAGACACTTGCCAGAGAAATCCTAAGTGTCTCACAAGGGTTCCTTCAGCCAACCCTTAAAACAACAGTTCGTTTTACAGGCGACAAAACCAGCTTATAGCAATTTAGTAATTTTTCTTCAAAGAGCAACTAATTGGATGGATGAAAAATTCAAATTCACAGTCATTAAAGTTTGTGTTCCTTTCTTTTTTAAGAAAGAAATTCAGACATGAATATACTTGCTCGCTAAAGAAACAGTACTTAACTTTCAGAGTTAAAACCCACCTGCCAAAGCTATTCCAATTTGAATGGGGGAAGATCACTGTTTAAAAGTTAATGAACAGCAGTTACAAGTAATTTATATGCTCAGCATCCTACAATCTCCTTTTCAGTGTGCACTGAGAACAAGTATCAGACATCAAAATATGTATGTAGATATATATACTCCTAAAGCAAACATTGTTTCTGTTCCACTTAAAGACAAAGTTAAAATTCTAAATAGGCCTTACCTAACTCTCCACAGTATGAATCTTTCCAATTACTCCAAAAGCTTCCTCTCTTATGATCCACTTTTCCACCCCATCTCTTCTTTCCAGAAATATCAGATTCCACTCAGAAAAGGGTCAGCTGTCTCCTTTGCCTTTGCCTTTAACATAGTATTTTTCTAGGAAGTTATCTTCTGATACCCTCATTCCAGGTTAGGTTGTTCTGTTATAGGCTCCTATAGCAACTTATACTGTCATTTTCTGAAAATGTATCATACTTGTGTTATTTGTGTCAGGTCTAATGTGTAATTTTAATCTTGGTGGGGAAAGTGGGATGGGTGCTAGGACAGCTGGGTTTGTTTTGCTTCGGAACCCAGTGATTAGCACACAACACACGATATGAGATACTTTGTCCAAATCTGATCAAATGAATGAATGGTAGGTTGATGATACATAAGATGCACAGTCTTTGCCACCAAAGAGTTAATTATCTAACGAGAAAATAATTTAATATATATGAAGTCCAAACAAACAATATAAAGCCAAAATAAAATTAGCAATCTTCTTATTCAAGTAGGAAGTCTTGGGGGCTTTTCTACTAAAAATGGTAAGGGAAGATCGGCATACTCCCCATATTAGTCATGATATTAATCCTGTGCAATTAGACAAAAGACAATCATAGGCATAAGGACTGGAAAATAAGAGGTACAATTATATCTGTCCGTATCTGATAGGACTGTCCATCTGCTTGAAAAACCCAAGAGAGTTAACAGAAAAGTTATAAAAAATATGAAAAATTATTAAAGTAGCAGGATATATAAAAAGCATACAAAAATCAAGTCTTTGTAGAAACAAACAATAGCCAGTCATTTTCAGAGCAACAAGGGAAGATTTTTTAAAAACTCACACACAGAACTCCTCTGCTGGTTCCAATGAACCAATGGATAATGGAACAGCTTCCTCCAGGTAGAAAGCTAACGCAATAGGTGGCTCAGACAGTAAAGAATCCACCTGCAATGTGGAAGACCTGGGTTGGATCCCTGGGTCACGAAGATCTGGAGAACGGAATGGATACCCACTCCAGGATTCTTGCCTGGAGAATTCCATGGTTTAAATAGGCCTTACCTAACTCTCCACAGTATGAATCTTTCCAATTACTCCAAAAGCTTCCTCTCTTATGATCCACTTTTCCACCCCATCTCTTCTTTCCAGAAATATCAGATTCCACTCAGAAAAGGGTCAGCTGTCTCCTTTGCCTTTGCCTTTAACATAGTATTTTTCTAGGAAGTTATCTTCTGATACCCTCATTCCAGGTTAGGTTGTTCTGTTATAGGCTCCTATAGCAACTTATACTGTCATTTTCTGAAAATGTATCATACTTGTGTTATTTGTGTCAGGTCTAATGTGTAATTTTAATCTTGGTGGGGAAAGTGGGATGGGTGCTAGGACAGCTGGGTTTGTTTTGCTTCGGAACCCAGTGATTAGCACACAACACACGATATGAGATACTTTGTCCAAATCTGATCAAATGAATGAATGGTAGGTTGATGATACATAAGATGCACAGTCTTTGCCACCAAAGAGTTAATTATCTAACGAGAAAATAATTTAATATATATGAAGTCCAAACAAACAATATAAAGCCAAAATAAAATTAGCAATCTTCTTATTCAAGTAGGAAGTCTTGGGGGCTTTTCTACTAAAAATGGTAAGGAAGATCGGCATACTCCCCATATTAGTCATGATATTAATCCTGTGCAATTAGACAAAAGACAATCATAGGCATAAGGACTGGAAAATAAGAGGTACAATTATATCTGTCCGTATCTGATAGGACTGTCCATCTGCTTGAAAAACCCAAGAGAGTTAACAGAAAAGTTATAAAAAATATGAAAAATTATTAAAGTAGCAGGATATATAAAAAGCATACAAAAATCAAGTCTTTGTAGAAACAAACAATAGCCAGTCATTTTCAGAGCAACAAGGGAAGATTTTTTAAAAACTCACACACAGAACTCCTCTGCTGGTTCCAATGAACCAATGGATAATGGAACAGCTTCCTCCAGGTAGAAAGCTAACGCAATAGGTGGCTCAGACAGTAAAGAATCCACCTGCAATGTGGAAGACCTGGGTTGGATCCCTGGGTCACGAAGATCTGGAGAACGGAATGGATACCCACTCCAGGATTCTTGCCTGGAGAATTCCATGGTTTGTCCATGGGGTCGCACGGAGTCAGACATGACTGAGCGACTCACTTTTCACTTTTTGTTTCAGAGATCTTTGTTTCTCAGAAATCATAGCTCTAGACTGCCTGATGTGCTGTGTCTGAAAAGCTGGAAAAAAACATGTTAAAAAAAAAAAAAGGACATGGGACAACAGGCAGTTCTGACCAACAGAAAAATAAAGAAATCCAAAGTGGACTTGACTTTGTTCACTATTTTCTGTTTTTTAAATAATTCCTTTGTTCCTTTTCTCTTCTCTTGCTTTCTTCCTTTGTGATCTGATAATATTCTGTGATGGTCTGATTAGAGTTCTTTCTCTCTTTTGTGTATGTGTTATAGCTTCTGCTTTGTAGTTCTCATGAGGCTTAAACATCTTATGTTTATTATAGTCTATTTTAAGCTGTTAACTCTGCATACAAAGCTATACATTTTTATTCTCCCCATTTTAGATTTCTGATGTCACAATTTACATCTATTCATCCTGAGTATTCATAATAAATTATTTTAGTTGCAGTTACTTTGAACACTTTTGTCTTTTAACCTTTATACTAGAGCTATAAGTGATTTATTCACCACCAATACAACTTCGAGTATTCTGAATTTAACTATACATGTACCTTTACCAGTGGGATTTATACTTTAATTATGTTTTCTTGTTACTAATTAGCATCTTTTTATTTCAACTTGAAGAAGTTCCTCTTAACATTTCTTATGAGGTGTTATAGTGGTGAAGTCTTTCAGCTTGTATGAAATACTCTTTATCCCTCCTTTAATTCTGAAAGACAGCTTTGTTGGGTAAACTATTCTTGGTTGGCATTTTCCCCCCCCTTTTGGCACTTTGAATATAGCATGCAAAATTTCTGCTAAAAAATCTGCTAATTGTCTTATGGGAATTCCTTTGCACGTAACAAGGTCTTGTTGCTTTTAAGATTCTTTCTCTTTTCACAGTTTAACAATGCATATATATCAGTCTGCTTGATCCTGTCCCATAAGTCTCTTAAACTATCTTCATTGCTTTTTCATTCAAATTCCTTTTCTGTGTGAAGACCTTGGATCCCTGGGGTCGCAATGGATACCCACTCCAGGATTCTTGCCTGGAGAATCCCAGGACATGACTGAGCGACTCACTTTTCACTTTTTGTTTCAGAGATCTTTGTTTCTCAGAAATCATAGCTCTAGACTGCCTGATGTGCTGTGTCTGAAAAGCTGGAAAAAAACATGTTAAAAAAAAAAAAAGGACATGGGACAACAGGCAGTTCTGACCAACAGAAAAATAAAGAAATCCAAAGTGGACTTGACTTTGTTCACTATTTTCTGTTTTTTAAATAATTCCTTTGTTCCTTTTCTCTTCTCTTGCTTTCTTCCTTTGTGATCTGATAATATTCTGTGATGGTCTGATTAGAGTTCTTTCTCTCTTTTGTGTATGTGTTATAGCTTCTGCTTTGTAGTTCTCATGAGGCTTAAACATCTTATGTTTATTATAGTCTATTTTAAGCTGTTAACTCTGCATACAAAGCTATACATTTTTATTCTCCCCATTTTAGATTTCTGATGTCACAATTTACATCTATTCATCCTGAGTATTCATAATAAATTATTTTAGTTGCAGTTACTTTGAACACTTTTGTCTTTTAACCTTTATACTAGAGCTATAAGTGATTTATTCACCACCAATACAACTTCGAGTATTCTGAATTTAACTATACATGTACCTTTACCAGTGGGATTTATACTTTAATTATGTTTTCTTGTTACTAATTAGCATCTTTTTATTTCAACTTGAAGAAGTTCCTCTTAACATTTCTTATGAGGTGTTATAGTGGTGAAGTCTTTCAGCTTGTATGAAATACTCTTTATCCCTCCTTTAATTCTGAAAGACAGCTTTGTTGGGTAAACTATTCTTGGTTGGCATTTTCCCCCCCCTTTTGGCACTTTGAATATAGCATGCAAAATTTCTGCTAAAAAATCTGCTAATTGTCTTATGGGAATTCCTTTGCACGTAACAAGGTCTTGTTGCTTTTAAGATTCTTTCTCTTTTCACAGTTTAACAATGCATATATATCAGTCTGCTTGATCCTGTCCCATAAGTCTCTTAAACTATCTTCATTGCTTTTTCATTCAAATTCCTTTTCTGTGTGTTATTCACAAAAGGATGCAAAATGACAACCATATGAGTTTAAAAGAAGTAGTTGTTTCTGGTTAGGATGGTTATTGTATTAGATATTGTTCTAGTACCCAGACGAAAATCCTCTAAATTCTACAAAAGATGTAAGAGAATTTGTTAGATCCCTGTAGAAATGACCAAGCATTTGCCTCTGACATTTCTACTACCAATCCATAAAGAAAATACGGTAACACTGGTATTACTGTTTTTTTGGAAATACGGTTCTAACCAAATTCATATGGCTTGTAGATTTCCTTTCCCAGCTATACGAAAGCCACTCCTTTTATTTTATTTTTTATGATCTTCCCTAGAGCCATTATCAGTAATTGCTGGTGTGGAATTCTCATCTTTCTTGCCCCATTCTGGAAAATCAAAACTGCATTTCTGGTTTCGAGCCATCAGATCTTTCTTTCCTTCTCTCATTCCTTCAAAGTATTTTAGCACCTAAGTCAGAATTCTTCAAGTCATTTAAAATATCTGGATGAACTTCTATAATCTTTACCAAGAACCTCACATATGCAGATGGCACCACTCTTATGACAGAAAGTTAAGGAGGCATTAAAGAGCCTCTTGATGAAGGTGAAAGAAGAGTGAAAAAGCTAGCTTAAAACTCAACATTCAAAAAACTACGAGCATGGTATCTGGTCCCATCACTTCATTGCAAATAGATGGGGAAAAAATGGAAACAGTGGTTCTCAAATCACTGTGGGCAATGAATGCAGCCATGAAATTAAAAGATGCATGCTCCTTGGAAGAAAAGCTATGACAAACCTAGACAGCATATTAAAAAGCAAAGACATTACTTTGCCTGCAAAGGTCCATAGAGTCAAAGCTATATTTTTTCCAGTAGTCATGTATGGGTGTGACAGCCGGACAATAAAGAAGGTAAAGCACCAAAGAACTGATGCCTTTGAGCTGTGGTGTTGGAGAAGTCTCTTGAGAGTCCTTTGGACTGCAAGGATATCAAACCAGTCAATCCTAAAGGAAGATTCTAAGATTCTTTCTCTTTCACAGTTTAACAATGCATATATATCAGTCTGCTTGATCCTGTCCCATAAGTCTCTTAAACTATCTTCATTGCTTTTTCATTCAAATTCCTTTTCTGTGTGTTATTCACAAAAGGATGCAAAATGACAACCATATGAGTTTAAAAGAAGTAGTTGTTTCTGGTTAGGATGGTTATTGTATTAGATATTGTTCTAGTACCCAGACGAAAATCCTCTAAATTCTACAAAAGATGTAAGAGAATTTGTTAGATCCCTGTAGAAATGACCAAGCATTTGCCTCTGACATTTCTACTACCAATCCATAAAGAAAATACGGTAACACTGGTATTACTGTTTTTTTGGAAATACGGTTCTAACCAAATTCATATGGCTTGTAGATTTCCTTTCCCAGCTATACGAAAGCCACTCCTTTTATTTTATTTTTTATGATCTTCCCTAGAGCCATTATCAGTAATTGCTGGTGTGGAATTCTCATCTTTCTTGCCCCATTCTGGAAAATCAAAACTGCATTTCTGGTTTCGAGCCATCAGATCTTTCTTTCCTTCTCTCATTCCTTCAAAGTATTTTAGCACCTAAGTCAGAATTCTTCAAGTCATTTAAAATATCTGGATGAACTTCTATAATCTTTACCAAGAACCTCACATATGCAGATGGCACCACTCTTATGACAGAAAGTTAAGGAGGCATTAAAGAGCCTCTTGATGAAGGTGAAAGAAGAGTGAAAAAGCTAGCTTAAAACTCAACATTCAAAAAACTACGAGCATGGTATCTGGTCCCATCACTTCATTGCAAATAGATGGGGAAAAAATGGAAACAGTGGTTCTCAAATCACTGTGGGCAATGAATGCAGCCATGAAATTAAAAGATGCATGCTCCTTGGAAGAAAAGCTATGACAAACCTAGACAGCATATTAAAAAGCAAAGACATTACTTTGCCTGCAAAGGTCCATAGAGTCAAAGCTATATTTTTTCCAGTAGTCATGTATGGGTGTGACAGCCGGACAATAAAGAAGGTAAAGCACCAAAGAACTGATGCCTTTGAGCTGTGGTGTTGGAGAAGTCTCTTGAGAGTCCTTTGGACTGCAAGGATATCAAACCAGTCAATCCTAAAGGAAATCAACCCTGAAATATCAACCCTGATGCTGAAGGTGAAGTTTCAATACTCTGGTCACCTGATGCGAAGAACTGACTCACTGGAAAAGACTCTGATGCTCGGAAATATTGAAGGCAGGAAAAGTGGACAACAGAGAATGAGATGGTTGGATGGCACCACTCACTTAATGGACACAAGTTTGAGGAAGCTCTGGAGATGGTGAAGGACAGGAAAGCCTGGCATGCTGCAGTCCATGGGGTCACAAAGAGCTAGACACGACTGAGACAGTGAACAACAACAACGTCCTACAAAAAGGTTCTCTGATAGGATTATTCTTAACCCTTTCAGTTTGAAGAGTGTATTGGACAGAGGGGACATAAACATCACCAGTATTATACCATCTGTCAAAGTAACAGCCTTATATACCTTTTTCTTTTTCTTTATTCTACAAAGGGATGTTTAAAAGGCCGTTTTGTTGTTCTTGGTACTTTTGCTGAACTCAATCTTGTGTTTTCTCTGTATTATTAACAGTAATATTATAATTTATTCTTGGTTAAATATCCTTTTTATCTTGGGAATATGTCCTTAATTAGTCTGCAGTCCCTGATGAATCACTTGATTTCCTTAGGTTTTTCTGCCATTCATTTTTTGGGGGGGGAGTATGCTATTTCAATAATCATAAGTCACTTTTGAGATCTTAATCTCCATAGACTCTCATGCTGTTGAAGTGCATTTGTTTTGTCTAAACTATTTTAGAATATACATATAGGTCTTAAGCTTTGATTGTGCCCAATCTCATTTTTAAAAAATATTTATTTATTTATGGCCAACCTGGGTCTTCACTGCTGCGTGTGGGCTTTCTCTAGCTGTGGTAAGCAGGGACCACTCTTTGTTGTGGTGTGCAGTAGTTTCATAGTTCAGCTGGTAAAGAATCCATCAGCAAGGCAGGAGTCCCCAGTTCAATTTCTGGGTTGGGAAGATCCCCTTGAGAAGGGACAGGCTACCCACTCCAGTATTCTTGGGCTTCCATGGTGGCTCAGGTGGTAATAAATTTGCCTTCAATGAGGGAGATGTGGGTTTGATCCCTGGGTTGAAAAGATACCCTGGAGAAGAGAAAGGCTACCCACTCCAGTATTCTTGCCTGGAGAATTCCATGGGTTGTCCATGGATCATGAAGAGTCAGACACGACTCAGCAACTTTTACTTTCTTTCTTGGGCTCCAGAGTGTGTGGGCTCAATATCTGTGGCATGTAGGCTCTAGAGGGCAGGTTCAGCAGTGGTGGCGTATGGGTTTAGTTGCCCCATGGCATGTGGGATCTTCCCGTATGAGGGATTAAATCCACATCCCCTGCACTGGCAGGTGGATTCACAATCACTTGACCACCAGGGAAGTCTGCCAATCTATTTTTTAAGTGATTGTAATATAATTATTTCTACCTGGTCAAATCAGGTATAGAGTAGTACCTGTTATGGACTGAACTGTGCCACCCAAAATTAGTAAGTTAAAGTCCAAATGTTCAATGTGACTATATTTGGAGATAGGGCCATCGAGGGGATAATTAAGGTCAGAGGAAGTCACAAGGGCGAAGACAAATCTGACAAGACTGTTTCTTTGAGAAGAGATATCAGATATCTGTTTGTGCACAGAGAATAGGCCAAGTGAGGACACAGTGAGAAGGACACTGCAAGCCAGGAAGAGGAACTTCATCAGGAACCAGCCCTGAGAGCACCTTGACCTTGGACTTCTAGCCTCCAGAACTGCAAGAAAATAAATTATGTCATTTAAGTCACCCAGCCTGCGATATTTTGTTATTAGCCCAAGCAGACTAATATACACACTTTTTCCAGGTCATGGCTAAACAAAGATGTTTGTGAAATGCCTTAAAACTGTATAAAAAATTCAGTACATTCTGAAAACAGGCTCCACAGTGTCTAATGAATACCTATAATGAGATGTTTCGTGCAAAAAAAGGTTAAGAAATCCCCTGGAGATAGAGCTTATTTTCCTGCTTTATTTAATTACTGGTATCCTAAAACTATTATTTCTATAGCTTTTTAATTGCATGCATTCATTATGGATTTAATAGACTTCTATGAACTGGCCTGAGCCTACCTGCTACTTAAAATAATAATGATCATTAACATTATTTTTTATGGAAATAAACACTCTTAATTTTCAAACCACATTAAAAAACATTTGGGAGTTCAATGTTTTTATGTTTTGGCTTCCTCTATTATGTTAGTGAGATTTCATGCTGGAAATGTCTTCAAATAAGGGCATGATGACAATGAACTAGTAGTCAAAGTACAAATACTAAACAAACACCTCAGTATTCAGAGGATGACTCATATCCCTGAGGGAATATGCAAGCTAGTTATGAATCCCACTGCTACGCATCTCAGTGACAATGTTCATGCAGATGGAAATAATTTTCTTTATTCTAATACCATGTGAATCACTGATGTAAGAACTCACAAAACAAACTAGAAAGGGACTCAAAGACTGATACGCAGATGACACCACCCTAATGGCAGAAAGTGAAGAGGAACTAAAGAGCTTCTTGATGAAGGTGAAAGAGAAGAGTGAAAAAGCTAGATTAAAACTCAACATTCAAAAAACTAAAAGCACAGCATCTAGTCCCATCATTTCATGACAAATATACGGAGAAAAAATGGAAACAGTGAAAAACTATTTTCTTGGGCTCCAAAATCATTGTGGACACTGACTGAAGCCATGAAATTTAAAAAAAACCCAATTGATCTCGGAAGAAAAGCTATGATAAACCTAGACAACGTATTAAAAAGAAAAGACATCACTTTGCTGACAAAGGTCCATATAGACAAAGCTATAGTTTTTAAAGTAGTCATGTACCGATGTGAAACTTGGACCATAAAGAAGGCTGAGAGCCAAAGAACCGATGCTTTCAAACTGTGGTGCTGGAGAAGACTCTTGAAAGCGAACTGGACAGCAAGGATATCAAACCCATCAATTCTAAAGGAAACCAATCCTGAATATTCATTGGAAGGACTGATGCTGAAGCTGAAGTTCCAATACTTTGACCGCCTGAGGCAAAGATACGATTCGCTGGAAAAGACCCAGATGCTGGGAAAGACTGAAGGCAGGAGGAGAAGGGGTCGAGAGGATGAGATGGTTGGGGATCAGGATCGTTTAGTAAAACTATTATTAGTTTTCACTTTTGGATTTATTATGAACTGGCCTGAGCCTACCTGCTACTTAAAATAATAATGATCATTAACATTATTTTTTATGGAAATAAACACTCTTAATTTTCAAACCACATTAAAAAACATTTGGGAGTTCAATGTTTTTATGTTTTGGCTTCCTCTATTATGTTAGTGAGATTTCATGCTGGAAATGTCTTCAAATAAGGGCATGATGACAATGAACTAGTAGTCAAAGTACAAATACTAAACAAACACCTCAGTATTCAGAGGATGACTCATATCCCTGAGGGAATATGCAAGCTAGTTATGAATCCCACTGCTACGCATCTCAGTGACAATGTTCATGCAGATGGAAATAATTTTCTTTATTCTAATACCATGTGAATCACTGATGTAAGAACTCACAAAACAAACTAGAAAGGGACTCAAAGACTGATACGCAGATGACACCACCCTAATGGCAGAAAGTGAAGAGGAACTAAAGAGCTTCTTGATGAAGGTGAAAGAGAAGAGTGAAAAAGCTAGATTAAAACTCAACATTCAAAAAACTAAAAGCACAGCATCTAGTCCCATCATTTCATGACAAATATACGGAGAAAAAATGGAAACAGTGAAAAACTATTTTCTTGGGCTCCAAAATCATTGTGGACACTGACTGAAGCCATGAAATTTAAAAAAAACCCAATTGATCTCGGAAGAAAAGCTATGATAAACCTAGACAACGTATTAAAAAGAAAAGACATCACTTTGCTGACAAAGGTCCATATAGACAAAGCTATAGTTTTTAAAGTAGTCATGTACCGATGTGAAACTTGGACCATAAAGAAGGCTGAGAGCCAAAGAACCGATGCTTTCAAACTGTGGTGCTGGAGAAGACTCTTGAAAGCGAACTGGACAGCAAGGATATCAAACCCATCAATTCTAAAGGAAACCAATCCTGAATATTCATTGGAAGGACTGATGCTGAAGCTGAAGTTCCAATACTTTGACCGCCTGAGGCAAAGATACGATTCGCTGGAAAAGACCCAGATGCTGGGAAAGACTGAAGGCAGGAGGAGAAGGGGTCGAGAGAGGATGAGATGGTTGGACAGCATCATTGACTCAGTGGATCTGAGTTTGAGGAAACTCTGAGCGACAGTGAAGGACAGGGAAACCCGAGGTGCTGCAGTTCATGGGGTCATAAAGAGTGAAACAAAACTGAGTGATTGAACAACAACAACAGTTAAAGACTGTATGCATTCAAAGGTTCCCACCTGTAACTTCTGTGGGTCACAAGAGTAAATATGAAGGTTTCAGAGAATTCAGAAATCCAGGAAAACCCAGAATTATACACCTATGTTTGCAATGAGATTTACTGACACACCATACAACATAAAATTCATCATTTAAAGTGTACAATCCATGATTTTTTTTAGCAAATTCAAGAAGTTGTGCACCCATCACTACCATCTCATGCTCGAATGTTCTCATCACTCCCAAAAGAAAAAACATACCTATTAGAAGCTATTCCTTTAAACTATCCTCTAGCCCCTACATTAATCTGGCTTTTGTCTCTATGAGGTTTTCCTATTCCAGCCATTTCATATAAAGGGAATCATACAATATGTGAGCTTATGCGCCTGCCTTCTTTTATCATGCATAATATTTCATGGGTCATCCATATTGCTCCATGAATCAGCACTTCATTCTTTTTCAGGGCCTGGTAGTATTCCATTGTATGGATAAACCATGCAGGGCTAATCCATTATCAGGTGACACATTTCTGGGTTGTTTTCACTTTTTGTGAAAATCGCTATCAACATATATGTGGACATGTTTTCAATTCTCTTGAGAATATTCATACAGTGGAATTGCTACGTCTTTTGGTAACTCTATGCTTATCTTTCTGAGCAAACACCAAACTTAAATGGCTGTGCACAATCCCAACAGCTGTGTCTAAGGGTTCCAATTTCCCAATACTTTCATCAACACTTGTTACTGTCTGTCTTTTTATTACAGCTATTCTGGTGGGTGTGAAGTGCTCTCACTGTTTACATTTCCTTAATGAATAATGATGTTAAAGTTCTTTTCATACGTTTATTGAGAATGTAAATATATTCTTTGGAGAAACAATTTACTCATATCCTTTGCCCATTTCTTAATTGACTCAATTGTCTCCTTGTTTCCGTTGAGTTGTGCGAGTTTTAACATATTGTGCATATTAATCCCTTGTCATATATGTGATTCGCAAATATTTTGTCCCATTCTGTAGCTTAATTTTTCACTTTCTTGATGTAAAGGTGTTACTTATTTACTTATTTATTTTGATGTTGAAATAAGTGTTTGAAGTACAGGTGTTTTCTGATGGTGGAACAATCCAATTGACCTATTTTTGCTGTTGCTTGTACTTTGGTGTCCTAAGAATCCATTTTGTAATCCAAGGTCACAAAGATTTACTCCTATGTTTTCTTCTAAGAGTGTCACAGCTTCAGCATTTATATTTGGTCTCCAGTCCATTCTGAGCTAACTGCTGTGTACAGTGTGAGAAAAGGGTCACACTCATTCTTTGACATGTGGCTAACCAGTTGTCTTAGCACAACTGGATGAAAAGATTACTGTTCCACAGTGAATTATCCTGGTACTTTTGTTGAAAATCAACTGGCCATAAATACAAGGGTTTATTTTTTTACTTTCAATTCTATACCATTGATCTAAAATATATATCCTTATGCTAGTATCACACACCCTTCATTACTATAGCTTGATACTGTAGCTTCTGAAACTGGGAAGTATGAGTATTCCAATTTTGTTCTCTTTTGAGATTATTTTGGCTATTCTGAGTCACTTTAATTTCTAAATCAATTCATGAAAAATTTAGTTAAATTAATTCATTTGGCCATGCCATACAGTTTATGGAATCTTAGTTCCCTGACCAGGGATGAATTCAGTCCCTAAGCAGTTAAAGTACAGAGTCCTACCACTGGACCACCAGGCAATTTCCTCTAAATGAGTTTTAAAGTCAGCCTGTCCATTCTGTGGAGACAGCTGAAATTTCAGTATGGTTTGTGTTGAATCTGTAGGTCAACTTAGGGAGTAAAAAGAACACTAGTTCCTAACAATATTAATTATTTAGATATATAAATATGATGGATGTTTTTATAATGACTCAATTCAATTTTTAAAATCTTTTCATACGTTTATTGAGAATGTAAATATATTCTTTGGAGAAACAATTTACTCATATCCTTTGCCCATTTCTTAATTGACTCAATTGTCTCCTTGTTTCCGTTGAGTTGTGCGAGTTTTAACATATTGTGCATATTAATCCCTTGTCATATATGTGATTCGCAAATATTTTGTCCCATTCTGTAGCTTAATTTTTCACTTTCTTGATGTAAAGGTGTTACTTATTTACTTATTTATTTTGATGTTGAAATAAGTGTTTGAAGTACAGGTGTTTTCTGATGGTGGAACAATCCAATTGACCTATTTTTGCTGTTGCTTGTACTTTGGTGTCCTAAGAATCCATTTTGTAATCCAAGGTCACAAAGATTTACTCCTATGTTTTCTTCTAAGAGTGTCACAGCTTCAGCATTTATATTTGGTCTCCAGTCCATTCTGAGCTAACTGCTGTGTACAGTGTGAGAAAAGGGTCACACTCATTCTTTGACATGTGGCTAACCAGTTGTCTTAGCACAACTGGATGAAAAGATTACTGTTCCACAGTGAATTATCCTGGTACTTTTGTTGAAAATCAACTGGCCATAAATACAAGGGTTTATTTTTTTACTTTCAATTCTATACCATTGATCTAAAATATATATCCTTATGCTAGTATCACACACCCTTCATTACTATAGCTTGATACTGTAGCTTCTGAAACTGGGAAGTATGAGTATTCCAATTTTGTTCTCTTTTGAGATTATTTTGGCTATTCTGAGTCACTTTAATTTCTAAATCAATTCATGAAAAATTTAGTTAAATTAATTCATTTGGCCATGCCATACAGTTTATGGAATCTTAGTTCCCTGACCAGGGATGAATTCAGTCCCTAAGCAGTTAAAGTACAGAGTCCTACCACTGGACCACCAGGCAATTTCCTCTAAATGAGTTTTAAAGTCAGCCTGTCCATTCTGTGGAGACAGCTGAAATTTCAGTATGGTTTGTGTTGAATCTGTAGGTCAACTTAGGGAGTAAAAAGAACACTAGTTCCTAACAATATTAATTCTTTAGATATATAAATATGATGGATGTCTTCCCATTTACTGGATATTCTTTAATTTTCCCCACAATATTTTATAGTTTCTGAGTATTTGTTCTGCATTTTGTTATATTTATTCTTAAGTATTTTATTCTTTTACATGCTATTGTTAATGGAATTTTCTTAAGTTGATTTTCAGTTGTTCATTGTTAGTCTTTAAGAATATATTTTTTCTTATATTCTGTAACTTTGTTGAACTTGTTTATTAGCTCTTGTAGGCATTTATGGATTTCTTAGGATTTTTGTATACAAGTATGTCATAACTATAAACAGAGATAGCTTTACTTCTTCCCTTCTAATTAAGATGCCTTTTCCCCTTGCCTATTTGTCCCACCTAGAACCTCCAAAACAATGTTGAATAGAAGCAGTGAGAACAGATGGACACCCCTGTCTTACTTCTGGTCTTAAGGATAGACTCAAAGTCAGGTTCACCTAGTTCCAATGCTAAAAATCGAGTTTTAATTAAAAGATACTGAAGTTCTTGACTTCCCTTGAAAAACAATTTGCAACTATCTACAAGTATTCATGTATACAAGACGGAGCTTGTTTTCTTCACGAAAAGTAATGTTGGGGCTTCCCCTGGTGGCGCAGTAGGTAAGGACACCACCTTGCAGTGCAAGGGGCGCCGGTTCGATCCTTGGCTGGGAAGATCCCACGTGCCGCGGAGCGGCTGGACCTATGTGTCCAATGACCGAGCCGGAGCTCTGGAGCGCCGGTGCTCTGAGACAACAGAGGCCGCCGTGATGGGAGGCCCACAGGAGCCGAAGAACAAAGATGGATGAAAATAGATAAATGAGAGACCAATAGAAGTGGCCCGCCCGCTCCCCTCCTTCCCCAACACGACCCCCACCCAAAAATAAATAAATAAATAAATAAATCTTTAAAAAAAAAAAAAGAAAAGTAATGTTTTTTTTTCCTCCCCAGATACCCAATGGCCCCATTACGTTCTAAACGCCATTCTGGCACTGACCCCATATCCTCTAAGTTAATTTGTGTTCCTCTCCTGGTCTTTGTCAACACTTGAAATTGTGACCTCAACTGGTGTATTTTGTGAGCCCAAGCTACATGCCTAGAAACATATATGGAAAGATACAAAAATTAAAAAAAAAAAAAACCCTGCTAACAATGTTTACTCTACTCCCTTAACCCCATATCAAAGTAGAAAGAGGCAGGTGACAAGAGGACAGAAATGATCAGCTTTCATTCTTGATACATTTCTATAATCTTTGACTTAATAAAGTATATATTACTTTTATATGTTAACTCATTTGTATTGATATTATGAACGAAAATATTACCTTCTGAAAAAAATTAATACAACATAAAATTCTATAGCTATGGTTTCAAGTTTTTCTTTAAAAAAATGTAACTCAAAATGATCACAGATGATGCCTTTTTTCTTATTATTGACAAAATGGTACAAGAACTGTCAATTAATACACATACTGGAACATATTCTTTGTTCTCTTGCATAGCAAAAGGTCACTTAAAAAAGTTCTTATACATGAGATTCAATAATGAGAAGACTGATTTGTGGCTGCAACTTTCTTATTCCTGCTTATGTCACTAACAGCATGTGGCATTTATGTACAGACTAAAGCACACAAACAGAAAGTGTTGCTTCTGCAATAATAAGAAAGATAAATGATTCTTAATATATTTGTATTAGACTGCAGGAAAACAGTTCAAAGGTAGAATTATAAAGAAAGTAGAATTTTAAAACCAGTAGCCATCTAAATTTTTAAAATATACAATAATAGGCTACACCGTTTTCAGACTTACATTTTTCTTGACATTCACCAAGCGTTTTCTTTTTCTTCTTTATATATATATATATATGTATATATATATATATATACCGGCCACTTCTATTGGCCTTTCATTTATTTCCAAACATCTTTGTTCTTTGGCTTGTGTGGGCCTCCCATCACAGTGGCCTCTCTCATTGCAGAGCACCAGCTCTGGGCGCATGCGTTCCAAAGCCCCAGCTCGGTAGTTGGACACAATGGTCCAGCCGCTGCGCGGCACGTGGGATCTTCCCGTGCCAGGGATTGAACCGGCATCCTTTGCACTGCAAGGTGGTGTCCTTACCTACTGGACCATCAGGGAAGCCCTTCTTTATTTTTTTTATCAAATGTCCACATTGTTCTTTTTTCCTATATTATTTATGAGGGGTCTCCTTGGTGGTTCAGTGGCAAAAAATCTGCCTGCCAATGCAGCAGACAAGGGTTCAATCCCTGGGTCAAGAAGATCCCCTGGAGAAGCAATCAGCAGCCCACTCCAGTATTCTTGCCTGGGAAATCCTATGGACAGGGGAGCCTGGCAGACTACAGTCCACGTAGTCACAAAAGAGTTGGTCATGACTTAGCAACTAAACCACTATTTATGAAGGATGAAACGGTAAATTATTTTGTTTCTCCTTCTGGTAATGTCTAAAGCCAGAGAACATGATATTGTGAATGCTAAGTAGTTTGTTGGTAGGGAGGGTTGTTCTCAAGTTTACGAGAGGCTCTGTCTCATGGGACTCTGGAGCCTGCAAATCTCATTAGCCCATTTCCTTCCTTCCCCTTAAAAGCCTTCTCTCTGGTTCCTTTGTTTCCTCTTGATACATTCAGGTCTTTCTCATCCATAAAGGAAAAACTTTTTTGTCAATACACCTCCTTGTTTCTGCTTTTCTATCCTGGTTTTTAATTTCTCAGTCAAAAACTTTTTGAAAAACTCCATGCTCACTAATGGAGCTTCTTTAGCCATCATTTGCTTCTGAACCTGCTAAGTTTTTAATATATTTGTGTTAGACTGCAGGAAAACAGTTCAAAGGTAGAATTATAAAGAAAGTAGAATTTTAAAACCAGTAGCCATCTAAATTTTTAAAATATACAATAATAGGCTACACCGTTTTCAGACTTACATTTTTCTTGACATTCACCAAGCGTTTTCTTTTTCTTCTTTATATATATATATATGTATATATATATATATACCGGCCACTTCTATTGGCCTTTCATTTATTTCCAAACATCTTTGTTCTTTGGCTTGTGTGGGCCTCCCATCACAGTGGCCTCTCTCATTGCAGAGCACCAGCTCTGGGCGCATGCGTTCCAAAGCCCCAGCTCGGTAGTTGGACACAATGGTCCAGCCGCTGCGCGGCACGTGGGATCTTCCCGTGCCAGGGATTGAACCGGCATCCTTTGCACTGCAAGGTGGTGTCCTTACCTACTGGACCATCAGGGAAGCCCTTCTTTATTTTTTTTATCAAATGTCCACATTGTTCTTTTTTCCTATATTATTTATGAGGGGTCTCCTTGGTGGTTCAGTGGCAAAAAATCTGCCTGCCAATGCAGCAGACAAGGGTTCAATCCCTGGGTCAAGAAGATCCCCTGGAGAAGCAATCAGCAGCCCACTCCAGTATTCTTGCCTGGGAAATCCTATGGACAGGGGAGCCTGGCAGACTACAGTCCACGTAGTCACAAAAGAGTTGGTCATGACTTAGCAACTAAACCACTATTTATGAAGGATGAAACGGTAAATTATTTTGTTTCTCCTTCTGGTAATGTCTAAAGCCAGAGAACATGATATTGTGAATGCTAAGTAGTTTGTTGGTAGGGAGGGTTGTTCTCAAGTTTACGAGAGGCTCTGTCTCATGGGACTCTGGAGCCTGCAAATCTCATTAGCCCATTTCCTTCCTTCCCCTTAAAAGCCTTCTCTCTGGTTCCTTTGTTTCCTCTTGATACATTCAGGTCTTTCTCATCCATAAAGGAAAAACTTTTTTGTCAATACACCTCCTTGTTTCTGCTTTTCTATCCTGGTTTTTAATTTCTCAGTCAAAAACTTTTTGAAAAACTCCATGCTCACTAATGGAGCTTCTTTAGCCATCATTTGCTTCTGAACCTGCTAAGTTTTTACCCCCAGTGTATTTCTGAAACTCATGTGGCAAATATTACCAAAGACATACCTGTCAAATACAATCCTCAAAAACATCAATACTTTACTCTGTTTCCTGTTACTGGAGAAAATCTTGTAACTTATGAGAAACTGTGTCATGATATAGTCAGGGTTTCATCTCATCTGGGTATTTATTACTGAAATATAACTTCACAATAATAAAGTTTTTTTCATCTCTATCTCTAATTACCACAAAAACTATATTAGTCCTTTATTCTCTTTTGAGTCATCAAACAAGTTCCTTGAGCAATAAATACTGTTAGTAAATTATTTCCCTCTCTTAATAAAGACGCTAAGTAAACTGTTTCTCTAACCATTCAGAGATCTTTGGACATAGTATCCTCTCCTTTTTCAGAAACTGTCTAGCGTTATCTGTTAAAGGTTTGAGTCCTCCACATTGATGTCTCTCAAATTTCTGCCGATAGTAAGACTCTTTCTCTTGAGATGCAGATTCTTAGTGGATGCCGACCTCCCCCAACAGTCACTAGGCTCTTATCCTGTGCGAGTCACTGTGGCTGGTGCTTGTCACATACTACTGCTGATCTTCACAGCATCACTGCGAAACAGATACTATCGCCATTTTATATGCAGAGAAATTTAGGCCCAAGAGAGGGTAAAAGACTTTAGACCCAAGAGAGGGTAAAACACTCAAAGCACATAATGGGTTAGTGGTACTGCCAGAATTTAGGTAGATTTGTCTAGCCCAAAGCCCTTAACTCTTAAAATAAAAACAGCAGCAACTAATGAGTTTGGAGTATGTGCTAGATGATGGCCTAAGCAATTTCCATTCTTCAGCACATTTAATCTTCACAATCATCCTCGGAAGGAGCTGCCATTGTTATTTCCATCCTAAAAGTTGTCTTTTAAATTCCCACTAATCAGGAATTCAGTACTACTACCTTCCTATTACCTAGCTATCTCAAATTCTCTATGCCTGAGATGGAACTCTTTGGATCTGCCTTCAATCTGCTCCTCCTCTGGCATTCCTTACCTGGGTGAATGACACCAACACCTCCCACTTGTCCACAGAGACATCTGGAAGTCAGTCCAGACTTCTTCTTTACCATCCCAATCTCCCCTTTCCACTAAACAGTCAGTTCTTTCGACTCCTTCTTTCGTGTCACTGATACTTCTTTCTAGTTTCACTGCATCAAATACAAGCTCCACCAGGACAGAAGTGCAGAACAGTGTTTAACTCACAGCCAACATTTGATAAATATTTGCTGAATGTATGAATAAATGAATTACTGAATTAGCTTGCCAGCTTTGTACTTCTGGTCTTGCAGCTACTGATCCATTCTTCATAGTGCAACTAGAGTTCTTTGGAAAAGACATCTCTGAGATAAACTTATTTCTCTCTTAATAAAGACGCTAAGTAAACTGTTTCTCTAACCATTCAGAGATCTTTGGACATAGTATCCTCTCCTTTTTCAGAAACTGTCTAGCGTTATCTGTTAAAGGTTTGAGTCCTCCACATTGATGTCTCTCAAATTTCTGCCGATAGTAAGACTCTTTCTCTTGAGATGCAGATTCTTAGTGGATGCCGACCTCCCCCAACAGTCACTAGGCTCTTATCCTGTGCGAGTCACTGTGGCTGGTGCTTGTCACATACTACTGCTGATCTTCACAGCATCACTGCGAAACAGATACTATCGCCATTTTATATGCAGAGAAATTTAGGCCCAAGAGAGGGTAAAAGACTTTAGACCCAAGAGAGGGTAAAACACTCAAAGCACATAATGGGTTAGTGGTACTGCCAGAATTTAGGTAGATTTGTCTAGCCCAAAGCCCTTAACTCTTAAAATAAAAACAGCAGCAACTAATGAGTTTGGAGTATGTGCTAGATGATGGCCTAAGCAATTTCCATTCTTCAGCACATTTAATCTTCACAATCATCCTCGGAAGGAGCTGCCATTGTTATTTCCATCCTAAAAGTTGTCTTTTAAATTCCCACTAATCAGGAATTCAGTACTACTACCTTCCTATTACCTAGCTATCTCAAATTCTCTATGCCTGAGATGGAACTCTTTGGATCTGCCTTCAATCTGCTCCTCCTCTGGCATTCCTTACCTGGGTGAATGACACCAACACCTCCCACTTGTCCACAGAGACATCTGGAAGTCAGTCCAGACTTCTTCTTTACCATCCCAATCTCCCCTTTCCACTAAACAGTCAGTTCTTTCGACTCCTTCTTTCGTGTCACTGATACTTCTTTCTAGTTTCACTGCATCAAATACAAGCTCCACCAGGACAGAAGTGCAGAACAGTGTTTAACTCACAGCCAACATTTGATAAATATTTGCTGAATGTATGAATAAATGAATTACTGAATTAGCTTGCCAGCTTTGTACTTCTGGTCTTGCAGCTACTGATCCATTCTTCATAGTGCAACTAGAGTTCTTTGGAAAAGACATCTCTGAGATGAATTCTCAGCTTATAAATCTGTAACTGGTTCTTCCTGTATATATTAAGAACCTCTGAGGCCCACTATCATCTGGCTCTTCAGTATCTCTTTGCCCTTTTAATACTCCTTGCCTGCTTTCACGTCAATATATATGTATTCTGATTTTGACACAGCTAAAGTATATACAGTTTCTGAAACTGTGCTGTTTTTGAAGACAATGCTGGCTCTGCCTGCAACAGCACTCACCAGCAGTGGAACAGGCCGGGGAACTCCTGCAGCTCCACTCAGGAAACGGGACTCCGTCCGTCTCAAGGTAAGTGAGGAGTTCTCCTCGATGTTTTCACAGGACCTTATATTGAGCACATCTTTTACCCCAAATTTTGAGTGTCCCGGGCCAAAGACAATCTTGTCTCTCTTCTTCACTCTCTTTCTCCCTGCCTTCCTCTTCCCCAACACCCATCTCTTACTATCTGACAGACTGGAAATTCAGTAATTGTTCATTTAAAGAATCAAAATTCCAGATTTTGAAATGAAGCATGGCACCCCCCCTATATAAACAGCCATTTGGTTGTCATGCTATAGTCTGACCAGAGCATAAGAGGAAAGAAGGAAAAGAATGAAGAAATATAGAAGACAGGCTGGTTTTTTTTCTGTTGTTTGTTTTCATTAGTGAATGAAGTTAGAAAGTGACAAAGGGAAAGAGAGATTTCGGGTCCAACTGTTCATTTGGGTGACAGGCTTGCGAGAGCTATATCTCATCAATCTGTCCTTCAAAATGGAAAATACGAGTAAACAATGATTCAAAGCTCTTGAGCAGCTTCTTTTCTCTAGATTCTAAGGGACTCCATTAGCTTTAGCAACTTGCAGGTTGGCAAGGTAGGAATCAAGACAAAGGCAAGATGCTTTTACCATTTTTGGGGGGAGGGGGGAGGAGGGGCAGGTGGGCCACTTCTATTGGTCTTTCATTTATCTATTTTTCATCTATCTTTGTTCTTTGGCCCGTGTGGGCCTCCCATCGCGGTGGCCTCTGTTGTCACAGAGCACCGGCTCTGGGCACATGCGCTCCAGAGCTCCTGCTCGGCTCGGCAGTTAGACACATCAGTCCAGTCGCTCCGTGGCATGTGGGATGTTCCCAGGCCAGGGATCGAACTGGCACCCCTTGCACTGCAAGGTGGTGTCTTTACCCACTGGACCACCAGGGAAGCCCCCGCTTTTACCATTTTTGATCCTCAATGACTCCTCAGTCCTTAATAGTTTAGAGCCCACGAATCTAACAGATAAATTTAAAGAATTCTCTTTTGTTTTTTCTCTAAAGCAATTGGTTAGCTTCTCACCCACCTCTACGGAAGCTCATCTCATAACTTATCTATTCTTTTGTGGGATCTTAAAACCGTAACTTGCAGTTTATCCTATAGAAGTATTATATATGAAGTTGAGGATTATCCTTTCCATATACAGATCTTTAAACAATCGTGCAATATAAATACATTTACACTTGCCCCTCAGTTACTGACATACAGATACATCTGGAGCAGGTAAGACTCGTACTTATATTGATGAGGATTCCAAGAGACGAGGAAATTTTTAAAAGGATAGGTCAGTAGTTGTTAAAAGCAACCCAGAAAACCATGCTAATCTATCACAGAAAGTGTATTATGGCAGATGATATGGTGGAAAGTATATGAGTCTCAACATCAAAGAGTCTTGAGTTGACTCTGTTTGGGGTACTTCCTTTCTTCTTTTTGGGAAGTATGTTAAAATATATTCTGTATATCCTTTCACCTCCATATACCTCAATAAACATTTCTAAAAACATAACTATTTTCTTACCAACATCAATGATCTTATTTAGACAAAATCAATAAGAATTCTAAGTATCACTGGATACAATCTGTTCCTAATCAGGTTTCCCTGGGCTATCTCATAAATGTCACTATTGGCTTATTTGAAGCAGGATCCAGTGTCCCCACATTTCATTTGTGAGGGTGTTTAAGCCTACTAATCCACGGTGATACTCCCTTATTTTCCATACCACTGACTTGTTACAGAAACCAGATCTTTGTTCTTTGGCCCGTGTGGGCCTCCCATCGCGGTGGCCTCTGTTGTCACAGAGCACCGGCTCTGGGCACATGCGCTCCAGAGCTCCTGCTCGGCTCGGCAGTTAGACACATCAGTCCAGTCGCTCCGTGGCATGTGGGATGTTCCCAGGCCAGGGATCGAACTGGCACCCCTTGCACTGCAAGGTGGTGTCTTTACCCACTGGACCACCAGGGAAGCCCCCGCTTTTACCATTTTTGATCCTCAATGACTCCTCAGTCCTTAATAGTTTAGAGCCCACGAATCTAACAGATAAATTTAAAGAATTCTCTTTTGTTTTTTCTCTAAAGCAATTGGTTAGCTTCTCACCCACCTCACGGAAGCTCATCTCATAACTTATCTATTCTTTTGTGGGATCTTAAAACCGTAACTTGCAGTTTATCCTATAGAAGTATTATATATGAAGTTGAGGATTATCCTTTCCATATACAGATCTTTAAACAATCGTGCAATATAAATACATTTACACTTGCCCCTCAGTTACTGACATACAGATACATCTGGAGCAGGTAAGACTCGTACTTATATTGATGAGGATTCCAAGAGACGAGGAAATTTTTAAAAGGATAGGTCAGTAGTTGTTAAAAGCAACCCAGAAAACCATGCTAATCTATCACAGAAAGTGTATTATGGCAGATGATATGGTGGAAAGTATATGAGTCTCAACATCAAAGAGTCTTGAGTTGACTCTGTTTGGGGTACTTCCTTTCTTCTTTTTGGGAAGTATGTTAAAATATATTCTGTATATCCTTTCACCTCCATATACCTCAATAAACATTTCTAAAAACATAACTATTTTCTTACCAACATCAATGATCTTATTTAGACAAAATCAATAAGAATTCTAAGTATCACTGGATACAATCTGTTCCTAATCAGGTTTCCCTGGGCTATCTCATAAATGTCACTATTGGCTTATTTGAAGCAGGATCCAGTGTCCCCACATTTCATTTGTGAGGGTGTTTAAGCCTACTAATCCACGGTGATACTCCCTTATTTTCCATACCACTGACTTGTTACAGAAACCAGATCAGTTGTCTTGTGAGAGGCCCATATTCTGTGGTGTCACTTCCTCTGCTCATCTAGCCCAACAGTCAGCAAACTTATTCTGTAAAAGCCCAGATAATAAATATTTCAGGCTTTGTAGGCCATACGGTCTCTGTCACAACTACTCAGCTCTGTCACTGCAGCATGAAAGAAGTCACAGACAAGACTTAAATGCGTCTGAGTGGCTGTTTTTCAATAAAATATTATGAAAAACACAAAACAAAAATAAAGACCATGCAGTGGGCTGGACATGGCTCAAATGCCATAATTTGCCAACCCCTGCTGCAGAAGCCTGATTTCACGCAGGTTAAACGTTTCTGGCTGGAATTCTTCAGAGCGGGTGCTGTTTGCTTTCCATGCACCTCTGCAGGCATGCTCTCTGCCTGCAGACTTCTCATGCGTCTGAGATTAACAACAGGTCCAGACAGGGCAGCCTGATGCCTCCACTGTAACGTTCCACGACCGTTTGTCTAATAGTTTAATTTACTGATGAACATAGCCTGAATACATTATTTCGTTAGGGTGTTGATTTTCTAATTTTGCCATTCTTTATACATTCATTAGCTAAATTTCTGCAAAGAACTTTCCCTCAATGTTATTTGCTTACCCTGAAACACAGTTCATACAGAAAAAGAGGAGGATAAATGCTTAGTTCTTTCCTTACAATTGCTTTTGTTCACAGTATTAAGGAGTTAAGGCCCTCTTTGTTACCACTGGCATCTTGTAGTGGGGTGTGTGTGTGTGTGTGTGTGTGTGTGTGTGTGTATTATTACAGGTTTGTTGTTATGAACCAAGGAGTTTTCCATATTCAACCAGCTGTCTTTATTACTCTGATACTTAAGTTCTCTCATCTTTGGCCAATGGGAGCTTCTTTACATTGGTCCCTGTGTCCTTCTTTACATTGATCCCTGTGAACTGCTAACTAGTCTGAGAGTTTCCTTGCTTTTTGATACAGCAGAATGTTCCAGTCCTCTTTTGGTATTTTTTGCCCCAGACTGAAATCAGCCATTCATCCATGATCCCTGAATCCTTTTAACGAGGAATGGTATTTAAGATGATAGTGTTCTAGCTGTGCTCAACGCTACTATGCTGTTGCTACAACATTTCACTGATAACATGGCATTAAAAGCTATGAATTGCATATTGTAAGCACTCAGTAACAATCAGGTACTAGTTCTGACGAGAACATTGAAAATACTACAACCTTTGACCTAGTCATTCTACTTTTATTACTTAACCATAAGGCAAATAATTTAAAAATTTAGATTAAAGCATGTCAATTACAGTATTTATAAATGTGAACAAAATGGTAAATGATCTAATGTTCAACCTTAGGGAAACAGTTTCTTAAGAAAAAGTTGTATGGAAAAGTGCCCATGATATATGTCAAGTAATACCAATAAACCCATCAGCCAAAGATACTATTTCTATTAGTCAAGTATCAATGTTCATTTCGCTGTACCCTAATCACATTTTGATTTTTATGTCTTGAACACTTTGAACACTTAACAGAATGGTCTGACTTTTACATACTTACTAAATTAGTATGTGGTATTTATTGTGTTTCTTGCTGAAGTTAATTTCTTTTTCTGATTTTAATAGCCATCCAATTACTATTTCTCTAAAGTGTCTTTTGTCCATCTACTGAAGAAGAAGCAAAATTAACATTTTATGTAGAAAGTATTTGCATAAGTTATTTAATATACTCACAACAAACCTTGAGGGTATGCAGCATAAAATCCAATAATCCAGCATTCTGCCATTTAGAAATCTCAATTAATAGCAAAGCAAAATTAATTCAGAAAACACTAATGATCTGGCATCTGGGGTTCATCTATAAGCATCATAAATAGATGAATTCAAGTAATGAATTTAAAAAACGCAAATGTATCAGGAATTAATAAGTTTGTATACAAACTGCATTGAATTTAAGTAAGTCTTGAAGTAAAACTACACAGCCACAGCATAGTGTAAAGGTTAAGAGGTGGCTCAGATGGTAAAGAATCCGCCTGCAATGCGGGAGACCTGGACTCAATTCCTGGATTGGGAAAATCCCCTGGAGAAGGGAAAGGCTACCCATTCCAGTATTCTAGCCTGGAGAATTTCATGGCTCATTCAGGGGTCACAAAGAGTCGGACACGACTGAGCGACTTCACTTTCACTTTAAGAGCACCAACTCGAGCTTCCCTGGTGGTCCAGTGGGTAGGGACACCGCCTCGCAGTACAAGGGGTGCCGGTTCGATCCCTGGCCTAGGAAGATCCCACATGCCGCGGAGTGGCTGGACCGATGTGTCCAATCACCAAGCCAGAGCTCTGGAGCGCATGCGCCCAGAGCCGGCGCTCTGCAACAACAGAGGCCACCGTGATGGGAGGCCCACAAGGGCCAAAGAACAAAGATGGATGAAACTAGATAAATGAAAGACCAATAGAAGTGGCCCGCCTTCTCCCCTCCCTCCCACCCCACTCCACGCCCCCAAAATAAATAAATAAATAAATAAATCTTTAAGAGCACCAACTCTTTAGCCAAACTTCCTGGGTTCAGATCCAAGCTCTTCTACTTGCTAATTATGTGACCTTGGCTAAAATACTTAACTTTTGTATGTCTCTCATTCCTTATATGTAAAATGGAAATAACAACAGCATGTAAGTTGACAAGGTTGTAACAAGAAATGACTGCATGTGCATATATATATATATATACACACACACACATATACATATACATACACAAACACACAGTGATTAGAACACTACCTAGTATGCAGTAACTGCTATATGCTTGCTATTGTTACAAAAACAAGTTTATGGGCTTCCCTGGTAGCCAGTGGTAAAGAGCTCGCCTGTCAATGCAGGAGACATGGGTTCAATCTCTGATCCAGGAAGAGCCCACACGCTGCAGAGCAACTGAGCCCGTGAGCCACAACTATGGAGCCTGTGCTCTAGAGCTTCGGAGTCACTACTATTGATGGGCCACAACTACTGAAGCCCATGTGCCCTAGAGCCCGAACTCAACAACAAGAGAAGTCACTGCAATAAGAAGCCTTCTCACCTCAACTAGAGAGTAGCCCCCACTCCCTGCAACTACAGAAAAGCCTATAGCAGTAGTGAATATCCAAAATCTATAAAAAAAAACCTCAAACAACAACAACCCCAAACACTCAAATTACAAAATAGGCAGAGAAGCTGAACAGACATTCTTCCAAAGACATACAGATGGCCAACAGGTATGTGATAAGATGCTCAACCTTGTTAAGCATCAGGGAAATGCAATTTAAAAACTACAGTGAGATAAAGTTCATACCTGGCAGCATGATTATTATCAAAATGACTAGAAATAACAAATGCTCTGAGAATGGGGAGAAAGGGAACTCTTGTGTGCTGCTGATGGAAATGTGTTTTGGTGGAGCCACTACAGAAAACACTACGGAGGTTCCTCAAAAAGTTAAAATTCAAACTACTGTATGATCTATTCAATTCCACTTCTGGGCACTTATTTGAAGAAAATGAAACACTAACTCTAAAATGTACATGCACTCCCATGTTCATGGCAGCATTTACAATATTCAGGATATGGAAACAACTAAATATCTATTAATAAATAAATGGAAAAAAAATACATAAATGGATAAAGAAACTGTGGTATATATGATAGAATATTATTCAGCAATAAAAAATGAAACCTTGCCTTCTGTGACAATATGGGTGGCTTTATATTAAGTGAAAGAGGTCAGACGGAGAAAGGCAAATACCATATGATATTTCTCAGAAGTGGAATCTACACACATTTATGTGTGTGTTATTTCCAAGGTCACAGATACAGAGAATACAACGATCAATATAGATCACATGACAACATTAGAGGTCTCTAAACCTTCTGCAGCAGGGCTTCTCAAACTTGAACATGAATGAAATCATCTGTGAATCTTATTAGGATGGAGAATCTAATTTAGTGTCTGGGGCAGGGCCTGAGACCCTGCATTTCTAACAAGCTTCTCAGGTAGCACCAACGCAGCTGGTTTCAGAACAATACTATTAGGGGCCACAAACAAGCTTTAAGGAGTTCTGGAATCACACAATATCACATATGACATTTTCTGTGAGTGTGCATACATGGATTAGTTTCTAAGAAAAGGACCGACATACAGTTCTCACCATTTTGGGGGAACCTCTAAGAGAGTAGCCCCCACTCCCTGCAACTACAGAAAAGCCTATAGCAGTAGTGAATATCCAAAATCTATAAAAAAAAACCTCAAACAACAACAACCCCAAACACTCAAATTACAAAATAGGCAGAGAAGCTGAACAGACATTCTTCCAAAGACATACAGATGGCCAACAGGTATGTGATAAGATGCTCAACCTTGTTAAGCATCAGGGAAATGCAATTTAAAAACTACAGTGAGATAAAGTTCATACCTGGCAGCATGATTATTATCAAAATGACTAGAAATAACAAATGCTCTGAGAATGGGGAGAAAGGGAACTCTTGTGTGCTGCTGATGGAAATGTGTTTTGGTGGAGCCACTACAGAAAACACTACGGAGGTTCCTCAAAAAGTTAAAATTCAAACTACTGTATGATCTATTCAATTCCACTTCTGGGCACTTATTTGAAGAAAATGAAACACTAACTCTAAAATGTACATGCACTCCCATGTTCATGGCAGCATTTACAATATTCAGGATATGGAAACAACTAAATATCTATTAATAAATAAATGGAAAAAAAATACATAAATGGATAAAGAAACTGTGGTATATATGATAGAATATTATTCAGCAATAAAAAATGAAACCTTGCCTTCTGTGACAATATGGGTGGCTTTATATTAAGTGAAAGAGGTCAGACGGAGAAAGGCAAATACCATATGATATTTCTCAGAAGTGGAATCTACACACATTTATGTGTGTGTTATTTCCAAGGTCACAGATACAGAGAATACAACGATCAATATAGATCACATGACAACATTAGAGGTCTCTAAACCTTCTGCAGCAGGGCTTCTCAAACTTGAACATGAATGAAATCATCTGTGAATCTTATTAGGATGGAGAATCTAATTTAGTGTCTGGGGCAGGGCCTGAGACCCTGCATTTCTAACAAGCTTCTCAGGTAGCACCAACGCAGCTGGTTTCAGAACAATACTATTAGGGGCCACAAACAAGCTTTAAGGAGTTCTGGAATCACACAATATCACATATGACATTTTCTGTGAGTGTGCATACATGGATTAGTTTCTAAGAAAAGGACCGACATACAGTTCTCACCATTTTGGGGGCGGGGAACCAGTAGGAGAAAGGGAAAGGGAGACAGTAAGGAATTTGTGGGAGAGGAGACAAGGACACAGATCAGTTCCACAGCTAATTGGAAAAAAAAAAAAAAAAGACACTGTCATAAAAAGGAAAAACTATTTGCAAAGGCAACTGTTTTACATATGTACAATTGTAACTTATAAGACTAAGCTAAAGAATTAGACAATTCTATGTTATAGACAACTATATTTTAGAAAATTAAAACTCAGAAGACTGTATTTAAATCTTTGGATCTTTAAATTCTAGAATAAAAAGACAAAGATACAAAACTAAGAGACAAAAACAGACAAAGCCAGGATATTTACTATTCACTTAACAGAAGTTTTTAAAGTAGAGAACATTTTATTGCATAATTTTAAAAATAAAAATTAAAAAAATTAACAAACTAAACAATCATCTTAAAAGCTAGAAAAACAAAATAAACCAATAAAAGAATGGAGTGTAGAGAAGAAATTAATAAAACAGAAAACAAGAAAATCAACCATAAAACCAAAAGCTAATTCTTTGCGAAAACCTAAAATAGAGAAACCTATGATAAGTGTGCTCAAGAAAAGAATGACAAACAGGTATTTAGGAATGACAAATGTGATATAATCACACACATAGAAAATATATGAGACCACATTACTTATAACTTTAAAGCCAATATGAAAATAGAGATGAAATTATAATACTCTAGGAAAATATGACCTAGTATTTTTAACAAAATTGACTCAAAGAGGTAGAAATGAAAAAGATAAAGTTATTCCCCACAAAGTACCATGCCCTTATAGTTGCAGAGTTCTAGAAAAAAACACACATAAAAAATAACTTCTATTATTTTAAATTCTGTTGTAGTTAGGCCCCTACTTAAGTCAGGAAACAAAAGAGTAATTTTTTACAAAACACAGGGCTTCCCTGGTGGTCCCGTGGTTAGAGTTCACCTTGCAGTGCAAGGGGTGCTGGTTTGATCCCTGGCCTGGGAAGATCCCACGTGCCGAGGAGCGGCTGGACCGGTATGTTCCATTATGAGCCAGCGCTCTGGAGTGCATGCGATCAGAGCCGGTGCTCTGCAACGAGAGAGGCCACTGTGATGGGAGGCCCACACAGGCCAAAGAATAAAGATGGATGAAAATAAATAAATAAATAATAAAAATAAAAATGTTTAAAAAAAAGACGCGTTAAAAAAAAATAAAATAGGGCTTCCCCGGTGGTCCAGTGGGTAAAGAGTCTGCCTTGCAGTGCAAGGGACACCAGTTAGACCCCTGGCACAGGAATATCCCACATGCCACGGAGCCAGCGCTCTGGAGCACATGCACCCAGAGCCGGTGCTCTGCAACCAGAGAGGCCACTGTGATGGGAGGCCCACACAGGCCAAAGAATTAAGACGGATGAAAATAAATAAAGGACCAATAGAGGAGGCCAAAATCTAAAAAAAAAAAAAGAAAAAGAAAATAAACAGAAGTGGGAATAAATCATGTACCCTAATTTTAAACACACCCACATACTTCAATCAAATCAAGCACTCAGTTCCTTGCTGTAATGCAGTGGGAAAAGCAATGTGAGCTGAACCCTATTCAGACTGAAATTACGCAATTTTATCTATATTCACTCATATTTTTCATATGGTCTCTAAATACAACCATGCTATCTGGTGCTCAAGAAAACTTCTGTACCACTGCCAGGAAGAAAACTTGATGATTTGTACTTAATGAAAGCATGTTATTCAGCACTGAATATTATAAAACATGTATACTGTACCTGAAGATGATCTCAAGGAGTTTGAAAAGAACTACACTTGAGACTCACTCACTGACATTAGAACCTAAACTTTGTGCAGAGATTTCACTCAAGCAGAACAAACAGGTTCCTCTTCCATGTCCCACCCGCTGTACCAGGGTGGACACTCTTCTCTACGAGTAACCATGTCAGTGATACCACAGGTCATGGCTTGCAGAGCACTGGGGCCACATGTTGGTTAACTCTACGGTCGCTACCTTTCGAGCAAACGAAGTTTGGTCTTAAAGTATAATCATCCCCAACAGACTAGGAGTGGCCCTACCCCGGGACTTGAGCTCAGTCTTCATTCAGCATCTTCACTTTACTCCACAGCCCTCTCCTTCCAGTCTCCCCAGACCCCCACTCCTCACGCAGCCAGTCCTTCTCCGCTGAAGTATCTTACTTGCTTCTCTGGTCCAAAGGACCATTCATAAGAAGGGATGGACTTCGGACAGGCTCATTTCTATTATCTTGCTTAGTGAAACAAAACCGATCTGCACTAAGAATGAAAACATTTCTCCTGTCAGAGGACAAGAGTGTTCATTTTTGCTTTCTTCTTGTAACTACAGCTATACAGGTCATAAACGCTTACTCTCCTTCCCTAATCTGAAAAGGCAAAATAATTGTGACTGAAGCAATAAAATTTTGTACACTGTTCTTGACTACTAAAATCAATTTTAAAAGGTGTATCTGTTGTAAGTGTATCTACAAGAATAGATTCATAGATACAAAAAATGAGCAGAGGAAAGAGGAAGTCAGATTACAGGAGAGAGAAAAGCGGTGGAGGGAATTAGAAAGCTGGAGGTAACTATCAACTGACTTCACAGATACAAACACAAAGCCTTAAAAAAATTAGCAAATGTATTAAAGCTGATTAAAAGATAACGTATCATTACCACCTTGTCCTGGTCCACATTTTAAATGCTAAAGTAGTTCAACACGGAACTACCTGAACCTCAGCAGTTGACATGAATGTAATTTACTCCATTCATAGATAAATAAATTCATTTATTCAGTAAGCACCATCCTGCATTATGTTAGGTCTGATTCACATAATTCTGGCCCTTGTAAGTTACTTACGAGGTAATCTTGGAAATGACTACACTCACATATCTGAATAAAATTATAAAACATGTATACTGTACCTGAAGATGATCTCAAGGAGTTTGAAAAGAACTACACTTGAGACTCACTCACTGACATTAGAACCTAAACTTTGTGCAGAGATTTCACTCAAGCAGAACAAACAGGTTCCTCTTCCATGTCCCACCCGCTGTACCAGGGTGGACACTCTTCTCTACGAGTAACCATGTCAGTGATACCACAGGTCATGGCTTGCAGAGCACTGGGGCCACATGTTGGTTAACTCACGGTCGCTACCTTTCGAGCAAACGAAGTTTGGTCTTAAAGTATAATCATCCCCAACAGACTAGGAGTGGCCCTACCCCGGGACTTGAGCTCAGTCTTCATTCAGCATCTTCACTTTACTCCACAGCCCTCTCCTTCCAGTCTCCCCAGACCCCCACTCCTCACGCAGCCAGTCCTTCTCCGCTGAAGTATCTTACTTGCTTCTCTGGTCCAAAGGACCATTCATAAGAAGGGATGGACTTCGGACAGGCTCATTTCTATTATCTTGCTTAGTGAAACAAAACCGATCTGCACTAAGAATGAAAACATTTCTCCTGTCAGAGGACAAGAGTGTTCATTTTTGCTTTCTTCTTGTAACTACAGCTATACAGGTCATAAACGCTTACTCTCCTTCCCTAATCTGAAAAGGCAAAATAATTGTGACTGAAGCAATAAAATTTTGTACACTGTTCTTGACTACTAAAATCAATTTTAAAAGGTGTATCTGTTGTAAGTGTATCTACAAGAATAGATTCATAGATACAAAAAATGAGCAGAGGAAAGAGGAAGTCAGATTACAGGAGAGAGAAAAGCGGTGGAGGGAATTAGAAAGCTGGAGGTAACTATCAACTGACTTCACAGATACAAACACAAAGCCTTAAAAAAATTAGCAAATGTATTAAAGCTGATTAAAAGATAACGTATCATTACCACCTTGTCCTGGTCCACATTTTAAATGCTAAAGTAGTTCAACACGGAACTACCTGAACCTCAGCAGTTGACATGAATGTAATTTACTCCATTCATAGATAAATAAATTCATTTATTCAGTAAGCACCATCCTGCATTATGTTAGGTCTGATTCACATAATTCTGGCCCTTGTAAGTTACTTACGAGGTAATCTTGGAAATGACTACACTCACATATCAAAATGAAATGTCTATTCTCAAAAACTTAGTTTATGTAGGAAGTCAGGTAATAGCTCCAATCTGATTTACACTTAACATTAACATTACACTTAACATTTTGGGGGGAAAAAAAAGGTGGGGGATGGGAACCATTAACCCTAAAGACTAAAAAGATATCGATTGCAGAATATAGATCTTATTTGGATCCAAACAGTTTCTAAAACTTCATGTTTATATGACAACCAGGACAAACACACACACAGACGCACACACACATATACACACGCACATACACATATATATGGCTACATACGTACTGCCAATTAGGAACCATTAACATTTTAAGTGTGATAGTGGTATTGGGCTTAAGGGGTTTTTCTTTGGTTTTGGATGCCTCCACATCTTAGAGATAAGTACTGAAATATTAGATAAGATATTTGGGATTTGCTTCAAAATCATTTGCATTTAGGGAGTGGGTGGAGGAAGGGATAAAACAAGGCTGCCCACATAAGGATCATTTGTTGAAGCTGGATGTCGGGAATATCAGGCTAATCATACAAGTGCTCTACTTTGAATATGTTTGAAATTTTCCAAAGTACAAAGCTTTAAAATTGTATATAATTATCAAACACAACAGGAAAAAGAAAAAAGAAAAGAAAAAACACTAAATGCAAACACTAAAGGGAATCCACTTATCAGAAAATCTTCTATGGGTACTATTATACAACATTATTCTATTTTTTAAGTTATTATTTAATAACTTTTATTTGAAATATATATACAAAAATACACCAACTGCAAGCTTACAGCTCCATGAATTATCATCCACAAAAGCCTGTATCTGTGTAAATCACTGCTTAGGTCAAGAAAGAAATCCAAACAGCAGCCCAAAAGCTGCCGTTGTACCGTCTCAATCACTACCCACCCTGCCCCTCTCCAAGAGGCAACTTCTCTCCTACCCTGGTCTACCTTCTAACACTGTTAATCACACAGGAGTCACAATTGTGTGCCTAACTTGTTTTAATTAACATGTGAAATTTATCCACCCTACCTGAGGCAGTGATTGGCTTTTTTCCTTCTTTTGAAAAATCTGTTCTTTTCTATTACCTTGTAATGAGAGCAAGCTGTTCTCAAAGTGTGATCACTGGGACTATTGGGAAGTTTCAAGACCGTTTCAGAGTTTAACCAGAGAAGGAAATGGCAATCTACTCCAGTATTCTTGCTTGGAGAATTCTATAGACAGAGGAGCCTGGCAGGCTATTGTACATGGGGTTGCAAAGAGTCGGACACAATTGAGCACGTATCACTCACTTCAGGGTTTAAGAGACTACAGAGAACTCACCAATTTGATTTCAGATTCCACACTGCAACTAAACTTTAAAAAGCTTCTACTTGTCAAGATCTGGTACAGCATCAAAGAATAGTCACATTTATCTGAAAAGGCTACTAAAATTCTTCTCCCTTTACAATTATCTGTGTAAAGCCAGATCTTATTCCTGTACCTCAAGCAAAACATGCTGCAACAGACTGTAGCAGCAGACACAGGAAAAAGCTGTCTTCTATTAGGGCAGACATTACAGTGATTTGCAAAATTGTACAACCACGCCATTCTTCTTGAAAATGTTTTGGGGGGAAATCTTATCTGTCATCCTATATATCTTTAAAACATATGCTATTGATAGTCACCTGTAACGGGATTTCTATCTCAACTTAATTATTTAAAAATGTATACATCTGTCATATAAAAAAATTCTTTGAATCTCTCAATAATTGTGGAGCCCTGAGTCTCAAAACTTTGAGAACTGCTGCTGTAGACTTTTCCCTTATATGAACATACTGTATATCATAATTTATTCATCCATTCTATTGCTGATGGACATATGGGCTGTTTCTAGTCTGGAATTAAAACAAGTATGGATGCTATGAATATCCTCGTACGTGTTTTCTGACGCATGTGACGTCCTACTTCTGTTGAGTTTAAATCAGGAGCAGAATTGCTGGATCACAGGGCATATTTATAATAGACAAAGTGGCTATTAAGCATTTGAATGAGGTTTGAATGTGGTTAGCCTAATTGAGATGAGCTGTAAGAATGAAATTTCCACTGGATTTTAAAGACTTCGTATGAAAAACGTAATACAAGATACCTCAATAATTTTGTATAGATTACGCATCAAAATAGTTTAGATCTATCAGGTTAAACATTATTAACATTAATCTCACCTTTTTTTTAATAGTGATACTAGAAAGTCTAAAACTATGTGTATAACTTGCACTTGAAGCTCATATGATGCATCTGTTAGGCAGCGCGGCTCTGGGGGGAGATAGAGAAGTAAAACAGGAAAATACCAAACCTGCGTATAGTAAGAACCACCTGAGAAGCTTAGGAAATGGACACCTAGTTTTGAGGAACCAGCGAAGACTTTCCAAAGGAGGTAATATCAAAAGGAAAGCTGAACGATGGCCGGAGTAATAAGCCTAGTGAAGAGAGTGGTGGAAGAAGGCAGAGAAAACCAGACAAAGAGCAGTGTGTGCAAAGGCCAAGAGACTCTACTCAGTCTGCGTTCAGTACAGTGCAGGAGGAACACAGAGGAGGGGAGGGCGTGGGGGAGTGAGTGACAAGACACAAGTAAGGGAAAAAGGCGCTAGATTCTGAAGGGCCGAGTAACGCTTCTATTTAAGAGCAGGGAAATGCTCGTAGGTTTAAAGCAAGAAACTTATGTAATCATACTTTAGAAGAGTCATTCTGGCTGCTCTGAGTGAATCAGGACAAGACTAGACTCCAGACTAGCTGGGACTGTTACAACAACGGAGATTAAAAGGTAATGGGTCCCTACGTGAAGGGAACCACAGTAGAGAGATGCAAACCTCAGGCAAAATCACTACCCTCAAAGCTTCAGTTTCTTCTAATAATACCCACCTCAAAAGTTATTTTGAGGATTTAAGCAAGGCATCTTTTTGCAAAGGAGTTCTATATTCTAACTCTCTGTAAAAGGTTTTAGTGCTAATGGAACAGGCAATAATAATTCCAAGAACCTGAATTCTATTTCAGAATATGCCAGACAAAAAGATTCATGTCTTTTCCAACTTACTAAAACCTAAAGGATACCTTAACATCAATGAAATTAAGTCAGGTAATTACCTCTGAACGGTACATTCCAACTATGACACATTCTACTGTGCTCCATTTAACATGAAAAGACTAGCACCATGTCCCAACTCTAAAAACTGAACTGCAAGTGAATTAAAGGTCTCAGTCACGAACTCAAAACAATTTCATGTCTTCCCCAACCTGATACATTCAAGAACTAGAAAACTGGTCAGTCAGCTCCAATACTTTGGCCACCTGATGTGAAGCGACAACTCACTGGAAAAGGCCCTGATGCTGGGAAAGACTGAGGGCAGGAGGGGAAAAGGGGAAATCAAAGGATGAGGTGGTTGAATGCCATCACCGACTCAATGGACATGAGTTTGAGCAGGCTCCAGGAGATGCTGAAGGACAGGGAAGTCTGGTGTGCTGCAGTCCATGGGGTAGCGAAGAGTCGGACATGACTGAATAACAATAGCAGCTTCATTTATTTTGAAGTTTGGAGACCTTCTAAAGTTATATCTTCCATAAGTAAACTATTCAATCCAGGGGAAAAAAGGTAAAAGATCACTTAATTTTTCCAAAAATGCTGAAGTTATCTA
The DNA here is from genome assembly GCA_022376925.1 of Tragulus kanchil. NCBI lineage: Eukaryota > Metazoa > Chordata > Mammalia > Artiodactyla > Tragulidae > Tragulus > Tragulus kanchil. The sequence goes on from JAIOJX010000002.1 coordinate 61,495,296, forward strand.
GAATACACCAATGCATTCTTGATTCCCCTAAGGTATAAAATATCTTTAATCGATAACTTAGTAGAAAGCGTTTAACTTGGGCAAAAAGGGCTTCAAATCTAACTTTTGTTCTACCTGTTACTTCCTGCCTGAAACACTTTTAAAACACTGTGGGAAGTTTTGTCCTACACTTACTTCTTCAACAAAAATGGCACTCCTTAGAACTGAGTTCTCTACAGAATCCTTCTTAAGCCTTTCTGCTTGTAATTTAAATTTCCATTCCTAGGGCCACATGTTGTACAACTACTCACCATGATAAGCCTTCTTGCACTGGGTGTTCTTAGACTTCTCTTTTCTAGATTAAGAAACAAAAACTTAACTTTCTAAGGGTCTAAACTGATTTACTAAATTACGGAAACAGAAATCACCCTCAACCTCTCAGCCCTTTCCTTCACTCTCACCTGATGATCTCATGTCCTATTAACTCTCCATCATCCTACCTGCAAGCCTATAGACCCACTCCCTCTTGTGACTCCCTTTTCTATGCAATACCTTAACATCAATGAAATTAAGTCAGGTAATTACCTCTGAACGGTACATTCCAACTATGACACATTCTACTGTGCTCCATTTAACATGAAAAGACTAGCACCATGTCCCAACTCTAAAAACTGAACTGCAAGTGAATTAAAGGTCTCAGTCACGAACTCAAAACAATTTCATGTCTTCCCCAACCTGATACATTCAAGAACTAGAAAACTGGTCAGTCAGCTCCAATACTTTGGCCACCTGATGTGAAGCGACAACTCACTGGAAAAGGCCCTGATGCTGGGAAAGACTGAGGGCAGGAGGGGAAAAGGGGAAATCAAAGGATGAGGTGGTTGAATGCCATCACCGACTCAATGGACATGAGTTTGAGCAGGCTCCAGGAGATGCTGAAGGACAGGGAAGTCTGGTGTGCTGCAGTCCATGGGGTAGCGAAGAGTCGGACATGACTGAATAACAATAGCAGCTTCATTTATTTTGAAGTTTGGAGACCTTCTAAAGTTATATCTTCCATAAGTAAACTATTCAATCCAGGGGAAAAAAGGTAAAAGATCACTTAATTTTTCCAAAAATGCTGAAGTTATCTAGAATACACCAATGCATTCTTGATTCCCCTAAGGTATAAAATATCTTTAATCGATAACTTAGTAGAAAGCGTTTAACTTGGGCAAAAAGGGCTTCAAATCTAACTTTTGTTCTACCTGTTACTTCCTGCCTGAAACACTTTTAAAACACTGTGGGAAGTTTTGTCCTACACTTACTTCTTCAACAAAAATGGCACTCCTTAGAACTGAGTTCTCTACAGAATCCTTCTTAAGCCTTTCTGCTTGTAATTTAAATTTCCATTCCTAGGGCCACATGTTGTACAACTACTCACCATGATAAGCCTTCTTGCACTGGGTGTTCTTAGACTTCTCTTTTCTAGATTAAGAAACAAAAACTTAACTTTCTAAGGGTCTAAACTGATTTACTAAATTACGGAAACAGAAATCACCCTCAACCTCTCAGCCCTTTCCTTCACTCTCACCTGATGATCTCATGTCCTATTAACTCTCCATCATCCTACCTGCAAGCCTATAGACCCACTCCCTCTTGTGACAAGAGAGGAAGTACCCCCTTTTTCCCTATCAAAGGCGACCCATACTCTTCCATCTCCCCAGCTACCACCTCAGTCCAAGCTCCTGGGTTTTTGAAAACCTATCATCCCATCTCTGTCCTTGCCTACTTCTCAACAATCCACACAGTGGTGAAAGTGACTGTTTCAAAACATGAATCACATTATGTCACTGTGTCAACAGTTACACTTAAAATAGGCCCAAACTCTCCAGGTTGGCTTCCAGCACCCTGAGTTCCTGCCTAAGAGTCTAGCCTTGTCTGGTCACTCTTATGACCACTGTGCTCTGACAACGGATTCTATTCCTTTACCTGTAACACATCAGCTCTTCCACATCAGTTCTTTTCTAGCTCTGGATCTCCCATGTGTTGTTTCCACGTGCAAGGCTTCCTTATTCTGATTCTAACGTGGTTAGCTCTCCTTCAGGTCTTCTGTTCCCCTCTACAATGAAGCTTTCCTCTAACTTCTCTGTGTCTGTTATTTACTTTCTCTGACGCTTTTTCTTTGCTGTTGTTAGAGCATTTACTGCCAGTTATTCACTAGACTATATGCTCCACAAGGGCAGAAACCATGTCCACCAGGTTCTCATGTCTTATGTATTCCAAGGAAGCACTAGAAGAGTATTTGCTACCTGAAGGAGTGAGTGAAGAGACAGACAAGATTAGGGCTGCAATCTTGGCTCTAGCGCTTCCTAGTGGTTTGAAGGTTAAGTGACAACGTCTGACTTCTCTGAGATGCTGTTAACAACAAAAAAGAAATATCTTGCAGGATTTCTAAACATGACCTAATGAAGATTAATTGGCAATGAAGGAAGACCAAGCACAGTACCTAAACTTAATTTAGTAAATGTTTGTTTCCTTCCCTTCTTTCTACGGTCTAGAGCTCCCTAAGCTAATTCTGAAACTAAAGAGATAGACAGACAGACCCATCTATCTACATATACATTTACTGCTGCACCTACTTAAAAAAACTAAAGACATGCATTTGAACAGATAGACTGGTAACCTGTATTTGTAGGATCTACTGCTGCACCTTAGAAAATGGGGACTAAGTAGGATACGTCTTAATCACCCCTCCCACAAAGGATGGGATGGGGTGAGGAGAAAATGAAGAGAAATAGAGAAAATAGAGGGGAAATTAACCTGAGAAATTAGAAATCATTAATTCAACTTCAATTCCTAAGTTTAGAACAAACTTCATTTAGAATAGGATTAGTACTCATTCTAAAATTCTGAATAAAACATTTTCTATTTGCTTAAATCTACATAAATCTCATCTATATTAAATGCATTTTTACCTTTCATTCTTTAAATTGTAATTTCATTGATATGGTACAAGAAAAAATAACAGTGAAAAAACCAATACAAAATCACCTTAGATCAGAGAAAGAAAAACAATATTAAGCAACTGATTCAGTTTTATTCAACATACTTTATGTAAGCAAAGCTTGACTTTTTTTGAAGCAACTGGAATCCAGTTTAGATTTTTTTTTTCTCCTATTCTAGTTATTTCCACAACCTTTCTAAAATTGGAACTTCTACTCTATCCTTAAACTGGGAATTTATAAAATGCTGCTGAAAGTTCCATAAAATTCACAGGGGAAAAAAAAAAAATTCACAGGGAAAGACTCACCCATTAGACATAAAATGCAAGATATGTTCCCATAGCATCTAGAACAGCAGTGTGTACAGAAAGAACTTTTGACTATAATGAGCTGAACACCACTGTATGAAGATACATTTTGTCACAAGTCAGTCAGTCTATGTCAGGGAGAGTTCTTAACTGCTCTCAAAAGTTCTAGTAGCAAGTAACAGGAGACTCAACTACCTAAAACTACGGTAAAATGATACATAAATTCAACAAACATTTTAAATTACATTTTAAGGCTTAATCTAGCACAGAGTTTTACAAACTAAGAACTGTATTCCATATGTGGGTCCAGTATCAACTTAATGAATCCAAACCAGTAAATGAAGAAAGGAAGCAGGACAGAAAGGAGGCGGAATAGACTAGAAAACATCAGAGAGCATCTCAGGTAGTACTAGCAAGTATTATTTCATGAACTTTGTTTTGTTCTGGGAGCAATTTTTAAAACTGTAATATTTTAGGTATTTAAAGGGTAGGTTTGGGGGGCGGTGATTAGAAAACACTGATCTGGGAGACACACAGAAGCAGAAAAAGAAAAGCAATGAACTGCCACAATTATCAAATTATTGGCTCGGGAAAAAAGCAAGACTAAAAGCTTGTACTGACTAGGAGACTGTGTGGGAAATCACCATACATTTTCACAGTCAGATGTCCCCATATGAGAGATGAAAAAGCACCTTCTCCGCTTATAGCAGACCTGACACAGGGAAGAACCAACTCACGGGAAAAGATCCTGATGCTGGGAAACACTGAGGGCAGGAAGAGAAGGGGGCGACAGAGGACGAGATGGTTGGATGGCATCACTGAGTCAGTGGACATGAGTTTAAGCAAACTCCTGGAGATGGTGAACGACCAGACAGTCTGGCGTGCTGCAGCCCACAGAGTCACAAAAAGTCAGACATGACTGAGCAACTGAACAACAACAGAGTGCCCAGCAAAGCTCACAGCTCACTAACGGTTCTTATCCCTTCAAACTTCCAAGGGTAGAGGTCAACCTTTACCGTTTCCCATCAGGAACATTCAGTTCAGTTAAGCTACAGCAGCTCTTGAAAGATAATTATTGGTCTTTGAACAACTCCTACGAAACACTAACCGTATTCCGTATGAGAATTAAGAGTTTAAAAGAAGGCACTGGCATTAGAAAAGTAAAACAGCCATACTATACCGCTAAAGCAGTCACATTTAATAGTCACAGGGTCCACGAAAATGGTCACCAAAATAAATATTGTTTTTTAAAGCATTTGAAAAGATTTTAAAGATTCATGGTACAATTTGGAGCCACTGAATACGACACTTTGATAAGAAAGAGTCATTCTGTGAACAGTTAGTATTGGAACTGCCCAAATAGCCAATCAACCCGTATGTTTTTTTTCACTAGGTTTAAATTAAGGGTTACCCTGAATATTCAGTTGCATTAACAGAGGTCTCATTATTTCTAAAGCCACTGTTTGGAAAATACATGTTTTGATGTATAAGGGACACTTTCATAAATTACAGCATGTACTTGTTCTAAAGGCTCAGAACAGGTAATGGGTACTTCTCAGGATGCACCCACTGCTCATCACAACTGTGGTATATACAAGGACAGCCCAACTACTGTTATGAAAGCACACCCCTCTGATACTACTTTGACCCTCACAGAAGCAGAAAAAGAAAAGCAATGAACTGCCACAATTATCAAATTATTGGCTCGGGAAAAAAGCAAGACTAAAAGCTTGTACTGACTAGGAGACTGTGTGGGAAATCACCATACATTTTCACAGTCAGATGTCCCCATATGAGAGATGAAAAAGCACCTTCTCCGCTTATAGCAGACCTGACACAGGGAAGAACCAACTCACGGGAAAAGATCCTGATGCTGGGAAACACTGAGGGCAGGAAGAGAAGGGGGCGACAGAGGACGAGATGGTTGGATGGCATCACTGAGTCAGTGGACATGAGTTTAAGCAAACTCCTGGAGATGGTGAACGACCAGACAGTCTGGCGTGCTGCAGCCCACAGAGTCACAAAAAGTCAGACATGACTGAGCAACTGAACAACAACAGAGTGCCCAGCAAAGCTCACAGCTCACTAACGGTTCTTATCCCTTCAAACTTCCAAGGGTAGAGGTCAACCTTTACCGTTTCCCATCAGGAACATTCAGTTCAGTTAAGCTACAGCAGCTCTTGAAAGATAATTATTGGTCTTTGAACAACTCCTACGAAACACTAACCGTATTCCGTATGAGAATTAAGAGTTTAAAAGAAGGCACTGGCATTAGAAAAGTAAAACAGCCATACTATACCGCTAAAGCAGTCACATTTAATAGTCACAGGGTCCACGAAAATGGTCACCAAAATAAATATTTTTTTTTAAAGCATTTGAAAAGATTTTAAAGATTCATGGTACAATTTGGAGCCACTGAATACGACACTTTGATAAGAAAGAGTCATTCTGTGAACAGTTAGTATTGGAACTGCCCAAATAGCCAATCAACCCGTATGTTTTTTTTCACTAGGTTTAAATTAAGGGTTACCCTGAATATTCAGTTGCATTAACAGAGGTCTCATTATTTCTAAAGCCACTGTTTGGAAAATACATGTTTTGATGTATAAGGGACACTTTCATAAATTACAGCATGTACTTGTTCTAAAGGCTCAGAACAGGTAATGGGTACTTCTCAGGATGCACCCACTGCTCATCACAACTGTGGTATATACAAGGACAGCCCAACTACTGTTATGAAAGCACACCCCCTCTGATACTACTTTGCCAGCTCTTTTCCTCTCACATAAATCCACACAGGACTGTAGAGACAGAAGAGGACAAAAAGTGCAGCAATAAAGAGAATTTCCCCAATCGCAGAGTGAAGGGCTCTTTTCATCTCTGCTCACAGTTTCATGTTCCGCCTGGCTCACTACCTCCTTTTTCTCTATTCTTTGAAACCTGCTGCGTAGCTTGAGACACCAACCCTTAGAACAATCACTTGCTAGTTTTATAATCGGAAGCCACATTGTTGGAAGGAGGAGCTTCAGTCTTTGCCTACGAACAATTCCTCACTAAACACAAATTCCCCAAACAGAGATACCTGATAAGCAACTACAAGAGACTCTTTCTTGAATACAAAAGAGTGCACCAAGACAAAATTACAGGGCTCTTATCCCTAGAGGCAAAAAAGACTTTTAGTTCAAACATTAATGACACAGTTTTTAATGAAAGCAGAGCTAAAAAGAACCTATTTGTTTATCCATTCTGATCAGACAACAACACTGACTCAATTCTGATCACAGTAGAGGGCAAAGCTGGACACTCTTAATCACACTAAAGATGCCTCTCTCTCCCCGGCCATTACAGCAAACCTAGGGCAAAACTACACCCGCCTTGAAGCTAGAAGAAACACATAATAGCTTATTGATCTCTGGTGCAGACCCAAACCCACAAGTCACTAGGCAGGAAGGGTCACAGCCACTTGATGCAACTAACAACGAGAAGTCTTGCACTGGGGCATTCTGGTCACAAACAAGCACACAACTGGCAATTACCCCATCAAAGGTGGACCAACTTCCTCCAAGCAAAAACAATATATTAGTCAGGTTAGGGAACAGAAATATATTGGGAATCATACAGAAAAACTACAGTTTCTTGGTTATCAGTAAATGTCCATTTCAGTTCATTAAATTCTTCATTTCCTGTAATTTCTCAGGTTTTAAAAGTCACCGATCACATTTAATGCCATAGATAAGTGCTTTCAAAGGAGCTAATACTCCCCTTTTAAATAACATGTTACCTAAACTCCATCCCGACCACCGTTAGTGGAATTAAGCGTTTGTGGCAATTTTCAGAAGTGAAATTTACCTAAGAATAGCAACTTCTAATTATTTCCTCTGAAGAAATCCAAGCACCGCTCCCAAAAGTAGAGGTTCACTGCGTTCTCTGAAAACAACTACTGAGTGTTTTTAACGGAAGAACTAAGAACAGTCAGGTCAGACGTGGAACTCAAGTCTCTCAAGCAACGAAATGCTCCTCAAGGTAAATTCCACGTAGCTCTTGCTCTAACCCTTGTGTAATATATAAAGTTCGGTCGTCACTCATAGCCTCAGCCTTCTCTTAACCCCAAAGGAGTATGCGTAATACCATCCACAGACTGGAATAAGGCAACAGTGACAACATTAGCGGACAGTGATGGATGAAATGACAAAACCATCTGGGAGTCAGCACAGACATTGTACGCACGCCCCAAGAGGGAGAGACTGAGGTAGGGCTGGAAACTATTTTCTGGCCTCCCCCGCAACCCCACCCCCGCGTGCTGCTCCAGAGTTAAGGGCAGGATCCTGCACGCCCGGGATCAGCAGAGCCTCGGGCCCCGAGGTGCCGGGATCAGAAGAAAATAGCGGACTGCAGTATCTGGGAGTGGGGAAGGCGAGGGTCGGTGCGGAGGGAATTCCACTGGGAGAGAACTTCCTGGCCCCGGAGGGTCGAGGGTGGCCAAACAGCAACTTGATAGAAACAAACTTATTGATCTCTGGTGCAGACCCAAACCCACAAGTCACTAGGCAGGAAGGGTCACAGCCACTTGATGCAACTAACAACGAGAAGTCTTGCACTGGGGCATTCTGGTCACAAACAAGCACACAACTGGCAATTACCCCATCAAAGGTGGACCAACTTCCTCCAAGCAAAAACAATATATTAGTCAGGTTAGGGAACAGAAATATATTGGGAATCATACAGAAAAACTACAGTTTCTTGGTTATCAGTAAATGTCCATTTCAGTTCATTAAATTCTTCATTTCCTGTAATTTCTCAGGTTTTAAAAGTCACCGATCACATTTAATGCCATAGATAAGTGCTTTCAAAGGAGCTAATACTCCCTTGTAAATAACATGTTACCTAAACTCCATCCCGACCACCGTTAGTGGAATTAAGCGTTTGTGGCAATTTTCAGAAGTGAAATTTACCTAAGAATAGCAACTTCTAATTATTTCCCTCTGAAGAAATCCAAGCACCGCTCCCAAAAGTAGAGGTTCACTGCGTTCTCTGAAAACAACTACTGAGTGTTTTTAACGGAAGAACTAAGAACAGTCAGGTCAGACGTGGAACTCAAGTCTCTCAAGCAACGAAATGCTCCTCAAGGTAAATTCCACGTAGCTCTTGCTCTAACCCTTGTGTAATATATAAAGTTCGGTCGTCACTCATAGCCTCAGCCTTCTCTTAACCCCAAAGGAGTATGCGTAATACCATCCACAGACTGGAATAAGGCAACAGTGACAACATTAGCGGACAGTGATGGATGAAATGACAAAACCATCTGGGAGTCAGCACAGACATTGTACGCACGCCCCAAGAGGGAGAGACTGAGGTAGGGCTGGAAACTATTTTCTGGCCTCCCCCGCAACCCCACCCCCGCGTGCTGCTCCAGAGTTAAGGGGCAGGATCCTGCACGCCCGGGATCAGCAGAGCCTCGGGCCCCCGAGGTGCCGGGATCAGAAGAAAATAGCGGACTGCAGTATCTGGGAGTGGGGAAGGCGAGGGGTCGGTGCGGAGGGAATTCCACTGGGGAGAGAACTTCCTGGCCCCCGGAGGGTCGAGGGTGGCCGGACCGTCCCGGCCAGCGGCGGGGACGGTCTTCCCTTCCTCCCACACCGAACAGCTTTGTGTGTGGAGGCTGTGCACGGAGCAACGAGTCTTCCAGCAGCCAGGCGCCGGGGCCCTCCAGCCCAGATCGGGAAGTCCGCGGGCCGCCCTCGAGCTTCCCAGGGGCTCCCCCGGCCCGGGACGCCCAAGCCCCTCTCCAGCACCCCGAGGATCTGGAGGCGGACGAGTCGACCGAAGCACCTCCGTGTTGGGGCCACCCCATCGGCTGCACCCACCCCTCTCCGGGTCTTTGTCCCGCCGGCAGCCGGGGGGTCTCTTACCCGGTTCCTCGGGGAGCCCCCTGTCCTGGAGGCCTCGGGGCCCGGGGCGGGGGGCGCCCCAGCTTTGTTCGGTCAGCGGGGCGCGAGGACGCGGACACTTACCGTACACCCCGGCGAGGAAAAGCCAGACCAGCGCAGACCTCCACCGCGGAGCCTCTTTTGTGCTCCAGCGACGGGCCATAACCGCGGCAGATGGAGGGAGCGAGGAGGCGAAGGAGGAGGAGGCGGCGGGGAAGGAGGAGCCGGGCCAGACGCCGCCGCCGCCGAGCCCCCGGCTGCTCCCTGCGCTCTCCGCGGCGGCGGGAGGGGGAGGGGCCGCCGCCCGCGCGCTCCCTCCCTCCTGCCTCCCTCCGGCCCCCGCCTCAGCAGCTCGCCGGGTCCCCCCGCCGGGCGGCGCGAGAGCCCTCCGCGGGACGGCCCTCCGGAGGGCAGGGGTGGCTGGCGAGGGGGCGAGGCGAGGGCGCAGCGGACGCGCGACTCCGGCCTCGCACCGCTCAGGCTAGCCCGCGCCGCCGCCAGCCAGACAGCGCGAGCCGGCACCGCGCCCATCCGTGCGATCGGCGATCGCCTGGCCCGCCTGTCTTGGGTCCCGCCCCCTCTCGGCCGGACTCTCAGTGTCTCGGTGCCGCTTTCCCCGCGACTGGAGCCGGGGGAGCCAGGCAGTGCCAATCGATGAGCAAGCGCGAGAACGCCGGCCGCTGGGTTCCCCCGGCTCGGGGAGCGGGGGCCGGCCTCGCGGCTCCGCCGCAGTCCGAGGCCTCGGGGCAGTCTCCGCGGGTGATGTGGAGGGCGGGTTGGAAGGCCGAGGGTGGCTGCGTGAGCGAGCAAAGTGGGTGTTCGGAAAGCTGGGAACTTGGGAGTTGCTCTTTTCTACCCCTCCCTGCCTCCACTTAATACCGGCGCGGAGGAGGTGGGCGCAGGTTAGTGCGGGGACCCGGGCCGCGGCTCGCTGTGGCTGCTGTTGGGGACCTGGGGCTGGACGCCCACGCTCAAGGTGCCCCGGGATGAGCGGGGCAAGGCAGGAGTCCCGCGCATTTCCAGTCTGGCGTGGAAGCGGTGTGACATCCCGCGGGGGAGTTGGAGCTGGGCCGGGATGCTCAGCCTGAGCCGACTTTGGGGGCCGGGAAGCGGGAGAGGGATTCACCCAACAGTCCGTCATTTCCCTGAACGTCTTCCCCCATCCCTACCAACGTGACTCCTTCTTCCCTTACATCTCCATAGCACTTTCTGAATACATTCGCAGTTGTAGGGACGGACGCTGGCACGTCAGACTTGGCGCCTTGTATTTTTCAAGTGTTTGTCTACACGTTTTATCTCCCTTCGTAGATTATCATCGGCCTTTACATGCACTTTCTGGGCGATTCAAGGAAGACCTACAATGACCTGGGCTGTCCAATTGACACTGATCTCTTTTTAATCCCTAACAACCTTGTGAGATAAGTACTATTATACATATTTTATAGATAAAAAAATGAGACTCAGATTAAATTACCCCCAAATAGTGTAACAAATCAGTGGTTTGAAACAATATTTCTCATCCCAAATTCCAGGCTGTTGCCTCTCTACTGCAGCGTACTCTGTAGCACAATGCTTAGTGCACAGTAGGTAGATGTGAAGATTTAAGGTGAATTTCTTTGGCGGTACCTTTACAGTACAGTTACAGTACAATAACAATAAATCTGGTATCATCTGGCAAAACCAAACAAAAATCTAGATCTCCAAAAATGTGTTTGCCCTCTTGTTCTTCATGTAACAGTCAGCAGTTGTCTTTCCTCGTTTTAGGAGTGGAGACTCTACTGACTTGATTCTTGAGATCTCTTTTCCAAGACTGTGCTGCGGAACACTGTATTTAGGATAGGCCACAAACATAAGGAGAGAGAGCATCTTTTTCTCTTTTTTTTCTGCCTCTAAGTCATCATATGTTTTCATCCATTTTATTCTTTGGCCTGTGTGGGCCTCCCATCTCCCATTGCAGTGGCCTCTCTCATTGTAGAGCACTGGCTCTGGGCTCCTGTGCTCCAGAGCACTGGCTCTTAATTGGACACAGTGACCCAGTTGCTCTGCCTTAGGTGGGATTTTCCTGGGCCAGGTATCCAACTGGTGCGCCTTGCACTGCAAGGTCTAGGCTCTCTACCCACTGGACCACCAGGGAAGCTGTGAGAGAGGGCAAGCATCTTAACTGTTCCTTAACTCTTCCCTTCACCCTCCTCTCACCTTTTCACTTGTTTGTTCATCCAGACCTGTCTCCTGAGACTTAACCAAGTTCTCAGACCTTTTTGGTTTCAGGGCCCCTTTAGAAAACACTTAAAATTTGCTGAGAACTCTAAAGAACTTTTGTCTACATGAGTCGTATCTACTGCTGTTTACCATTTTGAAATGAAAAGAGTTTTAAAATATGTCTAAATTCACTTAAAAAGTACATTACAGGTTAGCTGTTTTCCAAAACAAAAAAAAGTTGGTGAAAAGTATGTCATTGTTTCCATCTTTGTAAATCTCGTTAATGCCTGGCTTAATAGAAGACAGCTGGATTTTCATATCTGCTTCTTCATCCAATCTGTTGCAAGATGTTGCTTTGGTTGAAGTGTATGAAGAAAAACCAAATTCACAAAGATATGTAATTGGCAAAAAGAGAACCTCAAGTACCTCCCCAGGGTCATCAGTTAAAATTTTGAGAATGGTTGATCTACATGTCTATCTTACTATCTTCAAAAAAATCTATGTATTTTGGTTCTCATTGAAAGAAAATATAATAAATATTCATTCTAAGGTATTAGTAGCTGAATACTCCTCAAGTATGGGTATTTATGTTTCGTGAGGGAACATTTTATTTATTCAAAATCTAATCCTCACAGAATATCAAACCCATGTTTGTGAGCGGGCTCAGGCCTCACTCATGCTGTTGTATCTGATGCTTTGCGACCTCATGGACTGTAGTCTGCCAGGCTCCTCTATTCATGGGATTTTTCAGGCAAGAATATTGGAGTGGGTTGTTATTGCCTCCTCCAGGGCATCTTCTCCACTGGGGATCGAACCTGTGTCTTCTGCTTGGCAGGCAGATTCCTTACCGCTGTATCATCTGGGAAGCCCATACCTTGGCCTGGTGTTCCATATTACCCTTTTCGTCATGTAATCTATTGAGTTGAGACCCTAGATGTCTACAAGGCTAATATGAAAAAACCCAAACAAACTTATGGACCACTCCAGTATATCAAATAACTCATATGTGAGAAAGCACTTAGAGGTCTATAAAAACTATATGAACTGGTCAGTACTGGTAACAGTTCTATTGCTGTTGGAGTGGTGGTTTAACTTGGCCAGCATTCTGACCTGCCTCTATAAAGCATAAAGCATCATCCTGAGACTCATGTGGTTCTTAATCTCGGTCCCTGAGTCTATAGATGTGTTTCAAGCATCCTGAAATTGTATGAAATCTTGAGCTCATGTATTTTTATAGAACATTTGTTGTTTTCAGCAGATTCTTGAAGGACTGTGTCAATCATTAAAAAATGTTTAAGAGAAATGGAATGAGGCAACTACTTGGATTGCTTCTTAATCCTTTTCCAAATGGTTCTCAAACTTCTCAAGAACATACATTTGGGAGTGAAGAGGTACATCAACTATGTCTTTTTCCCTTGACATATTTTTCAAAGAGCCCTGCTTTTCTGCTTTACGGAGACATGCCCATAAAGAATCCTTTTGTTTTGATTATATACTTCTTGTTCCTCCTATTTGGGCTATCATCATATATGCAGGCTTATATAATCACTAATAAAAACTACTTCCTAAAAACTGTTTCTTTCTCGGTGAAGACTCGGCTTCAGGTAGCCTTTAAGCACCTCAACAACACCCAGTGAGGTAGCCACTCTAAAATATAATAAATATTCATTCTAAGGTATTAGTAGCTGAATACTCCTCAAGTATGGGTATTTATGTTTCGTGAGGGAACATTTTATTTATTCAAAATCTAATCCTCACAGAATATCAAACCCATGTTTGTGAGCGGGCTCAGGCCTCACTCATGCTGTTGTATCTGATGCTTTGCGACCTCATGGACTGTAGTCTGCCAGGCTCCTCTATTCATGGGATTTTTCAGGCAAGAATATTGGAGTGGGTTGTTATTGCCTCCTCCAGGGCATCTTCTCCACTGGGGATCGAACCTGTGTCTTCTGCTTGGCAGGCAGATTCCTTACCGCTGTATCATCTGGGAAGCCCATACCTTGGCCTGGTGTTCCATATTACCCTTTTCGTCATGTAATCTATTGAGTTGAGACCCTAGATGTCTACAAGGCTAATATGAAAAAACCCAAACAAACTTATGGACCACTCCAGTATATCAAATAACTCATATGTGAGAAAGCACTTAGAGGTCTATAAAAACTATATGAACTGGTCAGTACTGGTAACAGTTCTATTGCTGTTGGAGTGGTGGTTTAACTTGGCCAGCATTCTGACCTGCCTCTATAAAGCATAAAGCATCATCCTGAGACTCATGTGGTTCTTAATCTCGGTCCCTGAGTCTATAGATGTGTTTCAAGCATCCTGAAATTGTATGAAATCTTGAGCTCATGTATTTTTATAGAACATTTGTTGTTTTCAGCAGATTCTTGAAGGACTGTGTCAATCATTAAAAAATGTTTAAGAGAAATGGAATGAGGCAACTACTTGGATTGCTTCTTAATCCTTTTCCAAATGGTTCTCAAACTTCTCAAGAACATACATTTGGGAGTGAAGAGGTACATCAACTATGTCTTTTTCCCTTGACATATTTTTCAAAGAGCCCTGCTTTTCTGCTTTACGGAGACATGCCCATAAAGAATCCTTTTGTTTTGATTATATACTTCTTGTTCCTCCTATTTGGGCTATCATCATATATGCAGGCTTATATAATCACTAATAAAAACTACTTCCTAAAAACTGTTTCTTTCTCGGTGAAGACTCGGCTTCAGGTAGCCTTTAAGCACCTCAACAACACCCAGTGAGGGTAGACTGGGAATTTAAGTCTACCACTGAGAGCATCATCTTTTATTGGAAAGAAGGTTGATGGTGGTGGTTTTCTGCTTGGCGTGCTGCCAGCCAAAGCTGAGTCTTTTAACTCCTCCTCAAAGGAATATTCTGTTTACAAAAGAAAACAAACTGGATAAACACATACAAGTAACTCAAAGGGAAAAGAGTTTTAAAGATTGAAGCTAAATGAGAGATCTTTACAAGCAAATGGTAATTTCCATTGGAGTTGAATCATAGAGGGTAGCAAATGAGATCCATCAGTCTAGGCAACCTCTATACCAGTTCCCTAGCACATTTCTTGTGTTTATTATTTATTATGTTCTGTGCTCTGACAGCAGACCCGGCATTGTACCAAGTAGTTGAAGACATAATCCTGGCTCTAAATTAAATACCTCTGGTCCACACAGATTTTGTTTTACCTTCATAAACTCAACTTCTTAACTATAAAACCTGATTTAAGAGCCTGCATGAATTTACATGACTCAACTTCTATCTCTTGTAGCCATATGAAACAGTTGCCCCTACCAAGTAAAAGGGAGGGAAAGGGAAGTTCAGTGCAGACATTGACATTTATAGAGAGAGACTCTGAGTGTTTTTACTGTTTAACTCTGAGGTTGCAAAATGTACATAACTGTGTTTTTTAGGTTTTTCCCATGTTTGATTGAGAACATGAACTGGAAATGCTTGTAGGATGGACTCTTTATCTATAGAAGCCCATCAGAAGTGAATTTAGCAATAGTGTTGACAACCCAAGGACTTTTATATTGTTAATTTCAGGCATATACAATTTAATTGTTTGTACTCTGCCAAGTTCAAAAAGGATTTGGGGTTCTCAGTGTATTTGGCAACATAGTATTACTATATTGCAATTGTTAGAACTATGTCTTTTCCCTTGACATATTTTTCAAAGAGCCCTGCTTTTCTGCTTTACGGAGACATGCCCATAAAGAATCCTTTTGTTTTGATTATATACTTCTTGTTCCTCCTATTTGGGCTATCATCATATATGCAGGCTTATATAATCACTAATAAAAACTACTTCCTAAAAACTGTTTCTTTCTCGGTGAAGACTCGGCTTCAGGTAGCCTTTAAGCACCTCAACAACACCCAGTGAGGGTAGACTGGGAATTTAAGTCTACCACTGAGAGCATCATCTTTTATTGGAAAGAAGGTTGATGGTGGTGGTTTTCTGCTTGGCGTGCTGCCAGCCAAAGCTGAGTCTTTTAACTCCTCCTCAAAGGAATATTCTGTTTACAAAAGAAAACAAACTGGATAAACACATACAAGTAACTCAAAGGGAAAAGAGTTTTAAAGATTGAAGCTAAATGAGAGATCTTTACAAGCAAATGGTAATTTCCATTGGAGTTGAATCATAGAGGGTAGCAAATGAGATCCATCAATCTAGGCAACCTCTATACCAGTTCCCTAGCACATTTCTTGTGTTTATTATTTATTATGTTCTGTGCTCTGACAGCAGACCCGGCATTGTACCAAGTAGTTGAAGACATAATCCTGGCTCTAAATTAAATACCTCTGGTCCACACAGATTTTGTTTTACCTTCATAAACTCAACTTCTTAACTATAAAACCTGATTTAAGAGCCTGCATGAATTTACATGACTCAACTTCTATCTCTTGTAGCCATATGAAACAGTTGCCCCTACCAAGTAAAAGGGAGGGAAAGGGAAGTTCAGTGCAGACATTGACATTTATAGAGAGAGACTCTGAGTGTTTTTACTGTTTAACTCTGAGGTTGCAAAATGTACATAACTGTGTTTTTTAGGTTTTTCCCATGTTTGATTGAGAACATGAACTGGAAATGCTTGTAGGATGGACTCTTTATCTATAGAAGCCCATCAGAAGTGAATTTAGCAATAGTGTTGACAACCCAAGGACTTTTATATTGTTAATTTCAGGCATATACAATTTAATTGTTTGTACTCTGCCAAGTTCAAAAAGGATTTGGGGTTCTCAGTGTATTTGGCAACATAGTATTACTATATTGCAATTGTTAGAACTATAGGCCTTCAGAGTTTAACAGAGGTGAGTTTGACCCAGGTGGTTAATTGTGGTCAAGTAACCTAACCTTTTGTAGTTAGAAAATGTGGGGGGCTTCCCCTGGTGGTCCAGTGGATAAGGACACCGCCTTGCAGTGCAAGGGGCGCTGGTTCGATCCCTGGCCTGGGAAGATCCCATGTGCCGTGGAGCGGCTGGTGGACCGATGTGTCCAATCACCAAGCCAGAGCTCTGGAGCGCATGCGCCCAGAGCTGGCTCTCTGCAACGACAGACGCCACCGCGATGGGAGGCCCACAGGAGCCAAAGAACAAAGATGGATGAAAACAGAGAAATGAAAGACCAATAGAAGTGGCCCGCCCGCTCTCCCTTCCCTCCCCAACCCGACCCCTGCCCAAAATAAAAATAAATAAATAAATAATAATAATAAAAAAAGAAAATGTGGGGGCCTCATTAGATTATGTGCATGCCTTAAGTAAAATAAGAATAATTGCTAACACGCCTCGAGTACTTACAGTATGTTACACATTCAGTCCTCAAACAATTCTGTAATGTTCATAGTATTATTATCTCCGTTTTTAAACTGAATAAGCAGGCAGAGAGAGGTTTAGTGATTTTCTCAAGAACACAGATAATAACTGTTCAGTGTTTAAACTCAGTCTGACTCCAAACATGCACCTTTAATCATTCTACTGTGTTTTATGTAAAGTACTTAATACAATGCCAAGAATTTAGTAGATGCTCAACAAATGGCAGCCGCTGTTATTAAACACATAAATGACATTGGCCAAGAAATTTAGGGTTTTTAAAATGTCTCAAACTAAGACATTTATAGAGAGAGACTCTGAGTGTTTTTACTGTTTAACTCTGAGGTTGCAAAATGTACATAACTGTGTTTTTTAGGTTTTTCCCATGTTTGATTGAGAACATGAACTGGAAATGCTTGTAGGATGGACTCTTTATCTATAGAAGCCCATCAGAAGTGAATTTAGCAATAGTGTTGACAACCCAAGGACTTTTATATTGTTAATTTCAGGCATATACAATTTAATTGTTTGTACTCTGCCAAGTTCAAAAAGGATTTGGGGTTCTCAGTGTATTTGGCAACATAGTATTACTATATTGCAATTGTTAGAACTATAGGCCTTCAGAGTTTAACAGAGGTGAGTTTGACCCAGGTGGTTAATTGTGGTCAAGTAACCTAACCTTTTGTAGTTAGAAAATGTGGGGGGCTTCCCCTGGTGGTCCAGTGGATAAGGACACCGCCTTGCAGTGCAAGGGGCGCTGGTTCGATCCCTGGCCTGGGAAGATCCCATGTGCCGTGGAGCGGCTGGTGGACCGATGTGTCCAATCACCAAGCCAGAGCTCTGGAGCGCATGCGCCCAGAGCTGGCTCTCTGCAACGACAGACGCCACCGCGATGGGAGGCCCACAGGAGCCAAAGAACAAAGATGGATGAAAACAGAGAAATGAAAGACCAATAGAAGTGGCCCGCCCACTCCCTTCCCTCCCCAACCCGACCCCTGCCCAAAATAAAAATAAATAAATAAATAATAATAATAAAAAAAGAAAATGTGGGGGCCTCATTAGATTATGTGCATGCCTTAAGTAAAATAAGAATAATTGCTAACACGCCTCGAGTACTTACAGTATGTTACACATTCAGTCCTCAAACAATTCTGTAATGTTCATAGTATTATTATCTCCGTTTTTAAACTGAATAAGCAGGCAGAGAGAGGTTTAGTGATTTTCTCAAGAACACAGATAATAACTGTTCAGTGTTTAAACTCAGTCTGACTCCAAACATGCACCTTTAATCATTCTACTGTGTTTTATGTAAAGTACTTAATACAATGCCAAGAATTTAGTAGATGCTCAACAAATGGCAGCCGCTGTTATTAAACACATAAATGACATTAGCAAAACAGGTTTTATTCTTTAATCTCATACACTTGAAAATGCAGTATAGTAGTGGTTTTCTGTCTTCCTTTTATTTCTGAGAAGAAGCTGATACTACTCCGAGTTTGGTTTAAATTAGACATAAGCCTCATCTAGATTTCTTTTTAAAAAAGTCACTTTTTAAAGTTTTATTTCCTTGAGTTTTGGAAAACATGAAGCAAGTATCAGTTAGATGAAACATAAGTCTGGCTTTTTGCCGCTTGTACTAAAAAAATTTTTTTCAGTGACCTTCTAGTCATTATTTATAGTTGTCTTTGAAGATCAGAGAACTTTAGGTTGCTTATTGCCCTAATCTTCAGAGACGATCTATGACAGATTTTTCTGATCTCAAAGAATACATCAAATCACATGAAACTGCTCAGTTATCGGGCCATGAAAACAGAGGTCATTTCTACTAAAGAATGGATTACTCCAGCTTCATCATGAAAAGAATATTCTCCTTGGAAATACCCAGGCGAGTTTGCATTTTGAATATGTACCAGCTGTGATGGAAAAGAACAGTCTAATCCTTTCGATTTCTGTAGTCTGCTGCTTCACTTGCACAGCAGGGGACGTGCAAGAAATGGTGTCAAAAAGCATTTCACTATAAAATTTTTATTCTCATACTCAATAAAGTGAATTAAGTAACTGAAGAAAAAAGTTAAACATTTCAGAACATTGTGTCAGTTGGTTCTCGTCACCAGGGCCCTTAACTCTAGCCACCACAACTTTTTCTCCTTGTCGTGGCTAGCTCTGCTTAAGTATAGATGCTCCTGAAATGAAAAATCCAGTTTATAAATACTCATATATACAAAATTGCATAAATCTCTTTAGTTCTTTCAATGTATGATTTAAGGGCAATTAATAGCAGTTGGCAGGTAGAGACCTAGTTACATGGCAGCCGCTTCCGCTGACCCGTGAATGAGAAAAAGGACACACTCCCGGAGCAGCTGTGCTGGCTGTGCCCGCTCTGGATCCGACTCCCAGCAGTGCTAACCTGCAGGACCCCAGGGACTAGGGTGTGCCTGAGGACGCCGTTGTCCAAGAAGTCTCTTCTTGGTGTTGTCCCTCCTGGTCAGGACAGTTGACCGAGTCTCTCAGGAGACTCCTAATACAGGATTCAGACCTGTTCTGGCAGATCGCTTAATGGGTCCTCCTCATTCACTCAGACTGGGGACCTGGGTCAGTCTCTGTAGATGGGAGAATTTATTAATCCCTTTGGTGGCCCCTAGACTGGTGCATTTCCTAATCTGAAGAGGAGAACCAGCATCTGTAGATTCTCCCATCTTCACTGAGGGTGGTGGACAAAGGAAAGGAGAGAAAGCCCCAGCCAGACAGGGCCTTTTATCTGTTTTGTTCATTGTATCTTCAGTGAACCTCAAAGAGGGCCAGTCTCCCAGCAGATGTTCAGGAAACATTTGTTAATGAATAGGGAGTTCAAGAATGAAATAGATCCCTGGGGCAAAGGAGAGACAAAGCTGTAGAGCAGTGTAATACCAAAGAGAAAGGACCCATGCTTGTCCTGTTATTACTGACCAGTGGCCTGCAGAGAAGGCAGCTTGCTTTGGAACTCAGGCAAAAATGGAGTGAACCATCAAGTCTTGATCTTTCGGAAAGAGAGAAGAAAACCTCACTTGCAGGATGAGGTCCATGTCATCTTATGTGCTGAGACTTAATATATTGCTTAAGGAGGTTTAAAATCCTTAATAACCCTTGAAATTTTATTTTTTGGTTCTGAAGAAAAAGTTAAACATTTCAGAACATTGTGTCAGTTGGTTCTCGTCACCAGGGCCCTTAACTCTAGCCACCACAACTTTTTCTCCTTGTCGTGGCTAGCTCTGCTTAAGTATAGATGCTCCTGAAATGAAAAATCCAGTTTATAAATACTCATATATACAAAATTGCATAAATCTCTTTAGTTCTTTCAATGTATGATTTAAGGGCAATTAATAGCAGTTGGCAGGTAGAGACCTAGTTACATGGCAGCCGCTTCCGCTGACCCGTGAATGAGAAAAAGGACACACTCCCGGAGCAGCTGTGCTGGCTGTGCCCGCTCTGGATCCGACTCCCAGCAGTGCTAACCTGCAGGACCCCAGGGACTAGGGTGTGCCTGAGGACGCCGTTGTCCAAGAAGTCTCTTCTTGGTGTTGTCCCTCCTGGTCAGGACAGTTGACCGAGTCTCTCAGGAGACTCCTAATACAGGATTCAGACCTGTTCTGGCAGATCGCTTAATGGGTCCTCCTCATTCACTCAGACTGGGGACCTGGGTCAGTCTCTGTAGATGGGAGAATTTATTAATCCCTTTGGTGGCCCCTAGACTGGTGCATTTCCTAATCTGAAGAGGAGAACCAGCATCTGTAGATTCTCCCATCTTCACTGAGGGTGGTGGACAAAGGAAAGGAGAGAAAGCCCCAGCCAGACAGGGCCTTTTATCTGTTTTGTTCATTGTATCTTCAGTGAACCTCAAAGAGGGCCAGTCTCCCAGCAGATGTTCAGGAAACATTTGTTAATGAATAGGGAGTTCAAGAATGAAATAGATCCCTGGGGCAAAGGAGAGACAAAGCTGTAGAGCAGTGTAATACCAAAGAGAAAGGACCCATGCTTGTCCTGTTATTACTGACCAGTGGCCTGCAGAGAAGGCAGCTTGCTTTGGAACTCAGGCAAAAATGGAGTGAACCATCAAGTCTTGATCTTTCGGAAAGAGAGAAGAAAACCTCACTTGCAGGATGAGGTCCATGTCATCTTATGTGCTGAGACTTAATATATTGCTTAAGGAGGTTTAAAAATCCTTAATAAGGGGCTTCCTTGGTGGCTCAGTGATTAAAGGGACACAGGTTTGATCCTTGGTCTGGAAAGATTCCGCATGGCGCAGGGCAACTCAGCCTGCATGTCACGGACTACTGAAGCCCATGCTCCCTAGAGCCGATGCTCCATGAGACGTCACCCCAATGAGAAGCCCACTCATCACAACTAGACAATAGCCCCTCTCAGTACACCTAGAGAAATTCTGCTTGCAGCAATGAAGACCCAGCACAGACAAAAATAAAGAATTATTAATTAAAACTTATTTATTATTAATTAGAAAACCTCAACAAGGAGGTTAAAAACTGTATTCTGGTGTTGAAGCCAGTTTTCTACAATTTGATTGCCAGTGTTTAATATTTACATTATACTATAGGTTAAATGGACATTTATGGCCTCAGCTGACATTGTATGATCTATAAATTGGGCACTATTTATCTTACTGACTATTAAACAGGACCTTGGTTTTTTAACCCAGCAGAAGCCCTTAGAAGTCTTTTTAAAACATTCTTCTTCAGAGAGCTGTGACCTAATGCCTTGCTTTGGGTGGGCAGAGAAATTCCAATTCCATTGTCTATGCCGTCTGTTGCTTAGCATCAGTCTAAGGTGATGAAATGAATGTCCAGTGTGAAGTCAGAATCAGAGGGCAGAGAAGGAAACTCAGGTGGCCAGTATCAATTCAAGATTTGTTTAATGTATTTTGAATTTCTGGGTCATCAGTCATTCCCCTATTAAAATGTAAGTACAAGGAGTACTTTCCAACTTCCAACTTCCAAAATAAATTATCCTTATTGTTTATCATTTGCTATTATAAATATGGCTTTCTCTGCATTTATATGTACTTGCTTAAGTTGATTGTTCTGGAAAATATCAGTTCTATCAAAATTCACTAGAATATTGTTGAAATTTTAGCAACAATTCACTTTATATCTTTGAGCGCTTGAAAAAATGCTAAAGATTGTAAAATGTAGTTCATATAACATGATTGAATCACTTAAAGATGGAGGCTTTACTCTGACAGATCAGTTATTATGGATACAAGGAAACTTGTAATCTAGTGAAGAAACAGGTAAGCCAATAAATATAAGCAACACTCATTCATTCAACAAATATCGATTGAGCACCTATTATGTGCCAGTCATTTTTTTTTTTTCCAGATGCTGGGACTGCTCAGTGAACAAACATGGTAACCTCCATGGAAGGGTCACATGTATATAAGATACCCCAGAACCACAACGAGAATCAGAGAGGGCCTCACAAAGGAAAAACATTTGATCTGAGAACAAAGCATAAGTAGGAGACTGAAAATAAAGGAGGTAGGCAAGGGGTAATGGAAAAACATTCCAGGCATAAAAGAGAACAGGGAGAAAGTATGGATAGTATTGCTGACTTAAGGGCTTCCCTAGTAGCTCAGTTGGTAAAGAATCATCCTGCAATTCAGGAGACTCTGGTTCAATTCCTGGGTCAAGAAGATCTCCTAAAAGGGGATACGCTACCCACTCCAGTATTCTTGGGCTTTCCTGGTGGCTCAGATGGTAAAGAATTTACCGATGAGGGAGACTTGGGTTTGATCCTTGGGTTAGGAAGATCTCCTGGAGAAGGGAACAGCTAGCCACTCCAGTGTTCTTGCCTGGGAAATACCATGGACAGAGGAGCATGGAGAACCATAGTTCATGGGGTCACAAAGAGTCGGACATGACTCAAGAGACTTCTACTTCACATTCCACACTGCTGATTTAAAAGTAGTGTGTGTGTGTGTGTGTGTGTGTGTGTGTGTGTGTGTCTGTTGGGGTGGGAGGAAATAAACATATAATCATAAATTATACAATAATAATAATGACTCCTCATATATGTGTGTAGAATTATTCTGTAAGACGCCAGAGACAGGAGCCTAGAAAACTGTAAGGCATGGAGTCCTGGTCTGTCTATGATGGGGCCTGGAATGGGAAAGGAAGGGACTTGAGGACTGGTCAGGAGGATACTGTAGTTTTGAGGAATGGGATGGACTTACGAGTGCATAGTGGCAGTAGGAATGGAGAGCAGATAACATCATCAGTAGTTGTACAGAAGGTAAGAATTCATGATCCCCAGAAATTCCCAATTTGTTTCCTTAAAAATGCTAAAGATTGTAAAATGTAGTTCATATAACATGATTGAATCACTTAAAGATGGAGGCTTTACTCTGACAGATCAGTTATTATGGATACAAGGAAACTTGTAATCTAGTGAAGAAACAGGTAAGCCAATAAATATAAGCAACACTCATTCATTCAACAAATATCGATTGAGCACCTATTATGTGCCAGTCATTTTTTTTTTTTCCAGATGCTGGGACTGCTCAGTGAACAAACATGGTAACCTCCATGGAAGGGTCACATGTATATA
Source organism: Tragulus kanchil (assembly GCA_022376925.1). Taxonomy (NCBI): domain Eukaryota; kingdom Metazoa; phylum Chordata; class Mammalia; order Artiodactyla; family Tragulidae; genus Tragulus; species Tragulus kanchil. Next base: position 61,518,618 of record JAIOJX010000002.1, read on the forward strand.
AGATACCCCAGAACCACAACGAGAATCAGAGAGGGCCTCACAAAGGAAAAACATTTGATCTGAGAACAAAGCATAAGTAGGAGACTGAAAATAAAGGAGGTAGGCAAGGGGTAATGGAAAAACATTCCAGGCATAAAAGAGAACAGGGAGAAAGTATGGATAGTATTGCTGACTTAAGGGCTTCCCTAGTAGCTCAGTTGGTAAAGAATCATCCTGCAATTCAGGAGACTCTGGTTCAATTCCTGGGTCAAGAAGATCTCCTAAAAGGGGATACGCTACCCACTCCAGTATTCTTGGGCTTTCCTGGTGGCTCAGATGGTAAAGAATTTACCGATGAGGGAGACTTGGGTTTGATCCTTGGGTTAGGAAGATCTCCTGGAGAAGGGAACAGCTAGCCACTCCAGTGTTCTTGCCTGGGAAATACCATGGACAGAGGAGCATGGAGAACCATAGTTCATGGGGTCACAAAGAGTCGGACATGACTCAAGAGACTTCTACTTCACATTCCACACTGCTGATTTAAAAGTAGTGTGTGTGTGTGTGTGTGTGTGTGTGTGTGTGTGTGTCTGTTGGGGTGGGAGGAAATAAACATATAATCATAAATTATACAATAATAATAATGACTCCTCATATATGTGTGTAGAATTATTCTGTAAGACGCCAGAGACAGGAGCCTAGAAAACTGTAAGGCATGGAGTCCTGGTCTGTCTATGATGGGGCCTGGAATGGGAAAGGAAGGGACTTGAGGACTGGTCAGGAGGATACTGTAGTTTTGAGGAATGGGATGGACTTACGAGTGCATAGTGGCAGTAGGAATGGAGAGCAGATAACATCATCAGTAGTTGTACAGAAGGTAAGAATTCATGATCCCCAGATTTCTAATTTGACCAACTAATAATATGTTTCCTTATGCTATGGAATATGGGAAAGAGAATGAGGTGGAGAGAAAAGGGGAATATAACTTTGAGGAGCACATTTAGGTAGAGCTGTCCAATACCATATATCCCGGGGGAGAAAAGTGGGCTCAAGATAGAAAACTACTGACACTGGTTCACACTCCTTTTTGAGAGGATGTATCTTCCTCTAGAGAAGATGGGAGGTAGAGGAACCAGCAATACAAGGAGAATGAAAGGAAATGGACAAAGGGTAGGAAGAAATGTGGGAAAGCCTGATGTTTCAGAAACTAAGCATGGAGAACTTTATCAAGAAACTAAAGGTGAAGGGTGTCAGTTCAAGTGATAAAGGGCCATGATGTGAAGAGGAACTAATATATTTTCCACAGCACCTTACAGAAAACCCCAAACAAACTTTTTGACCAACCCTAATAATTGGCTACAAGAAAGTCTAATGTCCTTATCTAAAGATTTCTACAGGTATCTGTTTAACCTTTAATTTAGGCCAAAGCTGAATCCTTGGTGACCTATGTATCCTGTTCTTATATCTTCCAGAATTTATCATGATTTCCTCCATCTGTTCTATCCAGCCTGACCTATCTAGAATTTAAACTTAAGGATTTCTAAGTTCACACGGACCCTAGACACAAATGCTGAAGTTTATAAAGTTTGCTGTCACCACAACACTCCTTTTCTTAATGACCCTTCTCCTCTCCCAGGCCTGGATTATATTCTTTTCTTCCCAGCTGTAGACTCCTGGCATGTTCACACTTTCTGACCCTCAGCTTTCCTCCATCAGATAGGATTCTCAAGAAAGAACTTTTTAAGCAAATCTGTCTTGAAAGCAGAGATGGTTTCCCTCACAGGAGGACAGGGAATAAAATGTTAAACATCCTGGGTGCATGTTTAGGGGTGAAATGTCAGTGGATGGGGGAGAGTATGGGGGCCAGGGAGGCTTTCCGCATGCCCCTCTAAGGTAACCTCTTCCCTTAAGGCAACCCCTGCCCAAAGGAGAAGATATAGCAGGGCAGCCATGACTGACTTTTCCTCCTAGAACCATACTAAACCTTTAGAAGATTGAAAGGTCACAAACATCTATTATATCAGTGATGTTCTTTTTGGAAATTATATTTTTTGGCTGATAGTATTTCAATGTACTTAGTTGCTAACATAATAGCCAAGGCACACACATCCTTTATCTTGTTTAATGCCAATTACTCTGTCACTCTTTTGCTCAGGGCTATTGGAATAACTTCAAATGTGGTCTGGGACAGACAAGTTCAAGTCCACAGGGGCCGTATTTCCATGTCCACTGAATCAGCTGTTTCCTATTGAATTTTTTTACAGCAATATTAATGACTGACTTCTGTAGAGCCAAGTAGCTTGATCATGCTTTTAATTTAATTCTGTTGTTTAGGAAAGGGAAACAACCCCATTAATCATTTTTAAGATTCAATTTATGTGCGTGATATGGATACCATGTTTCCTGAAAATGTTTTTGCTGAAGTTTTTTGATTAGTGGAAAAAAAAAAAGAGTAGCTGAATGAGTGAAAAATTTAATCGTCATGAACTTCATTTCAAACAAAGTAAACATAAAGATAAATGACAAGAGGATTTGCCTGTTCTGAAATGCAACTGAAAACTATCTTAACTTTTGTTCAGTATAATCATTTAAAATGTGTTGTGCTTCATGAATATGTTTGTATCCATGTCGATGAATGAAATGTTCTTAATCTCATACTTATATTTAAGCCTCAGGTAACAAGGTTTCTAACAAATGCATTTGCATAAAATATTTTCTTACTAAAAGAGAGGACAATGTGGAGAAGTCCAAATATCACACCAGCACAGGTCCAGAATTAGAGGCGTGTATGGGTCCCAGGCAGAAAGCTTACTGACAGGCTCTTGAGGGACTGGAAACAGTAAGTTAGCAATACTTTCCATTTATGTTCCGTAAGAAATGCAGATGGATGATCTTTAACACATCCTTTAGTGGTCTTATATAGCTAGAGTATTTCAGGAAGAATACTCTCGGGGTGAAATGTCAGTGGATGGGGAGAGTATGGGGGCCAGGAGGCTTTCCGCATGCCCCTCTAAGGTAACCTCTTCCCTTAAGGCAACCCCTGCCCAAAGGAGAAGATATAGCAGGGCAGCCATGACTGACTTTTCCTCCTAGAACCATACTAAACCTTTAGAAGATTGAAAGGTCACAAACATCTATTATATCAGTGATGTTCTTTTTGGAAATTATATTTTTTGGCTGATAGTATTTCAATGTACTTAGTTGCTAACATAATAGCCAAGGCACACACATCCTTTATCTTGTTTAATGCCAATTACTCTGTCACTCTTTTGCTCAGGGCTATTGGAATAACTTCAAATGTGGTCTGGGACAGACAAGTTCAAGTCCACAGGGGCCGTATTTCCATGTCCACTGAATCAGCTGTTTCCTATTGAATTTTTTTACAGCAATATTAATGACTGACTTCTGTAGAGCCAAGTAGCTTGATCATGCTTTTAATTTAATTCTGTTGTTTAGGAAAGGGAAACAACCCCATTAATCATTTTTAAGATTCAATTTATGTGCGTGATATGGATACCATGTTTCCTGAAAATGTTTTTGCTGAAGTTTTTTGATTAGTGGAAAAAAAAAAAGAGTAGCTGAATGAGTGAAAAATTTAATCGTCATGAACTTCATTTCAAACAAAGTAAACATAAAGATAAATGACAAGAGGATTTGCCTGTTCTGAAATGCAACTGAAAACTATCTTAACTTTTGTTCAGTATAATCATTTAAAATGTGTTGTGCTTCATGAATATGTTTGTATCCATGTCGATGAATGAAATGTTCTTAATCTCATACTTATATTTAAGCCTCAGGTAACAAGGTTTCTAACAAATGCATTTGCATAAAATATTTTCTTACTAAAAGAGAGGACAATGTGGAGAAGTCCAAATATCACACCAGCACAGGTCCAGAATTAGAGGCGTGTATGGGTCCCAGGCAGAAAGCTTACTGACAGGCTCTTGAGGGACTGGAAACAGTAAGTTAGCAATACTTTCCATTTATGTTCCGTAAGAAATGCAGATGGATGATCTTTAACACATCCTTTAGTGGTCTTATATAGCTAGAGTATTTCAGGAAGAATACTCTCTAAGTAATAGAAGCATTACTCCAAAGTAACGGTGAGAAATTGATCATAAGTAAAAGAAAAGAACTAGATATAGATATGTAGGAATAGAAATCATCTCCTCAGGACCTGGTGTGATTTTATTTTCTCTGAGGTGCTGTCAAGGACCATTAAATAGAAGAGGCTTTTATAGAGGATCATAACACAGTCAAGGCTGAAAGGGTCATCTCTAGTCCATTCTTCTAATTTTACAGGTGAGAAAACCCAGGCTCATTTATGCAAGAGTGATAGTACACTGTGAATTCTGCTAGAGGACAGGCAACGTGGGAGTAACGAGGACCTAGAGCTCGACTGAGAAACTTGGGTGGAGGTGGGGGAGGAAAGAGGAACCGGCTTCTAAAAGAAAGTCCAGTCTCATGAGAAGGACATGAAATATAAAGGGAATAGCAACAGAGACAATGTTGTATCTTGGAAAAGTAGCATCAGTTGGAAGGGCTAAGGCAACAGGAATATTTCAACAGTATGAGAGCCCATAGCTGGTACTGGGAGGCCAGCAGTTGGAACTGGAAAATCTGAGGAGATAGTGAATCCTGAGCAGGTAATTCACACCTTAGTCATCTTCAGGCCTGAGGCAGGTGTCCCATGGTTGGAAAGAAAAGAAGCTTGAACTGCCACGCTGTAGAATAGATAGCGAGTGGGAATGGGCTGTATAGTGCAGGGAGCTCAGTTCTGTGCTCTGTGATGACCCAGAGGGGTGGGATCAAGGTGGGATGGGAGGGAGGACTTCAGGGAGGGGATATATGTATGCGAGTGTGCTCAGGCACATTCGGCTCTTTGTGATCACAGGGACTGTGGCCCACCAGGATCCTCTGTGCATTGGATTTTCCCAGCAAGAATACTGGAGTGGGTTGCCATTTCCTCCCCCAGGGGATCTTCCCAACTCAGGAGTCAAACCTGCATCTTCTGCTTGGCAAGCAGATTCTTTACCACTGAGTCACCTGGGAAGCCCCAGATATATTTAGAAATGCAGATGGATGATCTTTAACACATCCTTTAGTGGTCTTATATAGCTAGAGTATTTCAGGAAGAATACTCTCTAAGTAATAGAAGCATTACTCCAAAGTAACGGTGAGAAATTGATCATAAGTAAAAGAAAAGAACTAGATATAGATATGTAGGAATAGAAATCATCTCCTCAGGACCTGGTGTGATTTTATTTTCTCTGAGGTGCTGTCAAGGACCATTAAATAGAAGAGGCTTTTATAGAGGATCATAACACAGTCAAGGCTGAAAGGGTCATCTCTAGTCCATTCTTCTAATTTTACAGGTGAGAAAACCCAGGCTCATTTATGCAAGAGTGATAGTACACTGTGAATTCTGCTAGAGGACAGGCAACGTGGGAGTAACGAGGACCTAGAGCTCGACTGAGAAACTTGGGTGGAGGTGGGGGAGGAAAGAGGAACCGGCTTCTAAAAGAAAGTCCAGTCTCATGAGAAGGACATGAAATATAAAGGGAATAGCAACAGAGACAATGTTGTATCTTGGAAAAGTAGCATCAGTTGGAAGGGCTAAGGCAACAGGAATATTTCAACAGTATGAGAGCCCATAGCTGGTACTGGGAGGCCAGCAGTTGGAACTGGAAAATCTGAGGAGATAGTGAATCCTGAGCAGGTAATTCACACCTTAGTCATCTTCAGGCCTGAGGCAGGTGTCCCATGGTTGGAAAGAAAAGAAGCTTGAACTGCCACGCTGTAGAATAGATAGCGAGTGGGAATGGGCTGTATAGTGCAGGGAGCTCAGTTCTGTGCTCTGTGATGACCCAGAGGGGTGGGATCAAGGTGGGATGGGAGGGAGGACTTCAGGGAGGGGATATATGTATGCGAGTGTGCTCAGGCACATTCGGCTCTTTGTGATCACAGGGACTGTGGCCCACCAGGATCCTCTGTGCATTGGATTTTCCCAGCAAGAATACTGGAGTGGGTTGCCATTTCCTCCCCCAGGGGATCTTCCCAACTCAGGAGTCAAACCTGCATCTCCTGCATTGGCAAGCAGATTCTTTACCACTGAGTCACCTGGGAAGCCCCAGATATATGTAAACAGGTGACTGGTTCACTTCATAGTACAACAGAAACTAGCACAGCATCCTAAAGCAACTCTATTCCAATTAACAAAAGAGAAAGAAAGAAAGAAAAGTTTCACAAGAGCAAGACAGGGCTTCAATCCCAGAAAGATACCCAACTGGGATACTGATTAGGCTGAAATATATATAATCAGCATTGAATTAACAGGATGTTCAAGATGTGCATTAGTAGCTTCAGAGCAAGAGAAAGTCTTAGTACCAGGGCCCAGGATGAGCGCTAAAAGTCAAAAGAGACAGATGGTGTGTGATAGGATACTGGGGTACAACTCCCTAAATTCCTTTCAAGGAAGGATTTTTCTAAACAACAACAACAAGAAAAAAACACTAGTTTGTGGAAATCTAGTGGTTCCAACTATGAAGGAAAGAGAGCTTTAAGTCCCATGAAAATGTACTTAGTCACTTCTAACACTGCAGATCCAATGTCATGTAGAAAACTTTTCTGCATTATCAGATTAACTTTTCACATTTAGTAAATGAACCTAATTTAGACATTTCCTTTGAGCAATTTGCTCTCTCTTTTTCCATAAGTTGAATGCTTTTTATGTATTCATTTTAATTTTTGGCCACACCCTATGGCATGCAGGACCTTAGTTCGCCAACCGGGGATCCAACCCTCACCCCCTGCATTGGAAAGTGAAGTCTTAACCACTAGACCACTGCGAAAGTTCCATCAATTCTCAATATAACTTACATTAGTATTGTAAGAATGGCGAATTAGAGGGAAATTTGTCTTTTCCTTTCTTATTAATGATACTGATTATTCTCATACATGCTTGTAATAGGAGAACTCTGCATTGGGGCTCTTGCTTTTGTTTCTAGCAAAAAGGGAAAGATAAAGAACAATGTAATTGGAACATCTGGCAAAATTTCAGGTAAGTAGGATAATCTATGTTGTTGAAAATTAATGTTATTCAGGTCAGCATACACTGAGACCCTTGCACGTGAAGGACAGCTGAACTGGAGGTTAGCATGGTGCAATGGCGGGGGCTTTTCTGGTGGTCCAGTGGGTAAAGAGTCCACCTTGCAGTGCAAGGGGCACTGGTTCGATCCCTGGCCCGGGAAGATCCCACATGCCGAGAAACGGCTGGACTGGTGTGTCCAATTATAAGTCAGTGCTCTGGAGCGCATGTGCTTTGCAATGAGAGAGGCCACTGCAATGGGAGGCCCACACAGGCCAAAGAATAAAAATGGATGAAAATAAATAAATAAAAAACCAATAAAAGAGGCCCAAATTTAAAAAAATAAAATAATAATAAAAAAAAACATGGTGCAATGGCTCATGTGATATGTCGACTTGGTGAGGTTATGAGGCCAAATTTGGTGTTTGTTTGATCAAACACCAGCCCAGATGTTTCTGTGAAGACATTTTTGATGGGTAATGAACGTTTATATCAGTAGACTTTGCATAAAGCAGATTATCTTCCATAATATGAGTGGGCAGCGTCCAATTAAAAGCCTTATGAACAAAACCAGTTTTCCTGAAGAAGGAGTTCTCCTCGAGACAGCAACATAGAAATTTTGCCTGAGTTTTCATCCTGTTACCCCGTGGGATTTGGACTGTGACACCAACTCTCACCTGAACTTCCAGCCCATAGGCCAACTCTACAAAGTTTAGATGTATCAATGTCCTACCATCACCTGAGATAATTCCTTAAAACTATTTCTCTCTCTACTTAGCCCTCATCCTATAGAACCCTGACATAGCCTATTCTCACACTAAGAATCAAATTCAGAAAAATCTTCGGTGGCTGGGTCTGGTTAGGCTGGTAGCATTTGGATTTTTAAAAAGTGTGTGTTCTCAGGAAAATAATTCATCTCAAAATAATGTACTTTCAATTTCTCATGCCAAGACTTGATCAGTTGCATCCAAATCTGAGTCACAATAAATTTTGCATCTGCTGAATCTCTGCCATTTTTCCTTTCAGGAGCTCTTCAAGCCAAGTTGCAGTGGGAAGATGTGGAAATATCTGTAAAGGCCCTGGCAAATAGTAGAGTCTAAGGATGTGAAGGACACTTTGATACGCAGCCTAGATCATCATGAATTAACTGTTGCCAAGCATATATTAAAAAATAGTGCTGGGCTTCCCTAGTAGCTCAGCGGTGAAGAGTCTGCCTGCCAGCACAGGAGACATGGACTTGTTCCCTGATCTGGGAGGATCCCACATGCTGTGGAGCAACTAAGCCCGGGAGTCACAGTTATTGAGCCTTTCGTCTAAAGCCCAGGAATTGCAACTACTGAGCCCTTGTTCTCTAGAGCTAGTACTCCACAAGAGAAGCCACTACAATGAGAAACCCATAGACCACAATGAAGAGTAGCCTTTGCTCTCCACAACTAGAGAAAAAGCCCAGGTAGTAATGAAGACCAAGCACAGTCAAGAATCAATCAATCAATAAAATTATTTTAAAAAAGAGTGTTACGTTAAGCAATTGATTTATTGTCTGTTGTTAGTCACAAAACATTTAATTCAACTAGTGATTAAAAAATCCTTTTCTACTCATATTTTTAGGATTTCTTAAAAGTTGATGCAATCTAAAATGATCTCTCCAACTTACTGAGTTTGCAACTGAGGTACAGAAAAAGTAAATGATTTTGAACAGTGATTTATTTTCAACCAGCAGCCAGAGTGAAGTTTTAAAAACATGTCAGACATGATACATCTACATTCAAAATGTCCAAAGACTTCCCAGCTCACTCTCAGATAAAGCTAAAGTTCTTTTGAGTTACACAACTTGCTACTCAGTCTGCATTTTCTCCCTGTGTAGCTTGGTTACCACCCTGACTTTGTCTCCTCCCTTTGTCTTCCTGGCTCTGTCTGCTCCAGCCAGCCCCACTAGCCTCCTTGATGTGCCTTGAACAAGCCAGTAACTCTCTGACCTCGGAACAGAAATGAGTACCATTAACAATGTTCAGAAAAGCCCATTCATGCATAAAAGGTATGCATAATTGATGCACTCAGATGGCAGGCCACTAAGTAGTAGAGGTGGCAGGAGCATGTTCAGAATCAGAGAAGTCTACCAACATTTTTTTTTTTAACTTCATGCCACGAGCTTTTTCTTAGTTATTTATTATTTTCATCCATCTTTATTCCTTGGCCTGTGTGGGCCTCCCATCGCAGTGCAGAGCACTGGCTCTGATCACAATGTGCTCCAGAGCGCTGGCTCATAATTGGAAACACCAGTTCGGCCACTCTGTGGTACATGGGATCTTCCCTGGGCCAGGGATCAAACCAGTGCCCCTTGAGCTGCAAGGAGGACTCTTTACCCACTGGACCACCAGGGAAGCCCTATCAACATATTTTTGAAAACCAAAATTTGTAGGAAGACTGAGCAAGGAATCTCAGTTCCTCAGCTTTGGGGTAAGTGCAAAACAAAGCTAAACAAGACCGTTCAGCAAACCTACTAAGCACTTATAATGTGTCAAATACTTTTAAGTTCTAGACATAAGACAATGGACCAAGAGGATCCCATCCCTGTTCTTATGGAACGTAGGTTTTAGTGGAGGAGAACACACAATAAAATAAATAAGTAAATGTGATGTATGAGATAATGATAAATGTTATAAATATAATAAAGTAGGAAAGAAGGGCGGGATAAGGATTGTTAGAGTCAGAGAAGGGAGGGGAGGAGAAGGTTCAGTTTTATATAAGAAAAGCCCTAAGGGAAGGTGGCGAAATAAAATAAGAGAAGTGGATGCCCCAGTGATTTATTTTCAACCAGCAGCCAGAGTGAAGTTTTAAAAACATGTCAGACATACATTCAAAATGTCCAAAGACTTCCCAGCTCACTCTCAGATAAAGCTAAAGTTCTTTTGAGTTACACAACTTGCTACTCAGTCTGCATTTTCTCCCTGTGTAGCTTGGTTACCACCCTGACTTTGTCTCCTCCCTTTGTCTTCCTGGCTCTGTCTGCTCCAGCCAGCCCCACTAGCCTCCTTGATGTGCCTTGAACAAGCCAGTAACTCTCTGACCTCGGAACAGAAATGAGTACCATTAACAATGTTCAGAAAAGCCCATTCATGCATAAAAGGTATGCATAATTGATGCACTCCAGATGGCAGGCCACTAAGTAGTAGAGGTGGCAGGAGCATGTTCAGAATCAGAGAAGTCTACCAACATTTTTTTTTTTAACTTCATGCCACGAGCTTTTTCTTAGTTATTTATTATTTTCATCCATCTTTATTCCTTGGCCTGTGTGGGCCTCCCATCGCAGTGCAGAGCACTGGCTCTGATCACAATGTGCTCCAGAGCGCTGGCTCATAATTGGAAACACCAGTTCGGCCACTCTGTGGTACATGGGATCTTCCCTGGGCCAGGGATCAAACCAGTGCCCCTTGAGCTGCAAGGAGGACTCTTTACCCACTGGACCACCAGGGAAGCCCTATCAACATATTTTTGAAAACCAAAATTTGTAGGAAGACTGAGCAAGGAATCTCAGTTCCTCAGCTTTGGGGTAAGTGCAAAACAAAGCTAAACAAGACCGTTCAGCAAACCTACTAAGCACTTATAATGTGTCAAATACTTTTAAGTTCTAGACATAAGACAATGGACCAAGAGGATCCCATCCCTGTTCTTATGGAACGTAGGTTTTAGTGGAGGAGAACACACAATAAAATAAATAAGTAAATGTGATGTATGAGATAATGATAAATGTTATAAATATAATAAAGTAGGAAAGAAGGGCGGGATAAGGATTGTTAGAGTCAGAGAAGGGAGGGGAGGAGAAGGTTCAGTTTTATATAAGAAAAGCCCTAAGGGAAGGTGGCGAAATGAAAAGAGGTAAGAGAGAGAGCCCTGTGGATGCCCCAGGCCAGGGTAAAGAGGGCTGGAGTTGTAAACCTGTGGGTCAGGAGACTGAATGACCTCACCGAGGAAGTAAGAATAGGAGCAAGAAAGGGGTCCTTGGCCTTGGATCCTTCTCAGTTTGGAGAAAATTGAGAAGGAGGTGCCTTCTCAAGAGGGCCAGGAGAATGCCGGTATCCTGGAAACCGAGAGGAAGTGTTTCAAGTTGGAGAGAACAATAAACTGTGACAAAAGTTGCTAGTAAGCCAATGAAAATTAGGGCTAAATCTTAACCATTAGATCTACAACATGGAGGACTTCAGTGACCTTGAAAGCTTTGGATTCCATAGAGAGGTAGGGTGAAGACCAGAAAGGGGTGTCTCACAGAAGAATAGAAAGAAAGGCATGGGAGATACCAAGTGCAGACAGCTCTTTGGAGGAGCCGTTTTAGAAAGGAGAACAGAGAGACAAATTATTTAGCTGAAAGGGGATGTAGAGTTAAAGAGATCTTTTTAAAAAAGTTTCTTAAGATGGGGAAAATAGCAGCAAATTCTATGCTGTTGATATTGAGCCAGAAAAGGTGGGGCATCTTGATGACGCATGGGAGAAGGGGAGAATTTTTAAAGGAAAATGAGAGAGAATGGGGTCAGTGGTTATGTGGAGGAGTTGATCTCAGGCAGGATACCAGGAGGAGGGCAGGATACGTGGACAATGTACTGTTGGGTGGGTAGGTTCTGGTGGTAGGAGCCTGAGAGAGTTCTTTTCTAGTTGCTTCTATTTTCTCAGTGAGGTGGAATGCAAGACCATCAAGTGAGGGAGGATGGGGGAGAATATAATTTTTTGGAGTTTCTAACTTGTGACTGGAGAGTGGGAAAGAGACTGTAGATTGAGGGAGGAAATGCATTATTGAGATACATGGAAATGGCTATCTAAATGGTTTGGTTTTAAACAAAATTAAATGTGACCGAATCATGTACCCCAAGCTGGGTACAAGTTCTCTACAGCAACAGATATGGGAAAAAAAAAGAAGGAGGGAGGAGAAGGTTCAGTTTTATATAAGAAAAGCCCTAAGGGAAGGTGGCGAAATGAAAAGAGGTAAGAGAGAGAGCCCTGTGGATGCCCCAGGCCAGGGTAAAGAGGGCTGGAGTTGTAAACCTGTGGGTCAGGAGACTGAATGACCTCACCGAGGAAGTAAGAATAGGAGCAAGAAAGGGGTCCTTGGCCTTGGATCCTTCTCAGTTTGGAGAAAATTGAGAAGGAGGTGCCTTCTCAAGAGGGCCAGGAGAATGCCGGTATCCTGGAAACCGAGAGGAAGTGTTTCAAGTTGGAGAGAACAATAAACTGTGACAAAAGTTGCTAGTAAGCCAATGAAAATTAGGGCTAAATCTTAACCATTAGATCTACAACATGGAGGACTTCAGTGACCTTGAAAGCTTTGGATTCCATAGAGAGGTAGGGTGAAGACCAGAAAGGGGTGTCTCACAGAAGAATAGAAAGAAAGGCATGGAGATACCAAGTGCAGACAGCTCTTTGGAGGAGCCGTTTTAGAAAGGAGAACAGAGAGACAAATTATTTAGCTGAAAGGGGATGTAGAGTTAAAGAGATCTTTTTAAAAAAGTTTCTTAAGATGGGGAAAATAGCAGCAAATTCTATGCTGTTGATATTGAGCCAGAAAAGGTGGGGCATCTTGATGACGCATGGGAGAAGGGGAGAATTTTTAAAGGAAAATGAGAGAGAATGGGGTCAGTGGTTATGTGGAGGAGTTGATCTCAGGCAGGATACCAGGAGGAGGGCAGGATACGTGGACAATGTACTGTTGGGTGGGTAGGTTCTGGTGGTAGGAGCCTGAGAGAGTTCTTTTCTAGTTGCTTCTATTTTCTCAGTGAGGTGGAATGCAAGACCATCAAGTGAGGGAGGATGGGGGAGAATATAATTTTTTGGAGTTTCTAACTTGTGACTGGAGAGTGGGAAAGAGACTGTAGATTGAGGGAGGAAATGCATTATTGAGATACATGGAAATGGCTATCTAAATGGTTTGGTTTTAAACAAAATTAAATGTGACCGAATCATGTACCCCAAGCTGGGTACAAGTTCTCTACAGCAACAGATACTTTTAATGAGATTTTACCAATAGGAAGAAAGAGAGAGGGTGGCAGACGGAGATTATATTTTTAAGCAATTGCCTCATGCTGACTGTGGACCTGGCATATTTGAAAGTCTGAGATCTCCAGGACAGGGTGGCCAGCCAGAGACTCAGGAAGAGCTGGGAATGCAGCTTGAGTCCAAAGGCAGTCCAGAGGCAGAATCCCTTCCTTCTGGAGAAACTATCATTTTTCTTTAGACTTTCAATTGATTGGTTGAAGCCCACCCACATTATGAAGGATAATCTGCTTTACACAAAGTCTACTGTCTTTATTAATTTCACTTAAAAAAAATACCTTCACAGCAATATCTAGACTGGCTGAGCAAATATCTAGTGCCAAAGTCTAGCCAAATTAACATGTCACAGTAGTATAGTCTGGATTAACTAAACAGGCTATCATGGATTAACTATAGTTACCAAATTAACTATCACAGCAGTATAGCCTGAAGAAAGTGAAAGTGTGAGTTTCCCAGTAGTGTGTCCCCATGGACTGTGGCCCATCAGGCTCCTCTGTCCATGGGGATTCTCCAGGCAAGAAGACGAGTAAGTTGCCTTTCCCTTTTCCAGGGGATCTTTCTGACTCAGGGGTTGAACTTGGCTGTCCTGCACTGTAGGCAAAGTCTTTACATTCTGAGTATTTTTGCTTTTTCCATACTTCCTGTTTTTAAAATGAATACTGGGTGTTTGAGTTTAATAATCAAAAAGCAGTGTTTGAAGTTTCAAGGGAAATGAGAAAATGGGGTCAGTGGTTATGTGGAGGAGTTGATCTCAGGCAGGATACCAGGAGGAGGGCAGGATACGTGGACAATGTACTGTTGGGTGGGTAGGTTCTGGTGGTAGGAGCCTGAGAGAGTTCTTTTCTAGTTGCTTCTATTTTCTCAGTGAGGTGGAATGCAAGACCATCAAGTGAGGGAGGATGGGGGAGAATATAATTTTTTGGAGTTTCTAACTTGTGACTGGAGAGTGGGAAAGAGACTGTAGATTGAGGGAGGAAATGCATTATTGAGATACATGGAAATGGCTATCTAAATGGTTTGGTTTTAAACAAAATTAAATGTGACCGAATCATGTACCCCAAGCTGGGTACAAGTTCTCTACAGCAACAGATACTTTTAATGAGATTTTACCAATAGGAAGAAAGAGAGAGGTGGCAGACGGAGATTATATTTTTAAGCAATTGCCTCATGCTGACTGTGGACCTGGCATATTTGAAAGTCTGAGATCTCCAGGACAGGGTGGCCAGCCAGAGACTCAGGAAGAGCTGGGAATGCAGCTTGAGTCCAAAGGCAGTCCAGAGGCAGAATCCCTTCCTTCTGGAGAAACTATCATTTTTCTTTAGACTTTCAATTGATTGGTTGAAGCCCACCCACATTATGAAGGATAATCTGCTTTACACAAAGTCTACTGTCTTTATTAATTTCACTTAAAAAAAATACCTTCACAGCAATATCTAGACTGGCTGAGCAAATATCTAGTGCCAAAGTCTAGCCAAATTAACATGTCACAGTAGTATAGTCTGGATTAACTAAACAGGCTATCATGGATTAACTATAGTTACCAAATTAACTATCACAGCAGTATAGCCTGAAGAAAGTGAAAGTGTGAGTTTCCCAGTAGTGTGTCCCCATGGACTGTGGCCCATCAGGCTCCTCTGTCCATGGGGATTCTCCAGGCAAGAAGACGAGTAAGTTGCCTTTCCCTTTTCCAGGGGATCTTTCTGACTCAGGGGTTGAACTTGGCTGTCCTGCACTGTAGGCAAAGTCTTTACATTCTGAGTATTTTTGCTTTTTCCATACTTCCTGTTTTTAAAATGAATACTGGGTGTTTGAGTTTAATAATAGCAACAATGGAAATGATTATGAGCAATTTTGCCATGTCACCATAAATGTCATCACGGACAGATAGATGTGTCATTTCTGAAGCGAGATCTACTTCTAATACCTTTAGTATAGTAGATAGGACTGGCTATCTCACTATATAACCTTCACCTAAATGTCAGACTAGGCCAAGAGAAGGTACCACCCTGACTTTTTGGAATTGCATTATGCTACATATGTATTTCCCTTT
This sequence comes from Tragulus kanchil, assembly GCA_022376925.1. Lineage (NCBI taxonomy): Eukaryota > Metazoa > Chordata > Mammalia > Artiodactyla > Tragulidae > Tragulus > Tragulus kanchil. The sequence goes on from JAIOJX010000002.1 coordinate 61,533,770, forward strand.
TTAGCTTTGGAAAGTAAGTATGTTTGTTAGTATTATGGTGAGAGTCACTCATTCACTAAGTTGATTTTCTTAGAAAGAAATGTACGTATAACTCACCAGTTGTTATGGGCAAACCTACCAAGCAGAAGATCAAGTCTGTCAGATGTGTGAATGCTCTCTTCATTTTGTAAATTTTGCTGGCAGAGTCATCATTATGCGATGCTCAGAGATTTGTTCCATTTCATTGTTGTTGTTTGTCCTGTTTCTTTAGAATATGCTTTCTTGTTACTTTTCCTGCTAAGGCTTGAGATAGGGTCTTCACATATCTCTGAGTACTACTGTCAACTAACAAATCAATTGCACTCGTCAATTACACTGCCAATGACTGAACAGCAAGGGCATTTGCCATCTGCCTCTGTGGAGACTGACCCTGTGCTGTGGCAGCTGCTGACCCTCAGCACCCCCTGAGGGCGTCTGGAGTAGAGTGAGGCACTCTGGGCTCCAGGGAATCTGGTGGGACAAAAGCCAAGACTTAACATGTCACAGTAAGTCTGGATTAACTAAACAGGCTATCATGGATTAACTATAGTTACCAAATTAACTATCACAGCAGTATAGCCTGAAGAAAGTGAAAGTGTGAGTTTCCCAGTAGTGTGTCCCCATGGACTGTGGCCCATCAGGCTCCTCTGTCCATGGGGATTCTCCAGGCAAGAAGACGAGTAAGTTGCCTTTCCCTTTTCCAGGGGATCTTTCTGACTCAGGGGTTGAACTTGGCTGTCCTGCACTGTAGGCAAAGTCTTTACATTCTGAGTATTTTTGCTTTTTCCATACTTCCTGTTTTAAAATGAATACTGGGTGTTTGAGTTTAATAATAGCAACAATGGAAATGATTATGAGCAATTTTGCCATGTCACCATAAATGTCATCACGGACAGATAGATGTGTCATTTCTGAAGCGAGATCTACTTCTAATACCTTTAGTATAGTAGATAGGACTGGCTATCTCACTATATAACCTTCACCTAAATGTCAGACTAGGCCAAGAGAAGGTACCACCCTGACTTTTTGGAATTGCATTATGCTACATATGTATTTCCCTTTTTAGCTTTGGAAAGTAAGTATGTTTGTTAGTATTATGGTGAGAGTCACTCATTCACTAAGTTGATTTTCTTAGAAAGAAATGTACGTATAACTCACCAGTTGTTATGGGCAAACCTACCAAGCAGAAGATCAAGTCTGTCAGATGTGTGAATGCTCTCTTCATTTTGTAAATTTTGCTGGCAGAGTCATCATTATGCGATGCTCAGAGATTTGTTCCATTTCATTGTTGTTGTTTGTCCTGTTTCTTTAGAATATGCTTTCTTGTTACTTTTCCTGCTAAGGCTTGAGATAGGGTCTTCACATATCTCTGAGTACTACTGTCAACTAACAAATCAATTGCACTCGTCAATTACACTGCCAATGACTGAACAGCAAGGGCATTTGCCATCTGCCTCTGTGGAGACTGACCCTGTGCTGTGGCAGCTGCTGACCCTCAGCACCCCCTGAGGGCGTCTGGAGTAGAGTGAGGCACTCTGGGCTCCAGGGAATCTGGTGGGACAAGCCTTCTAGGAATAGGTTTTATGGTCTCAATCCTCGCATCTCCTCATACCTAGAAAAGCACTAAATCCCTTCATGCTGACTTCAGATCCTCACAACTAACAGAAAACCTTCTGTGAAATGAATGTTTAATAGTATTGAACTCCTTCACCAAAACCTTATATATTGATCGTATCCCATTAGCCCTTTGTAGCAATCTCAGAGCTGTCTGAGATGCTGCCTCCCATGTTACAGTCCTCATTTTGCCCCAAAGGAAACATAACTCGCAGCTCTCGAATTGTGCATCCTTTTTTTTTTTTTTAAATTTGGCCTCTTTTACTGGTTATTTATTTATTTATTTTCATCCATCTTTATTCCTTGGCCTGTGTGGGCCTCCCATTGCAGTGGCTCTCTCATTGTAGAGCATTGGCTTGGGGCATATGTGCTCCAGGGCACTGGCTCTTAATTGGACACACCAGTCCAGTTGCTCCACAGCACGTGGGATCTTCCCAGGCCAGGGATTGAACTGGTGCCCCCTGCACTGCAAGGCGGACTCTCTACCCACTGGACCACCCGGGAAACCCTCTGCATCCCTTTTAAATCAACACTCCTGTCTTATATGTACTATTTGAATAATGGTTTGTTTTTGCAAATTAGTTTTTCATAATGCTCATAATAACCATTATTTCTTATGCTACCCTTTATGCCTGCTCTTGTTAATATTTATAAATTTGAATTTTGTAATTAAGGTAACTAAGGCTCAAAGAGGTAGAGTAACTTATGTAATGTCACAGCAAAGAGAAGGGAGGGTATGATCTGAATGCAAGTTTGTTGAACTCTGAAGCCCATCCTCTTTCAAGTCTGTCATGCTACCTACATTAATTTGTCTTATATTTTCAATCATAACAAGATTTGACATTAAAAAAATAATAATTGCCCTGTATCTATTTCATATATTTGGCAGATAGTATCTCACTGTCAACTAACAAATCAATTGCACTCGTCAATTACACTGCCAATGACTGAACAGCAAGGGCATTTGCCATCTGCCTCTGTGGAGACTGACCCTGTGCTGTGGCAGCTGCTGACCCTCAGCACCCCCTGAGGGCGTCTGGAGTAGAGTGAGGCACTCTGGGCTCCAGGGAATCTGGTGGGACAAGCCTTCTAGGAATAGGTTTTATGGTCTCAATCCTCGCATCTCCTCATACCTAGAAAAGCACTAAATCCCTTCATGCTGACTTCAGATCCTCACAACTAACAGAAAACCTTCTGTGAAATGAATGTTTAATAGTATTGAACTCCTTCACCAAAACCTTATATATTGATCGTATCCCATTAGCCCTTTGTAGCAATCTCAGAGCTGTCTGAGATGCTGCCTCCCATGTTACAGTCCTCATTTTGCCCCAAAGGAAACATAACTCGCAGCTCTCGAATTGTGCATCCTTTTTTTTTTTTTTAAATTTGGCCTCTTTTACTGGTTATTTATTTATTTATTTTCATCCATCTTTATTCCTTGGCCTGTGTGGGCCTCCCATTGCAGTGGCTCTCTCATTGTAGAGCATTGGCTTGGGGCATATGTGCTCCAGGGCACTGGCTCTTAATTGGACACACCAGTCCAGTTGCTCCACAGCACGTGGGATCTTCCCAGGCCAGGGATTGAACTGGTGCCCCCTGCACTGCAAGGCGGACTCTTTACCCACTGGACCACCCGGGAAACCCTCTGCATCCCTTTTAAATCAACACTCCTGTCTTATATGTACTATTTGAATAATGGTTTGTTTTTGCAAATTAGTTTTTCATAATGCTCATAATAACCATTATTTCTTATGCTACCCTTTATGCCTGCTCTTGTTAATATTTATAAATTTGAATTTTGTAATTAAGGTAACTAAGGCTCAAAGAGGTAGAGTAACTTATGTAATGTCACAGCAAAGAGAAGGGAGGGTATGATCTGAATGCAAGTTTGTTGAACTCTGAAGCCCATCCTCTTTCAAGTCTGTCATGCTACCTACATTAATTTGTCTTATATTTTCAATCATAACAAGATTTGACATTAAAAAAATAATAATTGCCCTGTATCTATTTCATATATTTGGCAGATAGTATCTCATTTAATCCTTAAACAGCTTTACGAGATACTGTGATTATCATATTACCTTTAATTTCTTGTAAAAGAGGAAATGGACACACAGCAAGGCTAAGTCATGCTCCAAAATCAAACAACCTGGTGGAGGTTGGGTAAATAAGAGAATGTCATTGCGATTCCCATTTCATAAACCAATATTCAGAGAGAGCCAAGATTTGTCCGTATTCACAAGGCTGGTAAAGTGGCAAAATTGGGTCTTGCAGGTTCAGATTTCATGGTTTTAACAAGAGCGGTATAATAAATATTTTTTAAAGACTAGAAGTCTTACTGACTCTTGCAAAGATATGAGAGCTGTGTAGTGAGAACTCTAAGCATTTACTGTCTATAAAAGTTAGAGGAAGTGAATGCAAGTGAAGGCTGCAGAAGAAGCGCATTAAGAACACTGAAGAATCCTTTCATACCATGAAGGGTGACTGTGGAACGCTGAGAAACAGTAATAAAAGCCAGTCCAACCAAGCGTGCCAAAATCAGAAATTGGGCTGCACCTTGGAAACAAATGTCACTAGCAATTTCAAAGACTTTTTTTTTTTTTAATATGTGAAGTAAGTATAACCTTTTAAGTCTACATCGTTTTTGTTCTCTTTTCTCCATATTCAATAGACAAATCATTTTGGTCGACTTTTTTTCAACATTTGAAATGCAAGCCATCATGACTTCATTAATAGAACACTAAGAAGTTTGTGACCCAAAGCTGCAAGTTTGGAAGAACCTGAAAAAAGAGTCCATTTCTGAAATCCCAATTCTTCCAAGCTCTTTTCTTTTTAGGAACGAGTATCATTATCTACTATCAACAGTATGCTTTAGCAATAAAAGAATTATTGTTTCAGTGCTTGATCAGAGTCCTGGTTACTAGGGTAATGTGTTATTTCCAGTAGCCACGGCCCAGGCAGCTGGAAACTCTGCCCTCTGTCATACACATGTTGCATGAAACAACAGCAAAATTTTGAGACAGACAGAAATAAAAATAACAAAGAAATGAATACTCTTGGGCTTCCCTGGTGGTCCAGTGTGTAAGGACACTGCCTTGCAGTACAGGGGGCACCATTTCGATCCCTGGCCTGGGAGGGTCCCACGTACCGTGGAGCAGCTGGACCGGTGTGTCCAGCTAGGAGCCAGCACTCTGGAGCATATGCGCCCAGAGCCGGTGCTCTGCAGCGAGGGAGGCCACTACAATGGGAGGCCCACGCAGGCCAAAAGAACAGAGGTGGATGAAAATAAATAAATGAAAGACCAATATAAGTGGCCTAAAAAAAAAAAAACCTCAAAAAAAAAAAAAGAAATGAATACTCTTATAGGAGTTCAGACTTCAATCTTCAGAATCTCCAATCAATTTTTTTTAAAAAGGACCATCAGTTTGGTAAAATACTGTAGTGGCTCATCCAAAGGATTCTGTGTTGCTGAGTTTATAATTGTGTATTATCGAGTGACAGTATATATAACACAGAGTGTCTTTTAACACTGCTGATGTTTTTGTTTCTTTGTAGGATCAATTATATGAAATTCAAAATACAAACATAAGAAAGCTGAACAAAGTTTGCCTTGTTGATCTCTTCTAAGCATCTTCAAAATGTGATTATGTGTCTTTGTGCTGTCTTCCCAGGTGGCACTAGTGTAAAGAACCACCTGCCACTGCAGGAGATGTAAGAGACGTGAGTTAGATCCCTGGGTTGGGAAGATTCCCCAGAGGAGGGCATGGCAACCCAGTCCAGTATTTTTGCCTGAAAAATCCCACGGACAGAGGAGCTTGGCAGGTACAGTCCATAGCTCACAGATTTGGACACCACCACCAAAGCACCCATGTCTTTGTGTTAGTGTAACAAAAAGTTAAAGGCTGTTTTGGTTTAATCTGAAATCCCAATTCTTCCAAGCTCTTTTCTTTTAGGAACGAGTATCATTATCTACTATCAACAGTATGCTTTAGCAATAAAAGAATTATTGTTTCAGTGCTTGATCAGAGTCCTGGTTACTAGGGTAATGTGTTATTTCCAGTAGCCACGGCCCAGGCAGCTGGAAACTCTGCCCTCTGTCATACACATGTTGCATGAAACAACAGCAAAATTTTGAGACAGACAGAAATAAAAATAACAAAGAAATGAATACTCTTGGGCTTCCCTGGTGGTCCAGTGTGTAAGGACACTGCCTTGCAGTACAGGGGGCACCATTTCGATCCCTGGCCTGGGAGGGTCCCACGTAGCGTGGAGCAGCTGGACCGGTGTGTCCAGCTGGGAGCCAGCACTCTGAGCATATGCGCCCAGAGCCGGTGCTCTGCAGCGAGGGAGGCCACTACAATGGGAGGCCCACGCAGGCCAAAAGAACAGAGGTGGATGAAAATAAATAAATGAAAGACCAATATAAGTGGCCTAAAAAAAAAAAAACCTCAAAAAAAAAAAAAGAAATGAATACTCTTATAGGAGTTCAGACTTCAATCTTCAGAATCTCCAATCAATTTTTTTTAAAAAGGACCATCAGTTTGGTAAAATACTGTAGTGGCTCATCCAAAGGATTCTGTGTTGCTGAGTTTATAATTGTGTATTATCGAGTGACAGTATATATAACACAGAGTGTCTTTTAACACTGCTGATGTTTTTGTTTCTTTGTAGGATCAATTATATGAAATTCAAAATACAAACATAAGAAAGCTGAACAAAGTTTGCCTTGTTGATCTCTTCTAAGCATCTTCAAAATGTGATTATGTGTCTTTGTGCTGTCTTCCCAGGTGGCACTAGTGTAAAGAACCACCTGCCACTGCAGGAGATGTAAGAGACGTGAGTTAGATCCCTGGGTTGGGAAGATTCCCCAGAGGAGGGCATGGCAACCCAGTCCAGTATTTTTGCCTGAAAAATCCCACGGACAGAGGAGCTTGGCAGGTACAGTCCATAGCTCACAGATTTGGACACCACCACCAAAGCACCCATGTCTTTGTGTTAGTGTAACAAAAAGTTAAAGGCTGTTTTGGTTCCTAATGTCATTTTTACAATAGGACAATTTATTATTTAGTAAGATTATCCATCTTGTAAATCCAGCTCTTTGTTTTATCAAGCATACAAATAATATACAGCCTATGTGTGATTTTTAGTGTATGTTTATAGGAAATAAGGCATACTATTGCTACATTGGCATGTTTGTAGAAGAAGTGTTCGAAATAATCCATTCTGGATAGTTAACCGTTGAAAAGATAATATTTTAAAACTTGACTAAGCCTCTGACAAGCTGTTATATCTCAGCTCTTCAGAGTGTGAGAAGGATCAGTGTTGGAATTCTAAGCGTTGAAGGTCAAAGTGGAGGAAGTACCTGTTGACATCAAGAAGGTGTATCCAGTAACAGTCGGGAGCTGAGCATGAAAACAAGACAAAATGAATGAGGAACATATTTTAAAACCACAATGACATTATTTAAATATACTGCAGAATGGCTGACTCTAACCAGAAAATTCTCTGCACAGGGCAACATTCACCGGAAAAAGTAGTGACAGTAAACTTCTAACATCTTTAAAAATTTTATAAGAAAAGTGAGCATGATGAAGTTTTAGGGTGTGAAGCAAATGAAACATTTCTTCAAGTGGCAAAACGTTGAACCAGTTAAGATAAATCCATAGGAAAAAAAGGGACTGATGACCTTGTGGGGTTCAGTGTGAGATGATAATAGTGGTATGAACAGTAATCACATGGTATGTGCCAGATGTTGAGCAAGCTGTTTGATACCTTGGTTTTGATTTTCATTGATAACCTTGCAGTTTCCAGGTGCTCACCCCATGAGCTTGGGAGTCTGACAGTGGGGCTCCTGGGCTGACTCCACATCTGCCTGTTTTCAGGGGTTTGGCCAGTTCCTACAATGTTCCGCCTGGTGCTGATAGATCAACTCTCCCTTTGTGCTGTCTTCCCAGGTGGCACTAGTGTAAAGAACCACCTGCCACTGCAGGAGATGTAAGAGACGTGAGTTAGATCCCTGGGTTGGGAAGATTCCCCAGAGGAGGGCATGGCAACCCAGTCCAGTATTTTTGCCTGAAAAATCCCACGGACAGAGGAGCTTGGCAGGTACAGTCCATAGCTCACAGATTTGGACACCACCACCAAAGCACCCATGTCTTTGTGTTAGTGTAACAAAAAGTTAAAGGCTGTTTTGGTTCCTAATGTCATTTTTACAATAGGACAATTTATTATTTAGTAAGATTATCCATCTTGTAAATCCAGCTCTTTGTTTTATCAAGCATACAAATAATATACAGCCTATGTGTGATTTTTAGTGTATGTTTATAGGAAATAAGGCATACTATTGCTACATTGGCATGTTTGTAGAAGAAGTGTTCGAAATAATCCATTCTGGATAGTTAACCGTTGAAAAGATAATATTTTAAAACTTGACTAAGCCTCTGACAAGCTGTTATATCTCAGCTCTTCAGAGTGTGAGAAGGATCAGTGTTGGAATTCTAAGCGTTGAAGGTCAAAGTGGAGGAAGTACCTGTTGACATCAAGAAGGTGTATCCAGTAACAGTCGGGAGCTGAGCATGAAAACAAGACAAAATGAATGAGGAACATATTTTAAAACCACAATGACATTATTTAAATATACTGCAGAATGGCTGACTCTAACCAGAAAATTCTCTGCACAGGGCAACATTCACCGGAAAAAGTAGTGACAGTAAACTTCTAACATCTTTAAAAATTTTATAAGAAAAGTGAGCATGATGAAGTTTTAGGGTGTGAAGCAAATGAAACATTTCTTCAAGTGGCAAAACGTTGAACCAGTTAAGATAAATCCATAGGAAAAAAAGGGACTGATGACCTTGTGGGGTTCAGTGTGAGATGATAATAGTGGTATGAACAGTAATCACATGGTATGTGCCAGATGTTGAGCAAGCTGTTTGATACCTTGGTTTTGATTTTCATTGATAACCTTGCAGTTTCCAGGTGCTCACCCCATGAGCTTGGGAGTCTGACAGTGGGGCTCCTGGGCTGACTCCACATCTGCCTGTTTTCAGGGGTTTGGCCAGTTCCTACAATGTTCCGCCTGGTGCTGATAGATCAACTCTCCCTTTCTCTGCTTCTGAAGCAAACTCCTTGGATCACATAATCCTTGATTTCTTAAGAAACAGCTGAGAGTTAACTGTGTCTGCCAGCAGCTACTTGGTTTCTTTTTTGTTTCCTTCCAGTTTTACTGAGGTGTAATTGACATACAGCACTGTGTAAGTTTAAGGTATATAACATAATGATTGACTTACAGGCATCACGAAATGATGACCACAGTATATTTAGTGGATATCCATTATCTTGTATTCATATGAAATAAAAGGAACGTTTTTTTCTTGTGATGAGAAACTCAGGACTCACTCTAAGTTTTATATATAACATACAGCACTGTTAATTATATTAATCATTTGTACCTTATATCCCTAGTACTTATTCGTACTATAACTGCAGGCTTATGTGCTCAAAAAGTTGATATAAAAAAAATAGTTGATAGCACCTTTTGAGCACCTTCATCTAATTCCCCCTCTTCCCATCCTCTTCCTCTGGTAACCATGATCCTGATCTCTTTTTCTATGAGTTTGTTTGTTGAAGTATAACTGACCTGTAACACTATGTTAGTTCCACAACATTGTGACTTGATATTTCTATATTTTGTAAAATGATCACCAATGCAAGTCTTTCTTTGTATATCTTGGTCTCTGATCTCTGCAACTGGGAACCCCCATTTCTGGTTCTGGTTTTTGCCAAATTTCAGTGAATTCTTCCTTACTTAGCTGTTCTTTCCCTTTGCTTATAGGATGTGGTACATGTCCTCCTGGAATTAACTCTGAGACTGAATTAAAAGTCAGGGCAAGAAATGGGTCAGATTCAGGCAGTCAGACTAGATGGAGGAAGGAAGAGAAACTTAAGTGAGGCAATGTTGTGAGTGCTGGAATCCTAGTGTGAACTTGTATGTGATAAATCCATAGGAAAAGGGACTGATGACCTTGTGGGGTTCAGTGTGAGATGATAATAGTGGTATGAACAGTAATCACATGGTATGTGCCAGATGTTGAGCAAGCTGTTTGATACCTTGGTTTTGATTTTCATTGATAACCTTGCAGTTTCCAGGTGCTCACCCCATGAGCTTGGGAGTCTGACAGTGGGGCTCCTGGGCTGACTCCACATCTGCCTGTTTTCAGGGGTTTGGCCAGTTCCTACAATGTTCCGCCTGGTGCTGATAGATCAACTCTCCCTTTCTCTGCTTCTGAAGCAAACTCCTTGGATCACATAATCCTTGATTTCTTAAGAAACAGCTGAGAGTTAACTGTGTCTGCCAGCAGCTACTTGGTTTCTTTTTTGTTTCCTTCCAGTTTTACTGAGATCTGATTGATATACAGCACTGTGTAAGTTTAAGGTATATAACATAATGATTGACTTACAGGCATCACGAAATGATGACCACAGTATATTTAGTGGATATCCATTATCTTGTATTCATATGAAATAAAAGGAACGTTTTTTTCTTGTGATGAGAAACTCAGGACTCACTCTAAGTTTTATATATAACATACAGCACTGTTAATTATATTAATCATTTGTACCTTATATCCCTAGTACTTATTCGTACTATAACTGCAGGCTTATGTGCTCAAAAAGTTGATATAAAAAAAATAGTTGATAGCACCTTTTGAGCACCTTCATCTAATTCCCCCTCTTCCCATCCTCTTCCTCTGGTAACCATGATCCTGATCTCTTTTTCTATGAGTTTGTTTGTTGAAGTATAACTGACCTGTAACACTATGTTAGTTCCACAACATTGTGACTTGATATTTCTATATTTTGTAAAATGATCACCAATGCAAGTCTTTCTTTGTATATCTTGGTCTCTGATCTCTGCAACTGGGAACCCCCATTTCTGGTTCTGGTTTTTGCCAAATTTCAGTGAATTCTTCCTTACTTAGCTGTTCTTTCCCTTTGCTTATAGGATGTGGTACATGTCCTCCTGGAATTAACTCTGAGACTGAATTAAAAGTCAGGGCAAGAAATGGGTCAGATTCAGGCAGTCAGACTAGATGGAGGAAGGAAGAGAAACTTAAGTGAGGCAATGTTGTGAGTGCTGGAATCCTAGTGTGAACTTGATTCCCAACCAGGGATGCCTTGAAAAACAGAGAGTGCCCATGTGGAATCATGCTGTCCCTGCCGTTTGCTGTCTGTAGTCTTATGTGCCAGCAGCGCCTTGATGGTCCTGGGCCCACAGGTGTGTAACTGTAGCTGGCAGAAGCACTCAGAGGTCAGCAAGGGCACACTGTTCTTACCTGGGGCAGCAGCAGCATAGGGGCTGCCGTTAATAGAAAGGCCTTCCTGGATTGTACAGCAAATCTCCAGGCAATCATCAAAAACCCACGCCTTCCATCTGCCTTGGAAAGTATTATTCAATGAAAATTTAATATTTCATTATGGTTACAGTTAGGATTATATTTAAAGATGGGACTGAATTTTGAGTAGGGATGAGTGTTGATGTAGTGAATTTTTAATGTGCTGTATTATTGCCATTTTCAGATAAGAAGGGCTGTCTTTGGAGAGAGTTTTATCCTCCTGACAATGTAAGGGCTATTCACTCATTCAGCAAGCTTATGTTGTTGTCAGTGTGTTTGTGTTGGGAGTGGAAAAAAGAATAAACTCTGGTTCTGACATCAGGGAACTTCAAGTAAAGTTAGGGAAACTTAGACTCCTGTGTAACTATTTTATGGTGCAATAAAGTGTTTGGAGTTGCATGGCAGATGTCAGCACAGAATGTGATGGGGTATAAGGATGAGTTATCCGGTTTTATGGAGTTGCTAGAAATCCCCATGGAAAAGGTTATCTTTGAAACGTGCTTAAAAAATGAGTAAATGCTCTTTGAGTAAAGGACTAAGACACTCTTGGCTTAAATGAACTGCTCTTTGAGAAAAAACTTGCTGACCATAACATGGCAGATGAATAAAAAGATGTTAGATGGGAGACAGAGAGAACCTTAGGGTACTGTTTCTATGAGACTGAATAAGGCAATAGCCATAAGGATGGAAAGAAGGAGACAGACTAGAAAAAGGATTGTGGAAAGTTAGAATCAACAGGGCTTGGTTGTGAACTGAAAGGACAGGGAGGCATCTAAACTGATTCCTGGATTCCTGGCTTGAATGACCAGAGAGAGGTCAACCATTCACTAATATAGAGACAATTCAGAAAATGAGCAAATATGGAATACAGATTAGAGATGATTTGGAGATGTCTATGAGTAATCTAGGCAGTAAAATAGGTGTTTCCAGACCACAGGAGAGACATTTGATATAGAAGGATGGATTTGGGTGTTACTAGCATGTACATGTTAAGCTGTTGTAGTCACAGGAATTGATAAGACCACTAGGAAGAATGTTAATATTGGAAAGTCATAGAGAAGTCATCTCTGACAATTATCACCATTAGAAGACTGGAGAGGAAAGATATCTGGCATATTAACTGAGAGGGATGGTAAGATTAGGAGCATGAAACTCAAGAGAGCTGTTTCTAGTTGACCAAAGGAAGAGTTATTCCATGCAGGAAGATGTCAAGTGATGTACAGAGGTCAAGATTTCCAGTAAAGAGAGATCAGTGTGTCAGGATATCAAAGATGATCTCTGCCAGAGCAGAGTCAGGAAGTAGAAAAGGTACACTCTTGATCACAGTTCACTGAAGAATCAATAAGAGAAAAAAAAATCTATTCATTGGCAAAGCTTGCTGAGAAGGGATGGATATTACTGGTGGGGATAAGGATCAGGGAACTTCAAGTAAAGTTAGGAAACTTAGACTCCTGTGTAACTATTTTATGGTGCAATAAAGTGTTGGGAGTTGCATGGCAGATGTCAGCACAGAATGTGATGGGGTATAAGGATGAGTTATCCGGTTTTATGGAGTTGCTAGAAATCCCCATGGAAAAGGTTATCTTTGAAACGTGCTTAAAAAATGAGTAAATGCTCTTTGAGTAAAGGACTAAGACACTCTTGGCTTAAATGAACTGCTCTTTGAGAAAAAACTTGCTGACCATAACATGGCAGATGAATAAAAAGATGTTAGATGGGAGACAGAGAGAACCTTAGGGTACTGTTTCTATGAGACTGAATAAGGCAATAGCCATAAGGATGGAAAGAAGGAGACAGACTAGAAAAAGGATTGTGGAAAGTTAGAATCAACAGGGCTTGGTTGTGAACTGAAAGGACAGGGAGGCATCTAAACTGATTCCTGGATTCCTGGCTTGAATGACCAGAGAGAGGGTCAACCATTCACTAATATAGAGACAATTCAGAAAATGAGCAAATATGGAATACAGATTAGAGATGATTTGGAGATGTCTATGAGTAATCTAGGCAGTAAAATAGGTGTTTCCAGACCACAGGAGAGACATTTGATATAGAAGGATGGATTTGGGTGTTACTAGCATGTACATGTTAAGCTGTTGTAGTCACAGGAATTGATAAGACCACTAGGAAGAATGTTAATATTGGAAAGTCATAGAGAAGTCATCTCTGACAATTATCACCATTAGAAGACTGGAGAGGAAAGATATCTGGCATATTAACTGAGAGGGATGGTAAGATTAGGAGCATGAAACTCAAGAGAGCTGTTTCTAGTTGACCAAAGGAAGAGTTATTCCATGCAGGAAGATGTCAAGTGATGTACAGAGGTCAAGATTTCCAGTAAAGAGAGATCAGTGTGTCAGGATATCAAAGATGATCTCTGCCAGAGCAGAGTCAGGAAGTAGAAAAGGTACACTCTTGATCACAGTTCACTGAAGAATCAATAAGAGAAAAAAAAATCTATTCATTGGCAAAGCTTGCTGAGAAGGGATGGATATTACTGGTGGGGGATTAAAATCTAAAAGTGAATATTTTCAAATAGGAGCTTGAGCTATTTTAGCTCTCTGAAAGGAGAGTGTGTTAGTCACTCAGTTGTGTCCGACTCTGTGATCCCATGGACTATAGTCCCCCAGGCTCCTCTGTCGTTGGGATTCTCCAGGCAAGAATACTGGAGTGAATAAGATAGCTATGCCCTTCTCTAGGAAAGGAGGGTAGGAGAGAAAAAAATGCTGAAATATGGGAGAAAGAGGAAATACCTTCAGGGTGAGTCACTAGAGGAGATGGGAAGACATGGATGGAAACCCAGGTAGAGAGGCCAGCCCAGACCAAAGAAAAAGGACACTTGTTTGCTGAGAATCTGGGGAGACAGTGAGACTTGGCACAGCCACCGTCCCTCCAAGTAACTTTTACAGCATCCTGCAAAGCATTCTAGTCTGCATTTTCCAGATTGCTTTATGAGAATAGACTCATCATTGGAGTATTTCCTTGAGGTTTTCATTTCTCTTCAGATATTTAATCAAACATTGGTGCTTGTTTATTAGTTATGTTTTCATGTTTTTGATTTTTGTGAAGATGCAGTCTTTCTGGCACAAGCGTTTGCAAATTAAATGTCATTAAATCCACAAGAGCTGAAGCACCCTGATTGCCAGCTTTAATTATCAACCTCAATTCTCTCTCTGTTGCATGAGTGTTCGTGTCATAAGGCAAATCCCAAACGTCTGCTCACAGAAGTTCTTCTGTTATAGTCTTAAGAGTTATTAATATAAAAACGGAAGCTACTCTCTGACAATTATCACCATTAGAAGACTGGAGAGGAAAGATATCTGGCATATTAACTGAGAGGGATGGTAAGATTAGGAGCATGAAACTCAAGAGAGCTGTTTCTAGTTGACCAAAGGAAGAGTTATTCCATGCAGGAAGATGTCAAGTGATGTACAGAGGTCAAGATTTCCAGTAAAGAGAGATCAGTGTGTCAGGATATCAAAGATGATCTCTGCCAGAGCAGAGTCAGGAAGTAGAAAAGGTACACTCTTGATCACAGTTCACTGAAGAATCAATAAGAGAAAAAAAAATCTATTCATTGGCAAAGCTTGCTGAGAAGGGATGGATATTACTGGTGGGGGATTAAAATCTAAAAGTGAATATTTTCAAATAGGAGCTTGAGCTATTTTAGCTCTCTGAAAGGAGAGTGTGTTAGTCACTCAGTTGTGTCCGACTCTGTGATCCCATGGACTATAGTCCCCCAGGCTCCTCTGTCGTTGGGATTCTCCAGGCAAGAATACTGGAGTGAATAAGATAGCTATGCCCTTCTCTAGGAAAGGAGGGTAGGAGAGAAAAAAATGCTGAAATATGGGAGAAAGAGGAAATACCTTCAGGGTGAGTCACTAGAGGAGATGGGAAGACATGGATGGAAACCCAGGTAGAGAGGCCAGCCCAGACCAAAGAAAAAGGACACTTGTTTGCTGAGAATCTGGAGGGAGACGGTGAGACTTGGCACAGCCACCGTCCCTCCAAGTAACTTTTACAGCATCCTGCAAAGCATTCTAGTCTGCATTTTCCAGATTGCTTTATGAGAATAGACTCATCATTGGAGTATTTCCTTGAGGTTTTCATTTCTCTTCAGATATTTAATCAAACATTGGTGCTTGTTTATTAGTTATGTTTTCATGTTTTTGATTTTTGTGAAGATGCAGTCTTTCTGGCACAAGCGTTTGCAAATTAAATGTCATTAAATCCACAAGAGCTGAAGCACCCTGATTGCCAGCTTTAATTATCAACCTCAATTCTCTCTCTGTTGCATGAGTGTTCGTGTCATAAGGCAAATCCCAAACGTCTGCTCACAGAAGTTCTTCTGTTATAGTCTTAAGAGTTATTAATATAAAAAACGGAAGCTACTCTCCTTATGTAATTTTCTGTGAAGTTTTCCTGAGAACCAAACCCTTAGTTCTCGGTTACTTGTCTGTCTCTCTTTCCTCCTCCGTCTCCTTACCCCTGCCTTTTTCCTTCCCTTTTTTCATCCCCTCCTTCCTTCCCTTTTTTTCTTCTCTCCTTCCTTCTTTTCTTTCTTCCTTTACAAATCACGGGTTTCTCTCTTTTACATGTAATAAATAATTCCACAGTCAGTAAACCACTGCCCAGTCCTTCTTTCAGCGTTTCTTGCCTTGATTGTGGCAGCAATTTCCCAACTGGTACTGCTGCCACAAGTCTTTATCCTCTCTAATCAACCTTCCATATGTTCACCAGCATTATTTCTTTGAACACTTTTAAAAATGCTTATTTGCCACATGGAAACTGCTTGTGGCCTTGACAGTCAGAGTTGAGTGAAACAGGCACAGTGAAAGCCGGAAGGACTGGGCTGATGACTTGTCTTACTGGAAAAACCCAATATGACTCTCACTGACAACAGTATGAAGACCTAACACATTTAAGGATTTTTGTTAAAAAATTTTGGCCTCTTTTGTTGGTTTTTTATTTATTTATCTTCATCTATCTTTTTATTCTTTGGCCTTTGTGGGTCTCCCATCGCAGTGGCCTCTCTCGTTGCGGACCACTGGCTCTGGGCGCATGTGCTCCAGACTGCTGGCTCGTAATTCGACGTATTGGTTCAGCCGCTCCATGGGGTGTGGGATCTTCCCAGGCCAGCGATTGAACCGGTGCCCCTTGCACTGCAAGGTGGACTCTTTACCTACTGGACCACCAGGGAAGCCCTTAAGGATTTTATAATCCCTAGCTCCAACTTATTTTAAAATAGGATTCATGTTTTTGATTTTTGTGAAGATGCAGTCTTTCTGGCACAAGCGTTTGCAAATTAAATGTCATTAAATCCACAAGAGCTGAAGCACCCTGATTGCCAGCTTTAATTATCAACCTCAATTCTCTCTCTGTTGCATGAGTGTTCGTGTCATAAGGCAAATCCCAAACGTCTGCTCACAGAAGTTCTTCTGTTATAGTCTTAAGAGTTATTAATATAAAAAACGGAAGCTACTCTCCTTATGTAATTTTCTGTGAAGTTTTCCTGAGAACCAAACCCTTAGTTCTCGGTTACTTGTCTGTCTCTCTTTCCTCCTCCGTCTCCTTACCCCTGCCTTTTTCCTTCCCTTTTTTCATCCCCTCCTTCCTTCCCTTTTTTTCTTCTCTCCTTCCTTCTTTTCTTTCTTCCTTTACAAATCACGGGTTTCTCTCTTTTACATGTAATAAATAATTCCACAGTCAGTAAACCACTGCCCAGTCCTTCTTTCAGCGTTTCTTGCCTTGATTGTGGCAGCAATTTCCCAACTGGTACTGCTGCCACAAGTCTTTATCCTCTCTAATCAACCTTCCATATGTTCACCAGCATTATTTCTTTGAACACTTTTAAAAATGCTTATTTGCCACATGGAAACTGCTTGTGGCCTTGACAGTCAGAGTTGAGTGAAACAGGCACAGTGAAAGCCGGAAGGACTGGGCTGATGACTTGTCTTACTGAAAAACCTAATATGACTCTCACTGACAACAGTATGAAGACCTAACACATTTAAGGATTTTTGTTAAAAAATTTTGGCCTCTTTTGTTGGTTTTTTATTTATTTATCTTCATCTATCTTTTTATTCTTTGGCCTTTGTGGGTCTCCCATCGCAGTGGCCTCTCTCGTTGCGGACCACTGGCTCTGGGCGCATGTGCTCCAGACTGCTGGCTCGTAATTCGACGTATTGGTTCAGCCGCTCCATGGGGTGTGGGATCTTCCCAGGCCAGCGATTGAACCGGTGCCCCTTGCACTGCAAGGTGGACTCTTTACCTACTGGACCACCAGGGAAGCCCTTAAGGATTTTTATAATCCCTAGCTCCAACTTATTTTTTAAAACTTGACCCCTGTGATGTATCTTATCTTTTCCATATGTGTGTATAACTAACATTCACCATGTTTGCTATCCTGCGGTAGTCTCTTTTCCCAGAGTGTTCCATGTTCTCTCTCATTCTCATGCTCCATTTTCCTGAAATGCTTCCCATCCTTTTCCACATTAAAAAAAAAAAAAACCCACAAAAATTCCTACTTATTCTTTGAGACCCAGTTTAAATATCATCTTATCTGTAGTCAATCGTTGTAATTTGCCTTCTGTCATGTTGGAAATGGTTACCCACTCCAGTATTATTGCCTGGCGAATTCCATGGACAGAGAAACCTGGCAGGCTACAGTCCATTGAGTTGCAAAGAGTCTGATGTGACTGAAGCAACTGAGCAGGCACGCCTGTTGTCATTACAGGATATGGCAGTAGTTATTTCAAAGAAAACTACATATGATTAGGAGAGGGATCCCTGCGGTTTCCACCCTGCCTTATTCTCAAGAGAAATCTTCTGCTGACTCCATTTGGGGGAAGTGATCATTATCTCAGGGTTCCATGGTCATTGTTTGCTTGTCTACTTCTCTTGCTAATTAATTTTTGTATTTCCACACTTAGCTTCTAGGAAACAAAAATAAAATGTAGAAGAACTAACATTTAACTGCACAAACAGGTGACCCCTAAGGATTAACTTTACTCCTGGATGGCAAGAGATGATAAGGAGGAGTCTAGAGATCAGCTATCTCTAACAAGCAATAGTGCATCGTTAGTTTGAAAATGATTGCAAGATGTTGAGTAATATGTAGACGTGAGTGGTTTCTCATGCTAGTCAAACTTCACCAGTGACCTAGTTTTTAGGAACGTGTACCTGTGGTTTCAGGACTCACGGGGCAAACAGCTCAGCAGACTTGAGGAAGAGTCCTATAAAAGATTCTGGGTCTGTTCAGTCTACTGTGAGAAGACCTAGTCTCTATTTTTTAATTTTTTATTTTTTTAGAACTATTCTTTTAATCATGCATTTTAAAGTCTTTTAAAACAGATAACACTCACCAAGTACGCGCATATGTGTGTGAGTGTGTATGTGTGTATGAGATGCTAGCAATAACCTTGTTCACTAAAATAAGATTGGCTATAATTCTTAGACTTGGCTGTTTTTTAACTGACACAGTGAAAAACTACTCTACTTAGCACAGAAACCAAATTGACAGACGTGGGCTTTTATGAAAGTTGTTATTTAACCATATTAATAACAGCTAGCATTTTAAAGCACTTATTATGGATCTGCGACTATATTTTTTGTTGTGGAGAAAACTAGAGAGCAAATCTATCTCAAAGGAAGATAAAATTATTTTACAGTGTTTTTTGAAAGGTTACTGAAAGATTAAAAATGCAAAGAAATACTTCAAAAACAGAATAATGTGGCTAGGCATGAGTCCTATCATGTTTGAAAACAAATTTCAAAATGCAGTAGTTTGAAGTATCATATAACAGTGATATAAGACTGATACAATAACAATGTATGATATAAAAGCAATGTATGATACTGATACAATAATAGATCAGAGAAACACAGCATGTAGGTCAGAAACAGATGCCATTATATGTATAAACATTTAATGCAAACCAAAGAGGCATTACAAAGAAGTACAGAACAAAATGATTAGTCAATAAAGATGCAACAATGGGCATTGTTAGACTGGGAAAAAACCAATCAATTTAGTTACTCACTGTGCAGCATGCGCAAAAGTAAATTTCAGGTAGAAGGGTTAAATTTAAAGACAATTCATGGCTGTCTCAAAGAAAATAGAATGTACATGTTCCTGGGCATCTAGAGAGGGAAGGATTTACATAAGCTTAGAAGCAAAGGACAAAAGCGCCAAAGAAACATCAACAGCTTTGTCTTAAATTCATGTAGCTAAAAGTGCACAGATTCTTAAAAACAAATTCCTAAATAACTGGCAAGCAATAGCATAATATAAAGTATTTTTTAGGCACATTTAAGAAACAAAATTTTAGTATCTTTGCTAAAGGAAGGATATATACACATCTCTCTAAAACACTACTTTCACACATGCAAGATGTAAAACTGAGGCAAAATATTTGTCTTCATTAGCAGCCAAATAAATATAAATTTAAACAAGATGGAAATGTTGCTTCTGTGTATCAGCATAGCATAGATCAGAATGAATAAAAATAGTGACAGGGAGTATATGGTGAATAGACATTGTCTTACAGCATTGGTGTTTATATAAATTGTTTTAAAAAATCAATTTAGTAATCTTTATTGAGACTAAAAAGCAGTCATAGATTTTGACCCATAATTGTAATTCTAGGAATCTGTCCAAAGGAATTAACTGCCAGAAGCAAGATTAAAATAGTTCTTATGGAAAAAGATGTGCATCAGTGTTTGTATTAGTATATGTGACTGCTTTAACAAATCATAGCAAACCTGGTGGCTTAAACAACAGAAATGCATTCGCTCACAGTTTTGGAGACACGAAGTCCCAAATCATGATCACTTGGCTTGAATCGAGGTGCCAGCAAGGCCGTGCTCCCTCCAGACTCTCTAGGGGAAAATCCATTCTGTGCCTCTTCCTGCTTCTGGTGGCCACAAGGATCCCTCGGCTTGTGGCCGCATCACTGCCGCCTATACCTCTGAGGTCAGTTGGCTTCCTTCTCTTCTGTCTGTGGTTAAATCTCCCTCTGCATCTCTGTTATAAGGGTACTTCTGATTGCGGTTAGGGCTCACCTGGATAACCCAGAATAAACCATTTACCTCTGGATTGTTACTAATTCACACCTGCTAACACCCATTTTCCCTATAAGGTAACATTTACAGGTTCCAGGGGTGAGAACTAGGATCTCTTTCGGGGGCATTTTCCTGTATATCACAATGTGCATGCTCTAACTCCACACACATTCACGCAAGACACTGTGCAAAGTATGGGAGCGGCTGCAATGAACCAGGACACAGTATCTGCCTTCCAGGAGTTCATGGTTGTGTGGGAAAGCCAGGTAATAAACTAGCAATTGAAGTTTACGATGAAGAGAAGCCCATGGCCCTAAGGGGATCTGAGTTTGAAGATGTCAAGTAAGGGAGGCTATAACCTGTTATTTGCCTCTTGAAAGAGGAAGGCACATCTCTCTAAAACACTACTTTCACACATGCAAGATGTAAAACTGAGGCAAAATATTTGTCTTCATTAGCAGCCAAATAAATATAAATTTAAACAAGATGGAAATGTTGCTTCTGTGTATCAGCATAGCATAGATCAGAATGAATAAAAATAGTGACAGGGAGTATATGGTGAATAGACATTGTCTTACAGCATTGGTGTTTATATAAATTGTTTTAAAAAATCAATTTAGTAATCTTTATTGAGACTAAAAAGCAGTCATAGATTTTGACCCATAATTGTAATTCTAGGAATCTGTCCAAAGGAATTAACTGCCAGAAGCAAGATTAAAATAGTTCTTATGGAAAAAGATGTGCATCAGTGTTTGTATTAGTATATGTGACTGCTTTAACAAATCATAGCAAACCTGGTGGCTTAAACAACAGAAATGCATTCGCTCACAGTTTTGGAGACACGAAGTCCCAAATCATGATCACTTGGCTTGAATCGAGGTGCCAGCAAGGCCGTGCTCCCTCCAGACTCTCTAGGGGAAAATCCATTCTGTGCCTCTTCCTGCTTCTGGTGGCCACAAGGATCCCTCGGCTTGTGGCCGCATCACTGCCGCCTATACCTCTGAGGTCAGTTGGCTTCCTTCTCTTCTGTCTGTGGTTAAATCTCCCTCTGCATCTCTGTTATAAGGGTACTTCTGATTGCGGTTAGGGCTCACCTGGATAACCCAGAATAAACCATTTACCTCTGGATTGTTACTAATTCACACCTGCTAACACCCATTTTCCCTATAAGGTAACATTTACAGGTTCCAGGGGTGAGAACTAGGATCTCTTTCGGGGGCATTTTCCTGTATATCACAATGTGCATGCTCTAACTCCACACACATTCACGCAAGACACTGTGCAAAGTATGGGAGCGGCTGCAATGAACCAGGACACAGTATCTGCCTTCCAGGAGTTCATGGTTGTGTGGGAAAGCCAGGTAATAAACTAGCAATTGAAGTTTACGATGAAGAGAAGCCCATGGCCCTAAGGGGATCTGAGTTTGAAGATGTCAAGTAAGGGAGGCTATAACCTGTTATTTGCCTCTTGAAAGAGGAAGGAGAGTTGGTTGAGGGGTGGTATGGGGAGAAAGGAAGTCAATCCGACTTCCATACTTCATGGGTCCTTTAAAGTACAACAGAGGACTTCCCTGGGGTCCAGTGGTTAAGATTTTGCCTTCCAATGCAAGGGGTGCAAATTCCATCCCTGGTCAGGAAGCCAAGATCCTACATGCCTTGTGGCCAAAAGAGCAAAAGGTAAGCCAGAAGCAATATTGTAACAAATTCAATAAAGATTTTTAACATGGTCCATGTGGAAAAAAAAAAAAAAGCTTTCAAAAAGAATAAAGTAAAAGATAGGAGAATTTTCCTTCAGTGCACTGCACTGCACTCTTATATTTGAATCTTTGCTGTTCCCTCTTTGTGGAGCACCTTGCCTACTCCTCCACCTTCTGGTGTTAGCCTGAGGGCTTTGTGCTCTAATAATACACTCTACCTACCCTGCCATGACCCTTAACCCAATTCTAACTGCCTGTTTATTTACTTGTATAAACCCTCTATGAGTTTTTAATTCTGAGAGATGCTAGTTTGTGTCTGTCCTGGTCACTATGGCAGTGCTAGCTTCCTGTCTTGTAGTAGAGCAGCAGATAGGTGATGCCAAGAAGCACTGATTGAGTGAGTAAATGAATGAATGAATGAATGAACATAGCTGGTGGGAAACATCCAACTGGTGAGCATTCACTTACCAACGCTCCTTTTTGTTTTTCATTTGGTTTATTTGGCTGCACTGGGTCTTTGTTGTGGCATGCAGGTTCTTTAGTTAAGGCATTTAGGCTTCTAGTTGCTGCGTGAGGGATCTAGTTTCCTGACCAGGAAACAAACGTGAGCCTCCTGCATTGGGAGCTCAGAGTCATAACCAGTGGACCACTTGGGAAGTCCCCACTAAGCCTCCTTTTTGCATTGAACTTTTATCAAATATGCAGCTTACTAAGATAGACTAAGCATTAGCTTTGACATAGGTCAGGCAGATACAGTTTCAACATGACTTATATGTTCACCCATGGCCCTAAGGGGATCTGAGTTTGAAGATGTCAAGTAAGGGAGGCTATAACCTGTTATTTGCCTCTTGAAAGAGGAAGGAGAGTTGGTTGAGGGGTGGTATGGGGAGAAAGGAAGTCAATCCGACTTCCATACTTCATGGGTCCTTTAAAGTACAACAGAGGACTTCCCTGGGGTCCAGTGGTTAAGATTTTGCCTTCCAATGCAAGGGGTGCAAATTCCATCCCTGGTCAGGAAGCCAAGATCCTACATGCCTTGTGGCCAAAAGAGCAAAAGGTAAGCCAGAAGCAATATTGTAACAAATTCAATAAAGATTTTTAACATGGTCCATGTGGAAAAAAAAAAAAAAGCTTTCAAAAAGAATAAAGTAAAAGATAGGAGAATTTTCCTTCAGTGCACTGCACTGCACTCTTATATTTGAATCTTTGCTGTTCCCTCTTTGTGGAGCACCTTGCCTACTCCTCCACCTTCTGGTGTTAGCCTGAGGGCTTTGTGCTCTAATAATACACTCTACCTACCCTGCCATGACCCTTAACCCAATTCTAACTGCCTGTTTATTTACTTGTATAAACCCTCTATGAGTTTTTAATTCTGAGAGATGCTAGTTTGTGTCTGTCCTGGTCACTATGGCAGTGCTAGCTTCCTGTCTTGTAGTAGAGCAGCAGATAGGTGATGCCAAGAAGCACTGATTGAGTGAGTAAATGAATGAATGAATGAATGAACATAGCTGGTGGGAAACATCCAACTGGTGAGCATTCACTTACCAACGCTCCTTTTTGTTTTTCATTTGGTTTATTTGGCTGCACTGGGTCTTTGTTGTGGCATGCAGGTTCTTTAGTTAAGGCATTTAGGCTTCTAGTTGCTGCGTGAGGGATCTAGTTTCCTGACCAGGAAACAAACGTGAGCCTCCTGCATTGGGAGCTCAGAGTCATAACCAGTGGACCACTTGGGAAGTCCCCACTAAGCCTCCTTTTTGCATTGAACTTTTATCAAATATGCAGCTTACTAAGATAGACTAAGCATTAGCTTTGACATAGGTCAGGCAGATACAGTTTCAACATGACTTTTTCCCACCATTTAATGGCCTATGTTCACCTGGCGTGCTGTACTCCACGGGGTCACAAAGAGTTGGACTCAACTGAACAACAACTACGTATCACTTAACATCCATTGTTTTTGTTTTTCAGTTTCTAACATTCAGAACTTGGATTACAGAATGTCTAAAGTCTCTTTCTAGACTGCATTTCCATGATTCTTGTCATTTCCTAGTCAAACCATTCCTTTGTGCACCCCTCTCTGTTTGGAAGACCTTTCTCCCCTTGATTCCCTCGGAGACCTTCTGATAACCCCTAAGGCAGTACCTGCTGCTCCTGCTTCTCCACTAAAGCTGGCAGGACTCCTCACTCTTTCTCGGAACACTGTGCAAGTATCACCCTTACAAGATGTGCCACATTGTACCTAATTGTTTATGTGTTTCTTATTCTACTCCTTTTCCAGATCTTCACCCTCAAATAGAATGACAACTCCACAAAGAAGGCATGATGTTTTCACGTTTGAAATCTCTTTGTATCCTTATTCCAGAGTGCAGTTCCAACATCAGTTAGCAGTGAATGTGATTGATTTAATTCTTTTTCCTTTTCTCCCATGTTCCATATAAGCTTTTTAAAAACATGAGGTAAGAAAGGAAGAGTGATATTCAAATCATAGCAAGTCAGTAGTGACTGACTACCAGCAGTGTGCTGCCATTAGGCAGTTTACACCATTGCTCTGTCGAGCTATGCAAATTCAGTCCAAATGGTTACTTTGTGTAAATATGTATGAGCAGTAGATGGACTTGGCTGAGGTTGCTCAGTGTGGGGAAGGGAGGCATTCCTTACACTTTAGGAGGAAGTTACAGGTAAACCTTTTTGAGCTACCTGGATCCATTTAGTAATTTACTTTTAGTAAATTGCTTAAATAGAACCTCAGTGGCCTAGAAAGTTAGCACATCTGCCTAAAAGTAAGCAATTTACTCTCTTCTCGGTTATGGGATTAGTCCTTAATGGCCTCTTTAAATCTTAATGACTTCCTCAGAGTGTGGAAGAGCATAGTCTTTTATGGTATTCTAACTTAAGCATTTCAAATCAAATCACATATATTTATTGAGCTCTGTGCAAAGCATGGTGCTTAGCTGTGGGGCATACAAAGATGATTAAGATATAGTTGCTATCATTAAGGAGGGTACTATCTTACTGGGTACACAAGACAGATGCGTGATAAATTAAATAATAATACATGATTTAAATAACAATTTGAGAGACCCGCTGAAAAGATTCCACAAGGCAGTAAGTGATTAATTGGCAGATTAATTATTCAGACTACATATAGTAAGCATTCCAGAGAGTGGGGGAGAACCTTTTAGGCTCTGTAAGGCATTCTGAAGAAGGAAGTATTTCAGTTAGACTTTCAAAAATGTCTGGGAAGGGAGAAGGAATTTGTATTATCTGGGGACATGAGAAGGAATGCCTTGTTACCTGGTAGGACAGGTAACACTCTCAGGAAGCAGTGGGTGGTGAGTTGTCTTGGGCTGTGCTGTTATAACAAGATGTGCCACATTGTACCTAATTGTTTATGTGTTTCTTATTCTACTCCTTTTCCAGATCTTCACCCTCAAATAGAATGACAACTCCACAAAGAAGGCATGATGTTTTCACGTTTGAAATCTCTTTGTATCCTTATTCCAGAGTGCAGTTCCAACATCAGTTAGCAGTGAATGTGATTGATTTAATTCTTTTTCCTTTTCTCCCATGTTCCATATAAGCTTTTTAAAAACATGAGGTAAGAAAGGAAGAGTGATATTCAAATCATAGCAAGTCAGTAGTGACTGACTACCAGCAGTGTGCTGCCATTAGGCAGTTTACACCATTGCTCTGTCGAGCTATGCAAATTCAGTCCAAATGGTTACTTTGTGTAAATATGTATGAGCAGTAGATGGACTTGGCTGAGGTTGCTCAGTGTGGGGAAGGGAGGCATTCCTTACACTTTAGGAGGAAGTTACAGGTAAACCTTTTTGAGCTACCTGGATCCATTTAGTAATTTACTTTTAGTAAATTGCTTAAATAGAACCTCAGTGGCCTAGAAAGTTAGCACATCTGCCTAAAAGTAAGCAATTTACTCTCTTCTCAGTTATGGGATTAGTCCTTAATGGCCTCTTTAAATCTTAATGACTTCCTCAGAGTGTGGAAGAGCATAGTCTTTTATGGTATTCTAACTTAAGCATTTCAAATCAAATCACATATATTTATTGAGCTCTGTGCAAAGCATGGTGCTTAGCTGTGGGGCATACAAAGATGATTAAGATATAGTTGCTATCATTAAGGAGGGTACTATCTTACTGGGTACACAAGACAGATGCGTGATAAATTAAATAATAATACATGATTTAAATAACAATTTGAGAGACCCGCTGAAAAGATTCCACAAGGCAGTAAGTGATTAATTGGCAGATTAATTATTCAGACTACATATAGTAAGCATTCCAGAGAGTGGGGGAGAACCTTTTAGGCTCTGTAAGGCATTCTGAAGAAGGAAGTATTTCAGTTAGACTTTCAAAAATGTCTGGGAAGGGAGAAGGAATTTGTATTATCTGGGGACATGAGAAGGAATGCCTTGTTACCTGGTAGGACAGGTAACACTCTCAGGAAGCAGTGGGTGGTGAGTTGTCTTGGGCTGTGCTGTTATAACAAAATGCTACCCAGTTGGTATCTTATAAACAGCAGACATTTCTTTTTCACAGTTTGTGAGGCTGGAAATTCTGAGATTGGGGCGATAGCATGGTCAGGTGAAGGCCCTCTAGAGGTTGTAGACTTCTGATTGTATCCTCACCTGGTGGAAAGGGAGAGGAAGCTCTCTGGAGCCTCTTTTATAAGACTCTCATCTCATTTATGAGAGCTACCCTTTCGGGACCCAATCATCTCTCAAAGACTCCACCTCCAGTACCCTCACATGAGGCTTTAGGATTTCGGCATATGAATTTGGCAGGGACACAAACAAACAGTCAGACCACAGTAGTATAGGTCAAGCACCAGCAAATTACTGGGAGAGAATTCAGTCTATAATATAGTATCTAGAGGGAAACAGGCAATGACAGGTGACCCAATCTTGGCAAGAAATCAGTATCAAGAGATCTAGCAGAAAGGAGAACGATGTCAAGATAAGTGACTGTACATAGATAAGAGTTAATTATAGCAACAACGACAATTAAACAACTGTGGTGGCAGCTTCCCTGGTAGCTCAGATGGTAAACAACTCACCTGCAGTGCAGGAGACCCTGGTTTGATTCCTGGGTCAGGAAGACCCCCTGGAGAAGGAAATGAAATGGGAACCTACTCCAGTATTCTTGCCTGGAGAATCCCATGGACAGAGGAGCCTGGCAGGCTATAGTCTGTGGGGTCTCAATGTCGGACACAACAGAGTGACTAAGCCACCACCACCATGATGGCAGGAGTGAGAAACAATTTTTAGGTGTTTGCCAAATCCCAAGTACAGATACATGATGCAACTTCCTGTATTAATTCTTCTTATTCTCACTAATTTATAGATTAGGTACTAATACAATTCCTATTTTACAGAGGAGGAGATTGAGTCATCAATCTACACATAGGTGATAGTTACCAGTCAGATGGCAAAGAAATTCTGCCCACAAATAGTACCAGTACCTGGGCAAAGACTGTTTTGGCTAACTTCTAGCTCTAAGGATCTGAGAATTTTAAGCAGGTTGTTAGGAGATGGTTTAATATGTTGATGTGTGTGTTGTCACTCAGTCGTGTCTAACTGTGATCTCATGGACTGTAGCCCATCAGGCTCCTCTGCCCATGGCATTCTCCAGGCAAGAATTTTGGAGTGAGTTGCCATTTTCTTCTCAACCCAGGGATCAAACATGGGTGTCCCACATTGCACACAGATTAGTTACCATCTGAGCCTCCAGGGAAGTATTTTCAGTTAGACCTTCAAAATGCCTGGGAAGGGGGAAGGAATTTGCATTATCTGGGAATGTATCTTTACTCTTGCCTGAATCATCCATTCACCATGGATTCATCAGCCCATGAATTTAAGTTGCAATTACCTAGTGGAACCTGTGCCATTTGGCTGGATTTCTCAGTACTTTTACCCCTTAGTCTCTATTTCTGTTTGCTTTATCTTCTGCCTCTGAGACTCTGCCTTGATTCTTGCTTCCAGCTTCTGTGTTGGTTTTGGACTTAATCTCTCTGATATTAAAACTCAGTATTTTCAGTGGGCATGACTTGACTAGCCTGACTGTACATAGATAAGAGTTAATTATAGCAACAACGACAATTAAACAACTGTGGTGGCAGCTTCCCTGGTAGCTCAGATGGTAAACAACTCACCTGCAGTGCAGGAGACCCTGGTTTGATTCCTGGGTCAGGAAGACCCCCTGGAGAAGGAAATGAAATGGGAACCTACTCCAGTATTCTTGCCTGGAGAATCCCATGGACAGAGGAGCCTGGCAGGCTATAGTCTGTGGGGTCTCAATGTCGGACACAACAGAGTGACTAAGCCACCACCACCATGATGGCAGGAGTGAGAAACAATTTTTAGGTGTTTGCCAAATCCCAAGTACAGATACATGATGCAACTTCCTGTATTAATTCTTCTTATTCTCACTAATTTATAGATTAGGTACTAATACAATTCCTATTTTACAGAGGAGGAGATTGAGTCATCAATCTACACATAGGTGATAGTTACCAGTCAGATGGCAAAGAAATTCTGCCCACAAATAGTACCAGTACCTGGGCAAAGACTGTTTTGGCTAACTTCTAGCTCTAAGGATCTGAGAATTTTAAGCAGGTTGTTAGGAGATGGTTTAATATGTTGATGTGTGTGTTGTCACTCAGTCGTGTCTAACTGTGATCTCATGGACTGTAGCCCATCAGGCTCCTCTGCCCATGGCATTCTCCAGGCAAGAATTTTGGAGTGAGTTGCCATTTTCTTCTCAACCCAGGGATCAAACATGGGTGTCCCACATTGCACACAGATTAGTTACCATCTGAGCCTCCAGGGAAGTATTTTCAGTTAGACCTTCAAAATGCCTGGGAAGGGAGAAGGAATTTGCATTATCTGGGAATGTATCTTTACTCTTGCCTGAATCATCCATTCACCATGGATTCATCAGCCCATGAATTTAAGTTGCAATTACCTAGTGGAACCTGTGCCATTTGGCTGGATTTCTCAGTACTTTTACCCCTTAGTCTCTATTTCTGTTTGCTTTATCTTCTGCCTCTGAGACTCTGCCTTGATTCTTGCTTCCAGCTTCTGTGTTGGTTTTGGACTTAATCTCTCTGATATTAAAACTCAGTATTTACCAGTGGGCATTGACTTGACTATTGTCTTTTTTATTTTTTATTTTTTGACTGTTGTCTTGATTATTGGCCTGTACTGTCACTAGCTGGAAGTTCTAGTTTCCATTTGAACCCCCAACTCAGTTTTATGGAATCCAATCCTCTCCTTATCCCATATTTTATGCAGCCCAACCTACAGCTTCTTCACCACCATGTTCCTAAGTAGGGAAAGGGCAGGTGAGAATAATGGATGGGTTCAGACATGAAAGAGAAAAAAAAAAAAAAGATCCACGTTGAGAATCAGTGAATTTGCCTGGAGCAGAGTTCTTCCAGGGAAAAAAAGGAGACTCATCTGATATTGTCTGTGGAGACTGAAATGGGGAGGGCCCTATTCTGAAATATTTGAAATGTAGCCATTTTTTGCAATAAGATTTAATGTGAATATAATCACAAAATTAACATAGCAATGTATTTTAAATCCTCCAGCTCTGGGTTATGTTTGCAAAATTCAAGTCACACATTGGATCTATTTTAGGCAGATTTTTCTTTCCAGTTCTGAGGAATACACACATCTTCAGTATATCTCAAAGTAATATTTCTTATGGGGTGATTCAGACCTTTCCTGGTGGTTCCGTGGTAAAGAACCTGTCTGAAATGTTGGAGACCTGGGTTTGATCCCTGGGTTGGGAAGATTCCCTGGAGAAGAGCATGGCAACCCATTCCAGTATTCTTGCCTGGACAATTCCATGGACAGAGGAGCCTGGTGGGCTATAATCCATAGGGTTACACGTAGTTGGACACAACTGCAGCGACTAAGTAGCAGCAACAACAGCAGGAAGGGGTGATTCGCTGGAATATCAAACTCAGATACATAAAATGAAGATGCCTGCTAAAGTAATGCATGCTCCTGCATTACTAGATCAGAAACTTTTGGGGGATAGAAATAGTAGATGTCATCTTTAAAAAATTTTTTTATTGGGGTATAGCTGCTTTACAGTGCTGTGTTAGTTTCTGCTAACTACAGCAAAGTGAAACAGTTTTATATATACATACATATATATATATATATGCACATATATGTGTATATACATATATGCCCTCTTTTTTGGATTTCCTTCCCGTTTAGGTCACCACGGAGCATTGAACTCAATGTAGAGTTCCCTGTGCTATAGAGTAGGGTTTCATTAGCTATCAATTTTTCATATAGTGTCCATAGTGATATATGTCAATCTTAATCTCTCAATCCGTCCCACCCTGCTCCCCTTCCCTCCCTTGGTACCCATAATTTTTTTCTCTGTGTCTATATCTCTGTTTCTGTTTTGCCATTAAGATCATCTATACCATATTCCTCGATTCTACATGTGTGTGTTAATATTAACATTTGTTCTTTTCTTTCTGGAGGCAGTAGACTTTGAATTCTCACCCCATGCGATTGAGTACACCAAATGTTTAATGAGAAGAAGACCAATGAACATTCCAGCCACATCATCAGACTTCACAGAAAATGATAACAACTTCCATGAGTCAATGTGATTCTAATAATAGGTTTTGTCTTTTTAGCAATATTGTTACTTAATATCCCACCACTATGACACTCCTTTCCTTTTTTTTTTTTTAATTAAAAAATTTTTTTGGGGGGGGGGGTTGGGTGGGGAAGAGGGGGGTGGACTGGCCACTTCTATTGGTCTTTCATTTGTCTGTTTTTTTTTTTTTTTCCCATCCATCTTTGTTCTTTGGCCCGTGTGGGCCTCCCATCGCGGTGGCCTCTGTTGTCGCAGAGCACCCGCTCTGGGCGCATGCGCTCCAGAGCTCCAGCTAGGTAATGGGACATATCCGTCCAGCCGCTTTGCCCGGCCAGGGATCGAACTGGGTCTCTTGCACTGCAAGGCGGTGTCCTTACCACTGGACCACCAGGGAAGCCCACTTCTTTCCTTTTTATTTGAAGGATAATTGCTTTACAGAATTTTGTTGTTTTCTGTCAAATATCATCATGAATCAGCCATAGAGATACCTATGTCCCCTACCTCCTGAGCCTCTCGTCCGTCTCCTTCCCCATTCCACCCCTCCAGGTTGTTACAGAGTCCCTAACTGGGCTCCTTGAATTATACAGTAGATTCCCATTGGCTATCTATTTTACATATGGTGATGTAGGTTTCCATGTTATATCACTGCTTTTTTATCACCTTAGTCCTATGACACTGCTTTTTAATCTCTTTTGCCCTTACTGAGAGTATTCTCTATTCTCCTACTTCCACCTACTGATGTTTGCTCACTTATGGTTTTTACTGCCTTACAGCTGGTCCTGCCTCATGTTTGTGCATCCTCTTTTTCTCTAGATTTCTATCTGCTCTGCTTTTCCTCACAGCTGATGATTTTGTCATTGTCCAGGAGAAACTCGCACAACATCTTAATTCAGAGATTAGGAGGTCTCTGCATTAGATAATGCTCATAGTTTTCATTTTCTACCCTCATGAATAATTTTAATATTTGCAGGATTACAGAGGAAATGCAACTGTGACTTATGTTTCCCAAGTTATGTAATTAAAATCACATAGTCTATCGTGTTTTCCCCACTTCCCTCTAAGGCTACGGATGCCCTGCATTTAACTTCTCCAATAGAGAAAACTTGATTTATTTAGTTGGTGACTTTACCCCATGAAGAAGCTCTGTTAGAAAGAGGTCACATGTCATTTCACATATCCCTTGCCAGCCTTGAGTCTCAAACCCAGCCTCATTCCAAATCCCTGCAGCCAAAGTCATTAGGTCAGAAGGTCAGCTCCCCTTAAAAAAGAAACTATGGAGATTTAAGAAAATAAACATCTTTTTCTGATCTGTAACGCATTGGTTGAGTATTTGGTGATTTGAGGATAGCCTATTTTGTGTGTGTGTGTGTGTGTGTGTGTGTGTGTGTGTGTGTGAAAATATAGGCTGATACATCATTGCCTGCTCCAAACATTTGGGCTCACTGGAGGACAGTCCTGGACACATAAGAAGCTCATGATTGGCTACCTCCTTGGGTATTTGTCACTGTGGGTTTACAGTAGAAATGCAAAGATAGGGCTGAGCATATTCCAAAAGTCACACATTACTATTTCTCTATTCCATGGAGGCTAGATGCACAATAACGACTCATGAAACTTTATTTCAAGAGCTAGCTAAAAACAAGACAATAAAATTGGTTGAAGGATTCCAGAGATATCAAAAAAATCCACAGGCCTATAGCTTCTTCAGAATAGAGAATCAATGACATGCTGCTAGGTTCCTTGAGAAACCATGCATTATTATTTATAGCAGGCTTGTCAATTGATTATTATGGATTGTGCTTCAAAAAATAATAAGCCTTGACTTAAAGGCAACTGTTTTCTCACAGTGGATATGAAATGCCCGTGTCCACTGTGTTCATGAGAAAAGAAAAATTATTCAACAATTGTCACGATGGCCATATTGTACAAAAATTTAGATGAATAATTATTTTCCTGAACACTGGCTATTAAAACATATTACATGGAGCATGAAACTTTCATTCAGAAAGAATTACAAAGTTTATATTCTATAAAATCTTTCTTTTGGCATTATTATGAATATTTACTAAATACAGAAAGTCCCCAACTATTCACTCAACAAATATTTATCAAGAATCTATTATATTCCAGACATTATGTGCCAGGCACTAGCAAGATAAACCCCTTCATGGATTACAGAGGAAATGCAACTGTGACTTATGTTTCCCAAGTTATGTAATTAAAATCACATAGTCTATCGTGTTTTCCCCACTTCCCTCTAAGGCTACGGATGCCCTGCATTTAACTTCTCCAATAGAGAAAACTTGATTTATTTAGTTGGTGACTTTACCCCATGAAGAAGCTCTGTTAGAAAGAGGTCACATGTCATTTCACATATCCCTTGCCAGCCTTGAGTCTCAAACCCAGCCTCATTCCAAATCCCTGCAGCCAAAGTCATTAGGTCAGAAGGTCAGCTCCCCTTAAAAAAGAAACTATGGAGATTTAAGAAAATAAACATCTTTTTCTGATCTGTAACGCATTGGTTGAGTATTTGGTGATTTGAGGATAGCCTATTTTGTGTGTGTGTGTGTGTGTGTGTGTGTGTGTGTGTGTGTGAAAATATAGGCTGATACATCATTGCCTGCTCCAAACATTTGGGCTCACTGGAGGACAGTCCTGGACACATAAGAAGCTCATGATTGGCTACCTCCTTGGGTATTTGTCACTGTGGGTTTACAGTAGAAATGCAAAGATAGGGCTGAGCATATTCCAAAAGTCACACATTACTATTTCTCTATTCCATGGAGGCTAGATGCACAATAACGACTCATGAAACTTTATTTCAAGAGCTAGCTAAAAACAAGACAATAAAATTGGTTGAAGGATTCCAGAGATATCAAAAAAATCCACAGGCCTATAGCTTCTTCAGAATAGAGAATCAATGACATGCTGCTAGGTTCCTTGAGAAACCATGCATTATTATTTATAGCAGGCTTGTCAATTGATTATTATGGATTGTGCTTCAAAAAATAATAAGCCTTGACTTAAAGGCAACTGTTTTCTCACAGTGGATATGAAATGCCCGTGTCCACTGTGTTCGTGAGAAAAGAAAAATTATTCAACAATTGTCACGATGGCCATATTATACAAAAATTTAGATGAATAATTATTTTCCTGAACACTGGCTATTAAAACATATTACATGGAGCATGAAACTTTCATTCAGAAAGAATTACAAAGTTTATATTCTATAAAATCTTTCTTTTGGCATTATTATGAATATTTACTAAATACAGAAAGTCCCCAACTATTCACTCAACAAATATTTATCAAGAATCTATTATATTCCAGACATTATGTGCCAGGCACTAGCAAGATAAAGTCCCTCTTTCATGGATCTTACCTCCTAGTGGAGGAGAGTAGAGAAAAAATAAGATGATTTCAGATAGTGGAAAGAGGTAAGAGGAAAATAAATTAGAGCCATGGGCAAAAGAGTAAGGGGGATGTGTGGAGTGGGGTACTTTAACCAGGCAGCTACTGCAACTAGAAAGGCCAGTAAAGGATGCTTAAAGGAGCTAAAATCTGAGTTCAGACCTGGATGAAGAGCAACAGGAAAATTGACCTAATGCTGGTGAAAGTGTATCTTAATACAACAGTTTGGTATAAACTATGGGAAGTTTAAGACACACGAATGCCCTATGGCTCAGAAAATCCAACCCTCCCCCCCCCACACCCCGGGTACATACTCAACAGAAATGCTGGCAAGTTTGTGTCTTGTACAGTTATGTACAAGGACTACCTGTCTGCTTACATACTTAGTGATGATGCTCATTTGTGCTAGCCTCATTAGAGCTCACTGAGAGTTTGCTCTTAAGATGTACAACATTTCTGACAGCTATTGATTTACTGAAAAACACATCGTTCCAAACACCTACAGTGTTTCACATTCTCAAACTGTGAATAGTTCTAATGTCCACCGACACTAGAATGCATATATGAATTGTGTAACTTCAAAATTTTCAGAAAAATGAAACTACATGCTCATAATGGATGTGTTGCACAAACATGGGGCAAATAAAGGAAGCTAAAGAAAAAATGTTATTATTTATAGCAGGCTTGTCAATTGATTATTATGGATTGTGCTTCAAAAAATAATAAGCCTTGACTTAAAGGCAACTGTTTTCTCACAGTGGATATGAAATGCCCGTGTCCACTGTGTTCGTGAGAAAAGAAAAATTATTCAACAATTGTCACGATGGCCATATTATACAAAAATTTAGATGAATAATTATTTTCCTGAACACTGGCTATTAAAACATATTACATGGAGCATGAAACTTTCATTCAGAAAGAATTACAAAGTTTATATTCTATAAAATCTTTCTTTTGGCATTATTATGAATATTTACTAAATACAGAAAGTCCCCAACTATTCACTCAACAAATATTTATCAAGAATCTATTATATTCCAGACATTATGTGCCAGGCACTAGCAAGATAAAGTCCCTCTTTCATGGATCTTACCTCCTAGTGGAGGAGAGTAGAGAAAAAATAAGATGATTTCAGATAGTGGAAAGAGGCAAGAGGAAAATAAATTAGAGCCATGGGCAAAAGAGTAAGGGGGATGTGTGGAGTGGGGTACTTTAACCAGGCAGCTACTGCAACTAGAAAGGCCAGTAAAGGATGCTTAAAGGAGCTAAAATCTGAGTTCAGACCTGGATGAAGAGCAACAGGAAAATTGACCTAATGCTGGTGAAAATGTATCTTAATACAACAGTTTGGTATAAACTATGGGAAGTTTAAGACACACGAATGCCCTATGGCTCAGAAAATCCAACCCTCCCCCCCCCACACCCCGGGTACATACTCAACAGAAATGCTGGCAAGTTTGTGTCTTGTACAGTTATGTACAAGGACTACCTGTCTGCTTACATACTTAGTGATGATGCTCATTTGTGCTAGCCTCATTAGAGCTCACTGAGAGTTTGCTCTTAAGATGTACAACATTTCTGACAGCTATTGATTTACTGAAAAACACATCGTTCCAAACACCTACAGTGTTTCACATTCTCAAACTGTGAATAGTTCTAATGTCCACCGACACTAGAATGCATATATGAATTGTGTAACTTCATAAGATAGAACTCTTTAAGGCCATGAAAATGAATGAAATACGTCTACATGCTCATAATGGATGTGTTGCACAAACATGGGGCAAATAAAGGAAGCTAGACACACAAGAACACATGGTGTGTAATTCCATTGATATAAAGTTTGAAAAAGGGGCAAAGCTAAACAGTAGGGTTTAGGTGGTCATCTGGAAACGGGCAGAAAGGTGATGACTGTATAGGTCAGGATAGTAGCTATCTCTGAAGGAGGTGGGTTGGTGCTCTGCAGTGGACAAGTGGGAGGTTCTTGGTGTCTGTTGGCTTGCAGAATAATTCTCTTATCCTAACAGTCACCACTGACCCAACTTTTAGTTACACAGATCTTCCCTTTGGGATGCTTCATTGAACTCCACATTATTATTTTGTGCATATAATTGTTTGTTATATTTCAAAGAAGCAAAAAAATTCAAAAAGCACTAATGGGCTTCTCTGGTGCTCCAGTGGGTAAAAAGAGTCCGACTTGCAGTGCAAGGGGTACCGGTTCCATCCCTGGCCCAGGAAGATTCCATGTGCCGTGGAGCAGCTGGACCAGTCCAATTATGAGCCAGCACTCTGAAGCGTGTGTGCCCAGAGCTGGTGCTTTGCAAGGAGAGAGGCCACTGCAATGGAAGGCCCACACAGACCAAAGAATAAAGATAGATGAAAATAAGTAAATAAAAAATGAAAGACCAAAATTTAAAGAAAAGCACTACTTCAGTATAATTGAGGGCTATTTGTACAACAGCATGAAAAAAAAATCAAAGCTTAAATTATTCAAAATATTTTTTAAAGTATATGAAATTTAAAAATTGATGAGATTTTAATGTTGCATTAAAGATGTTTAAAATATTAAATACAAATATGATTTTATCTATAATAGAAAAAATCTTGTTTTCCAGTTGCTCAGTTGTGGTTGACTCTTTGCAAACCCATGGATTGCAGCATGCTGGGCTTCCCTGTTCTTCACCATCTCCCAAAATTTGTTGAGATTCATGTCCACTGAATCAGTGATGCTATCTAGAAAATCATGCATTTTATTAATTTTTAATGTGGTGCCTTATTGCTGTTTACCTACAAAAGATGCTGATGAGTGATTTATTCTTACCTTAAGCCATACCAGAAGGTATTCTAGCGATTAGGTTAGCAACAGGCCCACAGAAAGTAATATTTTATATAATACCATTTATGCTGAGAATGCCTTAAGGCACTTTACAGAGTAAACATTGGTAGTGAATAACCTTGAACAAATTTTGCCATTGTAATGCATTTAAAACTCTATACATATCAAATAAGGAAATGTTGGCCAGATGTAAGGCTTTTGTTATTATTAATATTCATTTCTAAGCCTACTAGGGGTATATATATATATATATATATATATATATATATATATAATAAAACACCATGCTGAAATAACAAAGGTCAACAGTCATAAAAAAAAAGGTTTGCCTGTCTACTTATCTACTTGATAATGATGCTCTTATTTGTGCTGACATCATGATGCTTACTGCTAAGTGTCATGGGTTATATGTTACACTTATTACTAAGTGTCATGTGTTATATGTTATTGACTACTATTGATTCCCGAATAACTTAATATTCAACCCACTACGACCCATGGGACTGCCAGAGTATACAGCTATTTCCATACAAAGGAAAATCTTGCGTGTTTTTTCTTTGGTCTGTAATTTCCTTTTTTTCTCTTTGTGTTTGTGTGTGCATGTGCACATGCATATGCATCTCCACAAGAAATGTACTATGTTGATTAGAAATTACCACCTAAAGTGATAAAACCTATTAGCAGCCCCCAGCCAAAGTTAGTTTCTTTCTGGCATCTCAAGCATCTGGCTTGAAGTTTGCTACGATAGGAGCGAACTAAATTGCGATAGGCACCGAGGTTCCCTCCAGGACAGAAAGGATTGAAATGCCACAAAAGTTGGTGTCATATTATGAAAATCTGTGGAGGCAGACTTGTTGGTCCAGACTTGTCTGAGTTAGGCCCAGTGCTCACTGATAAAAGTACATGATAGGGACTTCCCTGGTGGTCCAGTGGGTAAGGACACCGCCTTGTAGTGCAAGGGGCGCCAGTTCCATCCCTGGCCTGGGAAGATCCCACGTGCCACGGAGCGGCTGGACCGATGTGTCCAATTACTGAGCCGGAGCTCTGGAGCGCATGCGCCCAGAGCGGGTGCTTTGCGACAACAGAGGCCACCGCGATGGGAGGCCCACACGGGCCAAAGAACAGAAAATGGATGAAAATAGATAAATGAAAGACCAATAGAAGTAACCCGCCTGCTTCCCTCCCTCCCCACCCCACCCCTCCAAAATAAATAAATAAATAAATCTTTAAAGGAAAAAAAAAATACATGATAAAATTACCACAGAAGGTAAAAAAACTTAAAACTGCAGGATTGATTTGGGTAACAAGATGATAGTTAAAGAACAATTGTTTTTCTTGAGTGAGACACTAGAACCCATGTATGTGTGTTTAATGTGTGTTTATGTGTGTGTGTGTGTGCGTGTGTGTGCTTAGTCATGCCCTACTATTCTTTGCAACACTGTGGACTATAGACTACCAGGCTGCTCTGTCCATGGGATTCTCTATATTGGAGTGGGCTGTCTTTTCCTACTCCTGGGGATCCTCCCCACCCAGGGATTGAACAGTCTCTTGCATTGAAGCCGTCTCTCGCATTGGCAAGCAGATTCTTTACCACTGAGCAACCTACCTCCAGATAGCAGACTTGGGTGCTTGGGTGGGAGGTGTTGAGTGGCGGAGGCTAAAACTGCAAGGCAAGGACCCCAGGCCAGAGAAGGCTCTTCCTCTCTCACCCTAAGGAACACTGGTATGGTCCAGTCAGGAGTCTCTGCTGCAGAGGCCATTTGTTTTGGGGTAGATCCACCAGATTTATGCCTTTAGGGGAGCAACAGCAGGAACAAAGGGAGAATTGCTTCAGACCATCTTGGGAAGGGGCTTCTCTGAGGTTGCTGTTCTGGGGAAGTGTAGTCCCTGGAGCAGCAGCATTAGCATCACAAGGGAAATTGTTAGAAATGCATTTTCCAAAGTTCCCCTGCAGACCTACTGAGTCAATATCTCTAAGCATGGGCATCAGCATTTTGTTTTCTAACAAGTCCTTTAGGTCACTCTAGGGGCTTCCCAGATGGCGCTAGTGGTAAGGAGCATGCCTGCCAGTGCAGGAGACAGAAGAGACGTGGATTGGAAAGATCCCCTGGGAAAGGGCGCAGCAACCCACTCCAGCATTCTTGC
Source organism: Tragulus kanchil (assembly GCA_022376925.1). NCBI lineage: Eukaryota > Metazoa > Chordata > Mammalia > Artiodactyla > Tragulidae > Tragulus > Tragulus kanchil. The sequence goes on from JAIOJX010000002.1 coordinate 61,572,590, forward strand.
CTAGAGAATTCCATGGACAGAGGAGCCTGGAAAGCTACAGTCTATAGGGTTGTACAGAGTCAGACATGACTGAGGTGACTTAGCATGAGTGCTAAGTCACTCTGATCAAGAGTAAAACTTGAGACCCACTAGCCTAGAGCAGCCAGCTTCTGGTAGAGGTGGTAAAGCTTCAAGGATCTAACAACAGGCTCAGAACCACCAGGAGTGGCCCTTTAAATTTCCACGGGTGGTGACTATGAGCTCTCAGTGACAGCATCAGCAGTTCCTGATAACGTCAGGGGCCAATGTGCTGTGTACCTGATAGTGATAAATTAGCCTTGTGTTACCTTCTGGAGAAAGAAACTCAACCTTCCTGAGTGCTGAATTTCTTTCAGCCTGAGGGGAGTTTGGCTTCAATGAGACTTAAGATTAGATTAGATGGAACTTTGAATTCCAGAAGGCAGTCTGAGGGGCTTTTTGAACATTCAGAAGAGGGGGCATCTAGGAGGAGGAGAGACTGAAGTCTTTCTAGTCTGTGATAATGGGGTCTCAGTGTTGCAGTCCTGGGGCTATCTTTTGTATCCAGACCTGCAAGGGGGATTATCTTATGTATGCAAGGGGGTATTTTCATTTCTCAATTTATGTTTGTAGTCAGTTTTGTCTATTAATATTCCCTGGGTTCAGGAGTTCTATGATGGTAAAGTTCTGGAGTTGAGCCTCCTTCCTCTGGGTTTTGGTTCCCTTCTTACAGTGGCCTCAAGACTTCTCCATCCACACAGCACAGAAGACAAAATCACAGCCCAGAACAGCCAGAGAGACACACAGAGTTGGTTTTTTTTTTTTTAAATTAAATTTTGTCCTCTTATTGTTTTTTTAAATTTATTTAGTTTCATCCATCTCTATTATTTGGCCTGTGCAGGCCTCCCATCGCAGTGACCGCTCTTGTTGCAGAGCTCTGGCTCTGGGCACATGCAGAGCACTAGTCCGTAATTGGACACACTGGTCCAGCCACTCAGCGGCACGTGGGATCCTCCTGGGCCAGGGATTAAACCAGTGTCCCTTGCACTGCAAGTCAGACTGTTTACCCACTGGACCAACAGGGAAACCCTGAGATTTACAGAATTTTATAGAGAAGAAAAAAGGGAGGAGGGAGATAGAGGTGACCAGGAGAAGGGGGAAAGTCAGAAAGGAAGAAGGGAATCAAGCCAGCAATCAAATCCCTAAGTGAAAATGGATATTAATAATTAAACTCTTAAGGGTACAAAAAAAAAACCCCATTAAAACTTGAAACTTTTTTGTTAATGAATTCAAGATCCCAATGAACACTAGCCTAGAGCAGCCAGCTTCTGGTAGAGGTGGTAAAGCTTCAAGGATCTAACAACAGGCTCAGAACCACCAGGAGTGGCCCTTTAAATTTCCACGGGTGGTGACTATGATCTCTCAGTGACAGCATCAGCAGTTCCTGATAATGTCAGGGGCCAATGTGCTGTGTACCTGATAGTGATAAATTAGCCTTGTGTTACCTTCTGGAGAAAGAAACTCAACCTTCCTGAGTGCTGAATTTCTTTCAGCCTGAAGGGAGTTTGGCTTCAATGAGACTTAAGATTAGATTAGATGGAACTTTGAATCCCAGAAGGCAGTCTGAGGGGCTTTTTGAACATTCAGAAGAGGGGGCATCTAGGAGGAGGAGAGACTGAAGTCTTTCTAATCTGTGATAATGGGGTCTCAGTGTTGCAGTCCTGGGGCTATCTTTTGTATCCAGACCTGCAAGGGGGGTTATCTTATGTATGCAAGGGGGTATTTTCATTTCTCAATTTATGTTTGTAGTCAGTTTTGTCTATTAATATTCCCTGGGTTCAGGAGTTCTATGATGGTAAAGTTCTGGAGTTGAGCCTCCTTCCTCTGAGTTTTGGTTCCCTTCTTACAGTGGCCTCAAGACTTCTCCATCCACACAGCACAGAAGACAAAATCATAGCCCAGAACAGCCAGAGAGACACACAGAGTTGGGTTTTTTTTTTTTTTTTTAAATTAAATTTTGTCCTCTTATTGTTTTTTTAAAATTTATTTAGTTTCATCCATCTCTATTATTTGGCCTGTGCAGGCTTCCCATCGCAGTGACCTCTCTTGTTGCAGAGCTCTGGCTCTGGGCACATGCAGAGCACTAGTCCGTAATTGGACACACTGGTCCAGCCACTCAGCGGCACGTGGGATCCTCCTGGGCCAGGGATTAAACCAGTGTCCCTTGCACTGCAAGTCAGACTGTTTACCCACTGGACCAACAGGGAAACCCTGAGATTTACAGAATTTTATAGAGAAGAAAAAAGGGAGGAGGGAGATAGAGGTGACCAGGAGAAGGGGGAAAGTCAGAAAGGAAGAAGGGAATCAAGCCAGCAATCAAATCCCTAAGTGAAAATGGATATTAATAATTAAACTCTTAAGGGTACAAAAAAAAAACCCCATTAAAACTTGAAACTTTTTTTTGTTAATTAATTCAAGATCCCAATGAACACTATTCCTGAGTATTCTCTAAGATGGCCTTTGTCTAGTAAGTGTTAGTAAGGAAGGAGTTGATGTTCCTCCCTGGAACAAATCACCTGGGCAAAGTGCTCAGTAGAAATATGCTGCCTTTATTCTCTCAGGAAAATAGAACTGAAGTCAGCATCGTCTCCAGGAAGGAAACATAATATTCACTACAAGAGAGATGACGGGGGCTTTGTCATGCTTATCTATGACTTATGTTATAAAAGTTAACATTTAAAATAATGCAAAACAGCATGAGGACATTATTAATGTCTACTGTAAAACACTGCAAAGCTGGAACTAGAGAAGTTTGAGGAAACTGGAGTTATTTATGGAAGGTCTCTTCTGACTTGATTTCTAAAGACTTCATGCAATTTCTTTCTCTTCTAAGGAAGACTAAAGGAAAAAATGAATTCTCATAGCTTAACTATAAAGCTACCTCTGATGTAAAAAAATGTTGTTATGGCTAAGCCTGGCACCATTATTTTGTATTTTACATTTTTATTAATTTCTCTCATTTTTCTGCAACTGAAGAATCCATTACATCATCTCCATATAAAACGACTGCAGGAGCTATAGACTTCTCTGCAAAGTTTTTGAAGCGGTGGAAACAGCCATGCTCATAAATCGATAGTGCTTAAGATGATCATGAGCTGTAAAATCTTACTTTAATGGTTCTTAGCATATAAATGGAGAGCTAGCAGACTTCCCTTTTCTCCCATCGCAGTCCTCGCTGGTGCAAATTTGGACACACTGGTCCAGCCACTCAGCGGCACGTGGGATCCTCCTGGGCCAGGGATTAAACCAGTGTCCCTTGCACTGCAAGTCAGACTGTTTACCCACTGGACCAACAGGGAAACCCTGAGATTTACAGAATTTTATAGAGAAGAAAAAAGGGAGGAGGGAGATAGAGGTGACCAGGAGAAGGGGGAAAGTCAGAAAGGAAGAAGGGAATCAAGCCAGCAATCAAATCCCTAAGTGAAAATGAATATTAAAAATTAAACTCTTAAGGGTACAAAAAAAAACCCATTAAAACTTGAAACTTTTTTTTGTTAATGAATTCAAGATCCCAATGAACACTATTCCTGAGTATTCTCTAAGATGGCCTTTGTCTAGTAAGTGTTAGTAAGGAAGGAGTTGATGTTCCTCCCTGGAACAAACCACCTGGGCAAAGTGCTCAGTAGAAATATGCTGCCTTTATTCTCTCAGGAAAATAGAACTGAAGTCAGCATCGTCTCCAGGAAGGAAACATAATATTCACTACAAGAGAGATGACGGGGCCTTTGTCATGCTTATCTATGACTTATGTTATAAAGGTTAACATTTAAAATAATGCAAAACAGCATGAGGACATTATTAATGTCTACTGTAAAACACTGCAAAGCTGGAACTAGAGAAGTTTGAGGAAACTGGAGTTATTTATGGAAGGTCTCTTCTGACTTGATTTCTAAAGACTTCATGCAATTTCTTTCTCTTCTAAGGAAGACTAAAGGAAAAAATGAATTCTCATACCTTAACTATAAAGCTACCTCTGATGTAAAAAAATGTTGTTATGGCTAAGTCTGGCACCATTATTTTGTATTTTACATTTTTATTAATTTCTCTCATTTTTCTGCAACTGAAGAATCCATTACATCATCTCCATATAAAACGACTGCAGGAGCTATAGACTTCTCTGCAAAGTTTTTGAAGCGGTGGAAACAGCCATGCTCATAAATCGATAGTGCTTAAGATGATCATGAGCTGTAAAATCTTACTTTAATGGTTCTTAGCATATAAATGAGAGCAGAATTTGTTCTGAGCAAGTTATTGCTACACGTCACCACACTCAGTGGGGCTGTTGGATTCCCTGACTTTGTGTGATTGGCTATATCTTATGGTGCAGAATAAGTCGATAGTGTATTTCTTTACATAGTGAAAATATAGATAATCTCACAACTAGTAACACTGCCTATTTTTTAGAACCATCAAAAAGGCAGCAGATTGAAATGGATAATTCTGATTTAAAATGTGGTGGGATTCCAAACCTAACTAATTTCAGAGTAATGTGAGGTGTTTTCGTGTATGTCTTCAGATATATCCCCACCCCTAGAGATTTTGATTTAATAGGTCCAGGAAGAAGCCTGAATATTTGAGTTAAAAACAGTTTCCAGATGTTTCTATTATTAACTAGACTTGACAACCACTGAAATACTCTCCATCAATCTATCATCTATCACATTCATATATTGATCTATAAGATAGATTATAGCTAATACTTGTTCATAACTTTATAGTTTACAAAATATATTCTAACATACTTACATGAATGGCATAATAAATATTGAAGAAAGTTGTTGTTCAGTTGCTAAGTCACGTCTGACTCTTTGTGACCCTATGGACTGCAGTTTTCTAGCCTTCTCTGTCCTTTACTATATCCAGGAATTTGCTCAAACTTATGTTCATGGAGTCGGTGATGATATCTAACCATTTAATCCTCTGTCATCCCCTTCTCCTCATGCCCTCAATCTTTCCCAGCATCAGGAGCTTTTCCAATGAGCTGTCTCTTCACATCAGGTGGCCAAAGTATTAGAGCATCAGCTCCAATTTCCTTCAGGATTGACTGATCTGATCTCCTTGCAATCCAAGGGACTCTCAAGTGCCTTCTCCAGCACTACAATTTGAAATCATCAAATTTTCAGAGCTCAGTCTTCTTTATGGTCCAAGTCTCATATCTGTATGTGATTACTTACAAAACCACAGCTTTGACTATACGAATCTTTGTCTGCAAAGTGATGTCTGCTTTTTAATACCCTGTCTAGGTTTATCATAACTTTCCTTCCAAAGAACAAGTGTCTTTTAATTTTATGCCTGCAATCACTATCCTCAGTGATTTTGGAAATTTGGAAAGTTGAGGAAAATAGGGAAATTTAAAGGCCAAGACCTGAAACTCAAAGAGGTTCTCTTTGCTTGAGGTTATAGGAATGGGCTTCAAACCTGAATCTTCTTATTACAGAATTTGAGCCTTTTTCTTATATCATGTAGGGATATGTAAAGATCTGTCAGTAGTTCAATGCCATCTTCCTCCTTCAGGAGTGTGTGGACAATCAAGCTCTTACAACTGGGAGAGGTGGGGGGAGAGAGAAAAGAAAAGCCACCACTTTTTTTCCAGAACAACCCAGTAGTCTATGCATTCTGCAGAGTGACAGTCAAAAGTATTCAATAGTTATGTTTATACTAGGTGTTCTTGATCTGGTCAGTGAAAGAAACACAGAAGATACATGTATGGATTTTAGAAGATTTGTGAACCTTCCAAAATTATATGTGAATTTTTATATTTATGTGCAGTTGAAACATTAGATTTTTTTAGTACTCTAGTCTTCTATATTCTATATTCTTTTAGTAATAGTATAACCCCCACTGATGAGTTATATTCTTTTGTCGTATAACTTCTTCCTGTATTCTTGGTTCTATTTATTCCCCACCACTTCTTGACTCCCATCCTGACTTCATTTTTTCTCATAGCGCTTAACACAATCTCCCAGGTGATAGACTGTCAACCTGTCAGTCTCTGCTTCCTCACTGCTTTGTCTCCAGCTCTTAGAGCAATGAGCAGCACTTAATAGGTGTTCAATAAACAGTTGTTAAATGGACAAATGAATCTTAGGATCATTGCACAATTATGTTCAAATGTTTCACATGAAGCAGGATAGATAAATGAGCATAATCTAATAATTCTTATTTCTTAAGGACTTTCATGTTTTATTTTATACATATAGAACTCTACTTTTTATTTTTCTTTAGGTGTTTTAATGTTTACAATGAAAAATAAAGACACTTCCACTTAAAATGAATAGGATAGTATGACTCACTACTCTTTATCTACCTAGCATGCTCATTTTTCCATGACAGCACATCATTGTCTAAAATTACATCATACATTTATTTCTTTATTGATCATCTCCCTGTCTTGAATGTCAGCTCCAAGGGAGCAGAGACTTTCTTTTGTTTACAGGTGTATCCCATCTGCCTAGAACATTGACTGACATGTATTGGGTACTTAAATAGATTAAAATTCTCATCTCGAACCCACTGTTGAATCAGAACCTTTGTGGTGATGCCCAGGAATCTACAGTCTAAGTCAATTTCATAGATTATTCTCAGGAGCTTTGAAATTTGAATATCACTTATCAAAATGATCATTGCTAGATCAATACATATAGGGCTACTGAATATTGCTAAATTTAGGGAATGGTCTCTGATTCTAGTCTTTTAAACCAAATTGCCTTATTTGAAGAACAAATTGAGAAATTGGTATAAAAGGGTAAGAACAGAAGTGGAAGGAACAGTTCCCTTCAGCCTTTCTCTTAACACAATTAGTGTGCTCACTTTCTCCTTTTCTATTCAGATTAAAGAAAAAAACCCACCACAACTGTTGGGTGTATATGTATTGTAAATTACATGAGTGTAACTTGTAAACTGTGTGAATTTCAAACATGCTTCATTTTATATTGTGGACGTGCAAACTATACCACACCTGGATAGAAATAAATCTTGTTAAAAGAAAATTATGTTAGAAAAGCTTCTTGCATCATTTTGTTCACTTTGAGATCCAAGTATCTATATACATAGCAGGGACAGGTGTTCTTTATCATCTTTGTGAAGGTGATAAGAGGAATTTTTGGAGGATTATTCAACTCCTAGTGTATAATGACAAGTGTTTACAACCTACTATACATATGCATGGGATTCTCCGGTGGTGCTAGTGGTAAAGAATCTACCTGCAGTGCAGGAGACTTTGATCCCTGCATTGGAAGATCCCCTGGGGAAGGGCAAGGCAACCCACTCCAATATTCTTGCCTGGAGAATTCCATGGACAGAATAGCCTGGCAGGCTACAGTCCCTGGGATTGCAAAGAGTCAGACACAATTGAATGACTAGCATTTTCATTTTTTCCACTTTTCTCCCATGCTGAGGGAGCAGTTTTGGATAGTCTTCCTTCTGCCCCTTGTATGTTTGCTTCTTGAGAGGGACACTTAGGACCCCGTCTTAGCTTTTGCTTATGTCGTTATCTTTCAGTCAAGTTTCTTAAGACTTGAACCTCTATCAGAGAGTATATATAGAAAGTTTCACTCCCTTTCAGAGTATTTGAGAACTTGTTGGTTATGGTTTTATTTTTTCACTTCTTACTTGGTGGACCAAAATGAAAATGGGCTTCCCTTTCATTGTCAAACACATGAAAATGATTATGATGGTTTTAAAACACATCTGTAAGTTGACACTTTTCCTATCAAGAGGTAAATTCTTTATCTCCTTGCCCTATGCAGAAGCCATAGTTGACTCAAAAAACTCTAAAGTTGGCTCTGGTTCTAGTCTTTTAAACCAAATTGCCTTATTTGAAGAACAAATTGAGAAATTGGTATAAAAGGGTAAAAACAGAAGTGGAAGGAACAGTTCCCTTCAGCCTTTCTCTTAACACAATTAGTGTGCTCACTTTCTCCTTTTCTATTCAGATTAAAGAAAAAAATCCACCACAACTGTTGGGTGTATATGTATTGTAAACTACATGAGTGTAACTTGTAAACTGTGTGAATTTCAAACATGCTTCATTTTATATTGTGGACGTGCAAACTATACCACACCTGGATAGAAATAAATCTTGTTAAAAGAAAATTATGTTAGAAAAGCTTCTTGCATCATTTTGTTCACTTTGAGATCCAAGTATCTATATACATAGCAGGGACAGGTGTTCTTTATCATCTTTGTGAGGGTGATAAGAGGAATTTTTGGAGGATTATTCAACTCCTAGTGTATAATGACAAGTGTTTACAACCTACTATACATATGCATGGGATTCTCTGGTGGTGTTAGTGGTAAAGAATCTACCTGCAGTGCAGGAGACTTTGATCCCTGCATTGGAAGATCTCCTGGGGGAGGGCAAGGCAACCCACTCCAATATTCTTGCCTGGAGAATTCCATGGACAGAATAGCCTGGCAGGCTACAGTCCCTGGGATTGCAAAGAGTCAGACACAATTGAATGACTAGCATTTTCATTTTTTCCACTTTTCTCCCATGCTTAGGGAGCAGTTTTGGATAGTCTTCCTTCTGCCCCTTGTATGTTTGCTTCTTGAGAGGGACACTTAGGACCCCGTCTTAGCTTTTGCTTATGTCATTATCTTTCAGTCAAGTTTCTTAAGACTTGAACCTCTATCAGAGAGTATATATGGAAAATTTCACTCCCTTTCAGAGTATTTGAGAACTTGTTGGTTATGGTTTTATTTTTTCACTTTTTACTTGGTAGACCAAAATGAAAATGGGCTTCCCTTTCATTGTCAAACACATGAAAATGATTATGATGGTTTTAAAACACATCTGTAAGTTGACACTTTTCCTATCAAGAGGTAAATTCTTTATCTCCTTGCCCTATGCAGAAGCCATAGTGACTCACCTCTAAAGAACAGAATGTGGCAGAAGAGACTGTGTGAAATCTAGGCTAAGTTGGAAAAGGCCTCACTTTCTTTCTTGAGACATTCACTTAGAAATGCCGTGTCGTGTTCTGAGGAAGCCTGTGCCATGCAGAGAGACCTAGCTGACAGCTCCCATCAAGATTCCCCCTCTCCCCCAACAAGGCTTCTAGAACCACCAAGCCTGTGAGTGAAGAAGCCCTGGAGATGCCTATGCCTCCAGCCACCATTTGAAGACTGGAACTATAGTTGACTAGCTGAATCCAGACCGCCGTCACAACTGTGAGAGATAATAATGATGTCGTTTGATACCACTAAATTTGACTTGTTATTAGATCTAGTAATAGATACCTGGAGCAGCCTTGATGTTCCCTGGGTAAAACTTAAATTTGTACTGGGAAACTTTTAGTTGGTGATGCCTGTGCCTTTTTCCTCTCTGAAGTTTATGATGCAAAAATGCTAACTCATGTTGGATAATGTTTTCAAAAAAAGTCAGCCTGAAAGAGAATTAGGGACTGCAGGAGACAACAGAGTGGTGCCATTTTTCTTCAACATAAAAAGAAATGACTTGGGAGCTGCAGAGAATTCGGATGAACAGAGACCTCAGGGACAGGAGTAGAGCTGATTGTTGGGTTGAGGGCATGGGTCTAGCAGGTGGTCTCTACCTCCTTCTCACTCCACTTTAATCCAGTGTCCTCACTGTGGTTCAAATCATCTTTCTAAAGCATCAATCCCATCACTCAACTATTGAAATTCTTAAGTCCTTCCTGATGCATTTCCTTGAGGACAAAAGCCAAACTCCTTTGCATGGCACATAAGAATCCTTAGGAACCCCAGCCTGTGCCTGTCTCTGTGGCCTCAGGATTCTTCTCTCCCTCTTCCTAAACTCTGCGTTTCAGTTATGTTCATTATGACTGCACCTTCTCTGCACATAATTTTCTCCTTTCTCTTCCTTCTTAGAATGGCTTTTCCATCCTTTTTTTTCCCATGGTCAATTCCTAGTCATCCTTTAAGTTCAGCTTTGATGGTGTCTTCGTCAGTGTGGGTGGCATTACATGTACACTCTGTATATTCTCTAGGCCCCTGTGGTTACCTCTGACCTAGGAGTTTCCTGCCTAGAAGTGTCCGTGACCATCTCCTTACCTAGCTGTTGGCTCCTTGAGCCTTGAGGCTTCGTCCATCAGAACCTCCAGTCCATCAGTCCAGAAAATGGCTCATGGTAAACACATCTATGCCATGATGAGTAAATGGGAATAGACAGGGAGTGGGGGCAGAATAGAGAAGGGTCAGCTGTTGTTCCTGGGAACTAGGAAGAGAGTATTAGGATGATATATAATATTTGCCATTTGACTATTTAAAAGTTTAGAATAAAAGAAAACACATGAGGTCTCAACTGTGACATTGCTTTGAGGTGGACTCTAGATGGGAGTCAGATGGGGAAATGAAATGATTACAAATAAAGTTTGTTGCTGTAAACTGACAGAACACATTCTTTGTACCTACAGGTCACTTTTCTTCTTCTCATCTTCCAAGTTCTATCGCAAAGGACACATATCTCACAAATAAATTTATTTTGTATTCTATGCAATGGTGTGTAGGTATGGGGAAAAAGAAGGGTAATTTTGCAAAGAGATAGAGCTAGTGCTTGGCTAGAGATGCTTGTATGGGCTTGTATGACCAATTGTTAAATTTTCAGGAGTCTTGCAAGTCGGTTATTAAGCACAGCTTGAAATTAGCCAGGGTAGGAGTATTTACATCTCAGAAACTAGCAAGCGCTATGGGTCATAGCTCTCCTCCCCCTGTACCCAGCTGGATGTTAAACACTTACTAGTTTATCATGGGCTGAAGCTCGTTGAACTCAGTATTTCTGTGCTCAGACTACACAAACTATTACGTCTTTTGTAACCTTGAGAGAGACGAAAGAATACCTAATGGGACCTATCATGTGTGTGGGCAGCTAACAGGAGAATGAGACTATCCCCTTGGCATACGATAAAAACTTGAAAAATTTCAAGCATAATAAGAAATATCACCCTGGTTTTGTCTCACAAACATATTCTCTATATAGGGTCACTTTGTGGGGTGGGGTACATTCTACTGAGATGACTGAAAAGGAGAAAGAGTCATAGCTTTTCTGAAGTGGAACTTTTGACATTACGACTGTCCAAACAATGTCTTCTCTGTCTTTTAAAATAACTACAATGATATGCTAAATGATTCAGATGTAAACTTATTCTTGAAAATGTATATATTCCATAAATATTCATTGAGTGCCTATAATGTGTCCTGCTGCTGCTGCTGTTTAGTCACTAAGCTGTTTTCAGCTCTTTGCAACCCCGTGGTCTGTAGCCTGCCAAGATCTTCTGTTGATGGAATTCTCCAGGCAGGAATACTGGAGTGGGTAGCCATTCCTTTCTCCGGGGGATCTTCTGACCCAGGGATCAAACTCATGTCTCCTGCTTGACAGGTGGATTCTTTACCAATGAGCTCCCTGTGAGAAGGGAAGCCCTACCTGCAAGGTATAGTAGAGGCTATAGTTGTACAGAAGATGAACACAGGTCTGTACTTTGGGGGGCTCACTGTAAAACTGAAGAGACAGTCGACAAATAATTAACTAAACTGTGTTACATTGTAAGAAGAAAGCCAAAGGGAAAGGAGGAAATAAATGTAAAGCTAATAAAGCTTAAGCTTCAGGATATGGTTGGCATTCCCCATGTATATGTAAAGACTCAAGGTGAAGTAGATTGTAGCATGTTTTAATAAATAAAAGGAAGCCAAGGTGACTAGACTATTAGATGAGAAAGAAACTGGTATAATGTGAGGCCCCAGAGTTGATTGGGAGCAAGGTCATGGAGGGCCCTTGAGAAGGGGTCAAAGACTTTCAGCTTTTTCCCAAGTATAATGGGAGGCTCATAAGGGTTTTAAGCTGAGGAGTGACATGTTTTAAAAGATCACTGGGAACTGGCATGTGGAGAATGGATTGGGGGGCACAGCACATAAAACATAATAAAGACAGTGCTGCTTTGAATTGAGAGAGCAGGAGGTTGCCAAGGGGAACGCTAGTGGGATTATTATTATGAGGCCACTTACACTGGATGTCCTTTTTAATGACCTGGAAGAAGTGATAAAAATAATTTGATTACTCTTGCAGGTAGTAATAGGGAATTACCTATAAAAGTGGAAAAAGACCACTTTTAACGCTCCAGAAAAATTTTAACTAGTTAAGAAATGAAACCATATTAATCCTGAAAAATCTGCGTGTGTATACATAAAGCATCTAAAGATCTTGTGGAAAAATATCTTGAGATGTAAACTTATTCTTGAAAATGTATATATTCCATAAATATTCATTGAGTGCCTATAATGTGTCCTGCTGCTGCTGCTGTTTAGTCACTAAGCTGTTTTCAGCTCTTTGCAACCCCGTGGTCTGTAGCCTGCCAAGATCTTCTGTCGATGGGATTCTCCAGGCAGGAATACTGGAGTGGGTAGCCATTCCTTTCTCCAGGGGATCTTCTAACCCAGGGATCAAACTCACGTCTCCTGCTTGACAGGTGGATTCTTTACCAATGAGCTCCCTGTGAGAAGGGAAGCCCTACCTGCAAGGTATAGTAGAGGCTATAGTTGCACAGAAGATGAACACAGGTCTGTACTTTGGGGGGCTCACTGTAAAACTGAAGAGACAGTCGACAAATAATTAACTAAACTGTGTTACATTGTAAGAAGAAAGCCAGAGGGAAAGGAGGAAATAAATGTAAAGCTAATAAAGCTTAAGCTTCAGGATACGGTTGGCATTCCCCATGTATATGTAAAGACTCAAGGTGAAGTAGATTGTAGCATGTTTTAATAAATAAAAGGAAGCCAAGGTGACTAGACTATTAGATGAGAAAGAAACTGGTATAATGTGAGGCTCCAGAGTTGATTGGGAGCAAGGTCATGGAGGGCCCTTGAGAAGGGGTCAAAGACTTTCAGCTTTTTCCCAAGTATAATGGGAGGCTCATAAGGGTTTTAAGCTGAGGAGTGACATGTTTTAAAAGATCACTGGGAACTGGCATGTGGAGAATGGATTGGGGGGCACAGCACATAAAACATAATAAAGACAGTGCTGCTTTGAATTGAGAGAGCAGGAGGTTGCCAAGGGGAACGCTAGTGGGATTATTATTATGAGGCCACTTACACTGGATGTCCTTTTTAATGACCTGGAAGAAGTGATAAAAATAATTTGATTACTCTTGCAGATAGTAATAGGGAATTACCTATAAAAGTGGAAAAAGACCACTTTTAACGCTCCAGAAAAATTTTAACTAGTTAAGAAATGAAACCATATTAATCCTGAAAAATCTGCGTGTGTATACATAAAGCATCTAAGAACTTTTTGGATCTTGTGGAAAAATATCTTGTGAACAATAACACAGCTTGTCTGGTGGTGGTGTTGATTCTGAGAGCTCTCTCTTTGGTTCAGCAAAGCAGCTGTTTCTAGCTAGTTCCTACTGCTTTTAAGTTCTACCTCTGCCAGAATGACTCTGATGAATCTATTTAAAGAGGCTTCAAGAGGATAGCCATTCATGTTAAAAATTGGGAACAGCCTCACTCTTGCCACAAAGAACCAAAAGAATTCCCTATGGTAACCATAGTCAACAAGCAGTTCTATAAACAAGGTGCCATCGAGTCTGCACAGGGCAACATGGATGGACCTAGAGAGTGCCCTACTGAGTGACGTTAAGTCAGATAGAGAAGGAAAAATATCATATGACATCCCTTACATGTGATGTCTAAAAAGAAATGATACAAACACACTTATTTACAAAACAGAAAGAGATTCACAGACTTAGAGAACAAACTATGGTTGCCAGTGGGGAAGAAATACTTAGGGAGTTTGGGATAAACATGTTACACACTGCTATATTTAAAATGATAACCAGCAAGGTCCTACTGTATAGCATATGGAACTTTGCTCATTGTTTTGTGGCAGATTGGATGGGAGGGGAGTTTGGGGGAGAATGGATATATGTGTATGTATGACTGAGTCCCTTTGCTGTTCGCATGAAACTATCACAGCATCGTTAATAGGCTATACCTCAATACAAAATAAAAAAGCATTTCTTTTAAGTCTGCACAGAACAGAGTGAAAATAATTATTGAATAACCTAATTGGCCTAGAAAGCCTTATATAATATTTGATGCTTCTTATCAAAGATGAAGCATGGGAGAGCAATGAAATGCAACAATCCAATGCTCAAGTCCCCAGAGTGTGAATGTTCAACTTTCATTACATCCATTGGAAACACATGAAAAATCCAGCTTGAACTGCTTTGGAAAAAGCATTAATTTAAATTATATCCTTGGAGTATATTTGGTTCTGTCCCTCCAAATGAAAGATCATTTACCTTCTGTTATAGAAGTTTAAGTCATACTGACTATGAACTGGCTGTTTCTTGTCTTAATTCCACTTATCAAATCAAATAGAGCAGATGGTCCCCTTAATGTAACCCATTTCATTCACAGTCACTGACAAATAAACAATACGGCTAGTTTGGCATATAGGGAAATTAATGTGCTGATGACTGGTCATTAAGTTTGCAACTACAGTTTATTAATTTTGATTTTTATGATGATTACATTTATTACCAAGAGAGTAGGGTAATTGCTAGAGTGAGCAGTGTCCATTTTCACCCTCACCCAAAGTAAAAATGTTATTAGTGCTGCTACATTTTCTTTCCTCCAAGTCAAGAGATGCATTTAAAAAAGTAGGTTATGTCTGAAGATAAATAATATAAGGAATTTCAGTTGCTGATGGTGTGTATGGGATATGACGAGATTAGATGCTTGATTACAAACATGGATAATACTGCATAATCACCTGGTTTACATACAAACCGAGTTGGGTGAAAGATTTTTCAAATGCTGTAGTAAATTTGGCTCTTTGAAAAATAGTTTTATTCAGGCTGTGTAGATGGTAAGCTATGAAACTACTGAATTGTGTCCTTCAGCAAGTTGGTAGGCAAGGACCCTCTTGGGGCTCGGGTACCTAATAATGTAACCCAGCACGAGAGGTGGGGTCCTGGGTTTGGTACTGTAGTGGAGTACTTTTCAGGTAGTTGTTGCTGTTGTTCAGTCACTATGTCCCATTCTTTGGGACTCCGTGAACTGCAGCACACCAGGCTTCCCTGTCCTTAACCATCTCCTGGAGTTAGCTCAAACTCATGCCCATTGACTTGGTGATGCCATCTGACCATCTCATCCTCTGTCGTACTTTTCAGACAGTACTCAGTGTAAATTCTTTATAATCCTTGAGTGGGAAGGAATAAGGGAGGAACTAATGGAGGGAGAAGGAGGAAAGAGGAAGCAGGGAAGGATAAAAGGCAGCAGAAGCAGACAGCTTTAGAGAGTAAATATTAGAGGAGCGTGAAGCCATTTTAAATCCCATAATGTCTAGGTCAGAGTAGGAGCAGATGGAAAGATATATAGATAAAGCTCTGGAAACAATATTGGAGATAGTAAACTGAAATGCATGCAGGGCCAAGCAAATAACATAAATGTAGACAGAGACCGAGAGGATCCTATAAAGTGTGAAGCAGGCTGCAAGTAAGATATCGGTCACTTTATTGCCACCAAACACAACACCCATCAAGTTATGATGCCTTTTAAGGTACAATTTGAGCTAAAAGAAAAAAATGACCCTATAAAACACACGGAGGTCGCTTTGTGACCTCTGAGGTTCTATGTTTAGAGTCTGAACTTGAGCAATTGTATGCAATGAGAATTTTCTAAGATGACTGGAAAAGCCCTGAAGCCAGAAATTGTTCGTTCTTGTGGAGGCAACAAGATAAATCATATTATATTTTAAAGGCATGCGTGGCTAAGGGCTTTTTGTTGTGTGTTTCTCAGAGAGTTTCCAAATGTGAGGGGATTAGATTTAATACCAAAGGTTCATTCTGTTTTTTATTCTCTGTGTGTATGTAGTATGTATTTGCCTAAGTTAGCGCTTCAGTACACTTTTCACAATTCATTTCTCAGGAAGGAATTAGTCATTGTCAACTCAGCCCTTTTCTGTGTAATGTTACATTTCCAAGTTTAGCTTATTCCCCCATTGTCTCTGATTTGAATTCTTATAATTTTGCTCTCACTAGCTTTTTGTTTGTTTTGCCTCCAGGTTTTATTTCCCTTATCTCAGCATTTCTTGCCACTTCCTTAGAGAGGGTCTGGGACTGGCCCGGATGGGATTTCCACCAAGGGGACAGTGGCAAGAACTGATTATGAGAATACAAAACCAGCACAAACTTTCCTGCCAAAGGTGGTCTAGAAATGCAGGAAGTAAATAGGAACATTGAAACGTGAGTCCGTTGGGAAATGTGGAGTGTTAAATGTTAGATGGCCCAAATACCAAGGCCAACGTGCCAAAGATAGGGATCAAAGATGGGGGGTGACTGAAGAATTTAGAGTTGGGTAGAGCTAGTCAGGGAGTCATCCTTTGAGAAACAGACAAGGATAATCTATCATTCATATCTGTTGATCAATGGCTGTGTGCATGGTGCATAGAGTGTCAGGCTGGGACTGAGATAGGATATGCATTATCCTCTTCACTACTGTTTAAGAGGACTTTGAATTTCATCTTAATTTCATCATGTAATTCCCTTTCTAATAAATACACTTAGAGCTCTGCTGGGAACCCTACTGCTTGCTGTAAGGCTGTCTGATGTGGAGTCACAACTTCCTGGCATGTTGCAATCAACTAGGTGTGTGCAGTCATTAGGTGTGTCTCGTGTAATTCGTTGCTCATAATAAAGTGCAAGAGTTTTGTGAAGCATTGTTTTCCAGCCTGAATCAGCACCAGATTGTTTCTCCATAGTTTTTCAGTCTCTCTTGCATCTGAGGTGGTTTCTTGAGTGGAAATGAAAGGTGCAGTGTTACCAGCAAGTCTTGTGGAATTATCTATAACATGAGGCCGGTCTTAGGTAGGCTGGAATCTTTTTCAAGCAACTACCTTTTCTAATGTGCTGATTGTTGTTGTCTGTGCTGTTGTTTGGTTGCTAAGCTGTGTCCAACTCTTTGAGACCCCTTGGGCTATAACTCACCAGGCTTCTCTGTCCACAGGATTTTCCAATCAAGAGTGTTGGAGTGGGTTGCCATTTCCTTCTCCAGGAGATCTTTTCAACCCAAGGATCAAACCCAAGTCTCCTGCACTGGCAGATGAATTCTTAACCACTAAGCCACTGGGAAACTGATAGCTATTACCAAAAGGTGATTGATTATAGCGCTGGGCTTCATCGAACTGTGGTTGCTCATAGGAGATTGATTACACTTCCTTAGAGAGGGTCTGGGACTGGCCCGGATGGGATTTCCACCAAGGGGACAGTGGCAAGAACTGATTATGAGAATACAAAACCAGCACAAACTTTCCTGCCAAAGGTGGTCTAGAAATGCAGGAAGTAAATAGGAACATTGAAACGTGAGTCCGTTGGGAAATGTGGAGTGTTAAATGTTAGACGGCCCAAATACCAAGGCCAACGTGCCAAAGATAGGGATCAAAGATAGGGGGTGACTGAAGAATTTAGAGTTGAGTAGAGCTAGTCAGGGAGTCATCCTTTGAGAAACAGACAAGGATAATCTATCATTCATATCTGTTGATCAATGGCTGTGTGCATGGTGCATAGAGTGTCAGGCTGGGACTGAGATAGGATATGCATTATCCTCTTCACTACTGTTTAAGAGGACTTTGAATTTCGTCTTAATTTCATCATGTAATTCCCTTTCTAATAAATACACTTAGAGCTCTGCTGGGAACCCTACTGCTTGCTGTAAGGCTGTCTGATGTGGAGTCACAACTTCCTGGCATGTTGCAATCAACTAGGTGTGTGCAGTCACTAGGTGTGTCTCGTGTAATTCGTTGCTCATAATAAAGTGCAAGAGTTTTGTGAAGCATTGTTTTCCAGCCTGAATCAGCACCAGATTGTTTCTCCATAGTTTTTTAGTCTCTCTTGCATCTGAGGTGGTTTCTTGAGTGGAAATGAAAGGTGCAGTGTTACCAGCAAGTCTTGTGGAATTATCTATAACATGAGGCCAGTCTTAGGTAGGCTGGAATCTTTTTCAAGCAACTACCTTTTCTAATGTGCTGATTGTTGTTGTCTGTGCTGTTGTTTGGTTGCTAAGCTGTGTCCAACTCTTTTGAGACCCCTTGGGCTATAACTCACCAGGCTTCTCTGTCCACAGGATTTTCCAATCAAGAGTGTTGGAGTGGGTTGCCATTTCCTTCTCCAGGAGATCTTTTCAACCCAAGGATCAAACCCAAGTCTCCTGCACTGGCAGATGAATTCTTAACCACTAAGCCACTGGGAAACTGATAGCTATTACCAAAAGGTGATTGATTATAGCGCTGGGCTTCATTGAACTGTGGTTGCTCATAGGAGTGTGTTGTAAATCTGTCATGTCTCTTTTGGAGAGAAACACATTGAGATCTTCTAGCAAAATCTAAGCTTGATGTTGCTGTCTGGTACAGCTTCATATTTCTCTCTCCTCTATAGGTGTTTCAGACTTGTGAGTCTGCCCAGTGTCCTCTTTCTATGCTTTCACTTGCTTTTCCTTTTGCCTGGGCTGCTGTATTATCTGACTCTAGAGAGCACCATTTCTGTTGAAATTGTTATCCTTTGGGATATCCTTTGAGTTATCCTTTGGAAAGTGGTGGGGCGATGGCATTCACACAAATGAACAGTGTTCTGAAGTTGTATTTGAGCATATTTTTTTAATTAGGCTTCCTTTTTCTCACAGACCTGTTTATATATATATGTATATGTATTTCCTTTAAAAATGTGTCATTAAAGTCCTCTTCCAAAATTATCCTATTAATTATATGTGATCACTTTAAATATATAAAAAGTTTCTACATTTTAGAAAAAGTATTTATGTCATTGAAAATTTCAGTAGTATTACTATCCCCTTTGAGCATCGAATTCATCTGAGATCACATGCTTAATCAGATGATTTTTAGAGAACATTCCAATTGTGTGTGTGTGTGTGTGTGTTTTCAGTCTCTCAGTCATGTCTGACTCTTTGTGACACCATGGACTATAGTCTACCAGATTTCTCTCTGTCCATGGGATTTCCCAGACAAGAACTGGAGTGGGTTGTCATTTCCTCCTCCAGGGGATCTTCCTGACCCAGGAGTCGAACCAGCATCTCCCTTGTTCTAGAGAAATTCTATAGACAATAGGGTATGGTTTGGTTTATACCATAGTATCACTGGGTGGGGAAGATTGAAAGGAAGCCATGATAATATGAGTAGCATGATATCATACAGTGTCTATAGATTTTGGAGCCAGGCAGACATGGGCTTGAATTCTGGATAAATGACCTGAGAAATTTGCTAAAGCACTCAGTTTGTCAGTTTTGTCAGTTTGTAAAGTGGGAATTCCAGTACCTACTCCACTGGTAAAGACTAAGTGAAATGCCATATGCTTAAATCTACTGTTGTGCTTGATGCATAGCATTTTATTTTTTGTTTTAAAGTTCTATGAATGTGACTTATTTCTAAATAAACCTGTTACACTTTTGTGTGTATGACTACCTCATTCAAACCCAGAATGAAACTTTCTGTTACATGTTTTGCAGCGGTCTCCACCACATCCCTACCAAAGGTGTATATAGATAGATAGACAGATGATAGATAGATAGATAAATAGATATCTATATATATTTTTAATTTTGCCTCTTTTATTGGTTTTATTTATTTTCATGCATCTTTATTCTTTGGCCTATGTGGGCCTCCCATTACAGTGGTCTCTCTTGTTGCAGAGCATCGGCTCTTGGCGCATGTGCTCCAGAGTGTTGGTTTGTAATTGGACACACTGGTCTACCCACTCTATGGCACGTGGGATCTTTCCAGGCCAGGGATCGAACCGGTGCCCTTGCACTGCAAGGCAGACTCTCTACCCACTGGACCACCAGGGAAGCCCCAAAGGTATATTTTTAAGTAGTTACCAGAGTTTGAATTTATTTGAACAAAACAAGTGCCAGTGATGGGAAACTGAAGCTTACCAAAGGCCAATTTTGAAAAAAATGCATAACTCTAGCTCAGGTTGAAACACAACCATTTAAAATGCAGATAATAAGACCATTGGAAAGAAAGTCAAGGTGCTTGAAATGCATAATGTTGAAATGGTATTTGCTATATGAATTTCACTGCTGAGTGGATGTTTTGTTTTTTGATATGCTTTCTGTTTTTAAAGGTTTTTTAATGTAAATTACAGATGATACTGAAGTGTTTGCTAAGCCCCCAATAGCATTTCTTTCTTTCCATTTGATTTTTATTTTTGTTGGAAATGCATGTTTTGATGATGCTCAAACCATAAATCTTTCTTAATGGTGTTCTGTTAGTTTTACTAAATAGTAGCCAGGAATGACTTCCTTTTGCAGTTGTTGAATGCTAAATAGCATTGAGAAATGTTAACTTGTTAAATAACTGACTAGTTTTGTTGAAGCTCCTTTGGGAGGCTGAGAATTAACTGGGCTTCTCACTTTCCTTTTCGCACTCCAAAGAGAATATGCTAATTCACTATTAACAACAAGGGCTTAGTACTCCATTTCTTTTAATTCACAATTCACTGAGGAACTTGTGCACAAGCCCTGTGTAAGCTGATTTTATCCCATGAGGAATTCACACCCAGAGACATTGCCCTAACGTGGCAGGAGTGAGGGAAGAGAAGCTTCCAACCCTCCTGACTTTAGAGCCCTTCATCATACCAGACACACACTAAAAATAGTAATAATGATAATAATACTAATGATAATGACACCTGGCTCGACGGATGTTTGTGGCATCAGTGAAAACGTACCCCATAATGCTTGGCTGTCATGTTCTGTTCACAAAACATGCACATTAATTTGACGCAGAGGAGATGGAAAGTCATGTTCTGGATGTGAAAACATGAATGCAGGACTATGAGTTTTTCCAGTGAAGTTCCTGATGTGTCTTTTAGGAACAAGTCCTGTGAGAGTCTATGACTCAGGAACATGGCGCTCTCCCTGGATGGCAAAGTTACACCAAGATGCTTCTGAGACTTGCCTCCTTTTTTTTCTGGAGTCTCAATGCCACTATTTTTTATTCTCCCCATTCTTTCTTAACCCACTCATTCTCATCTGTTTTGTTCTTTCTTATTTGGTCTTGTGGTTCTTATATTTCTGTTATCATAAAGATCTCAGAGATGTCAACTTTCATGAAAAAAGTCTCATTTGGATACATTAGGAAAACATCACATGGCCCTGAGTTTCTCCCATGTTATTCAAAGGCACACAAAGTTGTCATTCTTCTCAGGTGGATGGGAAGTGTATGTTCTCTAGATGGCCACCACTGTTGATCAGCTTACTTTGGTTTAGGTGCTTCATGCACATTTTCTCTTCTAGTTCTCACCACAAGTCCATCGAACAACTCTGAGATGTTATTATTTGCATTTATGGATGAGAACACAGAGACTTATAGATGTAAAAGTCTTTTCCACTTAAGAAGAGTAGTTTGATTTTTAACAAAGATGGAAAGACAAGAAGCAGACAGACAGAAAGCTAAGTCCAGACAAAACATGTTAGGGCTGGACGCATTGTTATGGTTAACTTTTTGACTATGATAGATGTTTCATTCTGAATGTATTTAAATGCATTAATTTTGGAATCCTATGAATATCTTTGAGACAGTCAGTGGCTTTTGTAGTGGTTCTTTATGTAATTCAATCTTTTAATGTTCACTTCCCTTTCTTCCTATATCACCCCTCCCTTTTTAAAGTACTGAGGTCTCTTTTCAGATGCTATTTTTTAGATCTGCCTTCCTAGATGATTCTAGAACCATTTCCAACCATTCTCTATTCCAGTGTCCTATTTCATTTCCTTCCTAACTTTGATTGGTATTCAAAATCATGTTTTTTGGTCAATTGCATCTCTGACTGGAATGGAAGCTGCTTAGGAGAATAAGTGTCTTACTTATCTTTGCATTTGCAGTTTCTAAGCACAGTGCCTGGATGAATTTTTGCATATTCTTCAAGAGGCAGACTTTTAGGAAAATAGCATGAGTTACATGTGTGGGTGCTTATTCTCTTTTGTTGTGTCCAACTCTTTGTGATCCCACAGACCGTAGCCTGCCCAGCTGCTCTGTCCATGGGATTTTCCTGAACAGAATGGGAGTGCAGGCTTCCCTGGTAGCTCAGTGGTGAAAGAGTTTGCCTGCCAATGTAGGAGACATGGGTTCAATCCCTAATCTGGGAAGATCCTACATGCTGCGCAGCAACTAAGCCCGTGAGCCACAACTATTGAGTCTGTGCCCTAGAGCCTAGGACCCACATCTATGAGCCCTTGTGCTGCAACTATTGAAGCTCGTGTGTGCCCTAGAGCCCGAGGTCCACAACAAGAGAAGTCACTGCAACAAGAAGCCTGCTCACCTCAACTAGAGAATAACCCCCACTTCCTGCAACTAGAGAAGAGCTAGCAGCAGCAGTGAAAACCTAGAAAAGCCATAAATAAATAAATAAAATGCATTTCTTAAACAAACAAACAAAAAGAATGAGAGTGGGTTGCCATGCCTTCCTCCAAGAAATCTGTCTCCCCAGGGATCGAACCCATGTCTCCTGCATTGCAGGTGGATTCTTTACTACTGAGCCACCAGGGAAGCCCAAATAGAATAATACTGATCCTTAAATAGTGAGGGATCAACAAGGGCAAAGCCCCAGCGGCCTCAGTCACAGACTGTGCAAGATTCATAATAGCATTCTCTTTTGCCAGCTGCTGTGTTGTTCTTCCAACTAAACCTGCTAACGGTGGGTGTAATTAGCTTTTAGAGTCTCTCTAAACAAGTGCTCAAGTCCCAACATGAAGTGATCTTTATCTAAGTCTCTCCAGGCATCGCTGGTTTGTACAACACCAAAGCAGCCTTGGTTGTTCCTCATAACTCCTGGGACATTCAATCAACCTGAACTAACCCTGGGGTTTTCTGTTTCAGCGTAGGATATTTGTAGATCGGAAAAAAAAAAAAAACAAAAAACGATCTAACTCCTAGATCCCCATATGACTACATATACTGGTCCAGATAAAACCCTACTAGTCACCAGGCCCTAGGCTAATTGTATTAATATCATATAATTTCATCTTTAGACCCATCTAGAAATAGATGCTCTTATTATCTTCATTTTTCAGATGAGAAAACTTAGCTTGGAGAGAATAAATTACTTGCTCAGGCCTCACAACTATCAAAAAAGGAATGCAAACCCAGGTTGATGCTTCTCAATGTTGATACTAATTAGCCAAAATCTGAGGCTCCAATCTAATGTAGCTCTAACCTCTAGGAAAATTGTGTTTATGTGCTAGGAATGAGTGCTCAGTTTGAGGATGGGCCTAAGTGTCAGTGATTTAGAAGTTAAGAAAGAAGTCATGTTTTAAATGACCATTTTTAAGCCCTTAAAAAATGAAAGTCTTATGAAAATCAATTTTTGAAAAGAGTTCATCTTTACTAATGTGAATTATATATGTACTTTGGAGACAGATGGACTTGGATCCAAAGCTTACCAGTCATTTAATACCTTTGTTAATGTGGAATTCAATACCTATCTTATAACTTTTTTTGCGAGAAGAGTAGATAATTCAGGGTTGGCACATAGGATGAGGTGTAGATCATGATTTTCTTTTTTACAAAGTTACTTTTACTGAGGTAAAATTGTCGTACATTATACTTGTTTAATGTGTATAAATAGTAACTCAATACTTGTATACACTACAAAATGATCATCACAATTAGTCAAGTAACCATTAATCACTGTACAACTGATCTCCTTCACCCATTTCTGCTGATTCCTCTCTGAAGACCATTAATTTTTTTTTCTGTATCTATGAGTTTTGTTTTGTTTGTTCATTTATTTTGTTGAGTATATACATAGGAGTGAAATCATATTGTATTTGTCTTTGAGTTCTTTTTCTTTTTTAAAAATTTTATTTATTTTTGACTATTTTGGGTTTTCACTGCTGCTGCAAGCTCTTCTCTAGTTGCAGGGCATGGGGGCTACTTTCTAGTTGAGGTGAGCAGGTCTCTTGTTGTGGTGACTTCTCTTGTTGTGGAACTTGGGCTCTAGGGCACACGTGAGTTTCAATAGTTGCAGCACGAGGGCTCAATAGTTGCGGGTCTGAGGCTCTAGGGCACAGACTCAATAGTTGTGGCTCACGGGCTTAGTTGCTGCGCAGCATGTGAGATCTTCCCGGATCAGGGATGAAACTCGTGTCTCCTGCATTGGCACATGAACTCTTTACTGCTGAGCTACCATGGAAGCCTTGAGTTTTTTTCTTTAAGTATTATATTATAATTGGGACTTTTTTGGTTGTGACATTTTGTTTTTCCCAAAATTCGATGGTCTCCCAGTATATATGTTAAAATTTTATTCCTATTATTTTCATTTCTTGTCTCAGTTACTGTTTAAGATCTTCATTAATTTCCTAAAGTTTATGTATTCCTTCTATGGAAAAGTCTGTTGGCCATCAGAGTAGCTAATAAGATTCACCTTTCTTTTCATTGAAACTTCTCACACCTCATCCCCAACCAAAGACTTTGTTCAGTGGCTTACATTTCTCACTGCTAACCTTGAGAAAATGTTCTTATTACCTTAGGAAGTTTGGACTGTTTTTGAATCATTTGTATACTCACAGTGTAGGAATACTGGTGGTAAGAAATGAAAATACAAACATTCAGAGGCTTAGCCATGGCCTGTATCTGTGATAGAAACGGGACCATTAACTTGTTTGGAACATATGAATCTCAGAGAGAATTCACTTCTTTTTTTTTTTTTTTTTAAAGCTGAGTCCATGAGACCAAGCAAAGCAAGAAGCTACCTCTGATATGAGAGAGACACAGTAAAGGCAACAAAATGTAAATTGTCTGTAAAATCTCTCTTGGAATAAGAATTTACGAAGGACATCTATTAGCACTTGTTTGATCATCCTTCATTTCTGCTGATTCCTCTCTGAAGACCATTAATTTTTTTTCTGTATCTATGAGTTTTGTTTTGTTTGTTCATTTATTTTGTTGAGTATATACATAGGAGTGAAATCATATTGTATTTGTCTTTGAGTTCTTTTCTTTTTTAAAAATTTTATTTATTTTTGACTATTTTGGGTTTTCACTGCTGCTGCAAGCTCTTCTCTAGTTGCAGGGCATGGGGGCTACTTTCTAGTTGAGGTGAGCAGGTCTCTTGTTGTGGTGACTTCTCTTGTTGTGGAACTTGGGCTCTAGGGCACACGTGAGTTTCAATAGTTGCAGCACGAGGGCTCAATAGTTGCGGGTCTGAGGCTCTAGGGCACAGACTCAATAGTTGTGGCTCACGGGCTTAGTTGCTGCGCAGCATGTGAGATCTTCCCGGATCAGGGATGAAACTCGTGTCTCCTGCATTGGCACATGAACTCTTTACTGCTGAGCTACCATGGAAGCCTTGAGTTTTTTTCTTTAAGTATTATATTATAATTGGGACTTTTTTGGTTGTGACATTTTGTTTTTCCCAAAATTCGATGGTCTCCCAGTATATATGTTAAAATTTTATTCCTATTATTTTCATTTCTTGTCTCAGTTACTGTTTAAGATCTTCATTAATTTCCTAAAGTTTATGTATTCCTTCTATGGAAAAGTCTGTTGGCCATCAGAGTAGCTAATAAGATTCACCTTTCTTTTCATTGAATCTTCTCACACCTCGTCCCCAACCGAAGACTTTGTTCAGTGGCTTACATTTCACACTGCTAACCTTGAGAAAATGTTCTTATTACCTTAGGAAGTTTGGATTGTTTTTGAATCATTTGTATACTCACAGTGTAGGAATACTGGTGGTAAGAAATGAAAATACAAACATTCAGAGGCTTAGCCATGGCCTGTATCTGTGATAGAAACGGGACCATTAACTTGTTTGGAACATATGAATCTCAGAGAGAATTCACTTCTTTTTTTTTTTTTTAAAGCTGAGTCCATGAGACCAAGCAAAGCAAGAAGCTACCTCTGATATGAGAGAGACACAGTAAAGGCAACAAAATGTGAATTGTCTGTAAAATCTCTCTTGGAATAAGATCACATTCTTTGCACTTGAAAGGCTACATCTAACGGAATTAGCCACAATTTTTTTTTTTTTTTTCTGTTTGTAAGGGAAAACAAAGTCTACATCTTGCATATTTGTCACAGATATTTCAGGACACAGGTACAAATTATTTTTTCCCACAGGTACAAAATTATAATAAATTTACTCTTCTTTTTCAAACTTCTGTCTTTCCCTTGTTTGTGAAACCCTGGGTTCCAGGACATTTCCATACTGCTCAGATTAGTTCTAACTTCTCGGGAGGGCAAAAGGCTGCCATGGGTGCTAGAACCCAAGCACTACAGTTCTAACCCCACACCCCTGGAAGACTCAGTCAGCATTCTGCACTCTTGAGTGCTATTAAGATTGAGTTAGTTCTGAGGCAAGTCCCTGCTTCTGAATAGGAACACAACTACTAAAAAAAAATACTTAGTCTCTCCTTTTATTGGTGGTGGATAAGCACTAAAATCCCCATTTTACAGATGAGAAAACTGAAACCGAGAGATGTTGAGCTGATTACTCAGAGATGCTGAGTAATAGGCCATGCCTCTCATTAGCTGCAGAGTAAATGCACCCAAAACTCAGGGGGAACAACTGCCCCAGTTGTCTCAGGCCTAAGGAGTTTTCTGGGATGCAGGACTTTCAGTGGTAAAACCAAGACAGTCCAAGCAAACGTAGATACTCTCGATGCTTGACTTTAGAAATCCTATACTACTTATCTTTTTGCCTTTGATTCTAAAATGTTTAGCTCTCAAGACACTCCTGTATCCTCACCCACCTACCTTCTATTAGTTGAAATAGCAAACTGTTCTCACCACTGTATTGACTGTGAGACTCTTACTACAAATTTTTACTGGTGGGTTAATCATTTGTATACTCACAGTGTAGGAATACTGGTGGTAAGAAATGAAAATACAAACATTCAGAGGCTTAGCCATGGCCTGTATCTGTGATAGAAACGGGACCATTAACTTGTTTGGAACATATGAATCTCAGAGAGAATTCACTTCTTTTTTTTTTTTTTTTTAAAGCTGAGTCCATGAGACCAAGCAAAGCAAGAAGCTACCTCTGATATGAGAGAGACACAGTAAAGGCAACAAAATGTAAATTGTCTGTAAAATCTCTCTTGGAATAAGATCACATTCTTTGCACTTGAAAGGCTACATCTAATGGAATTAGCCACAATTTTTTTTTTTCCTGTTTGTAAGGGAAAACAAAGTCTACATCTTGCATATTTGTCACAGATATTTCAGGACACAGGTACAAATTATTTTTTCCCACAGGTACAAAATTATAATAAATTTACTCTTCTTTTTCAAACTTCTGTCTTTCCCTTGTTTGTGAAACCCTGGGTTCCAGGACATTTCCATACTGCTCAGATTAGTTCTAACTTCTCGGGAGGGCAAAAGGCTGCCATGGGTGCTAGAACCCAAGCACTACAGTTCTAACCCCACACCCCTGGAAGACTCAGTCAGCATTCTGCACTCTTGAGTGCTATTAAGATTGAGTTAGTTCTGAGGCAAGTCCCTGCTTCTGAATAGGAGCACAACTACTAAAAAAAAATACTTAGTCTCTCCTTTTATTGGTGGTGGATAAGCACTAAAATCCCCATTTTACAGATGAGAAAACTGAAACCGAGAGATGTTGAGCTGATTACTCAGAGATGCTGGGTAATAGGCCATGCCTCTCATTAGCTGCAGAGTAAATGCACCCAAAACTCAGGGGCACCAACTGCCCCAGTTGTCTCAGGCCTAAGGAGTTTTCTGGGATGCAGGACTTTCAGTGGTAAAACCAAGACAGTCCAAGCAAACGTAGATACTCTCGATGCTTGACTTTAGAAATCCTATACTACTTATCTTTTTGCCTTTGATTCTAAAATGTTTAGCTCTCAAGACACTCCTGTATCCTCACCCACCTACCTTCTATTAGTTGAAATAGCAAACTGTTCTCACCACTGTATTGACTGTGAGACTCTTACTACAAATTGCATCCCATTTACCCTCCTTCCTGGGCCACAAGAAATCGAAAGGCTGACCTCTCCTGTCTCTGTGGTTTTCTAGGCATCTAACCCTATTGGATTTCCAGACAGAAAATTGTTATTCTTCCTGCTTGGTGACAACTGTGTTGAGAAAACTCAACAATTGCCCCGATTTCAAAAATGACAATGTCTATGAAGAGAAAGGAAACTAAAGATCTCTGGGAATTTAAATCCCTCCATTCAGACACTCTGTCTCATGTTTTAAGGATGGTTCCTGTTAACCTCAAATCATTTATCAGGGTTGCCTCAGCTCCTCTTGGCAAATGAGGATCCTGATGGTAAAGGCTCCTGGCACCTACTCTTATTGAACAAGGACTTCTCCCTTAAGGATCCTCTCTTTAGTAGATCCTACTATCTGTAACAGTTTTGCTCAGTCACTCAGTCATGTCTGACTCTTTGTGGGCCCAGGGACTGTAGCCTGCCAGGCTCCTCTGTTCATGGATCTCTAGGTAAGAATACTAGAGTGGGTTGTCATGCCCTCCTCCAGGGCATCTTCCTGATTCAGGGATCAAATCCATGTCTCCTCTGTCTCCTGCATTGGCAGGTATGTTCTTTAAAACTAGTGCCACCTGGAAAGCCCCATAATAGCTTTGGGAGATGACATTTGCTTCTGGTGGCTGGATTCTTGGTCTGATGGTAACAATCCTAAAAGCAGTTTTTCTTAGATTCTGCTGGATTTTTTTTTTTTTTTAGAAAACATTATGCTTCCTCTACAGCCAATAAGTCCATTTGATGCTTAGTAAGTGCTAGAGTTCATTGGAAATGACCCTGATGCTGGGAAAGGTTGAAGGCAGGAGGAGAAGAGGGTGACAGAGGATGAGATGGTTTGATGGCTTCACCGACTCAATGGACATGAGTTTGAGCAAACTCTTAGAGATGGTGAAGGACAGGGAAGCCCAGCGTGCTGAAGCCCATGGGGTCAGAAAGAATTGGACACAACTGAGTGACTTAACAATAATAACAAAGTGAAAACCATGGTGCTCTATTATGCTCTGAGGCAGGGGTTTTCCTTGTGAGTCTTTAGTCTTTAGTAGGTGATAACTCAATGTAGAAGATCAAAACAGGTCATTTAAAAATACCAGATTATAATAGAATAGGTCAATATGAATATGTTGCATGTAGTTAGGATTGTGAAAGAAACTGTGTCAGTTGCTCATTCGTGTCTGACTCTTTGCGACCCCATGGACTGTAGCCCATTCAGGGGGACTGAATCCCCCTGTCTGTGGGATTCTCCAGGTAAAAATACTGGAGTGGGTTGCCATTTCCTTTTTCAGGGGATCTTCCCAACCCAGGAACTGAATCTGGGTCTCCCACATTGCAGGCAGGTTCCTTACTGTCTGAGCCACCAGGGAAGCAAAATTATTTTAAAAGATTTTTATTTCATTATTCTACATACATATATTTGTGTATGCCTGTGAATTTTCTCTCTCACACTTATATGAAAGTATATATTTGTGATAAGACTACATTTATTACTGACTTATATAACAATTATTTAAAAAGCTTCTAGAAAGATTTTTTCAGAAAAATTACTCTGTTTCTTAAAATAAGACCTTGTAAATGGTCCACATATTCAACAAGAAGGGATTATAAGCTCTATGCTTCCATATCTATAAAGTTCTCTGCTGTATCCCTTCAGAGTTTAACATTGGTGCCTCTATAAGCTCATTTGATTCAGGGATCAAATCCATGTCTACTCTGTCTCCTGCATTGGCAGGTATGAAACATTTGCTTCTTGGTGGCTGGATTCTTGGTCTGATGGTAACAATCCTAAAAGCAGTTTTCTTAGATTCTGCTGGATTTTTTTTTTTAGAAAACATTATGCTTCCTCTACAGCCAATAAGTCCATTTGATGCTTAGTAAGTGCTAGAGTTCATTGGAAATGACCCTGATGCTGGGAAAGGTTGAAGGCAGGAGGAGAAGAGGGTGACAGAGGATGAGATGGTTGGATGGCTTCACCGACTCAATGGACATGAGTTTGAGCAAACTCTTAGAGATGGTGAAGGACAGGGAAGCCCAGCGTGCTGAAGCCCATGGGGTCAGAAAGAATTGAACACAACTGAGTGACTTAACAATAATAAAACAGTGAAAACCATGGTGCTCTATTATGCTCTGAGGCAGGGGTTTTCCTTGTGAGTCTTTAGTCTTTAGTAGGTGATAACTCAATGTAGAAGATCAAAACAGGTCATTTAAAAATACCAGATTATAATAGAATAGGTCAATATGAATATGTTGCATGTAGTTAGGATTGTGAAAGAAACTGAAAGTGTCAGTTGCTCACTCGTGTCTGACTCTTTGCGACCCCATGGACTGTAGCCCATTCAGGGGGACTGAATCCCCCTGTCTGTGGGATTCTCCAGGTAAAAATACTGGAGTGAGTTGCCATTTCCTTTTTTAGGGGATCTTCCCAACCCAGGAACTGAATCTGGGTCTCCCACATTGCAGGCAGGTTCCTTACTGTCTGAGCCACCAGGGAAGCAAAATTATTTTAAAAGATTTTTATTTCATTATTCTACATACATACATTTGTGTATGCCTGTGAATTTTCTCTCTCACGCATATATGAAAGTATATATTTGTGATAAGACTACATTTATTACTGACTTATATAACAATTATTTAAAAAGCTTCTAGAAAGATTTTTCAGAAAAATTACTCTGTTTCTGAAAATAAGACCTTGTAAATGGTCCACATATTCAACAAGAAGGGATTATAAGCTCTATGCCTCCATATCTATAAAGTTCTCTGCTGTATCCCTTCAGAGTTTAACATTGGTGCCCTGTACCTAGTATATGCTCAATAAATATTTTAGATTATTATTATTGCTAAGAGATTAAATGCATTCTGTAGCATTCACACAATAGAATTTAATGCAATTGTTAAAATTATATTTCAAATAATTTTATAAGGCTATATAAAGTGCTCATAATATAGTACTGAGGCCATATGTTGTATAAACATGTACATATACAGTTTAGTGATTTAGTCTCTTAAGTCATGTTTGACTATTGTGACCCTGCCAGCCTCCTCTATCCATGGGATTTTGAGGCAAGACTAGTGCAGTGAGTTGCCATTTCCTTCTCTAAGGGGTCTTCCTAACCCTGGGATAGAACCCATGTCTCCTGCATCACAAGTGAATTCTTTATCACTGAGCCACCAAGTTATATGTATGCATATATGTAAAAGACTACAAGGAAAAACACCAAAATATTAACTATGACAATTTCTGGTTTAGTAAGATTATGGATGAAGATGGCTGAACAAGGAACAAGATTATGAGTTGTTATAAAATTCTTCTTTTTTTTTTTTAAATAGTGAATAGGTTCAGGGGTAGTTCAGCTTCAGGCACACCTTGATCAGATAGACCAAATGATGCTACCAGGAAGCCATCTCTCTGCCTCTCGGTAGAGTTTTCCTCGGTGTTAACATCATCTCAAGGTGAGCTCTCCCCAAGAGGTAGAGAAGATAAGACTGAATAACAGCTTCAGGCTCTCAGTCTTCCAGCTTAGCAGCTGGAAGTGGATGAGCTCTCCTGATAACAAATCTTTGGGCTGACTTTTTATTGGCACTGATTGGAGTCTGCAGGTGTGCTCACCTGGAAAAAGGTGGGATAAAAAGGTATTTATCCCATCTGTTCCCTAAGTGAGGTTGGATGCTGACCAGGCAAAAACAAACAACCCCTCTCCCAAACAAATTCTACAAAGAATGCTCACTACATTAGTAGCTCAGTTTGTTTATATGAGGTAAATGTAACATTTAGAACAATGACACTCACAGAGTCACTATTTCCTTCCACTTGTGATTTTATTCTCTGACAACCTCCAATTGCTAATGCTCTGCCTTCTCTCTGACTCACAGGGTACCTTCTTCCCTAACCGCAGAGCCAACATTCTACCACCTGTTTGACATCTTTATCAGAATATGATACCTTCACCATAGTCAGGAATATATCTATTTCTTAAACACATGCAAAAACATACATACAAAACATTTTAAGTGTATGTGTATGTGTTAAAGAGAGATGATTTGTGTGAAGCCATAGTATTTTTAAAAGTACCTTGTTGACATACAGCTGCTCAAATGAAGCAACATTTCTACATCAACTGACTCACTGTGAGACAAAAACTAATCAGTCAACATGTGGGGACGTCAGTGTGACCTTTTCCCCCCAAATAATTAAAGGCATCATTATGTTTTGATGCTAACAAGCCAAGGGAAACAATATGCTTTCCTGCTGGGTGTTCACAAGAAAAATCTGTTAACCTACTTCTGGACATCTATTCAAACGAACGGGCTGAGGAGTCCATGGAGAGAAAGGTTATGTGGTGTCACTTGGCTCGAGCCCTGGCATGTGAACCTGCTGCAGACCACAGCGTGTCAGGTCCCAGAAATGAGTCAGCTGGGATGGAAGTGCCAATTAGAACAGATGTACACTCTTGTTTTTATTCATCAATTTAAGGAGCTGTCATGATTGTCATGGTGTATATATTTAGGTTGGTGAGTTTTAAGTTTTAAATGTGAAAATGTTTCCTGTGAATCTTCAAGAGTGTGGTTCTGAGGAGGGAAATACCAAGCTACAGACCTTAAGGGGGTTTCCCAGGTGGTGCCAGTGGTAAAGAGGCTGCCTGCCAATGAAGGAGGCATAAGAGACATGAGATCAATCCCTGGGTGGGGAAGATTCCCTGGAGGAGGGCATGGCAACCCACTCCAGCATTCTTGCCTGGAAAATCCGATGGACAGAGGAGCCTGGCGAGCTACAGTCCATAGGGTCACAAACAGTGGAATATGCCTGAAGCAACTTAGCACACACACAGACCTTAAGAACGAGTAGTGAAATGGACACTTTTGCCATGAGAGTCCTCTCTAAAACTTTCAAATTTTATTGGAATGATTTTGTCATACTCTTATTTCTTTAATGTCTTAAAATGCAAGCTGAAAACAGAAACGCATCTTAATGTGTACTCTATATTTTGCTAAACTCTTATCTAAAACAAAATAGAGGACGAGGAAAGACAGTTTACCAAGATGTGGGTATTTTCCTTCCTTCAAAAACAGCATTGCCCGAGGCCAAACTCACCTTATCCCTCCAAGACCAGCTTTTGGTTTCTTCTTTCTGTTCAAAGTTTGATGGTTTTTCAAATGTAATCTGCCTCTGTCTCAGCATACTGATCTAATATTGATCGTGCCTTTGTTTATGAGTATGTGTTGTGAGAATTAATCATATTTGTGCCTAAAATGGAAAAACATTCACTTCTTAGCATTTGATTTCTTCCCCTCATCATTTTTGCTTGTCACCAGCAAGCCAGCTGGTAATGCTAGGACTCCGAGGCCTTTTGAGCATCTAAAAATGGTGGGGGATACAGGGAATGAGGGAAAATATTTGTCCAGTTGCCCACCCCTGGTTTGAGTTTAGAAAGGAAAAGATCAATGTGGGTCCATAAGAAGAACTGTAGAGTGAAAGTAGCATGGCTTTTAAAAATTTTCTACTGCTTTTGTTTCAAAAGATCATTGCAAGATTCAGGTGAAGAACAATTTTTATTCATTTGTATAAACAAATATTGCTAATAGTATGATATTAAAAGGGTAGTTTCTCTTTTGTAATGGTTTTCAATATTGGTCTATTACGTTCTCAAAGCACTTTCTTCACAATAGTTTCATTTATCCGTTAGCTCTTTGGGCCAGTAAAGATTTCTGGCTGGCTATAAAGCATGGTACTTAAACATGCACCAAGCCCTCACTATTGTTTCTCACCCACATTCTCTGTGTGTTGTCAAGTCTCAGTCCCTCTCTTATCTGTAAACCTTTCGTCTTAGTATTACCCTGGCCACTGATGCTGCGGAATCTTACTGATGCTCAAAGTCACTATTGTTAGACCAGGAAAAGACACAGTTTGAATTTTTGACAGCTCAGACAGACTTCATATCAAAGCAATGTGACTATACCTAAAGCATTCGCCAAAAAGGGGGTAACAAGGGACACAGTTTTAAGTTTACAGAAGATTTGTTAGCGTCACTTCCTTATGAAGAGTTTGACAGCATTGGTGTCAAAAAAGATTATGGGACATTAAGGAGGTGGTGGAAGAACAAGTAAGTGCCCTCCACTCAATAAGCTTGGTGATTAGCATGATATTTTTCCAAGCTTGAAGGATGTTCTCAGCCTGTTCACAGGATTTCTCAAGGTCATTGGGTAGAGTGACTGGTGGCCCATTTCATGGCAGTGGTGGTTTGGCGTGTTGTTTCTTATCATTGTGGTCTTGTTCAGTCTTCATTATATTCAGTTCTTGTTCATTATGTCACAGCTACACAAACACGAGTTTTCTGAATGATCGCCTTGCCTCCTATCTGACCCTAATCAAAGCTATGTTTTGCAGGGCTGATCAATTTATCTTAAAAAAAAAATTCCCATCAATTTATTAATTCAACCAATCAGGATTCACTTAACTATTTGGAGCACCTATGATGGGAAGACTCTCGAGACAAGTCTAGTGAAGGAGACATACTTGTACCCAGAAAATTACAAGGCCATGTGCTGTGCATTTTATCTCAATAAAACTTTTTCATGTTTCTTCACTGTTACTAAGAACAAGAGCTTTTCTTTTCCTAGGATAGCAGATCCTTCACAATTTAAATCCACTCTACCACACAGCCCTGTCTCCAGTCCTTTGCCTGACCTGTACTCCATGTGTCAACCACATAAATGTTTCTGGGAGCTGTACCAGGAACAACTGGCAAATTCCTATGTGTTATTCAAGACTTAGCTCAAGTGTCATTGTCTCCTTTCTGATTCTGAGTTTATAATTCCAAAGCAGAGATGGTCCTTTGGGCTCTTGAGGAAATTTTTACATATCCCTTTTACCTCATGGGCCATAAAAAACTTTATTTCATTATAATGTCCATTAACTTGTGAGATTCTTGAAAGCAGGGAAGGGAGTGAATATCATGCCTTTTTTTTCTTCTTGATTTTTTTTTTAAAAGATTTATTTATTTATTTATGTATTTTGGGCGGGGGTTGGGTTGGAAAGGGAGGGGAGTGGGCCGGCCACTTTCATTGGTCTTTCATTTCTCTGTTTTCATCCGTCTTTATTCTTTGGCTCCTGCGGGCCTCACATCAGTTCAGCCGCTCCGCGGCACGTGGGATCTTCCCAGGCCCGGGATCGAAACGGCGCCCCTTGCACTGCAAGGCGCTGTCCTTATCCACTAGACCACCAGGGGAAGCCCCCTTTTTTCTTGATGTTTGATTCAATGGCTGGCACACAACAAAACACACAGTGCATTTTTCTGAGTGAATGAGTAAATGAATGAATGAATTAGGAAGCCAGCTTTTGGAATTATCATTGGATTTGTTTTATACTCAGCACTGCTGAAATACTCTGCACTGTTAAAGCAATTATCTTCTGGTAGAACACCTGGTAGAAATCTATAGCTATGTTGGCCAACAACTCAAAGTGATTAGTGCAACCAATTTACGGCAATTAGAAGGAAGACCACATTCCATAGAATTTAAAAGGTGCATTGATTAAACACCTGTACAACATGAAAGAGACTATGACTACTGCCATAATCATGAAAGCATGTCACGCTTTCACTAATTAGTTAAACAGACCACCAGCATAAGTATCATAAAAATAAAGCCAGATAAAAGCAAAAGGTGAAAAGCAAACTACAAGAAGTTTTGAGAAAAATCACCAAACAAAAAGAATGTTTAAAAGAAGACAATATAATTCTATGCACACACCCAATCATACCAGTATAATCATTTTCATATCTTGTAGGGAATTTCTAGGGTCACCCATGGCAGCTGGATTAGAGAATATAAAATTCTGTGGAAACAACATGCATTTAACTTCATTTTGGAGCAGAATTTTCATCAGTGTAATGCAGTGGTTAAGAGCTTGGTTTCTGGAGGCAGGCTGCCTGAATGTGAGTCCCAGCTTCATCCCCTTCTGTGTATATATGTGTGTGCTCTGTGCTCTGTGTTCTAAACTCTTCACAACCTCGTGGGCTGTAACCTACTAGGCTCCTCTGTCCACGGAATTTTCCAGGCAAGAATATTGGAGTGGGGCTTCTCTGGTGGTCCAGTGGGTAAGGACACAGCCTTGCAGTGCAAGGGGTGCCAGTTCAATCCCTGGCCTGGGAAGATCCCACGTGCCGTGGAGCGGCTAGACTGATGTGTCCAACTACTGAGATGGAGCTCTGGAACGCATGCACTCAGAGCTGGTGCTCTGCAGTGGGAGAGGCCACTGCGATGGGAGGCCCACCCAGGCCAAAGAACAAAGACAGAAATGAAAAACCAATAGAAATGGCCAAAAAAAAAAAAAAGAATACTGGAGTGGGTTGCCATTTCCTTCTCTAGCAAATCTTCCTGACCCATGGATCAAACCCACATCTCTTGCATCTCCTGTATTGGCAGGTAGGTTCTTTACTATTGTGCTACCTGGGAAGCCCTGCATCCACTTCTAACTCTAAAATATTAAGAAAGGTATACAGACTTTCTATTTTTTAGTTGCCTTGTCTAAAAAAAATAAAGATAATAAGACCTGTCTCATAGAATTGAGAGGATAGAAAACAGTAAGCTCTCAAAAAATACTGTTTTTCTTACTACTACTCACTGATTTCAGTTTTTATCATATCTTATCTATACTGTTTTTTAGCATGGCACTTGACTCTTCCTAAACTTTTCCATATTGTATATCTTTTTTTGTATGTTCCTGTAAAGATGCTGCTTCCAAGATACTGGCACTTTGTTCTGTCTAGGAAATGGTAACAATCATTGGTGAATGCATAAGAAACACTGAATCCATTAGTAAGCAAAGCCACAGATGATGGCATTCTTTTACTTTTACTTTTTGATGTATACATAGTGGGTAAAGAGTATGCGTAGTGGGTAAAGTATGCAAGGGGCACTGGTTTGATCTCTGGCCCGGGAAGATCCCATATGCTGCTGAGCGGCTGGACCTGTGTGTCCAATTATGAGCCAGCACTCTGGAACGCATGCACTCAGAGCTGGTGCTCTGCAGTGGGAGAGGCCACTGCGATGGGAGGCCCACCCAGGCCAAAGAACAAAGACAGAAATGAAAAACCAATAGAAATGGCCAAAAAAAAAAAAAAAGAATACTGGAGTGGGTTGCCATTTCCTTCTCTAGCAAATCTTCCTGACCCATGGATCAAACCCACATCTCTTGCATCTCCTGTATTGGCAGGTAGGTTCTTTACTATTGTGCTACCTGGGAAGCCCTGCATCCACTTCTAACTCTAAAATATTAAGAAAGGTATACAGACTTTCTATTTTTTAGTTGCCTTGTCTAAAAAAAATAAAGATAATAAGACCTGTCTCATAGAATTGAGAGGATAGAAAACAGTAAGCTCTCAAAAAATACTGTTTTTCTTACTACTACTCACTGATTTCAGTTTTTATCATATCTTATCTATACTGTTTTTTAGCATGGCACTTGACTCTTCCTAAACTTTTCCATATTGTATATCTTTTTTTGTATGTTCCTGTAAAGATGCTACTTCCAAGATACTGGCACTTTGTTCTGTCTAGGAAATGGTAACAATCATTGGTGAATGCATAAGAAACACTGAATCCATTAGTAAGCAAAGCCACAGATGATGGCATTCTTTTACTTTTACTTTTTGATGTATACATAGTGGGTAAAGAGTATGCGTAGTGGGTAAAGTATGCAAGGGGCACTGGTTTGATCTCTGGCCCGGGAAGATCCCATATGCTGCTGAGCGGCTGGACCTGTGTGTCCAATTATGAGCCAGCACTCTGGAGCGCATGCGCCCAGAGCTGGTGCTCTGCAATGAAAGAGGCCACTGCAATGGGAGGCCCACACATGCCAAAGAATAAAGATGGATGGAAAATAAGCAGAGACTTAGAGGCAAAAAAAAAAAAAAAAGTTTCTGTGTAGGGATGATTGTATTCCTGGGTCTCAGAATTAGGATCAGATACAATCATTACTGTATTGGTTAGAGCTCTATCCTGCTTTGGTTTGATAATCAGAACCAAACACATAGAAAATCTTCCCTCAAATACATGAAAGGCCTGTTCTGTTGAATGACTCACTGCCGTATTTCAAATCTTTTTTTTTTTTTTTAATGATCAATCTTGAAAAGGAGATAACTAAACAGATGATTAGGAGTTGATAAAAATAAAATCCAGGCAAGCAAATGCCAACAAACCCAGCCATTGTACACATACATAAAGAAACATAAATTAAGGTTTTGGATCTTAATACTATTTTGATTAGAAACACTGAACTGTGTGAACTGTATACTGCTATCATGTTAGAAAGCTTTACTCCATTTTTTGATGGGCTATTTTATATCCAGTTTTCAATGGTTGCTAGTCCAAAATTAGCCAAAAAAAGTTCATCAGTATAACTGATTTTAATGTAACTAGCCACATTTCAAAATTATTTTCTATACTAATCTGAGACCTAAGACGCTGAAGCCTTCCTATTTTTTAAGAATATCATAGATAGAGGATATGATTGGAGGTCACATAAGGAAAGACATGTAGTGGCTTCTGTTTGCAGGAATCAAGAATAAAAATGTGTTTTTAGTAACGTCATGGTGACCACATCTTTGGCTAATAGGGATGATCTTAAACAAAAAGTCATGTCAGCTATGCCTTGGACAAAAAATTATTGCTTTACAAACTCAAGTGAATGAATGAAAAAATAGATGAATAAATTTTAAGAACAAAGTTTTTTAAATTTTATTTTTTATTGACGTATAGTTGATTACAGTGCTTCAGGTGCAAGCAAAGTGCTTCAGTCATATATCTTATATATTCTTTTTCAAAATCTTTTTCATTATAGGTTATTATAAGATATTATATATAGTTCCCTATGCTATACAGTAGACCCTTGTTGTTTTATCCATTCCATATATAGTAGTGTGTGCCTCTGTTAATCCCAGATTTATTCTCCTTCCCTTTCCCCTTTGGTAAAAACAACAAGTTTGTTCTTCATGTCTGTGGGTCTCTGAGAACTAAGTTTTGATGTGATATCTAGGCATAGATCTATGGTTCCCTATTTAACATGTCTCATATTGAGAAAACAATCAAGAATCCAGGTAAAAGGGAGGGGGTTGAACATATACATTTACATTTAGTCCCTAAATTCTTACTCAGTAGTAGTAAATTATATTTTAAAAGGTTGCATGAGTTAGCTTTTGCTACATAACAATATACCTCCAAAAGTAGTGGCTTAAAATAACATTTATGTAGCTCATAATCTTGTGGCTCAGCAGTGTGAACTGGGCTCAAATAGGTGATGTGTCTGGTCTCAGAGGGTTCCTTCAGTATTGCCAGTCAACTGCAAGTCAAGTGCAGCTTTGCCGATCTTGACGGGGCTCCCATATCCCTAGGGCCTCTTCTGGGACTGATGGACTGACTCATGTTCCCCCTCTTCCCAGATGGGCCTTGTTCACATAGAAAATAAGGAGAATTTCAAGAGCTTGAGTGGAAGTGTGTAAGGTCTCCTGAGCCTCAGACCTGACCTATGGTCACTTCTGCCTCCTTCTATTGGCCCATCTGGTCACAAGGTTCATCTAGATTTACAGGATGGCAAAACTGGCCCATCTCTTAATGGAGAAGCTGCAAATTTACATGACAAGATGCATGGATATGAGGAGGGGAATAACTAGAAATATTTCTGTAATCCATCTACCATAACAACAAACAGAATAGAAGGTCACAGTAACTAGAAGTAACACACATAAGTGGCAATTGCCTTAACGACACCTGAGAAAGCTAAATCCCAAGTTGGTAGTGGAGAAAGCCAAAATTTTAAAAAATTTTATTTTTTTATTGACGTATAGTTGATTACAGTGCTTCAGGTGCAAGCAAAGTGCTTCAGTCATATATCTTATATATTCTTTTTCAAAATCTTGTTCATTATAGGTTATTATAAGATATTATATATAGTTCCCTATGCTATACAGTAGACCCTTGTTGTTTTATCCATTCCATATATAGTAGTGTGTGCCTCTGTTAATCCCAGATTTATTCTCCTTCCCTTTCCCCTTTGGTAAAAACAACAAGTTTGTTCTTCATGTCTGTGGGTCTCTGAGAACTAAGTTTTGATGTGATATCTAGGCATAGATCTATGGTTCCCTATTTAACATGTCTCATATTGAGAAAACAATCAAGAATCCAGGTAAAAGGGAGGGGGTTGAACATATACATTTACATTTAGTCCCTAAATTCTTACTCAGTAGTAGTAAATTATATTTTAAAAGGTTGCATGAGTTAGCTTTTGCTACATAACAATATACCTCCAAAAGTAGTGGCTTAAAATAACATTTATGTAGCTCATAATCTTGTGGCTCAGCAGTGTGAACTGGGCTCAAATAGGTGATGTGTCTGGTCTCAGAGGGTTCCTTCAGTATTGCCAGTCAACTGCAAGTCAAGTGCAGCTTTGCCGATCTTGACGGGGATCCCATATCCCTAGGGCCTCTTCTGGGACTGATGGACTGACTCATGTTCCCCCTCTTCCCAGATGGGCCTTGTTCACATAGAAAATAAGGAGAATTTCAAGAGCTTGAGTGGAAGTGTGTAAGGTCTCCTGAGCCTCAGACCTGACCTATGGTCACTTCTGCCTCCTTCTATTGGCCCATCTGGTCACAAGGTTCATCTAGATTTACAGGATGGCAAAACTGGCCCATCTCTTAATGGAGAAGCTGCAAATTTACATGACAAGATGCATGGATATGAGGAGGGGAATAACTAGAAATATTTCTGTAATCCATCTACCATAACAACAAACAGAATAGAAGGTCACAGTAACTAGAAGTAACACACATAAGTGGCAATTGCCTTAACGACACCTGAGAAAGCTAAATCCCAAGTTGGTAGTGGAGAAAGCCAAGAAGCATTTCAATGGGTTAGTATAATCTATGGAATCTTCTAAAGCCCAAGGTATTGGCACATTAGGTATATATGCCATGTATTTTTAGAAGTGAGAAGGTGAAGGTAGAAATTAAAACAGAAAGATTTGTTGAAATTCTTTTTAAAGAAGTACTGTATTTAGCCCCTCAAAACCTATTCCTCAGTCTTCCTAGTCACTAACTGGTCTCCCCTCCTCTACATCTCATCACAGAGAAAACAGGAGATGTAGTTTATGAAGATGTTAAAACCAAGGGTTTCTGGACTTGGTGATACCCTAGGCACAACTGAAGACTCAGGTGCTGTGCTAGGCAAAATACTGGCCATCAAAGAGAACCACATCCTAATTTCTAGAACCATGAATATATGAGGTTACACAGCAAAAGGGAATTAAAGTTATAGGTGGAATGAAGCTTGCTAATTAGCTGACATTGAGATGGAACATTGTCCTGGATTGTCTGGGTGGGCCTAATGTAATCACAAGAGTGCTTAAAAACACAAGAGGGAGGCAGAAAAGGGAAGGTCATCGAGACCACAGCATAAGAAGGATTGGAACAAAGCTATTCCTGGCTTTCAAGTTGGAGGAAGTGGTCACGAGCCAAGGAGTATGGATACCTCCAGGAGTTGAAAAGGGAGGGAAATAGAAAGGAACACAACCCTGCCTATATTTTGATTTTATTCCAGTAAAATTCTTGCAAATTCTGAAGTCTGTAACTTTAAGAGGATACATCAGTACTATTTCAGGCCACTAAATATGTGGAAATTTGCTGGACCAGCAATAGGAAACTAATACAGGTACTGACTGAACACAGGAAGAGCAAGTGACTCTTTACGTACTAAATGCTGTGACACTCATTAGTCTCAGTCTAATGGTTTCCAGAATTCTGGCAGTCAGGCCTTTGCCCTTTAGGTGGGAGCCTGGAAGATCTTCCCTGGGAAACTAATCAGTCTGGACAGGTGATGGAAAGATGCTGACATCTGGGTTGGGACAATAAAATGGATCAGTCAGCTCCTTCTATGGTAAAGCCTATGGTTGACAGGCACCACTGTGTACTCAAGCTTACTAAAGTCTGTGAGTTGTCTCAAGCCTAAGGCTCAACAGACATCAGAGGAATGTGTATAAAGATAAAGTCACAGATCAAAATACAGTCTGAGAGACTCCAGAGGAGACTCTTGAGAAAATGGTATGAGCAGTGATGAAACAGGCTTCCTAGGTGGCACTAGTGGTAAAGAATTTGCCTGCCAATGCAGGAGACATAAGACATGTAGGTTCAATCCCTGGGTCAGGAAGATGCCCCGGAGGAGGGCATGGCAACCCACTCCCTCATTCTTGCCTGGAGAATCCCATGGACAGAGGCACCTTGCAGGCTATGGTCCACAGGGTCGCAGAAGAGTTGGACACAACTGAGCACAGTTCAGGTGATGAAGCAAAGTAGTAAACAGGCAAAGGTTGGTGGCACAGGGTGGGAGGAAGGCCATCCCGGTCAGAAAGAAGCATATGTTCAATCCCTGAGGAAAACCACATCCTGGTCT
This sequence comes from Tragulus kanchil, assembly GCA_022376925.1. Taxonomy (NCBI): domain Eukaryota; kingdom Metazoa; phylum Chordata; class Mammalia; order Artiodactyla; family Tragulidae; genus Tragulus; species Tragulus kanchil. The sequence continues at coordinate 61,615,067 of JAIOJX010000002.1, forward strand.
GGTGCAGCAGCTGAAAGTCAGCCATTACAACTAATGCTTAGAGAGTTATAGAGCAGGGAGGAAAGTAAAGGGGAAAAGTCAAGGGAGAGTGAGAAGACCTAAATTAGGGGCTTCTAGCCATCTACAATCTTATTGGAGAAAGAAAATATTTGTATACATATATACATACACATGTTATATATAGGCTTCCCTGGTAGCTCAGATGATAAAGAATCCACCTGCCAATGTAGAAGACATAAGAGATGTGGGTTTGATCCCTGGGCGGGAAAGATCCTCTGGTGGGCTACAGTTCATGGGGTCACAAAGAGCTGGATACGACTGAGTGACTTTTGCATGTTATATATACATAATACACATATACACAATTACAATACTTACATATGTATATAATACATTTATATACATAGACTTCAATCTTCTATCTGGTATTTGACATTCTTTATTTTGTTTTGCTGGAAGGATAGGAGAAGATAATACTGGGATTATTGGTCCCTTTGTATACAATTGAGGCAAAGACAGGCCAAGCCTTCATGAGAGGTCGTGGAAGAATTGAGAAGTGACTAGACTTACCATTCTGCTGACTGTTCCTTGGGTCCCCTGTCTGTCAGGATGATGAAATACCTGTGACAGGTCTATTGACTATTCTGTCTTTCCTCTTAATGCTGTAGCTCTGTCATACTCATTTATTCCCAGGGTGACTAAAAGCAAAAATTCAATCTCCTGGCATTTCTGGAGCTGGATACAGTCTGAGAGACTCCAGAGGAGACTCTTGAGAAAATGGTATGAGCAGTGATGAAACAGGCTTCCTAGGTGGCACTAGTGGTAAAGAATTTGCCTGCCAATGCAGGAGACATAAGACATGTAGGTTCAATCCCTGGGTCAGGAAGATGCCCTGGAGGAGGGCATGGCAACCCACTCCCTCATTCTTGCCTGGAGAATCCCATGGACAGAGGCACCTTGCAGGCTATGGTCCACAGGGTCGCAGAAGAGTTGGACACAACTGAGCACAGTTCAGGTGATGAAGCAAAGTAGTAAACAGGCAAAGGTTGGTGGCACAGGGTGGGAGGAAGGCCATCCCGGTCAGAAAGAAGCATATGTTCAATCCCTGAGGAAAACCACATCCTGGTCTGGTGCAGCAGCTGAAAGTCAGCCATTACAACTAATGCTTAGAGAGTTATAGAGCAGGGAGGAAAGTAAAGGGGAAAAGTCAAGGGAGAGTGAGAAGACCTAAATTAGGGGCTTCTAGCCATCTACAATCTTATTGGAGAAAGAAAATATTTGTATACGTATATACATACACATGTTATATATAGGCTTCCCTGGTAGCTCAGATGATAAAGAATCCACCTGCCAATGTAGAAGACATAAGAGATGTGGGTTTGATCCCTGGGCGGGAAAGATCCTCTGGTGGGCTACAGTTCATGGGGTCACAAAGAGCTGGATACGACTGAGTGACTTTTGCATGTTATATATACATAATACACATATACACAATTACAATACTTACATATGTATATAATACATTTATATACATAGACTTCAATCTTCTATCTGGTATTTGACATTCTTTATTTTTTTCTGATGGAAGGATAGGAGAAGATAATACTGGGATTATTGGTCCCTTTGTATACAATTGAGGCAAAGACAGGCCAAGCCTTCATGAGAGGTCGTGGAAGAATTGAGAAGTGACTAGACTTACCATTCTGCTGACTGTTCCTTGGGTCCCCTGTCTGTCAGGATGATGAAATACCTGTGACAGGTCTATTGACTATTCTGTCTTTCCTCTTAATGCTGTAGCTCTGTCATACTCATTTATTCCCAGGGTGACTAAAAGCAAAAATTCAATCTCCTGGCATTTCTGGAGCTGGATGGCCTTGGATATTTAGGCTTCTTGTTTGAATTGCCTTTGTTACTTTTCCTGTGAAATGTTTTCAATATTGGGAGCCTCCTGTCTGGAGAGAAGGGTAAGCACTCCCTCTTTGCCAATGCACACAACACTAAGCTAAAAAACAAAACAAGACTGGTTTTGGCCAGACGAAAAAGGAATGTTTCAACTCCTGAAAAGGGAATGACATAAGGAAAGCAAAACAAAACTAGGCCATGCTGTTAACTGTCCAAATGTGCAATTAAGTGCGTCAGAGTTTTAAGTGGTCTGCAAAACGGTTCCTGAATAATCTAGTTAATACAACACAATGGCTCCATAAGAATTGCGACTCTTCAAATGGAGTAACTCTCCATGCCCTTCTCTTGAGAACACTCTGGAGGAAAAAAAAAACTTGGCCCTTCTGACTCACCAGCTTGTTCTTAAAACAGCAACAACATCAGCAGCAAAATGCTGGGTTTAGCCTGTTGGGTTTCCTGATGTGAGTCGCTGAAGGGGGTGGTAATCTGTACCCAGCTTGGAGCTATCAGCCTCGTCCCCCACATCCTGACAGCAAATAGTGGTCACATTTAGTCTGCCTGCTCCGTATTTCTGTAGCAGTCTACCATTTCTTTATGGGCATCCATTTTTTTGGAGATGTAAGTGATAATTTCACTGAACCTATACTGTGGGTGTCTAGCATGATGATTTGTATCGAGTAAGTCCCTCAATAAACATTAGTTGAAGTGACCTGAATAAGATTTAAAAATGGAAAGGCTGGACTAGAAAAATCTTCTATAGAGAATGTGTTATAAACTTCCTTTAATTGTAGGCATTGTTATTATGTCAAAGTATTATATGAGTATATATTGATTCACTTGAACAAATATTTACTGAGCCTTCCTGGCCACCCTTGAGAGCCTGGAAAGAAAGAAGAGACAGTAGGACAAATGATATCAAACAGATCCTGGCTCTCCTGGAGTTCATAATCCAGTAGGACAGATGGACTAGAGTGATGGCCTGTTATTTTAAATGTTGGATGATAGAGACGGTTGGAATGTCCTTGACAAAATTCAATCTCCTGGCATTTCTGGAGCTGGATGGCCTTGGATATTTAGGCTTCTTGTTTGAATTGCCTTTGTTACTTTTCCTGTGAAATGTTTTCAATATTGGGAGCCTCCTGTCTGGAGAGAAGGGTAAGCACTCCCTCTTTGCCAATGCACACAACACTAAGCTAAAAAACAAAACAAGACTGGTTTTGGCCAGACGAAAAAGGAATGTTTCAACTCCTGAAAAGGGAATGACATAAGGAAAGCAAAACAAAACTAGGCCATGCTGTTAACTGTCCAAATGTGCAATTAAGTGCGTCAGAGTTTTAAGTGGTCTGCAAAACGGTTCCTGAATAATCTAGTTAATACAACACAATGGCTCCATAAGAATTGCGACTCTTCAAATGGAGTAACTCTCCATGCCCTTCTCTTGAGAACACTCTGGAGGAAAAAAAAAACTTGGCCCTTCTGACTCACCAGCTTGTTCTTAAAACAGCAACAACATCAGCAGCAAAAGGCTGGGTTTAGCCTGTTGGGTTTCCTGATGTGAGTCGCTGAAGGGGGTGGTAATCTGTACCCAGCTTGGAGCTATCAGCCTCGTCCCCCACATCCTGACAGCAAATAGTGGTCACATTTAGTCTGCCTGCTCCGTATTTCTGTAGCAGTCTACCATTTCTTTATGGGCATCCATTTTTTTGGAGATGTAAGTGATAATTTCACTGAACCTATACTGTGGGTGTCTAGCATGATGATTTGTATCGAGTAAGTCCCTCAATAAACATTAGTTGAAGTGACCTGAATAAGATTTAAAAATGGAAAGGCTGGACTAGAAAAATCTTCTATAGAGAATGTGTTATAAACTTCCTTTAATTGTAGGCATTGTTATTATGTCAAAGTATTATATGAGTATATATTGATTCACTTGAACAAATATTTACTGAGCCTTCCTGGCCACCCTTGAGAGCCTGGAAAGAAAGAAGAGACAGTAGGACAAATGATATCAAACAGATCCTGGCTCTCCTGGAGTTCATAATCCAGTAGGACAGATGGACTAGAGTGATGGCCTGTTATTTTAAATGTTGGATGATAGAGACGGTTGGAATGTCCTTGAAGCAAAATCTTACATTTCTTACTCAGAAAGTACCAGGTAAATGAAGCGGGAAACAAGAGCCTGGTCTGAGATTGAGAAAAAAAGAAGAAACAAAACAAGAAAAAAACCAAAACCAGAGGGTGTGGCATTTTCTAAGGAAAAATGATATATTACTGGAGTCATTCCACCAAAAGTCAGGGCTTCTTGTTTCCCAGTGAAGACCTGACTCAGAGACTGGTTTCCTTCCTCTCCCGTGTCACGGACTCCCTACCCATTCCCCATGAGTCAGTCCCTGGGGCTTTGGCATAAGCTCAACACAAGGAAATTACCAAGCAATCAGGGTGCCCCTCCCCCAAACCTTCATGCTTCACTGATGCCCTCTATCAGTCTAGCTCACTTATGAACTATAATATTAGAGGATCAGTTTCAAAAGCTTGAGAGTTGTGCAAGGCTCTTGAGCAAGAAAACACTTACATATAGTAGCTCTATTTTTAGCTTTTTAGAGAACCTCCATATCATTCTCCATAGTGGCTGTATCAGTTTATATTCCACCAACAGTGTATAAGGATTCTCTTTTCTCCACATCCTTTCCAGTATTTGTTATTTGTAGACTTTTTAATGATGGCCATTCTGCCTGCTGTGAGGTGACACCTCATTGTAATTTTGATTTGTATTTCTCAATAATGGAGCATCTTTCCACATGCCTGTTGGCTGTCTAGATGTCTTCTTTGGTGGAATGGGTATTTTGAACTTCTGCCCCTTTTTTGATTGGGTGTTTTTGGGGAAAGGTGGATGGGGTAAATTGGGAGGTTGGGCCTGACATATATACGCTTCTATGTATAGAACAGGTAACTAATGAGAAACTACTGTGTAGCACAGGACTTCTGCTCTAAATTATTTGTCAGCCTGGGTAGGAGGGGAGTTAGAGGGTGAATGGACACATGCATATGTACGGCTGAGTCACTTTGATATCCACCTGAAACTTTGTTAATTGGCTATAAAAAATAAGAAAGAAGAAAGAAATAAACATTGACCTTGGAGGAACCAGTCTTTCTGGGTGCTCAATATTTCTTGAAACTGTGCCAGAAACAGGGGGACTATTGTCAGGCACAGAATAGAACCCCCAAACCAGACACCGGTGGGTGAACCATGGAGGAGTCTGCTTGTTTTTCACTTTCTTTGGAGACAGGAAGCTACCATGATCTGCTTTTATCTCTCAGACTGCTTCCAAATGGTTTGGAATCATGCTGATTTGAGAACAGTAGCATCTCTAGCTTGTCCAGGGCCTTCCGGAAGTTAACTCCACTTTCTCTTCGGAACTGACTTCCCTGATGGCTCAGGTGATGTTAGTGGTAAAGAACCTGTCTGCCAATGCAGAAGACCTAAGAGATGTGGGTCCCACCCCTGAGTCAGGAAGATCCTGACAGAGGGCATGGCAACACACTCCAGTATTATTGCCTGGAGAATCTCATGGACAGAAGAGCCTGACAGGCTGCAATTCATAGGGTCACACAGAGTTGGACATGACTGAAGCAACCTAGCTTGCAAGCATAGCGCAGCAGGTAAAGAATCTGCCTGCAGTGCAGTAGATGTAGAAGATGTGACTTCCATCCCTGGGTTGGGAGGAGCCCTGGAAGGAAGTGAAAAATTACTCTTTTTAGATAGAACCTCCATATCATTCTCCATAGTGGCTGTATCAGTTTATATTCCACCAACAGTGTATAAGGATTCTCTTTTCTCCACATCCTTTCCAGTATTTGTTATTTGTAGACTTTTTAATGATGGCCATTCTGCCTGCTGTGAGGTGACACCTCATTGTAATTTTGATTTGTATTTCTCAATAATGGAGCATCTTTCCACATGCCTGTTGGCTGTCTAGATGTCTTCTTTGGTGGAATGGGTATTTTGAACTTCTGCCCCTTTTTTGATTGGGTGTTTTGGGGGAAAGGTGGATGGGGTAAATTGGGAGGTTGGGCCTGACATATATACGCTTCTATGTATAGAACAGGTAACTAATGAGAAACTACTGTGTAGCACAGGACTTCTGCTCTAAATTATTTGTCAGCCTGGGTAGGAGGGGAGTTAGAGGGTGAATGGACACATGCATATGTACGGCTGAGTCACTTTGATATCCACCTGAAACTTTGTTAATTGGCTATAAAAAATAAGAAAGAAGAAAGAAAGAAACATTGACCTTGGAGGAACCAGTCTTTCTGGGTGCTCAATATTTCTTGAAACTGTGCCAGAAACAGGGGGACTATTGTCAGGCACAGAATAGAACCCCCAAACCAGACACCGGTGGGTGAACCATGGAGGAGTCTGCTTGTTTTTCACTTTCTTTGGAGACAGGAAGCTACCATGATCTGCTTTTATCTCTCAGACTGCTTCCAAATGGTTTGGAATCATGCTGATTTGAGAACAGTAGCATCTCTAGCTTGTCCAGGGCCTTCCGGAAGTTAACTCCACTTTCTCTTCGGAACTGACTTCCCTGATGGCTCAGGTGATGTTAGTGGTAAAGAACCTGTCTGCCAATGCAGAAGACCTAAGAGATGTGGGTCCCACCCCTGAGTCAGGAAGATCCCCTGACAGAGGGCATGGCAACACACTCCAGTATTCTTGCCTGGAGAATCCCATGCACAGAGGAGCTTGTCAAGCTGCAATCCATATGGTCACACAGAGTTGGACATGACTGAAGCAACCTAGCTTGCAAGCATAGCTCAGCAGGTAAAGAATCTGCCTGCAGTGCAGTAGATGTAGAAGATGTGACTTCCATCCCTGGGTTGGGAGGAGCCCCTGGAAAAGGAAAGGATAACTCATTCTAGTATTCTTGCCTGAAAAATGCTACAGACAGAGGAGCCTGGTGGCTCCAGTCCAATGGGTCACAGAATCGGACGAGACTGAGTGACCAAGCATGCCGGCTGTTGGGAATTGCCTTTCCTTCTTCTCTAGTTACATGGTCCTAGAGGGAGTCACCATGCAGCAGGCATCACCCTTTTCACCATAGCTGATAGGTCAGGTGTGCACAAATGATCTAAAATGGGCAACTCCGGATAATTCCTGGGATTTTCCTAACTGGAACTGAGGAAAAAGAGTGAGTTTCTCTCAGGTTGAGGAAGGCTTGGGGTAGGAATCCTGCCAGTTTGGAGCAGCTGTATTTTCAATTACATGGTATCAGAGAGTCTGCAGTGGGCTAGGATGTGCAGAGAAAAGAAGGATAAGAGATGCACTGAAGGTATCCTAGTGTTTGTGAGTCCCTGATTTCCACTGTTTGGGAGTCCCTGATTTCCACTGTTCGGGAGGCACAGCTTAACTCTGCATGGATTTGGTTGTTTAATCTTTTCATTGGTTACTAGAAATACACCAGGATGCATCTAAATAATCTTTCCCTATTTGTGTATCTTACTTTGCATTGAATTTTTTTTTTATTACTTTCAACCTTGATTACAAAAAATATCCTGATTATAAAAGGATTCTGATGATAGTTCCTTGTGTCTGCTTCTTCTATATTGTTTCCTTTGCTTTTATAAACCACTAGCAATTTTCATTCTTTTGTGTATAATTTCTTCAGTTTATTTCCTCTCCACTTCTCCCCAGTGTTACATTCTTTCTCTCACTCTCCCTCCCTCCCTTCCTTTCTTCCTTCTTTTCTCCTCCCTGCCTCCTTCCCCCACCCCCTTTTTCTCTAACACTGCCCAGATGTCTACCATTCTTCCTTCCTAGAGGTTATCATTCATTGTATATAAATGATCAGTCTAAAGATGTTTTCAATTGCATCCTGAAGGCCTTAGGAACTGATTCCTTGGCAGCTATTTTTCAAGATTATGTTGAAGATAAAGATTCAGAGTTGGACCTTAATGAAAGCTGAGCAGTGAAGTGATGCCTTCAAGCTGTGATCCTGGAGAAGACTCTTGAGAGTCTCTTGAACGGCAAGAAGATCAAATCATCAATCCTAAAGGAAATAAAACCTGAATGTTCATTGGAACGACATGCTGAAGCTCCAATACTTTGACCACCTGAGGCAAAAAACTGACTCACTGGAAAAGACCCTAATGCTGGAAAAGGTTGTAGGTAAAAGGAGAAAAGCATAGCAGAGAATCAGATGGTTAGATAGCATCACTAACTCAGTGGCCATAAATCTGAACAAACTCTGGGAGATAATGAAGGACATGGAAGACTGGTATGCGGTAGTCCAAAGTGTCACAAAGAGTCAGACAAGACTTAGCTAATGAAAAAACAACAATAACAATAAACATTCAGAAAATAGAAATAAATGTGACGCTCCTGTTGATTACCTTTGGATTATATAATTACAGATGATTCTTTTGGGTTTATTTTCTTCTTGTATCTATTTGACTTTTATTAAAAATCATTAAAACATTTTGTCATTGATCACATGAACTTGTTATATACTTTTGTGTTTCTCACTTGTCCTTGTTGGTGAACTCTGTAATATCAAAAGATCTATCTAAGGATGACTCCATCAAAAAGTCTCCCCTAAGAGAAAACTTATAGCTTAATTCTCCTTGGGAAATATGAATGAATAAATGAATAAATAAATGAGTGAATAACTGAATGAATGTGTTTCCCCTAAACAAAAAGCAGATACCACCATGGCAAAGGCTGATTAAGTGTAAGACCCTCAGATAATTTACCAGGCTGTCAATTTCTTTCAGCTAATATGCCTGTGCTATTTGACCAAAGATAAATAATAAATTCTCTGGGCTAACCCTGGTTATGGTATATTGGACAGTTTTATACAGAGAAAGAAAGCTATACTTCTGAGTTCATCTCAGCCAGTAAAAGAAAGGCAGATGCTCAATACAAATATTTTAGCAAGTTACAAAGACAAAAAGAGGAAGATCAGACTAAAAAATAATACTCTTTCAAATAACGCATCTGATCATGAAGAGTAACAGGTATGATGTCCTTGGCCTAAAGGGACCTATAGCCCACATGCCTATAGAAGGAGTTGCCACATGGATGGTGAATTAGGGGGAAAATAAGGAGTAACTGAGATAAAGAGAATGATAATACTCAGGACATGGAGAAACTGGTCCATCATATTACCCCTGGAAATATATATCAGACTGGTCATACGTCTTATGCCTTCTACCCAAGCAAAGCCGCTTGAAAGAATTTATATCAAGGAAAGTTCCAAAGAGATTGTACAGATGCATGTATATAAGGATGTTGGTTGGAGTATTGGTGCTAATAAAAAGAAGGGAATTTAAATAAGTGTCAACAAGAGGTTCCTATTTGCATTATGGCATATCCATAATGTGTATTTTTTTTTAATTGCTCATTCGTGTCTGAATCTTTGTGACTCATGGACAAGCCATGGAATTTTCCAAGCAAGAATACTGGAGTGGGTAGCCTTTCCCTTCTCCAGGGGATGTTCCGAACACAGGGATTGAACCCAGGTCTCCCATATTGCAGGTGGATTCTTTACCGTTTGAGGCACAAGCAAAGCCCAAGAATACTGGAGTAGGTAGCCTATCCCTTCTCCAGAGGAACTTTTTGATCCAATAATCAAACTGGAGTCTCCTGCACTGCAAGCGGATGCTTTACTGTCTGAGCTATAAGGGAGTTATTATGCAGTCATTAATAAAGATCTTTGTTGACTTATATTCATGGGAATGAATATATATTCAACATACAAACAATTTTAACTGAAAAAGAAGATTTTAAAAGTAGTGTGTATAAAGTGATCTTGCTTTTGTTTAAAATATTAAGATGTATATGAATTCATACACAAAAATACAAAATTTTAAATAGTCTGAAAAGCTGTGCCAAAATGTTTGCAATAGTTCTATTTAGGAATTTTATTGTTGTTTTTTAGTCAATAAGTCATGTCCAACTCTTTGTGACCCCATAGACTATAGCCTGTCAGGCTCCTTTATCCATGAAATTTTCCAGGAAGAATACTGGAGTGGGTTGCCATTTCCTTCTCCAGGTGAACTTCCTGACACAGGATCTAACCTGAGTCTCCTGCATTGGCAGATGGATTCTTTATCATTGAGCCAACAGGGGAGCCCATTTGGGATTGAAAATATTTTAAAATGTTTGCTTATCTTAGTGATCTATTTTTCCATTAGAAAAACACATTATTAACATAATAACATAAACTAAATTTTAAAGGAGAGATGGGGAGACTCCTGCCCTCTCACATTCCATTCCTAGAGACCCCGCTCTCCCCACTACCTTACAATCGGTCCCTGGAAGAGGTAGGTGGACCCTATCTACCCTGGGCGGATATCCCCCCTGGGGTCCTAGAGCTGAGACGTTGAAAGGCTGAGCCACATAGTGGGTGCCAAACTGAAAAGCCACGCAGGGCAAAATCCAGAGTTAGCAATCAGACTAGCCAAAGCCACTGGTAAGCTGAACTGTGGCAGAGCAGAAAGGAATGAGGCCCAAAAGGCAGTCTGCAGAGAGGGGATGGGTGGAAGGCAGATGCCAGAGAGGCATTTCTGCCTCTCCAGTTCCGGTTCCTGCATAGCCCGACTCTTCCGTTTCTGACTTTTAGACCATCAGTGAATTGTCTGTTTTATTTTTTTGCATACAACTGCCCTTACCCCAGGATTGGAGATGGTTTCTATTCATTGAAATAACCTTGGTAAAGACAGAAAAGCGTCCTCCGAGACAAGCAGCAGGTTCGGGCAGCCGTAGTGGACTCTGCGTGGGCTGCCATCATGACGTCACCGTCATCCGCAGCCCCTGTGAGAGGCTCGCCAGCATGTCCAACACTGAGCCGAGCTTTTACTTTTTCATCCTTGGCCGCAATGACTGGGAAACCGGGGCAGTTGTTCTCTATCATGCATGTGCTGGAACAAACGAGAGGTAAAATCTTGAACATTCTCTTGAGGCAGCTGCAATTCCCAAGTCATATCTACCCCAAAATATTTGTTTTGTGTGTGTGCTTCCTGAAAGACTTTTGAAGGTGAGGAATTTTACAGGGCAGTTCTCTTTTCAATAGGCTAAATTCTGTTGTGTAGAACTTAGCCTGATGTACTTGACAGCCTTGGCAAAAGAAAAAAAAAATGCACTATATAAATGCATCATCAATATAATAATATAAATTGAATTAGAATGTTCCTTCTGTTCGGCTGAGTTTCTTTCCTGAGCTGATTATATCTGAAAGGGCTCTTGTTAGAGGCTTTCTCACTCTGAGGAACTCACTGTCCTGTTGCAGCCCTCCATCAAGCACCACCTGTTTGGCACTTTCTATTCTTATTTTTTTCCAAGTTAAGTAGCCCACATGGGGATTTGAAGTGCAGAGTCATGGCATTAGAATTACAGCCTGCTGTTTCTCCTGATGAAGTTTTTCTGTTAGTAAGTTGAGGTTGCATTGTGAAGAGTGAAGGATGATGGTTTGGATACGGATGCTTGATGAGGTTAAATGGTGGCCTAACCAATGATGATCATAACCTTTCTCTAACAATCCTCTTCTCGTTGTATACTTCATCTTTTACCTTTATGCAGGAGTATTTCCTGAGACGTTGAAAGGCTGAGCCACATAGTGGGTGCCAAACTGAAAAGCCACGCAGGGCAAAATCCAGAGTTAGCAATCAGACTAGCCAAAGCCACTGGTAAGCTGAACTGTGGCAGAGCAGAAAGGAATGAGGCCCAAAAGGCAGTCTGCAGAGAGGGGATGGGTGGAAGGCAGATGCCAGAGAGGCATTTCTGCCTCTCCAGTTCCGGTTCCTGCATAGCCCGACTCTTCCGTTTCTGACTTTTAGACCATCAGTGAATTGTCTGTTTTATTTTTTTGCATACAACTGCCCTTACCCCAGGATTGGAGATGGTTTCTATTCATTGAACTCCCCTTGGTAAAGACAGAAAAGCGTCCTCCGAGACAAGCGGCAGGCTGGGGGAGCCGGAGTGGGCCCTGCGTCGGCTGCCATCATGGCGTCACCGTCATCCGCAGCCCCTGTGAGAGGCTCGCCAGCATGTCCAACACTGAGCCGAGCTTTTACTTTTTCATCCTTGGCCGCAATGACTGGGAAACCGGGGCAGTTGTTCTCTATCATGCATGTGCTGGAACAAACGAGAGGTAAAATCTTGAACATTCTCTTGAGGCAGCTGCAATTCCCAAGTCATATCTACCCCAAAATATTTGTTTTGTGTGTGTGCTTCCTGAAAGACTTTTGAAGGTGAGGAATTTTACAGGGCAGTTCTCTTTTCAATAGGCTAAATTCTGTTGTGTAGAACTTAGCCTGATGTACTTGACAGCCTTGGCAAAAGAAAAAAAAAATGCACTATATAAATGCATCATCAATATAATAATATAAATTGAATTAGAATGTTCCTTCTGTTCGGCTGAGTTTCTTTCCTGAGCTGATTATATCTGAAAGGGCTCTTGTTAGAGGCTTTCTCACTCTGAGGAACTCACTGTCCTGTTGCAGCCCTCCATCAAGCACCACCTGTTTGGCACTTTCTATTCTTATTTTTTTCCAAGTTAAGTAGCCCACATGGGGATTTGAAGTGCAGAGTCATGGCATTAGAATTACAGCCTGCTGTTTCTCCTGATGAAGTTTTTCTGTTAGTAAGTTGAGGTTGCATTGTGAAGAGTGAAGGATGATGGTTTGGATACGGATGCTTGATGAGGTTAAATGGTGGCCTAACCAATGATGATCATAACCTTTTCTCTAACAATCCTCTTCTCGTTGTATACTTCATCTTTTACCTTTATGCAGGAGTATTTGCAGTGTCTTAAATCACTCACCATTCAAGTGAACTGGGTAAATGTCTAAATTATGTATTGTTAGGAATGGGTCTTTTTTTTTTTAAACACATATATAGAGACATTATTTTTTAGAACAGTTTTAGAATCGCAGAAAAATCGATTGGTTAGTTCAAGTAGGGAGTTCACATATGCCTCTCCCCTCCAATACCAAGTTTTCCTTATTATCAACATCTTACATTAATATGGTACATTTGTTAGAATTAATGAACTGATATGGAGGCATTCGTAATTCGAGTCCATAGTTTATGCAGATTTACTTTGTTTTTACCAAGTCCCTTTTTTCTGTTCCAGAATCCCATCCAAGATACCATAGTGCACATAGTTGTCATGTCTCCATTAGGCCACACTTGGCTGTGTAAAACAAAGCCCGAAACAAACAAAGCCCCAAAGAACAAATTCAAGGACAAGCCACACAGGGGCTGACGGTCTTCTTGTAACTCTCATGCTGGGTGCGTTTCTCTCTTCCCCTTACATTGATCTGTTCCTCAGCACTGGTAAGACAGGCTATAATTTTCACACATGAAGATTAAAAAGTGAGGAAAAAGAAAAAAACATATGAAATAATATTTCACTGTCTATAGGTACCACAACTTTTTTATCCCTTAATCTAGAAAAGTGGTGCAGATAAACCCATTGCCAGGGCAGGCATAGGGACACAGACATAGAGAACGGACCCATAAAGGTGCCAGAGGCTGAGTTTCTTTCCTGAGCTGATTATATCTGAAAGGGCTCTTGTTAGAGGCTTTCTCACTCTGAGGAACTCACTGTCCTGTTGCAGCCCTCCATCAAGCACCACCTGTTTGGCACTTTCTATTCTTATTTTTTTCCAAGTTAAGTAGCCCACATGGGGATTTGAAGTGCAGAGTCATGGCATTAGAATTACAGCCTGCTGTTTCTCCTGATGAAGTTTTTCTGTTAGTAAGTTGAGGTTGCATTGTGAAGAGTGAAGGATGATGGTTTGGATACGGATGCTTGATGAGGTTAAATGGTGGCCTAACCAATGATGATCATAACCTTTTCTCTAACAATCCTCTTCTCGTTGTATACTTCATCTTTTACCTTTATGCAGGAGTATTTGCAGTGTCTTAAATCACTCACCATTCAAGTGAACTGGGTAAATGTCTAAATTATGTATTGTTAGGAATGGGTCTTTTTTTTTTTAAACACATATATAGAGACATTATTTTTTAGAACAGTTTTAGAATCGCAGAAAAATCGATTGGTTAGTTCAAGTAGGGAGTTCACATATGCCTCTCCCCTCCAATACCAAGTTTTCCTTATTATCAACATCTTACATTAATATGGTACATTTGTTAGAATTAATGAACTGATATGGAGGCATTCGTAATTCGAGTCCATAGTTTATGCAGATTTACTTTGTTTTTACCAAGTCCCTTTTTTCTGTTCCAGAATCCCATCCAAGATACCATAGTGCACATAGTTGTCATGTCTCCATTAGGCCACACTTGGCTGTGTAAAACAAAGCCCGAAACAAACAAAGCCCCAAAGAACAAATTCAAGGACAAGCCACACAGGGGCTGACGGTCTTCTTGTAACTCTCATGCTGGGTGCGTTTCTCTCTTCCCCTTACATTGATCTGTTCCTCAGCACTGGTAAGACAGGCTATAATTTTCACACATGAAGATTAAAAAGTGAGGAAAAAGAAAAAAACATATGAAATAATATTTCACTGTCTATAGGTACCACAACTTTTTTATCCCTTAATCTAGAAAAGTGGTGCAGATAAACCCATTGCCAGGGCAGGCATAGGGACACAGACATAGAGAACGGACTGGTGGACACAGGTGGGGAAGGAGAGGGTCGGCTGAACTGAGAGCAGCTCTGATGTATATACACTGCCACGTGTAAAATAGCTAGCGGGAAGTTGGTGTAGGGCACGAGGAGCTCAGCTGGGTGCTCTGTGATGACCTAGTGGGGTGGGACAGGTGTGGGGTGGGAGGGAGGGAAATATGGATACCTATAGCTGATTCCCTTCATTGTATGGCAGAAACGAATGCACCATTGTACAGCAATTATACTACAATAAAAAACATATATGGAAAAAAAAGCCAGCTCAATAAATTCTGTGAATGAGAGGGTTTGTTGTCTTTTATGCCAATAGAAGTATCCACTTGAGTCATTCACTAAACTACCCAAAGTCTTTATTCTAATGTAAGGTAGGTACCAAATTATGATTTTTCTCCATCCTAGTGTCCTAGGTGACTGATTTGGTATTTTCTGGTTTTGTCTGAAGTTCCTCTGAAGTTCTGAGTAAGCCAGAGAGACGACTAAGTGGAAACCAGATGCCACAGGTAGTTGTCTGTCACACTGGGAGAGGTGAAAAGCTGACTCATTATGCTGGTTGAATTCTATGAACGTTAGGGCCTGAGGACATGACAAGGTATCTGGGATTTAGAAGTGCCTTGGACCCCAAGCCAATCTCCCAGCTCATGCACTTCATTCCTTTTCTAGGATGCCTGATCTTTCCAATATCTTCAGGTTTCACAGAGATACTTGCTGTCCTCTTTTCCAGGTGCATCCTTACATTACACAGGAACAGATCTTGTTCCTCAAGAAAACATAATGGAGGTTGAAGAACACACATGCTTCATCTCCATTCAGGTTGGTAGGAGTTGTAATCAACACTGCAACTGATCCAGCCCTTTTAGCTCAGATTTGCCCCTGCACATCTCAGATATGTTCCAAATTGTTCCATAGAGGTTCGACCTTCATCCCCACGTAAGGAAATAGCCTTATAAGAGCCCAATTAATGCAATAAAATTAATTTATATCACAGACAAAAAAGGTTGCACCCCCCCGCCCCCCACCAAGATTTCCCATCTGCTTGCATTATGTCCTTAGGTTAATGGACTTACCAAAATCAAGTCAGTTATTTATGATTTCATTTCAGATCAGTTATAGGTCTTTACCTTACCTGCCCTCTAGTAATGAGCACCAATATTTACATATGCAAGGTACTAGCCTAAGAAATGTGTATGTAGTAATTCATTTCATCTTTTCATCAATCCACTAAGGAAGATATGTATAAGCATTATTTCCTTTTATATATAAGGATACTAAAGCTTAGAGAGGTTAAGTAGTTGGTCAGAGTTCACACATATATCAGTAATAAGTGAGACTTGATGTATAATCTGACAGGGAAGCCTTAGTTCTTAACCAGAGCCAGGTTCTCTGGTTAAGAACCAGTCCCTCCTACATGGTGGTAGCCGGCACTCAGGCTCACATCCAGTTAGCTGCTTGCCTGGATCTCCATGAGATCTAGACTCCCTGTTAATGCTCTCAGCCTGACTGTAGACAAATCCCTGATAGACATCCTGTAAGGGTGAGTATTATGGAAATAAACTAGGGTAGCAATTCAACAATCCAACCCCCAATGTCTGCTTCCTACAATCACCTGTCTGAACCAGGTTGCCTCAATATTCAGTCATTTCCATGGTGGAATGACTTCACAGAACAACATTTTCACCTAGAGATTGGTGTATTTCTTCCATTTCATCAGCGGCTGGTACTATTCTTTTCCTCTGGACACTGGGGCTGACAAGGCTATGGGACAGTGAAAAGTGTGGATGTAAGGATTCCCACAGGTGCTGGACATTGCTCGTTCCCTGTCCTACAGTGATGGTGAATTCTGCTGAGTCCCTTTCCTCTGGGGTCCTGCTGCCCTGCATGGCTGGGTGTGTGATGGGCTCAAGTGGGTTTTGTGATGGAAGCAATCTTCTCTGTTTCCAGGAGCCTCCATTAGAAAAGCTGCCATTTTCCAAGGAGTTTTTCTCTTCCTCCTATGATGACCTCTTGCTAGAGGAGCCTCCATCCCAGCTCCCAATGCCTTTTCCTAACATAGGTAGAGAGGAAAAGATGGATTCCAAATGACAAAGCTCCTCATGACAACCTCAGGTTGTCCAAGAGCAGTTTTTTTCTTCTCCTAGGAATTCACTACCTCTGAAGAAAGTCCTGGAACTACAGGACTGATCACTCTCCTGACCCTTCCTGGACAGTTTTTAGCGGGAGACTAGCCAAGTATAATAGATGGCCTTTTCAGGAGTTTTCTTATTGGATAAACCCTTTTTCTCTTACCTTTCTCAGTCTTCCCTACAACTAGTACATAAGCAAGTAAGTCAGTATTGACCCATGGCTAAACTAAAACTGTTTTATATATAAAAAAAGGATACTAAAGCTTAGAGAGGTTAAGTAGTTGGTCAGAGTTCACATATCAGTATGTACTTGATGTATAATCTGACAGGGAAGCCTTAGTTCTTAACCAGAGCCAGGTTCTCTGGTTAAGAACCAGTCCCTCCTACATGGTGGTAGCCGGCACTCAGGCTCACATCCAGTTAGCTGCTTGCCTGGATCTCCATGAGATCTAGACTCCCTGTTAATGCTCTCAGCCTGACTGTAGACAAATCCCTGATAGACATCCTGTAAGGGTGAGTATTATGGAAATAAACTAGGGTAGCAATTCAACAATCCAACCCCCAATGTCTGCTTCCTACAATCACCTGTCTGAACCAGGTTGCCTCAATATTCAGTCATTTCCATGGTGGAATGACTTCACAGAACAACATTTTCACCTAGAGATTGGTGTATTTCTTCCATTTCATCAGCGGCTGGTACTATTCTTTTCCTCTGGACACTGGGGCTGACAAGGCTATGGGACAGTGAAAAGTGTGGATGTAAGGATTCCCACAGGTGCTGGACATTGCTCGTTCCCTGTCCTACAGTGATGGTGAATTCTGCTGAGTCCCTTTCCTCTGGGGTCCTGCTGCCCTGCATGGCTGGGTGTGTGATGGGCTCAAGTGGGTTTTGTGATGGAAGCAATCTTCTCTGTTTCCAGGAGCCTCCATTAGAAAAGCTGCCATTTTCCAAGGAGTTTTTCTCTTCCTCCTATGATGACCTCTTGCTACGGGAGCCTCCATCCCAGCTCCCAATGCCTTTTCCTAACATAGGCAGAGAGGAAAAGATGGATTCCAAATGACAAAGCTCCTCATGACAACCTCAGGTTGTCCAAGAGCAGTTTTTTTCTTCTCCTAGGAATTCACTACCTCTGAAGAAAGTCCTGGAACTACAGGACTGATCACTCTCCTGACCCTTCCTGGACAGTTTTTAGCGGGAGACTAGCCAAGTATAATAGATGGCCTTTTCAGGAGTTTTCTTATTGGATAAACCCTTTTTCTCTTACCTTTCTCAGTCTTCCCTACAACTAGTACATAAGCAAGTAAGTCAGTATTGACCCATGGTACTTGAAGAAATGCCTGATAAGGGTTTGGAAAGAGGCATTTCTTCCTAGAAATAGGAAGCATCTCTTTTCTCTTTTCTGAATATGACCTCTGGGACCAATGCAGCCTTTCTGGGGTCACGAGGGGAAGCATCAATGTTACGTTATAGGTGTTGGAGCACAAAGAAGAAAAGTGTCCAGGTTCATGAGCTGTTGCACCCAGTGTGAAACTTCCCTGCCTTGACTTGCTATAATTATAGTAATAATAGTAACTGTGGGCTTCTCAAGTGGCTTAGTGGTAAGAATCTGCCTGCCAATGCAGGACATGAGACTTCAATACCTGGGTCAGGCAGATCCCCTGCAGAAGGGCATGGCAACCCACTGCAGTATTTTTGCCTGGAGAATCCTATGGACAGAGGAGCATGGCAGACTACAGTCCATGAGGTCACAAAATGTCGGATATGACTGAGGCAACTTAGCATACACACACACACACACACACACACACACACGCATACATACACACACAGTTCCTAGAAGACAACTGTCTCATAAAATTATCTGAAAATGAGGATTTACAGTGAGAATGGGGGAAATATTTCTGAGATTCCTCTATTAGTCTCATTCTCTTCCCTTCATATTTCAAAAAGTCAGTCAGGTTACTCTAAGGGCTCATGATGCCCCGAGGAACTGTAATTAGTCCACTGCAGTGAATATTTATCTACACATGTCTGCCCATAGCAGTCATTTTCCTGGCTCACACATTCTACTTGACAATACTTTATATTACATAACTTTATATAATAAAATAAACACCATCACCAAAGAGCTCTATAAACTATAAAATATTATACAGATAAAACTTATAATGATGGCCAAGATTTATTCATTGCCTGCTTTCAATATCACTGACTCAGGGTTCTAGGAATGAATTTATATCTTAGTCTGTTTTATTACTTTATTCAACTATCAACATAACCTAATTTTGCACGAAAATATTAACTGTGTCAGAACCAGTTGTGTTTTCTTTCATTGAATTTCTGAAAGTTGGATAACCTTTCCTCTCTTTACCTTTTTTTCAGTTTTTTCCTTTTTCCCCCAACTAGTACATAAGCAAGAAAGTCAGTATTGACCCATGGTACTTGAAGAAATGCCTGATAAGGGTTTGGAAAGAGGCATTTCTTCCTAGAAATAGGAAGCATCTCTTTTCTCTTTTCTGAATATGACCTCTGGAACCAATGCAGCCTTTCTGGGGTCACGAGGGGAAGCATCAATGTTACGTTATAGGTGTTGGAGCACAAAGAAGAAAAGTGTCCAGGTTCATGAGCTGTTGCACCCAGTGTGAAACTTCCCTGCCTTGACTTGCTATAATTATAGTAATAATAGTAACTGTGGGCTTCTCAAGTGGCTTAGTGGTAAGAATCTGCCTGCCAATGCAGGACATGAGACTTCAATACCTGGGTCAGGCAGATCCCCTGCAGAAGGGCATGGCAACCCACTGCAGTATTTTTGCCTGGAGAATCCTATGGACAGAGGAGCATGGCAGACTACAGTCCATGAGGTCACAAAATGTCGGATATGACTGAGGCAACTTAGCATACACACACACACACACACACACACACACACGCATACATACACACACAGTTCCTAGAAGACAACTGTCTCATAAAATTATCTGAAAATGAGGATTTACAGTGAGAATGGGGGAAATATTTCTGAGATTCCTCTATTAGTCTCATTCTCTTCCCTTCATATTTCAAAAAGTCAGTCAGGTTACTCTAAGGGCTCATGATGCCCCGAGGAACTGTAATTAGTCCACTGCAGTGAATATTTATCTACACATGTCTGCCCATAGCAGTCATTTTCCTGGCTCACACATTCTACTTGACAATACTTTATATTACATAACTTTATATAATAAAATAAACACCATCACCAAAGAGCTCTATAAACTATAAAATATTATACAGATAAAACTTATAATGATGGCCAAGATTTATTCATTGCCTGCTTTCAATATCACTGACTCAGGGTTCTAGGAATGAATTTATATCTTAGTCCGTTTTATTACTTTATTCAACTATCAACATAACCTAATTTTGCACGAAAAATATTAACTGTGTCAGAACCAGTTGTGTTTTCTTTCATTGCTATTGAATATGTCTTACATTTTGTTAATGTCTATGACCGATGTTGGTCAACATTTTATAATTTACAGTTGGCTTTTTGTGCATGCTGGGGCTTCCTTGATGGCTCAGCAGGTAAAGAATTTGCCCGCAATGTAGGAGACACAGGAAATGTGGGTTTGATCCCTTGGTCAAGGAGATCCCCTGGAGGAGGAAATGGCAACCCACTCCAGTATTCTTGCCTGGGGAATCCCATTGACAGAGGAACCTGGTGGGCTACAGTCCAAAGGGTGGCAAAGAGCTGGACACAACTGAGCTGTCACTGAACTGAGCACGCTTTCACATATGTTAACTCACTGGAGCTTCATAACAACCTCCATTAAAAATAAGAGTATGGAGGTTCAGACTTGTCCAAGAAGACTCAGGAAAAAGCCTGGGAAAGAGCAAGTTCTTCTGAAGTCCTTTCTTCAGAAAGGACTTTCTTCTGGGATGGGTTGCCTCCCTTCTGGATCATCTATGGTTTTAAGGTGGAAAAGGGACCATTGGGGCAAGAGATTGGAGTTCAGTAAGGAAGCATGGCATGTTGACAACAAGCTAGGTAGAGTCTTTTAGGGCTGGATGGGCCAGGGAGACATTTGATGAACTGGTGATATCCTGAATGACCACATGGCTTCCCTCATGGCTCAGTCAGTAAAGAATCCAGCTGCATTGCAGGAGTCCACCTCCAATGCAGGAGGCCTGTGTTCGATTCCTGGGTTGGAAAGATCCCCTGGAGAAGGAAATGGCAACCCACTTCAGTATGCTTGCCTGGGAAATCTCATGAACAGAGGAGCCTGGTGGGCTAAAGCCCATGGGGCCACAAGGGTCAGACATGACTGAGTGACTAAACCACTGTGAATGACCACATGGTTAGCTTTAGTGGCTCCCAGGCAAAGTGATTAGGACAAGTCACTCACCTCGATTTCCTCATTGGTAAAACAGAGTTCCCAACAGCATCCGTCTCATAATGTTGTTGTTTTACATGAATCAGAACAGTGGTTACATAATAAGTGTTTCATTAACATTTGATACTTTAGTTTCTATCCTGTGGGAACACATAGTATAGTTGAGGAGAGAGATAGGACCACTAAGCTATGTTTGTCTCCCTACAGACCCTTCCTGTTTCTCATTCCTTGTAAAAGTTCAGGATAACATGTAGATTACAGAGCCTGTGTGTCAATGTCTTCAGGGATCACTGAACCTTGATCGTAAGCACCTTGGTAGTAAAGTCAAGCTGTAGCTTAAATGAAAACTGTAATATTCAGCTCTGCTCACTGTTTAAAGAGTTTCTTTAAAGGGCTTAATAAAGAGGATCAGCAGGATTCTTAGGTATTAAACATGTCTTCTGATGCAATATTTTAACGAGGTAAGTATAATACGGCAAGCTCTTCGATTAATCTTCCCTTAAACTACCCATGAGCTCAAGATGCAGAGAAAAATACCCTCAGAATATTGAGGAGACTTTTATTGAACCCATGTGTCAAATTCAAGAAAGTTACAGGTGCTTGCCTCCTAACACTCATCAGGGCTGACATGATCTCTCCTTAAAATCCCAAGACGAAAACAACTATCCCCAAAGGAACTTGAGAGTATTGCTTCTTTGTTGTCCCTTGGAAGGCTCTGTACCACCCATCTCTGGCTGGGTTTCTCCTGGAAACTGTTAGGGGGCTAGGCCAGCTGCGCCCGCTGAGATTCTTCTGAGGGCTGGGGATGAAGAACATCTTTGCTCAAGCCCCCACCGTGTGTCTCCCTGCAAAGACTGTCTTTCCTCAGAGAGCTCCTAGTTTATTTTTAACAACTGGTGCCAAGACCTAGTATTGTTTGCCGGCATCAGAGTGTGGGCAGCAAGGAGGCATGCACACAGTTTCAGAGCATGGGGGCCACTTGTCTGGGGTTAGTCATGAGGAAGTGACTGCCGCCTCCTCTGGCAGTCTTATAACCGAGCAGTTTTAGATTCTCTGTCCTTATGCAAACAGTTTACTTTTGAGTGCTTTAGTTTAATTTTGTCCTTTAAATTCCTTTATATATTATAGCATCTTGTGATGATTGTTTTCTTTTTTTTCGGAAAAGAAAGGACTAGTACACAAGTCTTCAAGGTGAGAGAGAGGAAGGGAGAAAGGATGAGGATAAAGAGAAAGAGGAAGCTGCCGAGGGGAGAAGAGAGGCATCCATTCTCCTCCGTTTCTCCTTTATCTTGGACACTGAGACATGCATGAATGAGCTCAGTGGACCTCAAAGGGCAGATGGAGTAGATGATTTCTGTGGGGCTTGATTTGATAAGTTGGACGTGGATTATCTGATTACTTCAAACATTCTCTCCACTTTTTGCTCTGATTTATTTCCTTTAGTTAAAGCACTGCCT
Source organism: Tragulus kanchil (assembly GCA_022376925.1). Lineage (NCBI taxonomy): Eukaryota > Metazoa > Chordata > Mammalia > Artiodactyla > Tragulidae > Tragulus > Tragulus kanchil. The sequence continues at coordinate 61,637,573 of JAIOJX010000002.1, forward strand.
GTCTCTCAGAGGCTCCTTAAAAGGCAAATCCTCTGAGAAGGCTAATTGTGAAGTTCTAAATGCTTAACAAGAATGAAATTCACAAATTAGAGGTTCCCTGATCTGATAGGGACAGAATAGAATAGTTAGGTAGTTGTACAGTCCTAGTAGGGGACTGTAAGTAGAAAGGTAAAACCTAAGAAAAGTTGGGAGGCCAGTTAATTAATGATAACTCAAGAAAGCTGCTCCTTATTCAATAAAGCAGGCTTGACTAAGTATAAATAGTTAATGAAAGAAGAGCTAGTGAAGGAGGAGCTAATGATGTATGCCTTACGTCTGCATCTTCGTCTACTTGAAGAAGGCGGTCTTCTACCCTCCCAGATATATACTGCGCGCACCCCCCAATCAGGGGGCAGAGCTTTTCCGCCTGCCCACTTGTACCTCTTACAAGTGTCCTTTCCTAATAAATCCACTTCTTGCCTATCACTCTGCCTCTCGCTGAATTCCTTCTGCATTGAGGCACAAAGAACCTGAGCTTCAGTGGGTCCAGACGTTGAGTGAGTGATTTTAATTCAAAGATTGCTCGAGGGGGGGGTGGGGACCAGGGATATGCATATGACTGATCTGGGAACATACATGTCTGTGAACAACAAAACTCTGTAAAACCTTTAAAATAAAGAATTTTTAAAAAAGAATTAAATGTACATTGTAAATCAATGAAGGGGAAGGAGTGTAAAAAAATAAAAAATAAAAAAAATAAAATTGCCATATCTGGAAAAAAATAAAAAGATTGCTTGAGACTAGGGTTTTGGCTGGATTAAGTCCTGACCACGTGAGTTCAAGTCCCAGACCAGGGTTTGGCATTGAGTCCTAGCCACATGGGCTTAAGTCCCAAGTAGGGTTTGATCAGGTCTGAGCCCTGCCACATGGATTCAAGCTGCAAGCAGGGTTTTGGCTGGGGTTAAACCTCAGTCACGTGGGTTCAAGTCTCAGATCGGGCTCTGGCTGGATTGAGTCCTAGCCACTGGGTTTAAGTCCGAAGCAGGGTTTGATCAGGTCTGAGCCCCAGCCAAGTGGGCTCAAGCCCTAGACAGGGTTTAGCTGGATCAAGTCCCAGCCACTTGGGTTAGAGACCCCAGACAAGATTTTGGTCAAGTTTGTGGGTCCAGAGTGAAACTTTGGCCAGTTCAAATCTTGCTCACGTGGGTCTGATTCTCAAACTGAGTTTTGGGCTTAAGTCTCAATCTGAGGTAGAACACTTTCAAATCTAGTTGATCATCCCAAGCACCTGGGGGCATTTTTCAAGCATAGAGATTCCAGGGTCTCACTCCAGAGCTGGGGAGGAGTCAGAATATCCAATAACATGAATATACATCTGTATATATATATATATGTAAACCTTTTTAGATACTTCAGTGAGTTGGGAATTTCTTACAGACTCTACAGACTCCTAGACATGCTTCCATGTCTAATTTGTCTTCCTGGAAAGAAAGGAAGTATAGCAGAACTGTACTGGGTCCTTCTAGAATGAAGATTCTAAAAAAAGAGGGTAGAGAAGATAATTTTTTCAAAGGCAGCAGAGCGGCTTATCACTCTGCCTCTCGCTGAATTCCTTCTGCATTGAGGCACAAAGAACCTGAGCTTCAGTGGGTCCAGACGTTGAGTGAGTGATTTTAATTCAAAGATTGCTCGAGGGGGGGGTGGGGACCAGGGATATGCATATGACTGATCTGGGAACATACATGTCTGTGAACAACAAAACTCTGTAAAACCTTTAAAATAAAGAATTTTTAAAAAAGAATTAAATGTACATTGTAAATCAATAAAGGGGAAGGAATGTAAAAAAATAAAAAATAAAAAAAATAAAATTGCCATATCTGGAAAAAAATAAAAAGATTGCTTGAGACTAGGGTTTTGGCTGGATTAAGTCCTGACCACGTGAGTTCAAGTCCCAGACCAGGGTTTGGCATTGAGTCCTAGCCACATGGGCTTAAGTCCCAAGTAGGGTTTGATCAGGTCTGAGCCCTGCCACATGGATTCAAGCTGCAAGCAGGGTTTTGGCTGGGGTTAAACCTCAGTCACGTGGGTTCAAGTCTCAGATCGGGCTCTGGCTGGATTGAGTCCTAGCCACTGGGTTTAAGTCCGAAGCAGGGTTTGATCAGGTCTGAGCCCCAGCCAAGTGGGCTCAAGCCCTAGACAGGGTTTAGCTGGATCAAGTCCCAGCCACTTGGGTTAGAGACCCCAGACAAGATTTTGGTCAAGTTTGTGGGTCCAGAGTGAAACTTTGGCCAGTTCAAATCTTGCTCACGTGGGTCTGATTCTCAAACTGAGTTTTGGGCTTAAGTCTCAATCTGAGGTAGAACACTTTCAAATCTAGTTGATCATCCCAAGCACCTGGGGGCATTTTTCAAGCATAGAGATTCCAGGGTCTCACTCCAGAGCTGGGGAGGAGTCAGAATATCCAATAACATGAATATACATCTGTATTTATATATATATGTAAACCTTTTTAGATACTTCAGTGAGTTGGGAATTTCTTACAGACTCTACAGACTCCTAGACATGCTTCCATGTCTAATTTGTCTTCCTGGAAAGAAAGGAAGTATAGCAGAACTGTACTGGGTCCTTCTAGAATGAAGATTCTAAAAAAAGAGGGTAGAGAAGATAATTTTTTCAAAGGCAGCAGAGACTTCCAGGAACAGTTTACTACCTTACAGTTTTGCTCTAAATTAGCTGTGTCAGTGGAAATGTACCTCCATCCAGAGTCATCTTTATCAATGCAGTTTCATAAAACCATTGCAGAAAGTTCTTTTATTCCTGGCATTTCAAATATTGAAGTCAGTCAATAAGTTAATACTGATTCCCTGGCCTTGTATTCTGCTGGTTTGAATAACAAAAACAGTTTATGTCAAGGAAAAGAGAGCTTAATTAATTAAATAAATAGAACACTTGTGTGTTGTATGAAAGGAGAGAAGGGTAGCACTCCCCTTAACGAGGATGGAAGAGACTCTTGGGCCTGACAATGTGCATACAGTTAAGGCATTTCTACCTACTTCATGGCATCTAGCCACTGTTTTTTGATTTGAGGAATACCATTGAAACATATACATTACCGTATGTAAAATAGTCAATGGGCGTTTGATGTATGAGGCAGGGCACCCAAAGCCGAGCTCTGTGACAACCTTGAGGGATGGGATGGGGAGGGGGGTTCAGGATGGAGGGAACGCATGTATGCCTTTGGCTGATTCATAGTGACGTATGGCAAAAACCATTACAATATCGTAATTATCTCCAATTAAAATAAATTTGTTAATTAAAAAGAGTACATACACTTTCATTTACCTTGGCAGGTTATTTCAGTGTTACCTGTAGGTGTGATACACAGATGGAGGTCCTGGTGATGAAGCATCATCATTTTGGCTTCTCTTGCTTGCTTATTCCTTAAAATAAAAAGGAAGAGTTTAGAATCTATTCTTGGGACATATGGAAGTAATAATGGGACTCCACATTCTATTTTTAGTAACTGAATAAGAAACCATGATTAAATACTGTATATTTACTTTGCAATAAAAATGCACAAGCTAACAAAAAATCATGTTTATTTTTTGGTGATAAGTACTTTTAGCAGTGGTTCACTCTTTATGATTGGATACTGTTGATAAATAGATAAATAGAAAAGAAACAACATATTTGAAAATGCTTCCATGTCTAATTTGTCTTCCTGGAAAGAAAGGAAGTATAGCAGAACTGTACTGGGTCCTTCTAGAATGAAGATTCTAAAAAAAGAGGGTAGAGAAGATAATTTTTTCAAAGGCAGCAGAGACTTCCAGGAACAGTTTACTACCTTACAGTTTTGCTCTAAATTAGCTGTGTCAGTGGAAATGTACCTCCATCCAGAGTCATCTTTATCAATGCAGTTTCATAAAACCATTGCAGAAAGTTCTTTTTTTTCCTGGCATTTCAAATATTGAAGTCAGTCAATAAGTTAATACTGATTCCCTGGCCTTGTATTCTGCTGGTTTGAATAACAAAAACAGTTTATGTCAAGGAAAAGAGAGCTTAATTAATTAAATAAATAGAACACTTGTGTGTTGTATGAAAGGAGAGAAGGGTAGCACTCCCCTTAACGAGGATGGAAGAGACTCTTGGGCCTGACAATGTGCATACAGTTAAGGCATTTCTACCTACTTCATGGCATCTAGCCACTGTTTTTTGATTTGAGGAATACCATTGAAACATATACATTACCGTATGTAAAATAGTCAATGGGCGTTTGATGTATGAGGCAGGGCACCCAAAGCCGAGCTCTGTGACAACCTTGAGGGATGGGATGGGGAGGGGGGTTCAGGATGGAGGGAACGCATGTATGCCTTTGGCTGATTCATAGTGACGTATGGCAAAAACCATCACAATATCGTAATTATCTCCAATTAAAATAAATTTGTTAATTAAAAAGAGTACATACACTTTCATTTACCTTGGCAGGTTATTTCAGTGTTACCTGTAGGTGTGATACACAGATGGAGGTCCTGGTGATGAAGCATCATCATTTTGGCTTCTCTTGCTTGCTTATTCCTTAAAATAAAAAGGAAGAGTTTAGAATCTATTCTTGGGACATATGGAGGTAATAATGGGACTCCACATTCTATTTTTAGTAACTGAATAAGAAACCATGATTAAATACTGTATATTTACTTTGCAATAAAAATGCACAAGCTAACAAAAAATCATGTTTATTTTTTTGGTGATAAGTACTTTTTAGCAGTGGTTCACTCATGTTGAAGTTATGATTTGGATTTATACTGTTGATAAATAGATAAATAGAAAAGAAACAACATATTTGAAAACACAGAGTTCATTTGGTCATCCGTTTGGTTGTTTTAGCTCATAGGAGGCTCAGATAGCACTTGCAGAAGTACTTAGATAACAGAATTAAAAATATGCCAAAGCCTTTATAACACAAAGCCATTGGAAAAATAATTTATTTTACTTAATTTTTTTGATGATTTATTTCACTGTATTTGGTCTTAGTTGAAGCATGCTGGATCTTCATTGGGTCATCATGTGGAATCTTTCCTTCTGGTGCAGGGACTCTCCAGTTTTGAAATGCAGGCTCAGTAGATGTGGCTCGCAGGCTTAGTTTCTCTGTGCCATGTAAAATCCTAGTTACCCAGCCAAGGATCAAACCCTGTATTGCAAGGTGAATTCTTAACCACTGGACCACCAGGAAGTCCCAAGGAATATTTAAAGAAGGCACTTTCCATGAGCTCACAAGTGGAAAATTCTACCACATTCTAAGACTCTTTTATGGTGGGGCTCTATAGGAAATAGATTCTGATATGGAGATCTTGAAGCAGGAAGTTTATTGGGGAGTGCTCATAGGGGATGCTCAGGGGAGGAAATGAAGGCAGTGCTTTGGGACAGTGAGGAAATCCTCAGCCAATCCCACAGAGAACTGGGATGACCCTTGAGGACTGATGACAATGTCCAGAGAGGAACTCAGATGAACCATCAGCACCTCATAGTCCAGGAGGTATCTGGAAGTGCACCATCATATCCACCCAAGACAGATTCTGCTTTTTTACCATCACTGACTTTATATGTCCTGTGATATATGTGGGCACCTGCTTCCCCCACAACCCTAAGACCTGTGTTGTCACATGTAATGTGCCATGCCTCTTCTTTTGACATCCTGGTTTCTGAAGAGCATTAACAGAACACATTAAGCTCCTTTAAGATGCCAATTCTTCATGTATTTTCACAGGAGTTAGGTCTCTGTGTTGAGTGCTCATGAATACTCTCACCAGGAATAAGACTTTGGCCATGAAGGGAAGGATAGGGCAGGGGAGAGAAACTTAAATGGATCTACTACATGCCAGCTTCTGTACTAGATTCTAGAGCCAAATAATGAATTGGACACAGTAGGAATGAACAGGTTTGAAAATTAGTAATTACACCAAAGTATTATGGGTGCTCAAATGGAGTATGATTAAAGTTCAGTGAAGAATGAGTATGGTGAATACACTAAGATCAACTCAAAATGGATTAAAGACCTAAATGTAAGACCAGAAACCATCAAACTCTTAGAGGAGAATATAGGCAAAACCCTCAAGGACATCAATCAAAGCAAGATCTTCTCTGACCCACCAACTAAAATAGCAGAACTGAAAAGAAAAATGAACATGTGAGACCTCATGAAACTTAAAAGCTTTTGTACAGCAAAAGAAATTACAAAAAAGCTCAACAGACAGCCCACAGAGTGGGAGAAAATCATAGCAAATGAAACAACAGACAAAGAATTAATCTCCAAAATCTACAAGCAACTCAGACAATTCAGCACAGGGAAAACGAACAACCCAATCAAAAAATGGGAAAAAGATCTAAAGAGACGCCTCTCCAAAGAGGACATACAGGTGGCCCAAAAGCACATGAAATGATGCTCAACCTCGCTTATTATTAGAGAAATGCAAATTAAAACTACAATGAGATACCACCTCACACCCGTCAGGATGGCCATCATCAAAAAATCTGCAGACAATAAATGCTGGAGAGGGTGCGAAGAAATTGCATTGCTGGTGGGAATGTCAATTGATACAGCATCTATGGAAGACAGTATGGAGATTTCTTAAAAAACTAAAAATAGAAGCACCCTATGACCCAGCAATCCCACTATTAGGCTTATATCCTGATGAAATCAAAACTGAAAGAAGCACCTGTACCCCAATGTTCATTGCAGCTCTCTATACAATAGCCAAAACATGGAAGCAACCTAGATGTCCATCGACAAATGAATGGATCCAGAAGCTCTGGTACATATATACAATGGAATACTACTCAGCTGTTAAAAGAAATGCAGAAGACTCAGTCCTAATGAAGTGGCTGGCTCTAGAACCTACCAAAAAAGTGAAGTAAGTCAAAAAGAGAAAGACAAATACAGTATACTAACACACATATATGGAATCTAGTAGGACGGCCTTGATATCACACACAGGGAACTCACAGAAAAACAGACAGAGCATAGACATAGGGACATCGTGGCGAAGAAATAGGGAGGGGGGAGCATGGAGGAAGTAACAAGGAAACCTATAGTGTTATGTGTGGAAAAGATAGCTAGTGTCATAGTGCTAAGGGAATAAGAGTGCTCACAATGGCTTGGGGCGAAGGTCTAGAGGGGTGGGATGGGGGGATCTGGGCGGGTGGGGACCATGGATATGCATATGACTGATCTGGGAACATACATGTCTGTGAACAACAAAACTCTGTAAAACCTTTAAAATAAAGAATAAAAAAAAAAAAGAAGAAGAAAGAAAAAACAAAACAAAACAAAACAAAAAAAGAATGAGTATGGTGAGTTTTCCATGAGAAGTATTCAGGGAGAGCTTTCTATGAAATGTGAAATTTGAAATAAATCTAGAAACATGACTAGATAGTGGCCAGGGAGTGGCACACGGAAAGATGTTTCAGAGAGAAGAAGGGTTCTGTGAAAGCCTGGGGACCCGAACTTGCTTGGCAGACTCCAATCATTTTGACATTGTTGAAGCTTAGGTTTGGGGATATGTCATGCCCAGTGCACAAGCTTGAGAAGTGGGCAGATCAAACAGGCTTTGATTTCTTGTCAAGTTCTTTGAATGTATCTTTAAGGCAAAAGGGAACCTCTGAAAGATGTGTGTGGGTTTTCTCCTTAAGGAGAAGAGTGACATGATCTGATGTATGTTTTTGAGAACCCACTTTGACAATGCCCAACAGTACTAGGCTAAGTCAAATGGTACACTCTTAAGGACAGGCTTTTTGGATCTTTACTTGTTATAAAGGTTGTGGGTCATCAGGAAATAAAAGCCAAGAGTGTGGTGCTTAAAATATGCTAATTTTGCTTCATGTTTTTATTAAGTAAAAGCAAGTATGAAGATTCATATTTATTGGCCCCCTTCAACATTATAGTTTTCATTCAAGTCAAACAAATCAGTTCATCTTTGCTAGGACACTTTAGAAACTCATGCTATTGTTTTCTTTTTATCCAGAAACAATCTAATAAAATTTAGATGAAGAATTTGTTTAGAAAAAGTTTGACAAAGAAGGAAGCATTCTTAGATATACTGAGAATGTAGATCAAAGGTACATCTGTATGTCCATTAATCCATACATCAACCTAGCTGAACCATCCATCCATCTATCCATCCATCCATCCATATCTATCCTAGCCCACTCCAGGCATTCTACAAGATACCAGGACTGCAAAGATGAACAAACTCAGCTCCTGTTCAAAGAGCTTAGAATCCAGGTTCAGAGATAGGCATATAAACAGATGATGGCAACACTATACAGTAATGTAAATGCTATTATAAAACTATTTTCAAATAAAATAGACAATTATTTGACCACACTGACACATAACATTTGCAAACATATGTACAAGGGAAATAATGATTGAACCTTATCCAAAAGAATCAATTGAAAAGCCATGAGAAGTATTCAGGAGAGTTTCATGAAATGTGAAATTTGAAATAAATCTAGAAACATGACTAGATAGTGGCCAGGAGTGGCACACGGAAAGATGTTTCAGAGAGAAGAAGGGTTCTGTGAAAGCCTGGGGACCCGAACTTGCTTGGCAGACTCCAATCATTTTGACATTGTTGAAGCTTAGGTTTGGGGATATGTCATGCCCAGTGCAGAAGCTTGAGAAGTGGGCAGATCAAACAGGCTTTGATTTCTTGTCAAGTTCTTTGAATGTATCTTTAAGGCAAAAGGGAACCTCTGAAAGATGTGTGTGGGTTTTCTCCTTAAGGAGAAGAGTGACATGATCTGATGTATGTTTTTGAGAACCCACTTTGACAATGCCCAACAGTACTAGGCTAAGTCAAATGGTACACTCTTAAGGACAGGCTTTTTGGATCTTTACTTGTTATAAAGGTTGTGGGTCATCAGGAAATAAAAGCCAAGAGTGTGGTGCTTAAAATATGCTAATTTTGCTTCATGTTTTTATTAAGTAAAAGCAAGTATGAAGATTCATATTTATTGGCCCCCTTCAACATTATAGTTTTCATTCAAGTCAAACAAATCAGTTCATCTTTGCTAGGACACTTTAGAAACTCATGCTATTGTTTTCTTTTTATCCAGAAACAATCTAATAAAATTTAGATGAAGAATTTGTTTAGAAAAAGTTTGACAAAGAAGGAAGCATTCTTAGATATACTGAGAATGTAGATCAAAGGTACATCTGTATGTCCATTAATCCATACATCAACCTAGCTGAACCATCCATCCATCTATCCATCCATCCATCCATATCTATCCTAGCCCACTCCAGGCATTCTACAAGATACCAGGACTGCAAAGATGAACAAACTCAGCTCCTGTTCAAAGAGCTTAGAATCCAGGTTCAGAGATAGGCATATAAACAGATGATGGCAACACTATACAGTAATGTAAATGCTATTATAAAACTATTTTCAAATAAAATAGACAATTATTTGACCACACTGACACATAACATTTGCAAACATATGTACAAGGGAAATAATGATTGAACCTTATCCAAAAGAATCAATTGAAAAGCCATTCAAAGTAAGAGTTCAATGAATCTGCTGCTTATAAGACAAGTACTGAAATCCCAAGAACACTCATACACAACTTTTGTGAGAGACAATCCACCATCATCTGCAAGTGTCTGTGCACATTCTTGCTGGATGTGTCAAGAATTCAAGCTCCTGGCCTGGACATGCTTTACTTTGCCCAGCTCTCAGGCTTGGGTTGGCAGCAAGCTATTTTGAGAGAAGAGGTAATATCTCCACCCAAGGAAAAAGCAAGCTTCCTTCTGCTCGCTGTTCAAGTGGAGACTACCCCAGTCTCAGAGTTCTTTTGTAAATGCTGCCCACTGTGTATGGAGTCCTCCAGGCTTAGTTCTTCCCTTCATGCCCTAGGGAGATGGATCATGAAGAGGAATATTCTTTTTCTGACCCAGGATTCTTGTGCCCTCTACCACCATGGCTCTTGACAATGACTATAATAGCTATTTAATATCATAAATAAAAGAGATTTATCAGCACTAATAAAAAATAGGGCACAAAGGGATAATTTAAGGTAAAAGTACTGTTTACTTATATAAAGTCACCTTATTATATGTATGTGCATGTGTATAAGCATGTAATATATATAAACATACTATATCTAAACATAGATTTCCTTTCTCTATTAATCTGTGATATTTCCTTTATTATAAGTGATTGTGTAACTATATACTATATAAATATATGTAATATATATTTGTACAATTTTTGTGTATCTATATAGTATATACATGGATTATAATCACTGGAAGGACTGATGCTGAAGCTGAAACTCCAATATTTTGGCCATCTGATGTAAACAGCTAACTCACTGGAAAAGATCCTGATGCTTGGAAAGATTGGAGGCAGTAGGAGAAGAGAGTGACAGAGGGTGAGATGGGTGGATGGCATCACCGATGCAGTGGACATGAACTTGGGCAAACTCCAGGAGATGGTGAGAGACAGGGAAGCCTGGCATGCTATAGTACATGGGGATGCAAATAGTCGGACACAACTTGCCAACTGGACAAGAGTTTATACACATGTATTTTTTCACACATATATATACACATGATATATGTATATGTGTTTGTCATATGTATATATTGCATATGCACGGACACATATACATGCATGTATGCATATATATACAACATGTATAATGCAGATACACACATACATACAAATATATATATTCCTCTACATTAAAGGGCTACCCTCATGGCTCAGTGGTTCATCTGTTGATGCAGCAAACGTGGGCTTGATCCCTGATTGGAAAGATCCACTGGAGAAAGAAATGGCAACCTACTTCAGTATTCTTGCCAGGAAAATCCAATGGATAGAGGAGCCTGGCAAAGAGTCAGACATGACTTAGTGACAAAACAACAACAAATATACATAAATACATGTGTATCTATATACACAAACATTTACAGTGAAGGAAATACCACAGTGAATAAAGAAGGGGCACACACATGGTTTTATATAGTATGGTTTTACATACACACATGCACATACATATATAAATAATAAGGTGTGAACTTCAAAAGGCTGGAGTCAGTACTGCATTCAATGAAAAGATAGTCCCCCCAACAGACTAATAATTCAAAAGAAAATTCCTTACAGCATACTAGATAATCCTGCCTACTAGGAAATACTTTATGCAAAATTTCCATCAAATAAGCTCTTCTTTCCTGTTTCTCCAGGCTGCCAAAATCAAATACAGACTCTGGTGCAAAGGTTAATCACATCCCTTTAAGGGGAAACCCTCTAAAATCTGATTGCCAAGTGTAGGGGAAAGTTGTAAATATGTAGTAAGTTCTGAATTAAATTTAAGGCTATTTTAATTATAAAAGCATTAATGACAGCAGGAAATTTAATGAAATAGTGGACCATGAAATCAGTGTTATCATTTTAATACATAGCAGAATATGACAAACTCTGTAAGATTCCTGTTCTCTTTCATGTCTATTACAATTTCCTTCTATTAGTTTTTACAAATAGAAAATTACATATAAAATTGAGTTTAACCAAATCTGTGTTAAAATCAGACAATCTGATTTGGTATTATATAACCACACTGAAATTTCATTTAATTTAGAAAGAGCTTCTCCCGGTGTCTTGAATACTAACTACTTTCCTAACAACACATATGTAGCTCTGAGCTTGACAGGGGAATAATCCTTGTGCTCAACAATAGATCAAGATTTTAACAGAAAGAATGAAGATGGATAGAAATGGAGAGCTTGACCCATCCTCCTACTGAAGAGATTTCAAAAGCATTTCTTGAAGCGGTCTGAAAATATTTACTCTTACATATCATCTTACAAAAGAATTCTTTCTGTGAAAAAATTGAAGATTCAGATGTCAGGCCTGACTGTATCTAAATACGGCATGTCTGAATCTCTCTCCTGTGGTCTCTATAAAGAATAAAAAGCCTTAGAAAATAGATCTTCTGTGCTTTGACTATACTGACTGGTTGTTAGCATAGAGGTGTATTGTAATTGGTAATGATTTGAGGCTTTCTAATCTTTCACACAGATGAGAAAATGTTTCAAAATGAAGGATTTTAATAGAACTTTAGTTTATTTTAGAGGGAAAGACCCAATCTAGCAGTTAGGAGAGATGTGACCCTTGGGGGAGGAATGCTAATTTGAAGGAAAGATGAAGGGGAAATCTGGGTGCTGATAGTCTTGATATGGCTGCTGGTTATAAAGTGTGAGTTATGAAAATCGACTCCTATAATTATGATAGGCATGATTTTTGATATGCATATTATACTTCACAAAGATTTTTTAAAAATCTGCATGCCTTGATAGGACTTTTGTCATTGTTGTTGTTGTTATTGTTGATAAGTCGTGTCTGACTTTTTGGGACTCCGTGGACTATTGCCTGCCAGGCTCCTCATGTTCTGTTGCCATTTCTTTTCCAAGGGAGCTTCCGGACCTGGGAATCTAACCCGGGTCTCCCACCCTGGGAGCAAATACTTTAACCACTGAGCCATGAGGGAAGCCCCTAGGCTCCTCATATTCACACGATTGCCCAGGCAAGAATACTGGAGTGGATTGCCATTTCCTTCTCCATTAGAGGGCTTTGCCTCTAAACAAATACAGTACACTAGAAAAAGATCTGTTGAGTTCCCCTTCTGTGATTTGACCAATATGCCTGCTTCTCTGTGCAAACAATAAGTGAAGAGTAGCCCCTCTCCCGGGGTTTCTGCTTACTTCTGGAAGAATCTGCACCCCAAGCTGTAACTAGCAGACACAAAGCTCCCCAGCCCTCAGGTCCCCTGAGAGGAACAGAGTTCTCTTGGTTACCAGTGTTCCCTCCTCCTGGTTATACCCTACAAAGGTTTTTAAATGAAAAAAATAATTGCCTTCACATTTTCTGTTAAAAATACAGTTGCCTGAAATAATATAAAAATCTCAGTCAGTGAAAACTTTCTAGGTTAGAACTGGTAGAAATTCCTAGGTTCAGTTTTATGTTGTACACTATAAAGATAAGATTAGAAGCAAATAATAGGCTCCCTATATCCTTTGAATCTGTCCATTGTGACTTTTCCAATTCTATCTCCTGAGAGTCATCCAATGAAAGTCTCCGTAACCATGTAGTCCTAAAGAATCCTAAAATGTATGCCCTAAAATGAGTGCCTCAGCCATTAATTTTATTTTTATTAGTCTCCAAGTTGGCAACTCTCTGTCAGCACCTAATCTGTATTGAATCCCATAATAGTGAATCATTCACTTATTTAGGCAAATTGTCCTGAGCATCTAGAAATATAACTCACTCCAGCCCTTAAGGGTTTTTTCACATGTGGGCAACTCTTCTTCCTTTCTGTTAACACTATCCTCAGTGGTATGGCAGACAATTCTATCCCTTGACTCTGGATTTCTCTCTCTCTCTTTTTTTTAAGTTAATGAATTAATTGGGGTGCACCAGGTCTTAGTTGAAAATCCAGCCTGTTGGATTTTCCATCTTCATTGTGTCATGCATGACCTTTCAGTTGCAGCAGAAGGGATCTAGTTCCCCAACCAGGATTGTACCCAGGCCCCTTGCATTAGGAGTGAGAGGCCTTAGCCACTGGACCACCAGGGGAAACCCATGACTCTGAATTTCTTAAGGCAATTACTGCAAAATCGGGCTGGGAAGCAATGTAGAGTAGTAACAACCAAAAAGTCGTGCAAAACCAAGAATCAGAGTGAGAACCCACTGGCTCCAACTCGCATTTTACTTTTTAATAGTTGTCTGACCTTGTGGAGCCACTTTGCAAGATAAGGGTCAAATAGTATCTGCCCTCGTGGTTTTATTATGAGGACTGAATGAGATAATATATGAGAATATACCTTGTTCTCATAACAGAATAAACAGCAGTGCAGGAGTTTTGACAGGAAGGTAGCTTCTGTGTTGTAGGCAGTGTGTTTGTGCCAGAGGGCAAGGAGTTACTATCACTTAGAAAATATTTTTAGCTCTTCTCCGGTAGAGAGGTACTCACAAACACAGCCAAGGCAGAGGAGGGCAGACTGTTTTTGTTTCACTCCTGGCCACTGCATTGGACTTCTTTCAAAAGCAGTGTGTCTTAGCTAGGCTTGCAGTGCAAATGCCAAATTACAGCATCAGCCCTGTAAGACAGGACGGTCCTCCTCTCTCCTTCCAGATGACTGTCTGAAAGAATTTTGTTTGTCCTCAATTTGCTGTGTTGGGAGCTTCCCAGATAACTGACAACAGCGGATTGTGACCGCAGTATTTAGGTCAGTGAAGGCATCCTGAAGCTAGTCTGTACAGAAAACATTAAATGAGCCGAAAATTTTAAGCTCCAATGATAACAGGCAATGGGTGCTCTATGAAGAGCCTGGGTTGGGGAAAAAGTGACTTCTTGAAATTCTTCAATAGACTGAGACTATTTACATTCTTTGTAAATTGTAAAAAAAAACTTTAAAATTTTGTATTGGTTGTTGTTGTTCAGTCACTCAATGGTGTCCACCTCTTTGCTATCCTATGGAGTGTAGCCCACCAGGCTCCTCTGTCCATGGGGTTTTCCAGGCAAGAATAATGGACTGGGTTGCCATTTCCTCCTCTCCAGGATCTTCCCAACCTAGGGATCGAATGCTCATCTCCTGTGGTCTCCTGACTTGGCAGGCAGACTCTCTACCATTGAGCCACCTGGGAAGTCCTTTGTATTGGGGTATAGCCAACTCACAGTGTTGTGATATTTTCAGGAAAACAGTGAAGGAGCTCAGCCATACATATACATCTATTCTCCCCCAAACTCCCCTCCCACCCAGGCTGCTATATAGCACTGAGAAGAAGAAGCATTGTTGGTTATCCATTTTAAATACAGCAGTGTGTATAGACAACCATAAGTTGACTCTCTAAGCATGTGAGAGAACATTCATTTAGAGGTAGATTGTTTCTTGAATCCGGAACACATATCCTTGCAGGGAAAATAATTGTATAACCTTGGATTGTCTCCTGTGGAATCATGGGGACCCCCATCCGCATTTAATTCAAGCAATGTTTTAAAAACTATTGCAGTTCAACCCTGCTGGAATTCTGAAACTTGCCTCAAAGGGTTGGTAAGGTTACATAGCCCAGAGGGAGTTGAAAACTAAATTGAATTCTTTAGCTTTACAATTTCTTTACCCAGCTGGAGCTTACATATGACATTATTTACTGCGCTTCGAAGTAGTAGCCTCTTTCTTGTTCATAAGTCTCAGATAAGCCATAACTAATACTTAAAGAATTACGAATGTGGGAAATAGACAGTTTAAAATAAACATAAAGATGTTTGCAATTCTCATGGAAAATAATAGCTCTCTATTCCAAGGAATACAGGCCATCAATATGCTCATACACCAGAGTTCTAAATTTTTTTCAGGGAAAGCCGGGTGGTGAAGCAAGTTAATTATATTGTTGTCCTGGGGCCTGGATGGAAGGTCATGTAATGCCTTTGAATGCTCTCTGCTGTTCTGTGTATGAGAAGAACAGCACTCTCATCAAAGCAGCAATCAGGACATCCCATTTGTTGTCTGATTTCATTACATGCTTTCAGAAGCTGCAGCTTTCTAACCATTACCTGGCATGATTCAGAGAGACAGAAAAGGGGGCAGATGGGAGGCTGTGTCATGGGACCTAGCCTTTACTCCCCTCCCCCAAGCCCCCCAAGAAGGGTAGGGCATTTCTTTTTATAACTGAGTGATCCTCACGAAGCAGGTGTTTTTTTGGGGGAGGGGGAGCTCTTTTATTGCTTATTTATTTATTTATTTTCATCCATCTTCATTCTTTGGCCTGTGTGGACCTCCCATTGCAGTGGCCTCTCCCATTGCAGAACACCCGCTCTGGGCGCTTGCGCTCCAGAGCACTGGCTTATAATTGGACACGCCGGTCCAGCCACTCCGTGGCATGTGGGATCTTCCCAGGTCAGGAGTCACACTGGCGCCCCTAGCATTACAAGGCAGACTCTTTACCCACTGGACCACCAGGGAAGCCCCCAGGCTGGGGCATTTTTAAGAAAAGAGGCCTGGGTGGAGCAGGGGAGGTAACTAAAGACACAGAAAGGGTTGTCAGCCCGGGAACTGGTGTCAGGTATGAGTTCCACAGGGCCCAGGTAGAGAAGGCAGGATTCTCTGGGCTGTGATTTTCAGCAGCCAATCACTGCCCTTGCTGGTGCAATACTGGCATCTAAGCTTCCTGTGGCATCCCCTGTGTTGCTTAGCTTCCTCTCTACAAGTACAAATCTGCTCAAGAGAAGCAGTTCATTAAGCCACCTCATACCTTAGCGTGAATGAATCTGGACAGGTGATCTGTGGAGCGGGGAGGAGAAAGGGAGGGTGAGGGAGGCCAAGAGTCAAACAATAAATTTATGCAGGTGGCTTTGGTGGCTCAGATGGTAAAGAGTTTGCCTGCCAATGCAGGAGACCTGGGTTCAATCTCTGGATGAGGAAGATCCCTGGAGTTTAAAACAAATGCATTGGCTCATAAACACAAAAGAAAGGTTCTAAATTTTTTTCAGGGAAAGCCGGGTGGTGAAGCAAGTTAATTATATTGTTGTCCTGGGGCCTGGATGGAAGGTCATGTAATGCCTTTGAATGCTCTCTGCTGTTCTGTGTATGAGAAGAACAGCACTCTCATCAAAGCAGCAATCAGGACATCCCATTTGTTGTCTGATTTCATTACATGCTTTCAGAAGCTGCAGCTTTCTAACCATTACCTGGCATGATTCAGAGAGACAGAAAAGGGGGCAGATGGGAGGCTGTGTCATGGGACCTAGCCTTTACTCCCCTCCCCCAAGCCCCCCAAGAAGGGTAGGGCATTTCTTTTTATAACTGAGTGATCCTCACGAAGCAGGTGTTTTTTTGGGGGAGGGGGAGCTCTTTTATTGCTTATTTATTTATTTATTTTCATCCATCTTCATTCTTTGGCCTGTGTGGACCTCCCATTGCAGTGGCCTCTCCCATTGCAGAACACCCGCTCTGGGCGCTTGCGCTCCAGAGCACTGGCTTAAAATTTGGGACACGCCGGTCCAGCCGCTCCGTGGCATGTGGGATCTTCCCAGGTCAGGAGTCACACTGGCGCCCCTAGCATTACAAGGCAGACTCTTTACCCACTGGACCACCAGGGAAGCCCCCAGGCTGGGGCATTTTTAAGAAAAGAGGCCTGGGTGGAGCAGGGGAGGTAACTAAAGACACAGAAAGGGTTGTCAGCCCGGGAACTGGTGTCAGGTATGAGTTCCACAGGGCCCAGGTAGAGAAGGCAGGATTCTCTGGGCTGTGATTTTCAGCAGCCAATCACTGCCCTTGCTGGTGCAATACTGGCATCTAAGCTTCCTGTGGCATCCCCTGTGTTGCTTAGCTTCCTCTCTACAAGTACAAATCTGCTCAAGAGAAGCAGTTCATTAAGCCACCTCATACCTTAGCGTGAATGAATCTGGACAGGTGATCTGTGGAGCGGGGAGGAGAAAGGGAGGGTGAGGGAGGCCAAGAGTCAAACAATAAATTTATGCAGGTGGCTTTGGTGGCTCAGATGGTAAAGAGTTTGCCTGCCAATGCAGGAGAACTGGGTTCAATCTCTGGATGAGGAAGATCCCCTGGAGAAGGAAATGGCAACTCACTCCAGTATTCTTGCCTGGAGACTCTCATGGACAGAGGAGCCTGGCTGGCTACAGTCCATGGGGTTGCACAAACAGTCAGCCAGGACCCAGGACCGAAGGACTAACACTTTCACTTCACTTGGCCCAGAGAGGAACTGGTGAGAGGAGGAGAAAGGTCGGGGAGGGGTGGAGGAAGCAGGGAGGGGAGAGGGGATGCTGGAGGTGTCCATCTGGCTTCTTTGCCTGCTCCGTCCCAGGTAACTGTCTCCTGTCGTCAGGAGAGGATGGCCAAAGGCCGCGTGCCTGCTTTAGGAAGGGGTCTCCCTCCTCCCCACTCCCCCACCGCCTAACCTTGCCCTCGCCTTTGCCAGCGCCATCATCAACCCCCATGCCTGATTCTGCCTCCGTTCTCCAGCTTTCTTAAGCCACTCTTTCTATTCTTATCTTCCTGATGGGTCTCTCCCCAGCCCTTCCTGTGCTGGGTTCTCAGGCCTTTCTGAAGTTCCCTCTGTGGCATTTCCATGTGGACACAGCCTTGTAAGCCCTCTCTGGGCGGCACACTCACTCTAGGAGAGGGAAGCTGCTGGGGGTGCAGGAGCTGCAGTGTATGGGCTCCCAGGGAACAGCTCCTGGAGAGACGAAAGGAAGTAGTGATGCTGCCAAGAGGAGACAGGATAGAGATGAAGGGCAGTCAGATGAACATTCTGGAACACCGAAGGGCCCTTCATGCAGGGCGGGGCCCTCCAGCCTGCACCCTCTCTGAGGGTCACACAGCAGGAAGGAATATCTATGGAAGGTGAAGGGTCATGGCTGGAGTTCAGGAAGGACCGTCATCGTCTTTTCAAAAACCAGGAGGGGAATGAAGGCGGTTTGGTCTTCACCAGGGCTAAATGCTGGGGAAAGTAGGAGAAAACTAATTTGTGGGGTAGAACAGTTTTCCAATTTTTAAGGCTGCTGACCCTTTGTGTGTGTGTGAACTGTGTACACAACTCTAACAAAAACTATTCTGTAGCTGAGCTGGGGGCGAGCAGTGACGAAGGCAGCCTGGTCAGGTCTCCTCATTTGCTGAGGTTCTCCTAGGCTTTCCTGAAAAATGAAAAGTCTCTTGTTGAGTGTTTAGTTTACACAGAATTTTCTCACACTCTAACCCATCTGATCCTAACAAGACCCTTGGCATTCTTATCCTGTTCCCAAAGAGGAGATCAGGCCTAGAGAGAGGAAAGAAGTGGCTGCAGCTTCACAAGTCCTGCAAAGAGGGGGTCGGTGGGGCTTTCGCCTGTAGAGAAACCTCCCACTCCTAGCCCAGCCTCCTGGGAGTTGCCTGCACACCTGGAAGAACCCCAGAGTCTTGATCCTCTGGAACCTCAGTGAGCAAGTCATCCAGGCATAACTACATCTATTAGTCGTTCAATGTCTGAAATGCGACGCTGGGGATGAAAGGACAAAGAACAAACAAGGACCATGAGGAGGTGATGTTGATGCGTTTCCCTACTCTTCCTGCTGTACCAGTGGTCTGGAAATGGACTGCACCTGGGACAGAGGAGTTGGTTCGAAGTGGGAGAGCTGGGTTCAGGAAAACAGGAGGAGAGGATGAGGTGGCAGAGAGCAAGCTGATGCTTTTAAATGAAGAGCAAACCGGGAGGCAGATGTGCAGTAGAAATTCTGGCTTGAAATTGTTAAAACTGCGCAGCAGATAAGGCAATGTCTGTCTTCTCTAACTCCAGGCATTGTCTATTTCGAAAGGAGATGCAGGTCCTACTGCTCTCGCTTGCTATGGGTAGGCTCTTGAGGTCAGCCTTGTGTGGAACCAGAATGTATAACTGTAGTTTGGTTTTGTACTTTCCTGGTGGCTCAGATGGTAAAGAATCTTCCTGCAATGGGGAGAGAGTTGGGTTCGATCCCTGGGTTGGGAAGATCCCCTGGAGGAAGGCATGGCTACCCGCTCCAGTATTCCTGTTTGGACAATGCCATGACTTGCCCATGAGTTGCAGAACTGAGTGACTTTCACTTTTGAGCTTGATCCACATCCGCAACTCCTACCTCATGTTATGCTATGTTCTCTTCAGTTCTATTCTGTTGTCCTTCTGTCCGTCCTTCCTTCTTTCCTTCCTCCCTCCCCTCCTCATTTTCACGAAGAACTTGCTCTGAGGCATTTTAATTGGCCTCAGCACTGCCTCTCTCTTCTTCCATCCTCCCCGCCTCTCCCCAGTCTCTCCTCTGATTTGCCTTCCAGCCCCCCTCCCCCACATCTTTCTCTGTCTGAAGTGCCTCTTCCTCTCTCTGTCTCCCCCACCTCTCTCTTCCAAGACAAGAAAGAACCCAGAAGGCCTATAAGGGAATGCTGCAGCCCGAATACCTTATTCCCTGCATTCTCCAGTACCCATTATCAGGGCGATTTGCTGTTCTGTAATTATAAACCAGTCGTATATTTACCACACATGTTGACATGTTTTAAAATATTCAGAAAGGAAAATAACTCATTTCACTGCATGACGAAATATGATCTATGTGGAAGAGCAAGTCATCCAGGCATAACTACATCTATTAGTCGTTCAATGTCTGAAATGCGACGCTGGGGATGAAAGGACAAAGAGCAAACAAGGACCATGAGGAGGTGATGTTGATGCGTTTCCCTACTCTTCCTGCTGTACCAGTGGTCTGGAAATGGACTGCACCTGGGACAGAGGAGTTGGTTCGAAGTGGGAGAGCTGGGTTCAGGAAAACAGGAGGAGAGGATGAGGTGGCAGAGAGCAAGCTGATGCTTTTAAATGAAGAGCAAACCGGGAGGCAGATGTGCAGTAGAAATTCTGGCTTGAAATTGTTAAAACTGCGCAGCAGATAAGGCAATGTCTGTCTTCTCTAACTCCAGGCATTGTCTATTTCGAAAGGAGATGCAGGTCCTACTGCTCTCGCTTGCTATGGGTAGGCTCTTGAGGTCAGCCTTGTGTGGAACCAGAATGTATAACTGTAGTTTGGTTTTGTGCTTTCCTGGTGGCTCAGATGGTAAAGAATCTTCCTGCAATGGGGAGAGAGTTGGGTTCGATCCCTGGGTTGGGAAGATCCCCTGGAGGAAGGCATGGCTACCCGCTCCAGTATTCCTGTTTGGACAATGCCATGACTTGCCCATGAGTTGCAGAACTGAGTGACTTTCACTTTTGAGCTTGATCCACATCCGCAACTCCTACCTCATGTTATGCTATGTTCTCTTCAGTTCTATTCTGTTGTCCTTCTGTCCGTCCTTCTTTCCTTCCTCCCTCCCCTCCTCATTTTCACGAAGAACTTGCTCTGAGGCATTTTAATTGGCCTCAGCACTGCCTCTCTCTTCTTCCATCCTCCCCGCCTCTCCCCAGTCTCTCCTCTGATTTGCCTTCCAGCCCCCCTCCCCCACATCTTTCTCTGTCTGAAGTGCCTCTTCCTCTCTCTGTCTCCCCCACCTCTCTCTTCCAAGACAAGAAAGAACCCAGAAGGCCTATAAGGGAATGCTGCAGCCCGAATACCTTATTCCCTGCATTCTCCAGTACCCATTATCAGGGCGATTTGCTGTTCTGTAATTATAAACCAGTCGTATATTTACCACACATGTTGACATGTTTTAAAATATTCAGAAAGGAAAATAACTCATTTCACTGCATGACGAAATATGATCTATGTGGAAGAGCAAGTCTGATAGAAAGTGCCGTTTTGGGGGAGCAAGGGCAGCCACCAAGCCAGACTCTGATCTGTTTTCTGCCACCACAGACGTCCACAGACCAGGGAGTCCATGCTCCGTGGGAGACATGGAAGGAACAGGACGCCACTGTCTTGAGATCCAGGAGAAACAATTCCCCTTGCTCAGCTGGGTCTTACAGATGCTGGACTCCCACTTCGCTTGCCCAGGACATTTCTAAAGGCATTTGAGACCTCAACCAGTTTCTGGGGCTGTGGCCTCTGACCCACCTATACCTTCCCAGTTTTGCCTTTTCTTTCTGCTTGCTTATTCATCTGGTTTCTTACATTCCGGGTCTGGTAGCATGACACATTTGTGGAACAGAAACATGGCATGGTGATAAGCATTTGTCAAGAGAAGAAAATAGCATTAATATGCAGAAAATCATGATCATCAACCTTGACCTCCCTCTCTAACGTTTATTAACTTGCTAGTGGTTCACTGTTCTGTAGTGTTATTGCATATTTTTAGCTCCTCTTTTCTGTTATTTACATGATACTCCTACCTCAGCATTTTTATATCCTACCTACAAAATGCCCTATGACTCTGTCCCCTCCTTTCCGTGCCTTGGGTCACTCCCGCAGCACGGGCTCCTGTGATCTCTTATCTTAAAAGATGTCATTCTGGAATTCTTTCCACTTTCCTATTCATCTTCAGATCATTTCCTAAAATCTGAGGTATGATCCTATTACCCGCCCTCTCCCACCTAAACAGTGCTGCTGGGTCCATACTGCTGGCACCCTGTCCCTGCTGAGTGACCTTCGCCCAGCTCACTTCCCAGCCCCACCCACCTCCTGTGCCCTCTCACCCGTCACACCCCCGAGCCTTGTTTTCTTTTCAAGACAAGAAAGAACCCAGAAGGCCTATAAGGGAATGCTGCAGCCCGAATACCTTATTCCTGCATTCTCCAGTACCCATTATCAGGGCGATTTGCTGTTCTGTAATTATAAACCAGTCGTATATTTACCACACATGTTGACATGTTTTAAAATATTCAGAAAGGAAAATAACTCATTTCACTGCATGACGAAATATGATCTATGTGGAAGAGCAAGTCTGATAGAAAGTGCCGTTTTGGGGGAGCAAGGGCAGCCACCAAGCCAGACTCTGATCTGTTTTCTGCCACCACAGACGTCCACAGACCAGGGAGTCCATGCTCCGTGGGAGACATGGAAGGAACAGGACGCCACTGTCTTGAGATCCAGGAGAAACAATTCCCCTTGCTCAGCTGGGTCTTACAGATGCTGGACTCCCACTTCGCTTGCCCAGGACATTTCTAAAGGCATTTGAGACCTCAACCAGTTTCTGGGGCTGTGGCCTCTGACCCACCTATACCTTCCCAGTTTTGCCTTTTCTTTCTGCTTGCTTATTCATCTGGTTTCTTACATTCCGGGTCTGGTAGCATGACACATTTGTGGAACAGAAACATGGCATGGTGATAAGCATTTGTCAAGAGAAGAAAATAGCATTAATATGCAGAAAATCATGATCATCAACCTTGACCTCCCTCTCTAACGTTTATTAACTTGCTAGTGGTTCACTGTTCTGTAGTGTTATTGCATATTTTTAGCTCCTCTTTTCTGTTATTTACATGATACTCCTACCTCAGCATTTTTATATCCTACCTACAAAATGCCCTATGACTCTGTCCCCTCCTTTCCGTGCCTTGGGTCACTCCCGCAGCACGGGCTCCTGTGATCTCTTATCTTAAAAGATGTCATTCTGGAATTCTTTCCACTTTCCTATTCATCTTCAGATCATTTCCTAAAATCTGAGGTATGATCCTATTACCCGCCCTCTCCCACCTAAACAGTGCTGCTGGGTCCATACTGCTGGCACCCTGTCCCTGCTGAGTGACCTTCGCCCAGCTCACTTCCCAGCCCCACCCACCTCCTGTGCCCTCTCACCCGTCACACCCCCGAGCCTTGTTTTCTTTTTCTTTTTTGGCCACTTCTATTGGTCTTTCATTTATCTATTTTCTTTATTCTTTGGCCCGTGTGGGCCTCCCATCGCAGTGGCCTCTATCATTGCAGAGCACCGGCGGGCGCATGCGCTCCAGAACTACAGCTCCCAGTAGTTGGACACATCCGTCCAGCTGCTCCGCGGCACGTGGGATCTTCCCAGGCCAGGGATGGAACTAGCACCCTGTGCACTGTGTGTCCTTACCCACTGGACCACCAGGGAAGCCCCCAGCCTTGTTTTGATTACCAGGCAGCCCCATGAGCCTCCTCGCCTGGAACATGCTATATATACCATGGGCAGCCTTCACACTTCAGGTCAAACAATTTCCTTTTCTTGGAGAATGTTTCCCTACCTCCACATGTCTAAACGCAATGGAATGTCAGAGACAGAGCTCGAATGCTATCTCTTCCTGGGAGTCCTCTTCTGTCAGCCAGGCAGAATGAGGCACCGCCCCCCACTTCTGTTCCCCTAGCACTTGGTTTGTCCATCTCTTGACATACCCATCATTTTTCCTGCTATTATAGTTCTTATTTACAGATCGTTTTTCCCTCTACTAGACCCTGGTCTTTTAAAGATCAGAGCTTGTTTTTTTTTTTTTTTTTGGTGTGTGTGTGGGTGTGTGTGTGTGTGTGTGTACTCAGTTGCTCAGTCCTGTCAAATTCTTTGCAACCTTATGGACTGTAGCCCACCAGCCCCCTCTGTCCATGGGGTTTTCCAGGCAAGAATACTGGAATGGGTTGCCATTCCCTTCTCCAAGGGGTCTTCCTGACCCAGGGTCAAACCCAAGTCTCCTGCATCTCTTGCACTGCAGGTGATTCTTTATCACTGAGCCCCCAGTGGGGGGTGTGCTTAAATATCCCTAGCTCATGTCCTGCTATCCAAGAGGCAATAAGTGACATGCAGTTAGGACCTTGGTGCATGGGGCCTGTTGAGGCCTGCATGAGGGCTATTTGCCGACCCTGAAATCCCCAGGTTACTCCTGACCTGGCACAGGGCATTGCCCTTTGGGAGAGCCAGGCTGGAGGAGAGGCCCTTTCTAATATCAATGGTGCACTCACTGGCCCAGGGTGTTAAAATTGGACTCCTCCTGTCACACCCGAGCCTTGTTTTTTTTATTCTTTGTTTTTCTATTTTCTTTATTCTTTGGCCCGTGTGGGCCTCCCATCGCAGTGGCCTCTATCATTGCAGAGCACCGGCGGGCGCATGCGCTCCAGAACTACAGCTCCCAGTAGTTGGACACATCCGTCCAGCTGCTCCGCGGCACGTGGGATCTTCCCAGGCCAGGGATGGAACTAGCACCCTGTGCACTGTGTGTCCTTACCCACTGGACCACCAGGGAAGCCCCCAGCCTTGTTTTGATTACCAGGCAGCCCCATGAGCCTCCTCGCCTGGAACATGCTATATATACCATGGGCAGCCTTCACACTTCAGGTCAAACAATTTCCTTTTCTTGGAGAATGTTTCCCTACCTCCACATGTCTAAACGCAATGGAATGTCAGAGACAGAGCTCGAATGCTATCTCTTCCTGGGAGTCCTCTTCTGTCAGCCAGGCAGAATGAGGCACCGCCCCCCACTTCTGTTCCCCTAGCACTTGGTTTGTCCATCTCTTGACATACCCATCATTTTTCCTGCTATTATAGTTCTTATTTACAGATCGTTTTTCCCTCTACTAGACCATGGTCTTTTAAAGATCAGAGCTTGGTTTTTTTTTTTTTCTTTTTTTTGGTGTGTGTGTGGGTGTGTGTGTGTGTGTGTGTACTCAGTTGCTCAGTCCTGTCAAATTCTTTGCAACCTTATGGACTGTAGCCCACCAGCCCCCTCTGTCCATGGGGTTTTCCAGGCAAGAATACTGGAATGGGTTGCCATTCCCTTCTCCAAGGGGTCTTCCTGACCCAGGGTCAAACCCAAGTCTCCTGCATCTCTTGCACTGCAGGTGATTCTTTATCACTGAGCCCCCAGTGGGGGGTGTGCTTAAATATCCCTAGCTCATGTCCTGCTATCCAAGAGGCAATAAGTGACATGCAGTTAGGACCTTGGTGCATGGGGCCTGTTGAGGCCTGCATGAGGGCTATTTGCCGACCCTGAAATCCCCAGGTTACTCCTGACCTGGCACAGGGCATTGCCCTTTGGGAGAGCCAGGCTGGAGGAGAGGCCCTTTCTAATATCAATGGTGCACTCACTGGCCCAGGGTGTTAAAATTGGACTCCTCCTGTCTTGGGTTTTGTCTGAAGTCTTAAGGCTGAGAACAATAGATTCCATGTATCTCCACATTCTAAGGCAGTTGCTAGGCCATTTCTTAATTTATAAAATGAGGGTAATAAAACCTTGTGCTATCAGCAATATCTAGACTACAAAAAAAAAAAAAAAAGATTAGGAATTTACGGACTGAAGGTCTCCAAACCAGTCTCCCCAGTCTTGTCCTCTCTCCCTGGTATTCTCGGCACAGATGCCAGCGGGGCCCAGGGCAATCGTGCCTCTTATCTCCTCAGAAACACGGCGGCGTGACTCTCTCTGAGTGATAGCCCAAGTCCGTGCCATGGCTTCTGAGGCTTGCAAAGGCGTGTTTCCTTTCCTCTTGACCCTCCTCTCCTGCTCTGCCTCTCCTTGCTCTCTCTGCTCCAGCTATGCCAGCCTCCTTACTGTCCTACAAACCTGCAAGCATCCTCCTGCCTCAGGGCCTTTGCACTGGCTTCCCCTGGCTAACCATCACACTGTCACCTCTTTGCATAAGTACCTCTCTCTTTTTGAGACCTACCCTATTACCTTATAAATACTGGCACTCTTGATTCCTCATATCTTGTTTTACCTTTTCTTCTCCACAGTAGTAAAGACTATAAAATTGGGTTATTCGTTCCTTTATTGTCTGTCTCTGAGCAGGGGGATGTTTATCTTTTCTGTTTATAAAGCACCCATTCTACTGATGAAGCACTGAACAGGCTTGTTTTCTCTACTAGCCATGAGCTAAGTCAGGATTTCCAGGAAAGAAAGGATAACTCATCCAACTCACCTTCCGTAACAACCATATTTTTCTATGGATTTGATTCCGCCTTGAATGTCTGCTCTTCAATTAGTCAAAATGGCCCTTTCATTAAAATAATCACTTGCTCTTATTTACTAGGACTTTAAAGAAGGTATTCAGACTAACATCATGAAATAGTCTCCTTTGAGTTGTAGGTTATAAAAAAGATTTTATGTCTGGCTATCCTCTTGTTCTATCTTGTCATTTCACTGTCTCATATTACTGCTTCCCAGGTGGAGGAGACAGTTCATCTGTGAGTTTTATCTCAACAGAAGAAGGGGTGACTCAAGTGAGCCAATTGAGGCAAAACCAATGGCTCTAGGAAGGAGAATTTTGGAGACCCATGAAACTAGATGAACTGACGTATTGACTAACCAGTGTCTAATATCAGGTTCGTGAAAAGAGAAGATGAGGTAACTGTTGTCACGGATTTCAGGGTGTGCTCAAATCTCAGAATTACAGCTAGGAGCACAGATATCAAGTTTTTATGTAACCCTACAAATCAGAGAGATTTGGCAGAAGGATTGCAAACTAGTAGCCAAAAGTCTGGGGCACATCCTGACTAACCCACTAACTCTTATGTAGGTGTTGGCCTGTCAATTAATTGCTAAGTGGGGTAATGATACACAGGTCATTCTATTTCACAGTTATAGAAAGATAGACGAGAAAATATTTGAGAAGGCACTTTGCTACTTGTTCTATAAATATTGGAATCATTTATTCCAGGATTAAGGGGATTTGTTTATTAGCTTACAAAACACAGGCATTCAGATTCATTCAAATCTCCATGAAAATAATTCAGCACTGTTCCATTTCCTCACATCAGGAAACAGATCCTTTTACTCTTATGTGTCTACATGCATCAACTAGGGAATCCAACCCTCAGCTGTCTTTCCACCAAGGTTAAAAGACACAACAGTGACAAATGGAAAAACACAGAACTATGAGGAAGAGATGAGGGTGTCAAACTTCTTACACATCTTCATCTCCATTACTTTCCAGATCATCAGTTTTTCTTTTGATTGGTGCTTCCCATGATGTATTAGCAGCATGAACCCTGAAGGCCCCTTTGCTCTCCAAATGTTCTGGCATTAATTTCTGCTCGGATCTCTTTGAATTATCACACGAAAGAAGGGAAAATGAGGTGCAGAGCAGCAGGTGACTCTGAAGAGGCAGAGGCACTAGCTGAATAAAGAAAAGAATGACTTAAAAAGAGAAAGTGGAGATCAACTTTATCACCTCTGATTATCACCTTGAGCTGTCCTGAGGAACAACAATCCCTTTTGCCCCCACCATGACTTTTTCTAGGCATGGTGAAAAACACAGATGTGAGTTGTTATGTTTCTCTAGCTGTCTTACTTGCAATTGGAAGGCTAAACAGAGTTTTCACGATGGAGGCCAGTTTTGTCCTTAGAGTGTCTCAGTTTTTATAAAACTCTACCCCCAACCAACTGCCAGTGCTCATTCCTACCAACCATTTAGCGCCATTTTTTCCTCTGATAGTGTTTTTAAGGAACTGGTGTGGGTTTTAGATCACTTATCACTTGGTTCAGTTATGAAGGATGAAGCTAGTTACGAAGGCCTAGGTCTTTACCAAGGGTAACCAGAAGAGTTACCGTGGGATTTAGTACAATTCCTGGATAGCTCTGGTAATCTTGAGCTAGCAGGAGAAGCCTGGTGTACCCTAGAAATGATCTGGGAATTCTAATGCAAGCCTCTTTGGTTGTGTTCTAGGCTACAAATTTATATGTTGACATGGTTTATATGAGGCTTGTCACTTTAAAATGCTGCTTTCTTTTTTAAGATGAGGTTATGGAGGGTGAGGAAGGATGGGAAAGAAGGAAGATGAATCAGCAATGGTTGAGGCCAAAATATGAGATGAATATTTTAATATGAGACTAAGCAGTTTTGCAAAGACCCAACTTTTGTGCTTCTTTTGAGGGCAAGTCAATCAAATAGACACAAAGGTGATTCTCAGCTTTCTGCTGCCTGTGCCTGTGAAATGCTATTTAAAGCTGCTGAAGAAATGTAGGAGAAAAATGGTTTTGAATGTCAAAGGGAGTTCATGAAAACCAAAATTACAAAGAACTAAAGTAATCATTGCCACAATAAGAAAATCAACCACGTGGATGGCAAAGATCTTCCAAGATCCCAAGATAAAGCCTTAACTTCTCTTTCTGTACGGAAAACATTGGACAGAAACTTCTAACTGTCCAGGAGGGTAAATCTAAGATGATGACAAATGCTTACAATGAAAGGTATGTGGTGAAGTATTAACTACTTCTTATCAATCTTCTTTGGCTCCAAAGATGAGATGAGAATCTGTGTGAAAATCTAAAGAAAACAGAATTGAGAACAAAATAAAACTGGAACTTTGGAAGAATAGTTAGCATTTTAGAATCAAATACAATCTTTCTATCTTGTTTCTTTGGCCTATTTTGGGTACCTAAGGGGCTTTTCCTTCCTATCATATAAATAATGTACTTGATTACCTACCTGTCTGAGTTTATTTAAAAGTAGTACAGTATAGAAATTAAAAGCAAGGGCCCTGGCATCAGACTGCTTGTGTTCAACTCTGTCGTTGACTAGCTGTGTGACTTTACCATGTACCTTTTTATTTATTTATTTATGAACTTCAATGTCTAAATTTTTTTTTAATCTATATTTTTAAAATTTTAGCCTCTTTCATTAGTTTTGTTAAAATTTATTTATTTTCATCCACCTTTATTCTTTGGCCTGTGTGGGCCTCCCATTGCAGTGGCCTGAGCACCAGCTTAGAGCAGAGCACTGGCTCTGGGTGCATTAACTCCAGAGCGCTGGCATGTAATTGAACACACCGGTCTAGCCACTTTATGGCACGTGGGATCTTCCCAGGCCAGGGATCGAACCTGTGCACTTGGCACTGCAAGGTGGACTCTCTACCCACTGGACTATCAGGGAAGCCCTACCACGTACCTTTAGCTGTAAGCAATTATCATCATCCCTGGCCTCTGCAGACTCCAGGGTAGAGTACCTGTTATGTATGTAGTAAGTGCTCAATTAATTTTAAGTATGTATATGGCTATAGTGAAGGTTACTATGCTCAGCCTATATTCCTTTTACCAACTCATTCACCCTCTGGCAGTTTTGAGTGTTGATGTTGAAAGATCACAATTAATCTTTAAAGACTTGCTCTTGTCAAGATGGAAGAAACCTTTTGGGGAAATTGCAACTCCTGCTCTCTGCTGCTGGCAGGCAATGATTGACTGACGGGTTACAAAAGGTTACAGGCTACCTTTTCCTCTTTGCCCTCCTTCATTCCCCAGCATGGAGCCAGCAGTAGCTAAACATCTCTAGAGATCACCTTCCTGCCTAGTTTCTCCTCTTTCCCATTCTCTCATTTTCCTTCTGCTTCTCTCCCATCCTTATGGGATACTCTTTTCTCCTAAATAGCACTTCCTTCATAAACACACACACTTGACTGTTTGTTTCAGGCTTCTAATAGCTTGACCCACAGACAACACTTGACTGAAATCAGGACTAATGTACTTGATTACCTACCTGTCTATTTATTTAAAAGTAGTACATATAGAAATTACCAACCTGTCTGAGTTTATTTAAAAGTGTCATATGTTAAAAGTGTCAAGGGCCCTGGCATCAGACTGCTTGTGTTCAACTCTGTCGTTGACTAGCTGTGTGACTTTACCATGTACCTTTTTATTTATTTATTTATGAACTTCAATGTCTAAATTTTTTTTTAATCTATATTTTTAAAATTTTAGCCTCTTTCATTAGTTTTGTTAAAATTTATTTATTTTCATCCACCTTTATTCTTTGGCCTGTGTGGGCCTCCCATTGCAGTGGCCTGAGCACCAGCTTAGAGCAGAGCACTGGCTCTGGGTGCATTAACTCCAGAGCGCTGGCATGTAATTGAACACACCGGTCTAGCCACTTTATGGCACGTGGGATCTTCCCAGGCCAGGGATCGAACCTGTGCACTTGGCACTGCAAGGTGGACTCTCTACCCACTGGACTATCAGGGAAGCCCTACCACGTACCTTTAGCTGTAAGCAATTATCATCATCCCTGGCCTCTGCAGACTCCAGGGTAGAGTACCTGTTATGTATGTAGTAAGTGCTCAATTAATTTTAAGTATGTATATGGCTATAGTGAAGGTTACTATGCTCAGCCTATATTCCTTTTACCAACTCATTCACCCTCTGGCAGTTTTGAGTGTTGATGTTGAAAGATCACAATTAATCTTTAAAGACTTGCTCTTGTCAAGATGGAAGAAACCTTTTGGGGAAATTGCAACTCCTGCTCTCTGCTGCTGGCAGGCAATGATTGACTGACGGGTTACAAAAGGTTACAGGCTACCTTTTCCCTCTTTGCCCTCCTTCATTCCCCAGCATGGAGCCAGCAGTAGCTAAACATCTCTAGAGATCACCTTCCTGCCTAGTTTCTCCTCTTTCCCATTCTCTCATTTTCCTTCTGCTTCTCTCCCATCCTTATGGGATACTCTTTTCTCCCTAAATAGCACTTCCTTCATAAACCACACACACTTGACTGTTTGTTTCAGGCTTCTAATAGCTTGACCCAAGACAAAAACCAGATTTCTTTGATTTTTAAGCCACCCATATTTTCGTATTTTAACAGTTCTGAAATCAGGACGTATCTTAAAATCATTGTGGCTTTGGCTACAGTTGTTTACTGTCATTTTATGCACATTTGGAATAAAAGCATGCAGAAAGTTCAGGGATAACAATGGAGCATTCTTTTACTACATTGCCAGCATTCTTGACGGCACAGAGGACCCCATTTTGTGGAAAAACAGTTATCAACGGCTGAGTTGAAAAGTTAGAGTCAGACTCTTAAGAAATGAAAGTTTTATGAATATTTAATTTATTTTGCTTTTCCTTTGTATCTATTAAATGCAAAATAGTGATGTGCAATGTTTTATCAAAATAATTCTAAAAGTGCTCTATCAATCACAGAACAAATTCTAAATGATGATTATGATAAGGTGACATTACAGTACAATGGGAAAGTGACGGTCTTTCAAAAAGGCTCTGCATCCATTGAATGTGCACATTGGTTATGGGGGTGGGGTCATGGCTTCCCCAGTGGCTCAGTGGTAAAGAAATCACTTGCAATGCAGGAGAAGCAGGAGACGTGGGTTCAATCCCTGGGTTGGGAACATTCCCTAGCGGAGGCAATCCACACCAGTATTCGTGCCTGGAGAATCCCATTGACAGAGGAGCTTGGTGGGCTGTAGGCCATGGGGTTGCAAAGAGTCGGACATGACTGAGCAGCTGAGCATATAGACACACACACACACACATATACATACATATTGGTCATGGGATAACTTCAGATGGCTTGTGGATCTATCCATGTCATCAATGTGAGAGACAGAACAATGAAACTACTGAAAGGTATCAGAGGAGACCATTTTTATGAGCTTGGGTTGGGGAAATATTTGCTAAGCAGGATTTTGATAGCTCTAGTTCTAAATAAAAATAAAAATACATCAAACTATATTAATGTTAAGAACTTTTCTTCATCAAGACAGATCTTTAGAAGAGTGAAAAAACATGCTATCAGGTGGGAGAAAGTATTTACACTATGAATATCTGACAAAGGGTTTTATTCCATTTAATAAAAAACTGTAAATTAATAAGATAGACATTCTAATGGAAAAATAGGTAAAAGCATGGACGTCTCAGATTATAATATCAAATGGTCAAGAAACATATGAAAAAGGCAACTTCATTACTCATCAGGAAAATGCAAATTAAAGTCGTGATCAATAGCACTACATACCCACTAGAATGGTTAAAAAAAGAAAAGACAGACAGTGTCATATTGTGAAGTTGTGGAGCAATTGGAATTCTTCCACACTGCTGGTAGACCTGAAAGTTGGACAGCCACGTTGGTTGGCAGTATCTACTATATGTCTACTCTGATCCTCTATTTCTTCTAGGCATGAACTGAACAGAAATGCATCTAAATTTCCATCATATAAAAATCTAAGAATGTTTACAGTAGTACTATTTGTAGGATACTCAAACTGTAAATAGCCCAAATGTTCATTAATAACACAAAGGATAATTATGTTATCCATGGATAATTATGTTATCAATGAATAATAGTGATATATTCATGCATGGAATACTACACAGCACTGACTACATTATAACTACATATAACACCATTGGTGAATGTCATTAACATAATGTAGAGCAAACTCAGACTCAGAAAAGCATAAAATATACATTTCTATGTATGTAAAATTAAAAAATGGCTAAAAATAATCAGTGTTGTTAAAAAACCAGAATGATGATCACTGAGCACAGGCACAGGAGTCTTTTAGGGCAAAGGTCTAGCTCTTGTCAGAGTATTGTTTACATGAATGTGTTCACATTATAAAAATTCACTGAAAGTGAAAGCACTTATCCTTATTTAATTGGCAGCATTTCCCCCTTTTCTTAGCAGTATTAAAATCATGATGTGTCTCATAATGAATGGTATCTTGGTTGAGGTATAATATAATGCTATTATTATTGTCATTGGTCAAGTAGAGGTATTTTCCTGACTCTTTTACTTCCACTTTTCCATCTCACCCCAAGTGGTTGGTGTCTCAGCTCAAAATCTCTTCCCAACTTGTTAAGAGTAGCAATCCTATTTCTTATCTTGGGGTGTATTCACCTGGAGTTAAGTCATCATTCTCAGACTCCCCAGCAATAAGTGTGGCCAATGTGACTGTGCTTTGGTCTTTCTCAGAGGAAGGTGTACGAGATGGGGTGCAGGAGAGTGTTAACTGCACAGGGCCCAATTGCTCAAACTTCGCACATGCCCGAGGAGGTTTGCTCCATGTCTAACCTTTGACTGCTCTCTGGGAATTGAGCTCTTGGAATGTTCTGACTGATAATAGTGTTTCGTGTGCTCTGGGCTTTCAATCATACTGTGCCAGCTCATCTAGACAGTTTGTGCAAACAATTTCATTCTTGGGGTCTGGATCCTCAGTGTCTGTAGCTAGTCCCCCAGGCGCTCTATGCCTACATGACTGACACTGGACCCTTGGACTCAGTCAGGCTTCCCTGACTGACAACACTCTGCCTGGGTGAATTAAGTGTGTTCTGGGGGATTTCACTGGGAGAGACTCTGGAAAATGAGCATCAGAGTCCTGGATTTTACCCTGTGTTGAATTTGTTTGGTCTCTTTTCAACAAAATAGAATGGAACCTGGTATAAATGACCTGTAAGTCCTTCTAGTGAATCACCGAATCAGTGGCGGTCTTAGGGACCCCTGGCATAGAGAATGTAATATATTGTATTATTCTTCAGAAAATATTTACTCCATTCCCTCAGTTTTTATGGAAAGACTATATGTTCCCATCTGATTGATTTTGAACTTGGCTGAACTTGGTTTTGCCAATGACAAATGAATAGGAGTGACCTTGGGACTCTGGGGGCATTGCATGTTTCTATCTAACCTTTTGGGAGCATTCAATTCCCGTCATGGGAAAAACTTGTTACATATTTTATGCCACTGACTCTATTTACCCTGGGCCACAGAATGAACACATAGACCTATGTTCAAATTGCAGTGTGGTGCCATGCCTAGGCAGGCCTGCCATCTGAAGCAGAGTCACCCTGCTGCCCAAATCTAGGTGAGATGACCGGGAGCAGGAGAGGAAGGCAATGCAGCATCATATGGAGTAGCTAACAGACACAGGCATCCCCAGAACCACTCAGAAAGAACAGCTGGTGTCAGTCCTCTTTTCCTTTGTCTAATTTGCTGTCTGGAAAGCCAGATTTGGTCTCTGAGCTCTAGTCACTTTTGTGGCGAGTGGGGACACAGGCCAGACCTTGCTGACGGTGAGGTAGTGGCTGGAAAGCACATGGATCCCTAATGATGAGGTGGAGTCGTCACACGTCTGTGCTGTTTAGTCCATGACTAGTAGATTGCCTGTCGCATGCAGCTTCATTTAATCCTGATACAATCAGACAAATCTTTGTCCATCTGTAGACTGCAAGGCTAGAAGAGCTGAGGCACACAAGGCAAATATGAAAAGCCCAGGTGACCTGCTTTTATGTCTCCTGGAAGGTCCTAAACTATTGTCAGAATACGAACCTGTTACTGGTTTTGATATTTTCCCTTTCCTCTGCCTATCTTTGATGGATATTCCACTAGACAATATCTCTTTTAAAAATGTTTTTCTTTTACCTCCAAGCTCTTTAAAATGAAACCAGAGTGAATGCCAGTAAGTAAAATCAATGTGAGGCAAGATGCTCTGAAAGAAGGATGGTATCAAGTCTCTTGTTGTAAACCATTAAGTCTCTGGTTGTAAATCTGTCCTCTCCTAGCCGTGGGGCAGGGGTGGGGCCCTGCTGAGTCACTCTGGCCTCCTGAAGCCCAGGACTCTGCCTACAAGGGGTGGTGTATTCCCTTCCCCTCTGGATCCAGCCCCACTCCTGGGCCTGACCGAGAGCTTTGCGAAGAACACATTATTGAAAGTCACATTATTATTCTCTTCAGCGCTCTCTCTCTCTTCCATCTGGGGTGGAAGGGAGACAGTGAGGCAGACAATTACATTGCTGATGTGGGATTTTTAGAGGAAAATTGAGGAAATTATAGAGACTACCCAGCTGTGGTAAAAACTCCTCACTCTCTTCCCACAGGAATCATTATTTTACAAACTGCAACTATTAAAAATGATTTATTCCCACTTGCCAATGTTACCATGTTGTTAGATTCACTCGACTCTTACCCAGCTCTTAAAAAAAGTACAATGGTCAAAGTGAGTCTGCTCTCAAAATGGTGTGGATGGAATTTGATGACTGAGATTAGAAAGCTGAAATCTACTAACCATCCAGGTCCATCTTATTACCCCCTATTCTTTTGTAGCTTATGTCCTACCTTCTAGACCCTGTCTCCTATATCCACTTATTTTTACCTCGGAATTTTCTCTTATTAAAGATGTCTTTGGACTTTTACCTATTTAATCTTCTCTTTCCAAATATAGAGGGAAATCCTTGTAGTTTTTATGCCTACCTTTTATTTAAAGGCATTCACTATGGAGTTATACTCACTTTCTTCCTTTCCCATTTCATCAAGACAGTTATGAGTGATAATCTCATAAGATGGACCCAAAGCCTACTGGCTTGGTGAGCTGACAGGTCCTAGTCTATCTTATTCTCCTGGTTGCTTTATTATCTTAGAATTTTGAAGAGCTGTGGTACAGGTGAGGATAAACAGTGAGCTTTCTGTACTGTAGAGCCCTGAGCAGATGTAAAGCTAATTACTGAAGGGCAGCATCTCCAAGGTTTGGTGTAAGCTTTGGGAACCTGACTTCAGATGGGAATGACTGTCTGGTTCACGTCATATTTTTGCTTCAGTGGCTGCTGCACTCTACGATGAACACTTAGGAAAGTTTTTCTTCTGGAGAAAATGCTCAGGAGACCTCCCAATAGTTTAGGTTATAGCAAAGGAATTATCTTGAGTGTGACAAAAGTACAAATGAAGCAGGGATGAAATGAGTCACTTCCAAGATGCATGTTTAAGAACCGGAGAGTAATGAGGTAGTTTGAAGAGAGGCAAAATGGGTACTCTTACCATCTGGCCATCACATTTGGCGGTTATTTATTTATTTTTAAGGGAAAAGTACTGAGATTATAGCTGGGTAGCTTTTAAAAAATAAACGTGGTATGGAAGAAGGTTTCAATGTTTGATTTTTATTGACATATTATAAAGGTGAAGTGAAAAAATGAAAATGTTAGTCACTCAGTCGTGTCTGACTATTTGCAATGCCATGGACTACAGCCCATCAGGCTCCTCTGTCCCTGGGACTTCCAGGCAAGAGTATTAGACTGGGTTGCCATGCCTTCCTTCAGGGGATCTTCCCAACCCAGGGAATGAACCCACATCTCCTGCATTGCAGGCAGATTCTTTACTATCTGAGCCACCAGGAAGCCCTTAAAAAGGTAGCTCATTATAAATGTAACCCATGCAAAAAAAAAAAAAAATGGCATGCATTGTTTAGGGCAGCCTGGGCAATGCTGTGTGTGGTCGCCAGCCTCCAAGATGGCCTCAGTGAGGCACTCCCTGGTGGTAACGGTCTTGAAATTCTTATCTCCCTGAATCTCGGACAGATTTAGTGACTCACTTCAAACAAGCAGAATAAGACATTTATAATTTAAGAGATTAGATTATAAAAAGATTGTGACATAATATTAAGCTATACTATCTTGGAATCTCTCTCTCTCTCCTAAATCTCTCCCTCTAAGCAAGTTACCTGGCTTTCAGCAACCTTATAGAGGGCACATTTATGACTCTGGCCAACTGCCACCAAAGGGTCAAGCCTTGCCAATAGTGGCATGAGTGAGCTTGAAAGAAGACTGTCCTGCCCCAGCAAAGAGTCTTGAGAAATCCACACCCTTGACCAACACTTTGATTGTGGCCTCATCAGGATCCTCAGTTGAATGTACTCCCAAGTGTCAGACCAGTGAGATTATACATGTGTGTTGTTTCTAGCTACTAAGTTTAGAAGGATGGGGAAAATTCATTATGTCCAATAGATAACTAATACACTGTATTAATTAACTCTTAAGTCTCAATGACTTTACACAATAAGGGAAAAGTACTAAAGAATTGAGTCACTTCCAAGATGCATGTTTAAGAACCGAGATAGAGGTAGTTTGAAGAGAGGCAAAATGGGTACTCTTACCATCTGGCCATCACATTTGGTTATTTATTTATTTTTAAGAAAAGTACTGAGATTATAGCTGGGTAGCTTTTAAAAATACGTGGTATGGAAGAAGGTTTCAATGTTTGATTTTTATTGACATATTATAAAGGTGAAGTGAAAAAATGAAAATGTTAGTCACTCAGTCGTGTCTGACTATTTGCAATGCCATGGACTACAGCCCATCAGGCTCCTCTGTCCCTGGGACTTCTAGGCAAGAGTATTAGACTGGGTTGCCATGCCTTCCTTCAGGGATCTTCCCAACCCAGGAATGAACCCACATCTCCTGCATTGCAGGCAGATTCTTTACTATCTGAGCCACCAGGAAGCCCTTAAAAAGGTAGCTCATTATAAATGTAACCCATGCAAAAAAAAAAAAAAAATGGCATGCATTGTTTAGGGCAGCCTGGGCAATGCTGTGTGTGGTCGCCAGCCTCCAAGATGGCCTCAGTGAGGCACTCCCTGGTGGTAACGGTCTTGAAATTCTTATCTCCCTGAATCTCGGACAGATTTAGTGACTCACTTCAAACAAGCAGAATAAGACATTTATAATTTAAGAGATTAGATTATAAAAAGATTGTGACATAATATTAAGCTATACTATCTTGGAATCTCTCTCTCTCTCCTAAATCTCTCCCTCTCTAAGCAAGTTACCTGGCTTTCAGCAACCTTATAGAGGGCACATTTATGACTCTGGCCAACTGCCACCAAAGGGTCAAGCCTTGCCAATAGTGGCATGAGTGAGCTTGAAAGAAGACTGTCCTGCCCCAGCAAAGAGTCTTGAGAAATCCACACCCTTGACCAACACTTTGATTGTGGCCTCATCAGGATCCTCAGTTGAATGTACTCCCAAGTGTCAGACCAGTGAGATTATACATGTGTGTTGTTTCTAGCTACTAAGTTTAGAAGGATGGGGAAAATTCATTATGTCCAATAGATAACTAATACACTGTATTAATTAACTCTTAAGTCTCAATGACTTTACACAATAAGGCCGCTCTCCTAACACACACACACACACACACACACTGCATCTTTAATTCAAGCTAAGCACCCAGGAAACTGTCTCCCATGGGAACTTAGTGACTCAGGCTGCTTCCATTTTGTGGCAAGGAAATTGCTTGGAGGACTCACAACTCAAGTATCCCAGGAAGAAAACAACATGTGTCACTTTTGCTCATATTTCATGGGGCAGGAACCAGTCACATAATCCCACCTACCTGTATGGGAAAATGAAAAGTTGGAGAAGCCTATGGATAGCCAATGAGAATCGATGAGAGTTAAATGTTTCTTCCACAGGCATAGCATAAAACCTTAATATCCACTTTTCTAATTCAGTCAAAAATTTTATATTTAACTGCTTGAATATAATATTTAACTGCCTTTCAGATAAACATACTCCTTCCATGAGCACATATGCATATGCATACCATGTGTGTATATTATATGTGTGTAACCTCATACATACATCACACACACATATGTATCATACATATAGCATATGTGTGTGCTAATTCATGTCTGACTCTGTGTGACCCTATGGACTACAGCCTGCCCAGCTCCTCTGTCCATGGGATACTCCAGGCAAGAATACTGGAGTGAGTTGCTGTGCCCTCCTCAAGGGGATCTTCCCAACCCAGGGATCAAACCTAGCAGGAAGGTTCATTACCACCAGTGCCACCAACCTACCAGGATCCTCTGTCCATGGGATTCTCCAGGCAAGAATACTGAAGTGGGTTACCATTCCCTTCTCCAGGAGATCTTACCAGTCTAGGGATCAAACTCAGGTTGCTTGCATTGCAGGCAGATTCCTTACTGTCTGATTTACAAGGGAAGTCCTGTATATCATACATATATGTGTAAAATATGATTAAATTTCCACATTGAACTTCATCTCATTCATAGTAACATTTGCTTGGTATTATAAGGAAGTGATGCATTATAATTCATTTAATTGCTCCTCTGTCAATAAAGAATAATCATTTTTATAGTTACAAAACTGTCTTAATAGCCCTGTTTTCACCAGTTATTTCTCTGATTTGTTCATGTGATATCATGTCCACAGAGGAAACCAATCCTGTCTCCACAGCCCTTGCCTCACCCCACTCTTGCTTGCTTTTTAAATAAAGGGCATCATCATGGTTTGGCCCATTTTTTAAGGAGTGTGAGAGACATTAGTGAGCTGGTGAAGTATTACCTTCACCAAATATCATTCTGATGTGAATATAAGAGGAAGGGGCAGAGGAAACTACTGTCTACTAAGCACAAAGTGCCAGGCACTCTGCTATGAATTCATATTTTGATTTCATTCAAACCTTACAGTACACCTGTGAAATATGATTATTCTTTAGCTCCTGTGGTAAAAATCTCTCCAGGAACTTTAAGCACCTCTTTGCCTCCACCCTCATCACACATACCATGTAATTTCTTTCTTTCTTTTTTTTTTTTCTAGAATACAGAGTTAACAGGCTGTGGTGATTGTTGCTTTTCTTATAAAGATCCATATATCCTTTCCCAGAAGATAGAACCGTATGTAGTTTTTTAAAAAAAAGACATGCAGTGTTTGCAAATTTCCTGGGAAAACTCTGTGTTTGAATGTATACTAGTTTGATTTCCATGTCTCTATTAAACAACAAAGCAACAAAAAATAAATACATTCCAAATGATGGGAAAGGGAGATGACTGGCTGTCTCCATAGGGCCACCATTTCGTTTTGGCAATCTACTAAAGGGCCAGAACACCCTCTGCCTTGGAATCAGTTACCAGATCCGGTCAGAGTTGTGTGAGGATTATAGAGAAGCACCTCCGGATCTTTCTCTCTGACCAAGCAAGCAGTTCCAATTCTGACATTTCAGACTGCCAGACAGCAGAGTAGTCCAACTTTGGCATAGAGATGAGAGTAACGGGGGTAATGCGTGAATTTCTTTTTTTTTTTTAAAGATTTATTTTTTTTTTTTGGGGGGGGGGGGGGGGGGGGGGGGGGGGAGGGGTGGGCTACTTCTATTGGACTTTCATTTGTCTATTTTCATCCATCTTTGTTCTTTGGCCCGTGTAGGCCTCCCATCGCGGTGGCCTCTGTTGTCGCAGAGCACTGGCTCTGGGCCCATGCACTCCAGAGCTTCGGCTCGGTAATTGGGCACATCAGTCCAGCCGCTCCGCGGCATGTGGGGTCTTTCCAGGCCAGGGATCGAACTGGCGCCCCTTGCACTACAAGGCGGTGTCCTTACCCACTGGACCACCAGGGAAGCCCAGTATGTGAATTTCCATAGCATTTTCTCAGATGGGAAATAAAGGGAGAGAAAACATCCCTGACTGGCTCTGGCTTCTGGAGTCCTACCATCTCCTACTCTCTTCACTAAAAAATAAAGTAAAAAGGGCTCAGTCTAGACAGATTGCCTTCTCCAGTCCTGGCAGGTACTAAGATGGTGTTACCATTTCAGTTTTATAGATGAGCAAACAGAGGTTTCAAGAGATTAAAAAACTTGACAGCAAGTTTAGAATAATTACAGCAAACCACGCAGACCTCAGGACATGTAATCTACCTGTTGATTGAAGCAGAGGACCTCTTGAGATTTCTTAACATTTCAAATACGTGATATAAACAGAAATGTGGCCAGATTACAATTTCCTGGGAAAACTCTGTGTTTGAATGTATACTATTTTGATTTCCATGTCTCTATTAAACAACAAAGCAACAAAAAATAAATACATTCCAAATGATGGGAAAGGGAGATGACTGGCTGTCTCCATAGGGCCACCATTTCGTTTTGGCAATCTACTAAAGGGCCAGAACACCCTCTGCCTTGGAATCAGTTACCAGATCCGGTCAGAGTTGTGTGAGGATTATAGAGAAGCACCTCCGGATCTTTCTCTCTGACCAAGCAAGCAGTTCCAATTCTGACATTTCAGACTGCCAGACAGCAGAGTAGTCCAACTTTGGCATAGAGATGAGAGTAACGGGGGTAATGCGTGAATTTCTTTTTTTTTTTTAAAGATTTATTTCTTTATTTTGGAGGGATGGGGTGGGGAGGGGGGGGGATGGGTGGGCTACTTCTATTGGACTTTCATTTGTCTATTTTCATCCATCTTTGTTCTTTGGCCCGTGTAGGCCTCCCATCGCGGTGGCCTCTGTTGTCGCAGAGCACTGGCTCTGGGCCCATGCACTCCAGAGCTTCGGCTCGGTAATTGGGCACATCAGTCCAGCCGCTCCGCGGCATGTGGGGTCTTTCCAGGCCAGGGATCGAACTGGCGCCCCTTGCACTACAAGGCGGTGTCCTTACCCACTGGACCACCAGGGAAGCCCAGTATGTGAATTTCCATAGCATTTTCTCAGATGGGAAATAAAGGGAGAAAACATCCCTGACTGGCTCTGGCTTCTGGAGTCCTACCATCTCCTACTCTCTTCACTAAAAAATAAAGTAAAAAGGGCTCAGTCTAGACAGATTGCCTTCTCCAGTCCTGGCAGGTACTAAGATGGTGTTACCATTTCAGTTTTATAGATGAGCAAACAGAGGTTTCAAGAGATTAAAAAACTTGACAGCAAGTTTAGAATAATTACAGCAAACCACGCAGACCTCAGGACATGTAATCTACCTGTTGATTGAAGCAGAGGACCTCTTGAGATTTCTTAACATTTCAAATACGTGATATAAACAGAAATGTGGCCAGATTACAAATATCTGGGAAAACACTTCCATCCAAACACCTGGAATTCTTTCTGTGGACAACTTAAAAATAAATTCAGATACCACAGCCTTTCATCTGACAGAGAGTTTGGGAAGCATTGGAGAGAATGTTCTGCTAAAGAATTTAATATAGAGCTTCTCAGGTAAAGAATCCGCCTGCCAATGCAGGAGATGCAACAGATGCAGTTAGATCTCTGGGTTGAGAAGATCCCCGAAGGACAGCGTGACAATTCAGTTCTTGCCTTGAGAATCCCATGGACAGAGGAGCCTGGCAGGCTACAGTTCATAGGGTCACACAGAGTTGGACAAGACTGAAATGACTGAGCGCACACACATACACGCAAACGAGTTTACACATTTTTGACAGGTTTTTCTGCAAATGAAGGTGGTAGACAATAAAGTTGTGGTTGGATGGATATTATAATGGGCCTCGTTTTCTGTGTATCTGCAAGTTCCAGGACATTGAATGAAACCAGTTAAGGGGAACTGAAGCTTCTCTCTAAGCTGGTGTTTTTGTTGTTGTATTGAAGTATAATTGCTCTATACAATGTTGTGTTATTTTCTACTGTACAGTAAAATTAATCAGCTATATGTACAAATATACTCCCTCCCTCTAGGATCTCCCTCTCCCATCTATCCTAGGCATCTAGGTCATCACAGAGCACCAAGCTGAACTCCGTGTGCTATAAAACAGGTTCCCAGTAAGCCATCTATTTTACACATGGTAGAGTATATATGTCAATTCTAATCTCCCAACTCACTCCACTCTCCCTAGTATTAAGTAGCGTATCCCTGTTCAGATGGGAAGTAATACAGATTAGGTAACATCAGTGAACTATTTCCCTTTATATATATATATAAAACATTGGACTGTCCCTCTAAGAATTATTATTAGTCATTGGGATGTTTGTGTGTTAATAGTCCATGCATTTATTTATTTACTTAATAAATATTTAATTATGCATCAAACACTGATGTGATTGCTGGGAATAAAGTAATGAACAGAAAAGACAGAACTTCTTAGCATCTTGAGACTTTTTTTGTTCTAGTAGGGGAAGATAATCAAAGCAATAATGAGGTAACATAAGTATTGACTAGTTTGTCAGATGCGAAGGTTTATTATGGAGAAAAACAAATGCAAGTGTAGGGTCAGGGGTGGGGATGTTTGCATTTTTAAATAGAACAGTGAGAAGGTGACTTATGAGTCCTGATGTGAGTCAGGGTAGAATGTTCCAGAAAGAGGCGCAGCAAATACAAAGGCCACTGGGAAAGGCTCAAGAGGCTGGGGAAGAGTGGAGTTAGGTGGAAAGTGAGAGATATGGCCAAATAGGTATGGAAGGGACGGTGAGATGTCAGAGGATTCTGTGGGAACTGGAGCTTATATTAGGAGTGGGAGAGGCAGCATTTCCAGGTTCTAACAGAAGCCTGATAAGATCTGACTAATTTGTAAGAGGATCATTTTGGCTAATCTGTTGAAACTCAGCTGTAGGGAGCATGTGTACGTTCAGGGCGGCTCTTTGGAAACTATTGCAACAATCAAGAAGAAAGGTGATGGTAGCTTTGATCAAGATCAGTATGGTGAGGACTTCCTGATAGTTCAGTGGCACAGTGGAATCTGTGCTCCCAAAGCAGGAGGCCCAGGTGTGATACCTAGTCTGGAAACTCGACCCTGCATGCCACACTTAGGAGTTTGTATGCCACAACTAAAGATCCCACATGCCACAACTAAGACCCAGTAACCTAAATAAATAAAAATAAATGTTTTAAAAGATAAATAGTGTGGAGGAGGCAAGAAGTCTTTTGAATCTGGATATGTTTACTGACCTGTGGAATGTGGGGTGTGAGAAATGGCACACCGATGACTCCTCCATCTTTGGTCTGAGCAATGAAATGATGGAATCACTACTTAGCGGCAACTGGGATTTCAGTTTTAAGCATGCTAAATTTGAGGTGCTAGTTGGCTATTTAATGGCAATCTCTGAGTCTGTATTTCAGAGGAGAGCTTTGGACTGGAGAAAATAAACAACTATGTTCTATAGGCTGATGGTTAAGTCTTGAGATTGATGAGTTTGTCTAGGAAATGGATGTAGACAGGGAAAAGAAGTCCCAAGATTGAGCCCCATTTACTTTCTTACACGGGCAGAAGAATAGGGAATATATTTTTTATAGTTATCTAACTGTAATGAATAGAAAACTGTCAGTAAAAAAATGGGCACACTATTTTTTCCCCTCTCAAGATATTTTCATTGAGTTATATATGAAACACATGCAGGCAGCTTTCTAGTTCTTTATCCCTTTATTTGTGTACTGTTTTCAAGTTTCATAATAAATTCACATGTCTTATTTCATCTTGCCCTTGAAAAATTCTGGCAGATAAATAATATTCATGAAAATCCATAATGAAGCTCCAAAAACAGTATATGAATTATTTACAACAACCCTATCAGATAGATATTATCATCCCCAATGTGCAAGTGAGGAAGTCAAGACAGAGTAAGATAGAGGGATTTGACCAAATTCAAGCTTTTCAAATATGTTAGCAATACACCTGGGTTTAGAATGAGTTTATTATCGTCCATCTAACTT
The DNA here is from genome assembly GCA_022376925.1 of Tragulus kanchil. Lineage (NCBI taxonomy): Eukaryota > Metazoa > Chordata > Mammalia > Artiodactyla > Tragulidae > Tragulus > Tragulus kanchil. The sequence goes on from JAIOJX010000002.1 coordinate 61,681,865, forward strand.
ACTGAGTGCTGATGACAAAGAGCTGTGTCCTGTGCAGTTCTTCCCTTATTCTCAACCTCAGATTTCCTCTCTCTTGGTTTAGGATGGGGCTTCTCAACCTGGGTACAGGCTTCCCAGGTGGCTCAGGTGGTAAAGAATCTGCTTGCAATTCAGGACACTCAGGTTCAATCTCTGGGTTGGGAAGATGGGCAAAGGCATGGCAACCCGTTCCAGGATTCTTGCCTGGAGAATCCCATGGATGGAGGAGCCTGGCAGGCTACAGTCCATAGAGCTGCAAAGAGTCAGACATGACTGAGAGATGAACACTTCTTAACCTGGGTACTTATTGACAGGAGGGGTTGGATAATTCTTTGTCAGGGTGTGGGGGAGGGGGTGGTTCTGCGCCCTGCAGGGTGTTTAGAGTATCCCTAACTTCCACCTACTAGAGGCCAACAGCACTCCTCCCATTATGATGACCAAAAATGTCTCCAGGCATGGCCATATACACAGTTCCCTGATTGAGAACCACATGTTTCCGGGCTCCACTCTGCTTGCCCTGAGCTGGGAGAAATCCCTCTGTTATCAGTTTCCCAGGGAAGCTGCATGCAGGTATCTGAAGCTCTGTGCAGCAAGCACCCTACCTGGGGGCTCCTGGGGTCCCATGGCTGACCGGTCATGGCATCCCCCTGCCTAAGGGATGGTTGCATGGCCTCTTGGCAAGGCCCTGTCTTTGATGAAATCCTGTCTCTGAGGATGCTGGCTCCTTCACACACATCTTATCACCTGCAGTTGCTATGCTCCTTCCAGAGTCCAGGAAAGAAACCCAAGGACAGGCCCCTCGTGGTTCTCCTGTGATTCTGGGTCTGTCAGCTAAATGAACAGCAAGTGTATATAGCGGTTAAACTGCAGGGAGAAATGTTAGACACCTTGGATTTGATTGAATGATCTCTGATCAGGATGAGTAAATCAAGAAGCAATGCCTATGTGTTGGTCAAAAAAAATCCTGTCCCGTCAATCCAAAAAGCATTTAATGAATACCTATCCTAAATTTGCTTAGCACAGACGTGCCAGGTTTGGCTGCCACCCCAGATAAGACATTTCCACATATCAATAAAGACACATGAATTTAGAATTTTATTCGAAATATCATATATACATATATAGTGTCTTTTTTGGCCTTCCCACCGCCTGGATATGCTTGAATTGCTTCAGAAAGCCTGACTTGGTGCGCGGATTTTGTGTGTTTCAGTACATTCTGTTGGAATGTTTTCTTTCAGACACATGTGTCTGCCAGGCTGGTGACATTTCTCTCAGGATGCACGTCTCAACGAGTCACCAAATGCTTACTGTTAAGTGGTAGCTTAATTTCTGCCTCGACTAATTCAGCTTTAGACACCCAAACCCGCAGGGTTTGTGCCCAGGAAGTGGGTCCAGGAGTGGGAAGAGAGGGAAGGCCAAAAAAGGGAGACCTTTACCAGTTTGTTTTCTGATTTAAATTCATCGGAGCAGTCAATTCCCAATGCAGAGCATGTTGTGATTTCATGGAGCCTTGCTGCTCACTCCTCCACTTTTGATTTATTAGAAAGTGGTCGCCTGGATGATGGAAGGAAGGCCTAGGCTAGCCTTGGGTTGGCAACTTGAAGCACTTGTGAATCTTGTCCCGTATTCCATTTTCTGCTTTTCTTTTTGAATCATGTCCTTACAGGAAACTTTCCTTATAGTCACTATGTGAATTACATGGGCTACTGCTTGACTTGATATACCCTTCTGTGTTATTACGAAGTCCTGAGGCTCTGGGCACAGTTTAAATGTAGCAGCTCTAGAGCACTTTCCCAGGAGGGGGCTCATTGGGTACTATGAGGTCTTCAGGAATGACAACTGTTACAGTAATGCTGAGAAACCTTCTCTCCTGTCTGTCTGCCATGATACAGTTTGATAAAACTACCCACTTTCCCATTCTCCTCTTAGATCTGACCTGGTTCAGGTCAATGAGATGAGTAGGGGTATTTCTGGGAAGGATTTTTCCTCATTGATAAAAACAGAGTAGTATGCAAGGAGAGTACTTTCTTACTGCCCTGGCTACCCACCTATTTCCAGCCTTGGACTACAGCCAAGTACCACGGCTGCAACTGCGGCAGCCACTTTGTGACCATGAGGGATCGGTCTCTCTTCAAGGAAGCAGCAGAGATGCCAGATAACAGGAAACCCAACCAGAAAGGGTTTAAACCAGAAGGATATTTATTGTTTTTTTAGTGGTAGGCATTTCCAGTGGTGCTTCTATAATCTATATCTAAAAACAACATAACAACTACTAATGTTCAGTTTCCAAAGTTCTGAGAGCTAAGGCTGAAGTCAAGGAGTCTTCTCTACAGGATCCTTCCTTTATCCCTCTCTGACAGTTAAAGAAACACAAACCCCTTCAATAACTGAACAATAAAGTGTGTGAATAAGCATCTTAAAAAAACATGCTTTCAAATTATGTTTAATTATAAGAATCTTTAAAACTGACCCATCTAGAAAATAAGACAGCAAATGCAATGCTGAGAGTAAGTCCTAAAGTAGCAAATATCTACATAATGCAAGTCTGAATTAAGGCAAAACAATGTGAGAGGTTTGAAATCTCATCTTCTGTGATTTAAATGACTTAATTTGCCCCCAGTCTCTTTTAGATTTTCCTCTACCCAGAAGTAAAGCTATGAAGGAGCACATTTTCTAATGATCCACAAGAGAACCAGAATAAACTGGAAGCAGTTCCCTAGTGCCCTGGAGCTGGATCCAGCCAGTTCCCTTCGGCTTTCTCTATCAAGTCTAGATGTATAGAAAATGAAACTCCTCTGTAACACTCTGTGCTTCTTTGAAAGGACTTGGCCTTTTGTTCACAATAGCTTCTATATTAGAGGCAGATGCAAACTTTGTAAAAGGCTTGGGCCTCAGATGGTATTTTGAATATAACCCTTTAAGAAATGGAATCTTTTGGGATTTGGAAATCAGAAACCTTCTCTCCTGTCTGTCTGCCATGATACAGTTTGATAAAACTACCCACTTTCCCATTCTCCTCTTAGATCTGACCTGGTTCAGGTCAATGAGATGAGTAGGGGTATTTCTGGGAAGGATTTTCCTCATTGATAAAAACAGAGTAGTATGCAAGGAGAGTACTTTCTTACTGCCCTGGCTACCCACCTATTTCCAGCCTTGGACTACAGCCAAGTACCACGGCTACAACTGCGGCAGCCACTTTGTGACCATGAGGGATCGGTCTCTCTTCAAGGAAGCAGCAGAGATGCCAGATAACAGGAAACCCAACCAGAAAGGGTTTAAACCAGAAGGATATTTATTGTTTTTTTAGTGGTAGGCATTTCCAGTGGTGCTTCTATAATCTATATCTAAAAACAACATAACAACTACTAATGTTCAGTTTCCAAAGTTCTGAGAGCTAAGGCTGAAGTCAAGGAGTCTTCTCTACAGGATCCTTCCTTTATCCCTCTCTGACAGTTAAAGAAACACAAACCCCTTCAATAACTGAACAATAAAGTGTGTGAATAAGCATGTTAAAAACACATGCTTTCAAATTATGTTTAATTATAAGAATCTTTAAAACTGACCCATCTAGAAAATAAGACAGCAAATGCAATGCTGAGAGTAAGTCCTAAAGTAGCAAATATCTACATAATGCCGAAGTCTGAATTAAGGCAAAACAATGTGAGAGGTTTGAAATCTCATCTTCTGTGATTTAAATGACTTAATTTGCCCCCAGTCTCTTTTAGATTTTCCTCTACCCAGAAGTAAAGCTATGAAGGAGCACATTTTCTAATGATCCACAAGAGAACCAGAATAAACTGGAAGCAGTTCCCTAGTGCCCTGGAGCTGGATCCAGCCAGTTCCCTTCGGCTTTCTCTATCAAGTCTAGATGTATAGAAAATGAAACTCCTCTGTAACACTCTGTGCTTCTTTGAAAGGACTTGGCCTTTTGTTCACAATAGCTTCTATATTAGAGGCAGATGCAAACTTTGTAAAAGGCTTGGGCCTCAGATGGTATTTTGAATATAACCCTTTAAGAAATGGAATCTTTTGGGATTTGGAAATCAGAATTACGTTTAGACTGGCAGCTTGTATGGAGTCAGATTCACCTCAGTGTCATTTGAAAGAGTTGAGATCTTAAGCTGCCTGCATCAGTCTTTTGAAAGAAAGAGATGAACTCAGTATGCCCTTACTGTGTTCTTCCGACTACAAGATGCTCACGTATGCTGATTCTGGAGCGGGTCGCCAACTGTGATGTGTTCTGAGGAAGAATTGGATTCCATGAGACAAGAAAGCCATTGATAAGGCTTTTATGCAAGTTGATTAACAAACTTCTCAAAGGATTACATAAAATGCACAGCTTTCTCTAGAAAACTTCTCGAATAACAGCTGGTAGCAGAATTCATCGCAAGAAGGGAGCTGGCTCAGGTAGGATGACTCAAGGGGAAGGTGAGATCCAGAGGACTTGAGTGTTGGTGGTTCCTGTAGAAGCTTGGGAGGAAATAACTAACAAAAATTGTATATTTTGTGCTATTGAAGGTGTGTATGAGAGGGTCAGGAGATAGAGTAGAAGAGGTGGTTTGTGAGGCTCAGCAACTTAGAGCATTAGGTGACCTATCAAACCTTCTGCTGGTTTGGGCTTCCAAGCACAAGGATGCCTTGTTCAACTTGAAGCTCTTTGAGATGTAAGTTCTTATTCAGTCTCCCTCCAAACCTCCAGTACAATCTGATAAACACAAATGCTGTCTTTGTGAGAGGATGTTTTTGTGGGATATAAGGCAGGGGCTGCAATCAAAAAGGAAACTTTTAAATTTGCCCCAGTCTCTTTTAGATTTTCCTCTACCCAGAAGTAAAGCTATGAAGGAGCACATTTTCTAATGATCCACAAGAGAACCAGAATAAACTGGAAGCAGTTCCCTAGTGCCCTGGAGCTGGATCCAGCCAGTTCCCTTCGGCTTTCTCTATCAAGTCTAGATGTATAGAAAATGAAACTCCTCTGTAACACTCTGTGCTTCTTTGAAAGGACTTGGCCTTTTGTTCACAATAGCTTCTATATTAGAGGCAGATGCAAACTTTGTAAAAGGCTTGGGCCTCAGATGGTATTTTGAATATAACCCTTTAAGAAATGGAATCTTTTGGGATTTGGAAATCAGAATTACGTTTAGACTGGCAGCTTGTATGGAGTCAGATTCACCTCAGTGTCATTTGAAAGAGTTGAGATCTTAAGCTGCCTGCATCAGTCTTTTGAAAGAAAGAGATGAACTCAGTATGCCATTACTGTGTTACTCCGACTACAAGATGCTCACGTATGCTGATTCTGAGCGGGGTCGCCAACTGTGATGTGTTCTGAGGAAGAATTGGATTCCATGAGACAAGAAAGCCATTGATAAGGCTTTTATGCAAGTTGATTAACAAACTTCTCAAAGGATTACATAAAATGCACAGCTTTCTCTAGAAAACTTCTCGAATAACAGCTGGTAGCAGAATTCATCGCAAGAAGGGAGCTGGCTCAGGTAGGATGACTCAAGGGGAAGGTGAGATCCAGAGGACTTGAGTGTTGGTGGTTCCTGTAGAAGCTTGGGAGGAAATAACTAACAAAAATTGTATATTTTGTGCTATTGAAGGTGTGTATGAGAGGGTCAGGAGATAGAGTAGAAGAGGTGGTTTGTGAGGCTCAGCAACTTAGAGCATTAGGTGACCTATCAAACCTTCTGCTGGTTTGGGCTTCCAAGCACAAGGATGCCTTGTTCAACTTGAAGCTCTTTGAGATGTAAGTTCTTATTCAGTCTCCCTCCAAACCTCCAGTACAATCTGATAAACACAAATGCTGTCTTTGTGAGAGGATGTTTTTGTGGGATATAAGGCAGGGGCTGCAATTTACATCTGAATCTGTGGCATGCAGACCAGAGATGACATCCATGGGACTGTGGGATAATGAATAGATTGAAGAAGTGGTGGGGACCAGAGGGGAACATAAGAATTTAAAGGCACCCTTCTCTCTACAACCCATATTTGTTGCAATTGTTTGGAAATCATGGAGAATATGAGGGCTTGTGGTGCTGGAGAAGACTCTTGAGAGTCCCTTGGACTGCAAGCATATCAACCAGTCAATCCTAAGGGAAATTAACTGTGAATATTCAGTCGAAGGATTAATATGCTGAAGCCAAAGCCCCAATACTTTGGCTACCTGATGCGAAGAGATGACTCATTGGAAAAGATTCGGAAGATGGGAAAGGTTGAGGGCAGGAGGAGAAGAGGGTGATGGAAGATGATATGGTTCGATGGCATCACCAGCTCAATGGACATGAATTTGAGCAAACTCTGGGAGATGCTGAAGGACAGGGAGGCTTGGTGTGCTGCAGTCCATGGGATCAAAAAGAGTCAGACACGACTGAGTGACTGAACAACAACTGAGGGCTTGAGTAATATCAAAAGCATCCCATTATTTGCATTGAGGCTCGTGAGGTCCCTAGTGGGAGTTGGGCTTCTTCTTCAGGCTCTTCTGTGCACCTGCTGGCTGAACTGAGTGCTCTGTAGTTCTGTGTGCATCCTCTGCCCCACTGGATCCTGCTTTCTGCCCTAGATGTGACCAATGTGGACCTTGCTTCTGGTTGGCTTTGGTTCAGGGGGAGCTCAACGCAAAGCCTCGCAGAAGGTGAGAAAGAGGGAGAAGAGTCAGGTCAGGATTTCTGTTTCCCTGACCTCCTTTCTCTAAGGTCACTCCGGGTTAAACGTGGCCTTGTCTAAAGATCACTTGCTTCCTTATTAAGGGGACAGTTTTTCTTTCCAGGTTTCAGCCATCATTCCTTTGTTTTCTACTTCTGTACTAGGTGTGGTGCTCAACCATCTTGGTTTGTTGGAACTGAGTGTGTTCCCAGGACACGGGATTTTGTTTCAAAACTGGGATAGTCTTGGACAAACAGGGAGGAGCTGAAATGGTTAATAGTTCCTCTGCTGTTTCTAGCTTCAGGTTATCACCACTAAATCACTGCTCCTTTTGTACCTACACCCTATCCCTTTCTTTGTAAATAGTCTTTTTGTTAAACAAACAACTCAATCTCCTGGAATTATTTGACTCAAGGGCATCATTGTCTCTTTCCTGTTGGGACTTGAATAACATCCTGGCTGTCTGCAAATACTCGTGTCCCCTCTTCTTCTGTATCTTCTACTACCAAAAAAAGAAGGCTACACTAGAACATTCCCTTACATCTTCCCGGCTACAACATCATGAAGTAATTGAAAAGAACATCATGATCTTTATCTCTTAGACTGTTGTAACTCTGTACTTAATTCTCACGGTCATGGTCTAGTAATTCTGCCCAAGGAATTCCTGAAGGCCTCCTATTGCCCAGCTTCGTCTGTGCCCTGGGGAAACTGGGATGCAGGGCAAGCAGTTCTGGCACTGGAGAGGGTCATGTGTGCTCTGGGGGAGATGCCAGCCTGTCAGCAGTTTATTTCAGCACAATGAGCTACATACATGCTAGAAGAGACTTTATATAAAGTCACAGAGTATCCTAGAAGCCCAAAGAGGGGTACCCAGTCATGGTCAATGGGTCATGGAAGGCTAACTGGAGGAAGGGCCACCCAAACTGAGTTTTAAATGGGGTGTAGAGCCCAGGTGTTGGAGCAGAGGACATGAAAAGAGCAGAGGGGGTATACCTTGCAGAGACCTGGAGGAGGTTAAGGACATAAGTCCTAAGAGGAATGCCAGAGAATTTTGGGGTGGGGTAAATTAGCTGTTCAGTTTGGATATAACCTATGATGTGAGGCAGGAGATGAGTTTGGAGAAGTAGGCAAGGTCAGAGAATAGAAGGTCTGGCAGGAGGCTAAAGGAGGTGACCTTTTATCTTGTAGGTGACAGAAAGCGACTACCAGATCAGTTGTTTTATCACTGAGCAGGATAACCTCCTATTCAAATACCCAGTTTCTTTCTGAAAATTAAATATAAAGATCATTTGTGAACCACCACCAGCAAGAAAGAATATGTATTCAGCAAAGTTTCTGGGGTTTTGCTCACACAATAGAATTTGAAGTCCACAGTTTTAGTTATATGAAATGATAAAGTGATGCTGCTATTAGGAAAAATCATCAAACTCTGCTCCCAAAGTCTTCTCTGAAGGCAAAATAACAAATACTAGGCTTAATAGGTTCACCTTGATTGTTTTCATTTATTTACTTCAATATTCATTTTGGTTCACCCAGATTTAGAGGTTTTGAGGACAAAAATATGTCCTTGAAATTGTTTTCATTTATTTACTTCAATTATTTTCCTGTTGGGACTTGAACATTCCCTTTTTACATCCTTCCCCCGGCTACAACATCATGAAGTAATTGAAAAGAACATCATGATCTTTATCTCTTAGACTGTTGCAACTCTGTACTTAATTCTCACGGTCATGGTCTAGTAATTCTGCCCAAGGAATTCCTGAAGGCCTCCTATTGCCCAGCTTCGTCTGTGCCCTGGGGAAACTGGGATGCAGGGCAAGCAGTTCTGGCACTGGAGAGGGTCATGTGTGCTCTGGGGGAGATGCCAGCCTGTCAGCAGTTTATTTCAGCACAATGAGCTACATACATGCTAGAAGAGACTTTATATAAAGTCACAGAGTATCCTAGAAGCCCAAAGAGGGGTACCCAGTCATGGTCAATGGGTCATGGAAGGCTAACTGGAGGAAGGGCCACCCAAACTGAGTTTTAAATGGGGTGTAGAGCCCAGGTGTTGGAGCAGAGGACATGAAAAGAGCAGAGGGGGTATACCTTGCAGAGACCTGGAGGAGGTTAAGGACATAAGTCCTAAGAGGAATGCCAGAGAATTTTGGGGTGGGGTAAATTAGCTGTTCAGTTTGGATATAACCTATGATGTGAGGCAGGAGATGAGTTTGGAGAAGTAGGCAAGTCAGAGAATAGAAGGTCTGGCAGGAGGCTAAAGGAGGTGACCTTTTATCTTGTAGGTGACAGAAAGAGACTACCAGATCAGTTGTTTTATCACTGAGCAGGATAACCTCCTATTCAAATACCCAGTTTCTTTCTGAAAATTAAATATAAAGATCATTTGTGAACCACCACCAGCAAGAAAGAATATGTATTCAGCAAAGTTTCTGGGGTTTTGCTCACACAATAGAATTTGAAGTCCACAGTTTTAGTTATATGAAATGATAAAGTGATGCTGCTATTAGGAAAAATCATCAAACTCTGCTCCCAAAGTCTTCTCTGAAGGCAAAATAACAAATACTAGGCTTAATAGGTTCACCTTGATTGTTTTCATTTATTTACTTCAATATTCATTTTGGTTCACCCAGATTTAGAGGTTTTGAGGACAAAAAATATGTCTTATTGATATTTGCATCATCAGTAATTAAGACATTGTTTGACACATGGAAGGGGTTGATAATATTTGTTCCATGAAAAGTGTGTGTTCCACTGAGCACCTATTGAATGGTAAGTACCAGCTGCACTAAGGCCAAGAAGTAGGGTAACAAAGCCCAGTACATTAAAGGCTGAGAGTGTACCCTGAATTTAAAAAAAAAAAAGAGTAAAAGGACATTTTCATTCTTTTAGAGAAATTTGGAGTGGATACTAGATTAAATGAGAAACCATCACTATGTATGTATGTGCTGGAGAAATCTCTTGAGAGTTCCTTGGGCAGCAAGAAGATTAAACCAGTTAATTCTAAAGGAAATCAACACTGAATATTCATTGGAAGGACTGATGCTAAAGCTAAAGCCCCATTACTTTGACCACTTAATGCAAAGAGCTGACTCATTTGAAAGACCCTGATGCTAAGAAATATTGAGGCCAGGAGGAGAAGGGGCAACAGAGGATGACATGGTTGGATGGCATCATCAACTTGATAAACATGAGTTTGAACAAACTCCAGGAAATAGTGAAGGACAGGGAAGCCTGGCGTGCTGCAGTCCATGAGGTTGCAAAGAGTTAGACTCCACTGAATGACTAAACAACAACATTATGTTATGGTTGTGTGACAAAATAACTCCCCCCCTCAAAAAAGGTAAAATATGAAATATGTAGACCTAAATAATACATTAGGGATTTACATGAAAATATTGTCACATACACCTCAACAAATTTATTTGAAAACAAAGAGCTGAATTACTGCTGAAGCAATAAATGAAGAAAAGAATGAAAAGAGGAAGAAGAGAAGCAGGAAGTTAGTTGATTTCAAACCGGTGTGAATGTCATGATTTAAAGCCACAACATTTACAGTATTGTACACACTGGAGAATAAAGTATCCTGGTAATGGGGCACAAAGTAAAGCATAACCACAGTGCGGGTAGAGACCAATAAACATGAATCCTTGAAGAGATACATTTTGAGTCATGTCTCTTAGGTTAATAATAAGAGCTCATTTCAAATTGAAGTCACCCTTTCTTTGCTGTTCTCTACTTCAGTAGAACAATATTTCTCATTTCCTCTCTAAGTCTAGCATCATTTAGAAGAAACGGCATGTGATAAGACACTCTCTTGGGATAACTTGGTTCCCATATGTAAAAATGATCTGGGTAGTTTACCTAGAAACGGTGCTCTCTGGCAACTAATTGTGTGACTCTGGTGACTGAGAAAAATAACGTGATTCTTCATCTCACAAATGCACAAAAGCTTTACTGAGTCTTGAGCTCATGTCTTGAGCGATGCATCAGGTGCACCAGCAGAGAACAGGACAAAGTTCCCGCCTTAATGACTCTTTCATGCTCTAGATGTAGCTTGGGGATTATGGTCACGGATTATAAGCAGCGTTTGTGTATGGAATTGTTTTCTTGGCTTCAGTCTTAGCAACAGTTGGATGAGGTCAGCCACTGTTTATATGACCTTCCTCTTAAATGTAAGATGGGCTTGGCTCATGCTTTGCTCGTGGTCATGCTAATAAATGGCAGTGAGTGGGATTCAAGCCCGGATCTTCTCTTGGAGTCCAGCCCTGTCCCCAGCGCGCCACAGGCTGCTCTCTCTGATGTTACTTTGCGAACCCAAAGGCAGTGCAGGTGCTGTGTGCCTACTATGCATACGGCTGGAAGAGCGCGGCAGCGCCCCCTCTTCTCCAAGCACAGGTTCTACTTAGAGCCGCTCTGTGGTGCGGCTCTGAGGCCGGCTCTGTTAACCACCAGCACATTGTGACACTTCAGGGGAGATGTTCCCCTACCAGCTAATTGCTACATAAATTTGTCAAGAAGGGAAAAAGCGCCTCTCACATTTTATTTTAAAATAGAAAAATCATTGGAGAAATTTTAAGGTGATTCGCTGCGCTTCCAGGTCCACTGGTGGCCCTGGCCAGACCTGAAGCATGTATTGGCAGAAGGGCTGTCCGCGTGGTGTTCCGGACTCGCTCCAACCTAGTGACTGCACGCCACAGAAGACACAAACATGGGAGAGTGCCTGGGGAGGGAGGCGAGAGAATGGAAATGGAAGATAGATCTCAAAGCAATTAACTAGAGATGAGTTGTACCCAGAAGGGCTGCTGATGCCAAAATAATAAAGCCAGACACAAAAGACCAGATATTGTAGGATTTCATTTATATACAATACTCAGAGCAGAAAACTCCATAGAGACAGAGAACAGATTAGTGGTTGCTAGGGTCTGGGAAAGGGGCAAGGAAGATGGGGATGCAGTCACAGGTCCTTAATGGGTACAGATTTCCACCTTGGGTGATAAAGATCCTCTGGAACTAGACGGTGGTGATGGTTACACAATACTGTAAATATACTAAGTGTCATTGATAGTTATTTTTATGATGGGTGTATTTTACCATGGTAAATACATCACATGTGCATGTACATATACATGGAGAGGTGGCTCAAATGGTAAACAATTCGCCTGCAGTTCAAGAGACCCAGGTTCCATCCCTGGGTCCCATCCCATCTCCCCTTCCTGGAGAAGGGAACGACAACCTGCTCGTAGATTTCCAGCCCTGTCCCCTTACCCCGTCGCCATGCTTTGCTCGTGGTCATGCTAATAAATGGCAGTGAGTGGGATCCCTGGATCTTCTCTTGGAGTCCAGCCCTGTCCCCAGCGCACAGGCTGCTCTCTCTGATATTACTTTGCGAACCCAAAGGCAGTGCAGGTGCTGTGTGCCTACTATGCATACGGCTGGAAGAGTGCGGCAGCGCCCCCTCTTCTCCAAGCACAGGTTCTACTTAGAGCCGCTCTGTGGTGCGGCTCTGAGGCCGGCTCTGTTAACCACCAGCACATTGTGACACTTCAGGGGAGATGTTCCCCTACCAGCTAATTGCTACATAAATTTGTCAAGAAGGAAAAAGCGCCTCTACATTTTATTTTAAAATAGAAAAATCATTGGAGAAATTTTAAGGTGATTCGCTGCGCTTCCAGGTCCACTGGTGGCCCTGGCCAGACCTGAAGCATGTATTGGCAGAAGGGCTGTCCGCGTGGTGTTCCGGACTCGCTCCAACCTAGTGACTGCACGCCACAGAAGACACAAACATGGGAGAGTGCCTGGGGAGGGAGGTGAGAGAATGGAAATGGAAGATAGATCTCAAAGCAATTAACTAGAGATGAGTTGTACCCAGAAGGGCCGCTGATGCCAAAATAATAAAGCCAGACACAAAAGACCAGATATTGTAGGATTTCATTTATATACAATACTCAGAGCAGAAAACTCCATAGAGACAGAGAACAGATTAGTGGTTGCTAGGGTCTGGGAAAGGGGCAAGGAAGATGGGGATGCAGTCACAGGTCCTTAATGGGTACAGATTTCCACCTTGGGTGATAAAGATCCTCTGGAACTAGACGGTGGTGATGGTTACACAATACTGTAAATATACTAAGTGTCATTGATAGTTATTTTTATGATGGGTGTATTTTACCATGGTAAATACATCACATGTGCATATACATATACATGGAGAGGTGGCTCAAATGGTAAACAATTCGCCTGCAGTTCAAGAGACCCAGGTTCCATCCCTGGGTCCCATCCCATCTCCCATTCCTGGAGAAGGGAACGGCAACCTGCTCGTAGATTCTTGCCAGGAGAATCCCATGGACAGAGGAGTGTGGGGGCTACAGTCCATGGGTTGCAAAGAGTTGGCTGGGACTTAGCAACTGACAGCAACAATACATATACACATACACACACACACACACACAAACTTGAAAAGAAAATAAGTCAGCTTACTGGTTGGTCAGTCTCCAAGATACTTCAGCAACATACCTGATGAGTGGTTACCCAAATTTTACCAGAATATCTTACTGGTAAAATGAGAAGAACATTGCCATCTCAAAAGTAAGCTTATTTCCATTTTTAGGAAGCCCTGATTGCTAGAGAGGTGACTATTAAAGTGAATTAACCATCTATAAGAGAGAGAGACAGGGTGGGAGAAAGATAAGGAGAGCGAGAGAGAGAGGAAAGAGAGAGACTGTTCAATGGTTAGGATGAAAGGGTATCAGGTCCCTCACAAATTTCCCTCTATTTATATTTATAGTTCACCCCAGAACTGCAGTTGCAGGTCTGGGCAAAGGGCAACAGTCCTGCAAATGCAGCTGAGGGAGAGTGTTCTCTGGTCTAGAACCAAGATGCTACACTTGGGGAAGCAGAAATTCCATCTGAGATTATTCCAGAGCTTGGACCATAGAGTACTCCAAACATAGCCTTAAGGAGATCTGATAGACAGGAATCCAGGAAAATGTTCACAATTTTCTATTTGAAGAAATGTACCTCCATGCTCATTTTAAGATGAGAAACTATACCCTCACCTGAAGAAAAATGCATGAGAAAAACCACATGACCGGAGTGATAGGTTTTATAAGTCAATATACAGTGAAATGAGCTTCCCTGGTGGCTCGGTTAGCAGGGGGGGGGGTACAGAGTTTCCACCTTGGGTGATAAAGATCCTCTGGAACTAGACGGTGGTGATGGTTACACAATACTGTAAATATACTAAGTGTCATTGATAGTTATTTTTATGATGGGTGTATTTTACCATGGTAAATACATCACATGTGCATATACATATACATGGAGAGGTGGCTCAAATGGTAAACAATTCGCCTGCAGTTCAAGAGACCCAGGTTCCATCCCTGGGTCCCATCCCATCTCCCATTCCTGGAGAAGGGAACGGCAACCTGCTCGTAGATTCTTGCCAGGAGAATCCCATGGACAGAGGAGTGTGGGGGCTACAGTCCATGGGTTGCAAAGAGTTGGCTGGGACTTAGCAACTAACAGCAACAATACATATACACATACACACACACACACACACAAACTTGAAAAGAAAATAAGTCAGCTTACTGGTTGGTCAGTCTCCAAGATACTTCAGCAACATACCTGATGAGTGGTTACCCAAATTTTACCAGAATATCTTACTGGTAAAATGAGAAGAACATTGCCATCTCAAAAGTAAGCTTATTTCCATTTTTAGGAAGCCCTGATTGCTAGAGAGGTGACTATTAAAGTGAATTAACCATCTATAAGAGAGAGAGACAGGGTGGGAGAAAGATAAGGAGAGCGAGAGAGAGAGGAAAGAGAGAGACTGTTCAATGGTTAGGATGAAAGGGTATCAGGTCCCTCACAAATTTCCCTCTATTTATATTTATAGTTCACCCCAGAACTGCAGTTGCAGGTCTGGGCAAAGGGCAACAGTCCTGCAAATGCAGCTGAGGGAGAGTGTTCTCTGGTCTAGAACCAAGATGCTACACTTGGGGAAGCAGAAATTCCATCTGAGATTATTCCAGAGCTTGGACCATAGAGTACTCCAAACATAGCCTTAAGGAGATCTGATAGACAGGAATCCAGGAAAATGTTCACAATTTTCTATTTGAAGAAATGTACCTCCATGCTCATTTTAAGATGAGAAACTATACCCTCACCTGAAGAAAAATGCATGAGAAAAACCACATGACCGGAGTGATAGGTTTTATAAGTCAATATACAGTGAAATGAGCTTCCCTGGTGGCTCGGATGGTAAAGAATCTACCTGCAGAATGGTAGACCCAGGTTCAGTCCTTGCGTTGGGAAGATCCCCTGCGAAAGTAAATGACAACCCACTCTAGTATTCCTGTCTGGAGAATCCCATGGACAGAGAGGCCTAGTGGGCTACAGGCCATGGGGTCACAGAGAGTCAGACACGACTGAAGCAACCCACACTTTCACTTTCATACAGGAAAGTGTCTTTAAATGGCAAAGCTCCCAAGGACTTTGATTTATCAACGATAATACCTTCTTTTTTCCAAACAAAAACAAAAAACAAAACAAAAACCCCCTACAGTGTAAATTTAAGTAGCCATGTACATTTTCCTTCATTTATATGCTATAACCAAATAGCATACATACATAGATAGTTTAATATTAGGAGGGATGAATAGTCCAGAAATTATTTTATAATCTAGTTTAATTACTAGTGAAAAAGATCAGTAGAAAAAAAAAAATGGTTCCCTCTGGTCAGAATGGGAGGGAGTGCTGGTGGGAATTGGTGCTGGCAGTTTATTTTGATTTCTGATGCACCCTGGGCATGGTTCCCAGTCCCACCTCTTTTCTGTGTTTCTCACAGCTCCTCAGAAGTGTCCTGAGTCATGAGGGCTCCCTTCTACCGGGGTGCCTAAGAGCTTTGTAGCAGAACAAAGGCAGATGTGCATTTTGTTCCTGGGAACTAGCAGGGCTTGTATTTTGACAACCCTGCTTTAGACGGTTTCCAGCATAGAAACGTGAACAACCGCTTATCTTTTATCAGGGGAAAACTACTATTTAGAAGGAGTCGTGCAGGAATCCAGGCTGAGGGAGAGTGTTCTCTGGTCTAGAACCAAGATGCTACACTTGGGGAAGCAGAAATTCCATCTGAGATTATTCCAGAGCTTGGACCATAGAGTACTCCAAACATAGCCTTAAGGAGATCTGATAGACAGGAATCCAGGAAAATGTTCACAATTTTCTATTTGAAGAAATGTACCTCCATGCTCATTTTAAGATGAGAAACTATACCCTCACCTGAAGAAAAATGCATGAGAAAAACCACATGACCGGAGTGATAGGTTTTATAAGTCAATATACAGTGAAATGAGCTTCCCTGGTGGCTCGGATGGTAAAGAATCTACCTGCAGAATGGTAGACCCAGGTTCAGTCCTTGCGTTGGGAAGATCCCCTGCGAAAGTAAATGACAACCCACTCTAGTATTCCTGTCTGGAGAATCCCATGGACAGAGAGGCCTGGTGGGCTACAGGCCATGGGGTCACAGAGAGTCAGACACGACTGAAGCAACCCACACTTTCACTTTCATACAGGAAAGTGTCTTTAAATGGCAAAGCTCCCAAGGACTTTGATTTATCAACGATAATACCTTCTTTTTTCCAAACAAAAACAAAAAACAAAACAAAAACCCCCTACAGTGTAAATTTAAGTAGCCATGTACATTTTCCTTCATTTATATGCTATAACCAAATAGCATACATACATAGATAGTTTAATATTAGGAGGGATGAATAGTCCAGAAATTATTTTATAATCTAGTTTAATTACTAGTGAAAAAGATCAGTAGAAAAAAAAAAATGGTTCCCTCTGGTCAGAATGGGAGGGAGTGCTGGTGGGAATTGGTGCTGGCAGTTTATTTTGATTTCTGATGCACCCTGGGCATGGTTCCCAGTCCCACCTCTTTTCTGTGTTTCTCACAGCTCCTCAGAAGTGTCCTGAGTCATGAGGGCTCCCTTCTACCGGGGTGCCTAAGAGCTTTGTAGCAGAACAAAGGCAGATGTGCATTTTGTTCCTGGGAACTAGCAGGGCTTGTATTTTGACAACCCTGCTTTAGACGGTTTCCAGCATAGAAACCTGAACAACCGCTTATCTTTTATCAGGGGGAAAAACACTAGCCTGAGGCTGTGGGCTGCTAGAAGCTGTCAGAGCCTGCCCACCTTTCCTATTTCGTGATGACGTCAGAAGCTTTCTGCCACCCATACGCGGATCTGACTCAACGTGGGGAGAAGCCAGAAATACTAGAGTAGTTTAGGAAAACCAGAAGCGCTGCAAAGGGAGAAGCCAGGAGGCGAGGGAGCTTAGTTTAAAGACCCAGGGAGAGGGAGACAGAACCAGGTTAAGACACAAAGGACAAAGGACGTGAACAACATTTATCTTTCCCAGGAAGTGGGGAAAGCTGAAGGAACAGAGGACCCACGCAAAGCACTTATTCACTGAAGCTTCCAGGCCTATGATTTTCTCTCACGGTGGGAGGGGCAGGAGGCCTTCCATGCAGGAGAAGCTGCGAATGCAATGGGGTGCTGACAACTTTGCTTCTCTCTCCCTTCCGGGGGAATGATGAGGCAGGCAGGTTAATGGGTGTGCAAAGAATAGGTCTGCCGGAGAGCAGCTGCGGGAACAGCACATTAGGCGAGTTTGCAGGCACACACTGATCCCCAGTTCAGAGAAATGAAATTACATGAGGCCAAGGGCTCTGCCTGTGCCAGCTGCGGGGCTCAGCGTTGGCCTGGCCGCTCTTTGCTCCAGGAAGAGTTTTATTTGCAGTCTGTCTCACAGCCTGCAGCTCTGGGCTGCTCCATCCCTAGCGCCCAGTGGTTTCTCCTAGGTAAGGAGTTTTATTCCATCTTCCCCGAAATTATTTTATAATCTAGTTTATCCAGTAGAAAAAAATGGTTCCCTCTGGTCAGAATGGGAGGAGTGCTGGTGGGAATTGGTGCTGGCAGTTTATTTTGATTTCTGATGCACCCTGGGCATGGTTCCCAGTCCCACCTCTTTTCTGTGTTTCTCACAGCTCCTCAGAAGTGTCCTGAGTCATGAGGGCTCCCTTCTACCGGGGTGCCTAAGAGCTTTGTAGCAGAACAAAGGCAGATGTGCATTTTGTTCCTGGGAACTAGCAGGGCTTGTATTTTGACAACCCTGCTTTAGACGGTTTCCAGCATAGAAACGTGAACAACCGCTTATCTTTTATCAGGGGGAAAAACACTAGCCTGAGGCTGTGGGCTGCTAGAAGCTGTCAGAGCCTGCCCACCTTTCCTATTTCGTGATGACGTCAGAAGCTTTCTGCCACCCATACGCGGATCTGACTCAACGTGGGGAGAAGCCAGAAATACTAGAGTAGTTTAGGAAAACCAGAAGCGCTGCAAAGGGAGAAGCCAGGAGGCGAGGGAGCTTAGTTTAAAGACCCAGGGAGAGGGAGACAGAACCAGGTTAAGACACAAAGGACAAAGGACGTGAACAACATTTATCTTTCCCAGGAAGTGGGGAAAGCTGAAGGAACAGAGGACCCACGCAAAGCACTTATTCACTGAAGCTTCCAGGCCTATGATTTTCTCTCACGGTGGGAGGGGCAGGAGGCCTTCCATGCAGGAGAAGCTGCGAATGCAATGGGGTGCTGACAACTTTGCTTCTCTCTCCCTTCCGGGGGAATGATGAGGCAGGCAGGTTAATGGGTGTGCAAAGAATAGGTCTGCCGGAGAGCAGCTGCGGGAACAGCACATTAGGCGAGTTTGCAGGCACACACTGATCCCCAGTTCAGAGAAATGAAATTACATGAGGCCAAGGGCTCTGCCTGTGCCAGCTGCGGGGCTCAGCGTTGGCCTGGCCGCTCTTTGCTCCAGGAAGAGTTTTATTTGCAGTCTGTCTCACAGCCTGCAGCTCTGGGCTGCTCCATCCCTAGCGCCCAGGTGGTGTTTACTCACTCAGGTGAAGAGGACGTTTTAACTCTCCATCTTACCCCACCAGCGTGCAGTATTGATTTTCTGCTGGAAGGAGGCACAAAGGCCTTTTTTCAAAGTACCTCTGAAGGCAGAGTTGGCCCCTGGACCAGGCTTTGTGAGGAAGGATCTGTATTCAGGGAACACGGAATCCCTTTCTCAGCTGCAAATCGTGTTTGTGCAATGTACTAGTCATAACAAGTTCATGTTTCACTGTTAGTTGTTCAAGAAAAATCCAACAGATTGAAGCTCCTTCATCTCTTGATTAGTCTAAACAAGTTCGGATAATTAGCCAGACTAATTAATACCTATGTCTAGTGTGCCATTTGTGGCTGGCATATTTTGAAGGTGTTGCCAGTTCAAAAACGTAGAAATAATTACTCTGTAAAACTGGGCATGAGGCATAGTTCCATGGGATTTCACCCTGAATATGTAAATTCTCTCCCTTTTGAAATGTGATTTGCAAAAAATGAAGAGTATTTGAAAATTCTCCAAGCTGGAACTGCTCTTTTCCCCCTTCACCACCAGGAGTTCCTGGAAACTCTGGTCCTGCCTTGCAGGCATAAAATGCTTTCCAGTAGCATCTAGTAAATGGAAAAAAAAAATTAACAGAACTATCCATTATTCAAAAAAACTGAGGTAAACATTGGGTTGAATTTGCAGTCTTGATAAAGCAGAGTCCCAACGTCTAACATGGTACTGGAATTATAACTTTGTCATAACTCAAAGATGCAAAGTAGTATATGGTATGTGTCATAAAAGGAATATTACTCAGCTATAAAAAGGAATGCATTTGAATCTGCTCTATCGAGGTGGATGAACCTACAGTCTATTATACAGAGTGACGTAAGTCAGAAGGAGAAAGATAAGTATTGTATACTAAAGCACATACACGAAATCTAGAAAGATGGCACCAATGAAGTTATTTTCAGGGCAGCAACGGAGACAGACATAAAGAACAGACTTATGCACACAGTGCTGGGGAGAGGAAGGAGAGGGTGAGATGTATGGAGAGAGTAACATGGAAACTTCCATTACCATACATAAAATAGAGAGCCAATGGAAACTTGCTGTACAATACAGGGAGCTCAAACAAGGACTCTGTGACAACCTAGAGGGGTGGGATGGAGAGGGAGATGGGAGGGAGGTTTAAGAGGGAGGGAACATGTGTATACCTATGACTGATGCATGTTTATGTTTGGCAGAAACCAACAAAATTCCATAAAGCAATTATCCTTCAATTAAAAAATAAATTAATTTTTAAAAGGGAAGCAAACTAAGCAAAATAGTAGTTCTGAGGAGTTCACAGACACCTGGGGATGACCCAGACAAGGACGCATCAGATAGAAGCAAAGGCCAGAACAGAGAAAAATCTCAGAGGAAAGTACTGAGTTGGCATGGAAGAGCATAGCATAGTATGAGACATGTTAGAAAGCACTAGAAGACTGCAACAGACTGGACACTGAGAATTAAATGGAAAGAGAGGGGATCGTGGGAGTTTCTGCACATAGGGGAGCATTGTATATAATTACAAGTGTCTAGGGTGTCATGGAAGGTTTGATTTTTTTGAATATGGTAGCAGTGTGATTGGAATTGGGTTCCAGAAAGACTATTATAATGAAGATTTTCTGGCTAAATCTGACAAACTGATTCAGGATAAACAACTGGAAGGCTCATAACTTATGCAATGAAGGATGGTTATCAGGGTTAAAGCTGTAGTAATTGAACTAATGGATAAGGAAATGGCAACCCACTACAGTACTTTTGCCTGAAGAATTCCATGGACAGAGGAGCCTGGCAGGCTACAATCCATGGGGTTGCAAAGAGTCGGACACAACTGAACAACTATCACTCACTCATTCAATTGAATCAAAGGGTCATGTCTTAGAGATTTTACAGAAGTTAGTCTATCCGTTCAATGACTCAGTCGTGTCCGACTCTTTGTGACCCTCATGGACTGCAGCACGCCAGGCTTCCCTGTCCTTCACCATCTCCCAGAGCTTGCTCAAACTCATGTCCATTGAGTCAGTGTTGCCATCCAACCATCTTGTCCTCTGTCATCCCCGTCTCCTTCTGTCTCCTATTTTTCCCAGCATCAGGGTCTTTTGCAGTGAGTCATCTCTTCACATCAAGTGGCCAAAGTACTGTAGCTTCAGCATCAGTCCTCCTGATGAATATTCAGGATTGGCTTCCTTTAGGATTGACTGGTTGGATCTCCGTGCAGTCCAAGGGACTCTCAAGAGTCTTCTCCAGCACCACAGTTTAAAGGCAGCAGTTTTCTGTGCTCAGTCTTCTTTTTTTTTTTTTTTCTTTATTTTAAAGGTTTTGCAGAGTTTTGTTGTTCACAGACTTGTATGTTCCCGGATCAGTCATATGCATATCCCTGATTCCTAGCCCCCCAGTTCCCCACTTCCCACCCCTCCGGACCATCGCCCCATGCCATTGTAAGCACTCCTATTCCCTTAGCACAGTGACAATAGCTATCTTTTCCACACATGACAGTATAGGTTTCCATGTTACTCCCTCCATGCCTCCCCTTCCCTATTTCTTCCCCACAATGTCCCAATGTCTATGCTCTGTCTGTTTTTCCATGAGTTCCCTGCATGTGTTATCAAGACCGTCCTACTAGATTCCATATATGTGTGTTAGTATACTGTATTTGTCTTTCTCTTTTCGACTTACTTCACTTTTTATGACAGGTTCTAGAGCCAGCCACTTCATTAGGACTGAGTCTCCTACATTTCTTTTTGTGCTCAGCCTTCTTTATGGTCCAGCTCTCACATAACTACTGGGAAAACCATAACTTTGACTATATGGACTTTCATTGGCAAAGTGATATCTCTGCTTTTTAATACACTGTCTAGGTTTGTCATAGCTCTTCTTCCAAGAAGCAAGTGTCTTTTAATTTCGTGGCTGTAGTCACCATTTGTAATGATTTTGGCGCCCAAGAGAATAAAGTATGTCACTGTTTCCATTGTTTGCCCATCTATTTGCCATAAAGTGATGGGACTGGATGCCATGATCTTAGTTTTTTGAATATTCAGTTTTAAGCCAGCTTTTTCTCTCTCGTCTTTCACCTTCATCAACAGGCCTTTTGGTTCCTATTCACCTTCTGTTATAAGGATGGTGTCATATGTATATCTGAGGTTATTAATATTTCTCCTGACAATCTTGATTACAGCTTGTGCTTCATCCAGACCAGCAGTTATCATGATGTACTCTGCATATAAATCAGTCTATGGTACACGATGATTTACTGGGGGTAAAGTGAACAAGAATGTGAGGAGTGATAGCAGACATTACTATCTCTAGACAATATGGATGAAAAAGTATATTTAATACTAAAGGACTAGAGAATCCAGGAAGAGAAAAAGGTATAAAAAGCAAGGTAGTGATTTCAGCTTTAGACATCTTGTGCTTGATGTGGTAGAGGGACAATCTGGTGAAGTTCTTTAGAACCCAGTTATAAACATGGTCTGGAACTTAGGAAGGAGGTTTCTAAGAAATATATGCTTGTCTTGGTTAAGGTATGAATGTGATTATTTCAATAGCCCCCAGTTCCCCACTTCCCACCCCTCCGGACCATCGCCCCATGCCATTGTAAGCACTCCTATTCCCTTAGCACAGTGACAAAGCTATCTTTTCCACACATGACAGTATAGGTTTCCGTGTTACTCCCTCCATGCCTCCCCTTCCCTATTTCTTCCCCACAATGTCCCAATGTCTATGCTCTGTCTGTTTTTCCATGAGTTCCCTGCATGTGTTATCAAGACCGTCCTACTAGATTCCATATATGTGTGTTAGTATACTGTATTTGTCTTTCTCTTTTCGACTTACTTCACTTTTTATGACAGGTTCTAGAGCCAGCCACTTCATTAGGACTGAGTCTCCTACATTTCTTTTTGTGCTCAGCCTTCTTTATGGTCCAGCTCTCACATAACTACTGGGAAAACCATAACTTTGACTATATGGACTTTCATTGGCAAAGTGATATCTCTGCTTTTTAATACACTGTCTAGGTTTGTCATAGCTCTTCTTCCAAGAAGCAAGTGTCTTTTAATTTCGTGGCTGTAGTCACCATTTGTAATGATTTTGGCGCCCAAGAGAATAAAGTATGTCACTGTTTCCATTGTTTGCCCATCTATTTGCCATAAAGTGATGGGACTGGATGCCATGATCTTAGTTTTTTGAATATTCAGTTTTAAGCCAGCTTTTTCTCTCTCGTCTTTCACCTTCATCAACAGGCCTTTTGGTTCCTATTCACCTTCTGTTATAAGGATGGTGTCATATGTATATCTGAGGTTATTAATATTTCTCCTGACAATCTTGATTACAGCTTGTGCTTCATCCAGACCAGCAGTTATCATGATGTACTCTGCATATAAATCAGTCTATGGTACACGATGATTTACTGGGGGTAAAGTGAACAAGAATGTGAGGATGGGAGGAGTGATAGCAGACATTACTATCTCTAGACAATATGGATGAAAAAGTATATTTAATACTAAAGGACTAGAGAATCCAGGAAGAGAAAAAGGTATAAAAAGCAAGGTAGTGATTTCAGCTTTAGACATCTTGTGCTTGATGTGGTAGAGGGACAATCTGGTGAAGTTCTTTAGAACCCAGTTATAAACATGGTCTGGAACTTAGGAAGGAGGTTTCTAAGAAATATATGCTTGTCTTGGTTAAGGTATGAATGTGATTATTTCAACCTCTCCAGGCAAATACTACAAGATAGTTACATGATAGAGTGGTGAAAAGTTTTTCTTTTTTGGCTTCAGGTGGGTCATACTCAGTTGTTTACAGACTTTGTAAACATTGGGGTATTACTTAGCCTCCTTCTGCCTCAGTTTCTTTATCTGTAAGTTGGGAACAACAGTATCAGGATGGATGGATTTACTAGGTTAATATGCATGAAATACCCGGCTGGGCTGCTGTTACAGTCCTGGGATTCTTTTTTTTTTTCTTTTTTTACCTCTAAGTCATTGCTTGTTTTTGTTTTTTGTTTTAATTTTTCATCCATTTTTATTCTTTGACATGTGTGGGTCTCCCATTGCAGTGGCCTCTCTTGTGGCAGAGCACTGGCTCTGGGAGTCTGCGCTCCAGAGCACTGGCTCATAATTGGACACACCAGCCCAGCTGTTCCTTGGTATGTGAAATCTTCCTGGGCCAGGGATTGAACCGGTGCCCCTTGTCTGGCAAGGTGGACTCTTTACCCACTGGACCACCAGGGAAGCCCCTGCCCTGGGATTCTTAATGGCAGTGCCTTTCCTCCTGTGGTCTAGATTCTCAACTGTGGGTTCCGGGACACCCTCCTTCTCCTGCCCACTCCAAACACTCACAGGAAACTCTTTTTCCTCTGCCAGTATGAGGTGAAGAATTGGTGAGAAAGTGAAATCCTTATTTCTTTTTCTATGGATCTTCATCTTTCATCTCCTCTGTATCATGAGAGGTAAGCTGATGATGTGGAAGTTGGATTTTACCCTTAGCCTGAGGATGTGTGTCTGGTTTAGGTCCACTTAAATGGACAGAAAAGAAGTTATCTTTATCTGTTTCTTGGAAGAAGAAAAATCAGTCCTTAATCAGACAGTGCACTTGTGTAGAGATGATGCTGAATATATTTAATACTAAAGGACTAGAGAATCCAGGAAGAGAAAAAGGTATAAAAAGCAAGGTAGTGATTTCAGCTTTAGACATCTTGTGCTTGATGTGGTAGAGGGACAATCTGGTGAAGTTCTTTAGAACCCAGTTATAAACATGGTCTGGAACTTAGGAAGGAGGTTTCTAAGAAATATATGCTTGTCTTGGTTAAGGTATGAATGTGATTATTTCAACCTCTCCAGGCAAATACTACAAGATAGTTACATGATAGAGTGGTGAAAAGTTTTTCTTTTTTGGCTTCAGGTGGGTCATACTCAGTTGTTTACAGACTTTGTAAACATTGGGGTATTACTTAGCCTCCTTCTGCCTCAGTTTCTTTATCTGTAAGTTGGGAACAACAGTATCAGGATGGATGGATTTACTAGGTTAATATGCATGAAATACCCGGCTGGGCTGCTGTTACAGTCCTGGGATTCTTTTTTTTTTTCTTTTTTTACCTCTAAGTCATTGCTTGTTTTTGTTTTTTGTTTTAATTTTTCATCCATTTTTATTCTTTGACATGTGTGGGTCTCCCATTGCAGTGGCCTCTCTTGTGGCAGAGCATTGGCTCTGGGAGTCTGCGCTCCAGAGCACTGGCTCATAATTGGACACACCAGCCCAGCTGTTCCTTGGTATGTGAAATCTTCCTGGGCCAGGGATTGAACCGGTGCCCTTTGTCTGGCAAGGTGGACTCTTTACCCACTGGACCACCAGGGAAGCCCCTGCCCTGGGATTCTTAATGGCAGTGCCTTTCCTCCTGTGGTCTAGATTCTCAACTGTGGGTTCCGGGACACCCTCCTTCTCCTGCCCACTCCAAACACTCACAGGAAACTCTTTTTCCTCTGCCAGTATGAGGTGAAGAATTGGTGAGAAAGTGAAATCCTTATTTCTTTTTCTATGGATCTTCATCTTTCATCTCCTCTGTATCATGAGAGGTAAGCTGATGATGTGGAAGTTGGATTTTACCCTTAGCCTGAGGATGTGTGTCTGGTTTAGGTCCACTTAAATGGACAGAAAAGAAGTTATCTTTATCTGTTTCTTGGAAGAAGAAAAATCAGTCCTTAATCAGACAGATGCACTTGTGTAGAGATGATGCTGAAGCTGCAGGAGTGGATGGCATTGCCACTGGAGTGGATGTAGAAAAAAGAATGTCTGGAACAGAACCTTGGTGGAGTTTATCATTTTTGAGTTGTGGAAAAGAAAAACTCACTATACTTATCTCTAGAAAGACAACCAAAATTAATAGCAAGAGTCTTATTTCTTTTGTTCACCAATGTATCCCCAGCATTTATTCATTCAACCAATATTTATTGACATCTATGAAATATAAACCACTATAATAGGCATTGTGCATGTAGCAGTGCACAAATTAGGCAAACAGTTTTGGCTTTCATGGAACTTGGATTGTCACAGGCACTTGAAAAAATATTTGTTATGAATGAATAATTATTTGGACAAGAAGCATGTCTGAAGGAAGGGAGCCTCTATTATGTGCAAGCACTGCATTTGGTAGGCATTCAGTTCTGTTCAGTTGCTCAGTTGTGGCCAACTCTTTGAGACAGTGTGGTCTGTAGCCAGGCTTCCCTGTCCATCACCATCTCCTGGAGCTTTCTCAAGCTCATGTCTATTGATTCAGTTATGCCAGCCAAACATCATCCTCTGTCGTCCCTTTCTCCTTCTGCCTTCTATTTTCCCTGACATCAGAGTCTTTTCCATTGAAAAGTCTGTAAAGGAATAAAGATAGGAGGTGATACCTGAAGGATGGACAGGACTTAGAGGAATGGAAGAAAGGGTGAATATTCTGAAGACAGATGCAGGGAAAGGACAGAAAGATGGGCATTTGCAAAATGCCTTTAAGGAATAAATAAGAAGATAGGGGCTGGCAAGTTTGGGGGGAGCATTCAGCATCCAAAGGGGTGGAGAGGCAGAGAGTAGACATAATGAGGTCAAAGAACCTGAGTCTTGTTGAAAACAAAGAGCATGAAGCTCTTATTTTGAGCAAGAGCCTTCATCTATCATCTCCAAGACCAACAAATGTGACTGGTACAGAATTTTTTGGTCACTTATAAGAAGAAAGTAGCATCTGTTAAGCTTCTCCCAAGTGCCACATGTTAGATCAGAGGCGATGGGTACACAGGACTTAAATAAATTACCTTCACAACATTCATGTGTATGACCATCCTGTTTATTTTCCTATTAAATCATATTACATTGCGATTGGCCCAAACCAGCTAGGATTGGTGAGAAAATTAATTTTAGTTTTTACTGGAAAGGAATAAGCTTTTCCCCTTGCCTTGTACATATGGTGTGTACCATAGCTTCAGGATTGCACAAGCCAGGAGGCTTAGAAAGGACCTCTGGTCTGTGATTCATTATTACTAAGACATTTATTTTGTGCCTGCTCTTCATTCAGCTTGGTCCCTGGGCCACGGCCTCTGCCTCCCAACCTTGAGTTGAAAAAGTGAAAGTGCTAGCTGCTCAGTTGTATCTGGCTCTTTGCGTCCCAGTGAACCGTAGCCTGAGAGACTGTTCTGTCCATAGTGTTTCCCAGGCAAGAATACTGGAGTGGGTAGCCGTTCCCTTCTCCAGGGGATCTTCCTGACCCAGGGATTGAACCTGGGTATCCCCTATTGAAGGCAGATTCTTTCCTGTCTGAGTCACCAGAGAAATCAGGTGTTTGATGTCAAATACCCACTCACCCATTGGGCACTCCACCAGGTTTTCTGCCATCTTTAGGAGCAGGTTTCTGACTTTCCTCCAGGCCCCAGTCTTTTCAGTATCTGGTGGTGGGGGCATTCCTTCCTCATCAAAGCACCTGCCTCCTTCCCATCTCTAGTCCACAACTGCCCTCCAAAGATCCAGTTCTCTCAAACTGTCCTATATGTGGGTTGTCTTCAGGGCAGTTCACACAACTATAGAAAAAGTTCATTCCCTCTGTGGCCAGGGAGTCTAAGAAGAGGCCTCTTCTGCTAGGACATGAGAGAGGAGAGGAGGGGGGAAAAAAAGAAAAAAAGAATCAGCCCTTCATTTTCTGGAATTTCCTAGAGAAACAAGAATAAGACAGAAATTAATATGCCAGCATATGATTATATACCCTATCTTCTCTAATCCTTCAAATCACAGTGAGATAGGTATTATTACGATTTTATGGAAGAATTAGTTTGCTCAATAAATATTTATTCTTTCTGCCTTACAGTGTTCCAGGCTCTGGAGAAAAAAACATAGTGAATAAAACAGAAAAAAATCTAGATGAAGACACTAAGTCTCAGAAAGTAAATACTGTGCTTGAGATCTCATAATCCATAAATAAATTACCTTCACAACATTCATGTGTATGACCATCCTGTTTATTTTCCTATTAAATCATATTACATTGCGATTGGCCCAAACCAGCTAGGATTGGTGAGAAAATTAATTTTAGTTTTTACTGGAAAGGAATAAGCTTTTCCCCTTGCCTTGTACATATGGTGTGTACCATAGCTTCAGGATTGCACAAGCCAGGAGGCTTAGAAAGGACCTCTGGTCTGTGATTCATTATTACTAAGACATTTATTTTGTGCCTGCTCTTCATTCAGCTTGGTCCCTGGGCCACGGCCTCTGCCTCCCAACCTTGAGTTGAAAAAGTGAAAGTGCTAGCTGCTCAGTTGTATCTGGCTCTTTGCGTCCCAGTGAACCGTAGCCTGAGAGACTGTTCTGTCCATAGTGTTTCCCAGGCAAGAATACTGGAGTGGGTAGCCGTTCCCTTCTCCAGGGGATCTTCCTGACCCAGGGATTGAACCTGGGTATCCCCTATTGAAGGCAGATTCTTTCCTGTCTGAGTCACCAGAGAAATCAGGTGTTTGATGTCAAATACCCACTCACCCATTGGGCACTCCACCAGGTTTTCTGCCATCTTTAGGAGCAGGTTTCTGACTTTCCTCCAGGCCCCAGTCTTTTCAGTATCTGGTGGTGGGGGCATTCCTTCCTCATCAAAGCACCTGCCTCCTTCCCATCTCTAGTCCACAACTGCCTCCAAAGATCCAGTTCTCTCAAACTGTCCTATATGTGGGTTGTCTTCAGGGCAGTTCACACAACTATAGAAAAAGTTCATTCCCTCTGTGGCCAGGGAGTCTAAGAAGAGGCCTCTTCTGCTAGAACATGAGAGAGAGGAGGAGGGGGGAAAAAAAGAAAAAAAGAATCAGCCCTTCATTTTCTGGAATTTCCTAGAGAAACAAGAATAAGACAGAAATTAATATGCCAGCATATGATTATATACCCTATCTTCTCTAATCCTTCAAATCACAGTGAGATAGGTATTATTACGATTTTATGGAAGAATTAGTTTGCTCAATAAATATTTATTCTTTCTGCCTTACAGTGTTCCAGGCTCTGGAGAAAAAAACATAGTGAATAAAACAGAAAAAAATCTAGATGAAGACACTAAGTCTCAGAAAGTAAATACTGTGCTTGAGATCTCATAATCCATAAATGGAAAAGCTACAATGAGCCCAGAACTGTTTCTCCAAAGTCCACACCATTTTATGCTGCTTTTACAATTTGAGCGACTCTGCAGAAAATCACTTGAGCTTTTGACAGACTTCTTGGCAGAATGAAATGCGACATCAGAAGCAATGATAATAATAATACCTATCACATAGTGATTGCCTACTGTGTGGCAGGCAATGGAAGAGACTGCCTGCAGCATCTCATTAAATCCTCACAAGAAACCCCAATTTCTTGTTTAAGGAATTTTCCTTGTTCAAGGGAACTTAAAATCAGCAATGGTTGATGCCTTGTGTAAGATCACTGGGCCAACATGTGAGTGAATAGAATTTCTAAGTACACTCTACTCCATTCTGGGGCACTGAAGAGCATTATTCTTCACTTTGGTGGTCTTGGGTTCCTATCAAGTTGAAACCCCAGCTTTCTCCCATCTTAGTCTTGTCTCTGGCTGGGAAACCTGGAGTGGGTTGAGTGGGTCAGTTGGGGATAGTTCTCATTTTGATTTCCCAGTTACCTGCATCTACTTTGTGGGTTTCTGCAGACTTGGTTACAGTTATCTGAGAGGACAGGTGAGGGACAGGGAAAGTCTTATGATTTGGTCTCTCTTGTGGACAGAAGGAATGTCCAACATTAATTTTTTATCCCAAGGGTTCCTACAGAGGTTTCCTGGGTATCCTCCCAACTCTGAAATAGGCTGCCAGAGGCCTCTTTGGGTAGCCCAGACTTTCCTATTTAGACTTCTCAGATGTAATTGAGGAGCTGGTCCCTACAGCCTTTAAACTCAAAAGAGTATGTGTTTCACTCCCTAAATGGTTCTTTTGAAGTCCCCTTATTTAGCTTAACCTGGCAAAGGACAAAAGACAAAAACAGTACTTGTGTTTAATACATAGAGGTGTGAAGATTAAATAAGATAATGTAGACAAAGAACCTGGCACAAAGGTGGGCTCGAAAAATGGTAGTGATGATATGGTAGATGGTGCTAGGGCTTGGATTGGAAGTCACATCTCTTTTGACTTTTCATAGCAACAGATCTAAATAGGTAGAACTAATCTCCCCAAGGTAGGTTGGATAAATTACAGAGAATTTTGAACATATGAGACTATGAACCCACAATCTCAAAAGCTCATATGATGATTGGTGTTGGTGGGAGGGGTCTGGTTGACAGATCAAGAAAGGCTCAAGTTTCATCAAACTCCCTAAAAACAGTGCTAAAAACAGGGAAGTATCAGGGGGGTTTGAGACCTCTCACTGGGAGGTGGAGAGCTCTCTGCTTTCCTCTCAGACTTTGCTAAATGCTTTTTCTCCTTTTTCCCTGAAGCACAAGCCTGTTGGTTTCCCAATCATCCCAGAATGCTCTTTTGCCAGTCCAAATCCTGAAATTTGTCAGACAATGGCTTAATCTAGTTCAGATTAGGATGTGCATTTTGTGTCCATCTTGCATTTTGCTCCATTTTTACCATATCATTCCCTTCAGAACATGATGGAACAGCTTTGGGACACTCGATTGGATGTAATTGGCCAGGCTCTTCTGACTTTCTCTGTCCCACTCTGTTCTGGACAGCCGCCACTCAGGCTGCTTTCCTCAGAGGACACCATCTAGGTTGGGTGTCATCATGCATGCATATATGTTAAGTCACTTCAGTAGTGTTCAACTCTTTACAACACTATGGCCTGTAGCATGCCATGGTCTTCTGTCCCTAGGATTCTGTAGGTAAAAATACTGGAGGAGGTTGTCATCCTGGTCGTGAGGGGATTTCCTGACCCAGGGATCAAACCTGATTCTGCATAGGTAAATACTTAGGGTTTCGGGTAGCCCAGAGCTTTCCTTATTTAGACTTCTCAGATGTAATTGAGGAGCTGGTCCCTACAGCCTTTAAACTCAAAAGAGTATGTGTTTCACTCCTAAATGGTTCTTTTGAAGTCCCTTATTTAGCTTAACCTGGCAAAGGACAAAAGACAAAAACAGTACTTGTGCTTAATACATAGAGGTGTGAAGATTAAATAAGATAATGTAGACAAAGAACCTGGCACAAAGGTGGGCTCGAAAAATGGTAGTGATGATATGGTAGATGGTGCTAGGGCTTGGATTGGAAGTCACATCTCTTTGACTTTTCATAGCAACAGATCTAAATAGGTAGAACTAATCTCCCCAAGGTAGGTTGGATAAATTACAGAGAATTTTGAACATATGAGACTATGAACCCACAATCTCAAAAGCTCATATGATGATTGGTGTTGGTGGGAGGGGTCTGGTTGACAGATCAAGAAAGGCTCAAGTTTCATCAAACTCCCTAAAAACAGTGCTAAAAACAGGGAAGTATCAGGGGGGTTTGAGACCTCTCACTGGGAGGTGGAGAGCTCTCTGCTTTCCTCTCAGACTTTGCTAAATGCTTTTTCTCCTTTTTCCCTGAAGCACAAGCCTGTTGGTTTCCCAATCATCCCAGAATGCTCTTTTGCCAGTCCAAATCCTGAAATTTGTCAGACAATGGCTTAATCTAGTTCAGATTAGGATATGCATTTTGTGTCCATCTTGCATTTTGCTCCATTTTTACCATATCATTCCCTTCAGAACATGATGGAACAGCTTTGGGACACTCGATTGGATGTAATTGGCCAGGCTCTTCTGACTTTCTCTGTCCCACTCTGTTCTGGACAGCCGCCACTCAGGCTGCTTTCCTCAGAGGACACCATCTAGGTTGGGTGTCATCATGCATGCATATATGTTAAGTCACTTCAGTAGTGTTCAACTCTTTACAACACTATGGCCTGTAGCATGCCATGGTCTTCTGTCCCTAGGATTCTGTAGGTAAAAATACTGGAGTAGGTTGTCATCCTGTTCTTGAGGGTATTTCCCTGACCCAGGGATCAAACCTGCACCTCTTAGGTCTACCTACATTGGCAAGCAAGGTCTTTACCACTAGCACCACCCGAGTGTCATCATTGTTTATTAAATCCCAGTATGCACTAATCCCTTGTGCTCAGATGGTAAAGAATCTGTCTGCAATGAAGGAGACTTGAGTTCAGTCGGGCCAGGAAGATCCCCTGGAGAAGGTAATGGCAACCCATTCTAGTATTCTTGCCTGGAGAATTCCATAGACAGAAGAGCCTGGTTGAGGGGCGGGTCACAAAGAGTTGGGCACAACTGACTGATCAACTAACAGTTTCACTTTTCACTACCGACTTTCTAGCAACATTTTCTTCTATCCTCATCTTGTGGTTTCTAACTCGAGTTGGTCATGGCTGAGTGGTTTACCCAGAAGACACAATGATCAAATTGTTACTGAATACAAGTTCGTGTGCCCTGTGCACAGCGAGGCCAGACAAACCAAAATGTCAAAGTTTAGAGCAGAGAAAGGTTTACTGCAGCACCAGCAAGGAGATCCTGTGATTCATTCCTCCTCTACCAGAACCCTGAAGTCCCTTTTAAAGGCAAAGTGAGGGAGGGCTATCTCAGGGGAAAATTATCTGCTCATGCTCAATTCTCTGATTGGTTGATGTTGAGGTAGCAAAGTAATTGACCATTATCCATCCTTAGGCACCAATAGGTCTGGGGACTACATGCTCATGATCAGTAAGTAGTTAATTTCTTCTATTTGGTGTTTTTTAGCATCTGAAAATTCAGGAAATATGCATGAGATACTATTATCTGAGCACTTTAGAGAGGAGCTAGATCAGAGGATGTGGGGGAAAGGCCTAACTCAGGAAGGCCCCATAGGGTCCTACTTGGTTACAATATGGCCCGTTAATTCGTCCACCAGGTGTCTGGAAATCATCCTTCTAATGCATATATGTTAAGTAAAACTTCAGTAGTGTTCAACTCTTTACAACACTATGGCCTGTAGCATGCCATGGTCTTCTGTCCCTAGGATTCTGTAGGTAAAAATACTGGAGTAGGTTGTCATCCTGTTCTTGAGGGTATTTCCCTGACCCAGGGATCAAACCTGCACCTCTTAGGTCTACCTACATTGGCAAGCAAGGTCTTTACCACTAGCACCACCCGAGTGTCATCATTGTTTATTAAATCCCAGTATGCACTAATCCCTTGTGCTCAGATGGTAAAGAATCTGTCTGCAATGAAGGAGACTTGAGTTCAGTCGGGCCAGGAAGATCCCCTGGAGAAGGTAATGGCAACCCATTCTAGTATTCTTGCCTGGAGAATTCCATAGACAGAAGAGCCTGGTTGAGGGGCGGTCACAAAGAGTTGGGCACAACTGACTGATCAACTAACAGTTTCACTTTTCACTACCGACTTTCTAGCAACATTTTCTTCTATCCTCATCTTGTGGTTTCTAACTCGAGTTGGTCATGGCTGAGTGGTTTACCCAGAAGACACAATGATCAAATTGTTACTGAATACAAGTTCGTGTGCCCTGTGCACAGCGAGGCCAGACAAACCAAAATGTCAAAGTTTAGAGCAGAGAAAGGTTTATTGCAGCACCAGCAAGGAGATCCTGTGATTCATTCCTCCTCTACCAGAACCCTGAAGTCCCTTTTAAAGGCAAAGTGAGGGAGGGCTATCTCAGGGAACATTATCTGCTCATGCTCAATTCTCTGATTGGTTGATGTTGAGGTAGCAAAGTAATTGACCATTATCCATCCTTAGGCACCAATAGGTCTGGGGACTACATGCTCATGATCAGTAAGTAGTTAATTTCTTCTATTTGGTGTTTTTTAGCATCTGAAAATTCAGGAAATATGCATGAGATACTATTATCTGAGCACTTTAGAGAGGAGCTAGATCAGAGGATGTGGGGGAAAGGCCTAACTCAGGAAGGCCCCATAGGGTCCTACTTGGTTACAATATGGCCCCGTTAATTGCGTCCACCAGGTGTCTGGAAATCATCCTTCTAATGGAGCACTCTGAGATGATATTACTTCTTCTTTTTTTTTTGGAAGAGGGGTGCACTTCTATTCGTCCTTCATTTAATTTCATCTTTTGTTCTTTTGGCCTGTGTGGGCCTCCCATCACAGTGGCTTCTCTTGTTGCAGAGCACTGGCTCTGGGCGCATGCACTCCAGAGCTCTGGCTCAGTAGTTGGACACATCGGTCCAGCCGCTCTGCAGCACGTGGGATCTTCCCAGATCAGGGATCGAACTGGCAACCTTTGCACTGCAAGGCAGTGTCCTTACCCACTGAACCACCAGGGAAGCCCCTGATATTATTTCTTGCTGGTGCTCCCTCCCACAGTCTCCACGGAGCTGGCTATCTAGGGAACCCCCAGGGCTTGTGGATGCTGCTGCTCTTTGGGACTGCCTTTTTCTTTTTCACACCTTGTCTTCCTCATGTGCTTAACTTCAGATGAAGATTATTACAACAAATAGGAGTTCAGATTGTTATAAATTTTTTGAGAGAGAGGTGGAGAAAAAGAAAGTAAGAGAGGCAGACAGGAGAGAGTGACTTTTCCAAGAAGTCTTCTTGTTGGATCAGAACTATCTGTAGAGCTTTCAGACATACATGCCTAGTCCCATCTCACATTTTCTTTATAAAATTTTTTTTTCTAGGCACCCATTTAAGTTTATTGACAATGAGTTTTCATTGATACTAGTCTTTCCACTTGTGCCATGTCCCTCTCTGGGTCCTCTGAGAGGTATGAAGGCGACAATGAGGTGGGCCTAGCCACAGATGAAAATTAGACTGGAGAATGGATGAAGAAATGGCAAATGAGCCAGGATATTGAGTGTGAGGACATGGGGGTGATTGAAAAGATATAGAATAAATTAAGATGTGAGACTATTAAAGATCCTGGTAATGTTTCAGAATAGGTGTAGGGAAGCTGGTTGTGCAGGTCGACTGGAAGGAGAGAAGGTTGTTATCAGGGTGATATTTTCTTTGAGGAAAAAGGAGCTAGATCAGAGGAGGGGGAAAGGCCTCCATAGGGTCCTACTTGGTTACAATATGGCCCGTTAATTGCGTCCACCAGGTGTCTGGAAATCATCCTTCTAATGGAGCACTCTGAGATGATATTACTTCTTCTTTTTTTTGGAAGAGGGGTGCACTTCTATTCGTCCTTCATTTAATTTCATCTTTTGTTCTTTTGGCCTGTGTGGGCCTCCCATCACAGTGGCTTCTCTTGTTGCAGAGCACTGGCTCTGGGCGCATGCACTCCAGAGCTCTGGCTCAGTAGTTGGACACATCGGTCCAGCCGCTCTGCAGCACGTGGGATCTTCCCAGATCAGGGATCGAACTGGCAACCTTTGCACTGCAAGGCAGTGTCCTTACCCACTGAACCACCAGGGAAGCCCCTGATATTATTTCTTGCTGGTGCTCCCTCCCACAGTCTCCACGGAGCTGGCTATCTAGGGAACCCCCAGGGCTTGTGGATGCTGCTGCTCTTTGGGGGACTGCCTTTTTCTTTTTCACACCTTGTCTTCCTCATGTGCTTAACTTCAGATGAAGATTATTACAACAAATAGGAGTTCAGATTGTTATAAATTTTTTGAGAGAGAGGTGGAGAAAAAGAAAGTAAGAGAGGCAGACAGGAGAGAGTGACTTTTCCAAGAAGTCTTCTTGTTGGATCAGAACTATCTGTAGAGCTTTCAGACATACATGCCTAGTCCCATCTCACATTTTCTTTATAAAATTTTTTTTTCTAGGCACCCATTTAAGTTTATTGACAATGAGTTTTCATTGATACTAGTCTTTCCACTTGTGCCATGTCCCTCTCTGGGTCCTCTGAGAGGTATGAAGGCGACAATGAGGTGGGCCTAGCCACAGATGAAAATTAGACTGGAGAATGGATGAAGAAATGGCAAATGAGCCAGGATATTGAGTGTGAGGACATGGGGGTGATTGAAAAGATATAGAATAAATTAAGATGTGAGACTATTAAAGATCCTGGTAATGTTTCAGAATAGGTGTAGGGAAGCTGGTTGTGCAGGTCGACTGGAAGGAGAGAAGGTTGTTATCAGGGTGATATTTTTCTGAATTGGAATTTTGGAGGTGGGGATTGCAAAATCAGGACAATAACTCAGGTATGCAATAATCAATATAAATGAGTCAGGTAATCTGAAAATAGAATGATTTCTCATTCGCATTGTAGCCTCTTCTTAGTCTCTGATTTCCTTATTTTGTGTCTCCAGTTTATAGCTTCTTTCATGTCACTTGAACGATGATAAGTCCCCTATATATGAATGAGTTCCAGTCTGGGAGCACATTCCTTAGTCCATTGAAGTTAGCCTAGGTATTCAGCTAACACAACTGGCTATATATATAATGTACTGTGGTAGGTTTATAATACTTTTCACAGAAATAATACATAAAAAAAATTTTTTTTACTCTTACAGTATCATATTTTGAAAAGTACAGTATTTTAACTGGCATACAGGGCCTGACATCAAGTCAATAGGCAAGAAGAGTTACTGACTGGAGAAGGGAGAGGAGGTGAAAGATGACCGAGCTGAAAGATGATCAGCACCAGGAGATGGAGGACAAGCTGCAATTTCATTCATACCTGATACTGATGGAATACAAGTTCCTATCTTCGAAAGTGCACAGCTTGAATTCATATGTGGGGAACTTACTGTCTTGATAGAACTTGGACTCTCTGGTTTGAACCGCAATGATAGAAGATTTCCAGGGAACTTTCTAAATAAATCTCTGGCCCTTATACATATCAATACTACTTCCTTACTTAGGTCTACCTTGATCTTTGCAAAGAGGTATTGGGTTTTTCACTTTCCAGTTCAGTGTTTTTCTTCACACACACTGCCATGTTTCCCTACATGCTTGAGAGCCTAGTTTTTCTGTTTATGACAAGGACTCTGATTCAAGGATCCATGACTCTCTGGTCGTGCACTCTTTAAAGCTCTCTCTTTGGGCTCCACTGACTCTCCCAGTGCATGCCAAGTTGCCTCAGTCATATCTAACGCTTGGCGACCCTTTGGACTGTAGCCAACCAGACTCCTCTGTTCATGGGATTCTTCAGGCAAGAATACTGGAGTGGATTGCCATTCTCGCCTCCAGGGGATCTTTCCAATTCAGGGATCAAACTCACGTCTCTTGTGTCTCCTGCATTGGCAGGTGGGTTCTTTGCCACCATTCCGTTGCCTGGAGTAGTGATATAAAGTGATAGGACAGCACTCTGGGAGTGACCTGCCTGTTGTAGCTCTTTCTCAGCCCTCCTCTAACTAAGTAGGCTGACTTAGTTAAGTAGCTCAACCCTTGATGCATTTCTGAGAATTTTCTTTTCCTTATCTTGTTTGAGATCAGTCAACTCAACTGACTTTCCTAATTCTGAGAGTGATTGATAAATGACTCAGGAAGCCACAGACAAGACCATCAGCATAGAAGCAGAAGACCTGTCCCTCAGTGATGCTGATGCTGATTTGGGTAATTTTGCAGGGACTTGAGTCAGAATGAGAGTGTGCTGTGCTTTACAACATGAACAGGGCAACAGGAAATAAGACTAGCTTCTTTCAGGAGTCACTGGCACTCGATCTACATTGAAAATCCAAGAACTTTTAGTGAAAAATAGTATTTCTTGCCAGACTCTATCTAACCTTACACTGATACAACACCCTTGTTAGACTTTAGTAAAAAGGCAAATTTTCTACCACAAACACATATTTCCCAAGATGTAGGGTTTTAGTAAGAAGATAGCAACAACAAGGGATAGACTTTGTTAAATTTCTGTTGTTTTAGTGTTTAATTTACTGTAGACCTATGTGACATATAGATAACTAAGGCACTTGTAATTAACTGTTACCATAGAAAGAACACAGTCTTGGAATGAAGAAGATCAGATTTTGAATTAGAGCCCACCCCTACATGCTATGTCATCCAGGACAAGAGTTTACTCTGTGTGAGCCTCTGTCTCCTCATTGATAAGGTGGGGGTATGATGCCTATCTTCCCCAGTTGGCCTGCCACATGGGAGATACTTGTGAGCACAGCAGATTGGCTATTCAACAGCCACTCCAAACTCTCTGTGGGGTAACCCCTCAATCCAGAGGCTGAAAGGCTGGAAGAACATTTCTCAGACTCTTTTGCAGCTAAAGTTCTAGATTTGATTTCACTTCCATTAACTATGTGCACCCAAATCAGACTTGTACATGGAACTGAGTTGAGGAGAGACAGAGAAATTTCAGGAAGTAAGGTGCCTGTTTTTGCTGACACAGACTGTGACAGAGGCAAGGTGGCAGTGGCCAGCGGCACTTCAAGGGAGTCACTTCCTGTAGTAGCAGTGTCTTCTTTCCTTATGAAGGGGGCTCATTGGGCTGAGAGCTGTCCCTGAACATTTAGTCTATAGAGTTTGCTCCTCCTGCCTTCCAGAGAATATGGAAGCCCCACATAACTGGCATATATCCCTGTTTGTTGAAATCAGTAATAGCAGTCTCTGTTACTTAAAACTGTAATTGAAACTCAACTGAGTGAATGGTAGCCAAACAGCAGCTAGTCCTCCTCCTCATTATGACAACATATACATGGATCTAGATGCAAGTCCTATATAGGTTGTAGGGAATGCAGCAAGGAATAGGACACAGTCCTATTCCTGGGGAGCTTATTGTTTGGTGAAAGAAGCACACTGACAGCCTCTAAGATGATCTAAGCACTATGTTATCATAAAATGTTTTGAGAACCAAAGTGAAAGTGAAAATGCTAGTTGCTCAGTCATGTCTGACTTTTTGAGATCCTATGGACTATAGCTTGCCATGCCCCCTTGTCCATGGAATTCTGCAGGCAATAATACTAGAGTGGATTGCCATTCCCTACTCCAGGGTATCTTCCTGACCCAGAGATTGAACCCAGGTCTCCTGCATTGTAGGTATATTCTTTACCATTTGAACCACCAGGGAAGATCTTGAGAACCAAGGGATGGGGTAAACAGCAATGGCTTGATGTGCTGGATTAGAGGGATGGCATTTTATAGTGCTGGGAATGAAGATCTGGAAATCAATAGGTGGAAAGAAGGGAAGGAGTGAAAGGCGAGAAGAGATGCATTTTCAAATGAGGGGGCTCAGTGTTTGCAAAGGGGCGAAAATGTGTACATGCCGGTTTAGAGAAGCACAAGAGGTTTGGTGGCTCTTGGGTGGGGCTGGGAGGGACAGAATGGGTGTAGGATGGGGAGCATTGATGGGTTTGAAGAGTTGTTCTGACCAGATTGTGTAGAGTAATGAGAACATTTCTCAGACTCTTTTGCAGCTAAAGTTCTAGATTTGATTTCACTTCCATTAACGATGTGCACCCAAATCAGACTTGTACATGGAACTGAGTTGAGGAGAGACAGAGAAATTTCAGGAAGTAAGGTGCCTGTTTTTGCTGACACAGACTGTGACAGAGGCAAGGTGGCAGTGGCCAGCGGCACTTCAAGGGAGTCACTTCCTGTAGTAGCAGTGTCTTCTTTCCTTATGAAGGGGGCTCATTGGGCTGAGAGCTGTCCCTGAACATTTAGTCTATAGAGTTTGCTCCTCCTGCCTTCCAGAGAATATGGAAGCCCCACATAACTGGCATATATCCCTGTTTGTTGAAATCAGTAATAGCAGTCTCTGTTACTTAAAACTGTAATTGAAACTCAACTGAGTGAATGGTAGCCAAACAGCAGCTAGTCCTCCTCCTCATTATGACAACATATACATGGATCTAGATGCAAGTCCTATATAGGTTGTAGGGAATGCAGCAAGGAATAGGACACAGTCCTATTCCTGGGGAGCTTATTGTTTGGTGAAAGAAGCACACTGACAGCCTCTAAGATGATCTAAGCACTATGTTATCATAAAATGTTTTGAGAACCAAAGTGAAAGTGAAAATGCTAGTTGCTCAGTCATGTCTGACTTTTTGAGATCCTATGGACTATAGCTTGCCATGCTCCCTTGTCCATGGAATTCTCCAGGCAAGAATACTGGAGTGAGTTGCCATTCCCTTCTCCAGGGGATCTTCCTGACCCAGAGATTGAACCCAGGTCTCCTGCATTGCAGCCAGATTCTTTACCATTTGAGCCACCAGGGAAGATCTTGAGAACCAAGGGATGGGGTAAACAGCAATGGCTTGATGTGCTGGATTAGAGGGATGGCATTTTATAGTGCTGGGAATGAAGATCTGGAAATCAATAGGTGGAAAGAAGGGAAGGAGTGAAAGGCGAGAAGAGATGCATTTTCAAATGAGGGGGCTCAGTGTTTGCAAAGGGGCGAAAATGTGTACATGCCGGTTTAGAGAAGCACAAGAGGTTTGGTGGCTCTTGGGTGGGGCTGGGAGGGACAGAATGGGTGTAGGATGGGGAGCATTGATGGGTTTGAAGAGTTTGTTCTGACCAGATTGTGTAGAACTGTATGTGCCTAATTAGGGAATTTGGGCTTTATCATCCAGTGCTAGTGAGCCAGCAGGAATTTTGAAGCAAAAGAGGGAAAAATAAACAATTTTTCTATTTATGAGGAAAAGTTTGGCATCAGTGTGAAAAATAAATTGCAAGATAAAGGTCCTCAAAGAAAACAGGAGGCTATTAAAAGAAAAAAAAAAAAAAACAAGAAGTGAAAGAGGGCTTCCCTGGTGGTCCAATGGGTAAAGAGTCCTCCTTGCAGTGCAAGGGGCACCGGTTAGACCCCTGGCCAGGGAAGATCCCACATGCTGTAGAGCGGCTGGACTGGTGTTTCCAATTACAAGCCAGCGCTCTGGAGGACATGCACCCAGAGCCAATGCTCTGCAACAAGAGAGGCCACTGCAATGGGAGGCCCACACAGGCTGAAGAATAAAGATGTATGAAAATAAACAAGTAAAACAGCAATAAAAGAGGCCAAAATTTTTTAAAAAAGTAGAGAATGAGAGTGGTAGTAGTGATGGGGGGAGAGGCAGAATTTAGAATAGGTTCTGAAATTAGATTGTATAGAATGGAGACCAAATGGATTGGAAAGAGAGAAAGAAAAAGAAAATGAGGTTTTTAAGAAAAATAGCATTCACTGGAGTAAGAACCTTGTTCAAGGAAATACGCTCAGTACTGAGAATACTGTCTAGCCCTTCACAAACAGCCAGTAAATATTTATTAAGTGAATGAGATGAACTATGGTGTCATGAGCTGGACATTGAGGTTACTTTCGGTTATCTATGGAGCATCCAGGTAGAAATGTTCACTGTGCTGATCTGGTTCTTAGAGGCAAGAAAGATGCTGAGGTTATACACAGAATTCTTAGAGAAGTTAAATGAGATGAGATGTTCCAGTGGACTTTCAGGAGGCACCATGCTTTCAAAAGGCTGGCAGAGTGGGACTTCAGTTGATAAGACTTGAGGTGCAGTAACCAGCCAGCATTAAGACTTTGGGCTCAGTGTTTGCAAAGGCGAAAATGTGTACATGCGGTTTAGAGAAGCACAAGAGGTTTGGTGGCTCTTGGGTGGGGCTGGGAGGGACAGAATGGGTGTAGGATGGGGAGCATTGATGGGTTTGAAGAGTTTGTTCTGACC
Source organism: Tragulus kanchil (assembly GCA_022376925.1). Classification (NCBI taxonomy): domain Eukaryota; kingdom Metazoa; phylum Chordata; class Mammalia; order Artiodactyla; family Tragulidae; genus Tragulus; species Tragulus kanchil. The sequence continues at coordinate 61,723,008 of JAIOJX010000002.1, forward strand.
AGATTGTGTAGAACTGTATGTGCCTAATTAGGGAATTTGGGCTTTATCATCCAGTGCTAGTGAGCCAGCAGGAATTTTGAAGCAAAAGAGGGAAAAATAAACAATTTTTCTATTTATGAGGAAAAGTTTGGCATCAGTGTGAAAAATAAATTGCAAGATAAAGGTCCTCAAAGAAAACAGGAGGCTATTAAAAGAAAAAAAAAAAAAAAAACAAGAAGTGAAAGAGGGCTTCCCTGGTGGTCCAATGGGTAAAGAGTCCTCCTTGCAGTGCAAGGGGCACCGGTTAGACCCCTGGCCAGGGAAGATCCCACATGCTGTAGAGCGGCTGGACTGGTGTTTCCAATTACAAGCCAGCGCTCTGGAGGACATGCACCCAGAGCCAATGCTCTGCAACGAGAGAGGCCACTGCAATGGGAGGCCCACACAGGCTGAAGAATAAAGATGTATGAAAATAAACAAGTAAAACAGCAATAAAAGAGGCCAAAATTTTTTAAAAAAGTAGAGAATGAGAGTGGTAGTAGTGATGGGGGGAGAGGCAGAATTTAGAATAGGTTCTGAAATTAGATTGTATAGAATGGAGACCAAATGGATTGGAAAGAGAGAAAGAAAAAGAAAATGAGGTTTTTAAGAAAAATAGCATTCACTGGAGTAAGAACCTTGTTCAAGGAAATACGCTCAGTACTGAGAATACTGTCTAGCCCTTCACAAACAGCCAGTAAATATTTATTAAGTGAATGAGATGAACTATGGTGTCATGAGCTGGACATTGAGGTTACTTTCGGTTATCTATGGAGCATCCAGGTAGAAATGTTCACTGTGCTGATCTGGTTCTTAGAGGCAAGAAAGATGCTGAGGTTATACACAGAATTCTTAGAGAAGTTAAATGAGATGAGATGTTCCAGTGGACTTTCAGGAGGCACCATGCTTTCAAAAGGCTGGCAGAGTGGGACTTCAGTTGATAAGACTTGAGGTGCAGTAACCAGCCAGCATTGAGATCCAGACATGTTGGAAAGGAAGATTGGGAGAAACTTGTTGGTACACAGCATCAACTTGTTGCTGTTCAGTCATTGAGTCATGTCTGACTCTTTGTGATCCTGTGAACTGAATGAAGCACACCAGGCTTTCCTATCTCACTATCTCCTGGAGTTTGTTCAAATTCATGTCCATTAAGTCTGTGATGCTATCCAACCATCTCTTCCTCTGCCACCCCCTTCTCCTCTTGCCCTCAATCTTTCCTACAGTCAACTTTGTGCTGAGATCAAATTGGATAAACTCCTAAAAAGTGGATAGAATCCTCCTAAATTCTAAATTAGGAGGTCTTCAGTCGTTTTTTGCTAGTCTTACTTAAATAGAGATATAGGGATGGGAATCATATTGTAATTGGCATTGAATGAAATGTGGAAGATTAGAGATACCAAGTGTTGATCTGTATGTCAACAAGTATAGGGACAGGGCTTCCCTGGTGGTCCAGTGGGTAAGGACACCACCTCGCAGTGCAGGGGGTGCTGGGTTTATCCCTGGCCTAGGAAGATCCCAAGTGCTGCAGAGCAGCTGGACTGATGTGTCCAACTACTGAGTCAGAGCTCTGGAGCTCATGCGCCCAGAGCTGGTGCTCTGCAACGACAGAGGCCACTGCGATAGGAGGCCCACACAGGCCAAAGAACAAAGATGGATGAAAACAGATAAATGAAAGACCAATAGAAGTGGCCAAAAAAAAAAAAAAAGAAAAACAAAACAAAAACAAAAACAAAGAAAAAGAGGGCAAGAGCAGTAACCAGAGAAGCAAGAATCTTTTATTTAGAAGTGGCTGAGGCTTAGTTACTTTGGTCCTGTCTGACTCTGTGCAACCATATGGACTGTATCACGCCAGGCTGCTCTGTCTGTGAAATTCTCCAGGCAAGAGTACTGGAGTGAGTTGCTATGCCCTCCTCCATGGAATCTTCCCAACCCAGGATCATACCCAGGTCTCCTGCATTGCAGGCAGTTCCTTTACCACTGAGTCACCAGGAAAACCCCTAAGAAGTGGCACCATGCTTTCAAAAGGCTGGCAGAGTGGGACTTCAGTTGATAAGACTTGAGGTGCAGTAACCAGCCAGCATTGAGATCCAGACATGTTGGAAAGGAAGATTGGGAGAAACTTGTTGGTACACAGCATCAACTTGTTGCTGTTCAGTCATTGAGTCATGTCTGACTCTTTGTGATCCTGTGAACTGAATGAAGCACACCAGGCTTTCCTATCTCACTATCTCCTGGAGTTTGTTCAAATTCATGTCCATTAAGTCTGTGATGCTATCCAACCATCTCTTCCTCTGCCACCCCCTTCTCCTCTTGCCCTCAATCTTTCCTACAGTCAACTTTGTGCTGAGATCAAATTGGATAAACTCCTAAAAAGTGGATAGAATCCTCCTAAATTCTAAATTAGGAGGTCTTCAGTCGTTTTTTGCTAGTCTTACTTAAATAGAGATATAGGGATGGGAATCATATTGTAATTGGCATTGAATGAAATGTGGAAGATTAGAGATACCAAGTGTTGATCTGTATGTCAACAAGTATAGGGACAGGGCTTCCCTGGTGGTCCAGTGGGTAAGGACACCACCTCGCAGTGCAGGGGGTGCTGGGTTTATCCCTGGCCTAGGAAGATCCCAAGTGCTGCAGAGCAGCTGGACTGATGTGTCCAACTACTGAGTCAGAGCTCTGGAGCTCATGCGCCCAGAGCTGGTGCTCTGCAACGACAGAGGCCACTGCGATAGGAGGCCCACACAGGCCAAAGAACAAAGATGGATGAAAACAGATAAATGAAAGACCAATAGAAGTGGCCAAAAAAAAAAAAAAGAAAAACAAAACAAAAACAAAAACAAAGAAAAAGAGGGCAAGAGCAGTAACCAGAGAAGCAAGAATCTTTTATTTAGAAGTGGCTGAGGCTTAGTTACTTTGGTCCTGTCTGACTCTGTGCAACCATATGGACTGTATCACGCCAGGCTGCTCTGTCTGTGAAATTCTCCAGGCAAGAGTACTGGAGTGAGTTGCTATGCCCTCCTCCATGGAATCTTCCCAACCCAGGGATCATACCCAGGTCTCCTGCATTGCAGGCAGTTCCTTTACCACTGAGTCACCAGGAAAACCCCTAAGAAGTGGCAGAAACCCATCCAAACTAGTTTTAGATGAGGCAAAAAATGCCACCTGCCACACCAGTAAACAAAAGATGTTGCTGCCATCAAGACATCAGCCACTGTGGCCTGCCACCTGCACACCCTGAGGGGATTCAGGGTGGAGAAAAGCAGGATATTGGCTTTAGATAGTTAAGGTGCATATCAAAGGATATTTCCTATCAGCCCAGACTCTTGCATCTTCCTACACATAGAAAAATGCAAAATTTATTAATTTAAGATATCTGGGTTTTTTTTTTTAACAGTAATCTTTTGATGTTATGATTATCTGGTGTAAGTGTGTATATGCAAAGCCCCTTATATATCCTGCCCCTTACTTACTTCTTTGGGGGCAATTCCTCAGAGTTATCTGAGAGACTTCCCACTGGGCTTAAAGTCCTCAGCAAACCCATGGAATAAAACATAATTTTTGACTTTTACTTTATGCATTGTTTCTCAGTGAGCAAGTTGGTTTGAAACAACAACTTCTAAAAACTACAAGAATCACCTCCAGTCCCACCACTTCATGGCAAAAAGAAGGGGGAAATGTGAAAGCATTTACAGATTTTCTTTTCTTGAGCTCCACTGTGGATGATAACTGCAGCCATAAAATTAAAGGATGCATGCTTCTTGGAGGAAAAGCTATGACCAACTTAGGTGGCATGTTAAAAAGCAGACACATCACTTTGCTGACAAATGTCCATATAGTCAAAGCTATGATTTTTCCAGTAGTCATGTACATATGTGAGCACTGGACCACAAAGAAGGCTAAGTGCTGGAGAACTGATGCTTTCTAATTATGGTACTGGAGAAGACTCTTGAGAGTTCTTGCACAGCAAGAAGATCAAAACCAGTCAATCCTAAAGGAAATCAATTCTGAATATTCATTGGAAGAACTGAAGCTAAAGCTCCAATACTTTGGCCACCTGGTGAGGAGAGCCATCTCATTGGAAAACACCCTGATGCTGGGAAAGATTGAGGGCAGGATATAAAAAAAATTGGTTTAGAATTATTGGCTTATGTAAAACATGGGTAGGGAAGGAATGCAGCAACCTACGAAACAGTGCACAAGAACTTTGATGGATTCATCTTTGGTCTCTCAGCTCAGATATTCTGTGTGTGCCAATTTTATTCTGTTGGCAAGATTCTCTTTGAGGATTAGGCTACTGGAAACTTCAATTTTCCACTCCTATGTGTGTGTGCTCAGTCATGTCTGACCCTTTGAGGAAAAAACCTTTGCTCTTGCAGCTTCCGTTTGAAATTTTCAGGGAAGACTTTTGATTGGTTTTATTTGGGTCATGTGACCGGTCCCTGCAGTCAAGGCCCTGCTCATTGGCCATAGGGCCACCGTAAAATAATCCCTGGACTAAGTAGATGTGCTCCTGTAGGAAGATGGCAGCTCCCACAACGGAGTGAAGAAGGGTCAAGATGGGAGGAAATTTCTCTCCAAAAAAAGCAGGGCAGGTCAAGCAGGAGAGGGGACAACTGTGACTGGGGCACTCACCATAAATGTTCTCTACTGTCAGAAATAGAAAAACTAACACAGTAGACTGAGTGGTAAATAGGAGACAGAGAAGCTAAGATAGTAAATGCACATTTTTCTTTCAAGAAGACAGAGGTTTATTTATATGAAGAGTGGCTGCAGGGGGTGATTTAGGTCTCCCTCAGAGTCTGAATATCCTGACAAAACATTTCAAATGAACATACAGTACAGGTAAAAATTGACAATTGCTATGTAAATCTGGCCTGAAGTCTAGTCTCTTAGCTCCTGCATTTGCTGGTGAAAGAGGAGAAACCTGGTAGAGATGAGAGAAAAGGGGTACAAGGAAGGGCCTCACTGTTGGAGGAAGTTCTAGAAGGTGCCACAAAAGAGTGGGCTTTGTTTCAGAGAGAAACCATTTGCCTCCAAGAAAGAATCAAAGGCAGTAATGTGGAAATATACAGATATTGACATCTGCTGTTAAGAGGTTGCAAATGTGTTTCAAGTGGATGGGACAGAGGAGAGAATTCTTCTGTGGCCTTCATCTGCACTGTGAAGCACATGGCACAAAGAAAGGGACAGTAAGTGTGGAGTCAAAGATTTGAGTGTGCTGGGAAACAGGATTTTGGTTTAGAATTATTGGCTTATGTAAAACATGGGTAGGGAAGGAATGCAGCAACCTACGAAACAGTGCACAAGAACTTTGATGGATTCATCTTTGGTCTCTCAGCTCAGATATTCTGTGTGTGCCAATTTTATTCTGTTGGCAAGATTCTCTTTGAGGATTAGGCTACTGGAAACTTCAATTTTCCACTCCTATGTGTGTGTGCTCAGTCATGTCTGACCCTTTGAGGAAAAAACCTTTGCTCTTGCAGCTTCCGTTTGAAATTTTCAGGGAAGACTTTTGATTGGTTTTATTTGGGTCATGTGACCGGTCCCTGCAGTCAAGGCCCTGCTCATTGGCCATAGGGCCACCGTAAAATAATCCCTGGACTAAGTAGATGTGCTCCTGTAGGAAGATGGCAGCTCCCACAACGGAGTGAAGAAGGGTCAAGATGGGAGGAAATTTCTCTCCAAAAAAAGCAGGGCAGGTCAAGCAGGAGAGGGGACAACTGTGACTGGGGCACTCACCATAAATGTTCTCTACTGTCAGAAATAGAAAAACTAACACAGTAGACTGAGTGGTAAATAGGAGACAGAGAAGCTAAGATAGTAAATGCACATTTTTCTTTCAAGAAGACAGAGGTTTATTTATATGAAGAGTGGCTGCAGGGGGTGATTTAGGTCTCCCTCAGAGTCTGAATATCCTGACAAAACATTTCAAATGAACATACAGTACAGGTAAAAATTGACAATTGCTATGTAAATCTGGCCTGAAGTCTAGTCTCTTAGCTCCTGCATTTGCTGGTGAAAGAGGAGAAACCTGGTAGAGATGAGAGAAAAGGGGTACAAGGAAGGGCCTCACTGTTGGAGGAAGTTCTAGAAGGTGCCACAAAAGAGTGGGCTTTGTTTCAGAGAGAAACCATTTGCCTCCAAGAAAGAATCAAAGGCAGTAATGTGGAAATATACAGATATTGACATCTGCTGTTAAGAGGTTGCAAATGTGTTTCAAGTGGATGGGACAGAGGAGAGAATTCTTCGTGTGGCCTTCATCTGCACTGTGAAGCACATGGCACATCTGGCTTAAATGAAAGGGACAGTAAGTGTGGAGTCAGAGATTTGAAGAGAGTTGTGGAAATGTTGTAGGAAGCCAGACCCCTTCCAGAGTCCGAGAAGGGGTTCTTGTCTAATAATTGGAAATGAATTGTCTGAGGACACACGTACATGTGTACTGTGTGCCTTGGTTGGGAGCAGCAGGGTAAAGGAATGCAACTCTGCCACATGGCTTGCAGTCTCAGATTTTATGGTTATGGACTACTTTCCAGGTTGTCTCCGGCCAATCATTCTGACTTTGGGTTCTTCCTGCTGGTGCATACATTGCTCAGTCAAGATGGGTATCAGAGAGGTGAATTCTGGGAAGTTGGTAGGACACATGGACTGGTGCATTTTTTGACCTTTCCCGAATTCTTCTGGTTCATGGTGGTTAGTTAATTCCATATGCCTTACCAGTACCTCTTGTAAAATAACTCATGTAAATGGTCATCATGGTGTCTGGTCAGGGTGGGCAGTTTCAGTCCGTGGTTCCCCTAACAGAACTGTTGAATTTCCATGGTACAGACTGACCAGGAGCAGCCTGTGGATAGAGTACAGGATTTTTAAGCAGCATTACGGACCACTGATGATAAACTTGGCTCAGGATAAATGGAATATTAATTATATTTAATTATATGACCTAATAGTTTTTCAACTCTTCCTATATACCAGACATCACATGAAGTGCTTTATTTGAACTGCCTCTTTTAATCAACTCAACCACCTATGAAGTGGGGGGTATCACCCTCTTTTGCAGGAAAGGGAACTAAAACCAAGAGAGGGAGAGAACTTGCTCAAGATCATGTGCTTGGAAAGTGGCAGAGCTGGGATTTAGTTCCAGGCCTGTCTGACCTCAGGGTCATTGCCTGTACAGAACACTCTTGTTTTTGGCTGCTGTTCTCCTCACATGCCCAGGTGGGCTGTCCACAGGCAAGGGATATGGGAAACTCAGAGCCTGAGGTTTATAGCTTCTCATAGGTTCGATTGTACAAAGAGCCATCCCAGCACTGGCTTTCTTGAGGTTCCCTGGTGGCTCAGAGCTAAAGAATCCACCCCATGTAGGAAATGGCACATCTGTAAATGAAAGGGACAGTAAGTGTGGAGTCAGAGATTTGAAGAGAGTTGTGGAAATGTTGTAGAAGCCAGACCCCTTCCAGAGTCCGAGAAGGGGTTCTTGTCTAATAATTGGAAATGAATTGTCTGAGGACACACGTACATGTGTACTGTGTGCCTTGGTTGGGAGCAGCAGGGTAAAGGAATGCAACTCTGCCACATGGCTTGCAGTCTCAGATTTTATGGTTATGGACTACTTTCCAGGTTGTCTCCGGCCAATCATTCTGACTTTGGGTTCTTCCTGCTGGTGCATACATTGCTCAGTCAAGATGGGTATCAGAGAGGTGAATTCTGGGAAGTTGGTAGGACACATGGACTGGTGCATTTTTTGACCTTTCCCGAATTCTTCTGGTTCATGGTGGTTAGTTAATTCCATATGCCTTACCAGTACCTCTTGTAAAATAACTCATGTAAATGGTCATCATGGTGTCTGGTCAGGGTGGGCAGTTTCAGTCCGTGGTTCCCCTAACAGAACTGTTGAATTTCCATGGTACAGACTGACCAGGAGCAGCCTGTGGATAGAGTACAGGATTTTTAAGCAGCATTACGGACCACTGATGATAAACTTGGCTCAGGATAAATGGAATATTAATTATATTTAATTATATGACCTAATAGTTTTTCAACTCTTCCTATATACCAGACATCACATGAAGTGCTTTATTTGAACTGCCTCTTTTAATCAACTCAACCACCTATGAAGTGGGGGGTATCACCCTCTTTTGCAGGAAAGGGAACTAAAACCAAGAGAGGGAGAGAACTTGCTCAAGATCATGTGCTTGGAAAGTGGCAGAGCTGGGATTTAGTTCCAGGCCTGTCTGACCTCAGGGTCATTGCCTGTACAGAACACTCTTGTTTTTGGCTGCTGTTCTCCTCACATGCCCAGGTGGGCTGTCCACAGGCAAGGGATATGGGAAACTCAGAGCCTGAGGTTTATAGCTTCTCATAGGTTGGATTGTACAAAGAGCATTTGCATCCCAGCACTGGCTTTCTTGAGGTTCCCTGGTGGCTCAGAGCTAAAGAATCCACCTGCAATGTAGGAAATACAGGTGATGTGGCTTTGATTCCTGGGTTGGGAATATTCCTTGGAGGAAGAAATGGCAACTGCATCCAGTAGCCTTGCTTGGAAAATCCCATGGACAGAGGAGCCTGGAAGGTTACATTCCATAGGATTGCAAAGAGTCAGATCCAACTGAGTCAGCTAAGAAAGTCATTTCTTAGCACTGTGACTTTGGGTAAGACACTCAGCTTTTAGGAGAAATGAGATGATAGGCAGCAAGTATGAACCAACTGGTTAGAGCCAGACGACATATTTGAAGGTGCACAGGATTTAGGAGGTAGAGAACCCAGATTTGAAATGAATCGGCTGCTTTTCAGCTAGTTTAGGGCAAGTTATTTGAACTCTATACACATCCTTTTTTTTTTTTTTCCCCCTCTCACTTTTGAATAAGGGGCTGGAAATATGCTCTTGTCAGGAATGTGGGAAAAATGAGAAATACTTAAGTAAAGTATTAGAGGAGTACCTGGTGTACAGTAGATGCTTAAATATAAGTTCTTACACTGTTTCCTTATCACAACTAGGTAGATGGGAGCAAGCCTCTCTGACCTTGGTCTTTACTAAGATAAGCCAGTATATCTGTGCTTTCCTAGCTTCTCTCCTACTTGTAGGTAGACCAGTATTCCCAACTGGGAGTGATTTTTTTGTTTGTTTGTTTGGGATTTTTTCCCTTCTGCCCTTCCTCCCCTGGGGACGGTTGATTCTGTCTGTCGCATTTTCGGATATCACAGCTGGAAGTGAATTGCTGGAACCTAGTAGGTGGAGGTCAGAGATGCTGTGAGACATCCTCCAGTGCACAGGACAATCTCCAAGAACAAAAAATGATCTGGCCATTGTACTGATGTTGAAAAAGCCTGCTAAAGAGGAAAACGCTGCTGCGAGGAGGCCAGCAGGGAGAAACGGTGAGACTGAGAGGAATAAGAGGATACTTCCTGCCTTTGGATGTGTGATCCAGGTTCATCCAGTAGAGCTTTAAAATGTTCTGTCAGTGGAATATAAACAGACTAAATCAACCAGCAGAGCAAATGGCCTCCGGAATATTGCTGCCTTTTCCTTTTTTTCCTCTCCCAGTTTTGACGAGAGTGGCTTGATTTGGAAAGCTTGCTGCCACTTCTCCTTGTCGTGAGGGAGCATTGCCTGAGGACTCAGTGGTCAGCATTGCTGGGTGTGCATTCAAGCCTGTGACTGCTTTGTCTATGAGCATATCAGTGGGGACAAAGGGACAGGATTGGTAAAACTGGGGCAGCCCGAAGCTCCCAGGTTGAGTGCTTGGAAAAGAGAAGACAGAGAGAGCTCTGGACATGGAAATGGGAGTTCAAAGTACAATCTCCACTTCCCTCATTACCAGTCTGATCCTAAGACATCTCTAAGCTTTTCTGAGCCTCAGTTTCTTCATTGGTAAAATTAGATCTGTGGTACTTGGGCCTTCCTGGTGGCTTAGTGGTAAAGAATCCATATACCAATGTAGGAGATAGGGTTCAATCCCTGGGTTGGGAGGATTCCCTGGAGGAAGAAATGGCAATCCACTCCAGTATTCTTGCTGGGAAATCTCATGGACAGGGGAGCCTAGAGGGCTACAGGCCATGGGGCCACACAGAGTCAGACATGACTTAGCACCTAAATAACAATGGTAGTTCAATGGTCAACATGTAAATGAATGCCAGAACGCAACTGAAAGTGCTTTCAGAATTGATTAGTCCAATCAATTAACATTATTATTTATGATGTTTTAATAAATAGTAATAGTGACATATATGAAGTATGAATATAAAATAATAAGGCTATATTTTCTATATAAAAATGTTACACATGTGACCAGACTTTGGATACCCAACCAGATATAGGCTTCTGAGGGTCAGAGTCCTTGGCCACTTTGTTCACTTTTTGGCATGTACATCAAAGGAAAACTGCTTGGACAATGTTGCAGTGTAGTTTTTTCTTTGTAGATGTAAAGTATATGCACAGTAGCCTAACTTTTCAATTAGTTGGCTCTCAGACAAAGATAGAAAGTGATACATGTAGGCAAAATTATTTGATTATTTGATTGTTGGCAATTTTGATTAAATACATTTTGGATCACTTTTTGAAAACAAAAAGTTCTATCTTTGATTAAAATACAATTTGGAAAAAAAAACCCCAAAACACCTCCTCCCTAACAGAATGTTCCTGGCTTATCCTCCATTCTTGTGTAGCTTATTTCAGGATAGAAAACTTTGGGGAAAGCCCTGTCACTCATTCATAGCTTAGCTCTTAGGAGTGAATATCTTCAGAAATGTAAAAATTCTGGGTCATAATTGACTCTGTTCATTAGCACTTAGTCTAAGTTTTACTGTTTTTACATTTGCTGTTTTTTACACTTACTAAATAATTGTTGGAGGAAAAGATGAGCAAGACAGAAGATGATGCATGCAAAACAGTTATCAGAGTCCCTGGATCATAGCAGTTGCTCAGTAAAAGACTGCTTGGATTTCTAAACCATGAGATGTCCTGAGAGAGAGTTCTACAGGAATATGCTGTGGATTCTGAAGAAGACACTGAAGAGGAGCTCCTGTCAAAGCCTTTGGCCTCTTGGTAAAAGAAACAGACAAAAAATTGCCTTATGGGCTTCCCTGCTGGTCCAGTGGGTAAGGACACCACCTTGTAGTGCAAGGGGCGCTGATTGGATCCCTGGCCTGGGAAGATCCCACGTGCGGCGGAGCGGCTGGACTAATGTGTCCAATTACCGAGCCAGAGCTCTGGGGCGCTCTGCGACAACAGAGGCCACCGCGATGGGAGGCCCACAGGAGCCAAAGAACAAAGACGGATGAAAATAGAGAAATGAAAGACCAATAGAAGCGGCCCGCCCGTCTCCCTCCCTCCCCAGCCCACCTCCCAAAAGATAAATAAATAAAATAAATGTTCAAAAAAAAAAGAAATTGCCTTGTTTAGTTTTACACTGAACCCAGACAGGATGCCAAAATCGTGGCATAAAATGGCAAGAGGGAGGGCAAAAGCCGTACGTCAAGGGTGGCTGAATAAAAGTCCTTCTTAACAGCCTAATGGAGCGGACATACCAGTCCTACATGGCTGACCTCCTGACCATGGCCATGTGATTTGGATAAACCACCGGGTGTTGCATTTGCCGTTTGAGCAGCCAGACAAGAGTCCTAACGATCCAGCCCACCCTAGACTTAGCAGGTCCGTCTGCACACAGATCCCACGACCCACAACATGACATCTCGAGGAAAAGGAAGGACGTCCCTCTCTGTCTCCTTCACATTTGTCTTCAATTTTATTTTTTGGGAAAGTTTCAAGGTACACTTTTATTGATGCTACGCAAAGAGTTCTCATCTCTTGAGTTTCTTCTGGCCGTCATCTCATACTCCCCACGCCCGTTCTTCAGAACGACACGGCGAGGAAGTTGGTGGTGTCCACACCCAAGGCCCATTCATCTCAGACGTCTGGGCGCTTCAGAGTCACATGAATTCACCGGTGGAACCGCCCTCTGGGCACCAAGGAAGTAGGCAGGAATATCAGCTCTGGCTACAAGGGCAGACACAGTTGAGCCAAGGAGTCCCTTGCAGATGTATCAGAGGCTTGTTGAAGGAGGTGAGCTTGTGAAGTCTTAGAATGTTCATCCTCTTCTTCCACTAGGATTTTTCCATTTTGATGTGTACAGTATCATGTACATTAGAAAAAGGACTCTGACTAAACTCTCGATATACTGTATTCAATACCCTGTGATAAACCACAGGACAATAAACCCTTATCCATTAGGAAAAGAATATGGAATATATATATATATATATATATATAAACTGTCACTTTGCTGTATAGCCTAAATTAACACAACATTGTAAACCAACTATACTTCAATTAAATTAATATATATATATATATATAACACACATATAAAGAAATCTGGAGGGGAAACTGTGTATGTGTGTGTATAGACGACAGGTTATGTGACAGAAATGTTGGAGGTGACTCTAGCACCCAACACCAGGGTGAGGAGTGAAAGGAAGAGGAAAACCTCAGTAACCACCTTCTTCCATCTATTTTCCATCAACAGAGAGCTGTCTGAAGTCATGGTCATCCCTTTGGAAACCAGATCTTGAGGAATGGCTTGTGTTTCTGCATTTATTCGTGGGGGCGGACTCCAGAGAGGGAAGAGGAAGGAGGGGGCACCCTGTAGAGGCATGATCTTGAGGTAGGCACAGCCGTGAGAAACGGGCGCTCTGCCTGATTTCACTGATGTCCCTGGAGGAGTCTGCAGCATGCACCTCAGGACGGTCGGGTGAAGGACGCGGGCAGGGGGGCGTTGCCCGCCAGTCCTGGGGCTTCAGGTGGTGCCTGTGCTGGGCAGGATCCCGCAGGGTCCCTCCGGGCAGTGGAGAAACTCACGAGACAGCTGAGCCGCGATGCGGGCCACCAGAACTGGAGTAAGGTGGGCAAGAGGGTGTGAGGTGGGAATGAGAGCTGTCAGGACCTGGGGCTCAGGTCAGGAGCGTCCTCCAGAATGGAAGCGAGTTTAGCAAACACAGAGTCGATGTCGTTCCTCATAGGGTCCATGTAAGCTCTCTACACAGGAGATTTCTATGAAGTAGGACAGGTATAAATGCCAGAGAACAAGCCACAATGGAAAACGATTTTTAAATTGTCATGCAGTGCACACAACACAAAACTGATCATCTTAATTTTAAATTGTACAATTCAGCGAAATGAAATATAATCACAGTGCGGTGCAACCATCACTTCACCACCTCAAAAGGAAATCCTGAACGTATAAATCTGTCACTGGCTTTCCCATCCCCACACCCCCGTTTCTCCAATCCTTAACAACCAGCTTTCTATCTCTATGCCTTTGCTTTCTCTAGATCTTTCACATAAACGGAATCATATGATAGGTGACCTTTGTGTCTGTCTTCTTTCACTTAGCACAGTGTTTTCAAGGTTGAAAAACGTATTTTGAAAGGAGTGTTTTTGTTGTTGTTATATCCACCAGCAATTTCCTCTGGAGGCGGGAGGCCAGTTGTCACTGCTTGCAGAACAGCGCCTCCTGGTGGACTCTAGGAGAAGTTCTCTCGTCCACCTGCAGATAAGCCGTGAGGCAATGGAGGTAAGAGGGTTCATTGAAAAAGCCAGGGGGACTAAAGAGAAACAAATTTAGCTTGTCCTCACTACTGAAGTCTTACTAAAACAAGACTACAGGGGGAAAGTACTTGTCCAACTGGTGTTAGTAATGGGTGGTCATCAAGCTCTGTATTACAGGGAATCTGTAGGGTTGAGATAAGTGTATAGGGTCATTTGAATGGTTTGTGATTATTCTGGCAGGATTGGATGTCCTTGTAAGTTAGCTCCAATAAAACAGCATTTTCCTTTGGAGAAATCCATACTTGAAGTTACATTAAATACCCATAAATTAAACCTAAACACTATTGTTCCATTACTTTGGTTATTAGTAGCAATCAAGTGCGTAAGTGCTGAAAATTGCCCCATCAAAATTCAAGTCCATAGCAATCAAGATAATAAAAAAGAAACATATTTTCATGTTAATAAGGCTATATTTGAATCTTGTCCTCCCCCAGTGAGACAGGCTTAGTTTTTAAATAGATCTTTGACCGAATATCTGTTCCCGTTATTTGGCCCCTCTTCAGCTCTAGTATTTTCCTAGGCACATTCTCTTCTCCTGACATATTAATAATATGGATCCACAGCAATAAGAGAGGCACCTAAAATAAAATTTGGTAGAGAGCAGGTGGGAAGCCGGAATTCACTGATTCTAATAAGAGCTTCTTTGTGCATTGTTTCTGTGGCTCCCTGAACTTCTTCCAGTAATTAGTAAATTGATGATTACTTAGTTATTTTATATGTCTGTTCTTCCTCTGTGGGGAGATGTGTTTATATCTTTGTATCCCTGTCTGTCTGTCTCTCCCTCTGTCTATCTGTTGTGTTTCCCAAAGCCCAGAAGAGGGCATGTGTGCACACTCACTTGGTCACTTCATTTGTGTCCGACTCTTTGCGACCCTGTGGGCTGTAGCCAGGCAGGCTCCTCTGTTCATGGGATTCTCTAGGCAAGAATACTGGAGTGGGTTGCCAAGTCCTCCTCCAGGGGATCTTCCTGACTCAGGGACTGAACCTGCATCTTCTGCACCTCTTGTCTTGCAGGCAGATTTTTTACCACTAATCCACCAGGGAAGCCCAGCACAGAGTGGGTGCTTGTAAGTATTTTTGGATTGATTGTCTAATTGAAAAGCATATGGTTTCTAGTTTAGACTTGGTATCTTTGTGTTTTGACTTATCTGTGAAAAATTTCTTGTAAGAATAAGATGGGATGGTGTCTGTTAAAATAGTACTTTTAAATACTAAGTTTTTATTTTTAACCATTTTAAATTGCAGTGTAATTAACTTACAATGTTGTGTTAGTTTCACAGCAGAGTGAGCCAGTCAGAACAGGGCATTGTTCCTTTGGAGAAATCCATACTTGAAGTTACATTAAATACCCATAAATTAAACCTAAACACTATTGTTCCATTACTTTGGTTATTAGTAGCAATCAAGTGCGTAAGTGCTGAAAATTGCCCCATCAAAATTCAAGTCCATAGCAATCAAGATAATAAAAAAGAAACATATTTTCATGTTAATAAGGCTATATTTGAATCTTGTCCTCCCCCAGTGAGACAGGCTTAGTTTTTAAATAGATCTTTGACCGAATATCTGTTCCCGTTATTTGGCCCCTCTTCAGCTCTAGTATTTTCCTAGGCACATTCTCTTCTCCTGACATATTAATAATATGGATCCACAGCAATAAGAGAGAGGCACCTAAAATAAAATTTGGTAGAGAGCAGGTGGGAAGCCGGAATTCACTGATTCTAATAAGAGCTTCTTTGTGCATTGTTTCTGTGGCTCCCTGAACTTCTTCCAGTAATTAGTAAATTGATGATTACTTAGTTATTTTATATGTCTGTTCTTCCTCTGTGGGGAGATGTGTTTATATCTTTGTATCCCTGTCTGTCTGTCTCTCCCTCTGTCTATCTGTTGTGTTTCCCAAAGCCCAGAAGAGGGCATGTGTGCACACTCACTTGGTCACTTCATTTGTGTCCGACTCTTTGCGACCCTGTGGGCTGTAGCCAGGCAGGCTCCTCTGTTCATGGGATTCTCTAGGCAAGAATACTGGAGTGGGTTGCCAAGTCCTCCTCCAGGGGATCTTCCTGACTCAGGGACTGAACCTGCATCTTCTGCACCTCTTGTCTTGCAGGCAGATTTTTTACCACTAATCCACCAGGGAAGCCCAGCACAGAGTGGGTGCTTGTAAGTATTTTTGGATTGATTGTCTAATTGAAAAGCATATGGTTTCTAGTTTAGACTTGGTATCTTTGTGTTTTGACTTATCTGTGAAAAATTTCTTGTAAGAATAAGATGGGATGGTGTCTGTTAAAATAGTACTTTTAAATACTAAGTTTTTATTTTTAACCATTTTTAAATTGCAGTGTAATTAACTTACAATGTTGTGTTAGTTTCACAGCAGAGTGAGCCAGTCATACAGATACAGATTTTTTTCCCATTGTATGATATTACAAGATATTGGATATAGTTCTCTGTGCTATACAATAGATCCTTGCTATTTATTTATTTTATATATAGTAGAGTGTATCCATTAATTTCAAACTCCTAATTTATCTCTCCCTCTGATAGGGACAGAGTAGAATAGTTAGGTAGTTGTGGAGTCCTAGTAGGGGCCTGTGGGTGGAAAGGTAAAACCTGGAAT
This sequence comes from Tragulus kanchil, assembly GCA_022376925.1. Taxonomy (NCBI): domain Eukaryota; kingdom Metazoa; phylum Chordata; class Mammalia; order Artiodactyla; family Tragulidae; genus Tragulus; species Tragulus kanchil. Next base: position 61,739,243 of record JAIOJX010000002.1, read on the forward strand.
AAGTTGGGAGGCCAGTAAGTTAACCATAACTCAAGAATGCTGCTCCTTATTCAATTAAGCAGGAAGAGCTGGGGAAGGAGGAACTAATGATGTATGCCTTGTGTCTGCATCTGCGTCTACTTGAGGAAGGCAGTCTTCTACTCTCCTTATATATATGTTGCTGCCCACCCAAAGAGGAGGAGCAGAGCTTTCCTGACTGCCTACTTGTACTCTTACAAGTGCCTTATCCTAATAAATCCTCTTCGTGCCTATCACTCTGCCTCTAGCTGAATTCTTTCTGTGCTGAGGCAGGAAGAACCTGAGCTTCAGTGTGTCCAGATGTTGGGTGAGTGCTGGATTAAGTCCTGGCAATGTGGATTCAAGTCTCAGACAGGGTTTTTGGCCGGGACTGAGTCCTGGCTACCTGGGTTTAAGTTCCAAGCAGAGTTTTGGCTGGGGTTGAGCCCCAACCACGTGGGTTCAAGTCCCAAACAGGATTTTGGCTTGGTTCAAGTCCCAGCCACGTGGGTTCAAGTCCCAAACAGGGTTTGATTAGGTCTGGGCTCTGGGTTTAAGTCTCATTATCGAGGTAGAACCCTTTCACCTCCACTGTCTCCTCCTTACTAATAAATAGTAAGTTTCCACAAATTACTTATTAAAATTAATAGTAATAATTAACCTTCTTCAGTCTTTGGTTTGGTTAGGTGCCAAACCAAATGCTAGATACTGGTGAAGGGACTTCCCTGGTGGTCCAGTGGGTGAAGAGTCCACCTTGCAGTGCAAGGGGCGGTTCGATCCCTGGCCTGGGAAGATCCCACCTGCCGCAGAGCAGCTAGACCAGTGCGTCCAATTACCGAGCCAGAGCTCTGGTGCATGCGCCCAGAGCCGGTGCTCTGCAACTAGAGAGGCCACTGCCATGGGAGGCCCACAAAGTCCAAAGAATAAAGATGGATGAAAATCAATAAATGAAAAACCAATAAAAAAGGCCAAAATTAAAAAAAAATAGCTATTAGTGTAGACATTGCCCAGGTGCCCAGAAGAGGTACGTACAGCCTACCTTTATAAAAGCAATATATAAGATTTGATAAAAAGGAAAAGTGTATACATGTTCAGTCACGCAGTCATGTCCTACTCTTTCTTTGTGAGCCCATGGACTATAGCCCACCAAGCTCCTCTGTCCATGGAGTTTTCCAGAATACTGGAGTGGGTTGCCATTTTCTTCTACAGGGGATCTTCCCAACTCACTGATTGAACCTATGCCTCTTGCCTTGGCAGGTGGATTCTTTATCATTGTGCCTCTTGGGAAGCCAAACAGAGAAGAGAACAAGACAGATATGCAACCAAGCATGTCAGGTAGGCTCTTCAAGCTGCTTAACTGTTGGTGTGACATAGGCAACTAACAATGAGAACAGAGAACAGTTAGCTGGTAAAGCTGAACATCAGTCCAAGGAAAGGTAAAGTGGGCTCTACAATGATGTCTTCAGTGAGGAGGAGAATAAGGAACAACGTAATGGTGCTATGCAAACTTTCCCACTAAATGACACATAACAATAAATACGAGTTTAACCAACTGTCCATCGGTATGGGCTTGAATGGCCCCAAATGGCTTGCTACGATTTTGAAATTATTTTGAAGACTTGGATTTTGTCCACATCATGTGCATGCTGCACACTCTGTCACAGTGTATCTTGCTACTTTGTGTTATAAAAGTACCCTGTACCGAGTCCAATTTTAAAAGTAAGCCAAAATTACTTATTAAAATTAATAGTAATAATTAACCTTCTTCAGTCTTTGGTTTGGTTAGGTGCCAAACCAAATGCTAGATACTGGTGAAGGGACTTCCCTGGTGGTCCAGTGGGTGAAGAGTCCACCTTGCAGTGCAAGGGGCGGTTCGATCCCTGGCCTGGGAAGATCCCACCTGCCGCAGAGCAGCTAGACCAGTGCGTCCAATTACCGAGCCAGAGCTCTGGTGCATGCGCCCAGAGCCGGTGCTCTGCAACTAGAGAGGCCACTGCCATGGGAGGCCCACAAAGTCCAAAGAATAAAGATGGATGAAAATCAATAAATGAAAAACCAATAAAAAAGGCCAAAATTAAAAAAAAATAGCTATTAGTGTAGACATTGCCCAGGTGCCCAGAAGAGGTACGTACAGCCTACCTTTATAAAAGCAATATATAAGATTTGATAAAAAGGAAAAGTGTATACATGTTCAGTCACGCAGTCATGTCCTACTCTTTCTTTGTGAGCCCATGGACTATAGCCCACCAAGCTCCTCTGTCCATGGAGTTTTCCAGAATACTGGAGTGGGTTGCCATTTTCTTCTACAGGGGATCTTCCCAACTCACTGATTGAACCTATGCCTCTTGCCTTGGCAGGTGGATTCTTTATCATTGTGCCTCTTGGGAAGCCAAACAGAGAAGAGAACAAGACAGATATGCAACCAAGCATGTCAGGTAGGCTCTTCAAGCTGCTTAACTGTTGGTGTGACATAGGCAACTAACAATGAGAACAGAGAACAGTTAGCTGGTAAAGCTGAACATCAGTCCAAGGAAAGGTAAAGTGGGCTCTACAATGATGTCTTCAGTGAGGAGGAGAATAAGGAACAACGTAATGGTGCTATGCAAACTTTCCCACTAAATGACACATAACAATAAATACGAGTTTAACCAACTGTCCATCGGTATGGGCTTGAATGGCCCCAAATGGCTTGCTACGATTTTGAAATTATTTTGAAGACTTGGATTTTGTCCACATCATGTGCATGCTGCACACTCTGTCACAGTGTATCTTGCTACTTTGTGTTATAAAAGTACCCTGTACTGCTGCTCAAAGCCTAACCATGGGGCTTCCCTGGTGGTCCAGTGGGTAAAGAGTGCGCCTTGCACCGCAAGGTGCACCAGTTTGATCCCTGGCTTGGGAAGATCCCACGTGCCGCGGAGCGGCTGGACCCGTGTGTCCAATTATGAGCCGGCACTCTGGAGCGCATGCGCCTGGAGCCAGTGCTCTGCTACAGGAGAGGCCACTGCAATGGGAAGCCCACACAGGCCAAAGAACAAAGATGGATGAAAATAAATAAATGAAAGGCCAATAAAAAAAAGTGGCCAAAAAAAAAAAAAAAACTGAACATGACCGATGATGATGGTGCATTTATTTAGGCACCATAGGGCAGGCTTCCTTGGGCTGTGGAGGATGTACCCAGTTGAGATGCTGGGGACTCCTGTGGGAAAAGCATGTAGTAAATCATTCAGTCAGAGGTAGACTTTTGTCCCCAAGGATCTAATTCTCCTTCGGGTCTGCACACTCTGTGAGTGAATGGCGGCACATCTTCATTTTGTTCCTATTTCCTCCCAGTCTTACTGAGGTATAATTGGCATACAGTGCTGTCTAAATTTAAGGTATACAGGATAAGGATTTACATGTATCATGAAATTATTATCACAGTAAGGTTGGTGACTATCCATTAAGTCATATAGATATAAAATTAAAGAAATAGAAAAAAATTTTTTCTTGTGAAGAGAGCTCAAGACTTACTCTCTTCACAACGTTTATAAATACCATGCCTGCATTCTCAGTCGCTAAGTCGTGTCTGACTCTGCGACCCTATGAATTGCAGCTGGACAAGCTCCCCTATCCATAGGATTTCCCAGGCTCTGGAGTGGATTGGGCTCCTGGGATCTCTACTCGAACAGTTAGCTGGTAAAGCTGAACATCAGTCCAAGGAAAGGTAAAGTGGGCTCTACAATGATGTCTTCAGTGAGGAGGAGAATAAGGAACAACGTAATGGTGCTATGCAAACTTTCCCACTAAATGACACATAACAATAAATACGAGTTTAACCAACTGTCCATCGGTATGGGCTTGAATGGCCCCAAATGGCTTGCTACGATTTTGAAATTATTTTGAAGACTTGGATTTTGTCCACATCATGTGCATGCTGCACACTCTGTCACAGTGTATCTTGCTACTTTGTGTTATAAAAGTACCCTGTACTGCTGCTCAAAGCCTAACCATGGGGTTTCCCCTGGTGGTCCAGTGGGTAAAGAGTGCGCCTTGCACCGCAAGGTGCACCAGTTTGATCCCTGGCTTGGGAAGATCCCACGTGCCGCGGAGCGGCTGGACCCGTGTGTCCAATTATGAGCCGGCACTCTGGAGCGCATGCGCCTGGAGCCAGTGCTCTGCTACAGGAGAGGCCACTGCAATGGGAAGCCCACACAGGCCAAAGAACAAAGATGGATGAAAATAAATAAATGAAAGGCCAATAAAAAAAAGTGGCCAAAAAAAAAAAAAAAAACTGAACATGACCGATGATGATGGTGCATTTATTTAGGCACCATAGGGCAGGCTTCCTTGGGCTGTGGAGGATGTACCCAGTTGAGATGCTGGGGACTCCTGTGGGAAAAGCATGTAGTAAATCATTCAGTCAGAGGTAGACTTTTGTCCCCAAGGATCTAATTCTCCTTCGGGTCTGCACACTCTGTGAGTGAATGGCGGCACATCTTCATTTTGTTCCTATTTCCTCCCAGTCTTACTGAGGTATAATTGGCATACAGTGCTGTCTAAATTTAAGGTATACAGGATAAGGATTTACATGTATCATGAAATTATTATCACAGTAAGGTTGGTGACTATCCATTAAGTCATATAGATATAAAATTAAAGAAATAGAAAAAAATTTTTTCTTGTGAAGAGAGCTCAAGACTTACTCTCTTCACAACGTTTATAAATACCATGCCTGCATTCTCAGTCGCTAAGTCGTGTCTGACTCTGCGACCCTATGAATTGCAGCTGGACAAGCTCCCCTATCCATAGGATTTCCCAGGCAAGGATACTGGAGTGGATTGCCGTGTCCTCCTCTGGGGGATCTTCCTGACTCAGGAACCGAACCCACATCTCTCATGTCTCCTGCATTGGCAGGTGGGTTCTTTACCCACTGAAGCATCTGTGAAGCCATGCTGGGAAAGTGGCAAATGCCAAGGAGCCGGGCCCTCCCCTGCCATCCACCCAGCCTGCCAGACCTCTCACAGTTCTTGGAGGAGGTTGGTCTGTCCAGGCACATCATCCCATCCATGGAGTATCCCATTGGGTTTCTATCCTGCATATTACCCACTACCCCCAGCCCAAGAAGGCAGCGGCAGTGGTGGGGAAGTTGAAACAATGATCTGCATTGAGACTGCAAAGACCAGAGAGCTTTTTTGAGGACCTTCAGAGTTGTAATTCAGGAGACACACATTCGGGTAAAACTGAGTATTCTGGGGAAGAGAAAAACTCAGGGGCTTATAAAGTCAGAAGTCACAAGGTTGCTGAAATTGTCTGGCAGGAATAATGATTGACTTTGACACAAAATGCAATGGTTCAGTCAAAGGGACATGTGGCCAGGTTTTTTTTTTTTTTTGGCCACTTCTATTGATCCTTCATTTGTTTCCATCTTTTGTTCTTTGGCCTGTGTGGGCCTCCCATCACAGTGGCCTGTCTCGTTGCAGAGCACCAGCTCCAGGCGCATGCGCTCCAGAGCTCCAACTCGGTAGTTGGCCACATCAGTCCAGCTGCTCTGCAGCACATGGGATCCTCCCAGGCCAGGGATCAAACCTGTGCCCCTTGCACATCAAGGTGGTGTCCTTACCCACTGGACCACCAGGGAAGCCCATGGCCATTAACTTTTTAAGCAGAAGGGTCCAATAAGTTATCTTGAGCTTCTGGAACACTGAGTAGATGTTCTGGATAACTGTGTGAAGACAATAAATGGTCACAATTCAGACTCCATCCAGGCTGAGATGTGCCTAAGGCACACTTCCACAATGGCTTCCTGATTCTATTTAGAACTCTTAGCAATACTGACTCCATTCTGATTTTCCTTTCACAGAAGAGAGAGCCCAGCCTCTGGACTTGGGTAAGACTCTCATGACAAACACCTCAGTGACTGGTATCTTCCAGGGCAATGTTTTGTAGCATTATCATGAAAGACTGATGGGGGAGTGGAATCCAGCTCTTTTTTCCTGTCAGCGGGGTTTGCATAGGTTGGAGAAGGTTTGGAGATATTGTCTTCCTCTGAGCAGCCCTGGAGTTCAGCCACCTTTTAGTGAGGAACGGGGGGCCAGATAGGAGGGTGTGAAAGTCCACCAGGGAGATGATTTTATTCAGGCTATCACAAGGGGGGAAATGTTCATTAGTGATGAGCATCTCAAAGAAAAGGAAGAAAATCCAGAGTTTTAGAGAAAAGCAAACAATGCCGACTTAAAAGAATGCACAATGTGAGAATTGCAAGTTAAGTTTTAGTTGAGGCCAAATGAGGACTGCAGCCTGGGAGACAGCTCCTTAGATAGCTTGAGACACTGCTCCAAAGAGTCATCAGGTGGTAGAGAGGTCAGTATATATGTGATTTTTGGTAAAGGGGGAATACATGTAATTGAGCACCTATTTTTCCAAATGGTTTCTGCTAGTCTCATGAAGCCTTCACTAGCCACGACAAACAGTCGTCACCAAGGAGTATTTTAGTGCTTTTCTAGATACGAGGAGATAGAAGAACTGGGCTATTAAAATGCTAGTCTCGTGTCCCCCCATCGTCTGCTCCAGAGCACCAGCTCCAGGCGCATGCTCAGAGCTCCAACTCGGTAGTTGGCCACATCAGTCCAGCTGCTCTGCAGCACATGGGATCCTCCCAGGCCAGGGATCAAACCTGTGCCCTTGCACATCAAGGTGGTGTCCTTACCCACTGGACCACCAGGGAAGCCCATGGCCATTAACTTTTAAGCAGAAGGGTCCAATAAGTTATCTTGAGCTTCTGGAACACTGAGTAGATGTTCTGGATAACTGTGTGAAGACAATAAATGGTCACAATTCAGACTCCATCCAGGCTGAGATGTGCCTAAGGCACACTTCCACAATGGCTTCCTGATTCTATTTAGAACTCTTAGCAATACTGACTCCATTCTGATTTTCCTTTCACAGAAGAGAGAGCCCAGCCTCTGGACTTGGGCAAGACTCTCATGACAAACACCTCAGTGACTGGTATCTTCCAGGGCAATGTTTTGTAGCATTATCATGAAAGACTGATGGGGGAGTGGAATCCAGCTCTTTTTTCCTGTCAGCGGGGTTTGCATAGGTTGGAGAAGGTTTGGAGATATTGTCTTCCTCTGAGCAGCCCTGGAGTTCAGCCACCTTTTAGTGAGGAACGGGGGGCCAGATAGGAGGGTGTGAAAGTCCACCAGGGAGATGATTTTATTCAGGCTATCACAAGGGGGGAAATGTTCATTAGTGATGAGCATCTCAAAGAAAAGGAAGAAAATCCAGAGTTTTAGAGAAAAGCAAACAATGCCGACTTAAAAGAATGCACAATGTGAGAATTGCAAGTTAAGTTTTAGTTGAGGCCAAATGAGGACTGCAGCCTGGGAGACAGCTCCTTAGATAGCTTGAGACACTGCTCCAAAGAGTCATCAGGTGGTAGAGAGGTCAGTATATATGTGATTTTTGGTAAAGGGGGAATACATGTAATTGAGCACCTATTTTTCCAAATGGTTTCTGCTAGTCTCATGAAGCCTTCACTAGCCACGACAAACAGTCGTCACCAAGGAGTATTTTAGTGCTTTTCTAGATACGAGGAGATAGAAGAACTGGGCTATTAAAATCAGCTCGTAAGAGTATCTAACTATCTGAGGACCTGTCCTGCCAGTTTCTCCGGGGCACAGAGTGCCTGATTTCTGCCCTCGAGCCTGAACTCCTTCAGGGGTTGTGAAGGTCAGCAGTTGCAACAGTGGGCGATTTAATCCTTGTAGAGGTAGATGGCAAGCCCCCATGGCAGGCGCCAACTTGTGGTTGATAGCAAGGCCTCCTGAGGAAAGGGGGAAACAAAGGAGCCTCATCTGAGTCCTGAGGCGTCTCAGCCCGGGCAGGGTGATCCTTTGTGCTTCACCCTTTCTTGGAGCATGATAGCAAGGGAGAGGATTTCTTAACTACAGCTGTGTCCTGGGAACTCAGGGCTCAGATGAACTTCAGCATTGTCGAAGGAAAACTAGAAACAAATATGTGGATGCTGCTATTTCCCACCTCTGCAGTGAAAAGCTCCCTTTAAAAAAAATTGAACTATAGTCGACTTATTAATTTCAGGTTATACAACAGTCATTCGACATTTTACGAATATACACTCCATAGAAACTTACTATAAAATACTGACTCTATTCCCCATGTGGCACATTATATTCTTGTAACTTATTTATTTTATACCTAATAGTTTGTACCTTTTAAGCCCCTTCATCTAACTTCCCCACCCCCACCCTCCCCACAGGGTAACCCCTAATTCGATCTCTGTGAGTCCATTTCTGTTTTGTTATACTTGTTCATTTGTTTGATTAGATTTCATATGTAAGTGAAAACCTACAGGATTTGTCCACCAGGAAGAAATCCAGAGTTTTAGTAAGAATGAAGGGGCATCTCAAAGAAAAGGAAGAAAATCCAGAGTTTTAGAGAAAAGCAAACAATGCCGACTTAAAAGAATGCACAATGTGAGAATTGCAAGTTAAGTTTTAGTTGAGGCCAAATGAGGACTGCAGCCTGGGAGACAGCTCCTTAGATAGCTTGAGACACTGCTCCAAAGAGTCATCAGGTGGTAGAGAGGTCAGTATATATGTGATTTTTGGTAAAGGGGGAATACATGTAATTGAGCACCTATTTTTCCAAATGGTTTCTGCTAGTCTCATGAAGCCTTCACTAGCCACGACAAACAGTCGTCACCAAGGAGTATTTTAGTGCTTTTCTAGATACGAGGAGATAGAAGAACTGGGCTATTAAAATCAGCTCGTAAGAGTATCTAACTATCTGAGGACCTGTCCTGCCAGTTTCTCCGGGGCACAGAGTGCCTGATTTCTGCCCTCGAGCCTGAACTCCTTCAGGGGTTGTGAAGGTCAGCAGTTGCAACAGTGGGCGATTTAATCCTTGTAGAGGTAGATGGCAAGCCCCCATGGCAGGCGCCAACTTGTGGTTGATAGCAAGGCCTCCTGAGGAAAGGGGGAAACAAAGGAGCCTCATCTGAGTCCTGAGGCGTCTCAGCCCGGGCAGGGTGATCCTTTGTGCTTCACCCTTTCTTGGAGCATGATAGCAAGGGAGAGGATTTCTTAACTACAGCTGTGTCCTGGGAACTCAGGGCTCAGATGAACTTCAGCATTGTCGAAGGAAAACTAGAAACAAATATGTGGATGCTGCTATTTCCCACCTCTGCAGTGAAAAGCTCCCTTTAAAAAAAATTGAACTATAGTCGACTTATTAATTTCAGGTTATACAACAGTCATTCGACATTTTTACGAATATACACTCCATAGAAACTTACTATAAAATACTGACTCTATTCCCCATGTGGCACATTATATTCTTGTAACTTATTTATTTTATACCTAATAGTTTGTACCTTTTAAGCCCCTTCATCTAACTTCCCCACCCCCACCCTCCCCACAGGGTAACCCCTAATTCGATCTCTGTGAGTCCATTTCTGTTTTGTTATACTTGTTCATTTGTTTGATTAGATTTCATATGTAAGTGAAAACCTACAGGATTTGTCTTCCTCCGACTTGTTTCACTAAGCCTAACACCCTCCTGCAGCTAGACGCTTCTCTCCACACAGCGGGCACTCAATCTTGTTCCCTGCTTAGCCGTCGACTAATTCTTAATAAAGTGTGTAACACCTGAGGTTCTGATAGGCATGAAAACGATATTTGTGAGGCTGTGTTTGGACTATGTGATGACTTTTAAAGGAAAGAGAAGCCCATTTTAATGGTAATCTTTCAAAGGGAAATTTCTGACAGATGACAATTCTCTTGGCCTGTTACGTGGAAATCTCTGCCACAGAGGGATGATCCATGCCTTCTCTTGGCGCACCCAGGGCTGATAGGACTCCTGATACGACCTCATGCAGCCTCTGAAGTCAGTGTCTCAGCTTCTGATAATGGGGGCTGGGGCCTTTGTGGTGGGGACTTCCCTGTGCATTTTAGGACGCTCTGCAGCATTCCTGGCCTCTCCCCTCTGCATGCCATCCGCTCTCCTATCCCTCCTTCCACTCTGCAGTTTGGCCCAGCAGAAATGTCTGCAGACTTTGCCAAATGTCCTCTCATGGGGGTAGGGGTTGGCAAATGTAGGAGACACAGGTTTGATTCCTGGGTTGGGAAAATCGCCTGGAGAAGGGAATGGCTCCCACTCTTGTATTGTTTTTATTTTTTTATTAAAAAACATTTTTTTCTTTGCCTCTAAGTCATCGTAGATTTTACATCCATCTTTATTCTTCGACATGTGTGGGCCTCTCATCTCAGTGTCCTCTCTGGCTGCAGAGCACTGGCTCTGGGTGCATGAGCTCCAGAGTGCTGGCCTGTGATTAGACACACCAGCCCAGCCTTTCCGTGGCATGTGGGATCTTCCCGGGCCAGGGATCAAATAGGTGCCCCTTGCACTGCAAGGCGGACTCTTTACTCACTGGACCACCAGGGAAGCCCTCCATTCCTATATTCCCTTTTTTTTTTTTTTTTTTAAATTTTGACCCTCTTTAATTGTTTATTTATTTATTTTCATCCATCTTTGTTCTTTGGCCTCTGTGGGCCTCCCATTGCAGTGGCATCTCTCATTGCAGAGCACTGGCTCTGGGCACACGTGCTCCAGAGTGGTGACTGGTAATTGGACACACTGGTCCAGCCACTCTGCTGCATGTGGGATCTTCCTGGGCCAGGGATCGAACCAATGCCCCTTGCACTGCAAGGTGGACTCTTTACCCACTGGACCACCAGGGAAACCCCACTCCTGTATTCTTGCCGGGAGAATTCAGTGGACAGAGGGGCCTGGTGGGCTACAGTTCATGGGGGTTGCAAAGAGTTGGACATGACTAAGTGGCTAACACTTTTACATGAATTCAGAAAGAAGAAAACAAAAATGATATATTAATGCATATATATGGAATCTAGAAAAATGGCAGTGATGAACCTATTTGTAGGAAAGGAATGGAGACACAGATACAGAGAATGACTGGTAGATTCAGCGGGGGAAGGAAAGAGTGGGATGAATGGAGTAACTTTGGTGTATGGACATTACCGTGTACAAAATCGACAGGTGGTGAGAAGTTGCTGTACAGCACAGCAAGTCCACCCTGGCCCTGTGGGTCACCCTAGAGGGGGTAGGATCTGGGAGGGGAGGGAAGGCTCAAGAGGGAGGTTATATAAGTATAATTAAGGCTGATGTGCATTGTTGCATGGAAGAGACCAACACAACATTGTAAAGACCTTTTCCACCAATTAAAAAATGAAATTTCAAAAAGAGTTCCTATGCTTTAGAGTCAGAAAATGCCAAGGATAGGAGGAAAAATATAAGCCCTACTTTGAAATAGTTTAATAAATGAATTAGGTTGATAGGGTAGAAACCTGAAACAACATTACAGGCCAGGGCCATAGAAAAACACAGCGTAACCAGCACCAGGTGTTGAAGAGCCAAGAAAGGGACGAAGGAAAGACCCGTGCCTAATGAGGAAAGACCGGGGAGTTACCAAGTGAATAAAATTAGAGGGTAAGTGTGATCAGGAGATTCAAAATCCACTCGAAGGGCCTATGGTATAGCTGTTGAATTCTTATTCTGACATTTTAATACTTAATTATTTACTACGAAGGTTTTTGTTGTTGTTCAACTTATGTTGATAAACGATACTTTAAAGGACCTATGTTCGGCTATACTGTTTTCTTTTCATTGAGACTCAATTGTGCCATCTGGTGTTACAAACCTCAAACTGCAGGCACTGGGACTGCCAGAGTGGTGACTGGTAATTGGACACACTGGTCCAGCCACTCTGCTGCATGTGGGATCTTCCTGGGCCAGGGATCGAACCAATGCCCCTTGCACTGCAAGGTGGACTCTTTACCCACTGGACCACCAGGGAAACCCCACTCCTGTATTCTTGCCGGGAGAATTCAGTGGACAGAGGGGCCTGGTGGGCTACAGTTCATGGGGGTTGCAAAGAGTTGGACATGACTAAGTGGCTAACACTTTTACATGAATTCAGAAAGAAGAAAACAAAAATGATATATTAATGCATATATATGGAATCTAGAAAAATGGCAGTGATGAACCTATTTGTAGGAAAGGAATGGAGACACAGATACAGAGAATGACTGGTAGATTCAGCGGGGGAAGGAAAGAGTGGGATGAATGGAGTAACTTTGGTGTATGGACATTACCGTGTACAAAATCGACAGGTGGTGAGAAGTTGCTGTACAGCACAGCAAGTCCACCCTGGCCCTGTGGGTCACCCTAGAGGGGGTAGGATCTGGGAGGGGAGGGAAGGCTCAAGAGGGAGGTTATATAAGTATAATTAAGGCTGATGTGCATTGTTGCATGGAAGAGACCAACACAACATTGTAAAGACCTTTTCCACCAATTAAAAAATGAAATTTCAAAAAGAGTTCCTATGCTTTAGAGTCAGAAAATGCCAAGGATAGGAGGAAAAATATAAGCCCTACTTTGAAATAGTTTAATAAATGAATTAGGTTGATAGGGTAGAAACCTGAAACAACATTACAGGCCAGGGCCATAGAAAAACACAGCGTAACCAGCACCAGGTGTTGAAGAGCCAAGAAAGGGACGAAGGAAAGACCCGTGCCTAATGAGGAAAGACCGGGGAGTTACCAAGTGAATAAAATTAGAGGGTAAGTGTGATCAGGAGATTCAAAATCCACTCGAAGGGCCTATGGTATAGCTGTTGAATTCTTATTCTGACATTTTAATACTTAATTATTTACTACGAAGGTTTTTGTTGTTGTTCAACTTATGTTGATAAACGATACTTTAAAGGACCTATGTTCGGCTATACTGTTTTCTTTTTCATTGAGACTCAATTGTGCCATCTGGTGTTACAAACCTCAAACTGCAGGCAAACAGAATCCTGAGGAAATTATTTGGGGAGTCAAACAAGGCAGGTTTTTTTCTCCCCCAGACATATAAAAAACAAAACAAAAAAATCAACCACAAGCATGTGATATTGATGGCAGTTTAATGTGCAACTTTTTTCAGAAATATTTATGTTTTCACAGTATTTTCACTAGTTTTCAATCTCTTGTGGGTAGGGACAAGGTCTCATTTGCCTCACTTCATATAAACTCTTTCAGTCTCTCTTTCTCAATTGGGGACAGTCTCCCTCACCTAAGAGGACATTGGCAACGTCTGCATACATTTCTGATGGTTCCAAGTGCAAGAGGAGGGAGGGCTGGGAGTGATGATGGCTTATAGAGGGAAGAGGCCAGGAACGCTGCAGAAAACATCCTGAAATGCACAGGACAGTCCTCACCACAGTCCTTAGAATATGGTAGATGCTTAATAAATATTTGGTGAAGAAATGAATGAATGTATGTGGTCTGAGACTCTGAAGTGGGTCTCCTGGGTAAAAGTTTATGCACAGACAGGTATGTTAAGCTGGGCAGTGATAGGACAAGGGAAAAGCAGTGACATTTGTGCAGTTTCTATACCGTCATTGGGAAATGATTCTTAGAGAACAGGACCATTTAGTAACGTGGGCCCAACATTTCAGAGTGGTCTGCAACGTGCATCAATATTGTTATTCTTTTTAGAGCCCCCCCCCCTTCTGCCAATAGGGTAGAAACCTGAAACAACATTACAGGCCAGGGCCATAGAAAAACACAGCGTAACCAGCACCAGGTGTTGAAGAGCCAAGAAAGGGACGAAGGAAAGACCCGTGCCTAATGAGGAAAGACCGGGGAGTTACCAAGTGAATAAAATTAGAGGGTAAGTGTGATCAGGAGATTCAAAATCCACTCGAAGGGCCTATGGTATAGCTGTTGAATTCTTATTCTGACATTTTAATACTTAATTATTTACTACGAAGGTTTTTGTTGTTGTTCAACTTATGTTGATAAACGATACTTTAAAGGACCTATGTTCGGCTATACTGTTTTCTTTTTCATTGAGACTCAATTGTGCCATCTGGTGTTACAAACCTCAAACTGCAGGCAAACAGAATCCTGAGGAAATTATTTGGGGAGTCAAACAAGGCAGGTTTTTTTCTCCCCCAGACATATAAAAACAAAACAAAAAAATCAACCACAAGCATGTGATATTGATGGCAGTTTAATGTGCAACTTTTTTCAGAAATATTTATGTTTTCACAGTATTTTCACTAGTTTTCAATCTCTTGTGGGTAGGGACAAGGTCTCATTTGCCTCACTTCATATAAACTCTTTCAGTCTCTCTTTCTCAATTGGGGACAGTCTCCCTCACCTAAGAGGACATTGGCAACGTCTGCATACATTTCTGATGGTTCCAAGTGCAAGAGGAGGGAGGGCTGGGAGTGATGATGGCTTATAGAGGGAAGAGGCCAGGAACGCTGCAGAAAACATCCTGAAATGCACAGGACAGTCCTCACCACAGTCCTTAGAATATGGTAGATGCTTAATAAATATTTGGTGAAGAAATGAATGAATGTATGTGGTCTGAGACTCTGAAGTGGGTCTCCTGGGTAAAAGTTTATGCACAGACAGGTATGTTAAGCTGGGCAGTGATAGGACAAGGGAAAAGCAGTGACATTTGTGCAGTTTCTATACCGTCATTGGGAAATGATTCTTAGAGAACAGGACCATTTAGTAACGTGGGCCCAACATTTCAGAGTGGTCTGCAACGTGCATCAATATCTCTACAAAGAAATTTAACTCGGACTGGGCATGTTTTCTAGAGCATTCTTACCTCCAAGCCACAGCCAGCCTCTTCTGAGAGTCAGTTCTGTCAAGAAGACTTATTTCTGCCACCCAGACCTCTGAGGTTACAAGCTGTATTTGTGCATCTATGTGGCCAAATTCACTGGTGGGAACTAGAGAGTCTTCTTAGACCCTGTTCACTTGTGAATTTGTGTGTCAAAATGAAGACGTGGAAATATCCATTATCGACAGTCTCCTGTATGGCACAATGTGGTTGAGTACCATGGGATTTATTGCTTGAGAACATAATGCATGGGTTTTGTAAAATTTAATGGAGTTTTGCCAGAATGGACAGGAAGGAGTCAGTGACATTTCTCTGAGTTTAAGTATTTATTGTATTGATTGGTGAAATGATAATCATTTTCATTCCTTTTCGTTCGGTCCTTCTATATGCTGCGCTACGTGGCTTCAGTCATGTCCCACTGTGTGACTCTAAGGACTGTGGCCCGCCAGGCTCCTCTGTCCATGGGATTCTCCAGGCAAGAATACTAGCATGGGTTGCCATGCCCTCCTCCAGGGAATCTTCCCCATCCAGGGATCAATCTCACACCTCTTTAAGTCTCCTCCATTGGCAGGCAAGTTCCCCACCACGAGTGCCACCTGGGAAGCCCCATTCTTTCTATAAACATGCGCCAACTGAGTGCTTGTTCTGAGTAGAAAACTGAGCTAGAAGCCTTTAAAGGCTTAAAATGAGGAAGGAGGAGGGATATCTCTTTCCTTTTTTACTTAGATTCCGAGGGAAGAGGCCAGGAACGCTGCAGAAAACATCCTGAAATGCACAGGACAGTCCTCACCACAGTCCTTAGAATATGGTAGATGCTTAATAAATATTTGGTGAAGAAATGAATGAATGTATGTGGTCTGAGACTCTGAAGTGGGTCTCCTGGGTAAAAGTTTATGCACAGACAGGTATGTTAAGCTGGGCAGTGATAGGACAAGGGAAAAGCAGTGACATTTGTGCAGTTTCTATACCGTCATTGGGAAATGATTCTTAGAGAACAGGACCATTTAGTAACGTGGGCCCAACATTTCAGAGTGGTCTGCAACGTGCATCAATATCTCTACAAAGAAATTTAACTCGGACTGGGCATGTTTTCTAGAGCATTCTTACCTCCAAGCCACAGCCAGCCTCTTCTGAGAGTCAGTTCTGTCAAGAAGACTTATTTCTGCCACCCAGACCTCTGAGGTTACAAGCTGTATTTGTGCATCTATGTGGCCAAATTCACTGGTGGGAACTAGAGAGTCTTCTTAGACCCTGTTCACTTGTGAATTTGTGTGTCAAAATGAAGACGTGGAAATATCCATTATCGACAGTCTCCTGTATGGCACAATGTGGTTGAGTACCATGGGATTTATTGCTTGAGAACATAATGCATGGGTTTTGTAAAATTTAATGGAGTTTTGCCAGAATGGACAGGAAGGAGTCAGTGACATTTCTCTGAGTTTAAGTATTTATTGTATTGATTGGTGAAATGATAATCATTTTCATTCCTTTTCGTTCGGTCCTTCTATATGCTGCGCTACGTGGCTTCAGTCATGTCCCACTGTGTGACTCTAAGGACTGTGGCCCGCCAGGCTCCTCTGTCCATGGGATTCTCCAGGCAAGAATACTAGCATGGGTTGCCATGCCCTCCTCCAGGGAATCTTCCCCATCCAGGGATCAATCTCACACCTCTTTAAGTCTCCTCCATTGGCAGGCAAGTTCTCTACCACGAGTGCCACCTGGGAAGCCCCATTCTTTCTATAAACATGCGCTAACTGAGTGCTTGTTCTGAGTAGAAAACTGAGCTAGAAGCCTTTAAAGGCTTAAAAATGAGGAAGGAGGAGGGATATCTCTTTCCTCCTAGAGTTTAATCCTGTTGGGGTGACTTGGTTGGAGAAAAAGTATATTCCCTTTTTATGTAGTGAAAAAAAAAAGGAGAAAGCTTAAAAGATAAGTGAAAATGCAATGGGTACAACTTCACAAGCTCCTGACAACATTCTGTGATGACAGTTTTGAGTTGAAGATGCTTACTTGATGTAATGAAGGGTGAATTGGGCAGAATAAACTTGTTCATCCTGCTGTTCATCATTTGGCTAATTCACTGGATGCCGCTGAATGAATATTCAGTGACAGTGGGCAGGATGGGGGAAAGGTACTGCAGAAAGGCAGAGAGGAGGGGAAAATAAGAACCCGGTCTCTGATAGAGAAAAATGCCTACTTTTGTTCACATTTTGGATAAGGAGAGAGAAAGAAAAATATTCTAACTGTTGCACTCGATCAATCTGAGGGTTTGTCATGATTCATATAATTAGTTGAAGGACTTTGGAAGAAGTCTTTGTAAAATAGCCAGCAGGCTTTCAATCGAGAAGAAACGTGAATGAAGTTTACAACATGAAACTTACCTAAAATCTGAGGAAGGCACGCCAACCTGATCTTTTTCTTTTCCATCCTTTAACTTCCCTTAATTAGCTCTAGGGAGTAGACCTTAATGTATCTGGCAGATGGGACATTCACACATTGAATCATTTGCTTTCATAGTCCTTACCTCCTTCAGACACATCACAGTAGAGTTAGACAATCGTGCATTTATTGTTTTTGATTGGTGAAATGATAATCATTTTCATTCCTTTTCGTCGGTCCTTCTATATGCTGCAGTGCTCCATGTCCCACTGTGTGACTCTAAGGACTGTGGCCCGCCAGGCTCCTCTGTCCATGGGATTCTCCAGGCAAGAATACTAGCATGGGTTGCCATGCCCTCCTCCAGGGAATCTTCCCCATCCAGGGATCAATCTCACACCTCTTTAAGTCTCCTCCATTGGCAGGCAAGTTCTCTACCACGAGTGCCACCTGGGAAGCCCCATTCTTTCTATAAACATGCGCTAACTGAGTGCTTGTTCTGAGTAGAAAACTGAGCTAGAAGCCTTTAAAGGCTTAAAATGTGGAAGGAGGAGGGATATCTCTTTCCTCCTAGAGTTTAATCCTGTTGGGGTGACTTGGTTGGAGAAAAAGTATATTCCCTTTTTATGTAGTGAAAAAAAAAAGGAGAAAGCTTAAAAGATAAGTGAAAATGCAATGGGTACAACTTCACAAGCTCCTGACAACATTCTGTGATGACAGTTTTGAGTTGAAGATGCTTACTTGATGTAATGAAGGGTGAATTGGGCAGAATAAACTTGTTCATCCTGCTGTTCATCATTTGGCTAATTCACTGGATGCCGCTGAATGAATATTCAGTGACAGTGGGCAGGATGGGGGAAAGGTACTGCAGAAAGGCAGAGAGGAGGGGAAAATAAGAACCCGGTCTCTGATAGAGAAAAATGCCTACTTTTGTTCACATTTTGGATAAGGAGAGAGAAAGAAAAATATTCTAACTGTTGCACTCGATCAATCTGAGGGTTTGTCATGATTCATATAATTAGTTGAAGGACTTTGGAAGAAGTCTTTGTAAAATAGCCAGCAGGCTTTTAATCGAGAAGAAACGTGAATGAAGTTTACAACATGAAACTTACCTAAAATCTGAGGAAGGCACGCCAACCTGATCTTTTTCTTTTCCATCCTTTAACTTCCCTTAATTAGCTCTAGGGAGTAGACCTTAATGTATCTGGCAGATGGGACATTCACACATTGAATCATTTGCTTTCATAGTCCTTACCTCCTTCAGACACATCACAGTAGAGTTAGACAATCGTGCATTTTAGTGGGTGCTCGGCTCAGATTTCAGCTTGAACATATGTCTGTTATAGTTTCTGAACTTGAGGTAATGCCTTGAAGGGACAACAGTGAGAAAAATCCCTTAATTGGGGTTCTGTTTGAGTTTGATTATTAAGGATAATGAGCGTAACTATTTATTAGTCTAAGTAAGTCCCTCTGCCATGGAAACATCTGTCATGTGAAAGCACTAAGGCTATGTACTGCACTGGCAAGTGTAGGGTGTACAATTCCACTTCAGGGATGAAATGTGATCTTACCACCAAGAAAAGAGCCTACCATTACTTAAAAAAAAAATCCAACTGAACAGAAGTATAAACTTGACTTTAATGGAATGTTGCTGGCCCCATTCTTTACTCACAAACATTAATTCTAATTTGAACTGGCCTAAATGTCCTGATTCTGTTCCTTCTGTACATTCCTTTACCCTACTCCCTGCTTTTAATTACTTTAAATTAAGATATTAATTTCATTTAAAGTCCCCTTACATGCTGTGGGTGTCATTGTTGAGAAATTCCTGGAATTAGACCCAGGGGGCGGTATCAGTAGTGTTCACAAACAGTGGACAGGCTGCAATCATGGCCGGACACAGAGATGCATGTGTGTGGATGTGTAGATCTCCTCATGGACCAGGGCATGGATAACACTTCTCCAGTTCCTCAAAGTTCAGCGATTGACTCGCTTCTTAATTTTTGTCCCATCAGTGTATTGCCTGTGCAATTTCTAAGGTGAAAGTTTCCTTAAATTGACTCATTTAAAAAGAAAATACATACTACCAGGGCTTCCCTGGTGGCGCAGTGGTAAAGAATCTGCCTTAGAATACAGGAGACCTAGACTGAATCCCTGGGTCACGAAGATCCCCTAGAGTAGGAAATGGCAACCCGTTACGGACTTCTTGCCTGAAGAATCCTATGGACAGAGGAGCCTGGTGGCTACAGTCCATAGGGTCACAAAGTGTAAGACATGACTGAGCGTCTCAACAATGACCACCACCACCTCAATGGCCTCAGTCTAAGTAGTCTTGCCCATGTATCACAGATGTGATATGCCCTTTGTATATTTTATTTTGTTAGATCTATATCCTCATTTTTTTTGCATTGTTAACATGTCTGAGGTCCTGATGTCTCTGACAACGAATGCCAGAAGCCATGTACTATCTGCTGACCTGTCAGCTGTCAGGATGCAATTGTCATTGCCTGACACTTTCTGAGGAGAAGTAGGTGGCACCAGATAAAACTTGAAGAATGGATGTCAGTGGGATGGTTGAAAATCCCACAGACAGTGGGGAGCATCCTTGAAGAAATGCAGCTTCACCAGGGCCACGTTTTCCAAGGCATGGAAGATAACATCATAGGGGAAACCATGGACCCTTGAGTTCACAAGTGATCCCGAAGAATTTGACATTGAAATTTAAGAAATCATTTAGCCGGTTAAATTTGCTTGTATGTCCCTTTGTATGTATACCCACATGTAATTTATTTTAAAATACGATGCCCAGAGAAGCCTAAGAGTTCTTTGAGCAAGAATAAAATAGAAATATTAACTGATAACATTGGGTCACAATGTGTTTGCTTTCTTCTTAGCAGTACATAAAATACCACCGTATGTTACAATTGACAGTGTCTTTTTAAAAAAATTATTTAGTTCATTTTTGGTCGTGCTGAATCTTCATTGCTTTGTAGGCTTTTCTGAAGTTGCAGTGAGTGGTGGCTATTTTCTAGCTGTGGTGCTTGAGCTTCTCATTGTGGTGGCTTCTCTTGTGGAAGATAGGCACTAGGCTCTTCAGTGCTTTACTCTAGGGCACTTCCCATGTTTGCCTGTGCAATTTCTAAGGTGAAAGCAGCTCATTTAAAAGAAAATACATACTACCAGGGCTTCCCTGGTGGCGCAGTGGTAAAGAATCTGCCTTAGAATACAGGAGACCTAGACTGAATCCCTGGGTCACGAAGATCCCCTAGAGTAGGAAATGGCAACCCGTTACGGACTTCTTGCCTGAAGAATCCTATGGACAGAGGAGCCTGGTGGCTACAGTCCATAGGGTCACAAAGTGTAAGACATGACTGAGCGTCTCAACAATGACCACCACCACCTCAATGGCCTCAGTCTAAGTAGTCTTGCCCATGTATCACAGATGTGATATGCCCTTTGTATATTTTATTTTGTTAGATCTATATCCTCATTTTTTTTGCATTGTTAACATGTCTGAGGTCCTGATGTCTCTGACAACGAATGCCAGAAGCCATGTACTATCTGCTGACCTGTCAGCTGTCAGGATGCAATTGTCATTGCCTGACACTTTCTGAGGAGAAGTAGGTGGCACCAGATAAAACTTGAAGAATGGATGTCAGTGGGATGGTTGAAAATCCCACAGACAGTGGGGAGCATCCTTGAAGAAATGCAGCTTCACCAGGGCCACGTTTTCCAAGGCATGGAAGATAACATCATAGGGGAAACCATGGACCCTTGAGTTCACAAGTGATCCCGAAGAATTTGACATTGAAATTTAAGAAATCATTTAGCCGGTTAAATTTGCTTGTATGTCCCTTTGTATGTATACCCACATGTAATTTATTTTAAAATACGATGCCCAGAGAAGCCTAAGAGTTCTTTGAGCAAGAATAAAATAGAAATATTAACTGATAACATTGGGTCACAATGTGTTTGCTTTCTTCTTAGCAGTACATAAAATACCACCGTATGTTACAATTGACAGTGTTTTTTTAAAAAATTATTTAGTTCATTTTTGGTCGTGCTGAATCTTCATTGCTTTGTAGGCTTTTCTGAAGTTGCAGTGAGTGGTGGCTATTTTCTAGCTGTGGTGCTTGAGCTTCTCATTGTGGTGGCTTCTCTTGTGGAAGATAGGCACTAGGCTCTCAGGCTTCAGTAGCTATGACTCTAGGGCACAGGCTCAGTAGTTGTGGTATTGCAGAAATCAGACCGTTGAGAAACCAAGCACCGCACTTGGAGGGTTGGAGAACTCAGGTTTATTACGCCAGTGGTCCCAGATGAACTAATGGTCAAAAATTCTGGGTCCTGGCTCAGGGTAAGTTCTTTGTTTATAGGATTAACATATGCAGGTACAGTTGGTGATCTCTGATTGGATACATTAAAATCAGCAACTATAGAAAGCAAGAGTTGTTAAGGGTTACAGGTAAACAATTAACGATCATAGAAACAGGAATGCAGCATTCTATCCTTATCAGAACAATGGTTTTTGCACCATAGGCATACCTTATGGGGGCCAAAAGAACTTTATAGTTAATCACTATTGAGCATGAGTCTCAGTTTCCTTCTTCAGTAGCACATGGGCTTAGTTGCTCCATGGTGTGTGGGATCTTCCTGGACCAGGGATCAAACCTGTGTCTCCTCCATTGGCAGGTAGATTCATTACCACTGAGCCACTAGGAAAGCCCTAACAGTGTCTTAAATTTCATGAGGTATTGTATTACTTTTTAAATACACATTAAATTAAAAACAAAGCAATCTTAAAACTTCTCAAGAACCCCCAGTGGTACATGTGCTGTTATTAGGGGTATGGTGATTGTGTGTGTGTCAAGTCGCTTCAGTTGTGTCTGACTCTTTCTGATGGAACTGTAGTCCACCAGGCTCCCCTGTCCATGGGATTCTCCAGGCAAGAATTCTGGTCAGCAATTCTTCCAGAAATTTCTCCAAAGTAAAGGATCAAAGGAGTATGAATATGTATGTGTGAGGAAGTTGGACTCAAAATAGAAATATTAACTGATAACATTGGGTCACAATGTGTTTGCTTTCTTCTTAGCAGTACATAAAATACCACCGTATGTTACAATTGACAGTGTCTTTTTAAAAAAATTATTTAGTTCATTTTTGGTCGTGCTGAATCTTCATTGCTTTGTAGGCTTTTCTGAAGTTGCAGTGAGTGGTGGCTATTTTCTAGCTGTGGTGCTTGAGCTTCTCATTGTGGTGGCTTCTCTTGTGGAAGATAGGCACTAGGCTCTCAGGCTTCAGTAGCTATGACTCTAGGGCACAGGCTCAGTAGTTGTGGTATTGCAGAAATCAGACCGTTGAGAAACCAAGCACCGCACTTGGAGGGTTGGAGAACTCAGGTTTATTACGCCAGTGGTCCCAGATGAACTAATGGTCAAAAATTCTGGGTCCTGGCTCAGGGTAAGTTCTTTGTTTATAGGATTAACATATGCAGGTACAGTTGGTGATCTCTGATTGGATACATTAAAATCAGCAACTATAGAAAGCAAGAGTTGTTAAGGGTTACAGGTAAACAATTAACGATCATAGAAACAGGAATGCAGCATTCTATCCTTATCAGAACAATGGTTTTTGCACCATAGGCATACCTTATGGGGGCCAAAAGAACTTTATAGTTAATCACTATTGAGCATGAGTCTCAGTTTCCTTCTTCAGTAGCACATGGGCTTAGTTGCTCCATGGTGTGTGGGATCTTCCTGGACCAGGGATCAAACCTGTGTCTCCTCCATTGGCAGGTAGATTCATTACCACTGAGCCACTAGGAAAGCCCTAACAGTGTCTTAAATTTCATGAGGTATTGTATTACTTTTTAAATACACATTAAATTAAAAACAAAGCAATCTTAAAACTTCTCAAGAACCCCCAGTGGTACATGTGCTGTTATTAGGGGTATGGTGATTGTGTGTGTGTCAAGTCGCTTCAGTTGTGTCTGACTCTTTCTGATGGAACTGTAGTCCACCAGGCTCCCCTGTCCATGGGATTCTCCAGGCAAGAATTCTGGTCAGCAATTCTTCCAGAAATTTCTCCAAAGTAAAGGATCAAAGGAGTATGAATATGTATGTGTGAGGAAGTTGGACTCAACTGGGTTTATAGGTGAAACAGGAGAAACCACAAACATATTCATAAAAAGTGAAGTGAATAAATTATGGAGCATCCATATATCAATCAGCAATCTATATGCAAATGAACCCAGAGTTGTGATGGAGACATTGCAGGAATGATGTAGATTTACATCAATGTCAGCAGAGAGTAGTGTCTAAGGTATTTGTTAAGTCCTAAAGCAAACTCGAACTAGCATATTTGGTGAATAAACTAAAAATACACAGAGAAAACACAGGGGAAAAAAACGTGAATGACCACAATTAATTACAAGCCTTGCATTTATATTTTTTAAGAAAAGATTACACAGTACATCTTTTAACCTTCCAAATTGCTATGGTCATAGCACAATTAGTTTTTCCCTCTTTATAAAATATGCAGAGAGACAAGAAGCCAAAAAGGTAATGCACAGCATGAAGACTATAGTTAATAATCCAATATCATACATCGAATGTTGTTGGTAGAATCTTAAGCCTTCTTACCACTCACACATAGACACATAGACACACGAAGAGTTACCTATGTAAACTATGTGAGGTGATGGCTGTATTCATTATTTATTTTGATCTGGTAATCATTCTAATATGTATAGTAGAATGATATTTATCTATAATCTTGTTTTAGACTTTAAATACATACCATTATATCTGTCAATTATTCCTGATCTGAATAAAGTTAAAAAATATACATAGAGAAAAATAAGGAGGTCATGACACCAAAATATTAAAAATAGGTGTTTGGGGGGCAGTGGTAATATTAAAACTAAAATGATTTTTATTTCTGCATTTCAATTTAAGGAATTATCTGAAAAAATGTTTTAGAATGAGAAAGAATTATGTATTTGTATTTATCTAAGCGCCATTGGTATTAGATCAGGTCGTTCCCTCCCTGCCATGATGAACTACCTCCACTCTCCACAGTATTTTCTCTCTTCAAACTCCTGGGGTAGTTAACCCTCAAGCTCTGTTCAGGGTAACAGTTCAACAAAGCTTTTGTGTTAAAGAACCTTTTATCCTTTTTCCACTCTCCAAAGTAAAGGATCAAAGGAGTATGAATATGTATGTGTGAGGAAGTTGGACTCAACTGGGTTTATAGGTGAAACAGGAGAAACCACAAACATATTCATAAAAAGTGAAGTGAATAAATTATGGAGCATCCATATATCAATCAGCAATCTATATGCAAATGAACCCAGAGTTGTGATGGAGACATTGCAGGAATGATGTAGATTTACATCAATGTCAGCAGAGAGTAGTGTCTAAGGTATTTGTTAAGTCCTAAAGCAAACTCGAACTAGCATATTTGGTGAATAAACTAAAAATACACAGAGAAAACACAGGGGAAAAAAACGTGAATGACCACAATTAATTACAAGCCTTGCATTTATATTTTTTAAGAAAAGATTACACAGTACATCTTTTAACCTTCCAAATTGCTATGGTCATAGCACAATTAGTTTTTCCCTCTTTATAAAATATGCAGAGAGACAAGAAGCCAAAAAGGTAATGCACAGCATGAAGACTATAGTTAATAATCCAATATCATACATCGAATGTTGTTGGTAGAATCTTAAGCCTTCTTACCACTCACACATAGACACATAGACACACGAAGAGTTACCTATGTAAACTATGTGAGGTGATGGCTGTATTCATTATTTATTTTGATCTGGTAATCATTCTAATATGTATAGTAGAATGATATTTATCTATAATCTTGTTTTAGACTTTAAATACATACCATTATATCTGTCAATTATTCCTGATCTGAATAAAGTTAAAAAATATACATAGAGAAAAATAAGGAGGTCATGACACCAAAATATTAAAAATAGGTGTTTGGGGGGCAGTGGTAATATTAAAACTAAAATGATTTTTATTTCTGCATTTCAATTTAAGGAATTATCTGAAAAAATGTTTTAGAATGAGAAAGAATTATGTATTTGTATTTATCTAAGCGCCATTGGTATTAGATCAGGTCGTTCCCTCCCTGCCATGATGAACTACCTCTCCACTCTCCACAGTATTTTCTCTCTTCTTCAAACTCCTGGGGTAGTTAACCCTCAAGCTCTGTTCAGGGTAACAGTTCAACAAAGCTTTTGTGTTAAAGACACCATTGGTGATGAGTCTTTCTTATGCTGTTTCTTCAGCAGCTTTGTGAATTCAACTAGATTCCAAATTATTTGAGGGCAGAAGCCAAGCATCACTAAGAAATTATTTGGTTGGCCTCTATTTCTAGAGACTTCTGAGAACCCAGAGGCATAAATAACCTTTTGTGGATTGATTTGGGTGTAAGACAGGTGGTGGAAAAAGGAGACCATCTTGAATTCAGATGGCATTTCTCAAATGGAGCTTGAAGACCTGAGCCATTAGCAGGTCAAGGCCAATCACCATGTGATGATCAGAGCTGCAGAGCTGTGTGATGAGATAAAGTCCAGCAACCACTCTGCTCTGGGAGCCTTCTCTTCTCTTTCCTAGAAGTAAACACAGCAGCTGCTTTTGCACTGTTCTGAGAAGCTGACCCAGTTGAGTGTCAAACATCTAATGGTCTGCTTCTTATTCTTGGGCAGGAGTGACAGCAGGGGCTGCATCACACTTGAGTCTGATTCAGGGGTAAAATCTGAAAATCAGTGGTCTGAGTTTCATCCTTGCTCTTTGACTAATTTTTCTTTTCTATCTTAAAAAAATATTTATTCATTTGGCTGTGTTGGCTCTTAGCTGCAGTTCACGGAATCTTTCGTTGCAGCCCATGGACTCTCTCTACTAAGCCTCAAAAGCTGTGGCAGGAGGGCTTAGCTGATCCTCAGCATATGGGAATCTTAGTTCCCTGATCAAGGATCAAACCTACAACTCCCTCATTGTAAGGCAGATTCTTTTTGTGGGGCGGGGGGGCACTTCTGTTGGGCTTTCATTTATTCAGTTTCATCCATCTCTGTTCTTCAGCCCGTGTGGGCCTCCCATCGCAGTGGCCTCTGTTGTCGCAAAGCACCGGCTCTGGGCACATGTGCTCCAGAGCTCCGGCTCGGTAATTGGACACATCGGTCCAATGGATCCGCGGCACGTGGGATCTTACCAGGCCAGGGGTCGAACTGGTGCCCCTTGCACAGCAAGGCGGTGTTGTAAAGCAGATTCTTAACCACTGGGCCACCAGGGAAGTTCCCCTTTGATTCTTTTCTTCTTCTTCTTTTTAAAATTTTGGCCTCTTTTATTGGTTTATTTGTTTATTTCCATCCATCTTTATTCCTCGGCCTGTGTGGGCCTCCCATCGCAGTGACCTCTCTCGTCACAGAGCACCGGCTCCAGGCGCATGCGCTCCAGAGCGCTGGCTCACAATTGGACACACAGGTGCTCTGTGGCATGTGGGATCTTCCTGGGCGCCCCTGCACTTCACATGTTGTCTGGTATTGTCACATGCATATGTACAGTTTTACTCACATGACTTTAACGCATGTCAAGAGCCTCCAACCTCTTTTACCAAGTTCCATAAGAATTACGGAATAAACAGACAATCCAGGGACATAGGCCTTGCCGAAAACATGACCAAGACCCAGAGGTGAAGCACAATCGTATAAAAGGGCGAAACTGTTCCCAAGGAGAGGATACTTTTTACAAAGGTATAATAAAGGGAGGCAGCTCACTTTCCAACAGGGAACCAAGTAAATGCCCAATTTATTTGACTTTACCGGGCTACCCAGAAATGCCAGAAACAACTTGCTATTTAGTATACCGCCACTAGATGGAGATCTTGAGTCGATCATGGCTTGTCGGCTTTCTTTTATCTCAGATTTTCTTTCTTTGAATCTGCTTTAACAAGGGTCTGAATACACATAGAACGCAGTTTACAATTTTGGCATTTCACGTTTTTTTGCTGGACTTTTTGGGGATGGTAATTTGCAGTAAAATGGATTTAGTTTTAAATATATTAGCTTAATTAATTTCTCATCTGGGGGTCCCAGGGAGGTAGAAGCCCCCCTGATACGCGGGCTGTGCGCTATTAATCTGGTGTTTATTTCTGGCAGAAGCTAACAGTGTTTATTCACATTTGGGTGTGGCTGGTTGTGGGGACTGTCATTCGATCTTAGAACTGATTAAAAGAGGAAATCCTCATCAGAAATGACTCCGCAGCCGCCAACAAGTGAAACCTACTGTTTTCTTTCCATAGCATAAGCCGTTTCAATCCCTTTATTGACAAAACTGTAGCAGTGAAAGCTAAGCTTTTTGTCTTTTTTAGTTCTGAATGAAATTCCAAAGGGATTTTTATGTTTAATCACAATTTGATCTTATAGCGAAATCTAGAATGACTAGGTAAAAGCTTTTGCTTTCTTTTGTCAAGGCAGTCACGCCATTCAGGAATAAAATCCTCAGTTTGCCGAAGACAATGACTGCGTCGGCGGTCTTTGTGAATAAGTTTTTGAGAGAACTCAGGCGCTGGACAGTGTTGCCTGTGACGGGTTGACCTACCCGGGGACAATGTGACCATTTAGCTTTGGCTGCTATCTGAAATGAGTTTGAGTGTCTCAGCTCGTTTCATAAGAAACACAAATAAAGCCTGCACAATAAAACATGCAATTTGGGATTACAGCCAGTCTCTGTTCAGAAGGTGCCCAGAACTACATTTCTGAAAACTAAATTCCTGTTCCCCGTAGATAGGGACTCTTGTACTTCCAGAGGGGGCCATTTGGAGGGGAAGGAAGGAAGGAACAGAAGAAAGGAAAATTGTAAACCGTGAGGCATCCTGCTGGTGGAACTGACACTCTAGTGACCTGGCCTGGAAGCCCTGCAGTGCCCAAGACTCCACTGGTAACCATCTGAACCTGCATGCTTTAAAGGCTTAGGCAAAGGCCGGTCTCTGCTTTCCTATTTCGTGTTCTGCTTTTCAGCTTCTTCAAAGCTGCATAATAAAGAACAGTATGGACTTTACTTCTTAACTGCCCTTACCTGTCCCTTACACAGTTCCAACCCACAGAGCAGCCAGGGAGGCCAAAGCCCACAGGGCCCAGGCAGTGAGCACACGGTAGGCCCTGGTTTGCTATCTCTCTGCCGGGCCTGAGAAACAGGCTCCTGGCAGGGCCTGATGTGACTAGGAAGGGGCTTTGTCCCGTGGGTGTGACTCTGAACCAATTTTCATAACTATGGGGTCTTAGCCAAGAAACAGTTTCCAGTTTTAGCTGCTGAATGATCATTTTATCAAAGGAAGATACTTGGTTTGCTCCTGTGCTTTTCCTCACAGTTTTTTTCCTTATAGCTCTTTTTCTTAAACAAAAGCAAACCCAAGTTCATTAGAGAGAAGGGTTCTAGTAAATGCACATAATTCAAGAGAAAAAAAATTCACTTATTTGTAATCTTGCCACCTTAGACATAATCTCTGTTAATGCCTTTTTGTATATCTTTCCATCAAAGGTCATGGGTATATATTAATACGTACATAAAATTTTTACAAAAATAGGAGTCATTATATAGATACTATTTTATGGCTTTTATTTTTACAAAATGCTATATAATATTTTTAATGTTAGTAAACATTTATATATAACCTCACATTTCATAGCTGCTTTGTACTCTATTATAAACAGTTCCTTAGTGTTGAACAGAAGCCTCCTCCACCACCAGTTTCACTGATGATAAAAACAAAACTATAGTCAACATTTGAAAGTGATTTTAACTGTATATTCTAGTTTTCATATATAGTCAGCTTGAAGAATTTGACTACAAATTCTTTCCAGTAAGAATCAAGAATAAAAGTCAACATTTATGAAGAATACAAAAGATCCCCCATCCATGTTAAAATGCTCCCTGCATATATTTACCTGAATTGTACATATATACCTGCACACTCCCAGGTGACATAGTATTTTAGTGTAATGGAAAATAGTTATTTTAATTCTGAGAGCTGATTCTTAAGTAAGTAAATGGGGAAAGCTGGGATACAATATGCATGAAAAATGTTTTAAAGTCTTTATTGGGCTTGAAATGATGAGAGTTTACATAATTAATCATAAGGGGATGTTTTTAGTCACAGAAATGATCATTAGTACGGCACTAGAGTTAAGTAATCTTTATAGCAATATAAAAATGCCATTTCACCCTTAGATCTTACTGAGATTTTGTCTCTCTTTTATGCTCCTTGGCATTACAACACTCAGTAATTGAATGCTACTTAATAATGAGGGTGGGTAATGAAACCATCTAAGCTAATGTGTCCATGGAAATTTCTGAAGCACCAACTCCAAATATTACCACAATACATTTTGCTAGCCCAAAGCTAGGAAAGAGAGAAGTTAATTGCTATCATGGTGGTGTTTAAAAAATTTGCCCCACTTAAACAATCAATAGCCTTTGTTCTTTTTCATCTTTTTTTAAAATGACATTTTAAGATGCAAATTCCATGTTTCTGCCTTGGCTTTCATCACTTGCTTTGGTGGGAGCAGTCATAAATGTTAACTTTCCTTCCTAAATTATAAAAAAATAGCCTGTGGTGAGCTTTTTTTTTTTTTAATAGTTATCTATTTTGACAAAGAGGCAGTAGTAAAGACAATTAGTGACTTTCATGGGCTCACATGAGAAGATAGTCTATGTCAGCAGTTAACAGTGTAGCTTCTGGAATCAGGGACTTTGTATCTGGGCCCTGTGGTGTCCAGTTGGGGAGCTTCTGGGCAGTTCAATAAATTGTCTTCATGATTATGAACAAACTCCTCCACCACCAGTTTCACTGATGATAAAAACAAAACTATAGTCAACATTTGAAAGTGATTTTAACTGTATATTCTAGTTTTCATATATAGTCAGCTTGAAGAATTTGACTACAAATTCTTTCCAGTAAGAATCAAGAATAAAAGTCAACATTTATGAAGAATACAAAAGATCCCCCATCCATGTTAAAATGCTCCCTGCATATATTTACCTGAATTGTACATATATACCTGCACACTCCCAGGTGACATAGTATTTTAGTGTAATGGAAAATAGTTATTTTAATTCTGAGAGCTGATTCTTAAGTAAGTAAATGGGGAAAGCTGGGATACAATATGCATGAAAAATGTTTTAAAGTCTTTATTGGGCTTGAAATGATGAGAGTTTACATAATTAATCATAAGGGGATGTTTTTAGTCACAGAAATGATCATTAGTACGGCACTAGAGTTAAGTAATCTTTATAGCAATATAAAAATGCCATTTCACCCTTAGATCTTACTGAGATTTTGTCTCTCTTTTATGCTCCTTGGCATTACAACACTCAGTAATTGAATGCTACTTAATAATGAGGGTGGGTAATGAAACCATCTAAGCTAATGTGTCCATGGAAATTTCTGAAGCACCAACTCCAAATATTACCACAATACATTTTGCTAGCCCAAAGCTAGGAAAGAGAGAAGTTAAATGCTATCATGGTGGTGTTTAAAAATTAGCCCCACTTAAACAATCAATAGCCTTTGTTCTTTTTCATCTTTTTTTAAAATGACATTTTAAGATGCAAATTCCATGTTTCTGCCTTGGCTTTCATCACTTGCTTTGGTGGGAGCAGTCATAAATGTTAACTTTCCTTCCTAAATTATAAAAAAATAGCCTGTGGTGAGCTTTTTTTTTTTTTAATAGTTATCTATTTTGACAAAGAGGCAGTAGTAAAGACAATTAGTGACTTTCATGGGCTCACATGAGAAGATAGTCTATGTCAGCAGTTAACAGTGTAGCTTCTGGAATCAGGGACTTTGTATCTGGGCCCTGTGGTGTCCTGATGATCTTGGGGTAATCTGCTACTCCTGAAAAAAAGTTCTAGGTGTGTATCACAGTGACTGACACAGAAAAGAAGTTCAATAAATTGTTAACTGCTGCAAAAAACACTGCCTAGCTGCAGTTGAAAGTTGAATGGAGTAAGATTTCACTTTATTTTGTTTCCAAAACAAAAATGCCTGTGGGTGAGGGTCATTATGGCTATTTCAGCCTATTTGGTCAGAATTGTTTCATCATTTAATTAAAATCCCCCAGGAATTTAATTCAGCGATATTAACATTTATGGAAACAAAAAGCACAAAACTGTGGTTGAGATGTTTAGACTTTTCTCTGATCTGTTCAATGAAATGACCCTTCAATTGAGATATATGTCTTCTTATCACAATGTCTCCTCATAACCATAACGGCTTTTAGCAAATGTAACATTGAAAAGAGGAGAAGCTGCCTAACGTAACATTTAATGAACCACCTTTAAATAAAAAAAAAAAAAAAAAAAAGCAAGAATATCTCTTGTGCCTTCGAAATGAAACTTAATTGGTTCCCAACACGAACAGTTGGATTTTGATCTCCTTCTTTAGAAAAAAAAAAAACTTTGATTTTTGACTATAAGACCTGGTTTAAAATTTAACTGAAGTAATTGATTTGTAAAATTTCAAAAGCAATTCTTTAATCTTTTACTAAACTATTAATAAGTTAATAACCTCATTTCATTGAATTTGCTCTTTTATGATATTAAGTCCAGCTTCTTATGTAGGTCCTTATTCATTCAAAAATATGCTCTTATTTTTTGAAATGTCAGTCTTGCTATGTAAGAAAAATTACTTTTGCAGCTTTTCTTGTTGCAGTTTTCCACTGAAGTTTACCTTCAAGTGTAAGTGAGGCAGGGGAGGGCCAGAGATGGTAACCGTGCCAAGGTTTCTGAACTTCATACTCCAAATTTCAGCAAATCTGTGTTTTTAGAAAGTGAATTCCAATTTTCTTTAATCCTGCTGACAGTAGATACAATTGGATAGCAGACCATCAGATTCTTTTGTCTATACATTTTGAAAACTGTTCTTTTTATGACTATCACATAGGAAAGAATATAAATCATGTCTGCTCCATAATAAATAGATGCCTTTCCTCAGTTTCGTATGGGAAACAGTTTATACGAACTTTTGTGTGTTTTTTAAACCCACATTATACTTATCAATAGAAAGTTCTAGGTGTGTATCACAGTGACTGACACAGAAAAGAAGTTCAATAAATTGTTAACTGCTGCAAAAAACACTGCCTAGCTGCAGTTGAAAGTTGAATGGAGTAAGATTTCACTTTATTTTGTTTCCAAAACAAAAATGCCTGTGGGTGAGGGTCATTATGGCTATTTCAGCCTATTTGGTCAGAATTGTTTCATCATTTAATTAAAATCCCCCAGGAATTTAATTCAGCGATATTAACATTTATGGAAACAAAAAGCACAAAACTGTGGTTGAGATGTTTAGACTTTTCTCTGATCTGTTCAATGAAATGACCCTTCAATTGAGATATATGTCTTCTTATCACAATGTCTCCTCATAACCATAACGGCTTTTAGCAAATGTAACATTGAAAAGAGGAGAAGCTGCCTAACGTAACATTTAATGAACCACCTTTAAATAAAAAAAAAAAAAGCAAGAATATCTCTTGTGCCTTCGAAATGAAACTTAATTGGTTCCCAACACGAACAGTTGGATTTTGATCTCCTTCTTTAGAAAAAAAAAAAACTTTGATTTTTGACTATAAGACCTGGTTTAAAATTTAACTGAAGTAATTGATTTGTAAAATTTCAAAAGCAATTCTTTAATCTTTTACTAAACTATTAATAAGTTAATAACCTCATTTCATTGAATTTGCTCTTTTATGATATTAAGTCCAGCTTCTTATGTAGGTCCTTATTCATTCAAAAATATGCTCTTATTTTTTGAAATGTCAGTCTTGCTATGTAAGAAAAATTACTTTTGCAGCTTTTCTTGTTGCAGTTTTCCACTGAAGTTTACCTTCAAGTGTAAGTGAGGCAGGGGAGGGCCAGAGATGGTAACCGTGCCAAGGTTTCTGAACTTCATACTCCAAATTTCAGCAAATCTGTGTTTTTAGAAAGTGAATTCCAATTTTCTTTAATCCTGCTGACAGTAGATACAATTGGATAGCAGACCATCAGATTCTTTTGTCTATACATTTTGAAAACTGTTCTTTTTATGACTATCACATAGGAAAGAATATAAATCATGTCTGCTCCATAATAAATAGATGCCTTTCCTCAGTTTCGTATGGGAAACAGTTTATACGAACTTTTTGTGTGTCTACACTTTACTTATCAAAATTTTCCCAGAGTTGGTCATATATCACTTAGTGCAATATTGACACCATCTGTTTAAGCTTGTCACTTAAGCTTAAGAAGTGGATTTTATGGAAGCTGAGTTCTGTCTGTTCAGTTCCTCTCAACTGTTAGAAGACTGGTATATTTCAATGCTATAATAATGAAAGAAATGTAGATCAATTGTCTTCCATTTGAGATCCATAAGCTAACTGATTTAAAAGGAAAAGCAAAAACAGATGAAGCCAAAATCATTTGCTTGATTCTCTCAACAATGTGACTATGTAAGTCTGTGTGCATGAATGAGAATAGCCAGGTTTAGTAATCTGTGAAAAGTGGCTCATCTGTTGGCTTTTTAAAAACCAGTAGATAAGGGCTTCCCCTGGTGGCCCAGTGGGTAAGGACACCGCCTTGCAGTGCAAGGGGTGCCGGTTCGATCCCTGGCCTGGGAAGATCCCACGTGCCGCGGAGCAGCTGGACTGATGTGTCCAATTACCGAGCCGGAGCTCTGGAGCGCATGCACCCAGAGCCGGTGCTCTGCAACGACAGAGGCCACCACAATGGGAGGCCCACAGGAGCCAAAGAACAAAGACGGATGAAAATGGAGAAATGAAAGACCAACAGAAGTGGCCCGCCTGCTCCCTTCCTTCCCCAACTCGACCCCCACCCAAAATAAATAAATAAACAAATAAATCTTTAAAAACAAAACAAACAAACAAAAAAACCAGTAGATCCATGGAGTACCTAAAGGTAGTTCTAGGCTCCCAGCCCTGTTATAGGCTGGTCAAGAAAGATTCCTGAGCACATATTTTATAATTTGATTCTAGATTTTGAAAGAAGTGTATATTTTTATTAAAACATAAGAAGTCTGGATATCTGATCTTATAAGAATTCATGACCTGTTTTTTTTTTTTTTTTCTCTTTTGGCTGTGCTGTATGATGTGTGGGATCTTAGTTTCCAGACCAGGGATTGAACCTGGGCCATGGCGGTGAAAGCCCTGAGTCCTAACCACTGAGTCGCCAGGGCATTCTCTTATGACATTTTCAGATAGAGACTCTAGTGACCCAAGGGTAGAGGAGAAGACCAGGTACCTATTTTCTTGTTCGTGATCTAATGGCACAACAATGTGAGGTGTGTGAAAGCAAATAACTCTTTGTTTTATTCATTGTTATATCCTTAGTGTCTACAGGAGAATTTGGCATGTAGTAGGTCTTAATAAATATTTGTGGAATAATGACCTTAAATGGAAAAA
Organism: Tragulus kanchil; assembly: GCA_022376925.1. NCBI lineage: Eukaryota > Metazoa > Chordata > Mammalia > Artiodactyla > Tragulidae > Tragulus > Tragulus kanchil. Next base: position 61,773,786 of record JAIOJX010000002.1, read on the forward strand.
AAAAATGAGAGAAGGAAAGAATAATCAGTGAGGAAGGAGGTACAGCAGTGGAAAAACAATGCTGATTTTTCAACTATAGCAGGCAAGGAAGTCCCAGTTTTTCCAGTCCTGAAAGCTTGAAGGTAGGTGTGAGTAATGGAGCCAAGGAGGAACCATGCCCTGCATGTCATTACATTGTCTATTTGAATGGAAAATAATTATGCCCATCTAGTGGGTTTGCTGAAAGATTAGTGGCAAGATGCCTGATATGAGTAATTAATGGTGAGGGTCTTGTGTGGGTGGCTCATTGCTTTTAAGAAGTGGAATTTCTGGGCTTCCCTGGTAGCTCAGTGGTAAAGAGTTTGCCTGCCAATGCAGGAGACACCGGTTCGATCCCTGATCCAGGAAGATCCCACATGCTGCGAACTAAGCCAGTGAGCCACAACTATGGAGCCCATATGCCACAACTACTGAAGCCTGTGTGCCCTAAAGCCTCAGTTTCACATCAAGAAAAATCACCACAACAAAAAGTCTGCTAACCTCAACTAGGGAGTAGCCCCCACTCATTGCAACTAGAGAAGAGCCTGTGGCAGCAGTGAAAACTCAGAATAGCCAAAAATAAATAAATAACTAAATTTTTTTTTTTTAAGTGGAATTTCTTATAGAGGGGCTACATGAGAAGCACTCATCACAGGTCGTGGGCTTGTGAGAAGACTTTGACATGTGAGATTCTATTACCCCGTGTGTCTTTTCACTGATTCCAGTGTTGAGTAACAGGACAAGGACAGGGACCAAAACCAGAAAGATTCTGACCCAAAGTGAAGGATTTGGAATAAGGAATATCCTGTATCTCATTCTCCACATACTAAGGTGAGTCAGGTAGGTGTACCTACCAACAATAAAGTGATCTACATGGAATAAACTTTGGGCATTAACATTCTTTTGCTATATAATTGTGGTTATTTTAGCTTTGCTGTTGTGAAAGGAATTTTTGCCCAGACTGTGCTTCTTCTTTCCGATTGATATTAAAAACTCCAATAGCATTTGCCAGGATGTAATAGGCTTAGTAGGCTGTTTATGTCTCGATGTTATGATAATATGCTGTTGTGAAGAAGAATGTGGGGTCTCATGTGTGGTCTGGTGGCCAACTTCATCATGAGTTGTGGTTAAGCAGTTAATCTCCCAAGATAAAGAAAGAAATGAAAAAGATAAAGATAAAGAAAGAAACAATAAAGAAAGAAACAATTTGACAGGCTTTTCCCACTAACCACTACTAACGCATTTGAAGAAAAATAGAATTCCTTATTAAAATAACTAAGCATAAACTAGGCCAAGGCTACTAATTTTCCTATATAGGATATGCAATTAGAACAAGTTAATAAAGAAAATAAGTGCCTAATTACAGTTTGATGTAACCTTCAACCATTAACCTTCAACTGTTACGGATGTTAATTCTTTCCCTTGATTCCCTTTATAACTTTAAATAAAAATGGAAACATTCAAGCAATTCCTTTTCCTATAGCTTCCATAAAAGTCCCATCTCTTCCCAGATACTGACTCCTTGACTTTCATAGCTAAAATATTCACATCTTTCTTGAAACCTGATGCTCCCTCCTGCTGCTTTGTCTTACTGTCTTTTCATACACTGTTCAGGTTTTCATATACTTTTCATTTACTGTTCAGAAAAGCTCTTCCTTCTCATCCCTGATTTGCTTGAGACTCAGTTCAAATAGTATCTCTCCTGTAAGGGATTCTCTCAGGTAGAGAACTGAGGGTTGTATTTTTTTGTGGATTCTGGTTCATCAAATGGTCATTTTAATGACATGTTTACAGATTTGTCTGCCCACCCGGCAGACTGTTTTCAGGAATCAGGCCATGGAGTTGGGTTCACCTTTTCATTGACTGGTTTTTGTAATGTAAAAGTTTTACTGAGATATAAATTCATACCAAATGATTCACTCATTTGTAAATACATCAGTAGCCTTGAGCATATTCATAGAGTTGTACAACTGTCACTACAATCAAGTTTAGAACATTTTCATCACTCCAAGAAGAAACCCTCTACCCATCAGCAGCCACTCTCTTTGACTCAGTTGTTCCGTGTTAGCCTCAGGGAGCCGCTAATCTGTCTGTCTCTAGAGCTTTGCCAATTTTCAATACTTCACATAAACATTGTTCACTTTTAAACTATACTGCACATAATTAGAAGCAAAGAGAGTTCATGAAGTGCCAGACTCAAAGGTGCATCCTTAAATATTTTTCCTTAACACGAGAGAAAAGTCCACTTGAATAGGTGGTGTATTATTTTAATTGTGGAATAATGCAAATACTAGAAGGTCACAGACTAAGCCTAATAAAGAGCAATTTATCTGCTGCTTTAGTGAAGAATCACCATCAGTAACAACACACCAGGAGGCAAAGTTGCTTGCCTCCCTTCATATATTTTAGGGACATAGTTCTGTTTCAATTTGGATAAAATTCTGAAAGGAAAAAGCTCCTTCTTAGCATTATGTGCAAGTCACTTGCCTTCTCTTGTTATAACTGAATGCTGACATAAATCTTTTTTTAATAAAATGAACTATTAAACTTCTTTCTTTCCTGAATGATGGTGGAAACAGATATATTTTAATCTACAGGGCATAGAAAATGAAATTTACATGTCACGGAGGTCTCTCTGGTTAATAAATGTTTTGTTTTCCCTCAAACTGCTGCTTTGTCTTACTGTCTTTTCATACACTGTTCAGGTTTTCATATACTTTTCATTTACTGTTCAGAAAAGCTCTTCCTTCTCATCCCTGATTTGCTTGAGACTCAGTTCAAATAGTATCTCTCCTGTAAGGGATTCTCTCAGGTAGAGAACTGAGGGTTGTATTTTTTTGTGGATTCTGGTTCATCAAATGGTCATTTTAATGACATGTTTACAGATTTGTCTGCCCACCCGGCAGACTGTTTTCAGGAATCAGGCCATGGAGTTGGGTTCACCTTTTCATTGACTGGTTTTTGTAATGTAAAAGTTTTACTGAGATATAAATTCATACCAAATGATTCACTCATTTGTAAATACATCAGTAGCCTTGAGCATATTCATAGAGTTGTACAACTGTCACTACAATCAAGTTTAGAACATTTTCATCACTCCAAGAAGAAACCCTCTACCCATCAGCAGCCACTCTCTTTGACTCAGTTGTTCCGTGTTAGCCTCAGGGAGCCGCTAATCTGTCTGTCTCTAGAGCTTTGCCAATTTTCAATACTTCACATAAACATTGTTCACTTTTAAACTATACTGCACATAATTAGAAGCAAAGAGAGTTCATGAAGTGCCAGACTCAAAGGTGCATCCTTAAATATTTTTCCTTAACACGAGAGAAAAGTCCACTTGAATAGGTGGTGTATTATTTTAATTGTGGAATAATGCAAATACTAGAAGGTCACAGACTAAGCCTAATAAAGAGCAATTTATCTGCTGCTTTAGTGAAGAATCACCATCAGTAACAACACACCAGGAGGCAAAGTTGCTTGCCTCCCTTCATATATTTTAGGGACATAGTTCTGTTTCAATTTGGATAAAATTCTGAAAGGAAAAAAAGCTCCTTCTTAGCATTATGTGCAAGTCACTTGCCTTCTCTTGTTATAACTGAATGCTGACATAAATCTTTTTTTAATAAAATGAACTATTAAACTTCTTTCTTTCCTGAATGATGGTGGAAACAGATATATTTTAATCTACAGGGCATAGAAAATGAAATTTACATGTCACGGAGGTCTCTCTGGTTAATAAATGTTTTAAACAGAAAGAAAGCACTAAGCTAAATAAATATGAGACTATGCTGCTTTGCATAGGATTAAAATAGTAAAATTAGAAGGTTCTTTTTCTCTATCAAAGAACAGATTTGTAAAGTGAAGGTATTCTACACTATCAAATATCAGTCTTTGAGATGTGGTCACAAAAATGTGGATTTTCTATTCTTCTTTAAAAAATAAAAAGCCCTGAAACATGCAGTTCAAAATATTGTCTCTGCATGTCTAACTTGACTGGTGTGCCTGATGGGTACCAACCTGTCTTCACTACTATTGTATCAGTAACATTTTGTCTATTTTTACATGCTAGTTAACAAAATAAATGAGTTCTACTCATAACCATGCTCTCAAATTTTACAAAGGCTTTTTTAAAAAATAAAATATATAAGATACATGTAAATTTTCTTTGTTGCTGTCAAAAAATGTCCATGTTAAAAAAATGAGGAAATTAGAACTGCCCTTTAAAGACTTGACAATTTTTTTTTAAACTTTTTCCATGTGCTTTGAACTGTTGCCAAACTAGATAAAGGTAAAAATGGCTGACTTTTCCTAAATTGCTTGCATGGAAAACCTTCAAATAACTTTCATGGACAGACAGTCTAAACACACAGTGTCGTGAATCCATCTCCCCAACCGAGTCACCCTCCCACCCTGGAGGAGATGTAACTCCAGTAGAATCAACCCTGGAAAAAGAAAATGGCAGCTCAGATGACCTGAATTGTACCCCAAACATCACAATACTTTGAAAGGTACTCTTTTCATTGTAGTCAATAGGCTGAAAATACAGGATTCTATTCCAAATTCACCTCTCTATCGTTAAAAATTGTAGTAAAAGTCATTTTTCCAAAAGTGATTATAGGAAGAACTCAGGTGTTATCCTCCTCTGATTAAAACGGGTGGTGAGTCTCCTCCCCGCTTTAAATTGCAACAAGACAGACTCTGATAGAATGCACAGATGTATTTTTTAACAACAAACTGAGTTTGAGAATTATAATTTAGAGTGTATTGGATGTATCACCAAAAGACAGGGTGGTTGGGCAATTGTGAGGGAGTATTGTATTGTTGCTAGTCTGAGTAAATCTGAATCTTTTCAAGCTTTGGTTGAGTGGGTTAATTCCAGAACCTGAATTACAAGTACAATTTGAATTACATTGCAAATGCTGAACTTCCTTCACTTTTGCAAAGTGCTTTCTTTTCCCCTTCTCAGACTTACGAATTCTAGCTATTTTGATGTTTTTCAAATGCTGCAATATTTCAGTTAGCTGTAAAAAATAGCAGTTCCAACTACAAACAGAGGAAAAGATTTTTCCCCTTTGCCTCTTTGTTTAGCAATTCCTCCTTTCCTATTTATTTTTTTTTTGGTTTGCCTCTATTTTGTGAAATCTCCACTTTTAACATCAATTTAAGCCTCTAAAATTGTTGCATCCCCTGAACCATTCCAGGCAGTATACCATTAACCCTTAAATAGCAGGATAAAATATATAAGATACATGTAAATTTTCTTTGTTGCTGTCAAAAAATGTCCATGTTAAAAAAATGAGGAAATTAGAACTGCCCTTTAAAGACTTGACAATTTTTTTTTAAACTTTTTCCATGTGCTTTGAACTGTTGCCAAACTAGATAAAGGTAAAAATGGCTGACTTTTCCTAAATTGCTTGCATGGAAAACCTTCAAATAACTTTCATGGACAGACAGTCTAAACACACAGTGTCGTGAATCCATCTCCCCAACCGAGTCACCCTCCCACCCTGGAGGAGATGTAACTCCAGTAGAATCAACCCTGGAAAAAGAAAATGGCAGCTCAGATGACCTGAATTGTACCCCAAACATCACAATACTTTGAAAGGTACTCTTTTCATTGTAGTCAATAGGCTGAAAATACAGGATTCTATTCCAAATTCACCTCTCTATCGTTAAAAATTGTAGTAAAAGTCATTTTTCCAAAAGTGATTATAGGAAGAACTCAGGTGTTATCCTCCTCTGATTAAAACGGGTGGTGAGTCTCCTCCCCGCTTTAAATTGCAACAAGACAGACTCTGATAGAATGCACAGATGTATTTTTTAACAACAAACTGAGTTTGAGAATTATAATTTAGAGTGTATTGGATGTATCACCAAAAGACAGGGTGGTTGGGCAATTGTGAGGGAGTATTGTATTGTTGCTAGTCTGAGTAAATCTGAATCTTTTCAAGCTTTGGTTGAGTGGGTTAATTCCAGAACCTGAATTACAAGTACAATTTGAATTACATTGCAAATGCTGAACTTCCTTCACTTTTGCAAAGTGCTTTCTTTTCCCCTTCTCAGACTTACGAATTCTAGCTATTTTGATGTTTTTCAAATGCTGCAATATTTCAGTTAGCTGTAAAAAATAGCAGTTCCAACTACAAACAGAGGAAAAGATTTTTCCCCTTTGCCTCTTTGTTTAGCAATTCCTCCTTTCCTATTTTTTTTTTTTTTTTTTTGGTTTGCCTCTATTTTGTGAAATCTCCACTTTTAACATCAATTTAAGCCTCTAAAATTGTTGCATCCCCTGAACCATTCCAGGCAGTATACCATTAACCCTTAAATAGCAGGATAAATATTTTGTAAAAACAAACCAAAAAGAAACTGCTATGAACAGCCAAACAGTACAGGTTTTAAATGTAGGGGAGGGAGTAGGAACAAACAAACAAGCAAGAAATTAATACATGATATAAACTGGGATTTCCCATGCATGAACAAACATTGATAAATACAGTCTCTTAGAAAAATCCATACTATGACACTGATTTTATGGACAAAGAGCAAAGAGGTTAAGTGGATTGTTTAGAGCTTGAATCCCCATCTCTCAGCTAGATTTTAATCATTCTGTGCAGAGGATGCAAAAGTCCTGCCAAGAGCGCACAGGCGTGGCGTGGGACCAGGGGCCTCTGCGCACAGGCCTGGGGTGGGATCAGGAGCTCTTCTGTCATGCTAGAGAAAATGTTAGGCATTTCAGCAGTCGGGAGAGGTGGTAGACAAACTACCTGGTAATTATTTAAGAACATACCAATTTATTTGTAGCATAAAGCCTAAGATCAAGCTGCTCAGGAATGACAATATGGTGTTCCGACTGTGCAGATATTTATCTCCCAGTCTTCACATAAGAAGTCTGATTGAATAATTGTTAGCAGTAGACAGGAAAATACAGGGTAATATGAGGAATTCAAATACTTGACCAATTTTTAAGGAGAACCTGCTAAAGAGTGTACTGACATTGTAGAAAACTGCAGTAATGAAGGACTTTCAGCAAAGAACTAACCGGAACTAAGATAGCAATCTAGAACATAATGGGCTTTGGTTATAGTGTATCTGAGGGGCTTTGTTCTTCATGCCTGTCCGTCTTTCTCTCCAGTTTTAAAGACCTGTCCGAGAGCATCTCCCTATAGGGGACCTGGATCATGTGGTGTCTCATGCTTTCCAAAAGTGACTCTAGGAGACTTTGGAAATACAGGACCTCTGCCAGTCTTCACTCAAGACATTGTCACTCCAAACAACAGTACTGCATATTTTTCTGGTTGTATATTTATTGTCCTTCTTTCATTTCTCTTAATTTTGTAACACTTCAATTTAACCAAGACAGAGCTATCAAATCAAACCCTATGCAATTAATAAGATGTTTCATTGGGCGTCCCTGGTGGTCCAGTGGGTAAGGACACCACCTTGAAGTACCAGGGGCATGGGTTTGATCCTTGGCCTGGGAAGATGCCACGTGCCACAGAGTGGCTGGACCGATGTGTCCAACTACCAAGCTGGAGCTCTGGAGCTCATGTGCCCAGAGCCGGTGCTCCGCGATGGGAGAGGCCACTGTGATGGGAGGCCCACTCAGGCCAAGGAACAAAGATGGATGAAAACAGATAAATGAAGGATCAAAAGAAGTGGCAAAAAAACAAAACCCAAAACATGTTTTATTGCACCACTGAATATTTACAGGAGATGCTAGTTCAATTAGAAAGTAGTGAAATATAGTCATTTCTCAATATCTGTAGGGGAATGGTACTCTCACCTCAAATTCTCCAATGCTCAAATTCCTTATTAAAAAAAGGCATGGCACATAACCTATACACATCCTCCTGTTTACTTTCTCATCTCTAGGTTACTCATAATACCTAGTGCTTCCCTGGTGGCTCAGATGGTAAAGAATCTGTCTGCAATGCAGAAGACCTGTGTTTCATCCCTGGGTTGAGAAGATCTTTTGGAGAAGGGAATGGCAACTCACTCTAGTATTCTTGCCTGGAGAATTCCATGGACAGAGGAGCCTGGTGGGCTACAGTCCATGGGGTTGCAAAGAGTTGTGCATGACTAGGTGACTAACATTTTCAATACAATGTAAATACTATATAAATAATTGCACTGTGTAGCAAAGTCAAGTTCTGTTTTATGGACTTTCTAGAATTTTTTTCTGACTATTTTTGCTCTTCGGTTGATGAATCCTTGGATGCAGAAAGTTGTGGATACAAAAGGCAAACTGTACATTATTTTCAACTTTCAAAAATATTTAAACAAAACATTCTGCTTTTTTCCAAAATTAGGAACCCTGAGGAAAGTCACATTAAAAATGGCTATGGTTCTAGATGAGGGGAAAAACAGATCATATTTTATTAAGAAAATCATTTGAAGTGTTCCCTCCCAAATATATAGTTTATAAAAGCTCTATTTTTGTGGCTGAAAATTTTGTTCTTCAAATCATTCACATATTACACACAAATAAGAGCAAATTAAACTTCACACATATTTACTATATATTTCTACAAATCTACAACCTAGAATAATTTCTCAATATGCCAGTTAATCTAAGCAAAGTTTTCAACTGAAAACACTTCAGAAAGTTCTAAACATGTACTTGTCTCACCTATTTACTAAGTAATGTCTAAATTTAGAAAAGACCCTGTTATTAGAAAAGACCCTGATGCTGGGAAGATTCAAGGCAAGAGGAGAAGGGGATGACAGAGGATGAGATGGTTGGATGGCATCACTGACTTAATGGATATGAGTTTGAACCAACTCTGGGAGATGGTAAAGGACAGGAAAGCCTGATGTCCTGCAGTCCACGGATATGACTGAGTGAATGAACAATAAGATTGATAGAAAATACAATGACATGTCTTCTTTCATTTTCTTTCCATTTTAGTAAGATAGCATTGTGAGGATAGAAATGATGCAATATTCAGGCAGTAACTTTTGAAACAAAGTCAGGGCTGTGAAATTTAATGTTCTTATAACAGCATTAACTTACCTGGGTTGTACATACAGTACATTAAGGAATCACATTTTGCTGTCTTCTGTATAATTGGAAATATTCTATATGTACAATTTGAGTGAGTTAATGTTTCTAGAAGAACCTTAAGTTTTGCAATTTTTTTTTTTAGGGGACTGACTAGGTGACTAACATTTTCAATACAATGTAAATACTATATAAATAATTGCACTGTGTAGCAAAGTCAAGTTCTGTTTTATGGACTTTCTAGAATTTTTTTCTGACTATTTTTGCTCTTCGGTTGATGAATCCTTGGATGCAGAAAGTTGTGGATACAAAAGGCAAACTGTACATTATTTTCAACTTTCAAAAATATTTAAACAAAACATTCTGCTTTTTTCCAAAATTAGGAACCCTGAGGAAAGTCACATTAAAAATGGCTATGGTTCTAGATGAGGGGAAAAACAGATCATATTTTATTAAGAAAATCATTTGAAGTGTTCCCTCCCAAATATATAGTTTATAAAAGCTCTATTTTTGTGGCTGAAAATTTTGTTCTTCAAATCATTCACATATTACACACAAATAAGAGCAAATTAAACTTCACACATATTTACTATATATTTCTACAAATCTACAACCTAGAATAATTTCTCAATATGCCAGTTAATCTAAGCAAAGTTTTCAACTGAAAACACTTCAGAAAGTTCTAAACATGTACTTGTCTCACCTATTTACTAAGTAATGTCTAAATTTAGAAAAGACCCTGTTATTAGAAAAGACCCTGATGCTGGGAAGATTCAAGGCAAGAGGAGAAGGGGATGACAGAGGATGAGATGGTTGGATGGCATCACTGACTTAATGGATATGAGTTTGAACCAACTCTGGGAGATGGTAAAGGACAGGAAAGCCTGATGTCCTGCAGTCCACGGATATGACTGAGTGAATGAACAATAAGATTGATAGAAAATACAATGACATGTCTTCTTTCATTTTCTTTCCATTTTAGTAAGATAGCATTGTGAGGATAGAAATGATGCAATATTCAGGCAGTAACTTTTGAAACAAAGTCAGGGCTGTGAAATTTAATGTTCTTATAACAGCATTAACTTACCTGGGTTGTACATACAGTACATTAAGGAATCACATTTTGCTGTCTTCTGTATAATTGGAAATATTCTATATGTACAATTTGAGTGAGTTAATGTTTCTAGAAGAACCTTAAGTTTTGCATTTCTTGACTTTTTTATGTCTGAATTTGTAGCTTTAATATTTGCATTAACATAGTTATTTGCATTTCATTACAGCCAAAGTTAGCCTATTCAAGGACTAAAGTCTTAAGAGAGTGTTTACTTAAAAGATCTGTTTAAATGAAAATACTCAGCCTTTTGGGGGCTACATATTTATGGTTAGAAGATACACCCATTTAAGACTATGATTTTTTGTGTGTGTGTGCTAACTTAAGTCTAAAAATTTCTGTGCATAGTAAGTGCCCAAGAGTTGAGCAACAATGGAATAGATGAGTAAATGAACGGTTGCTACCAAAGTTTATCAGCAAATGGAAACAGCAAAAGCTTACAATAAGATCAGTGGATTGTTTGGATTAAAAAGCAACTCCAGAGAACTTGTCCCAGAAAGTAAAGAATGTTTCAGCATTTTATAATATTTTGCTGTCATTTTACTCTTCTATATGTTCTTAGTGTGTTATTCTATTTTAAATATTCTTGAATTGAAAGGAAGACTAATAATTCTCCAGTTTTGCACATAAAAAAACCAAGTTTCTAAGAGATTATATGATTGTCTTGAAGAAATAGAGGAAACAAGCTACACTGAAAAAAATTTTATAAATCCATTTGTGTCTTGATTTGTGGAAACGTGTATAAACAAATGCGAACAGCACAAAGAAAAAATTTCCATTTTATTTATGAAGAAATATTTAGCACAGAAATCCTGTCCTCAGACTGTAGACCCCATATGGGCAGAAATTGCCTTGTTTTGTATCCTAATGTCTAATATATACTAGAGCCACATTAACTTTTTCCAGATTATGTTCCTTCATTAAGTTGTGTCTGACTCTGCAACTCCATGGACTGCAGCACACCAGGTTTCAGCACACCAGGTTTCCCTGACCATCACGACGTCCCAGAGTTTGCTCAGATTCATGTCCATTGAGTCAGTGACATTATCTAACCATCTCAGCCTCTGCCACCACCTTCTTTTGCCATCAATTTTTCCCAGCATCAGGGCCTTTTCCAATGAGTTGGCTCTTTGCATCAAGTGGCAAAAGTATTGGAGCTTCAGCTTCAGCATCAATCCTGCAAATGAATATTCACGGTTGATTTCATTTAGGATTGAGTGCTTTGATCTCCTTGCGTCCAAGGGACTCTCAAGAATCTTCTCTAGCACCACACTTGAAAGCATCAATTCTTTGGTGTGCAGCCTTCTTTATAGTCCAACTATCACATCCATATATGACTACTGGAAAAACCATAGCTTTGACTATATGGACCTTTGTTGGCAAAGTGACATCTCTACCTTTTAATATGTTGTTGAGGTTTGTCATAGTTTCCCTTCCAAGGAGTAAGTGTATTTTAATTGCATGGCTGAAATTTAAATTACACAAGTAATAGGAAAAATAGCCATTTACATTACTCTATATACTTTATATTAACCAAATATTATATTTGAGGCACTACTTACAGTGGAGTGAAACCAAGTGCTCTATCCTGTCTTAGATTAACCTTCTTTATAAACAAAAGGTTTTTAGGCATTTATAAAAGTTATACATGAAAAATATCTTATATTTGCATTTAGATATCTATTATAAAGATTATTTTTTCTTAATAAAAGGTTGATTTATTTAAAAAAAAAAAGATCTCAGGTGGTACAAAGCCTTCAGCAAAAGATTGAGTTTAATAAACCTATATTGAAGGAGGGAAGTTGGAAAGAACAGAAGAAATAAAGGAATTGTGGAAAGAGTCCAGAAGAATAGAAAGCAGAGAAGCACATTTATTCATTCTTTAAACAAATATTTATTGAGCACCTACTACCTGCCAGATGACAAGATGCTGGGTATACAATAGTGAAGGAGACAAATAAACCCTGTGCTTTTGTGGAATATACTGTCTATTAGGTAAGATAGTAAGAAAAGAAAAGAAACACATAATTACAATAATTTCGCAGAGTTTAATGCTATAAGTAAAATAACACAAGGTGGAAGGGAGCTATTTTAAAGTTGGTAATCAGGGGGAGGAATAGTTATTTCAAGTTTGATGGTCAGGGAAGACTTCTTGAGACTCAACCCCTATGTCAAGTGATGAAACTAAAATAATTTAGTAGTGAATTTAACATCCTTTATTCAAAGGGAAACAGTCCGTGGATTGAGAGAGTACAGTTCCTCACAAGCAGTAGACACTTTCTGGAGGGATTTTGGGCAAGAGTGAATTTTATAGAGTATTAGAAGATACAATGTGGAAAATGAACATGATTAGCCAGATGGGGATTTCTTGGTAAGTCAAGTAAGCCCTGTTTTCTAGGGTGAAGTAAGCTAGTTAAAAGCTAATTGGGAGGACTGTGACTAATGTTCAATTTCCATGACTGGGAAGAATTTTCCATAAGTGCAGCCTGGCCTATGTTGAAATGGCCTCCATTTTGCAGACTGAGGTCTTCGGATTAACTTTATTACCTGAAAGGTAGAAGAATGCAGCCATGTGACATCTAGAGGAAGACTCTTCTTAGACCAAGTAATGCCAGAACTGGTGTGGTGAAAGCCATAAATGAGGTCAGGTCCCAGAAGTTTAGTGAGCAGGAGGAAAACACTAGCAGACTTCTGATTGCATGAAGTTCCCTTAATGTTGAAAAAGAGTTTGGATTTTACCTTAAGTGCCATGGGAATCCCTGGAACAAGAGACCTGGCTGAGATCTATGACTTTTATCCACTCACTTATTCATTCATCCATCCATGCACTCATTTGCCCATTTGTCTTTTTCTTTCTTTCCTTTTTTTGGTGGTGCCATGCAGCATGTGGGATTTTATTTCCCTGACCAGGGATCAAATCCATGCTCCCTTCATTGGAAACACAGACTCTGAACCACTGGACTGCTAGGGAAGTTCACATTTGTCTTCTAAATAGACTTTTTTTTTTTTTTTTTTAGCACCATTGAGGTTGACAACAAAATAGAAAGTATGGAGATTCCCCACATACTCCTGTTCCCCCTCCCCCAGCCTTATTCATTATCAACACCTCCCCAGAGTGGTCCATCTGTTACAACTGATGCACCTATACTGGCCTGTCATTATCTTATGAAGTCCATAGTTTATCTTGCATTGTACATTCTATGGGTTTCCACAAATGTATAATGACATATATCTAACATTATAGTATCATATAAAATTGTTTCACAAGAAAGAGAAGAGAAAAAAAAAAAAAACAAACAAACAAAAAAAAACAACAACAACAAAAATTGTTTCACTGTCTAAAAATCCTCTGTTTTACCTATTTATCCCTTCATCATTTGGAAACCATTGATCTTTGAACTTCCTCCAATAGTTTTGCCTTGGCCCATTCGAGGACCAGAAAGAAGGCCAGTGTGGCTGGAAATCAGCTCTCAGGGAGAGGCCGAGAAGCAGATAGGGTTCTGCCTGAGTGGTGGCCTGTGGACCACGGGAAGGTCACACTTTCATCCCAGAAGCATCAGGAAGGCCGTGGCAGGTTTCACCCAAAAAAGTGATATGGGCAGATGGGCTCTCTGGAAGAAAAGAGAGCAGAGGAGGAGACTTTTCAGTAGTCCTCAGAGCAGTCCCTGTGACCCAGATGGGAAATGCGGAGTAGAGATAGAGAAGGCAAACAGATTGGAGAGGTATTTTGGAGGCACAATTGACTGGGATGAGAGATGAGGGAGAAGGAGGAATCCGTCTCCTAGGTTTCTGGCTAGAAGAAGATGGACTGAGACAGTGAACCTTAAAGAGGACCAGGGTTGCCTGTAAAATAATTATCACTTTTCCCATATTAGAAAAAAAATCCACACCATTGAGTGGCTACCAGTTTTATGCAGATTCTAGAATCAAAAAGGAGAAATCCCTGTTCAAATTGTACAGAGAAAAACTGTCTACTGGGGATAGTGCTTTACTAGAGGAACTGTAAATCTAGAATTAGATGTAGAATCCTTTTTCTCATTTGGGAACACAGTAACTGAACTAGAGTCAGGCTTATGTAAATTTTAATAGCGCCTCAGACTTGCTTTTTAGCATCAGCAAGATATGTGAGAATAGTATCACATTTTCCTACAACTTTAAAAATAGATTACAGCCTATAGTAAAGTAAGAAAAACACTTATGGAAAACAATGTGGACACAGAGTGGTGTTATATTTATTTAGTATTTGCCTGGGTTATTTGGTGTAAAGCTAAATAAAACATTAGGAAACAAATACTCATTTTGTCCAGCATTATGCTGGTAAATGTCCAAGAATTGGCCCACTAGGAGAGTAGGAGCCTCTGTCTGTGGCTTTTGCCAGTTGCCTTTCTGTTCTGTGGTGTCAATTTTCCCATCATGGCTTATTCCAGCTGCCGGAATGAGGCCACTGAAGCTGAGGTTGTGAAGGGTAATTCTGTCCCTAGTCAGCTCCAGCATGCCACTGACTCTCCCTTTTATTCATGAAGAACTTAGACCTTAGGAAGTAAGTAACTCATCCAAGTTCATAGAGTAAGAGGGAGAGTGAGAATTTACACTCCTGCAGAGACCCTGAAGCCTTGGGTTTAATTGCTATGCTGTAGATACCAAAAGTTGAATCATAATGCTAAAATAATAATAAGTTTTAATTAATCATAATGTGAACTCAGAACACTTAGTCCAACCTCTTTTAACAGGGGAGAATACTGAGCCCCAGAAAATTTTAAACTTTTATTTTCCAGCAGTCCCTGTGACCCAGATGGGAAATGCGGAGTAGAGATAGAGAAGGCAAACAGATTGGAGAGGTATTTTGGAGGCACAATTGACTGGGATGAGAGATGAGGGAGAAGGAGGAATCCGTCTCCTAGGTTTCTGGCTAGAAGAAGATGGACTGAGACAGTGAACCTTAAAGAGGACCAGGGTTGCCTGTAAAATAATTATCACTTTTCCCATATTAGAAAAAAAATCCACACCATTGAGTGGCTACCAGTTTTATGCAGATTCTAGAATCAAAAAGGAGAAATCCCTGTTCAAATTGTACAGAGAAAAACTGTCTACTGGGGATAGTGCTTTACTAGAGGAACTGTAAATCTAGAATTAGATGTAGAATCCTTTTTCTCATTTGGGAACACAGTAACTGAACTAGAGTCAGGCTTATGTAAATTTTAATAGCGCCTCAGACTTGCTTTTTAGCATCAGCAAGATATGTGAGAATAGTATCACATTTTCCTACAACTTTAAAAATAGATTACAGCCTATAGTAAAGTAAGAAAAACACTTATGGAAAACAATGTGGACACAGAGTGGTGTTATATTTATTTAGTATTTGCCTGGGTTATTTGGTGTAAAGCTAAATAAAACATTAGGAAACAAATACTCATTTTGTCCAGCATTATGCTGGTAAATGTCCAAGAATTGGCCCACTAGGAGAGTAGGAGCCTCTGTCTGTGGCTTTTGCCAGTTGCCTTTCTGTTCTGTGGTGTCAATTTTCCCATCATGGCTTATTCCAGCTGCCGGAATGAGGCCACTGAAGCTGAGGTTGTGAAGGGTAATTCTGTCCCTAGTCAGCTCCAGCATGCCACTGACTCTCCCTTTTATTCATGAAGAACTTAGACCTTAGGAAGTAAGTAACTCATCCAAGTTCATAGAGTAAGAGGGAGAGTGAGAATTTACACTCCTGCAGAGACCCTGAAGCCTTGGGTTTAATTGCTATGCTGTAGATACCAAAAGTTGAATCATAATGCTAAAATAATAATAAGTTTTAATTAATCATAATGTGAACTCAGAACACATTTAAGTCCAACCTCTTTTAACAGGGGAGAATACTGAGCCCCCAGACATTTTACTGATTTTCTCTAGGATAAAAGGCTGTTTATTGACAAAGCTGGGGTTATAACCCAACTCTTTGGTCACTGCCTTGCATAATGCTGTAACGACTAGAGTTTTGCAAACCTCCCCCACAAAATATTTAAGTAATGTATCTTTCATAGAAAGAAGAAATTGTGGGGGCTCTTTTCCCTTCTATGTATTTGGAGTGAGAATCTCATCATCTGCTTATGTAATTCAACACCATCACCCTGCTTGGAAGCAATGAACTAACTGTGCACATAATTCCTAAAGAATAGTCATAATAATAATAGTCACAACTGCCAACGCTTCTTCAGTACATGTTAGTATATTTTACACAAAGGCAACAAACTCCGGAGATCTAAATGTGCTACTAGTTGTATGTACCCAGTATGTGGCATGTGTGTGTGTGTGTGTGTGTGACTATAGAGCAACAAACCATTAGTTGTACAACTTGTTGCTTAATTAGCTGCTTAACTAGGAATCGAGGCATGCTTGGCAACTCCAAAAATCCACACTTGAAGAAAGCTGGTCCTATGCTATTCCAGCTCATGTTAGGGCTAAAGAAATGACACAATTTGCCTTAATCTCAAGTCCAGCAATTTAAGAGAGAAAGGATGAAAATGAATTATGAATTGAACATAAGCATAGTAATACAAATTGCAGAGGTTCCAGTGAAACCTCAAAACACAATTTGGTCAAGTTACCAACCTTCTCTAAATCAGGAAAACTAATTACTCATCTCATGAAAGTGTCTTTAAGGAAAATTAACTGGTGATATTAATGCTATCAGCGAGAGACGTTTCTAGGGAAATTCTGAATTTTGAGGAGATCCCAGTTAAAGCAATTGAAGATTGAAATTTTATTACTTTTAAGATGTAGTATGAACTGCATTATTTATACAATTTTTTGACCAAAACTTTTAAAAACTATTCTACCTGTAGAGAAACATTTTATTTGCTTGATAGTGAATGAGAATAGACTTGGGGTTTATTGTTAATATTTCCTCATCTTGCTCTTTATATCAATTCATGAACTATTGAGCATGTAATTTCTAAGAGTCACATGGGAAAAGTACTGGAAAAAATGCCTTTCTTTAAGGTGAATCGTTCATTCCATTTCTTGGGTTTAAATTGGGCCCATCAGTAAACACTGGCACAGCAGGTGGACATGTGATTTTAGAAAGGAAATAGGAACTGTCCTTTCAGAATGTGCTCAGCACAAATTGGGCCTATGGAAATATGCTCTCCAAATAAACTTGAGATTGAGGGAATGTGCCAGATAAAATGAAGATCTTCAGGCCTGTATGTGCTTGAATGTTGTACACATTCCTAGGGAGGATTCTTGACCTTTCTTCGAGCTGGCACTTTAAGCCTGGGGACACAGCGTTGCATTTTTGACAATCATGTGAGGATTATATTGGGAACTGCACATGTGAGACCCTTTATCTCTGTCAGAACTTAGAATTAAACCTACATCAAAAGCATTGCAAGAAGTGGAAGATCAGTGGGACATACTCAGTGAAAAACTCTTAATGAGCAGATAGACTGCTATGTAGCCTCTGTGATGCATGTCAACTTAGTCTTGCCATAGCCAATTCCCAATTCTCTGTGCAAGATAGAACGTGGGTAACAACCATAATTGAAGCCCACAGATAATACGTGGGTGCCATTTTAACCCTCAATTGTAACTTCCTTGCCATCCTTTTAGGAGACCCAGGAAAGAGCTGCACCTGCTTTTCATGATGTTGATTCATCGGCCTGGTTTCCCATGATGAGGAACCATGAAATAAATATACAGAAGAGGCTGTGTCATTCAGGGACATGGCGAGAAACAGATGGCACACTCAGAAGGTGATTAGCAAGCTGTTAATGAAGGGACCATTTTCGAAGGTGTGAGCAAGGTCAAGGGAAACCAAACAGGAAACAGCCTGGGGTTAGCAATGACCAGGACTGCCTCCACCCCTTAGGGATGAAGGAGTAAGAGTACAGGGCTGTGAGCAGACACAAGAAGAACTGACTATAAGACAAGGCTGCTTTGCAGAAACTCTGGTCTTCCCTGCAGGAAGGCAGTCACTGGTAACCAGAGCTCTGTACCTCAAGAGCCACGATAACAAACCCTAGATCTTCCTCTCCTCTGCCAGGTGATCTCAGAGAGTATCTAGCCCAGAGAGGATGAAGGAAATGATCAGGAGTAGGTCAACAAGTCATTGTTACCAGGCCCTGTATTTGAATGCAAGGCCATGTCTTTTAGAAGAAATACTTTTAGAAAACCAGTCAAGACAAAAGGTAATAGAAAACAGCATTCTCCACCTTGCAGTGCAAGGGGCGCTGGTTCGATCCCTGGCCTTGGAGGATGCCACATGCCGTGGAGCGGCTAGACCAATGTGTCCAACTACCGAGCCGGAGCTCTGGAGTGCATGCGCCCAGAGCCAGTATTCTGCAGTGACAGAGGCCACTGCGATGAGAGGCCCACACAGGCCAAGGAACAAAGATGGATGAAAATAGATAAATGAAAGACCAATAGAGGTGGACCCCCCCCCTACAAAAAAAGACATTAAATGAGCTTTTCCTAAAGGTCCAGTCACTGCAAGAAACTGAATTGTAATACCCCAAATTACTACAAAAGTATTGCAAAGTACTATGGTGTCACTATTTTAATATGGTTAAGCATTCAACAATATGATGGAAGACCCTGTGTTATTCATCTTTATCTCTCGTATCTTAGTTGCAAAGATGTTCTTTTAGGGTACTTCTGGGGTTCACATAAAAATACAGGAGAACATGAGTACCTTTCCATGGCAGGCTTTGTCCTGTTCCATTACTCTATCTCACCAGCACTAGGAAAATTCTAAATATTTTGGCTCAGGCTTTGTTGGAGGCATGAATAAGTTTCACTGATAGTGTCTCTAAATCTAAAATATTGGGGTGACTCCTGAGTACTCAGAGCTTACACTTCTCCCAGCAGTGAAGTTTCAACTTAGGTAGGTCACAGGTTGGATTTAAAATAGGTAAATTCCTTACCCTGAACTTGAATTTGCTTAACCAAGAAATTGGCACTCTCCCTAACCCTTGCCAGATTGTCTCTCTCTCTTGGACCATGGCCCCATCATCTTTCATGCTGACCTGCTGGGCTTATGCTGCTTTTCTCTACTCAACATTCTGAGCCTTGTGGAAGCAGTTTACCATTTTTTCCACACCTCCCTACTCCTGCCCCCAATCTATCCATGGCAGATTGAGGAGAAACACAGTCACTTCTCAGTTGTGAGGATTTCTGCAACGCGACCTCACATTTCTTCCTCATTCAGTGGGTTAAATGTTTTGTACCAACACTTGCCTTCACAAACTCTGATTTGGCTAATCCAGTCTTGTGGAGGTCAGTCCCACATCAAGGTCCGTGATAATGATGTCCCCTCCTATCTGGTCACATGTCCTCCTTTCAGTGACCCAAGTTGCTCAAGTCCCCACTCATCTGAAGGCAGGCTCACCTAAGAGATGACAGATCGCCTCAGATAAATGAATTCCCTATTTTCCAATAATTGACTATATTCCAGCTAGATATGGTATGGAAATGTTAATCTATCAAACAAGAGACCCGCTGGAGGGCTAGGACTTTATTATTTGCTCTGAAAATGTCATGTAAGTTTAGGAAACTTTAAACTCCTTCTTGGTTATTTCATTAGGAAAAAGTAATCTCATTTAACTGGCACTTTTACATCTACATTTATGCTTTTAAAACAGTGAAGTGAGTGCTCTACAGCTATGTAAAGAAACACATTATCAAAGCATTAGGAAATGATTAAACTGACATTTTCTTAAGAAAACGAAAGGAGCAGGAAAAAGCCATTCTAAAAGGACTGAGTGCTACATACTCCAGATATTATCTTCAGTGCTTACTCAGGGATCTTTAAAGAAGCTTATTACCAAGTACCCTAAGAAGACAAGTGTGGATGTGTACAGATCAGAGGAACGCAAGTTAATGCACCTGCCAGATTTTACTATCGTACAAAGTATGTCAATCAGCACTCAGACCTTGCATTTAAAACTGTGCTCTTTCAGGTTTCCTCTGGGCTGTATCATTCACAACTCAATCCTCAAAGTCAGTAACCGGTCTGCATTGCCAATTGTCATATGTGGCATAAATGTGTCTTGCTTTTGTGTGTGAGCGTGAGTGCACATGGCCCTTGAAGTTATTCAAAACCTTTTCTGAGCACACAAAAATATTTTGAAACAAGAAAAAGTTAGAATCTTGACTATTCAAGCTGTTGAAAGAGTCTTATTCAGCTAGCATTTATTAAGCATTTGTGGTATGCTGGGCACCATTTTTCATTATTTCACCCAGACTATCTTAAGCGATCATCATGCAAAATTCTAGAATTTAGCTTCAAATTGGTGGAGGATCTTACTCTTCTGTGGAAGAAGAAAAGATATATGCCGACTTTATTAGAACAACATTTCTACCAATAAGGTTAACCCCAACAGGAAGGGACAAGATTTGGAGCTCAGGGATGTCAGATGCTTTTGTGAATATTTTTCCTTTCTAATAAGACCCTTGTCAAGGATTCTGGGAAACAATGCCAGATATTTGCTTTTTCAACAGACATGGAATGGGGATGTGGAGTGAACAAGATTGGTAGGTGTTCCTTATTTGCTGATATGAACATTATTCAAAATTTGTCTACTGACTTCTTAATACCAGTTAATGTAGTTAATCGCACTCCTTCTTCAAATGCTGTGTTTCCTTGGTTTCTCAATGCTATTAAAGTGAAAGTGTTAGTCATTCAGTTGTATCCTACTCTTTGTGACCCCATGCCCAGCCCTCTAGGCTCCTCTGTCGATGGAATTCTCCAGGGAAGAATACTGGAGTGGGTACCATTCCCTTCTACAGGGGATCTTCCTGACTCAGGGATCGAATCTGGGTCTCCCATATTGCGGGCAGATTATTTACCATCTAAATCACCAGCAAACACCATATCTGACAGGTTTCCCCCAAAGGCATGCCTTTTGGGTCAGGAGAAGAGGGGAGATTGTGTGACTGAGGGCACTAAGTTAAATTCCCAAGGTCATGTGGGGAGGTTCAACTGACTCTTGCCCTGAGTACAGAGACTTGGGACAGTGTATGTGGCCTCTGCCATGAGTCTTGTCCTGTAGTTTGTTCTGAGGGGAAAACAATGTGAAATAGAAAAAAAGAATGAGTTAAGAGTCTGGAGACTTTGGTCTCGTCTGATTCTTCTCACTGTTAGCCATGTGATCTTGCCTTTGGATGCAGCCTCAAATTCTTCCTCTGTAAAGTGGAGATAATAAAGCCTGCTTGCCTAACCTCATGGGCTGACATTAGGAAAAAAGAAATTATCTATATCAAAATTCATTGAAATCAAGCACTACTTAAATTTAGTATGAAATATATAGCACGATTCTTTTCCCAGTCCTTATCTTCGCCAAATTAACTAACCCCTCTCTGTTTTGGTTTTTTCACCTATCTGAAGAACATACGAAAAATAGATACCTTACATGGGTGCTTTAAAATTAAATTCAGATACATGATATTTTATTTTATTTTATTATTTTTTAAAGTCTTATTTATTTATTTTTGGGCGGGGGTCGGGTTGGGGAGGGAGGGGAGCGGGCGGGCCACTTCTATTGGTCTTTCATTTCTCTATTTTCATCCGTCTTTGTTCTTGGCTCCTGTGGGCCTCCCATCGCGGTGACATGGAATGGGGATGTGGAGTGAACAAGATTGGTAGGTGTTCCTTATTCAGAATTTCAAAATTTGTCTACTGACTTCTTAATACCAGTTAATGTAGTTAATCGCACTCCTTCTTCAAATGCTGTGTTTCCTTGGTTTCTCAATGCTATTAAAGTGAAAGTGTTAGTCATTCAGTTGTATCCTACTCTTTGTGACCCCATGCCCAGCCCTCTAGGCTCCTCTGTCGATGGAATTCTCCAGGGAAGAATACTGGAGTGGGTACCATTCCCTTCTACAGGGGATCTTCCTGACTCAGGGATCGAATCTGGGTCTCCCATATTGCGGGCAGATTATTTACCATCTAAATCACCAGCAAACACCATATCTGACAGGTTTCCCCCAAAGGCATGCCTTTTGGGTCAGGAGAAGAGGGGAGATTGTGTGACTGAGGGCACTAAGTTAAATTCCCAAGGTCATGTGGGGAGGTTCAACTGACTCTTGCCCTGAGTACAGAGACTTGGGACAGTGTATGTGGCCTCTGCCATGAGTCTTGTCCTGTAGTTTGTTCTGAGGGGAAAACAATGTGAAATAGAAAAAAAGAATGAGTTAAGAGTCTGGAGACTTTGGTCTCGTCTGATTCTTCTCACTGTTAGCCATGTGATCTTGCCTTTGGATGCAGCCTCAAATTCTTCCTCTGTAAAGTGGAGATAATAAAGCCTGCTTGCCTAACCTCATGGGCTGACATTAGGAAAAAAGAAATTATCTATATCAAAATTCATTGAAATCAAGCACTACTTAAATTTAGTATGAAATATATAGCACGATTCTTTTCCCAGTCCTTATCTTCGCCAAATTAACTAACCCCTCTCTGTTTTGGTTTTTTCACCTATCTGAAGAACATACGAAAAATAGATACCTTACATGGGTGCTTTAAAATTAAATTCAGATACATGATATTTTATTTTATTTTATTATTTTTTAAAGTCTTATTTATTTATTTTTGGGCGGGGGTCGGGTTGGGGAGGGAGGGGAGTGGGCGGGCCACTTCTATTGGTCTTTCATTTCTCTATTTTCATCCGTCTTTGTTCTTCGGCTCCTGTGGGCCTCCCATCGCGGTGGCGTCTGTCGTTGCAGAGCGCCGGCTCTGGGCGCATGCGCTCCAGAGCTCCGGCTCGGTAATTGGACACATGAGTCCAGCCGCTCCGCGGCATGTGGGATCTTCCCAGGCCAGGGATCGAACCGGCGCTCCTTGCACTGCAAGGCGGTGTCCTTACCCACTGGACCACCAGGGGAAGCCCACATGATATTTTAGACAAGATTGTCTCATCAAAGATTGTTTTCTTTACTCCAAATACTCATTTCATGATGTCCACTTAGTAAGGAAGTGTCCAACTAAACTAAGTCAATGATCAGAAGATAAGGACTGACTGTTCCTAATGCTCCCATTACCTCCCTGTGTGTCTTTGGGTGAATTGTTTGACCTTGGAACCCTGAGTTTCCTCTTCTGTAGCAGGCACTTTACAGGACTGATGTGAGGATAAGATGATATACAGCAAGAACTTGACATGTAGCTGTCATACGGTACATTTGCCTATAGTGGTAGAGAAGCAGAGACGACCAAGGTTGCAAAAGATTGTAATTTCTTTTCTTTTTCTCATCTTCCATAATTCTTTGACCCCGTTTTCCTTTTTTTTTTTTTTTTATTGACCCCATCTTCCTAATGGGAGGGATGTAGAGATTTTTTTTTTTTTTTTAAGATTTATTTATTTATTTATTTTGGGCGGGGGTCGTGTTGGGGAGGGAGGGGAGCGGGCGGGCCACTTCTATTGGTCTTTCATTTCTCTATTTTCATCCGTGTTTGTTCTTTGGCTCCTGTGGGCCTCCCATCGCGGTGGCGTCTGTCGTTGCAGAGCGCCGGCTCTGGGCGCATGCGCTCCGGAGCTCTGGCTCAGTAATTGGACACATGAGTCCAGCCGCTCCGCGGCACGTGGGATCTTCCCAGGCCAGGGATCGAACCGGCGCTCCTTGCACTGCAAGGCGGTGTCCTTACCCACTGGACCACCAGGGGAAGCCCACATGATATTTTAGACAAGATTGTCTCATCAAAGATTGTTTTCTTTACTCCAAATACTCATTTCATGATGTCCACTTAGTAAGGAAGTGTCCAACTAAACTAAGTCAATGATCAGAAGATAAGGACTGACTGTTCCTAATGCTCCCATTACCTCCCTGTGTGTCTTTGGGTGAATTATTTGACCTTGGAACCCTGAGTTTCCTCTTCTGTAGCAGGCACTTTACAGGACTGATGTGAGGATAAGATGATATACAGCAAGAACTTGACATGTAGCTGTCATACGGTACATTTGCCTATAGTGGTAGAGAAGCAGAGACGACCAAGGTTGCAAAAGATTGTAATTTCTTTTCTTTTTCTCATCTTCCATAATTCTTTGACCCCGTTTTCCTTTTTTTTTTTTTTTTATTGACCCCATCTTCCTAATGGGAGGGATGTAGAGATTTTTTTTTTTTTTTTAAGATTTATTTATTTATTTATTTTGGGCGGGGGTCGTGTTGGGGAGGGAGGGGAGCGGGCGGGCCACTTCTATTGGTCTTTCATTTCTCTATTTTCATCCATCTTTGTTCTTTGGCTCCTGTGGGCCTCCCATTGCGGTGGCGTCTGTCCTTGCAGAGCACCAGCTCTGGGCGCATGCGCTCCAGAGCTCCGGCTCGGTGATTGGACACATCGGTCCAGCCGCTCTGTGGCACGTGGGATCTTCCCAGGCCAGGGATTGAACCGGCGCTCCTTGCACTGCAAGGCGGTGTCCTTACCCACTGCGCCACCAGGGGAAGCCCAGGATGTAGGTTTTTATTCTTGCATCTTTTTTGGATCTTTGAAGCAATGTAGAGATACAGTTTATGAAGGCACTCTAGTCATTGTGTCAGTGTGAAATGTGATTCGTAACAACCGTGGCTAGTGCTTTGCTAATTGACTCAGACACATTACTGAGTGTTTGTCATTCAACAGGCACCATGCTGAGTGCTGCAGACATGGTGTTGACTAACATGGACACAGTCTTCACTTTCAAGAAACTTTTAGAAGGAAAACACATATGTAAGTAATATTTCATGGTGCTCATTTTAAGAAAACAGAATACTAAAACCTCTGTTAATAATTAAACCTGTCACTGTTACTTAATTCACTATTGCTCATCATTATTTCATCCTAGAACAGTCTCCCTTGCCATCATTTCTTTTCTTTTGTGTGTGTGTGTTTTATGCAAACCCACGAAGATGCCATGGAACACATCTTGGGAAAAACCATTGAAGGAGGCAGGATTTCCTCTTCCATGGGGCCTGGTATCTATTCCCTCAGTGTGCTGTATTTGCATAAATCATATTATGTAGGTGGCTGCCTGCTTTGCCCATGGTCAAGGCCAGCCCCAGATAGGGTACAAGCCTGGAGTGAACAAAACAGGAGTCACTCCTGGGCAGAGAACATAAACTTTGTCAGAAAATAAATTACTGGAAACAGTTTTATTAAAGAAGAGGAGTTGTTTCGAGGGTGTGATAGCTTCCGTTAAAGCGTATGCAGTTAATCATTCCTTGTTTGAGGTTTGGACTTTCTTCCCTTTGATGTAATTAGCCATTAGGCTTTCTGAAGTACATTTTTCATGTCAAGGAGACAATGGTTTCAAAGGAGAGATAGGGTGGGGCTGAAAGGAAGGCCAAGTTAATGCACAGAGCAGCAAAAGACACAGGAAAATATCAACACTCCTTATACCAGCCAGTTGCTAGCAGTGGATTGGAACAACATGCTATTTCACTGTAAAAGCAGTGATGTTTTTACACACTGCTTTGTTGCATCAAAAAGGTTTTCTGGAACTTTTTCCAGACTGTGGGATGCATGTGTTTCTGAATGGTATGAAAGTGCTTTTCTATTATGTTTCATTTGTTTATGCTTCAAAGCAAGATGCCATTTGAAAAATAATGACTGCTAAAAACATTTTAAAACCTCTGAAGGGATGATTTGAGAGTGAGAGAAGATTGATCAGGCACCTGTTGCTCCATCTCTATCAAAACTGGCTTTGCGGTAGCAAACTAAATGTCCAAATCAAGTTAACCAAAGAAAGCATAGTTTAACCAAACCCTTTATTAATTCCATAATTTATGGAAAGTACACAACTCTCAAACTGGGAGGGAATGTTTGGTTTTGGGTAAATGTATGAGCACATGGGGGCTTCCCTGATGGCTCAGTGGTAAAGAATCTGCCTACCATGCAGGAGATGTGTGTTGATCCCTGGATTTGGAAGATCCCCTGGAGGAGGAAATGGAAACCCATTCTAGTATTCATTTTTTTTGGGGGGGGGGCAGTTTTATTGATCTTTCATTCATTTATCTTTGTTCTTTGGCCTGTGTGGGTCTCCCATAGCAGCGGCCTCTCTCTGGTTGCAGAGCACCAGCTCTGGGTGCATGCGCTCCAGAGCTCCAACTCGGTAGTCGGACACATCAGTCCAGCTGCTCTGCAGCACGTGGGCTCTTCCCAGGCCAGGGATTGAATTGGCGCCCCTTGCATTGCAAGGCGGTGCCCTTACCCACTGAACCACCAGGGAAGCCCCCTTTCCAGTATTCTTGCCAAGGATATCCCATGGACAGAGGAGCCTGGTAGGCTACAGTCTGTGGTGTCGCCAAAGAGTCAGACGTGACTTAGCGAATAAACAACAATAATGAGCACAATGAGCACATAAGCATGTTTGTGAATGGGTGTGTGTTCATGTGTGTGAATTAGAGGATCTTCAAGGCTGACGCTAATTTGAATTCTACCTTTAAAGAGCTTGGTCAAGCACAAGAAGTAAGGCACACATACAAACAGTTATAATCAAAAGCAGAAAGTAGTATGTGCCAGGTAGTAGATGAAGATTAGTTAACATCCAAATTTAAACAAAAACATCATCACCCAAGAATATGTTCTTGTCTTCGTTATTTATCTTACAACAATATAAAACATACAAAGTACACAGGTTAATATTAAATTAACCGGATTTATGTCACTTCAGACTGGTTATTTTTAAAAATTGTATCAGTTTGTATCGAAATTTTTGGAAAAAAACATCATCACCCGATGCCATTTGAAAAATAATGACTGCTAAACATTTTAAAACCTCTGAAGGGATGATTTGAGAGTGAGAGAAGATTGATCAGGCACCTGTTGCTCCATCTCTATCAAAACTGGCTTTGCGGTAGCAAACTAAATGTCCAAATCAAGTTAACCAAAGAAAGCATAGTTTAACCAAACCCTTTATTAATTCCATAATTTATGGAAAGTACACAACTCTCAAACTGGGAGGGAATGTTTGGTTTTGGGTAAATGTATGAGCACATGGGGGCTTCCCTGATGGCTCAGTGGTAAAGAATCTGCCTACCATGCAGGAGATGTGTGTTGATCCCTGGATTTGGAAGATCCCCTGGAGGAGGAAATGGAAACCCATTCTAGTATTCATTTTTTTTGGGGGGGGGGCAGTTTTATTGATCTTTCATTCATTTATCTTTGTTCTTTGGCCTGTGTGGGTCTCCCATAGCAGCGGCCTCTCTCTGGTTGCAGAGCACCAGCTCTGGGTGCATGCGCTCCAGAGCTCCAACTCGGTAGTCGGACACATCAGTCCAGCTGCTCTGCAGCACGTGGGCTCTTCCCAGGCCAGGGATTGAATTGGCGCCCCTTGCATTGCAAGGCGGTGCCCTTACCCACTGAACCACCAGGGAAGCCCCCTTTCCAGTATTCTTGCCAAGGATATCCCATGGACAGAGGAGCCTGGTAGGCTACAGTCTGTGGTGTCGCCAAAGAGTCAGACGTGACTTAGCGAATAAACAACAATAATGAGCACAATGAGCACATAAGCATGTTTGTGAATGGGTGTGTGTTCATGTGTGTGAATTAGAGGATCTTCAAGGCTGACGCTAATTTGAATTCTACCTTTAAAGAGCTTGGTCAAGCACAAGAAGTAAGGCACACATACAAACAGTTATAATCAAAAGCAGAAAGTAGTACGTGCCAGGTAGTAGATGAAGATTAGTTAACATCCAAATTTAAACAAAAACATCATCACCCAAGAATATGTTCTTGTCTTCGTTATTTATCTTACAACAATATAAAACATACAAAGTACACAGGTTAATATTAAATTAACCGGATTTATGTCACTTCAGACTGGTTATTTTTAAAAAATTGTATCAGTTTTTGTATCAATTTTTTTGAAACTTTTTTTATGGAAAAACTAAGATGAAGTCTTCTTTAATCTTTCAATCCCATTCACCTGGGCCTATGTCCAGTCTCAGTGACTATCATGAATTTGATATATATCCTTCCAGCTCTTGCTTAATATTTTTCCAGAAATCTATTTGTATCCATGTGTATTGTGTTTTTCCTGCTTTTCCACATGTGTATGTCAGTGTTAAACTTTTGCATTTTTTCCATTCAATATTATAGTCTTAAACTATATAGATGTTGAGAGTTCTGAATCCTAACCCTTAGTCAAGGGTTAGATGAGCATCTAGGTGTGGAAGTAGCATGAGTTTATTATTTTATTACTGTGTTAGTATGCCATGTTGAGACTATATCTCTTTTTATTTACTTCTTTCCCTATTGTCAGGTGTTAAAGTTCTTTCCAATTCATAATTAAAAATGATGCTGCAATGAATATAGTTGAATATTTAAGAGACACTCTCAGGTGAGATTTCCTCTCGAGGTTAATAGAAATGAGGAGTTAACAGGGTGTACACTTTTACTAGATTCTGCCAAATTGCTCTCTGAAGCATACTACCCATTTCTACTTTGAACAACAATGAATGAGAGTTCTTATTTCTCCACATCCAGTTCAATGCACGGTGGGGTCGAACTTTCAGGTTTTTTCCTATTTTTTTTTATTTGCCATTCCTTGATAACTAGTTAGTTTGAATATTATTTTAAAGATTTAGCAATCATTTGAATTTCTTCTGTGAATTCTTCATACCATTTTCACACTTTCCTATTGAGTAATTATTTCACTGTAACAGATTTTGCAAATTTCTTCTTTCAGCCAGTTATTACTTTTCTTCAAAATCTATTTATAGTATCTTTTGACATTCATAATGCTTGAAATTTTCTAAATGAATACAGTTTATTTATTTCTTCTTGGTTGTGCTGAGTCTTTGTTGCAGTGTGCAATTATAATCAAAAAAATCATCACCCAAGAATATGTTCTTGTCTTCGTTATTTATCTTACAACAATATAAAACATACAAAGTACACAGGTTAATATTAAATTAACCGGATTTATGTCACTTCAGACTGGTTATTTTTAAAAAATTGTATCAGTTTTTGTATCAATTTTTTTGAAACTTTTTTTATGGAAAAACTAAGATGAAGTCTTCTTTAATCTTTCAATCCCATTCACCTGGGCCTATGTCCAGTCTCAGTGACTATCGTGAATTTGATATATATCCTTCCAGCTCTTGCTTAATATTTTTCCAGAAATCTATTTGTATCCATGTGTATTGTGTTTTTCCTGCTTTTCCACATGTGTATGTCAGTGTTAAACTTTTTGCATTTTTTCCATTCAATATTATAGTCTTAAACTATATAGATGTTGAGAGTTCTGAATCCTAACCCTTAGTCAAGGGTTAGATGAGCATCTAGGTGTGGAAGTAGCATGAGTTTATTATTTTATTACTGTGTTAGTATGCCATGTTGAGACTATATCTCTTTTTATTTACTTCTTTCCCTATTGTCAGGTGTTAAAGTTCTTTCCAATTCATAATTAAAAATGATGCTGCAATGAATATAGTTGAATATTTAAGAGACACTCTCAGGTGAGATTTCCTCTCGAGGTTAATAGAAATGAGGAGTTAACAGGGTGTACACTTTTACTAGATTCTGCCAAATTGCTCTCTGAAGCATACTACCCATTTCTACTTTGAACAACAATGAATGAGAGTTCTTATTTCTCCACATCCAGTTCAATGCACGGTGGGGTCGAACTTTCAGGTTTTTTCCTATTTTTTTTTATTTGCCATTCCTTGATAACTAGTTAGTTTGAATATTATTTTAAAGATTTAGCAATCATTTGAATTTCTTCTGTGAATTCTTCATACCATTTTCACACTTTCCTATTGAGTAATTATTTCACTGTAACAGATTTTGCAAATTTCTTCTTTCAGCCAGTTATTACTTTTCTTCAAAATCTATTTATAGTATCTTTTGACATTCATAATGCTTGAAATTTTCTAAATGAATACAGTTTATTTATTTCTTTTTGGTTGTGCTGAGTCTTTGTTGCAGTGTGCACTTTCTCTAGTTGTGATCAGCAGGAGTTATGTTGTGGTGTTGTGGCTTCTCTTGTTGTGGAGAACAAGCTCTAGGCACATGGGCTTCAGTAGTTGTGGCAGCCAGACTTAGTTGCTCCACAGCACATGGAATCCTCCCAGACCAGGAATCAAACCCCTGTCCCCTGCATTGTCAGGTAGATTCCTACTCACTCTACCACCAGGGAAGTGCAAAGTTTAATTTTTAGAGGGGTGCAGATATGGATTTTATTTATACAAGGATCATTGATATTCTTTAGATCTCATTCCATTTGTCATTTTGACTGAAGAGGGCAACAGAGTAGGTGACTACAAATGCAGGTTCTGGAGATAGGCAACCTAGGTTCAAATCCCAGACCTGGCACTTACAAACTTTTGCCTTAGGTGTTTTTTTCTGAGCCTCAGTTTTCTCATCTGTAAAATGGGGGTGATAAAAGATTCCCTTTTGTAGATTTTTTCTTATTTATTTTCATCCATCTTTTATTTTTTGGCATGTGTAGGCCTCTTATTGCTGTGGCCTCCCTCATTGCACAGGCTCTGGGTGCATGCACTCCAGAGCACTGGCTTATAATTAGACATATCAGTCCAGCTGCTCCATGGGATCTTCCTGGGCCAAGGATTGAACCAGTGCCCCCTGCACTGCAAGGTGGACTCTTTACCCACTGGACCACCAGGGAAGCTTCCCTTTTGTAGATATTTTTGTCAAGCTAAATTAGTTAGCATATGTAAAGCATTTAGAACAGTCCTAGAATATAGCAGTATTTTATTTGTCTGCCATTATTAATTTTTCATTAGAATAAATACTATAACCTGAGTTTTAAAATACTTATGTCTAAGCCAACTTTAGTTTCAGATAGGATAAATGTTTTTGTATACCGAAAGATGAATCTGGGGCACAATAATACGTGTATGCAGAGGACTAAAATGACATGGCTACCTCTTATATTTATTTATGTCCCTCCTATACATACCTCATTTCTCTTTTTATTCTTGGTATCTTAATACAGTACCTGGCATAACTAAACTCTCAGCCAGGTTCTGATGAATGAATGAATAAATAAATGAACAATTTTCTCAGGTTTCTGTTTAGTCATACACCCCACTATTTCCCATCAGTATTTCCTCAGAATGAAAACTGCCTTAATATCAGCACAAACAAACCCAAGAGGATCAATCAGCGGCAAAATTATTATGCAAAGCATTCCTGAGCCAAATATAAATGACTTTCGGATTATCTGATGTTATGTATTTTCTGCATCACTACCCGCTCCATCGGTGTGGATATTCAACAGATAGGTGTGCTAAGCAGTCAAGCGCCTGCTTCACCAACAGGGAGTCGAAGAAAGTGAAAACATTCCAAATTGTTTTAGAATGGCCTCTTCCTTGATAATGCTGCTCACTCCATGTGTGCTCTTGAGGTGATCACAGTGTAAGGCACTCAGAGGTTTCTAAATTGAATTTGTTGTGATGAAATTTCTTGGAGCTGAATTTGGGAGGGTGAATGTCATGCCATCGTTCATACATCAACTTTTTTTTTTTTTTTATCTTTTTTGGGGGGTGGGGTGGGGAGGGAGGGGGACAGGCGGGCCACTTCTATTGGTCTTTTCATTTCTCTATTTTCATCCGTCTTTGTTCTTTGGCTCTTGTGGGCCTCCCATCGTGGTGGCCTCTGTGGTCGCAGAGTGCCAGCTCTGGGCGCATGCGCCCCAGAGCTCCGGCTCGGTGACTGGACACATCGGTCCAGCCGCTCCACGGCACGTGGGATCTTCTCAGGCCAGGGATCTAACCGGCGCCCCTTGCACTGCAAGGTGGTGTCCTTACCCACTGGACCACCAGGGGAAGCCCTCATATATCAACTTACAGCCCATCCACTCACCCACAACTGCATCCATGTATTCTCAGAAATTTGAGACTGCTGTAGGCATGTGTCCATTGGGCGGTGCTGTGGAGGAAGCAGAAGCTAACATGCTGTCTCTATCCGTTCTAAGAATCTGTAGAAAATCACGATGCCCAACCCTTGAAAAAGGCACAGATTCTAGTCTGAGATTCTCTACCTTCCGATTAAGTGCTCATATTTACTGTGATGCCTACAGCAAATAATTAAATTTCCTAAATATTAGTAAGGCAATGCATACAAATTGTGTGGAAACAGTAAATGCTCTCAGCCAGGTTCTGATGAATGAATGAATAAATAAATGAACAATTTTCTCAGGTTTCTGTTTAGTCATACACCCCACTATTTCCCATCAGTATTTCCTCAGAATGAAAACTGCCTTAATATCAGCACAAACAAACCCAAGAGGATCAATCAGCGGCAAAATTATTATGCAAAGCATTCCTGAGCCAAATATAAATGACTTTCGGATTATCTGATGTTATGTATTTTCTGCATCACTACCCGCTCCATCGGTGTGGATATTCAACAGATAGGTGTGCTAAGCAGTCAAGCGCCTGCTTCACCAACAGGGAGTCGAAGAAAGTGAAAACATTCCAAATTGTTTTAGAATGGCCTCTTCCTTGATAATGCTGCTCACTCCATGTGTGCTCTTGAGGTGATCACAGTGTAAGGCACTCAGAGGTTTCTAAATTGAATTTGTTGTGATGAAATTTCTTGGAGCTGAATTTGGGAGGGTGAATGTCATGCCATCGTTCATACATCAACTTTTTTTTTTTTTTTATCTTTTTTGGGGGGTGGGGGGGGGAGGGAGGGGGACAGGCGGGCCACTTCTATTGGTCTTTTCATTTCTCTATTTTCATCCGTCTTTGTTCTTTGGCTCTTGTGGGCCTCCCATCGTGGTGGCCTCTGTGGTCGCAGAGTGCCAGCTCTGGGCGCATGCGCCCCAGAGCTCCGGCTCGGTGACTGGACACATCGGTCCAGCCGCTCCACGGCACGTGGGATCTTCTCAGGCCAGGGATCTAACCGGCGCCCCTTGCACTGCAAGGTGGTGTCCTTACCCACTGGACCACCAGGGGAAGCCCTCATATATCAACTTACAGCCCATCCACTCACCCACAACTGCATCCATGTATTCTCAGAAATTTGAGACTGCTGTAGGCATGTGTCCATTGGGCGGTGCTGTGGAGGAAGCAGAAGCTAACATGCTGTCTCTATCCGTTCTAAGAATCTGTAGAAAATCACGATGCCCAACCCTTGAAAAAGGCACAGATTCTAGTCTGAGATTCTCTACCTTCCGATTAAGTGCTCATATTTACTGTGATGCCTACAGCAAATAATTAAATTTCCCTAAATATTAGTAAGGCAATGCATACAAATTGTGTGGGAAACAGTAAATGCTCTTTCCAGTTTAGTTTTTATTCCTACAACCATGGACATCAAATGGAGAAAGAGGAATGTTCAACTTGAGTGCTGCCATAATGCTGAAAATACGGCAAACCTGACAAAAGATATTTGTGAATATTGGGAGCTGTGGATGGGGCAACCCTGACCATGGTTCAGCGTCAGCCTCTACAAAGGCATGCCTGTGCCATCACTTTCAGTGAATATCTACTAAATGGTTACTGTTGGATAGGGTCTCTTATAAAAGCTTTTACATCTATTAATGCATTATTTTAGTACTTCCAGAAATAATGTACAGAGGGTCCTATTATCCCAAATGTACAGATGGAGGAACTGAACCAGAATGAAGTTAACCATATTGAGTCAGGTCACATGATAGAAAGTGATAAAGTCAGATTGAGATTCTGAAGTCTGGCTCCATAGGCCAGGTTCCAGCTACCTGTCTTTGTTTAAGATGATGAAAGTGACAGTCACTCGGTTGTGTCTGACTCTTTGCAACCGATAGATGTGTCATGGAATTCTCCAGGCAAGAATAATGGAGGGGGTAACCTTTCTCTTCTCCAAGGGATCTTCTTGACCCAGGAATTGAACTGGGGTCTCCTGCACTGCAGGCGGATTCTTTGCCAGCTAAGCTACAAGATGATGGGTTGAAGACTGTTGGACTCAACTCATGAGACTAGACTTTGTCTGTTTTAGGAAGCATTGTATGGAGGCAAGGTGGTGTCCTTACCCACTGGACCACCAGGGGAAGCCCTCATATATCAACTTACAGCCCATCCACTCACCCACAACTGCATCCATGTATTCTCAGAAATTTGAGACTGCTGTAGGCATGTGTCCATTGGGCGGTGCTGTGGAGGAAGCAGAAGCTAACATGCTGTCTCTATCCGTTCTAAGAATCTGTAGAAAATCACGATGCCCAACCCTTGAAAAAGGCACAGATTCTAGTCTGAGATTCTCTACCTTCCGATTAAGTGCTCATATTTACTGTGATGCCTACAGCAAATAATTAAATTTCCCTAAATATTAGTAAGGCAATGCATACAAATTGTGTGGGAAACAGTAAATGCTCTTTCCAGTTTAGTTTTTATTCCTACAACCATGGACATCAAATGGAGAAAGAGGAATGTTCAACTTGAGTGCTGCCATAATGCTGAAAATACGGCAAACCTGACAAAAGATATTTGTGAATATTGGGAGCTGTGGATGGGGCAACCCTGACCATGGTTCAGCGTCAGCCTCTACAAAGGCATGCCTGTGCCATCACTTTCAGTGAATATCTACTAAATGGTTACTGTTGGATAGGGTCTCTTATAAAAGCTTTTACATCTATTAATGCATTATTTTAGTACTTCCAGAAATAATGTACAGAGGGTCCTATTATCCCAAATGTACAGATGGAGGAACTGAACCAGAATGAAGTTAACCATATTGAGTCAGGTCACATGATAGAAAGTGATAAAGTCAGATTGAGATTCTGAAGTCTGGCTCCATAGGCCAGGTTCCAGCTACCTGTCTTTGTTTAAGATGATGAAAGTGACAGTCACTCGGTTGTGTCTGACTCTTTGCAACCGATAGATGTGTCATGGAATTCTCCAGGCAAGAATAATGGAGGGGGTAACCTTTCTCTTCTCCAAGGGATCTTCTTGACCCAGGAATTGAACTGGGGTCTCCTGCACTGCAGGCGGATTCTTTGCCAGCTAAGCTACAAGATGATGGGTTGAAGACTGTTGGACTCAACTCATGAGACTAGACTTTGTCTGTTTTTAGGAAGCATAGGGTCCTGTGACACACAGAAATCATGGAGGCCAGGTTTATGCTTCCCCTCAAGTCAAAGAAGTATCTCCTGGTTTCCCAGAAAAAAATCTTTTTTACCTCTAAGTGATGAGAGCACACCCCTCTTGTTTCAAGTCTAAAGTAGAGGTTTCTTGTATTTATACAAGAACTATCTCTTGAACACAGACATTTATCATCTGAATAAATATAGGGATATAGTGAATAATAAAATGGGCATGATTTTGGCCCTGAATGAGCATATAGCATTGTGCATGGATATGATACTTGAATTTATTCTGATTTTGAAGATTCAAATGATTATATTGAAAATCTAAAAATCTGATATCTATCATCATATTTGTTACTGTTATTTGTCACTAATTTGCATATACTATAGATCAGTTCAAGTTTCTCCTAAGTATGTGAACAATCTATTTCAAATTAATTGGGTGTAGCAAGAACTGTATACCAGGTTTGACGACCTCTCTAAGCACATCTCAGATTATACTTTGCATCCTGCTTTCCACTTTAGTTGTGGCTAGCCAATGGGATGTGGGCTGTAATCTAAAGCAGTTTTGAACAGAAACAAGTATCTTCTATTTCTGTGTTCTTTTAGTAAAAATGCAGTCTCATACAGCATTAGAGAGCCACAGAATCTAGAACCTGCTCCCTGAAAATGAAGAAGGTATCTTTACATCAAAGCAGACACTGACGAGACATGTGTTCACCCTCCCCACAGGTGTAGTACTTCCATTATCTTTAAAATACTGCCATTTTTCAATGTGCTGGGGTCCTGTGATCCAGCCATTTTCATTGTATTCCTTTTTTAGCATCAGTTTCTGTTCTACAGTGATAAAATATTTGAAATTCTGGTATTGAATTCCATCTCCTCCTGAGACTTTCTCATTGAGAGACATGGCTCTTTAACCGTGCCAAAGTTTCAGCTCCTAAAATTCAGTGGCAGAGACTGAAAACCAGTGGCAATCTGGGCAGAACTGGGGTCTCCTGCACTGCAGGCGGATTCTTTGCCAGCTAAGCTACAAGATGATGGGTTGAAGACTGTTGGACTCAACTCATGAGACTAGACTTTGTCTGTTTTTAGGAAGCATAGGGTCCTGTGACACACAGAAATCATGGAGGCCAGGTTTATGCTTCCCCTCAAGTCAAAGAAGTATCTCCTGGTTTCCCAGAAAAAAATCTTTTTTACCTCTAAGTGATGAGAGCACACCCCTCTTGTTTCAAGTCTAAAGTAGAGGTTTCTTGTATTTATACAAGAACTATCTCTTGAACACAGACATTTATCATCTGAATAAATATAGGGATATAGTGAATAATAAAATGGGCATGATTTTGGCCCTGAATGAGCATATAGCATTGTGCATGGATATGATACTTGAATTTATTCTGATTTTGAAGATTCAAATGATTATATTGAAAATCTAAAAATCTGATATCTATCATCATATTTGTTACTGTTATTTGTCACTAATTTGCATATACTATAGATCAGTTCAAGTTTCTCCTAAGTATGTGAACAATCTATTTCAAATTAATTGGGTGTAGCAAGAACTGTATACCAGGTTTGACGACCTCTCTAAGCACATCTCAGATTATACTTTGCATCCTGCTTTCCACTTTAGTTGTGGCTAGCCAATGGGATGTGGGCTGTAATCTAAAGCAGTTTTGAACAGAAACAAGTATCTTCTATTTCTGTGTTCTTTTAGTAAAAATGCAGTCTCATACAGCATTAGAGAGCCACAGAATCTAGAACCTGCTCCCTGAAAATGAAGAAGGTATCTTTACATCAAAGCAGACACTGACGAGACATGTGTTCACCCTCCCCACAGGTGTAGTACTTCCATTATCTTTAAAATACTGCCATTTTTCAATGTGCTGGGGTCCTGTGATCCAGCCATTTTCATTGTATTCCTTTTTTAGCATCAGTTTCTGTTCTACAGTGATAAAATATTTGAAATTCTGGTATTGAATTCCATCTCCTCCTGAGACTTTCTCATTGAGAGACATGGCTCTTTAACCGTGCCAAAGTTTCAGCTCCTAAAATTCAGTGGCAGAGACTGAAAACCAGTGGCAATCTGGGCAGATGTCAGCGGGTTAGAGGTTTCCACAGCCAGTCCTCATAAAGCACATGTCCATACTGCAGTGTGGCTTCTAATCCACCAATAAAGCACAGATCCTACCGCGATCATCGGCAGAATCTCATGTCCAAAGGCAGATATTTTATTCAAATAATCTCACACTGCTCTGTGGGAAATACTATTTTCATTATGTTTGCAAACATGTTAGCATTCATTAAAATGTGCACTGCCTGCAAGAAAGATTCATGGTGAGTTTTTCCTGTTAGAGGACATATTTGTGAATAGCTCTCATGAAGCAGAAGTTTTTAACATTGGTGATTTGAAATGTGTGATACTTTACATTGCTCCTCTCATCAGAAAGTTTCAGAATACAGGCATCTGGGGTCCATTCTATCCCTCCAGAAAACTGACAGCACCAGGCCATCACCTGGAATGTCTTTAAACACCCTTTTTCCTTGTGAAGTTTTCATTCTGGACTAAATTTTGGTTTTATTCATTCTCTTCTTTTTTTTCTATTCCATCATTCTAT
Source organism: Tragulus kanchil (assembly GCA_022376925.1). Taxonomy (NCBI): domain Eukaryota; kingdom Metazoa; phylum Chordata; class Mammalia; order Artiodactyla; family Tragulidae; genus Tragulus; species Tragulus kanchil. Next base: position 61,811,511 of record JAIOJX010000002.1, read on the forward strand.
CCTTACCTGATTACTATTTTTGAAGGCTCTCTTTTTGTTTCTTTATTGTTTCTCTCATGCCATTTTTGGTCTTCTATTTAGGTCTTAACAACTTCATAGCCTACTTTGTCTGTTGAGAACATGCTCTGTCCTTTTCATCCATTGTATGTCTTTTTATTACCTGTCTAGGTATTATTCTGCTTTACAATGGATGGGATACTAAAAACTCAAAAGCTGAAAGTGTTTATAAATTGAATGTAACTTTTATGTAGACTTTTTTATGTTTTTAAAGATGTGTTAGTCAGATGAAATGCTATCTAGAACGAGACATGTGTTCACCCTCCCCACAGGTGTAGTACTTCCATTATCTTTAAAATACTGCCATTTTTCAATGTGCTGGGGTCCTGTGATCCAGCCATTTTCATTGTATTCCTTTTTTAGCATCAGTTTCTGTTCTACAGTGATAAAATATTTGAAATTCTGGTATTGAATTCCATCTCCTCCTGAGACTTTCTCATTGAGAGACATGGCTCTTTAACCGTGCCAAAGTTTCAGCTCCTAAAATTCAGTGGCAGAGACTGAAAACCAGTGGCAATCTGGGCAGATGTCAGCGGGTTAGAGGTTTCCACAGCCAGTCCTCATAAAGCACATGTCCATACTGCAGTGTGGCTTCTAATCCACCAATAAAGCACAGATCCTACCGCGATCATCGGCAGAATCTCATGTCCAAAGGCAGATATTTTATTCAAATAATCTCACACTGCTCTGTGGGAAATACTATTTTCATTATGTTTGCAAACATGTTAGCATTCATTAAAATGTGCACTGCCTGCAAGAAAGATTCATGGTGAGTTTTTCCTGTTAGAGGACATATTTGTGAATAGCTCTCATGAAGCAGAAGTTTTTAACATTGGTGATTTGAAATGTGTGATACTTTACATTGCTCCTCTCATCAGAAAGTTTCAGAATACAGGCATCTGGGGTCCATTCTATCCCTCCAGAAAACTGACAGCACCAGGCCATCACCTGGAATGTCTTTAAACACCCTTTTTCCTTGTGAAGTTTTCATTCTGGACTAAATTTTGGTTTTATTCATTCTCTTCTTTTTTTTCTATTCCATCATTCTATCCTTACCTGATTACTATTTTTGAAGGCTCTCTTTTTGTTTCTTTATTGTTTCTCTCATGCCATTTTTGGTCTTCTATTTAGGTCTTAACAACTTCATAGCCTACTTTGTCTGTTGAGAACATGCTCTGTCCTTTTCATCCATTGTATGTCTTTTTATTACCTGTCTAGGTATTATTCTGCTTTACAATGGATGGGATACTAAAAACTCAAAAGCTGAAAGTGTTTATAAATTGAATGTAACTTTTATGTAGACTTTTTTATGTTTTTAAAGATGTGTTAGTCAGATGAAATGCTATCTAGCTCCATAGGTGCAGTTAGATTAGATTCTTTTCTTTCTAAATGAATGGACATTTGCAGAGAAGAGATCCACAGGGTAAAAGTATGCGTGCATGCTAAGTCACTTCAGTTGTGTCTAACTGTGAGGATGCTATGGACTGTCCCCTGCCAGGTTCTTCTGTCCCTGGGATTCTCCAGGCAAGAACACTGAAGTTGGGGTTGCTGTGCCCTTCTCCAGGGGATTTTCCCCACCAAGGGACTGTGTCACTTATGTCTAACCTGGCACGTGGGGTCTTCATCACTAGTGCCACCTGTGAGCCCATGATATAAGTATAAATTTAAGTAAACTTTAATTTCTATAATGAATGTGATTCCACAATCGTGCCTGTAATTCATGCACATGACACACCCACCCACCCACACACCCACAGGCAAATAACTGTACTTCATGGTAATGGCCAGGCAGCAAAGGCCTGATGTCTAATGAGATCAAAAGCGACTGGTGTCTATGGGTGGGCTGGACTACTAAAGTTCTTACAAAGCTTGAGTATAGATGGACAAAGGTTAGCATCACCCCATATTCAGGAAAAATAATCTATTTATCCTTAAAAGTTATGCAGAAGGGTGGAGCTAAGATGGCGGCTTAGAAGGACGTGCACTCATCTCTCCTGCAAAATCGCCTGAATTGCAACGAGTTCCTGGGAAACCATCGACGAAAGGAGGTTGGATCTGATCACACAGATCGAAGAACAAAGGAGAAGCCACATCAAGACAGTAGGAGGGGCGCAATCGCCCTTTTAAAAGTCAAACCTCATACCGGCCAGAGAGGCTGGGCGGGCCAAAGGCGCAAAGCCTGTTGCAGATCAAAACCAGGGAAAGGAGCAGTGACAACCACAGTGGGACTGAGCCAGACCTGCTTTGGAGGGTCCAGGTGCCCCCTTGAGCTAGAAGTACCCTTGTGCAGGCCTTGGAAGGGCAGCACTCAGTTCCCTTTGGAGGAGGTTACCATTAACCCGATCACAGAGTCGCCGAGGAGGACTGGAAAGTCTGTGCGCACTGTGATCCGGGAGAGGGGAATAGCGATTCTGCATGAGACTGAGCCAGACTCACCTCTGAGTAACCTGACGTCTCCTGCGGTGGCGGGGGTCGACGGTGGCCTGCAGCAGGGTCGGGGTCACTGCAGAAGTGCTTCCCATAGAGTGTGTGTGAATAAATCCTTTGTGAGACAGACGCCATTTTCCCTACTGTAGTTTGGCTGCTGGTCAAACTGCAGGGCTGCTGGTCAAGCTACAGGGAGGGAACTTAGCTCCACCCAGCAAGAAAAGGGATTTGGGATTAAGAAACTCCCAGGGTCAGCCTGGGCGGGCCTTTTAGTTCTGGAATAGGCCGAAATAAACAAGCAGTCAAAGAGGTTTTCAGATCCAACCGCTGCCAGAGGCAAGAAAAAGACTGATAATTCCTGAATACTCAGCAAGAGACAGAAGAACATAAACACTATTTTCACATTTTGTCTTAAGCTGGAGTTACTGCTGGACTTTAAAATTTCATTTTTTATATTGTATTACTTTGTTTCAATTTTTTTTTCTCTTTTTTCCAAACCCACTCAGTGCACCCCCCCGCTTTTTTTGTTGTTTTTTTTTTGGGGTGTGTGTGTGTGTGTGTGTGTGTGTGTGTGTGACAGAGAGAGAGAGAGTGGGTGTGTTCATTTCCTTCACTGATTTCTATTGAAGCTACTAATCTTATCAGTAAGACTGAATATATTCAAGTTTACATAATTTTTTGTTTCTTTCTCTTTTTAAACCACACATTTTATTTTGGTATAAACTTCTAGTTCCCCATTGGCCTTTTAAGGTTCTGTGGGGGTTTTGTTTGTTTTTATTACTTTTGCTTTGTTTTTCTATATTTTTCTATATACTTAGCTCTTTGAATTTAAAAAAAAAATTTCATTTGTACTACTACTTCCTCTATAATTCTTTGCTTTCTCTGAAGCTCCTTTCCTATAGCACTAAACTCTAATACATATAAATCTCTATCTCCCTATATCTAACTTTGCAGTATCATTCTATGTTTCTCTTCTATCCTCCCTTTCTCTTTTTCCCTTTCCCCACCATATTTCTTAGTCTGTTCCGTCCTCATTGCCTTATCGCCAACGGGGACCCTGCTCTAGCATTATTCTCCAATTGGTGCTCTACTTAGTTTGGTTATTAACTGGTGGATATCATTCTTGGTTTTCTCTATTCGCTGTGCTAACGTATTGTACTGCATTTTTGGTTGGAATGCTTGGGTTATGTTACAGATGTATATGTTTATGTGTATAATTCAATACGCTAGATAGTATTTGCATAATTTTTTAATCACCATTTGTCAAAGGTATACCTTCTGTTTCTCATTTGCATATATATGTTTTAATATCATTTAATGCCATAACAAACCAGCTGTGAAATCTTCATTCCCTGGTCAGGAAACAAGCCCCAGGGCATTAGGGAGGGAACACTGACTCCAAAACTCTACAATACTAGAGAACGCCTAACACTAAAGTGCAGTATACAAGTGAGAACGCCAACAAAGGTAATCCCTTGTATGCAAGTCTTGACATCATCCAATCATCAGCATCACCCAGAATAAGAAGCCCCATCCAAACAACAAACACCAACAGACGTGATTCAAAGTCTGGGAAAAGGAAATACCAAACAGAGTCAGTTAAAAAATTAATAATAACAATGAAATGGCAGAGAAATACCACACAAGTGAAGGAACAATCCACAAACACACAAGATCAAATCAATGAAGAGAATTTGGACAAACTTTCTGAAAGTGATTTCAGAAGAATGATAGTAAAGATGATCAAAGACACTGAAAACAGAATGTTAGAGAAATTGCAAGACACAACTAACACAATGAATAAAGAAATACAAGAACTTACCAAAAAAGTAACAGAGACAAACAACTCAATTGCCGAACTGAAAAACACTGTAGAAGGAATCAAGAGCAGAGTATCTGAGACAGAAGACCGGATAAGTGAGCTGGAAGAATAAAATGGTGGAAGTAACTGCTGAAAAACAGACTCTAGCTCAAAGAATGAAAAGAGCAGAGGATAGCCTCAGAGACCTATCTATACCATATTTCTTATCCCTGCAGTATCATTCTATGTTTCTCTTCTATCCTCCCTTTCTCTTTTTCCCTTTCCCCACCATATTTCTTAGTCTGTTCCGTCCTCATTGCCTTATCGCCAACGGGGACCCTGCTCTAGCATTATTCTCCAATTGGTGCTCTACTTAGTTTGGTTATTAACTGGTGGATATCATTCTTGGTTTTCTCTATTCGCTGTGCTAACGTATTGTACTGCATTTTTGGTTGGAATGCTTGGGTTATGTTACAGATGTATATGTTTATGTGTATAATTCAATACGCTAGATAGTATTTGCATAATTTTTTAATCACCATTTGTCAAAGGTATACCTTCTGTTTCTCATTTGCATATATATGTTTTAATATCATTTAATGCCATAACAAACCAGCTGTGAAATCTTCATTCCCTGGTCAGGAAACAAGCCCCAGGGCATTAGGGAGGGAACACTGACTCCAAAACTCTACAATACTAGAGAACGCCTAACACTAAAGTGCAGTATACAAGTGAGAACGCCAACAAAGGTAATCCCTTGTATGCAAGTCTTGACATCATCCAATCATCAGCATCACCCAGAATAAGAAGCCCCATCCAAACAACAAACACCAACAGACGTGATTCAAAGTCTGGGAAAAGGAAATACCAAACAGAGTCAGTTAAAAAATTAATAATAACAATGAAATGGCAGAGAAATACCACACAAGTGAAGGAACAATCCACAAACACACAAGATCAAATCAATGAAGAGAATTTGGACAAACTTTCTGAAAGTGATTTCAGAAGAATGATAGTAAAGATGATCAAAGACACTGAAAACAGAATGTTAGAGAAATTGCAAGACACAACTAACACAATGAATAAAGAAATACAAGAACTTACCAAAAAAGTAACAGAGACAAACAACTCAATTGCCGAACTGAAAAACACTGTAGAAGGAATCAAGAGCAGAGTATCTGAGACAGAAGACCGGATAAGTGAGCTGGAAGAATAAAATGGTGGAAGTAACTGCTGAAAAACAGACTCTAGCTCAAAGAATGAAAAGAGCAGAGGATAGCCTCAGAGACCTCTGAGATAATATCAAACGCACCAATATTGGAATTATAGGGGTTCCAGAAGAAGAAGAAAAAAAAGAAAGGCTATGAGAAAAATTTTGAAGAGATTATAGTTGAAAATTTCCCCAACATGGGAAAAGAAATAGTTAATCAAGTCCAAGAAGCACAAAGAGTACCATACAGAATCAATCTGAGAAGAAACACACCAAGACACATATTACTGAAGTTAACACATATTAAACACAAAGACAGAATTCTCAAAGCAGCAAGGGAAAAGCAACTAGTGACATACAAGGGAAAGCCCATCTGTTTAACAGCTGATCTTTCAACAGAAACTCTGCAGGCCAGAAGGGAATGGCAGGACACATTTAAACGGTTAAAAGAGAATAATCTGCAACCAAGAATCCTCTACCCTGCAAGGATCTCATTCAAAATAAATGAAAAAGAAACAAAAGAAACAATAGTAAAGATAAATAAAACAAAAAGCTGGTTCTTTGAAAAGATCAATAAAATCGACACACCACTGGCCAGACTCATCAAGAAAAAGAGAGAGAAGAACCAGATCACCAAAATCAAAAATGAAAAAGGAGAGATTACAACAGATAATGCAGAAATACAAAGGATTATAAGAGACTATTATGAACAACTCTATGGCAACAAACTGGACAACCTGGAAGAAATGGACAGTTTCTTAGAGAAGATTAATCTCCCAAGATTCAACCAGGAAGAAATAGAAACTATGAACAAGCCAATCACAAGCTCAGAAATTGACTTTGTGATCAAAAATCTACCCAAAAATAAAAGCCCAGGGCCAGATGGTTTCACAAGTGAATTCTACCAAACATTTAAAGAAGAGCTAATGCCTGTCCTTCTAAAACTCTTCCAATTGCACAGGAAGGAACACTTCCAGACACATTCTACAAGGCCGCCATCACCCTGATACCAAAGCCAGGCAAAGACAACACAAAAAAAGAAAATTATAGGCTAATTTCACTGATGAATCTAGACGCCAAAATCTTCAACAAAATCCTAGCAAACAGAATTCAACAACACATCAAAAAGCTCTTTCATCATGATCAAGTTGGGTTCATCCCAGGCATGCAAGGATTCTTCAATATCTGCAAATCAATCAATGTAATACACCATATCAACAAATTGAGAGACAAAAATCACATGATCATCTCAATAGATGCAGAAAAAGCCTTTGACAAAGTACAGCATCCATTTATGATAAAGACTGTTCAGAAAATGGGCATAGAAGGAACTTATCTTAAAATAGTGAAAGCCATATATGAGAAGCCCACAGCGAACATTATCCTCAATGGTGAAAAACTGAAAGCATTCCCTCTAAGATCAGGAACAAGACAAGGGTGTCCACTTTCACCACTACTATTCAGCATAGTCCTGGAAGTTCTAGCAACGGCAATAAGAGAAGAGAAAGAAATCAAAGGAATCCAGATTGGAAAGGAAGAAGTCAAACTCTCTCTATTTGCAGATGACATGATATTATACATAGAAAATCCCAAAGACACTATTACAAAACTACTAGAGTTAATCAGTAGATTCAGCAAAGTCACAGGATACAAAATCAATATACAGAAATCACTGGCATTCCTACACACAAACAATGAAAAATCAGAAAACGAAATCAAAGAGGCAATCCCCTTCACCATTGCAACCAAAAGAATCAAATATCTAGGAATAAACCTACCCAAAGAAACAAAAGAACTGTACGCTGAAAATTACAAGACACTCATGAGAGACATTAAAGAAGACTTAAACAGATGGAGAGATATTCCATGTTCCTGGGTCAGAAGAATCAATATTGTGAAAATGACCATACTACCAAATGTCATCTATAGATTCAATGCGATCCCTATCAAACTTCCAATGACATTCTTCACAGAACTAAACCAAAGAATAACACAGTTCATATGGAAACACAAAAGACCTCGAATAGCCAAAGCAATCCTGAGAAAGAAAAACGGAGTTGGAGGAATCAGCCTCCCTAACTTCAGACTCTACTACAAAGCAACAGTCATCAAGACAGTATGGTACTGGCACAAAAACATAACTATAGACCAATGGAACAAGATTGAGAACCCAGAGATAAACCCACGCACCTATGGGTACCTTATTTTTGACAAAGGAGGCGAAACTATAAAATGGGACAAAGACAGCCTCTTCAACAAATGGTGCTGGGAAAATTGGACAGCTACATGCAAGAAAATGAAGTTGGAACATTCCCTGACACCATACACAAAGATCAACTCAAAATGGATTAAAGACTTAAATGTAAGGCCAGAAACCATCAAACTCTTAGAGGAGAATATAGGCAAAACCCTCAAGGGCATCAATCAAAGCAAGATCTTCTCTGACCCACCTACTAGAATAGTGGAACTAAAAAGACAAATGAACATGTGGGACCTAATGAAACTTAAAAGCTTTTGTACTGCTAAAGAAATTACAAAAAAGCTGAACAGACACCCCACAAAGTGGGAGAAAATCATAGCAAATGAAACAACAAAGAATTAATCTCCAAAATCTACAAGCAACTCAGACAACTCAGCACTGGAAAAACGAACAACCCAATCAAATATGGGAAAAGGACCTAAACAGACACCTCTCCAAAGAGGACATACAGATGGCCCAAAACCACATGAAACGATGCTCAACTTCACTTATAATTAGAGAAATGCAAATCAAAACTACAATGAGATATCACCTCACACCCGTCAGAATGGCCATCATCCACAAATCGACAGACAATAAATGCTGGAGAGGCTGCGGAGAAAAGGGAACACTCCTGCATTGCTGGTGGGAATGTCAATTGATACAGTCTCTATGGAAGACAGTCTGGAGATTTCTTAAAAAACTAAAAATAGAAGCACCCTATGACCCAGCAATCCCACTCTTAGGCTTATACCCTGATGAAATCAAATCTGAAAGAAGCACCTGTACCCCAATGTTCATTGCAGCTCTCTATACAATAGCTAGATCCATCTACTGCATCAAGATTCAATGCGATCCCTATCAAACTTCCAATGACATTCTTCACAGAACTAAACCAAAGAATAACACAGTTCATATGGAAACACAAAAGACCTCGAATAGCCAAAGCAATCCTGAGAAAGAAAAACGGAGTTGGAGGAATCAGCCTCCCTAACTTCAGACTCTACTACAAAGCAACAGTCATCAAGACAGTATGGTACTGGCACAAAAACATAACTATAGACCAATGGAACAAGATTGAGAACCCAGAGATAAACCCACGCACCTATGGGTACCTTATTTTTGACAAAGGAGGCGAAACTATAAAATGGGACAAAGACAGCCTCTTCAACAAATGGTGCTGGGAAAATTGGACAGCTACATGCAAGAAAATGAAGTTGGAACATTCCCTGACACCATACACAAAGATCAACTCAAAATGGATTAAAGACTTAAATGTAAGGCCAGAAACCATCAAACTCTTAGAGGAGAATATAGGCAAAACCCTCAAGGGCATCAATCAAAGCAAGATCTTCTCTGACCCACCTACTAGAATAGTGGAACTAAAAAGACAAATGAACATGTGGGACCTAATGAAACTTAAAAGCTTTTGTACTGCTAAAGAAATTACAAAAAAGCTGAACAGACACCCCACAAAGTGGGAGAAAATCATAGCAAATGAAACAACAAAGAATTAATCTCCAAAATCTACAAGCAACTCAGACAACTCAGCACTGGAAAAACGAACAACCCAATCAAATATGGGAAAAGGACCTAAACAGACACCTCTCCAAAGAGGACATACAGATGGCCCAAAACCACATGAAACGATGCTCAACTTCACTTATAATTAGAGAAATGCAAATCAAAACTACAATGAGATATCACCTCACACCCGTCAGAATGGCCATCATCCACAAATCGACAGACAATAAATGCTGGAGAGGCTGCGGAGAAAAGGGAACACTCCTGCATTGCTGGTGGGAATGTCAATTGATACAGTCTCTATGGAAGACAGTCTGGAGATTTCTTAAAAAACTAAAAATAGAAGCACCCTATGACCCAGCAATCCCACTCTTAGGCTTATACCCTGATGAAATCAAATCTGAAAGAAGCACCTGTACCCCAATGTTCATTGCAGCTCTCTATACAATAGCTAGAACATGGAAGCAACCTAGATGCCCATCGATGAACGAATGGCATCAAAAGCCCTGGTACATATATACAATGGAATACTACACAGCTGTAAAGAGAAATGCAGAAGAATCAGCTCTAATGAGGTGGCTGGATCTACAGCGTATCATCAAAAGTGAAGTCAGTCAGTAAGAGAAGGACAAATACAGTATATTAACACATATATATGGAATCTAGTAGGATGGTGATGATTGCACACACAGTGAAGCGACAGAAAGACAGACATGGACAGTGGACATATGGACATTGTGGGGAAGGAACAGAAGGTGGGAGGCGTAAAGGAAGTAGCATGAAGACCTGTACTATCATAAGTGAAGAAAATAGCTCTAGTCATTGCTATGTGAGAAAAGGGGATCCTTCAGGGGTGCTGTGTGATGGTTGGGAGGGGTGGGAAATGGGGGATATACATATGACTAATCTGGGAACATACATATCTGTAAACAACAAAACTCTGTAAAAGTTAAAAGCAAAATAAAGGTTTAAAAAAAAAAAAAAGTTATGCAAAGTGACAATCACATTTTTCATTTTAAATAAACTTTTTAGGGGACTCTCCTGGTGGTCCAGTGACCAAGATTCCATGCTCCCAGTGCGGGGGGTTCTGTTTCTATCCCCAGACGGGGAAGTAGAGCCATGAAACAACCACGACCCAGTGAAGCCAAATTAGTAAAAGAAAATAAATATTTTTAAAATAATTATTTTTTAAAATTAAAAACACCTTTAAGTGAGTGAAAGTCACTCAGTCATGTCTGATTCTTTGTGACCCATGGACGGGCCATGTAATTTTACAGGGAAGAATGCTGAAGAGGGTAGCCTTTCCTGTCTCCAGGGGATCTTTCCAACCCAGGAATTGAACGAGGGTCTCCTGCACTGCAGGTGGATTCTTTACCAGCTGAACTACAGCTTTAAAGCTAAAGTCAAATTGCTCTGTTTTCAAATGTTTTGGGAGGAGACAGCCCAGTGGCTAATAAAAAAGGCTCACCTTGGGGAGGCTCTTCCTGGGAGTGAGGTAGAACTCTTGAAGAAAGAAGAGTATAGCGATTTTCTACCAAGACTTGTTATTTTTTATCTTCGTTCCAGTGACTTTTAACACCATTAAAAAATAAGGTGCTTCTTTGTCCGTGATTGGTAAAAATGACTGTGCCTATACTGAACAAGTTATTTAACTTTTATTTCCTCATTTATAAAAAGAATCACAATTTCAACTTAACTGAGATATTGGGAAGATTATGAGATATGACCCATGTAAAGGTCAGAATAAAACCGGATACCTAATAGGGACTCCATGTTGGTAACTCTTACTGGCACTATCTTTTGATAACACTTCCTGGCTAATATCTTGTTATCTGCAATTTTTTTGTCACCTGTTTGCATATACTTCCAGAAGATCTAGGGTTAGAGGTCTTGCTGGAGGACTTCACAAGGATCTGATTTCCTCTTTATGGCTTTAAGATGTTTCCTTGTCTCCAAGGTTCTCCTTGTAACCATGGAGCCTAGAACTTCATAGATCTTATGTGTAATGTGAAACTGTCTATTCAAATTGGGGAAAAGGGTGACTTGGCAAGGCCCTTGGGTTCCAAGGAGCAGGAGGAGGAGGGGAACAAACATTTTCTAGCCTAAATGTTTGCCACGGCAAAGATCTACTCTAAAACTAACTTTATTGTCTCATGGAGGCAAACTATCTTGCATTGGAATGTCTCATCTAGTCCTGAAGCTGGGAGACAATCCTCTGGCTAATTCTATGTTAATGTTGTGGGAGTGATTCTAGTAAAACCGGTACAGCCTTAAGATATTCTTTTGATTTATTGTTAAAAGACCAACTGGAAAGTACAAAATGCCTTGCCTAAACTGGCTTGGGGGGAGGGTACTCTTCTCTCCCCCTTTAAGCTCCTTTAGCTGGAAGCTTTCTCTATCCGTTTTTTCATTAATAAACTTTTTTCCTGCATGAAGTTCTGAGTCACCAAAGCCAAGTCTTTTTGGTGCCAATGTGAAATCTTCTCCTTTAAAGACCAAGAATCTGACACCGTTCACAGTAAGTTTGTTATCTATCACTTGGGATGGGATACAATGGATTCTATGTAGATTCAGTTCAGTCATCCTACTTTGAATATTTGAAGCTTACTATACCTATTTACTTCCAAACTGACAGGTAGAGAATCTGATATTCTAATAATGAATCAAAGCATTCACTCCAACCCAAGTAAAATTTAGCAATTTCTGACAATCAGGGCCCCAGCATTTTGACCTAATTTGAAAGAGAGTTCAAATAGCAAAAGATTTCAGAATAGGGCCCAACTTCGCTGATTGGTAAAATGACTGTGCCTATACTGAACAAGTTATTTAACTTTTATTTCCTCATTTATAAAAAGAATCACAATTTCAACTTAACTGAGATATTGGGAAGATTATGAGATATGACCCATGTAAAGGTCAGAATAAAACCGGATACCTAATAGGGACTCCATGTTGGTAACTCTTACTGGCACTATCTTTTGATAACACTTCCTGGCTAATATCTTGTTATCTGCAATTTTTTTGTCACCTGTTTGCATATACTTCCAGAAGATCTAGGGTTAGAGGTCTTGCTGGAGGACTTCACAAGGATCTGATTTCCTCTTTATGGCTTTAAGATGTTTCCTTGTCTCCAAGGTTCTCCTTGTAACCATGGAGCCTAGAACTTCATAGATCTTATGTGTAATGTGAAACTGTCTATTCAAATTGGGGAAAAGGGTGACTTGGCAAGGCCCTTGGGTTCCAAGGAGCAGGAGGAGGAGGGGAACAAACATTTTCTAGCCTAAATGTTTGCCACGGCAAAGATCTACTCTAAAACTAACTTTATTGTCTCATGGAGGCAAACTATCTTGCATTGGAATGTCTCATCTAGTCCTGAAGCTGGGAGACAATCCTCTGGCTAATTCTATGTTAATGTTGTGGGAGTGATTCTAGTAAAACCGGTACAGCCTTAAGATATTCTTTTGATTTATTGTTAAAAGACCAACTGGAAAGTACAAAATGCCTTGCCTAAACTGGCTTGGGGGGAGGGTACTCTTCTCTCCCCCTTTAAGCTCCTTTAGCTGGAAGCTTTCTCTATCCGTTTTTTCATTAATAAACTTTTTTCCTGCATGAAGTTCTGAGTCACCAAAGCCAAGTCTTTTTGGTGCCAATGTGAAATCTTCTCCTTTAAAGACCAAGAATCTGACACCGTTCACAGTAAGTTTGTTATCTATCACTTGGGATGGGATACAATGGATTCTATGTAGATTCAGTTCACTCATCCTACTTTGAATATTTGAAGCTTACTATACCTATTTACTTCCAAACTGACAGGTAGAGAATCTGATATTCTAATAATGAATCAAAGCATTCACTCCAACCCAAGTAAAATTTAGCAATTTCTGACAATCAGGGCCCCAGCATTTTGACCTAATTTGAAAGAGAGTTCAAATAGCAAAAGATTTCAGAATAGGAAAGCAAAAGAAGAAAACAAAAGACCTTAGTATATATATTAAAATTAAAGTTGAAAAAGATAGGAGAGATTATGTGCCTCAGTTTTTCATTATCTAGATAGAACTGAAGAACACAGGGGCTATGTAAAAATTTTAACATTACTTAGTGAATTGAACTGGGAGCTGAGACTAGAACTTGAGTATTCTGATTCCTAGTGTTTTTGGTTGCTGTTGTTTTTAACCTGTATTCCACTGTCTTTTAAAAATAGGTGCTTTCTTGCTGTTGGAACCATGGTCTCTTTAACTCATAAAGCACAGAGTGTGGGAAGCTGGACGGTTCTATACTCTCAGATTTCTATACCCTGGCCTTTATCACCCAATTTTTCTGTCTCATTCTGATAGTCAAAGAACTAAAAGTCCTGTATCAGTAGTGCTTTATTCATTGAGGAATACTGTAATTAATAATAGAATTGTAGAAATGCAGGGTTCATCTGATATATATTGAACACATGTCAACATTTTGCTAATTATATACATGAACCATATATTATTTCCATCATTCAGAAGAACACAATCTCGTGGAGAATAGACAAATAATTATAACTCAAATAAGTATTACAGCTTATAATGTAAACAGGATCCAGTTCTAATAGTTGGAGTATAATAGTTGGGAAGGCTGTATAGACACAGGTTTTGAGTATTATTTCCTTATCTTGAGATGAATATATTAGGATTTATGGTAATTAATTCTTTCTTCCCCTTCTCTCATCCTCTTACCATTTAATATAAATCATGTCAATAATCTCAGTATTTAAATTATAGGATACTCAAGTGGGACATTCAGTAGAAGAGGAAAAGACTTCATCCCAAAATGGATGAGGAAACATTTTTGTATCACTTTCTGTTGAGAGAGTTTCAGTTGTTGTGAGACAGTTGCATCATGTCAGGTGTAAGCACAATTTTGCTATTCATTTAGATGATAAGAGGTTTATTTAATGTCTAAATATAAAAAAGAACTTCTAAATAAAGAAAGGTTAGATGGTCATGAGTTTGTCTAGTTCAAATGAGCTAAGTTGGAACTACAGTTTTTAGAATTCCCTTAACTATGTGACTCCATTAGGGACATTGTGTGATACAGGGAAGGCACAGCGAAGCAGCAGCCTTTATGCTTTAAAGTTCCTCAGGGATTAGAGCCACAGCAGCACATGCACAGTAGGGTGGATTTGTGAACTCACTCTGTGAGCTTGACGCCCTCTGCTTCCATCTACTCCTCCAGCCCTCACAGAGCAATCTCTACCTTCCATTTCACATGGTTCTGGCCCAGGTGAATGTGCTGCTTCAGGGAGAAGGGCACCAGTTTCTTTTGGAAGATCACCCATGACATTGAGTTTCAGGTGGTAAGAAACAGGTGCAAGTTCCAATTTGTCCTCACTCTCCTCTCTTCACTTAGAGCTTTTGTTTCTGGTTAGCTACTCTGATGACCTACACTGAGCTCAGGATCAGACTTCTTTTCTAGGGTTCATGATTGTATAAAGTTTAATCCCTATGTGAAATTCATTATTTTAATCACTGCTTCTTTGAAGGAAACTTCTCATATTCAAAATGGAAACCTTGATATTTAGAATGTTTAAAAGCATCTCTGTGTTGCTGCTATTGTTGGCTTTTAGTTTCAATCCTTCATGTCAACCTACATGGTTTTCTTTAGATGTTGATTATGGCACAAATATAATTCATGATCTGAGTTTCATGCCCTCAGCAATTTTGGTGAACATGTCATTTATATTTTCATCCACATCATATATACAAAGATTTGTTTGTTTTAAAGTTAATAGCATATTTTTGTAAGCTATATAACCATGATTATCACTTCATTCAGTAAATCTTTTTCATCTGTTTTCCATAAAGATTAATAAGAGAATTTGGTCATACTCAGATATGCTATATTTACTATCTTTTATAATTCCATAAGTTACTAATTCTACCTGTAAGTTAATAAAGTTGCTTTTAACTTTATTAAAATGGGCAAGGACTTGAATGGACATTTCTTCAAGTAAGACATACAAATGGCTAACAGGTATGAAAAAAAGTTCAAGATCACTAGTCATCACTGGTCATTAGTCATCACAAATCAAAACCACAATGAGATATCATCTCATGCCTGTAAGAATGGTTAATGTCTTATAAAACCATATATAACGAGAGTTAGTGAGGTTGTGGAGGAAGTTGGAAGCCTTATAACACTGTTAGTAGGAATATAAAATGATGCCTGCCACTTTGGAAAGCAGTATAGAGGTCTCAAAAAATTAAAAATAGAACTACCATATGGATCTAGCAATACCACTTCTGGGTATATATATCCAAAAGAATTGAAATCAGTATTTGAAAGAGATATCTTTATGCCCATGTTTATTGTAGCATTATTCACAGTAACCAAGATAAGGAAACAACTTAAATGCCTATAGATAAGTGAATGGATAAAGAAAATGTGGTATATAATACAATGGACTGTAGTTTAACCTTAATGTAGAAGAAAATCTTGCCTTATGCAACAGCATGGATGAACCTGGAGTATATTAGGCTAAATAAAATAAGCTGGTCACAGAAAGACAAATACTGCATAATTTCACTTTTATAAGCTATCTAAAACAGTCAAACACATCAAAGAAGAAAGTTAAATGGTAGTGGTCAGGAACTTGCGGGAGTGAGGAACGGAGAAATCAATAGTTTAAAAAGTTGGCAAAGTTAATTATTTTGTATATAGAAATGCCTAGCATTACCCAAGAACTGTTGGAAGGGAAAAACTATAATAGAACTAGAAAAAATATAAATATTTCTTATTAATTACCTTTTAAAATTAATGCAGCCATAATGAGATCAAATTTAGAAGTTTGTATCTTTTCTCCTTCATATCTGTACTCATTTGTCCTAGGCATCACCTGTTTCTATGCTGGTGTTTTTTCAACTGTTCCTTCAATTCCTAGAACTTCTGAATGACTCTGAAAATTAGACACGAACCTAAGAACTCCTTAGCAGCAGCCTTCTCTGGTCTTCACTACTCCAACCCTGCCAATTATTTTGTAAACACAAATTTCCCTGCTTACATCCTTTCCTGTTGAAATATGTAGTGGTTTCTGTTTTTCTGAAAGAACATTAATTATTCTTCTCATTACAATGCTTAACTTGCTTCCCATCTCATTCAGAGTAAAATTCCTTCAATGCCTTTAAGACCCTGTGCAATCTGGCTCCTTTATTTCTCTCATCTTACTTTCTCAATGCCCTCGTGAACAATCTCTGCTCCTGCCTGACTGGGTCTTCCTGCTTCTCCTAAAATCAGCTAGGTTGTCCCTGCCTCACTGCCTTTGCACTTTTTGTTTCTTCTGCCCAGGGTGCCTCTCTTTTAGAAAGCTGCCCAGCTTACCCTCTCACCTCTTTTAGCTCTTGGTACAAATGCCATCTTCTCAAAGAGGGCCTTCCCTGACCACCCAGATCAAAGGAACCTCCACCCTCCAGTCCAGGTTGTGGGAGTAGATGGTGGAAACCTCTTTTTAAAACATAAGAAAAGATATGACTAACAAAAGAAACTCATCATGGCTTTGAAATGTTAAACCTACCATTTATCTTATCCAAAGGGCCTAGTAAAGAACTTAAAAAGAGTGGTGGTGATGGTGGTGGTAGTGGTTTAGTCGCCAAGTTGTGTCTGATTCTTGTACCCCAAGGATTGTAACCCATCAGGCTCCTCTGTCCATAGGATTCTCTAGGCAAGAATACTGGAGTGGGTTGCCATTTCCTTCTCCCAGGGATCTTCCTGTCTCCTGCATTGCAAGCATATTCTTTACTGCTGAACCATCAGGGAAGCTCTAGAAAAGAGGGTGGGTGGTTGGCAAACATTCTTGCTGATGTTGCAGTGATGGTGGAGTTTGGGTAGAGCAGGGGATCATTACCTACCTTTCAAGGAAGAGGGGTTAGGCCTGACCTGCAGTAGGGAAGTCCACTGGAGTTTGAGTGACTACTAGTCACAGATTTTATATATCCTTTGGATTTTAGACTAGAGCTTTTTTTTTTTAATTGCAAAAGACAGGTGAGAATAAAACAATATATTTTTAAAATGGACCTTCTTTTCTAAATATTGTCCTAGATTTTGATAAAGCCATTTGAGACCACCTGAAATTTCCTAATACCAGCATGATAGGCTTACCTAGGTAAAATTACTCAATTCCTTTACTCTTTATTCATAGTATGAATATTAAGGGATTTATTTACTATTATAAAGTAATGGGTAAATGGAGTTTGTAAAAAATGTAATGAAATGGAATCAATATAGCAGGAATAATTAATAGTTCTTCTTAATCCTTTCTTTGGGATGTATCCATTGATTATTTTCATGAATGCCTGGCTGGAAGGGCGTAGTAAGAGGAACAATTTTTATGTAAAGAAACTTTTAGGTTTTTAGTATCAAGAGCAAAAATAAATCAACTGGAGCCAGAGTAATACTGAAAAGATTGGGCAGAACTGACTAGAAAAATAAAATGGATCTAGCCATCTCTGTGACCTGGGCTATTTAGCCACAGATGGTACTCTGCCTTTAAAGAAAACAGTGAACTCTTCGAGAACAAAAATAAGATAACTCTCTTAAAGAAAAATGGATAGAACAATTCAGGAAAAAATGTAGCTGGAAATGGCAAAAGAACACACAAAGGACAAAATTGCCCTTTATCCAATTTAAGGAGTGAGAAACAACTCAAGAAGTGTGCGGGATCCTTCGCTGGAAGAAATTTGAAGAGACGAAATTGAAGGTTGAAGCTCTGGTCACAGTTTGCCTGGAAATGGGTTTTATGTAATATATGGGCACAGAGAAAAGGCACCGGTAGCTGGCTTTTTGTTGTTCTCTGTGAGTACCAAATGACAGGGCTTTTTGCCTTTCTTCGAGGTTCCCCAGTGACACCAAAGGACAGTCACAGACTTCTCTATCTCCATAGTTAGGCTTCTGCTTTGGATTATGAAAATAACTGCTACCTTGATCTTCCTTTCTCTAGTAAGGGAAAGGATTCTTCCTTTCTCTTATTATCTTATTCTCACAAAATTCGGTGTCATCTTTACAAATGCAAGTCTCATTATGTCTGTCTGCTGATAAAAGCCAGTCAGTGACTCCCCATTGAACACAATAGCAATTCCCAAAGTTTATTCCAATAACTGCCATAAACTATTAGTAGATATTCTTTAAAATATGCAGAAAATTCTAAGCTAAGATTAAGTATTTTTCTTTACAGTAGTTTTTTTTTTTTTTGAAGCATAGTTGACTTATAATATTGTGTTAGCTTCCGGTATATAGCAAAGTGATTCGTTTATCTCTCTCTCTCTCTCTAGGTGTGTATATATATATATATATATATGTATATGCTTTTTCCAACTCTTTTCCATTATGGGTTATTACAAGAGATTGAATATAGTTCCCTGTGCTACACAGTAAATCCTTGCTGCTTGTATATTTTATATATAGTTTTGTGTATCTGTTAATCCCATACAACAGGTTTAATGCTGATGTTCACTGAACCTCTTAAAAAGGTAAAGATATGAAAAGTAAGATTTCTCCAACCTCTTTTTTTCATAGAGTGTCTCACAGGACTAGTTTGTTGTGGAACACATCTTTAGAAATACTGGCTTATAATGTAGTTCAAGTTTGTAAGCTAAGAAAGGAATGATTAGAATAATCTAGAACCTACTGACCTTAGTCTGTATTTCCTTGACACATTATGCTTTCTTTCTTCTCCATGATGTATGAGGAGAAGTTAACTGGAAGATAGAAGAAACCCAAACGAGTAGCAACGATTAAGGAGATTATATCTAGGGCGCATAGAGAACAGAAATTTAGGCAAAAGATAATTTATGTTTCTAAAGATGAATCCTGAATGGAACAGAAGCAAAGCCATAAATGGAATTAAATTCCCTTAAAATGTCCCTTTACTTTAACCCTTTCCAGTCCATTTGACTAATGTTTACTCAACATTTTGGACTCACTGAAATTCTCATAGCTCTGACTTTGTGTTTATTCTCTTCAGGTTCAGAATTGTTTAACTGGTGTAACTAATTCTATCAAAAGTCAGCTGAGAACACTCTGCCAACTCAGTTTATAGAAAATAGCTTATTAATGGCTTTCTGCTCATTTTTGGAGGAGTGAAGAGAAGGAAATGAGATCCAGGGAAAAAGTCTATAAAATAAAAGATGGATAGTACTTCTCAAGGTGGATAGGAAGAACATACTATTGAAGACAACTTTTTAAATTAACAAGTAAATTTTGTGTGATACACACTTTATTTCTGAATAAGATAAAAGTATAACCTTGAGAAAATGATGCTATATACAATAAAGCAAGTTTTAAAGGAAAATAAAATGCAATAACAATGTTAACATATTAACTAGAAATTGGGAATAACAAAATCCATTGTGTGTAAAATCAAAACTTTTGGATAAAAATATGAAGTTCCATAGAAGATAGAAGGAACTAAAATATATAGCAATAATTAAAGAGAAAACTATAGCTCTGGAGCACAGAGAATAGAAATTTAGGCAGAAGATAATTTATGTTTCTAAAGATGAGTCTAGAAAAAATCAAAAGAAGCAAAACTCATAAATGGGATAAAATAAACTAAAGAAATACCTCAGAGTGTCTGTAGAATGAAACTTCCCTCTGCACACCTGACAAAAAACAGGAAGAGGAGATTATTATCTAGCCATAGCCTGTAGAAAATTTAAGATCACAAAGTAAAAGAAAGAATCTTAACAAGACTCCCAGGAGAAAAGTGACCTACAGAAATAGAAAATTCAGGCCTGCAATGGTCTTCTTGACATTCAATGCTTGATAGAAAGTTTATATAATTTTAAGGGGAAAATTTGTGGTTCAGGAAGTTTATATATAGTCACAGTGTTGTTAAGATGTGAGGGTGATAGAAAGACATAATCAGATTTATTGTACATATCTTTATGAAAGAATTATTCAAAAATATGAGAAAGGAATAAACATAAATGAGTTGACAGTAGCACTGAAACCACATCAGTATAAACTTATGCACAGTATTTATAAAAGTGGTTAAGATATATAACTCAAACAGAAAAGCTGTCAAAATATAAGGAATAATAGTCAGAAACATAGTACCAGGAGACTTAAATGCATCCTTATTTCACAGGCAAATAGTTATTAAAGAATTTATTAGTATGTATAAAATTGATTTAATAAATACAGTTTAATTTTGTGTACTAAATATGGAAACTAGTTCACCTTTTTTCAAGGTGGCTCATGGAACATTTATAAAATTGATCCCATGTTAGGTGACAAAAAAGGACTTTCCTGGTGGTTCAGATGGTAAAGAATCTGCCTGCGATACAGGAGGCCAGGGTTCCACCTCTGAGTTGGGTAGATCTCCTGGAGAAGGGAATGTCAACACACTCCAGTATTCTCTATTTTTTTTTTTTTTTTTGAGTGTTCAATGCCTTTTTTTTTTTTTATTTTACATTTTACTTTTACAGTGTTTTGTTGTTTACAGATACGTATAATCCCAGATTAGTCATATGTATATCCCTGGCCCCTATCCCTCCTCCACCCACCTCCCAGTTCCGCCTCCCTCCCCACCCGCTTCCCACCCAGTCCCATCCTCCAGGAGGCCATCTCAGAATGTCCCTGCAGGATCTCCTATCCCACAGCACAGAGAATAGAAATTTAGGCAGAAGATAATTTATGTTTCTAAAGATGAGTCTAGAAAAAATCAAAAGAAGCAAAACTCATAAATGGGATAAAATAAACTAAAGAAATACCTCAGAGTGTCTGTAGAATGAAACTTCCCTCTGCACACCTGACAAAAAACAGGAAGAGGAGATTATTATCTAGCCATAGCCTGTAGAAAATTTAAGATCACAAAGTAAAAGAAAGAATCTTAACAAGACTCCCAGGAGAAAAGTGACCTACAGAAATAGAAAATTCAGGCCTGCAATGGTCTTCTTGACATTCAATGCTTGATAGAAAGTTTATATAATTTTAAGGGGAAAATTTGTGGTTCAGGAAGTTTATATATAGTCACAGTGTTGTTAAGATGTGAGGGTGATAGAAAGACATAATCAGATTTATTGTACATATCTTTATGAAAGAATTATTCAAAAATATGAGAAAGGAATAAACATAAATGAGTTGACAGTAGCACTGAAACCACATCAGTATAAACTTATGCACAGTATTTATAAAAGTGGTTAAGATATATAACTCAAACAGAAAAGCTGTCAAAATATAAGGAATAATAGTCAGAAACATAGTACCAGGAGACTTAAATGCATCCTTATTTCACAGGCAAATAGTTATTAAAGAATTTATTAGTATGTATAAAATTGATTTAATAAATACAGTTTAATTTTGTGTACTAAATATGGAAACTAGTTCACCTTTTTTCAAGGTGGCTCATGGAACATTTATAAAATTGATCCCATGTTAGGTGACAAAAAAGGACTTTCCTGGTGGTTCAGATGGTAAAGAATCTGCCTGCGATACAGGAGGCCAGGGTTCCACCTCTGAGTTGGGTAGATCTCCTGGAGAAGGGAATGTCAACACACTCCAGTATTCTCTATTTTTTTTTTTTTTTTTGAGTGTTCAATGCCTTTTTTTTTTTTTATTTTACATTTTACTTTTACAGTGTTTTGTTGTTTACAGATACGTATAATCCCAGATTAGTCATATGTATATCCCTGGCCCCTATCCCTCCTCCACCCACCTCCCAGTTCCGCCTCCCCTCCCCCCACCCCGCTTCCCACCCAGTCCCATCCCTCCAGGAGGCCATCTCAGAATGTCCCTGCAGGATCTCCTATCCCACAGCACAATGACAATAGCTATCTTTTTCACATGTGATAGTATAGGCTTCCATCTTACTCCCTCTATGCCTCCCATCCCCTGTTCATTCCCCACAATGTCCATACGTCAGTTCTTTGTTTTTCCATTGCCTCAATGCATGTGCTATCATTACCATCTTACTAAATTCCATATATATGTGTTAGTATACTATACTTGTCTTTCTGTTTTTGACTTACTTCACTTTTTATAATACATTCTAGATCCATCCACTTCATTAGGACTGATTCTCCTGCATTTCTTTTTATAGCTAAGTAGTACTCCATTGTATATATGTACCAGAGCTTTTTTTAATCCATTCATTTGTAAATGGACATCTAAGTTGCTTCCATGTTCTAGCTATTG
The DNA here is from genome assembly GCA_022376925.1 of Tragulus kanchil. Lineage (NCBI taxonomy): Eukaryota > Metazoa > Chordata > Mammalia > Artiodactyla > Tragulidae > Tragulus > Tragulus kanchil. The sequence goes on from JAIOJX010000002.1 coordinate 61,833,930, forward strand.
TATAGAGTGCTGCAATGAACACTGGGGTACACGTGCCTTTTTCAATTTTGATTTCATCAGGGTATAAGCCTAATAGTGGGATTGCTGGGTCATATGGTGCATCTATTTTTAGTTTTTAAAGGAATCTCCATACTGTCTTCCATAGCGGCTGTATCAATTTACATTCCCACCAACAATGGTTGCTCCCTTTTCCCCGAACCCTCTCCAGCATTTATTGTCTGTAGATTTTTTGATGATGGCCATTCTAACTGGTGTGATGTGATATCTCACAGTAGTTTTGATTTGCATTTCTCTAATAATAAGAGCACACTCCAGTATTCTTGCCTGGAGAATTCCATGGACAGAGGAGCCCGACAGGCTCCAGTTTGTTGGGTGGCAAAGAGATGGACATGAATGAGGGACTAATGTATTAGGTGACAAAAAAAGAATCTTCATTATATTCCTGAAAACAATGTAAATAGACCACTTTCTGAAAAAGACACTGAAATAAATTTCAAAATTTTCCAAATATGCGATCATTTATAATTCAAATATTTTCTCAATAGTTCTTGACTATGTTTGAATTTAAAAGTGTAGTTATTGGAAAATTTAGAAAATACTAATAATGAGAACACAATATTAAATCTAAGATTCTTCTAGAGTCCCACTCTCAGAAAGATACAAGATTAAAAATTATTTTCAAAACTAAAGAGAAAAGAATATATGATTGAAAGTTATGGAGATTATAGCTTTTGTTTTACACTTTCAAATTTCAGCCTCTTTCCTTTCCCTGCAAAGTTTATACTAATGTATATTATTACCAGCAAGTATGAAAATATCTGTTTTATAGCAACTGCTCAACTTTATTATTTAAAATAGTTATCAATTTACCTTTTATTTATTTATTTATTTTGTTCTGTTAGAGTCCATTATCTATATGTGGTCCCTGTTTAAACCCTCCAAAGTCTTCTGTTGCAACCAGAATGGAATTTAAGCTCTCATAAGGCTCTTTGATCTGGCCCTTTCCTAACTGTTCAACTTTATCTTTCTCTAATTCACATTTCAGAAACACTGGTCTTATTTCTGCCCTTCAAATACAAATGCTCCTTTTGCTTGGAATGTTCTTTCCTGAGAGCTAGGTCTACACTCAGTGTCATCTCTCCCCAGAGGTCTTCAAATTGTGCTCCTAATAGTAGCTTCCAAAGGACTTTCTACCTCTTTATGCCACTTTAGGACTTCCTAGGTGTCTCAGTGGTAAAGAATCCACCTGCCAATGCAGGAGACACAGGAAACTATCCAAATTGGAATGGAGGAACATCGGCTGTATCAATTTACATTCCCACCAACAATGGTTGCTCCCTTTTCCCCGAACCCTCTCCAGCATTTATTGTCTGTAGATTTTTTGATGATGGCCATTCTAACTGGTGTGATGTGATATCTCACAGTAGTTTTGATTTGCATTTCTCTAATAATAAGAGCACACTCCAGTATTCTTGCCTGGAGAATTCCATGGACAGAGGAGCCCGACAGGCTCCAGTTTGTTGGGTGGCAAAGAGATGGACATGAATGAGGGACTAATGTATTAGGTGACAAAAAGAATCTTCATTATATTCCTGAAAACAATGTAAATAGACCACTTTCTGAAAAAGACACTGAAATAAATTTCAAAATTTTCCAAATATGCGATCATTTATAATTCAAATATTTTCTCAATAGTTCTTGACTATGTTTGAATTTAAAAGTGTAGTTATTGGAAAATTTAGAAAATACTAATAATGAGAACACAATATTAAATCTAAGATTCTTCTAGAGTCCCACTCTCAGAAAGATACAAGATTAAAAATTATTTTCAAAACTAAAGAGAAAAGAATATATGATTGAAAGTTATGGAGATTATAGCTTTTGTTTTACACTTTCAAATTTCAGCCTCTTTCCTTTCCCTGCAAAGTTTATACTAATGTATATTATTACCAGCAAGTATGAAAATATCTGTTTTATAGCAACTGCTCAACTTTATTATTTAAAATAGTTATCAATTTACCTTTTATTTATTTATTTATTTTGTTCTGTTAGAGTCCATTATCTATATGTGGTCCCTGTTTAAACCCTCCAAAGTCTTCTGTTGCAACCAGAATGGAATTTAAGCTCTCATAAGGCTCTTTGATCTGGCCCTTTCCTAACTGTTCAACTTTATCTTTCTCTAATTCACATTTCAGAAACACTGGTCTTATTTCTGCCCTTCAAATACAAATGCTCCTTTTGCTTGGAATGTTCTTTCCTGAGAGCTAGGTCTACACTCAGTGTCATCTCTCCCCAGAGGTCTTCAAATTGTGCTCCTAATAGTAGCTTCCAAAGGACTTTCTACCTCTTTATGCCACTTTAGGACTTCCTAGGTGTCTCAGTGGTAAAGAATCCACCTGCCAATGCAGGAGACACAGGATCTATCCTTGATCCAGGAAGATCCCCTAGAGAAGTGGGAAGGCAACCCACTCCAGGATTCTTGACTGGAAAATGCCATGGACAGATGAACCTGATGAGCTACAGTCCATGTGGTCACAAAAAGTCAGACACAGCTTAGTGAATGAAGAACAAGTGTCACTTTATCTTCTTCATAACATATATCTTTTTTTTCTAATTTACTTTTTTTCTAGCCAGTAGAACCTAGGTTTCTTTGGTAGAGTAGAGCACTGTGTCCTGGGCACCTAGCTGTTCCAGGTATACTGAGTCCACTTGAGAGATTTGTTGACTGGCTCTTGTCCTTGACTATGTAGACATGTTTTAGAAAGTAGAAGAAAGGCCTTTCAGCAATTATGTTATACCATGGAATTATTGAAATTTTTATAGTAGAAAATGAAATGATAATGATGATTATTTGTGGATATGGAATTAAGAGTACTCTAAATCTTTCCATTCATAATTTCTACATAATCCATAATATCTTATGCATATTCTCCCATAAACCTTCCTTTTTAGAATAATATTTTAAAAATACTATAGAAACTTTGACCCCAAAATTTGATTATATATTTTCATATATACCTGGATGACAATTATTAATAATAATGTATAATAATTTACACTTAGCCATGTTGAGGTAATGGATGATGATGAATATTTATGGTGTCAATGACAATAATAAGCAGCTGGCTTATTATTTGAGAGTCCCTTGAACAACAAGGAGATCAAACCAGTCAACCCTAAAGGAAATAAACCCTGAATACTCATTGGAAGGACTGGTGCTGAAGCTGAAAGTCCAAAACTTTGACCACCTGGTGAGAACGGCCAACTCATTAGAAAAGACCCTGATGTTGGGAAAGATTGAGAGCAGGGGGAGAAGAGGGTGAAAGAGGATGAGATGGCTGTATGGTATCACCAATCCAATCTACACTCAGTGTCATCTCTCCCCAGAGGTCTTTAAATTGTGCTCCTAATAGTAGCTTCCAAAGGACTTTCTACCTCTTTATGCCACTTTAGGACTTCCTAGGTGTCTCAGTGGTAAAGAATCCACCTGCCAATGCAGGAGACACAGGATCTATCCTTGATCCAGGAAGATCCCCTAGAGAAGTGGGAAGGCAACCCACTCCAGGATTCTTGACTGGAAAATGCCATGGACAGATGAACCTGATGAGCTACAGTCCATGTGGTCACAAAAAGTCAGACACAGCTTAGTGAATGAAGAACAAGTGTCACTTTATCTTCTTCATAACATATATCTTTTTTTTCTAATTTACTTTTTTTCTAGCCAGTAGAACCTAGGTTTCTTTGGTAGAGTAGAGCACTGTGTCCTGGGCACCTAGCTGTTCCAGGTATACTGAGTCCACTTGAGAGATTTGTTGACTGGCTCTTGTCCTTGACTATGTAGACATGTTTTAGAAAGTAGAAGAAAGGCCTTTCAGCAATTATGTTATACCATGGAATTATTGAAATTTTTATAGTAGAAAATGAAATGATAATGATGATTATTTGTGGATATGGAATTAAGAGTACTCTAAATCTTTCCATTCATAATTTCTACATAATCCATAATATCTTATGCATATTCTCCCATAAACCTTCCTTTTTAGAATAATATTTTAAAAATACTATAGAAACTTTGACCCCAAAATTTGATTATATATTTTCATATATACCTGGATGACAATTATTAATAATAATGTATAATAATTTACACTTAGCCATGTTGAGGTAATGGATGATGATGAATATTTATGGTGTCAATGACAATAATAAGCAGCTGGCTTATTATTTGAGAGTCCCTTGAACAACAAGGAGATCAAACCAGTCAACCCTAAAGGAAATAAACCCTGAATACTCATTGGAAGGACTGGTGCTGAAGCTGAAAGTCCAAAACTTTGACCACCTGGTGAGAACGGCCAACTCATTAGAAAAGACCCTGATGTTGGGAAAGATTGAGAGCAGGGGGAGAAGAGGGTGAAAGAGGATGAGATGGCTGTATGGTATCACCAATCCAATGGACATGAATTTGGGCAAACTCTGGGAGATGATGAGGGACCAGGAAGTCTGGTGTACTGCAGTTCCTGAGTTGGATACGACTTAGTGACTGAACAACAACAATTAGCCAATAACAACAATTGTTAGCCAACAATTAGCCAATTGTGCCAGATTATGACAGAATTTGTAAGAAAAGTTCTACATTTTCTCTCTGTCTCATTTTTTTTGTCTTTTGCCTGTCTCTCACTAAAGTAAATGTAATATTTTCTGTCTACAGGTGACAGTATCATTACTGTGAAATCTCTAGTGTAGCCCTTAAATATACCTGGACACAGAGGTAATTCTCTGGGGTGAAAATAAGTCTGCAATAAGGAGATGAAAGAAGAGAAGGGCACTTAATTCAGAAAAATCTTCTAAAAGACTGAAAACCAAAAAAGAGAGAGAGAGACAGTTATTTCACAAAAGGAGCCTAGGAACAAATTTTCCTTTTGAGAGATTCTTTGAGATCCCAACAATCGCCAAACACTTCATTTAATAGAGTTTTAAACAATCCCACATCTCGCTTTTCTATTTATCTATCCTTTCATTCATAAAATATATGTTTTCTGGTATGTACTGTTGTCAAGCATTGCTTCAGGACCACAGAAATGAATGATGACCCCTAAATAGACACAATCACATTTCAGAGCAAAGGTATGAGTTGGAGTTTTTGAAATCAGATTCCAGAACCTTGCAAGACACCAGAGTAACCTCGTGGACTAGAAGGTGAAGCTAAATTATATTTGACTCTGGTAAAACTTCTATTTTTGGAGCGTCAGCATGTGTAAGGGCATTTATTGTTGGTGATTTGCCTACTTGCTTTTAGTTTAGAATCAGTTTTTAATGTTTTACTCTGTTATTTCTTATTCACAGAGGATTTACTTTGTGTGGGTTTAGGCTGTAAAATGATTTTTTCTGGAAGGAATTTTCTCTGGGCTGGTAAAGAGTGTCACAATTCATAACACTACAGCCTATATCTTTCCCCCTATTTTAAAATTTAGCTTTGCTGTTATTTCTCTGACCTCCCTCCACTCTGTTTCAGATTTGTATACTCATGTTTCATGTATCAGTGATGATTCCAATTACACGCTAGGTAACAAGAGTTTAATAAAATGTGGCAATAAATTGTGGAAAGACATCATGCATGTGAAAAAAGTGTATTAAGAAATGTGTTCCAGGTAGAGCTTCCTGTATTAAATGACTAATCATTTCTACACACATATACAAACTGAGCATTTTATTTAGTGGAACTTGGCCTTTAAAAACTAGAAGGCCAGACGGTGCCTTCTAACTGTTTTTCCAGCCTGTCTGAAGCACGTGGCTGTTGTTTCTTTTTACTGAGAACTTCTTAGATGGTCTTCCCTAGCCTTTCAGCTGAAAGAAGATAGGGAATCTTGTTTGAAGCTCACATTATTTTGATTTAAATAGCAAATGACAAAAGAAAAGAATGCACAGTAATTTATACCCAGTAAAGCCTAGTGGTCATATGACTGGAATTGAATCCGAGTTCTTCTTGGTAGATTTTGATGAATTAGGACAGTATCTTACATGCTGCAGTCTTTATAGGCAAAATTAGAATAGTAGTATCTCTTTTACAGAGATATGATGGAAGACTAACAACTTTTTTAAAATGTAAAATATTAAGTCCCATGTGAATCATGGTATAAGAACTCAATAAATATATTATTATGAAGAAAAAGTTTAATGCAAAGGTTTGAATAAGTATAACAGCTCTAAAACAAAACAAAATAGGTTATATGGGGGAAGGGATGCTGCTTCAGGGTTTTACTTCACTGTCACTGTCAGGTTATGTTTTATGAGATCTTCTCCATCAACTGTAGTATCATTTTTAGTTGACTTCCACACATTGCATCTTCACTAACAACTGCTATGACGAGTCCTAAGTTTCAGCAACTGCTTGGTGAGATAGGAGTCATACATGTAACTCTTTCCTATTTGTTTCATTTGAAAGCAAACATTCATAAAACATAGGCATTAAGGAAACTATGTGCTGATGACCACATTGATCTCACTACACATGCAATAGGAATATTCCAAGTACCCATAAAGGAACCAGCGACACCTGTGCCCTACCTGTGGAGGAGTGTGTTAGAGGGAAGGACATTTAGATTATTCACTCAGGGAACCCATCACTTTCTTACTTTCTCTTACTTAATTTAGCTTTGCTGTTATTTCTCTGACCTCCCTCCACTCTGTTTCAGATTTGTATACTCATGTTTCATGTATCAGTGATGATTCCAATTACACGCTAGGTAACAAGAGTTTAATAAAATGTGGCAATAAATTGTGGAAAGACATCATGCATGTGAAAAAGTGTATTAAGAAATGTGTTCCAGGTAGAGCTTCCTGTATTAAATGACTAATCATTTCTACACACATATACAAACTGAGCATTTTATTTAGTGGAACTTGGCCTTTAAAAACTAGAAGGCCAGACGGTGCCTTCTAACTGTTTTTCCAGCCTGTCTGAAGCACGTGGCTGTTGTTTCTTTTTACTGAGAACTTCTTAGATGGTTTTCCCCTAGCCTTTCAGCTGAAAGAAGATAGGGAATCTTGTTTGAAGCTCACATTATTTTGATTTAAATAGCAAATGACAAAAGAAAAGAATGCACAGTAATTTATACCCAGTAAAGCCTAGTGGTCATATGACTGGAATTGAATCCGAGTTCTTCTTGGTAGATTTTGATGAATTAGGACAGTATCTTACATGCTGCAGTCTTTATAGGCAAAATTAGAATAGTAGTATCTCTTTTACAGAGATATGATGGAAGACTAACAACTTTTTTAAAATGTAAAATATTAAGTCCCATGTGAATCATGGTATAAGAACTCAATAAATATATTATTATGAAGAAAAAGTTTAATGCAAAGGTTTGAATAAGTATAACAGCTCTAAAACAAAACAAAATAGGTTATATGGGGGAAGGGATGCTGCTTCAGGGTTTTACTTCACTGTCACTGTCAGGTTATGTTTTATGAGATCTTCTCCATCAACTGTAGTATCATTTTTAGTTGACTTCCACACATTGCATCTTCACTAACAACTGCTATGACGAGTCCTAAGTTTCAGCAACTGCTTGGTGAGATAGGAGTCATACATGTAACTCTTTCCTATTTGTTTCATTTGAAAGCAAACATTCATAAAACATAGGCATTAAGGAAACTATGTGCTGATGACCACATTGATCTCACTACACATGCAATAGGAATATTCCAAGTACCCATAAAGGAACCAGCGACACCTGTGCCCTACCTGTGGAGGAGTGTGTTAGAGGGAAGGACATTTAGATTATTCACTCAGGGAACCCATCACTTTCTTACTTTCTCTTACTTAATTCCTCTGTAGTTCTCTGTTCTCCTGTGTTAAATGGCAGTAATGATACACAACAGAGTAGCAATGAGAACTAGAGAACACGTGTTTCAACATGTTCAGGACAGAGCTTGGCAAACGATAGTCCTTCAATAAAGGCTAGTTTGTTGGCATATGACTGATAATCTGTGGGAATAAAATGTCCAATTAGATGGGAAGACTAGAACTGAAGAATTATGTATTTACAGACAAGCTAACCTTTATCTTAGGGCTACCCTGATGGCTCAGATGGCAAAGAATTCACCTTCAGTGCAGGAGACCCAGGTTGTACCATTTGGTTGGGAAGATCTCCTGGAGAAGGGAATGGCTGCCTACTCCAGTATTCTTGCCTAGAGAATTCCATGGACAGAGGAGCCTGGTGGGTTACATACAGTCTGTGGCATCACAAAGAGCTGGACACAACCGAGTGACTAACACTTTTTTCACTTTTCACTAACCTTCAGGGAGGCAATATATTAAAAAGGGTACCAATGTTTTGATTAAAAACATAGGTAGAAAAAAACAGAAAAGCATAGAAAACATAGAAAAATAGAAAGCATAGAAAAAATATGTTGAGTCAGTTTTTCCCATAAACACATATAAGTAAGAATAGAAGAGGCTGTTCAGCAATAATTGAAACCATAGTATCACCCAATATTAGATCAAGTTCCATTGGTAATTTGACTCTGGAAACAGGTTTTGTTGTTGTTGTTGCTTTTTGAAAACAATGTTATATTAAATAATTTTATTCAGGGATTTGGGACTCTGTTCTTCACATCTGCTCATGAGTAATAATTATAATAGTAAACATCTATTTTTGGCTTCCCAGGTGACTCAATGGTAAAGAATCTGCCTGTCAATGCAGGAGCCACAGGAGATGTGGGTTTGATCCCTGGATCAAGAAGGTACCTCAGAGTAGGAAATAGCAACCTTCTCTAGTATTCCTGCCTGGAGAGTCCCCAAGGACAGAGAGCCTGGTAGGCTACAGTCCATGAGTTTACAAAAAGTTGGAGACAAATGAGTGACTGAGTGTGCACTCAAATAGCAGTGCTTACTATGTGCTTTGTCTGTTTCTGCGTGTGTTCCATGAGCATGATTTACTTCTCACACAAACCCTATGAAATGAATACTACTGCTCTTACTATATTACATAGGAAATGAACACTTTTACTGTTTCTTTCCAAAGAAAGGTGATCCCCTTTTCCCATAGCTTCCCTTGTGTGAAAAGAAAAAGGAAGTACTCAAGACCCTTAGGAGGGAAGGAAGCCATAGCTTGGCGAACCTCTTATGATGCAGCACAACTTATTGTAATGATGTGATAATAACAATTACCACATCACTAATATTACGAGATTTATGCTTCATGCAAGTTCAGGCAAGAAATATAGGTCTCATGCGTTTCTGCCTTGTCTAATGATATTTCTGTAAATGAGTACTATCAGAATATATATATTTTAATTAATACAAGTATTATAGTGTCCTGAAATATTCACTGAAGAAGAAAACACATATCTTGTCTATCAACTTATATATAATATAAAAATATGTAAATTTAATGAAATTTGACTTAGACATGTGTTGCTTACCTTTAAAGATCAACATTTTACTTAAAACCATACAGATTTGCCCTTGGGTTTTCACCTGACTTCTCTACTATTAGTTCCTTGTGTGATTTGGGTGGTGGAGCAGATCTTTTTTTTTTTTTTAGTTTTGTTTTGATCTAAAATTCTAAATTTCTATAAATGTTTTCAAAAGGCCTGCTTGTCTAACAAGTCCTCACCTTAACTGAAAGTGAGTATAGTTGACAGAGTGTAGAATGAAGACAGCTGGATTCCACTCCTTGTTCCAGCCTCTATTAGCTGAGTGTCCTTGGCCTGTCACTTAACCTTTGAGTCTCAGGTCTTCATGCATGACATGGATTTTGTACCTATCTGATGGGCATTTCATGAAAACTTGCAACACACTTAAAAGAAAGAGTCACTGGCATGTTAAGTGTTATACACATTGCCATTTAATTAATTGTTTATTTAATTAAAAATTGCAAACTTGCATTGTTCAGACATGAAATTACTGAAACATCTGTGATTAGAGGATCTTAAGTTAAAGAATTTAAGAAGTGGTAAAGAAAACAGGACTGGGGAACCTATGAAACTGCTATAAAAAAAGAAAAAAATTATAGTCAGTAATATAAGACATTTTAATGGGAGACTAAAAAGATGAAATATAATGCTAAATTGACTTCTAAGCATATTTTCCACATTTTAAAATCAGCAATAATAGCTTCTTCACTCACCATCTTTCAGCTAGAAATATTTCAAATTCTCTTCTGAGCTTTACAACAAAAATTTATGATTTGGGGTTTTTTGTTTTGTTGCTAAGAAGCAATGCTTGCGACCTTAGATAACAATAAAAAACCACATCACTAATATTACGAGATTTATGCTTCATGCAAGTTCAGGCAAGAAATATAGGTCTCATGCGTTTCTGCCTTGTCTAATGATATTTCTGTAAATGAGTACTATCAGAATATATATATTTTAATTAATACAAGTATTATAGTGTCCTGAAATATTCACTGAAGAAGAAAACACATATCTTGTCTATCAACTTATATATAATATAAAAATATGTAAATTTAATGAAATTTGACTTAGACATGTGTTGCTTACCTTTAAAGATCAACATTTTACTTAAAACCATACAGATTTGCCCTTGGGTTTTCACCTGACTTCTCTACTATTAGTTCCTTGTGTGATTTGGGTGGTGGAGCAGATCTTTTTTTTTTTTTTAGTTTTGTTTTGATCTAAAATTCTAAATTTCTATAAATGTTTTCAAAAGGCCTGCTTGTCTAACAAGTCCTCACCTTAACTGAAAGTGAGTATAGTTGACAGAGTGTAGAATGAAGACAGCTGGATTCCACTCCTTGTTCCAGCCTCTATTAGCTGAGTGTCCTTGGCCTGTCACTTAACCTTTGAGTCTCAGGTCTTCATGCATGACATGGATTTTGTACCTATCTGATGGGCATTTCATGAAAACTTGCAACACACTTAAAAGAAAGAGTCACTGGCATGTTAAGTGTTATACACATTGCCATTTAATTAATTGTTTATTTAATTAAAAATTGCAAACTTGCATTGTTCAGACATGAAATTACTGAAACATCTGTGATTAGAGGATCTTAAGTTAAAGAATTTAAGAAGTGGTAAAGAAAACAGGACTGGGGAACCTATGAAACTGCTATAAAAAAAGAAAAAAATTATAGTCAGTAATATAAGACATTTTAATGGGAGACTAAAAAGATGAAATATAATGCTAAATTGACTTCTAAGCATATTTTCCACATTTTAAAATCAGCAATAATAGCTTCTTCACTCACCATCTTTCAGCTAGAAATATTTCAAATTCTCTTCTGAGCTTTACAACAAAAATTTATGATTTGGGGTTTTTTGTTTTGTTGCTAAGAAGCAATTTGTCCTCTCTTCTATGGCTAATCCTTTATACAGATGCTGACAATATTCTTAAAATTTAGTATGTTCGATCTGTAGGTATCTGTTCATGATGTGGAATTACTTGCAATTCAATGTCTGTATGTTCAAAGCAATTCTTGTTCCTACTCCATCAGATAGGGTTGATACCACTACTGCCTATGGCCAGAAATGCTCCTTCTCTCAATTTCCAGGCAGACTATTTCTTCCTGGGAATGTCACAAAAGGTATGGAACAAGTGCCCCTGGCCATTTGATGGGAAACACAAGGATATTTATGTAAATGGGAGTAAATGGAAATACTATTATATTCCTTTACAGATGAGTCAACTGGGATTGTTTAAATAACTCTTTTAAGATTATAAAATTAGTAAACCATTGGCAGACTGCCACAAAAACCCATGTTCTTTCCATACAAAGAGGGAAGGAAAACTATCAGGACCTATACAATATTGAAAGCAAGGAGTTGGAAACTTCAAAGGGAAAGGGAGCTTTGGCGAGGGGCTGAGTAAGTTACATAGTATAGTCTATGTGCTGGGCTTTGTCAATACATTTAAATAACTCATTTCTCTTATGATACACATAGTCCATGATTCATCAAGAAAGAATTGAGAAATACAAAGAAAGAAAAGATAACGCAACAATTCATAACTTAGAGATAATCACAGTTGACATCTTTGTCTTTCTCCTCATTCTTTTTATTAAGAGTTTGATATCTAGAATGATATAACAGGATATAAATCCTGTTGCAATACAATACAGGACATTTTCAATGCTATTTTTTTCCATTTAACATCATTGTTCAAGCTAGTATGTGAATAACTCTTTGAAATTTGGGGAGATCATAATTTGACCTGTTATTCTTTTACTGAGAAGAAAGGCTTGATTAACTAAGGGATACAAAAACACAGTTACAGGTCTTCATAGGAAAATTAATATATTGACTTAATGGCTAAAAGATGGAATATAATGCTAAATTGACTTCTAAGCATATTTTCCACATTTTAAAATCAGCAATAATAGCTTCTTCACTCACCATCTTTCAGCTAGAAATATTTCAAATTCTCTTCTGAGCTTTACAACAAAAATTTATGATTTGGGGTTTTTTGTTTTGTTGCTAAGAAGCAATTTGTCCTCTCTTCTATGGCTAATCCTTTATACAGATGCTGACAATATTCTTAAAATTTAGTATGTTCGATCTGTAGGTATCTGTTCATGATGTGGAATTACTTGCAATTCAATGTCTGTATGTTCAAAGCAATTCTTGTTCCTACTCCATCAGATAGGGTTGATACCACTACTGCCTATGGCCAGAAATGCTCCTTCTCTCAATTTCCAGGCAGACTATTTCTTCCTGGGAATGTCAAAAAAGGTATGGAACAAGTGCCCCTGGCCATTTGATGGGAAACACAAGGATATTTATGTAAATGGGAGTAAATGGAAATACTATTATATTCCTTTACAGATGAGTCAACTGGGATTGTTTAAATAACTCTTTTAAGATTATAAAATTAGTAAACCATTGGCAGACTGCCACAAAAACCCATGTTCTTTCCATACAAAGAGGGAAGGAAAACTATCAGGACCTATACAATATTGAAAGCAAGGAGTTGGAAACTTCAAAGGGAAAGGGAGCTTTGGCGAGGGGCTGAGTAAGTTACATAGTATAGTCTATGTGCTGGGCTTTGTCAATACATTTAAATAACTCATTTCTCTTATGATACACATAGTCCATGATTCATCAAGAAAGAATTGAGAAATACAAAGAAAGAAAAAGATAACGCAACAATTCATAACTTAGAGATAATCACAGTTGACATCTTTGTCTTTCTCCTCATTCTTTTTATTAAGAGTTTGATATCTAGAATGATATAACAGGATATAAATCCTGTTGCAATACAATACAGGACATTTTCAATGCTATTTTTTTCCATTTAACATCATTGTTCAAGCTAGTATGTGAATAACTCTTTGAAATTTGGGGAGATCATAATTTGACCTGTTATTCTTTTACTGAGAAGAAAGGCTTGATTAACTAAGGGGATACAAAAACACAGTTACAGGTCTTCATAGGAAAAAATTATGGAAAGGGAGCAGCTATTATACATGATAGCTTAGAATCTGCCAAATATACAGCTCATGTATAGCAGGCCCACCATATGTAGATGTTCTGTCAAGAAAAACTTCTTAGAGACACAGTAAGGCACCTGATAGAGGGCAGCTGTTTAAACTGAGCAGACCTCTACTTTTCACCTGTTTTCTAGAAGGGGTGTCAAGTGGGCCCTAGCAGCTTCCATAGCAGAGATCAGGCTTGGATTTGGATTTGCTCAGGAATGACCTTGAGCTTCTCCTCTGTCCTCATTCATTCAACACAATGCTTTGCTGAGCTCCCTCTGTCAGCCAGGCACTCTGCTAGACTCAAAGAGTCTCTGTTTTCACAGTTTATAATCTGGTAGAAGAGAAAGGCTCTAGTCAACAATTCGCTGATTGACTGCTTAGCTAAGTACAATGGTGGAAGTGTTAAGGAAGAAAAGCAGAAAGTGACATGCCTTGGGGGAGGAGTGGGTGGAGAGTGGGTGGTTAGGGAAAAACTTCCTGAAGGAGACATATTTTGCCTGAGGCTTGAAGGGTGAGTAAAATCTGTCCAGGAGAAATGCAGGTAAGGAGATGGAGGGAGGAATATATATAGTTTCCCTAAGCAGGATTTCAGCTTGGATTTTGGAGGAAACAGAGGCCAGGGTGGTTAGGGTATAGCGATCAGGTGGTTTGAGGTCTATTTCATAAGTTCCCTATATATTCTATTCATAATAACTCATTTCTCTTATGATACACATAGTCCATGATTCATCAAGAAAGAATTGAGAAATACAAAGAAAAAAAAAGATAACGCAACAATTCATAACTTAGAGATAATCACAGTTGACATCTTTGTCTTTCTCCTCATTCTTTTTATTAAGAGTTTGATATCTAGAATGATATAACAGGATATAAATCCTGTTGCAATACAATACAGGACATTTTCAATGCTATTTTTTTCCATTTAACATCATTGTTCAAGCTAGTATGTGAATAACTCTTTGAAATTTGGGGAGATCATAATTTGACCTGTTATTCTTTTACTGAGAAGAAAGGCTTGATTAACTAAGGGGATACAAAAACACAGTTACAGGTCTTCATAGGAAAAAATTATGGAAAGGGAGCAGCTATTATACATGATAGCTTAGAATCTGCCAAATATACAGCTCATGTATAGCAGGCCCACCATATGTAGATGTTCTGTCAAGAAAAACTTCTTAGAGACACAGTAAGGCACCTGATAGAGGGCAGCTGTTTAAACTGAGCAGACCTCTACTTTTCACCTGTTTTCTAGAAGGGGTGTCAAGTGGGCCCTAGCAGCTTCCATAGCAGAGATCAGGCTTGGATTTGGATTTGCTCAGGAATGACCTTGAGCTTCTCCTCTGTCCTCATTCATTCAACACAATGCTTTGCTGAGCTCCCTCTGTCAGCCAGGCACTCTGCTAGACTCAAAGAGTCTCTGTTTTCACAGTTTATAATCTGGTAGAAGAGAAAGGCTCTAGTCAACAATTCGCTGATTGACTGCTTAGCTAAGTACAATGGTGGAAGTGTTAAGGAAGAAAAGCAGAAAGTGACATGCCTTGGGGGAGGAGTGGGTGGAGAGTGGGTGGTTAGGGAAAAACTTCCTGAAGGAGACATATTTTGCCTGAGGCTTGAAGGGTGAGTAAAATCTGTCCAGGAGAAATGCAGGTAAGGAGATGGAGGGAGGAATATATATAGTTTCCCTAAGCAGGATTTCAGCTTGGATTTTGGAGGAAACAGAGGCCAGGGTGGTTAGGGTATAGCGATCAGGTGGTTTGAGGTCTATTTCATAAGTTCCCTATATATTCTATTCATGGGGCTGCAAAGAGTTGGCCACAACTGAGTATTTAAAGTGAGCTGATTCTATTCTGCATCCTTTGAATAAACCTCAATAGAATCTAATAGGTGCCCACCAAGAGTTGGAACACTGAAGTCATCCAAGCAATTGAAATTTAAATGGGCCTAGAGAAGGGAGAGTTTTAATTGTTAAGGAACAAAATACAAATAAAAGAAATTGGGAAGATAAATGCAAGAAAGAGAGAATGAGATATTGCTAGAAATGACTGTAAACTCAAGACAAATTCAATGGGCAGCTTTTCTTTATAATTTCCAGTATTTATTCAGAGGATCATATGAACATATTCCTTAGTTTAATGCTCCCTCTTTAAAAATACATTTTTAAATACTGATTTTTATTTCAAGAACAGAAGAAGCTAGTGCTCACATTTTTATTCTGAACGAATTGCCAACATTTTATTCACTAGTTTCACAAGAGAGCTGGAACCTCACTGAGGTTTCTGAATTAAATTAGCTTTCAGAATCATTTAAAGTTCTTCCATTCTATTAATTCAGCAGACAATCAAGTTGTTCACTTGTTGACTTTTACCCACATGCACTCAATCAAATCAACTATCAAAGAGAGATACCGATTAGTTGTTAATTTCATATGTTAGATAGGAATCTGAGAACTCCTGTTTATATCTGTTTGATAACCTTCTAATCTTTGCCACAGTCTCACTAACAGCAGCATTAACTAGTCTGCCATCTATCTTGATTAACAACACAGGGACTCCGAAAGATGCTCAACATCTGATAAGCTGAACAGTCCAAATTTCTTACAATGTCCATAGCCCTGGGAAAATGGGCTTCTACCACCATTATTACAAACACTTTAAGTTGGCTTTGAATAACAATTTTATAAGTTATTACCATAAGAAAATAAGAAGAGCTGGTCTTAGTGTAGAAATTCTTACGAGCAATTGGTAGGACAATGTTTTGAGACATTTTTCTGTCTATTATGCATCCTCTGGGTTTGGGTTTTAGAAATTATCTTTACCTTATATTGAATTATAAGTATATTGCTATCTCTGGATCAGATGAATTCAAAACACGTTTGTTAATTTCTGTGTTCTAGCACTTATTAGGTACATAAAAGGTACAGAACATAGAGCTCCACATATCATAATGTGTCATTTTTGAAATCATAGCATCTACATTTGTCTCATAAAGTGGAATTATATTGACTTTTATGAGAGAGAGAAGGGGGGAGGGAGGGAGAGAGAGAGTGAGAGAGAAAATAAAGGAAGAGAATATAATCTTTGCTCCATATGGTAGCTTTCAGGTTATTCCTCATGTACTTCTTTGAAAGTCTGTTCATTTCTTTCTTTATCCAGTTTCACTGATGAAACATTAAGGACCAACCATTTTGATTTTAGCAACTGGCAACTTTTGTCTTGGGCCTCAGGAAATCTTTGATGACTTACGTATCTACTCCGATGATGGTTCTACCATCTCAATTTCATGTTTTTAAAACTTCCACTGACTCTGTTCTTTCACTTTAAACATTCATAGGCAATGCTATGCTGCCAAACATGGTTGGAATTATGCCATCACCAGTACTGAACTTTGAAAAATTCTTTTTGACCTTCTCTGAATATTGGTCCATCTGCTCCATCAAGTAGCTTGTAGGAAGTAGACATCAGCAAGAAGTTGGAACAGAAGAATGCAGAATGTATAATTTCTGACGTAAAACATCCCTAGATACACCCAGAATGAAGGACATACGGATGACAGAGAAGTGTTGAATTCTTGTGTTATCTCATGAGAGTTTTACACCAGCACATCTTAACTACTAATATGATAAAATGTAATTTAGATAAAATTTATACCCTCAAGATGATGGGCCATAGAAACATCCATGTTGCTCTCTCAATTCCCATATTTATGCAAATAACTCCCTAATTTATTTCTGAAGGCAAGGTCACTCTAAGTTCAAGGACTGAATTTTTCCAATGATTTGTTAGGTATTTTCCAAACACATCTCTCAGAGAACCTTCAAGCTCAATGTATCTCAATTTCTATTCATCATTAGCCCCCTTACACTAGTACTATCTGGAAATTTCATAGTTCATTAATGATATCACTATGTTTTTAACTCATCCAGTTTTCCTACTTTTCCCCTCTACTTCAAATTCACTGCCAACCTTAGGCAATATTTCTCCCTGAAATTTCTCTTAAGTCTATCCTTTTGCTCCATTCCAAATCCACTTCCACAACTCAATTTGTCATTATATCTCATTCTGAGTATTGCAATATACTTCTGTTTTCTCCAAACTCGCTCTTCTAATATATCCTACTCATAAACATAAATTGCTTTCATAAAGCTACTTTAACATAATAATTCCTGCTCAAAAATGTTCAGTGACCCACGTTCTTAATGTAATTCTGACTCTTGAATCTGGTATTCTGATTCTTTACAACCTGCCCAAACTTTTCTTCTAGTTTTATTTTCCTGCCATATATATTCTACAGTTTTCTCCTCCCGTTACCTTGAGCTTTGCATCTCATGCCTTTGGTCATGAACTTTTTTCCTGAATCAAATTCTTTCTGTATCTAGAGGTCACCAAAATAATTTTCACAATGAAAGAAAATCCTTCTTCCTTCCTTTCTTCCTTCCTTTTCTCCCTCTTTCCTTCCATAAGTAGATACATTTACAGGCATTTATTACGTTCCAAAAGGGCAGGCAATTCTGCTGCCATAAAGGCTCTCACAGTCCAGAGGAGATGACAAGTTTGTCAATAGTTAAAGCAAATATTGGAGCAGAGAAGAGACTAGAATACTGTCTTGTCGGTGAGGAGGATGAGAGGTGAATCACAGGAGAGTTTTAAAGAAGTTGCAGCTATGCTGAATCTTGAAGTAGGACAAAAATGATCCAAGAAGAAGGCTGAAAAGGACATACGGATGACTTTGAATTCTTGTGTTATCTCATGAGAGTTTTACACCAGCACATCTTAACTACTAATATGATAAAATGTAATTTAGATAAAATTTATACCCTCAAGATGATGGGCCATAGAAACATCCATGTTGCTCTCTCAATTCCCATATTTATGCAAATAACTCCCTAATTTATTTCTGAAGGCAAGGTCACTCTAAGTTCAAGGACTGAATTTTTCCAATGATTTGTTAGGTATTTTCCAAACACATCTCTCAGAGAACCTTCAAGCTCAATGTATCTCAATTTCTATTCATCATTAGCCCCCTTACACTAGTACTATCTGGAAATTTCATAGTTCATTAATGATATCACTATGTTTTTAACTCATCCAGTTTTTCTACTTTTCCCCTCTACTTCAAATTCACTGCCAACCTTAGGCAATATTTCTCCCTGAAATTTCTCTTAAGTCTATCCTTTTGCTCCATTCCAAATCCACTTCCACAACTCAATTTGTCATTATATCTCATTCTGAGTATTGCAATATACTTCTGTTTTCTCCAAACTCGCTCTTCTAATATATCCTACTCATAAACATAAATTGCTTTCATAAAGCTACTTTAACATAATAATTCCTGCTCAAAAATGTTCAGTGACCCACGTTCTTAATGTAATTCTGACTCTTGAATCTGGTATTCTGATTCTTTACAACCTGCCCAAACTTTTCTTCTAGTTTTATTTTCCTGCCATATATATTCTACAGTTTTCTCCTCCCGTTACCTTGAGCTTTGCATCTCATGCCTTTGGTCATGAACTTTTTTCCTGAATCAAATTCTTTCTGTATCTAGAGGTCACCAAAATAATTTTCACAATGAAAGAAAATCCTTCTTCCTTCCTTTCTTCCTTCCTTTTCTCCCTCTTTCCTTCCATAAGTAGATACATTTACAGGCATTTATTACGTTCCAAAAGGGCAGGCAATTCTGCTGCCATAAAGGCTCTCACAGTCCAGAGGAGATGACAAGTTTGTCAATAGTTAAAGCAAATATTGGAGCAGAGAAGAGACTAGAATACTGTCTTGTCGGTGAGGAGGATGAGAGGTGAATCACAGGAGAGTTTTTAAAAGAAGTTGCAGCTATGCTGAATCTTGAAGTAGGACAAAAAATGATCCATATGAAGAAGGCTAGCAGAGAAGGAAGGCTTTCCCAAATTTCAGAGCTATTGTGAGCTCAGGCTAGCTGAAAATGGAGATGTTTGATGAAACTACCAGGAAGTAGGAGTTGCTTAAGGATGAGGGAAGGGGCAACAGAAGATGTGAACAGAGAGGCAAGCAGGGTTTGGGGAGGAACTGCTGTACAATGTTTAAAACTTTGGAACTTGTCCAATAGATGATGGAAACCATGAATAGAACTAAGCATGGGCGGGACATGGCCAGATTTAGATAGAACAAATAGGAAGCTGTGATTTGAGGAAGAAGCACCACAGCCAATGACAGTAGATGGAAGATAGTAACATCATCCATGGAAGAGAGAGAATTAAAAGGAGGGAAAATACTTAGTAGCTAATATTGGTAGTAATTTTAAAATTGATGTTGGGGATTGGAAGAGAGAGAGAATGATGGCACCCACATGTCAGTTTGCACAATTGGCTGGATAGTCATGTTATAAAGTGAGTTTTTAAAAAATATGCACAGGGAGCAGAAGATGTGAGAAGGAAGGTTTAAAAGATAAAGTTAAACAGCTTCATCATCTCATCAGTCCTTAATCAGTTAAATAAGATGCAAGATGCATGGTGTATTACCTGAAGCTTGAAGGCAGGTCTGAACTGAGCCTTAGAGTTGAGGTGAATCTGAATACAGGTGGAATATTATATTATGCTGTGTGATAGCAGTGCAGTGTACCCTGGAAGAAAACCTAAAGGGATAGATGGAGGAATACGAGGTAAGGAAGTAAATAGGGAAGAAATAATTGTCAGAAACGTACTTTCTTCTTTATTTGAACAGCTCTTTTCTTTGACTTTTGAAGGCATTTTACACTTTTCAGGAGGTAAGAGCTTCTTTCTCACTTATTTTTTACAATACCCCAATTCTGGTCAAATTAAAGAAATTTATAGGGCCATGTTTACTAGTGAATGGATTTGCTCTTGAAAATTGATGTTCTTTTGTGCTGAGACCTCCTTTTTCTTCTTCCCATTGCCTTCAGGAGATATAATTGGTAAGCTGTAGCAAGACTCTCTTGAATGTCTCACTTGCTCCTCTCTTATAGACTTCTAAATCTACATCACTTCTGGTGACTAGTTGTGGAATTAAGACTAAGCATGGTTATCCATGTATGAGTTTGGGGCATTAAACACAGTCCAAACCAGTTTTATCAGAGAACCCTACACTACAGCCCACTACATTGGGCCTTAGCTCAGCTAATTCTAAGTGATAATGTACCCATTTATCTTTGTCTTTTGTATGTATTGCTTTGTCAGTATTTCTAAGACAGAAGGAATTGTTGGGCAAAGATAGAATTCAAGCAGACTTATCTTTCCCCTTCTATTTCACTATTCCTTTTTGGCACATATTACTTTATATCTTACATTTATATATATTTATATTTTATATACATATAGGAGGAGGGAATGGCAACCCACTCCAGTGTTCTTGCCTGAAGAATCCCATGGACAGAGTACAATGGCAGGCTACAGTCCATACAGTCATAGAGTTGACATGACTGTTGTAACATAGCATGCATAAGCATAGTGTGAATATTTTGTATATAAATATATATTTTGATTATTTATGCCTGTCTATTATAGCCTAGGCTCTTTGAAATTTCATTCTTGTCATAATTAAAGACATTTTAAACTAAATACTAGAGCTCTGGATAGTTTGAAAGATTATATCAACATGTATCATTCTAAGTGAGGTATTGGAAACAAATTGATAGTACTTTGTATGATGACTACAATTTTGATTTGAAGAAAGAATCATAAACAAAACCAAGACTTGTAGCAGTATAATACACATTTTATCCTAGTAATTTGGGGCTTCAATCAATTATCAATATTTATTTATTTTTGGTTGTACTGGGTTTTCCTTGCTGTGTGTGGTTTTCCTTGCTGTGTGGGCTTTTCTCTAGTTGTGGTGCCTTCTCTTGTTGTAGAGCACAGGCTCTAAGGCATGTGGGCCTCCGTAGTTGCTGTGTGTGGGCTTAGTCTCTCCCTCAGCATGTGGAATCTTCCCAGACTAGGGACTGAACCTGTGTCTCCTGCATTGGCAGGCTGATTCTTTATCACTGAGCCACCAGAGAAGCCTGCATTAGATGATCTTTGTAAACGAGAGTTAGTGTAATATTGTTTATCTTCCTCCACTGGGAAAGGAGTATTATGGCATTATGGTATTTAGGGACTTCAATGTAACGAGGGAGAGGTGTCATTTATTGATTTATTGAGTAATATTTTTTTTTCTGAAGAGGGGCATTAAACACAGTCCAAACCAGTTTTATCAGAGAACCCTACACTACAGCCCACTACATTGGGCCTTAGCTCAGCTAATTCTAAGTGATAATGTACCCATTTATCTTTGTCTTTTGTATGTATTGCTTTGTCAGTATTTCTAAGACAGAAGGAATTGTTGGGCAAAGATAGAATTCAAGCAGACTTATCTTTCCCCTTCTATTTCACTATTCCTTTTTGGCACATATTACTTTATATCTTACATTTATATATATTTATATTTTATATACATATAGGAGGAGGGAATGGCAACCCACTCCAGTGTTCTTGCCTGAAGAATCCCATGGACAGAGTACAATGGCAGGCTACAGTCCATACAGTCATAGAGTTGACATGACTGTTGTAACATAGCATGCATAAGCATAGTGTGAATATTTTGTATATAAATATATATTTTGATTATTTATGCCTGTCTATTATAGCCTAGGCTCTTTGAAATTTCATTCTTGTCATAATTAAAGACATTTTAAACTAAATACTAGAGCTCTGGATAGTTTGAAAGATTATATCAACATGTATCATTCTAAGTGAGGTATTGGAAACAAATTGATAGTACTTTGTATGATGACTACAATTTTGATTTGAAGAAAGAATCATAAACAAAACCAAGACTTGTAGCAGTATAATACACATTTTATCCTAGTAATTTGGGGCTTCAATCAATTATCAATATTTATTTATTTTTGGTTGTACTGGGTTTTCCTTGCTGTGTGTGGTTTTCCTTGCTGTGTGGGCTTTTCTCTAGTTGTGGTGCCTTCTCTTGTTGTAGAGCACAGGCTCTAAGGCATGTGGGCCTCCGTAGTTGCTGTGTGTGGGCTTAGTCTCTCCCTCAGCATGTGGAATCTTCCCAGACTAGGGACTGAACCTGTGTCTCCTGCATTGGCAGGCTGATTCTTTATCACTGAGCCACCAGAGAAGCCTTAATGCTGTAAATCATATTAGTGTGATATCTTTCCCTCCACTGGGAAAGGAGTATTATGGCATTATGGTATTTAGGGACTTCAATGTAACGAGGGAGAGGTGTCATGATTTTGGTATTGATTTGATGGACAGTAATGATAAAGCTCAAGTGCATGGGACCATACAAAACTTTTCACTTTTAAAACATACTGAAGACCAGCAGTGAGGAAATGCCTTTTTACGTTGACTCCTTATAGATGTCATTTTTTATGCTTAAGATTCCAATTAGTTTATTCTGTGTACCATACTTTCTTGGTTTGTTGATGCATGCGTGACATCTTGCTGTCTTTATTGGTTTCTTGAAAGGCATTTCCCAATGACAAGGGAGTTACTTAGATGTGTGTGTGTGTGTGTGTGTATGTGATGAAACTGCTCACTCAGTCGTGTCTGACTCTTTGCAACCTCATGAACTATAAACCATCAGGCTCCTCGGTCCATTGGGTTCTCCTAGCAAGAATATTCGAGTGGGGTGCCATTACCTCCTTCAGGAGGTCTTCCAGACCCAGGGTTCAAACCCTGCATTGGCAGGCAGATTTTTTACTACCAGCATCACCTGGGAAGCTGTGATGAAATCAGCTAACATTTTTGAATGTGTACTTTGATTTTAATACTTTTAGATATATACCTAGAAGTAAGATTGCGGAATCATACAGCAATTAATTTTTTGAGTAACTTCCATACTATTTTCCTTGAAGGCTGCCTATTTTACATTTCTACCCACAGTGTAATAGGGTTTCAACTTCTCCATAGTCCATGAACAGTTGCCTTTTCTTCTTTATAACAGACATCCTGCAGTGCTATTAACAATAGCCAAAATGTAGAAACAACCTAAATGTCCATTGACAGATGAATGGATAAATAAATATGTTGTATACATACAATGAAATACTATTCAGACAGATCTACTGTTAAGTGTTCCTACCACACAAGAAAGGACAGTGATTCAAACTTTAGAATGAAGTTTAAATTTATCTTAATAAAATATTCCCTTGAACTCTTATAATTCTGCAAATGTCCCTGGTTCCTGTTAAATGCCTGGGAAGTGGAACCATTGCAAGTGCTCAGTCCATTTTGTAAAGTGTGGATAATAACTTCTGAAAATTTAAGAGAGGAGAGCTTTATCAATGAAGCTGAATGAAACGCATTATATAGTATCATGACCATCAGAGTTCTATTTTTCCGGAGTCACTCAGGTATGGCCACAGAGCCAAGGATATTGGATATTGCTGTCTTGTTTTCAACTCAAATGCTGGCAATCATGGAAGGCCAAAAAATTACTGTATTTTTGATGTTGATGATTCTGGTCTGGGTCTCCAATCTGAAAACTAATCTAGAAATGACCTGGAGGTTTCCATTCTTTTGATGACTGCCTTTAATCAAATCTCATTTTTCCAGATTTCTTAGCAAAAGCATATAGTCCCTTGTTGAAACCCAACATTTCACTCTCTCCATATCCTCTGTTCTGAATCATTGTTTATTTCCCTTCTTCTTCAATGCAAATGAAATAACTGCAACCTTCAGCGTTGTGGAGGGCAGATGGATTGCTTTATTTTTTCTACCAGGTCCCCCTCGGAAACAATATAAAGCAAATCCTTCTTCCTCTTTTTCCCTTGTTTTAGCTTTTTGATTTGGCAAGTACTTTCAAATCTCTTCTCTCCCTGTGTTCTGAAGACAGGAAAACTGTATGCAGTTACAGAACTTTTGTTTTATATCTTTAGTAATTTTCCATCCACATAGATATTCTAATTTATAGTGGGTCACATAAGCCTGAACATTCAAATTCCATGAGAAAGGCTCGGAGTATGGGATGTTTATCCATAACTAGATTATCTATATACATGTTACCCCCCTTGCACCCTTACCACTCATTCTGTTTTTGTTTTTAAAATTTATTTGCTTTTTGTTTTGTAGCATTTTGTAGCGCTCAAAGAACAAACTGAAATTAAGCCTCATTTTGCCCCTCCATGTAGCATTTCAATGAATACTATTCAGACAGATCTACTGTTAAGTGTTCCTACCACACAAGAAAGGACAGTGATTCAAACTTTAGAATGAAGTTTAAATTTATCTTAATAAAATATTCCCTTGAACTCTTATAATTCTGCAAATGTCCCTGGTTCCTGTTAAATGCCTGGGAAGTGGAACCATTGCAAGTGCTCAGTCCATTTTGTAAAGTGTGGATAATAACTTCTGAAAATTTAAGAGAGGAGAGCTTTATCAATGAAGCTGAATGAAACGCATTATATAGTATCATGACCATCAGAGTTCTATTTTTCCGGAGTCACTCAGGTATGGCCACAGAGCCAAGGATATTGGATATTGCTGTCTTGTTTTCAACTCAAATGCTGGCAATCATGGAAGGCCAAAAAATTACTGTATTTTTGATGTTGATGATTCTGGTCTGGGTCTCCAATCTGAAAACTAATCTAGAAATGACCTGGAGGTTTCCATTCTTTTGATGACTGCCTTTAATCAAATCTCATTTTTCCAGATTTCTTAGCAAAAGCATATAGTCCCTTGTTGAAACCCAACATTTCACTCTCTCCATATCCTCTGTTCTGAATCATTGTTTATTTCCCTTCTTCTTCAATGCAAATGAAATAACTGCAACCTTCAGCGTTGTGGAGGGCAGATGGATTGCTTTATTTTTTCTACCAGGTCCCCCTCGGAAACAATATAAAGCAAATCCTTCTTCCTCTTTTTCCCTTGTTTTAGCTTTTTGATTTGGCAAGTACTTTCAAATCTCTTCTCTCCCTGTGTTCTGAAGACAGGAAAACTGTATGCAGTTACAGAACTTTTGTTTTATATCTTTAGTAATTTTCCATCCACATAGATATTCTAATTTATAGTGGGTCACATAAGCCTGAACATTCAAATTCCATGAGAAAGGCTCGGAGTATGGGATGTTTATCCATAACTAGATTATCTATATACATGTTACCCCCCTTGCACCCTTACCACTCATTCTGTTTTTGTTTTTAAAATTTATTTGCTTTTTGTTTTGTAGCATTTTGTAGCGCTCAAAGAACAAACTGAAATTAAGCCTCATTTTGCCCCTCCATGTAGCATTTCAATGAATTACTATTGTGTTAAATTTGCTGTTGTCTCACTTTTTTCATATTCATCCCATTCAGTAGTAATAGGCACATGTTAGTTACAATAATTGTATTAAATGTTTAACATTACACAGTACTGAGGGAGCATTTCAAAGCTGACTCTATTGATTTGACAGGCACAGTTTATTGTAAAGAGAGAATATTTCCACTGCTCAGAGGTGATGTGACAGAAAGAAAATTAATATTTGTTGATCATATAATATGTAGTAGGCATGCGACTAGATATTTTTCCTCATTTTATAATAACTTCATGAGGTAGGAATTAGTACACTCATTTTATAAACATAGCTTAAAGCTGAAGTACTTTGGCCAAGGAAACATATCTAGAAGATGAATGAGTTGAGGTTTAACCCAAGCCTACCTGGCTATGGAGCTCATGTACTTGCCTCAATGTATTCTGCTGCCTTCTAACATCATGCCAGCAATGGACTAAGAGGAAAAAAAAAACATGAGTTTAAACCCATTTTATAGATGTGGATCCATGAGAAACTTTGGCTTCTTGGCCACTGACTCTCAATTTATCAAGCAAGAATAAAGTATCTCCAAAGTTGGTTATGGAATTAAGTAAGATTGTGTGTAAATCCTTCATAGAAAATAATTATGACCAACAGGTATTCCCTTGTATGGTAGTCAATCTACTAAAGACTTCTAAAGTAGCTATTGATTTAATTACTGTAAAAACTGTACATGGTTATTTATATCTCCACTTTATATAAGGAAACTGATACACAGATAAGCTAAGTAACTTTCCCAAGGCTACACAGTTAGCTAAGATGCAGAGCCAGGATATGAACTCAGGAAATCAGGATTCAGAATTCAAGTTAGCAAGCACCATGGCTTATTGCACTATAAAATGTAGGAATCAGTATGGTAATTTCAGACATCAAAATAATTATCTAAACAATATAAGAATTCAGGCAAGATTCATGTCATCTAATAGCTTAGGAGAAGTAGAGCTGGAACTCTTCAATATCCTAGTATTAAAAGTGTGCCATAGGAGTTATTTTAAAGAAGGTCCCTCTAGCCCACTACTGTGTGAAGATGGAATCAGACAGTCCTTGTGGTTCTACTTGGACTCACTAGCATTATTTAGACTATCTAAAGTAATTCACTCTTCCCAGGAAGACTCAGATGTTTTGGTGACAGGTGTACTAAAGAAAGCTTTGAAAGATCCTAGCAGGACAACATCCTTTCAGAGGCATAGGCAGAATGTTTATGTTCATGGTATAAGCATAAAAGAGGGAACTCTCCTTGGAAATTTATCTTAACAAGACCCAGGATTCAGAATATACTTTTATGGCTTCACTCTACTCCCAAACCTGACCTCGAAACTATGACCTCATGATTTTCCAAGAACTTTTTATCTTCTGGGCCTGGATGTGGCTTTAGAATACTTCTCAACACTAATCTCAGACATTACTTCTAACTTCCACTCTAGTCTTTCTTATTTTCTTTTTTCTGCTTGCTCTAGGGGTTGTTTGCTCTACTTTTTCCCATGTCTTAAGATGAAAGTTCAAGTTGTTGATTTGAGATCCTATTTCATTTTAACATGGGCATTTACAGATACAAAATTCCCTTAAAGCACTATTTTAACTGAATCTTATGAATTTTGGTATGTTGTGTCTTTATTTTCATTTATCTCAAATTGTCTAATAAATATTTTGATTTCTTCTTTAATCCATTATTCTTTAGGGGTGTGTTTAATTTCCACATATCTCTGTGTTCTGCACATCTCTTTCTGATACTGATTTCTAATTTCCTTCCTTTCCTTATATTATCTTTATCTTCGTAAATTGATTGAGGTTTTTTCTATGATCGGGTGTACGGCATATTCTTCAGAATGTTCTACGTACATTTGAGGAGAATGTATGGTTTCTTGTTGCTGGATAGAAAAAGCATATACATTGTGTATATGTCTCTTTGGTCTATAGATACAAATCGTCAGAGATTTATACTGTTGGTCAAATCAGATCGAAGATAGGGGAAGGAGGGTTGGGTGAGGAGATCAGGAGTGGAGATTCAATGCTTGGGGAGCTGAGCATGCAAAGGTCATGAGTCAGAAAATAATTTGTCATATTCAAGTAGGAAAGCGAGCTGTGAACATGGGGAGAATGACAGACGAAGCTGCTAAGGTTCAGACATAAAAGGCTTACAAACTGGGCTAAGTGTGCACATCAGACTTCATTTAACCCTAATCATCACCCAAAGGCCTCCTTCTTCAACTGCTATGACATGGGGGGTTGAGGCTTCAGCATGTGGATTTTGAAGGAGCACAATACAGTCCATTCAGTCCATGGCACTCTTCCTGCGCTTATGAAACTTCAGGCATCTCAGAGAGCCTTGCCTGATGGCTAATCTGTTCTAGAGACCATCCTTTTTCTCCACCATACACTGTGCATGCTTCCATCACCAAATTGATCATGCTGAACTATAATTGCCCAATAGGCTCAGCTTCCTGAAAGTGTACCTGGCCTTATTCATCTTTCTATTCCAAGGGCCTAGCAAAGGGCCTGGCCTAGAACAGTTGCTCAATAAATATCTGTTAAGTGGGTAAATCATTCTTGAGTAAACCACTACTACTAAAAATCCCTCTTTTATTTTATAATAGTGACCAGATGTTTGGAAAAGAACTACTTAAAATGTTACAAATATACATCTGTGGTGCATAAACGTACTCAGAGAGAAGCATATATTGTAACTTGATTTCAGCTTCTTGATGACAGGGTTGATTTTGGGAGAATATGGTTCTACAATGCAGCTTCCCCCTTACATGGGGAGCACAGAGCTGCCTGTGGCTGTGGAGAGGCCTTCGTGTATGCAAATGTTGACATGTATGACTAATATAGTCGCCCGCTCTTTTGAGCGAAAAAAAAGATTCTCACCTGAATTTTTTTCAATGCAAATAGAAGCATAAATAAAGATTTATGTAGAAATTGCAGATGGCTGAAACAGAATGAATATGTAAAAGAGGTCAAATGAGAACAAAAAAATTCATGCTGAAAGTTTGTCTCCATAAAAGCCTGAGTATTTCCATGGCTATGGCTTGTTTTGTATTTTTATATAGTATTTATTGTTTACTATTCTCCAGGCACTCAAGCATCTTACATAGCTTATCTCATTTATCCACATATCAGCCCTGGGATGTAAATGAGTTGATTTTAGTTTATGTTCTGAGTTTGTTATTAGCGCTCATAGACTCTAATCAGGTTTTGGGGGTAGATTCTTAGATATACTTGGTAACATTCCAAGTCATAGTAGGCCTAGCTTCTTAATTATAAATATGGCTGTTATCTTAGTTCTATGTTTCCTATGAGCATATGTGCATTTACTATTCTGGACTGGTAGAATTTTCCTTTAAGGTTCAACATGGTTTATTAAAACCTATCCATGGACTTGTTATCATTTGATGGTAGCCCTTCTTTTTACTTCCTCTTGTGTTTGTGGTTAATTGAGGAATTGCAATGAATCTGAAGGGTAAGTAATTATGATCAACTAAGATTTCAAGCTCTTTGAGAAAATGCCAGGTGCTATGAACCACAGACAAGACAACGGACTTGAGAACATTCCCAACATCAGACACTCATGGAAGTACTTATTTGAATTGTGACTAGAGGAGGCTAGGGAATTCCTTGGCATTAAATTATGAAGAAGCAGAGGCAGCCAATTGTACCTTTACTGGGAAAAACCAAGACCCCGGGAGTCTCTTTTCTAATTCCTCTGGAGCCTTGAAATAATAATAGGAAAGACCTGGAAGTCTCCTGTACCCTTCATCTTTCTCTGGATTTTATCAAGAATTGTTCTTGTTCCTTGATGAAAACCTCTTTCACAAAAATCCTTGCAGAAATATTCCATAAATAGAATAGTGTAATAGACTATTTTAAAACACAAAATTTTAACTCCTGGAATCACTCAACTTTGTAAAAGACCATTAAATTTAGAGGAATAAAAGTTGTCTTATGTGTTAGCAATCGTGGTTTCTACCATATGACTGTGATTTATTATCAGATTACATAGCATAGGTTATGAGGTTCAAATTTAGATACATGTGCTTTACATAGTAAAGGATAGATTTACACCTGGGGATTTTTTTTTTACAACATGTAACTATTTATGCAGCAGTTAATTTAAAGACTATACTTGGAGATATTATAATAAATTGTGATAACTGTATTTTACTCAGTTTACATTTAGTTTCAGGATGCTTGTATTCTATAAAATGTATTTCAGGACTTCCTAAAAAGACAAAATAGACACAATTTCAGCAGTTTACAAGATGCAGATCTTTATCTCCTTCAAAGGAAGGGAAACAAGAAGGCTGTAAATAATAAGTTCTGAATAGGAATGACATAAACTGCCTAATCAATGTCTTCCAGAACTGGCAAGTGACACCTCTTTGTTTTTTGCAAATAAAAACCTTCTTACCATCACAATATAAACCATTATCTCTGCAGGCAAGGTATATTTAGAAATGTACAAAATGTACATTTCCTGCCAGCCTCTAGATCAGTAGGTGGAGATCTAAAGTCATGCAAATATTACAGTAAATGCAGGCAACCAATTTCTAATTATTCCATATCAGCAGATTTGTGAGGAATATAATTTATTAAAAAAGAACAGTTTATGATCAGCAGACCTTGGTTATGACTGTTTAGGAATTCAGTGCATTTTGATCTAATCACAAAATCAAAATATTCATGAAACACAATGATATCTCCCCAAAGCAGCCGGGCAGCCATTAATTTTGAAATTCGGGTAATTTATTAACACTTATCTGAAGCTGTAAAAGCTTACCTCTGTGTTTGTAATACGGGGAAAAGTGAAAGCAGTTTTAAAACTGATTCCTAATGATTTATAATGGTTTGCTGTAATTTGAGCCAGAAATTCAATTAAAATGTATGTCTAGTTTTGTTTCAAGATCTTTAGTTAAAAATTCTATTAAAATTCTATTTCCTTCTTGCATTAAATGTATCTGTTATCAGCATATACAAGAAATATAAGAAAATTCTATCATTTATTCCCCAGTCTCCAGAAATGCTTTTAAAAAGCATTCATTTTTATTTCATAATTCTGCCAGGGTAGCATTTAGACTATATATATATAGTAGAGGAAGAATAACTGTATATTCCTATTTCTCAGTAAGTAAATAAATCTAACATTGAATACTTTAGGAACAAGTCAAGTGATATATGCCACTTTATAAAAGTAGAGGAAAACAAATAAAATGAAACAGACATTTTTGGCTCCAAATTGTTCACCTAATAGGTTGTCTCAGAGGAATTTTAAAAAATGTAATTTTCCAAAGAAAAGGGTGGGAGCTGGGGTGGGTGGGGGGAGACTGCTCACTTTACCTGAAACAAAAGCAAAAAGATTAAGCCAAAATTTGAAAGAGTTGTGCTAAAGATATGAGATTCTTTAGACAATTTTTTTTTCTAAAAATTAATTTGGTGAGTCACTTGAAGGAGAGCTCCATTGGCTCCTGCTTCTTGTTTTCTAATATTTTCTTGCACTGTGTGAAATCTTGCAATGTGTACTTGATGCTAACATTTAATGGTTCGTGTCTTAATGGTTTTTGAAGTGAAAGTCTATGAGCAGAAATAGTAATGATGCTATAAATTATTGAGCATTTGCTATGCGTAGATGAATGAATTACATGGATTTTTAAGTAATTCAGTCTCCTTAATAGTATTTGTATTATATAAAAATATTACTATTCTTTTTTTACTAAAGTGGTGGCCGAGGCACAAAGTTTCATAGAGCTGATAAACGGAAGGGCTGGGATTCTAATCTAGGGGGATTATGACTGGTCTCCTTTTCAGTTTGATCGTATGGTGGTAGAGTGTGGATGCTGAGCCTTCACATCATAAAGCCCAGAGCTGAGATGAATGGAGCTAACTCTGAGTTTGTCGGTTGTTTCTGAGAATGGGGAAGATTTGGCAATAGACCCTGAGAAGAGGCAGAATGGTACTTTCCATGGTGCATCTCTCATACTTTTATACTTCCAAGTGTGAGGACCTCCTTGTCTTCCCTCTCATAGGAAGAAGGATGTAGGGCCGAGTGTCCAGATGCCAGAACATAAATAAGGTAAATAACAGAAACCTTGGTCATCAAGGCAAATAAGTTGAGAGAAAAAGAGAAGGAAAGAGAACAAAAAGCAAGAACAGGAAAGGAAGTCAAGTGATAATGTCATAAATGCCTACGACAGAGGGAAGTCTATGAATGAGACTGTAGAAAAGCCAAAGGAAGGAAGATAGACCTGCAGCAGTTCCCAAGTGGATGAGGCTTTTAATGCTGTGCACAAGTTCATCCCTTGTAGGGACGAACTGAAATCAACTGGGGATCAGCACCAGTTAACTGGGTACTTTTATTTGACCACTCCCTTAGACAGAATCACACTGAGATTTCCCTGTTGAAAGTTATTAATGGCCAGTAAGTTTCTATTGTGTACTCCACGGCCTCCATGTAATCATTGGCTCTACTTTCTTAATCGTCTGCTTCCTATGCCAACTAAAATTTCACTTCACATCTAACCACCACTTTGGATTTGAAGCTGCTGCCTGATACTGACATTTTGTAGACGTAGTCTGACTGTTCCTCTACGTCTCTATCTACTGATGAGGCTCATATTCTTTTAGTATTAAACAGTGCAATTGACTTCCAATCAATCAGTTTCAGTGAACCCCGGAAAAGAATAATAAACCTAATACTAGCACTACTAACCAATTTCTCCCCGGCTACACTACTTGTTATCATCGCATTCTGACTCCCACAATTAAACACCTACTCAGAAAAAACAAGTCCCTTTCTGAGTAGGGACTTTGAAAGGGCTTTGACTCCATAGGATCAAAGGATAATAGGTATTATCCTTTGACCCCATAGGATCAGCTCTTTTCCATAAAATTCTTCCTAGTAGCTATCACCTTCCTCCTATTCGACTTAGAAATTGCACTTCTATTACCCCTTCCGTGAGCCATTCAAACAGAAGACCTAACCACTATGCTCACCATAGCCCTATTTCGAATCTCACTATTAGCAGCAAGCCTGGCCTACGAATGAACCCAAAAAGGACTCAAATGAACGGGAAAAAAGAGCAGAATGGTACTTTCCATGGTGCATCTCTCATACTTTTATACTTCCAAGTGTGAGGACCTCCTTGTCTTCCCTCTCATAGGAAGAAGGATGTAGGGCCGAGTGTCCAGATGCCAGAACATAAATAAGGTAAATAACAGAAACCTTGGTCATCAAGGCAAATAAGTTGAGAGAAAAAGAGAAGGAAAGAGAACAAAAAGCAAGAACAGGAAAGGAAGTCAAGTGATAATGTCATAAATGCCTACGACAGAGGGAAGTCTATGAATGAGACTGTAGAAAAGCCAAAGGAAGGAAGATAGACCTGCAGCAGTTCCCAAGTGGATGAGGCTTTTAATGCTGTGCACAAGTTCATCCCTTGTAGGGACGAACTGAAATCAACTGGGGATCAGCACCAGTTAACTGGGTACTTTTATTTGACCACTCCCTTAGACAGAATCACACTGAGATTTCCCTGTTGAAAGTTATTAATGGCCAGTAAGTTTCTATTGTGTACTCCACGGCCTCCATGTAATCATTGGCTCTACTTTCTTAATCGTCTGCTTCCTATGCCAACTAAAATTTCACTTCACATCTAACCACCACTTTGGATTTGAAGCTGCTGCCTGATACTGACATTTTGTAGACGTAGTCTGACTGTTCCTCTACGTCTCTATCTACTGATGAGGCTCATATTCTTTTAGTATTAAACAGTGCAATTGACTTCCAATCAATCAGTTTCAGTGAACCCCGGAAAAGAATAATAAACCTAATACTAGCACTACTAACCAATTTCTCCCTGGCTACACTACTTGTTATCATCGCATTCTGACTCCCACAATTAAACACCTACTCAGAAAAAACAAGTCCCTTTCTGAGTAGGGACTTTGAAAGGGCTTTGACTCCATAGGATCAAAGGATAATAGGTATTATCCTTTGACCCCATAGGATCAGCTCTTTTCCATAAAATTCTTCCTAGTAGCTATCACCTTCCTCCTATTCGACTTAGAAATTGCACTTCTATTACCCCTTCCGTGAGCCATTCAAACAGAAGACCTAACCACTATGCTCACCATAGCCCTATTTCGAATCTCACTATTAGCAGCAAGCCTGGCCTACGAATGAACCCAAAAAGGACTCAAATGAACAGAGTATGGTATTTAGTTTAAACAAAATAAATGATTTCGATTCATTAGATTATGATTGAACTCATAACTACCAAGTGTCCCTAGTATACATAAACATTATTGTAGCATTCACAGTAGCCCTTATAGGCCTATTAATATACCGATCCCACCTAATGTCATCTCTACTATGCTTAGAAGGAATAATACACTCACTCTTTATTCTAGCAGCCCTGACAATCTTAAACACCCACTTCATCTTAGCCAGCATGATACCTATTATCCTGTTAGTATTTGCAGCCTGTGAAGCAGCCTTAGGCCTATCCCTACTAGTTATAATCTCAAACACATACAACACTGACTACATGCAAAACCTCAACCTACTCCAATGCTAAAATTCATTATACCCACAATAATACTTCTACCCCTTACCTGACTATCAAAAAACAACATAATCTGAATCAACACCACCACCCACAGCCTAATAATCAGCCTTACAAGCCTTCTTCTACTCAACCAACATGGCGACAATAGCCTCAACTTCTCACTAACTTTCTTCTCTGACTCACTGTCAACCCCCCCTCCTAATTCTCACCACATGACTCTTCTGCTATTAAAGGTTCGTTTGTTCAACGATTAAAGTCCTACGTGATCTGAGTTCAGACCGGAGCAATCCAGGTCAGTTTCTATCTATTATATATTTCTCCCAGTACGAAAGGACAAGAGAAATGGGGCTACCTTTAAAGAAGTGCCTCAAACCAATTAATGATATCATCTCAATTAACTAATAAATAACAATACTACTGCCCAAGAGCAGGGTTTCGTTAAGGTGGCAGAGCCCGGTAATTGCATAAAACTTAAAACTTTACAGCCAGAGATTCAAATCCTCTCCTTAACAATATGTTTATAGTAAACATTCTAACCCTAATCATCCCTATCCTACTAGCTGTAGCATTTTTTAAAACGAGTAGAACGCAAAGTCCTAGGATGCATGCAATTTTGAAAAGGCCCAAATGTAGTAGGCCCCTATGGCCTACTCCAACCAGTAGCTACCAGTAGCCGACGATACAGCCAGTGTCTGATAGTTCTTCTCTACCTATATAATGGCTCCTGATATGGAGTCATCAGGGTCAGGACAGTGTTTCATTGGACTAGGCTTGTTGATAAATGATAGAAGTTAGGGTGGATGGCAGAACAGCTGTGAAAGTGGGTGTTGATACAAGCATGTAGTCAGGGATGAAATAGGTGGGACAGCTGTATTACAGATGGGTACCATATTGATGCAGGGATTTTTCTAGCACTAATGCATGTATGCTAAGTCGCTTCAGCCATGTCCAACTCTCTGCAACCCTATGAATTGTAGCCTGCCAGGTTCCTCTGTACATGGGCTTCTCCATGTAAGAATACTAGAATGGGTTGCCATTTCTTCCTTCAGGGTATCTTCCCAACCCAGGGATTGAACCTGCATCTCTTATGTCTCCTGCATTGGCAGGTGGGTTCTTTAGCACTAGTGCCACATGAGAATCCCATAGGCACTAATATGTGTTTATCTGACAACAAACATGAATCTAAAAGGCCTTAAACAATGTTACTTAACTCAACCCAACAATGGCGACAATAGCCTCAACTTCTCACTAACTTTCTTCTCTGACTCACTGTCAACCCCCCCTCCTAATTCTCACCACATGACTCTTCTGCTATTAAAGGTTCGTTTGTTCAACGATTAAAGTCCTACGTGATCTGAGTTCAGACCGAGCAATCCAGGTCAGTTTCTATCTATTATATATTTCTCCCAGTACGAAAGGACAAGAGAAATGGGGCTACCTTTAAAGAAGTGCCTCAAACCAATTAATGATATCATCTCAATTAACTAATAAATAACAATACTACTGCCCAAGAGCAGGGTTTCGTTAAGGTGGCAGAGCCCGGTAATTGCATAAAACTTAAAACTTTACAGCCAGAGATTCAAATCCTCTCCTTAACAATATGTTTATAGTAAACATTCTAACCCTAATCATCCCTATCCTACTAGCTGTAGCATTTTTAACACGAGTAGAACGCAAAGTCCTAGGATACATGCAATTTTGAAAAGGCCCAAATGTAGTAGGCCCCTATGGCCTACTCCAACCAGTAGCTACCAGTAGCCGACGATACAGCCAGTGTCTGATAGTTCTTCTCTACCTATATAATGGCTCCTGATATGGAGTCATCAGGGTCAGGACAGTGTTTCATTGGACTAGGCTTGTTGATAAATGATAGAAGTTAGGGTGGATGGCAGAACAGCTGTGAAAGTGGGTGTTGATACAAGCATGTAGTCAGGGATGAAATAGGTGGGACAGCTGTATTACAGATGGGTACCATATTGATGCAGGGATTTTTCTAGCACTAATGCATGTATGCTAAGTCGCTTCAGCCATGTCCAACTCTCTGCAACCCTATGAATTGTAGCCTGCCAGGTTCCTCTGTACATGGGCTTCTCCATGTAAGAATACTAGAATGGGTTGCCATTTCTTCCTTCAGGGTATCTTCC
Source organism: Tragulus kanchil (assembly GCA_022376925.1). Lineage (NCBI taxonomy): Eukaryota > Metazoa > Chordata > Mammalia > Artiodactyla > Tragulidae > Tragulus > Tragulus kanchil. The sequence goes on from JAIOJX010000002.1 coordinate 61,870,355, forward strand.
CAACCCAGGGATTGAACCTGCATCTCTTATGTCTCCTGCATTGGCAGGTGGGTTCTTTAGCACTAGTGCCACATGAGAATCCCATAGGCACTAATATGTGTTTATCTGACAACAAACATGAATCTAAAAGGCCTTAAACAATGTTACTAAAGAACGGTTGCAAACTAGGATCCGGAGAGGAACCAGTTGAGATTAGAGATAAGTAAAAGGAGAAATCAAGAGTCAGAATGCACCACAGCTACTAGGATGCTCTCACTGTTAAGGAAAAGGCAGTAAGAGATGCAGTGTAATGTGGTAATATTTGGGAATATCCTGGGACCAGTATTCCCTTGGATTGTCTAGGTTAGTGCTTGACACCTGAGTTATATCCTCTTATGGGTGTGCCTGCCAAGTCTCTACACCTTGTTAACAGGTTTGCCTGGGCCAGGTTGGCCAGTCAGATGGCACTATAGGGAAACCATAGTGTCTAGATTCAAGTCTTCCTGGCATGATTATATTGTTGAGTACTTTTCTATTAATAGAATAGGTCTTTTGGCATTCTACACTTCTCAAGACCAGGCTTGGAAAGCCCTGAATTTTGAGGACTATGCATCCAAGTGCTAGATTAATAGTCCAGTTACATTCTTGGTGAAGGCAGAGTTTTTTATTCTAATCTCATCAGGCAACATCCTTGCCCTATGTTGGACAAAAACAACTGATAAGGGAATTCTACAAGAGGGAGTTCATTTCTCTTTACAGAATTCTGATATTACGTGGATGGCCTGTGTTTCTTGGGAGATGGCCAAGTCCTAAACCTTTAGCCATGTTCAAAATGGATGCAGTTAACTCTGAGATGACATGGAACTACAACTCCCTCTAGAGGCTCCCTGATGTGGCTTAGCCAAGAATGCATAATAAGCCGAGATGGAATAAATGCTGACAGGGAGCAAGATCACAGCTATGGAAGAATGGTAAACAAAAGCAAGGTTGAAGACTGCATACATGCAACATAGATCCAGGTTCCTCACGCCCTTCTCTTCTACTGCCTGGAAACTGAACGAAAATCTTTACACATGAAGGATATACATTTAGCCTTTTTGATTGCAATGAATTGTCTCTGTTAACTAAATCTCTTCCTATAACATTATAATAAGGGGGCTTTTGTTGCAAGCAGGTGGCATATGAAAGGAATATCTCTAAAGGCTGTTTGTAGAAGACTGTGGCTAACAAAAGAGCCACAAGGCAAGGGTTATGTTCTCAAGGGTTACACGGGCAAGACAAAACCAAAAGGCCTTGAAATAAAGTTACTGATGCTTAGTGAATATTAAATAATGCTGCCTTGAAGAACTGGGATGTCATGTGAAATCCTTTGATTCCATTTACAAAAATCGAATAGACGTTAGCATCCTGGGATTATTAAAAATGACATTAAAACAGTAACGAACATGCTGGGAAATATCTACGTTGTTCCAAATCTGAAATATAGTATCAAATTGGAAGGAACCTGTTAAATATCAGAACAATTCACTTAGGACTAATTGTCACAGCAAGTAAATGAATTATGTATTGTTTTGGCAGATATTCACTTATTTGTTCATATTTTAAATTCACCAATTAACTTGAAAGCAATCCCATTATTCCTTTAACACCAAACTTATTAAGAGATGTTTTACATTTGATGATTTTACTTTGTCCATATTGGCTCTGCACCCAGCTATAGTATGGTTTATTCTCCTTTTAATCTAATGACATCACTTTCTTTAAGTTTTCCAATAAGCTTGTGATTACCAGTTTTTTAAAACCATCATCTTTCTTGATTTCTGTAATGCAAGTATTCCTATCAATTAATTACTCACTGCTTACCAGTCTCCTTTCTTTCCAGTTTGTATCAAGCTCTCCTGCCTTCCTTGAGCCTTCTTCCTTCCTTCCTAGTCTATTCTGTGGTTTCTTAGGATTCCATCCTCAATTCACCTCCAGTACCAACACCCAGGTCTCTAGTCCATTGAGTCAGGCTCTTTTTTTTCTAGACCATTTTATCCCAGACAAATGTAAGGGCAGGTGGTACAACTTTATATCATACTAAAGTTTATTATTTTCTTAGCTCTGTGTCTGGGCTACCTATTCTTTTTCATGAGATTGCCTATGTAGTCTTATCACATCCTCAATCATTGTGGCTTTATAATACATTGAGCTCTGGGACCATTAGCATTTCCCTTCCTTCATTAGACTTCTTTTTCAAAATGTCTTTAGTCATGTATCAATGTCTATTACTTTGACAAATATTGGTGTAACTTGTGGTGTTCTGTGTATTTCTCATGTTTCATGTTTCCTCAAAGATAAATGTTCATTGAAGTTGAAAGGAAGACTTTTGATAACATATGACGGTTTTGTGAAAAAACAAAAAACAAATAGACCCTAGATGAAATGGAACATGCAGATTCTAGCTATGACTTTAACAGACTACAATTTCTTTTATTTTTAAATTAATTATTATTGAAGTATGATTGATTGACAATGTTGTGTTAGTTTCTGCCATACAGTAAAGTGAATCAATTATATTTACACATATATCCACTGTTCTTAAAATTCTTTTCTCATATAGGTCATTACACAGTATTGAGTGGAGTTTCCTGTGCTCTACAGTAGGACCTTATTAGCTATCTATTTTTTATATAGCAGTGTGTATGTGTCAGTCTCAGTCTTCTAATTTATTTGTCCTTCCCTCTCCTTAGTAACAATAAACTTGCTTTCCACATTTGTGACTGTATTTCTCTTTTGTAAATAATTCATTTGAACCATATTTCTTTAGATTCAACTTCTTTTTAAAAAAATTTTTTTTGGCCTCTTTTATTGATTTATTTATTTATTTTCATCCATCTTTATTCTTTGGCCTGTATGGGCCTCCCATCGCAGTGGCCTCTCTCTGGGCAGAGCACCCGCTCTGGCTGCATGCGCTCCAGAGCTCCGGCTCATTAGTTGGACACATCAGTCCAGCTGCTTTGCAGCATGTGGGATCTTTCCAGGCCAGGGATCGAACTGGCGTCCCTTGCACTGCAAGGTGGTGTCCTTACCCACTGGACCACCAGGGAAGCCCTCAACTTCTTGTAATACCACATCTCACTTATAAAGTGGAAGATTCGTCCTACACAATTTTTAGCTTCCTTTCAATTCAGGCTTTTTACATACAGAGATTTGATGTTAGACTTCTTTTCAAAATGTCTTTAGTCATGTATCAATGTCTATTACTTTGACAAATATTGGTGTAACTTGTGGTGTTCTGTGTATTTCTCATGTTTCATGTTTCCTCAAAGATAAATGTTCATTGAAGTTGAAAGGAAGACTTTTGATAACATATGACGGTTTTGTGAAAAAACAAAAAACAAATAGACCCTAGATGAAATGGAACATGCAGATTCTAGCTATGACTTTAACAGACTACAATTTCTTTTATTTTTAAATTAATTATTATTGAAGTATGATTGATTGACAATGTTGTGTTAGTTTCTGCCATACAGTAAAGTGAATCAATTATATTTACACATATATCCACTGTTCTTAAAATTCTTTTCTCATATAGGTCATTACACAGTATTGAGTGGAGTTTCCTGTGCTCTACAGTAGGACCTTATTAGCTATCTATTTTTTATATAGCAGTGTGTATGTGTCAGTCTCAGTCTTCTAATTTATTTGTCCTTCCCTCTCCTTAGTAACAATAAACTTGCTTTCCACATTTGTGACTGTATTTCTCTTTTGTAAATAATTCATTTGAACCATATTTCTTTAGATTCAACTTCTTTTTAAAAAAATTTTTGGCCTCTTTTATTGATTTATTTATTTATTTTCATCCATCTTTATTCTTTGGCCTGTATGGGCCTCCCATCGCAGTGGCCTCTCTCTGGGCAGAGCACCCGCTCTGGCTGCATGCGCTCCAGAGCTCCGGCTCATTAGTTGGACACATCAGTCCAGCTGCTTTGCAGCATGTGGGATCTTTCCAGGCCAGGGATCGAACTGGCGTCCCTTGCACTGCAAGGTGGTGTCCTTACCCACTGGACCACCAGGGAAGCCCTCAACTTCTTGTAATACCACATCTCACTTATAAAGTGGAAGATTCGTCCTACACAATTTTTAGCTTCCTTTCAATTCAGGCTTTTTACATACAGAGTTTTGATGTTAGAATTTTTAATAATCCATTTATATGTACATTTATTATTTATTACATTTCTGGACACTCTGGAGAATTGTGGTAGAGATGGGATGGAAAGAGGCAAGGGGATAAACATATGTATAAAGCATAATTCTAGTATTTGTTTATCTTTGAATGGATAAGCACAGACTTCTAAAAATTAAAAGAACCTTCTGGGGTGGGGGCTCCCAAGTGACTAAGGGATCAACCCCATAGTTTTCTGTCTCCAACTGTCCTTGTCTGTGAAAATTGACCTCTTCCTGCCTAATAAACCACCACAGTTTTATCTTCCATCCTACAATCTTGGACCTAAGCTCCAGCTACACAGATGAGAAGTTGAGTACACAGTGGGATAAACAATGGACTCCTGTTGGTCTCTAAGTAAATTGTAACACATGAGGCAATGGAAGTGCCTCAGTGGAAATGGGAAAAGGCACTTAACCCCATCTCCTTTCAGGAGTTTCAGATATTCCCCAAGATATCCTCCCTTTCCTTCCTTCACTTTCATCCTGTCTCTTGTTATTCTTGACCTTATCTCTTCTTGTGGCTATTTGGAGTTAGTTTTCATATTTGATATGTCTTTAATTCACAGCTTTCCTTAACGACTCTGAAGTTCCACCAGTCTGGCTGTGGGTATCCCAAGACTGTCTTGTGTAGATACCTCTGTCTAGCAAAATACCACAAAATGCTATCCTGCATTTTAATCTTGCCCACTCCACTGGTACTTGCCTGGACCACCTCCCTCACTCTGTGAAGAATTGACTATTTGGAATTACTGGGTAGCCCCAGAATAAGCTTCCAAACTGAAGAGAAAGTCCAGCTACTGAAAGAGTGCTGGGAATCTATGATTTTTCTTTTTTAAATGTTTCAAATTGTGGTTAAATACACACAATATGGGCTTTCCTGGTGACTCAGTAGTAAAGAATCCACCTGCCAATGCAAGAGATGGGGGTTTGATCCTGGAGAAGGAAATGGCAACCCACTCCAGTCATTCTTGCCTGCAGGCCTACAGTCTATGGGACTGCGAAGAGTTGGACAGGACTTAGTGATTAAACAACAACACATAATATAAAATTGACCATGTTAACCATTTTAAGTGTACAGTTCAAGGTATTAAGTACATTCTTATTTTTATGCCATCCATTAGAACCATCCACCTTACAAAACTCTTTCCGTCTTGCCTCTACACCCATTAAACGACAACTCTCTATTCTCCTCTCTTCTCAGCCCTTGGTAACCACCTTTCTACTTTCTGTCTCTATTTCTGACTATTAAAAGTACCTCATATAAATGACATCATGTAGTCATTGTTTCTTTGTGTGTGACTGGCTTATTTTACTTAGAATAACGTCTTCAAATCTCATCCATACTGTAGTGTCTGTCAGAATTCCATTCCTTTCTAAGACTGACTATTATTCCATCATATGGATAAATCACATTTTGGTAATTTTTTCATCTATCAGTGGACATGTGGGGTTATTTCCACATTTTAACTATTGAGAATAATGCTTCTTCAAACTTGAGTGTACATGTATCTCCTTTGAGACCTTACTTTCAATTCTTTGGGACATATGCCAAATTACTTGATCATATGGTAATTTTATGTTTAATTTTTTAAGGAGCTGTCATACCATTTTCCACAGTAGCTGTACCATTTTATATTCCCACCAACAGTGCATAAGTCTTCCAGTTGCCCTATATCCTGTTGACACTTGTTATGTTCTGAGTTTTTTTTTTTAAACAGTAGTCATTCTAACAGGTGTGAGGTGGTCGCTGCTTGTGGATTTGATTTGCATTTACCTGATGTTTCATAAAGTGAAGAATTCTTTTTTTATGTGCTTATTGGTCACGTATATATCTTCTTTGGAGAAACGTCTATTCAGTTCTTTGCCCACAGGAGCCTGTATTTTAAAAACTTAAATTCTTTTCACTTTTTTTCAAGTTTTCCAGGATTTAACTTTCCTTCAATGAACATTCAATTTGTATCTCTTATATGAAACTCTGACTTCTCCTAAGTAACAGTAGATGCTTTCTTTTCTGCTTTTCATCTGTATATTATATAGGATCTTAAATCTTTTTTACTTGTTCCTTACTTTGGCTGAAGAGTTGGACAGGACTTAGTGATTAAACAACAACACATAATATAAAATTGACCATGTTAACCATTTTAAGTGTACAGTTCAAGGTATTAAGTACATTCTTATTTTTATGCCATCCATTAGAACCATCCACCTTACAAAACTCTTTCCGTCTTGCCTCTACACCCATTAAACGACAACTCTCTATTCTCCTCTCTTCTCAGCCCTTGGTAACCACCTTTCTACTTTCTGTCTCTATTTCTGACTATTAAAAGTACCTCATATAAATGACATCATGTAGTCATTGTTTCTTTGTGTGTGACTGGCTTATTTTACTTAGAATAACGTCTTCAAATCTCATCCATACTGTAGTGTCTGTCAGAATTCCATTCCTTTCTAAGACTGACTATTATTCCATCATATGGATAAATCACATTTTGGTAATTTTTTCATCTATCAGTGGACATGTGGGGTTATTTCCACATTTTAACTATTGAGAATAATGCTTCTTCAAACTTGAGTGTACATGTATCTCCTTTGAGACCTTACTTTCAATTCTTTGGGACATATGCCAAATTACTTGATCATATGGTAATTTTATGTTTAATTTTTTAAGGAGCTGTCATACCATTTTCCACAGTAGCTGTACCATTTTATATTCCCACCAACAGTGCATAAGTCTTCCAGTTGCCCTATATCCTGTTGACACTTGTTATGTTCTGAGTTTTTTTTAAACAGTAGTCATTCTAACAGGTGTGAGGTGGTCGCTGCTTGTGGATTTGATTTGCATTTACCTGATGTTTCATAAAGTGAAGAATTCTTTTTTTATGTGCTTATTGGTCACGTATATATCTTCTTTGGAGAAACGTCTATTCAGTTCTTTGCCCACAGGAGCCTGTATTTTAAAAACTTAAATTCTTTTCACTTTTTTTCAAGTTTTCCAGGATTTAACTTTCCTTCAATGAACATTCAATTTGTATCTCTTATATGAAACTCTGACTTCTCCTAAGTAACAGTAGATGCTTTCTTTTCTGCTTTTCATCTGTATATTATATAGGATCTTAAATCATTTATTCCAGTACCTGTTAGTCATCCTATCAACAAATACGTTTCATCTACTATAAATATTAGCAACCATGTTTTATTAATTTTTATATATGTATTATTTTTAGTATATCTGGTACACAGTAGGTGCTTAGTGAGCTCTAAGATATACTACTTACCAGCTTTTAAGATTAAATGTTTATTTCTATAGACAATTGGATATTTCAATCATGGGTTCTTAAGAAATTTAAGAATTGTGTCTATTAAGGCTCCCTGCATTATTGTTCTTTACTACCAAAAATAGTTGGTAATTCTCAACTCTGGTTGAGCATTAAAATTATCTCAATTCCAGAGTTTAACCTCTGAGATGCCAAGTGCCCTTGGGTACTGTGCTTCTTAATAGTTCTTCAGGTAATTCTGAAGTGGCCAGGGCTGAGAACCATGAAGAATCATCAAAAACTGTGATAGCAAGGTCTATTGTCCTGCTCCAGCTTTCTGGGGCTAGAGTCCATGATAGTTACATTATGGTAACATATCATAAAAATTAGTTGCAGATCTGCTCACTTCCTAAATTTTCTTGTCTGTATTGAAATAACCTAACACTGCCCCCTCTATACCTCCCATCTCTTATAATTGATCATATGACTACCTAGTTGGTAGCCCAACTATTACAAGGATGTTTCTATTTTATTTTAGTTTGAGAGACACGGTTCAGGTATCATTAATCCCGGCATTTAGAATCCATGGAATCAGGTAAAAACATGACATATCTGTAAGTTTGAGCTATTTCTATATGAAATGTTATCAAAGTTGGCAGGGCAGTGTTGGTAACCTCTTTGCATGGGGAGATGTGAGTTTTATAATTACTTATGAATTTGCTTCTTTCATTGTCTCTTGCTCTAGCCTTGGCATTCCTTTAATGTGCATTTCTGTACAAATTAGAAAAGCAAGAGTTAAGATGTAGAACTTATGTGTCTGGCCACAGATGTTCAGAGCAATTCAGTATGTCAAGCTGAGGTCAAATGAATAGGGAATGTCATTACTAAATGGTAACATTTTTCTGAGAGCTTTAAAGAAATTCAAGTCTTTTTTTGAATCTACATTTATTTTATCTCTTTTTCAGGGTGATAGGTTGCATTTCTAGTTCTTGTCAGAGATTTGTACATTAAAATGACTTTAAATTTAACTATTCTAGAAATCAACTTTCCTAATAGTATTTCAGGCAGCGCCATTAGAAGAGACACCATTTTATTTGATATATAGGCTTCTTTTTAAAATTCAATGAGATATATGTGTTTATTTGTAAACCTGATGTGACATATACCACTGTATTTTTTGATATATTAACAAAGACACAGAGGGTTAGGTCTGTTTTCAAATTCTATGATCTAAATTCTACCTTCTTATAGCCCATTAAATTTAAAATGCTATAATGTTCAGAATGTTTAGGATACTTACACCAGTTTGAAAGCTAACAAAATAAATAACACACCTGTGTGTTCATACTGTGTGTTACGATAATACACTTTGATCAATGGGGGATTTGGATATAAAATGCATTATGCATATTTCAAGTCAATACTGTAGCATTTATGGCACAGAATTTGCAAAAATGGATGAAGGGAAAGATAAGTTACTGAGTATGATTTTCGTGTATGCCATCCCTATCATGTCTGTAAGGAAACTCATCACATAGTGAAGAACAGAAAAATTGAATCTATACTATTTTATCTGTAGAATAGAGGTGAGCAGAAATGTAGCTAAATATATAGTGGACCGACATAGCATACACTGTTGTTACCTTGTACATATCCTTTGGATCTTAATATCTCCCGCATTCATGTTGATAATCCAGTCATCAGTATCTCCAATTTTTGTTTAAGGACTTTGAGCAATTTTGAAATGTTATCAAAGTTGGCAGGGCAGTGTTGGTAACCTCTTTGCATGGGGAGATGTGAGTTTTATAATTACTTATGAATTTGCTTCTTTCATTGTCTCTTGCTCTAGCCTTGGCATTCCTTTAATGTGCATTTCTGTACAAATTAGAAAAGCAAGAGTTAAGATGTAGAACTTATGTGTCTGGCCACAGATGTTCAGAGCAATTCAGTATGTCAAGCTGAGGTCAAATGAATAGGGAATGTCATTACTAAATGGTAACATTTTTCTGAGAGCTTTAAAGAAATTCAAGTCTTTTTTTGAATCTACATTTATTTTATCTCTTTTTCAGGGTGATAGGTTGCATTTCTAGTTCTTGTCAGAGATTTGTACATTAAAATGACTTTAAATTTAACTATTCTAGAAATCAACTTTCCTAATAGTATTTCAGGCAGCGCCATTAGAAGAGACACCATTTTATTTGATATATAGGCTTCTTTTTAAAATTCAATGAGATATATGTGTTTATTTGTAAACCTGATGTGACATATACCACTGTATTTTTTGATATATTAACAAAGACACAGAGGGTTAGGTCTGTTTTCAAATTCTATGATCTAAATTCTACCTTCTTATAGCCCATTAAATTTAAAATGCTATAATGTTCAGAATGTTTAGGATACTTACACCAGTTTGAAAGCTAACAAAATAAATAACACACCTGTGTGTTCATACTGTGTGTTACGATAATACACTTTGATCAATGGGGGATTTGGATATAAAATGCATTATGCATATTTCAAGTCAATACTGTAGCATTTATGGCACAGAATTTGCAAAAATGGATGAAGGGAAAGATAAGTTACTGAGTATGATTTTCGTGTATGCCATCCCTATCATGTCTGTAAGGAAACTCATCACATAGTGAAGAACAGAAAAATTGAATCTATACTATTTTATCTGTAGAATAGAGGTGAGCAGAAATGTAGCTAAATATATAGTGGACCGACATAGCATACACTGTTGTTACCTTGTACATATCCTTTGGATCTTAATATCTCCCGCATTCATGTTGATAATCCAGTCATCAGTATCTCCAATTTTTTGTTTAAGGACTTTTTCTGCAGCAATGGAAGTCTGCTCAGTCCACTTGCAGAGCAGCATGAAAGGGTCAGGGAGTTATCTCTTTTTAGACACAGCTTTCATCCAGTGATGGATGGGAGTTGATTAAAAAATACTCTGGCTTCCATTTCTACAAGTGGGAGAACTCGGAGGTACTCATTCTGTTCCACCTCTCAGACTTGCCCAGTTGGATTACCTCTAAGTGCCTGGAGGGGCAATTTGCTGGATTTAGCATACCAATAAATACACCCTTGATTGTCTGATGGCTTTATTGGCATTCTTTCCGTCTATGTTACACCCCACACCAGCATTTCTTGCACCTTCCAAACATGCCAACAAGTCTTGTCTTAAGGTCTGCTTTTGTGCACAGTCATTCATTTGTGTCTGACTCTTTTGCTACCACGTGGAGTGCAGCCTGCCAGGCTCCTCTGTCCATGGGATTTTTCAGGCAAGAACACTGGAGTGTGTTGCCAGCAAGGTCTACTTTTGGAAGAACTCAAACTATGAATATTGACAGTGGCTTGTGCGTTTTACTTTTGTTTTAAAATAGAAACTTATGAGAATTGACCTAAAACTTATTTGCAAAGAGATACTCTAGGAACTCTGCGGCTTTGAACAACTCACATCTTCTTGAGCCTTAATTTCCTTCTTTAGGAATTTAACAGATGGAATAAATGATCTCCGTTTGAGATTTTCAGGCCTTAATTATGGTTTGTTTATCTCTCATCCTCGCCTTATTTCTTCAAGGCCTTAATATTAAAATGCATTATGCATATTTCAAGTCAATACTGTAGCATTGATGGCACAGAATTTGCAAAAATGGATGAAGGGAAAGATAAGTTACTGAGTATGATTTTCGTGTATGCCATCCCTATCATGTCTGTAAGGAAACTCATCACATAGTGAAGAACAGAAAAATTGAATCTATACTATTTTATCTGTAGAATAGAGGTGAGCAGAAATGTAGCTAAATATATAGTGGACCGACATAGCATACACTGTTGTTACCTTGTACATATCCTTTGGATCTTAATATCTCCCGCATTCATGTTGATAATCCAGTCATCAGTATCTCCAATTTTTTGTTTAAGGACTTTTTCTGCAGCAATGGAAGTCTGCTCAGTCCACTTGCAGAGCAGCATGAAAGGGTCAGGGAGTTATCTCTTTTTAGACACAGCTTTCATCCAGTGATGGATGGGAGTTGATTAAAAAATACTCTGGCTTCCATTTCTACAAGTGGGAGAACTCGGAGGTACTCATTCTGTTCCACCTCTCAGACTTGCCCAGTTGGATTACCTCTAAGTGCCTGGAGGGGCAATTTGCTGGATTTAGCATACCAATAAATACACCCTTGATTGTCTGATGGCTTTATTGGCATTCTTTCCGTCTATGTTACACCCCACACCAGCATTTCTTGCACCTTCCAAACATGCCAACAAGTCTTGTCTTAAGGTCTGCTTTTGTGCACAGTCATTCATTTGTGTCTGACTCTTTTGCTACCACGTGGAGTGCAGCCTGCCAGGCTCCTCTGTCCATGGGATTTTTCAGGCAAGAACACTGGAGTGTGTTGCCAGCAAGGTCTACTTTTGGAAGAACTCAAACTATGAATATTGACAGTGGCTTGTGCGTTTTACTTTTGTTTTAAAATAGAAACTTATGAGAATTGACCTAAAACTTATTTGCAAAGAGATACTCTAGGAACTCTGCGGCTTTGAACAACTCACATCTTCTTGAGCCTTAATTTCCTTCTTTAGGAATTTAACAGATGGAATAAATGATCTCCGTTTGAGATTTTCAGGCCTTAATTATGGTTTGTTTATCCCTCATCCTAGCATTATTTCTGCAATTTACTGCTGAACATTTCTTCACTATATTGGTAAAGACCAATCTCTTTCAAGGTCCTCTTAGCCAACAGGAACGGAGTTTTCAAAATGTCTTTCTGCTGGACACATTCTATGAGTTTTTTTGTTCTCACTTGTCATCAGTGCAGACTCTGGGTACCATGCCTCCTACGGCCTCCCCCTCATTTGAGGTGGGTAGTTGCAGCCTCAGCTATAGATCAGCCTCACCAAGATCCCAGACTGCCTTCTCCAGAAAATCCCTCACTTTCCTCTTCTTGCCTCCTAGTTTTGTTCTATCCTGATGTGATCAGACTCTACCTCTCTGTGAGACTCCCACTGTGGCTCCTTACAGGAGGTATGAACCTTGATCTTTGATCTGATTTTATTTGTACAATTTACTAAAAAGGAATTGCACACCATATTCAATAGCTGTGTCCAGCATGAGAGACAGGCTGTTTCCAGAGATGAAGTTGGTGCCTTTTCAGGGGTTGAAATAATTGTGAGGACTACTGGTATGGTTTGCCTTCAGGGAGATGGAAGTAAAGACAAAAAGAAATGTGAAGTACATGGGAGAAAGCATGAATTTTAATATTTTGAAAAGTGCAAACATGATTGTTATTTTCCAAACCGTTTCCTGAGCACCTGCAGCTCAGCAGTCTGTCCTCTTGGCAGACAGAAAGCATTTAGATTCTGAATGTTTGTTTTCTGTTGCTTGCAGCTATTCTTAGGTTGGAATGCACTGGGAATAGATGGAATCCTATGGAGAGGGTCTTGCTTCCCAAGTGGTTCAGTGGTAAAGACTCCACCTGCCAATGCAAGTGATACAAGCAATGTGGGTTCGATCCCTGGGTCGGGAAGACCCCCCGGAGAAGGAGATGGCAACCCATTCAGTATTCTTGCCTGAAAATCCCTTGGAAAGAAGAGCCTGGTGGGCTCTAGTCCAAGGAGTCGCAAAGAATCAGACACTACTGAGTAACTGAGAATGGCCACAATGATGGAGAGGGGCATATGGGGACAATATGGCTTCACTGTTGCTCAAAAGGGGCTTCCTGCAAAAGGGCTGTCACTCATCATGTTTTTCAGGTAGTTTATCTCAATTTATCAGGGTTTTGACATTCAGAGCTTTAGGATCATAATAATTCCAACAGGTGTCTCACCATCCACATGAATAAGAACAGATGTACAAACGTATGTGGGTTCTTGGGATTTTCTATTTAAGTTTGGTTTCAACTGGTTAACAGTTGGTTTCATTTTTCCATTGATGCAATACTCCCATTTTTTATGTTATATAAATCTTAAGCCTCAAAATGGACTACACAGTGATGAGTAAGCATGGTGGTCATAAAAGAGTGGACGATAACAGCTACATATACAGACTTGATAGAAAATATGATGATAAGCAAACTTACTGGAAATGTGAAATAAGAGAGTGTAAACCAGATTGCACACTATTCTAGAGAATAACACGATGGTTTAGTCAGTAAACTGTGTCCAACTCTTGTGACTCCATGGACTGTAGCCCACCAGGCTCCTCTGTTCAGGCAATGGTACTGGAGTGGGTTGCCATTTCCTTCTCCAGAGGATCTTCCTGACTGAGGTACTGAACTTGCTGCATGGCAAGCCCATTCTTTACCTCTAAGACAACAGACCCTAGAAAATAACATAACAGTTTGAAAATCCTTCAGTGAACACAGCATCCCTCTCACCCATCAAAACCAAAAGTTTACTAAGCCTTGACAAATGTTAAAGAGGTGGCTATTAATTCAAAACAGTTTTTGAGAGCATTAAGGACCTATTCTTGGAACTTCCCTGGTGGTCCAATTAAGATTTCACCTTTCAACACAAGGGTGGGGGTTTGATTCCTGATCAGGGAGCTAAGATTGCACATGACTTTTAGCCGAAAAAACAAAGCAAAACAGAGCAATATAGACACATATTCAACAAAGACTTCAGAAAAAAATGGTCCACGTTAAAAAAAAGTCTTTGAATAAAAACGACATATTCTTTAGCTAATTTAGATACAATAGCTTGCTCTTTAATACTATCTTTACCAAATTTATGACAAAATATTAGAAGTTGAAGGTAGAAGAAGAATCAAGCCCCCCCTCCTCCCCCCCCCCCCGCCCCAATAAAAGAAACAGTTACTAGATTCCTGATGAGTATGAGTTTCTTGAAAAGAGTGAAATATTTTTGGCTATTTTATAGTGGAGAGCATGAAGCAGTCATAATTTTGGTTTTGACATAATCTGGCTTATGTGACTTGGGGAAACATAAAGACTGGGCATATGATAGATGGAACACTTAAATGTGGCCTAGGTGTATGCTGCTAATTCTATATGTTACACATATTGACAAGAAATGGCAGCATCCCTCCCCTGTTTGTTTTATCTCCAGGGAAATATGAAGAGACTTTCAAGTACATTTTTCAATATTGTAAAGGACATAATGTCCAATGTTGGATCTTGAATCCTTAATGATCAGCTTTGAGAAAGGAAGGATCATTGCTTCCTCTAAGATGTATCTGAATACAAATATAACCATAAATAACACATTTGAAATGAAGTCAAATATTTTTTATATTTTCTTTTTCAAAATAACACTTTAAAAATACTTGTTAATAGTTTGTGATGATTCATTATAGCCTTTTTCATGTGCCTATTTAGTTATTTTAGTAAAAAATGGCATTTTATTTTCAAAACAAATATGTAAGTTTGAATTAAACATTTTATTGCTTCATAAGCATAAACGAATATATGAAATTCTTGTTAAAATTCTGTTCCCACAAAAAATTGAAAAATTAAAAATATTTTTTTTGTTTATATTGGAGTATAATTGGCTAACAATGTGGTGTTGGTTTCAGGTGTACAGCAAAGCTATGATTTTTGCTATTTTTATCTTTCGCAGTACAATCATCTTATGACCAATTAGTTGTATGGCAAAACTATTTGCAGGAAAATTGCTTGAAGCAAATATATCTACCATATTTGCTACTGGACTCAATTTATGTGGACTTGATTAGACGCATGACTAGGCACTAAAGCAGTGAAACAGGATTCTGGAAGACAGAAGTTCTTGGAGAAGCCAGATTTCCAGCAGTTGTATAAAGAGGGGCCCCAAATCCCTGCCCCAGGAGTGAATTGGGATGATAACGTTCATTCAAATCCAAAAAAACTTCCAGTGTGGGATGGTGAGCATACTCTTATCTGCTAGAATCTGTGATGATTTTAGAGTTTTCCAAGTTGCCTTTTTTCGTATTTGTTCTGTACTACCATCTTAAACTGTTGATGCTTTGCATATTTGCGGGTCATTTTTTTAAAAACTTTTAATTTTGTCTTGTGATATACAGGATTATCAAACAGTGTTGTGATAGTTTCAGATGAAAAGTGAAGGGGCTCAACTATACATGTATCCAAACTCTCTTCCCCTTTAGGCTGCCACATAACATTGAGCAGAGTTCTCTGTGCTTACAGTAGGTCCTTGTTGGTTATCTATTTTAAATAAGGCAGTGTGTACATGTTGATCCCAAACTCCCTAACTATCTCCTCCATGCAGCCTTCTCCACTCCCACCCCTCAGCAACCATAAACTCATTCCAAAGTCTATGAATCTCTTTCTGTTTTGTAAGAAATGAAGTTGTAAGCAACTTCATTTGTATCATTTCTTTTTGATTTTACATATAAGGGATGTCATATGATAGTTCCCCTCCTCTGTCAAATTCTCCAGTCTTTCGAGTTCAAATCTAATCAAGGGAACATTGGAGGGGGTAAAGAAGGCATGATTCAGAACACTCACAAAAGACCCAGACTCTTCCTTTTTTTTTTTCCGCCTACATTGGAGCAAAACAAACAGCAGCGTATGGCAAGGAGTGCTGAAATCCAGCCAATCTGTTGATAGTTCTTGGAAAATAACTGTGGCTGGATTTTGAGGCAGCTCCAGAATGAAGTGACTTTAAAATGATATGTATCCTGTGTCTTGATAGCTTTTTATTTTCACCAGATTTGAAGTCCCTTGTTGGCAATCTCTTTCTTTTGTCTTAATGGTGATATCTTTGCACAACTTTAGTGTGTTATGGGCAGTCACTTCCATCAAATATGCTTCCCACATTCCAGGGCCCCAGGACATTAGGTGGGCCATCTGGATAGGTCTTGCCAATGAGATGATGCTTGTTGATGAAACAGGATTCTGAAGAAGTTCTTGGAGAAGCCAGATTTCCAGCAGTTGTATAAAGAGGGGCCCCAAATCCCTGCCCCAGGAGTGAATTGGGATGATAACGTTCATTCAAATCCAAAAAAACTTCCAGTGTGGGATGGTGAGCATACTCTTATCTGCTAGAATCTGTGATGATTTTAGAGTTTTCCAAGTTGCCTTTTTTCGTATTTGTTCTGTACTACCATCTTAAACTGTTGATGCTTTGCATATTTGCGGGTCATTTTTTTAAAAACTTTTAATTTTGTCTTGTGATATACAGGATTATCAAACAGTGTTGTGATAGTTTCAGATGAAAAGTGAAGGGGCTCAACTATACATGTATCCAAACTCTCTTCCCCTTTAGGCTGCCACATAACATTGAGCAGAGTTCTCTGTGCTTACAGTAGGTCCTTGTTGGTTATCTATTTTAAATAAGGCAGTGTGTACATGTTGATCCCAAACTCCCTAACTATCTCCTCCATGCAGCCTTCTCCACTCCCACCCCTCAGCAACCATAAACTCATTCCAAAGTCTATGAATCTCTTTCTGTTTTGTAAGAAATGAAGTTGTAAGCAACTTCATTTGTATCATTTCTTTTTGATTTTACATATAAGGGATGTCATATGATAGTTCCCCTCCTCTGTCAAATTCTCCAGTCTTTCGAGTTCAAATCTAATCAAGGGAACATTGGAGGGGGTAAAGAAGGCATGATTCAGAACACTCACAAAAGACCCAGACTCTTCCTTTTTTTTTTTCCGCCTACATTGGAGCAAAACAAACAGCAGCGTATGGCAAGGAGTGCTGAAATCCAGCCAATCTGTTGATAGTTCTTGGAAAATAACTGTGGCTGGATTTTGAGGCAGCTCCAGAATGAAGTGACTTTAAAATGATATGTATCCTGTGTCTTGATAGCTTTTTATTTTCACCAGATTTGAAGTCCCTTGTTGGCAATCTCTTTCTTTTGTCTTAATGGTGATATCTTTGCACAACTTTAGTGTGTTATGGGCAGTCACTTCCATCAAATATGCTTCCCACATTCCAGGGCCCCAGGACATTAGGTGGGCCATCTGGATAGGTCTTGCCAATGAGATGATGCTTGTTGATGCTAAGCTAAGGAAGCAACAAACCTGTGAAAGACCCTGCATTGTCTGTTTTCTGTTTTGGAGGAAAACAATGTTCCAGATGGTGGTGCCTCTGTCAGTCTGTGTTCATGAGTAACTAGGTGAAGGACAGCCCTATTTTGACTCACACTGATCATGTCATGTGTGAGAAATATAGTATTGTTGTATTCAGTCAATGAGACTTCAGGGCCATCTTGATGAATATAGAAATTGGTACCTGAAGTAGGGTGATACAGAACAAAAACACATCACTTTGGTTTAGTGCCCAAGCCACAGGTAGTGATTCAACTAATACTGAAAACTGGAAAGGTGGTTAATTGTTGAATGTTGGCTTCCTCAAAATAACCTTTCAGTAAGACAAAGCTGAGTTTACTGTTTACCGCAGTAAGGAAGGGCACCATGTTGATGGAATCCCTTGGGAGGATTATAAGCCCACAGCACAGGGTTGGTGGACACAACAAGATGCACATGCAAGTGATGGTAGATGATTCCTTTGCTAGAGCAAGTGTTTGAATAAATGCTTTACTAATTTGGTTTCCAACTAAAATTTATTTTTGACCACAGTAGAATTTGAATTCAAAGGTGTCATTGAAAAGCCCTTTTCACTGAAAGATATTTTTAAAGTATAATTTTTAGAATCCAGTGGCTCTGGATTCTTAATAGATACCTTAACAGCTATTCCTCCACGAGCTTCCTACATGAAGTATCATCTTTCTCAAGTCTGCATCCAGTAAAACTGATTAGTAACTAGAAAATGATCTCTTGATTTTGTCAGTTGTCAAAACCACAGGAGACTACTGTAGGTTCTTATTTATTATCCTAGCCCTGTAACCCAAGAGAAGTGCAGGGTGAACCTTTTTTCATAGTGTTTCCCTTTTCTTGTTTCTCATTCCCATTCAGAGAAGCTCTTCTAGGCAAAAGCCTTAATGATGTAATGACATATTCTTCTTGAGTCCTCCATAGATTCCTTTATTAATCAGAGTTAAGTCAACCCAATTCTTGCTGTCAGAACATGCATTTATTTATTTTTCTATTATAGCATTTACCATTGGTTGGTTGACTTTGTATTAATGATTGTCTGTGCCCATGTCTCCCTTATGTCTTCTTTAATCCTCTTGTCTGGGTTAAAGTTTCCTAAATTTCAGGTGATGTGGGCCACTGGTTAGGAAAAAACATGTTGAAATCGATTCTTTCCCACAATATCAAGAGACTACATTTCTCTTGTGCACTTGTTCGATGTGTATTAATCAGGATGAGATAGGTGCTGTAACAACAATCCCTCCAAATTTACATGATTCGGCACACACAAGTTTATATTACACTTATCTACATGTGTAAAATGAATCTATGAATTTCTACATGATCAATGACTCAGGGACACAAGATGACAGAGAACTTTACATCTGAAATAGTCTTGGGAGCTGTCACAGAGGAAGAAAACTGGAAAGGTGGTTAATTGTTGAATGTTGGCTTCCTCAAAATAACCTTTCAGTGTTTGACCGCAGTAAGGAAGGGCACCATGTTGATGGAATCCCTTGGGAGGATTATAAGCCCACAGCACAGGGTTGGTGGACACAACAAGATGCACATGCAAGTGATGGTAGATGATTCCTTTGCTAGAGCAAGTGTTTGAATAAATGCTTTACTAATTTGGTTTCCAACTAAAATTTATTTTTGACCACAGTAGAATTTGAATTCAAAGGTGTCATTGAAAAGCCCTTTTCACTGAAAGATATTTTTAAAGTATAATTTTTAGAATCCAGTGGCTCTGGATTCTTAATAGATACCTTAACAGCTATTCCTCCACGAGCTTCCTACATGAAGTATCATCTTTCTCAAGTCTGCATCCAGTAAAACTGATTAGTAACTAGAAAATGATCTCTTGATTTTGTCAGTTGTCAAAACCACAGGAGACTACTGTAGGTTCTTATTTATTATCCTAGCCCTGTAACCCAAGAGAAGTGCAGGGTGAACCTTTTTTCATAGTGTTTCCCTTTTCTTGTTTCTCATTCCCATTCAGAGAAGCTCTTCTAGGCAAAAGCCTTAATGATGTAATGACATATTCTTCTTGAGTCCTCCATAGATTCCTTTATTAATCAGAGTTAAGTCAACCCAATTCTTGCTGTCAGAACATGCATTTATTTATTTTTCTATTATAGCATTTACCATTGGTTGGTTGACTTTGTATTAATGATTGTCTGTGCCCATGTCTCCCTTATGTCTTCTTTAATCCTCTTGTCTGGGTTAAAGTTTCCTAAATTTCAGGTGATGTGGGCCACTGGTTAGGAAAAAAAACATGTTGAAATCGATTCTTTCCCACAATATCAAGAGACTACATTTCTCTTGTGCACTTGTTCGATGTGTATTAATCAGGATGAGATAGGTGCTGTAACAACAATCCCTCCAAATTTACATGATTCGGCACACACAAGTTTATATTACACTTATCTACATGTGTAAAATGAATCTATGAATTTCTACATGATCAATGACTCAGGGACACAAGATGACAGAGAACTTGACATCTGAAATAGTCTTGGTAGCTGTCACAGAGGAAGAAAGATTCTGGGAAATTACATATGAGTTTTTCACTGCTTTCAGCCCAAATTGCTCAGGGATGGATAGCTGTTAAGGTATCTAAGAGTCACTGGATTCTAAAATGAATGCTTTAAATTTGCTATTCAATGAGTAGGGTTTTTTTTTTTTTTTTTTTAACTAAGGCTTTCATATTCAAATTCTATTGTGCCAAAATCAACACTAAGCAAGAAACCAAATTAGCAAAGGCCATTTATTCAGATGCCTGCGAAACAAAACAAAACCAAACATCTCCCATAAAATTTTGCTTCTGCAGGAGTTCAAAGAGGGTTTGAAAGAAGAGTGAACTAAATAAAATAAAAAGGAGACAGACTATTAGGTTAAGGATTTCAGAAGGAATGTGGGAAAGTTTGTGATTGGCCTTTAGGTATATTTGCTTGTCCTTGTTTGATTGTAACTAAACAGAAAAACAGTTTGGGGAATTTTCCATAGAGGAAGAGGCTGTTCATTCTGTGGCTGGCCATTTCCTAGAATTAGTGGGGGTTGATAGCATGTTCTTTATGGTTAAACTGATAAAATATCTGAGTCATGGTCCTCAGGTTGGGTGGTAGTGACAGATATTTTCTCAAATGAATTATTAATCTTCGTGAATTTTGGAAGCAGCACTGAACTGTTGCATTCTCATCTGGTGTGATGTATTATGAGGGCTTGGACCAGTCAACAAATCTCTCTTGACTGCATTTTCTTCATACAATGAAGACAGCGAATTAGGTGATGTCTAAATTCTCTTCAGCTGCTTACAAATCTAGGATTCCATGATGATGTTGGCCAGAAACTAATTACTTCATGTTTATCAGTTGCCAATTGAGATGAATAGCAATTTGTCTTTTAGGGTGTATACAGGGAGAAATCATGTTACATCAAGAACACACCCACTGTACAGAAAAACACACCCACTGAGTTATGGAACTCTCTGTAATAATCGACCATTCTCTGTTATTTAAAGGTGACAGCATTTGGAGGGGTCCTCCTTCTAAGCATATGTGTTTGTGACTCAAGAGAGTGGTAGGAGTATGCCCTCCTTTTTGTACATCCCTGAAGTAAGGGCTCATATTTGATTGTGGGTACAGCCTTGTCTCCCAGAACCCAAGGGCATTCATGACCTTGCCACTTAGCTGTGCAGCCAGCTGGAAACCTTTATTCAAAGGAGCTGCTTCCAGCTTAGTGGCTGCCAAGCTGATGCAACTTGCCCAGCTGCCCACATCTATGCCACAAAGTTGGAATCTATGCCCTGAAACAACCTGATCCTTCCCTGCATATGGTCTCTCTACTTAAACTCACTGAAGTCTGCGACAGAGTTCACCTTGGGGCAGAAAGTATTGTCATGATGTTAGAAAATAGAACAATGGTCCTTTTTCATGTAAAATATAAGTAAAGGAGGCTTGATAATAATTTGGGGGTGTATTTGCCAATGGCCAGTATTTTGCTAAAATGGCTGTCTCTAATTCACAAGGCTAGGTTCTCTTTAAACTTCCCTTGGGAAGGGCAGTCCTTTTCAGTTCGAGTAAGACATTTGAACTTGGCACAGTGTGAGTATGCCTAATATTTACTCAGTTCTTACCCTGTGTTAGGCACTGTGCCCGGTTCTCTAGATGCATAATAACTTATTTATAATAATCAAAATCACTTGAGAGTTTGATACAATCTATAGCCCCAGTTTACAGATGAAAAAATGAGAAAGTTAAGAGTAATTTGCCTGAAGAAGTCACATATGAAATAATGACATACCTGGGAGTGTCATCAGAGATTATTGCTGTGGAGGAGGTTTTCCAGTTTTAATTAATTAATTTTTTGCCATGGCTATAAATTTCCATTTTGAAAAAAAAATAGTTTTTTACATCTTGAAGTTATCTCACTTTTAAAATATCACAAATAGTATAGGGCCTTAGTTCTTCTGAGGAGCTTACCCATTCATTACTCAAAGTTGTTGTTGATTGGTTTGTCTGCCTATGAGTCATTGCCATTGGAAGTTTCAAGTTGCATTACCCCCAAAAGGAGAAAGAAATATGTTCTTCATTTAATATTTCATGGCAGCCATGGTAGATGCCATGTTTCTCAGTGGAAAATGATCACACTCTGAAACCTGCCCCAGCGATCTGGCAAAATTCTTGCTTGTAATTTTTTAAAAATGATTTTAATGAATAAAAAGCACTTCCTTGTTTCTGTGGATCCTGAGAAAAGCAGTGGAGAAAGGCAGCAACACCTCTCTTTCTCACTCTGATTGTCCATCTGTAAAATGGGGATTACGGGTGACCTTAAAGAGAATACTTGCTGAGCGCTGTGGAATGCACTGGGCAGATGGCAAAGATGACTCACGTTCGCATATGCCCCTTTTCTGGAGAATGGAGCTGGGCATCAAATCCCCTGAATCTTTGCAGGCATGCGCTTAGATGAACATTTATGAAATGCTTATAGTTATGTAGTATATCACTTGGTAGGCACATGCATTTGGTTTGAAACTTGATGAAGAAGTTGGTTTTTTTCTCCCCCTTGTTTTCCTGGCATAATACTCTGAACAGCAGCAATGCAATCTGTTGTTTAGAAAAGATGGCAGAAGGCTGTATATTGTGTACGTGTGTGCCTGTGTGCATGTGGTGTGGAGGGGACTACTCATACGATATAGTCCAGGAAGAAAGGAATTTTGCAACATAAAGTAACGTGAGTTCATTATCATCATTTGGGAAGACGGCAAGATTTTAAATGAATTAGTTAAAGCCATGCTCCTTAGAATATTTACTCAGTTCTTACCCTGTGTTAGGCACTGTGCCCGGTTCTCTAGATTCATAATAACTTATTTATAATAATCAAAATCACTTGAGAGTTTGATACAATCTATAGCCCCAGTTTACAGATGAAAAAATGAGAAAGTTAAGAGTAATTTGCCTGAAGAAGTCACATATGAAATAATGACATACCTGGGAGTGTCATCAGAGATTATTGCTGTGGAGGAGGTTTTCCAGTTTTAATTAATTAATTTTTTGCCATGGCTATAAATTTCCATTTTGAAAAAAAAATAGTTTTTTACATCTTGAAGTTATCTCACTTTTAAAATATCACAAATAGTATAGGGCCTTAGTTCTTCTGAGGAGCTTACCCATTCATTACTCAAAGTTGTTGTTGATTGGTTTGTCTGCCTATGAGTCATTGCCATTGGAAGTTTCAAGTTGCATTACCCCCAAAAGGAGAAAGAAATATGTTCTTCATTTAATATTTCATGGCAGCCATGGTAGATGCCATGTTTCTCAGTGGAAAATGATCACACTCTGAAACCTGCCCCAGCGATCTGGCAAAATTCTTGCTTGTAATTTTTTAAAAATGATTTTAATGAATAAAAAGCACTTCCTTGTTTCTGTGGATCCTGAGAAAAGCAGTGGAGAAAGGCAGCAACACCTCTCTTTCTCACTCTGATTGTCCATCTGTAAAATGGGGATTACGGGTGACCTTAAAGAGAATACTTGCTGAGCGCTGTGGAATGCACTGGGCAGATGGCAAAGATGACTCACGTTCGCATATGCCCCTTTTCTGGAGAATGGAGCTGGGCATCAAATCCCCTGAATCTTTGCAGGCATGCGCTTAGATGAACATTTATGAAATGCTTATAGTTATGTAGTATATCACTTGGTAGGCACATGCATTTGGTTTGAAACTTGATGAAGAAGTTGGTTTTTTTCTCCCCCTTGTTTTCCTGGCATAATACTCTGAACAGCAGCAATGCAATCTGTTGTTTAGAAAAGATGGCAGAAGGCTGTATATTGTGTACGTGTGTGCCTGTGTGCATGTGGTGTGGAGGGGACTACTCATACGATATAGTCCAGGAAGAAAGGAATTTTGCAACATAAAGTAACGTGAGTTCATTATCATCATTTGGGAAGACGGCAAGATTTTAAATGAATTAGTTAAAGCCATGCTCCTTAGTGCACACATAGCAGAGGAAATTCACCCTTCATCCTTCCCTCCCTCCGCATTGTGGACTCATGCACACATGCACACAGATGTACACACATATGAGCACACACACACACACACACAGCAGAAGGACAGTTTCATTGCATGGTCTTCCCATTGTAAAATTCTTCTGTCCTTGGCTTCAGTAGCCCTATCTTTTTCTCCTTACCACTCTCACCCCCTCCCACCCAGGAGGCTGGGCTCTGCTAGAGAGCAGAGGAAGCCTCTGAGCTGGTGGAAGAATCACCATAGCAACGTGGCACTGAGTCCTGCCCCCAAAGGTCTAGCTACGCGTGGATTTTGGTTTCAGCCCAAATGAAGCAACACGAGGATTTTCTTCACCGCCCATTCAGTTGTGACTTTCAGCTACCTTTCCTTCCCAGGTAGGCCCATACCCCTGGCCTCTACACACTTTTGTGAGGTGGATTTTCCATTTTTTATCCACCAGTCCAGAGATGCTCAAATACCAATGCATTTATGTAAGAAGCCAGTCCTACCCAAAGTTACCCAAAGGTGTTAGCTAGCAGCACCTACTATTGTGATTCAGGGCTCCTGAAAAGAGCTCCTTCTGAGTAAATATGTAACTCAGAAGAGGAAGAGATGCTTGGAGGCCGAGTGGTCATTCTATAGTAATGAATTAAGTGCTGGTTTTCAAAGGGCTCCTCGAAAGAGTCTTCTGATAATTGAACTATAGACGCATATGCCCCTTTTCTGGAGAATGGAGCTGGGCATCAAATCCCCTGAATCTTTGCAGGCATGCGCTTAGATGAACATTTATGAAATGCTTATAGTTATGTAGTATATCACTTGGTAGGCACATGCATTTGGTTTGAAACTTGATGAAGAAGTTGGTTTTTTTCTCCCCCTTGTTTTCCTGGCATAATACTCTGAACAGCAGCAATGCAATCTGTTGTTTAGAAAAGATGGCAGAAGGCTGTATATTGTGTACGTGTGTGCCTGTGTGCATGTGGTGTGGAGGGGACTACTCATACGATATAGTCCAGGAAGAAAGGAATTTTGCAACATAAAGTAACGTGAGTTCATTATCATCATTTGGGAAGACGGCAAGATTTTAAATGAATTAGTTAAAGCCATGCTCCTTAGTGCACACATAGCAGAGGAAATTCACCCTTCATCCTTCCCTCCCTCCGCATTGTGGACTCATGCACACATGCACACAGATGTACACACATATGAGCACACACACACACACACACAGCAGAAGGACAGTTTCATTGCATGGTCTTCCCATTGTAAAATTCTTCTGTCCTTGGCTTCAGTAGCCCTATCTTTTTCTCCTTACCACTCTCACCCCCTCCCACCCAGGAGGCTGGGCTCTGCTAGAGAGCAGAGGAAGCCTCTGAGCTGGTGGAAGAATCACCATAGCAACGTGGCACTGAGTCCTGCCCCCAAAGGTCTAGCTACGCGTGGATTTTGGTTTCAGCCCAAATGAAGCAACACGAGGATTTTCTTCACCGCCCATTCAGTTGTGACTTTCAGCTACCTTTCCTTCCCAGGTAGGCCCATACCCCTGGCCTCTACACACTTTTGTGAGGTGGATTTTCCATTTTTTATCCACCAGTCCAGAGATGCTCAAATACCAATGCATTTATGTAAGAAGCCAGTCCTACCCAAAGTTACCCAAAGGTGTTAGCTAGCAGCACCTACTATTGTGATTCAGGGCTCCTGAAAAGAGCTCCTTCTGAGTAAATATGTAACTCAGAAGAGGAAGAGATGCTTGGAGGGAGAGTGGTCATTCTATAGTAATGAATTAAGTGCTGGTTTTCAGTTAGGAGATTTGGGTTCAAATCTATTTCCTATAAACAGCATAGAGCTGGACCTTGTCAGGTTTTTTCTTAGCCGACAATTGAACTATAGGTGTTCTCAGCAATATGGATGGATCCTAGTAATGTAATGTTGAGCAAGAAATATAAGCTCATTGTATAATAAAATCCAAAAGCTACTAAAAGTAAAGTGCTATTTAAGCATGCTTATATTGTAAAAAAAATTGTGTGTGTGTGTGTAAAAGAACAGTAAGCATTCTGGCTACCTTGAGCTGTAAGGAAAAAGATAGAATAAGGGTGGCAGATTTAAGTTATTGTCAGTGACAAGTTCTTGGGTTGGATGATGAGTTTATGAATATTCATTACTTTATTGAAATGATTTCATTAATTAAAGTAAGGAGGACCACTCATAGATCAGTTATGGTGGTATGTCTTGAAGCAATAATTACAGGAAGTGCAATTCCAATATTTGAGTAGATCTTCCTGCAATGCAGATACCTGGTTTTGATCCCTGAGTTTGGAAAATCCCCTAGAGAAAGTAATGGCAACCCACTCCAGTATCCTTACCTGAAGAATTCCATGCACCGAGAAGCCTGTCAGGCTATAGTCCATGGGGTTGCAAAGAGTTGGACATGACTGAGCAACTAACATACACATATGTTTTAGGGCCATGAAACAAAACGAAGCACTCCTTAATTGTAGCTGCTGATGTAAATTTTCCTTTCACTCTGAGCCTTAGTTCTCTTATTTGAAAAATCATAGATTTAGTTCTCTTTTGCTATAACTTGAAATGAAGCAACACGAGGATTTTCTTCACCGCCCATTCAGTTGTGACTTTCAGCTACCTTTCCTTCCCAGGTAGGCCCATACCCCTGGCCTCTACACACTTTTGTGAGGTGGATTTTCCATTTTTTATCCACCAGTCCAGAGATGCTCAAATACCAATGCATTTATGTAAGAAGCCAGTCCTACCCAAAGTTACCCAAAGGTGTTAGCTAGCAGCACCTACTATTGTGATTCAGGGCTCCTGAAAAGAGCTCCTTCTGAGTAAATATGTAACTCAGAAGAGGAAGAGATGCTTGGAGGGAGAGTGGTCATTCTATAGTAATGAATTAAGTGCTGGTTTTCAGTTAGGAGATTTGGGTTCAAATCTATTTCCTATAAACAGCATAGAGCTGGACCTTGTCAGGTTTTTTCTTAGCCGACAATTGAACTATAGGTGTTCTCAGCAATATGGATGGATCCTAGTAATGTAATGTTGAGCAAGAAATATAAGCTCATTGTATAATAAAATCCAAAAGCTACTAAAAGTAAAGTGCTATTTAAGCATGCTTATATTGTAAAAAAAATTGTGTGTGTGTGTGTAAAAGAACAGTAAGCATTCTGGCTACCTTGAGCTGTAAGGAAAAAGATAGAATAAGGGTGGCAGATTTAAGTTATTGTCAGTGACAAGTTCTTGGGTTGGATGATGAGTTTATGAATATTCATTACTTTATTGAAATGATTTCATTAATTAAAGTAAGGAGGACCACTCATAGATCAGTTATGGTGGTATGTCTTGAAGCAATAATTACAGGAAGTGCAATTCCAATATTTGAGTAGATCTTCCTGCAATGCAGATACCTGGTTTTGATCCCTGAGTTTGGAAAATCCCCTAGAGAAAGTAATGGCAACCCACTCCAGTATCCTTACCTGAAGAATTCCATGCACCGAGAAGCCTGTCAGGCTATAGTCCATGGGGTTGCAAAGAGTTGGACATGACTGAGCAACTAACATACACATATGTTTTAGGGCCATGAAACAAAACGAAGCACTCCTTAATTGTAGCTGCTGATGTAAATTTTCCTTTCACTCTGAGCCTTAGTTCTCTTATTTGAAAAATCATAGATTTAAGCTAAATTGTCTGACAGGTTTGTTTCAGGCTGGATGGAACATGACTGAGAGAGCAGACTCTCAGATCAGACTGTCTGAAATGTGAATCTTGGCCGTGTCACCTAGTCATGGTGATGCACTATTGTAGAATTGGAATGGCTGCATGGGGAGGGTGTCTTCTGGTTTGCAAAAGTCTGACATCTCATTATAGCCTCACATGGTGGAGAGCAGAGAGTCAGGAAACCTCCTTGTGATTCTTTAAAGGCATTAATCCCACTCATGAACACACTTTCCTCATGAGCCCACCTAATCCTAACCACTTGAACAGACTCCATCTCCTAATACTATCATATTGGATGATAGGGTTTCAACACATGAATTTGGGGAGAGTATAAACATTCAGTCTATAACAGTTTGATTATCGAATACATTAATAAAGAAGCATTTGTACTACCATTTCAAATATTTGTTATTTTGTGTTTTGATACATTTAATTTTTTTTACTAGTCTTATTTTCCTGAGGAGAGTCTCATAGGTTTCACCAGAGAGTCAAAGGAGTCTGTAGCTCCAAAACGTTATGCAGCTTTTGTGGAAAACTCAAAACTATCTAAACACATGAACACATATACAGACAAAGAGACATAAAATTCTGTTCAGTGGACAGCTTGGGTGGCCTGAGAAAGTTTGGGGAAAAAAATCTGTGTATTTCTCCTTCAATTCTCAACAAGCTGTATTTTTGGTGTTTGTCTTCCTTTTTGATTTGTATTTATTCCTTTCAAGATGAACAGCAAAATGATACTTTTTGACACATTAAATATGTGGAAAAGAAGTGTGCTCATTACCTTTTCAGTTAAACTCCACAAAGGAGAACAATTCTTATGAAAAGGATTTAAACGTGTTAAAACAGATCAAGTTCTAAATCATTCTTGAGAAAATTTCAGGACCTGAAGGTCTTTGGGTTATTTTCTTCAATCTAAAAAATGAGGGTCAGACAAAGTGCAGTATGACATTACAGCATTTCCTACATCATACTCTTAAAAATATTTTGAACCACTAAATTTTCCTTAGAGCCTTAGTTCTCTTATTTGAAAAATCATAGATTTAAGCTAAATTGTCTGACAGGTTTGTTTCAGGCTGGATGGAACATGACTGAGAGAGCAGACTCTCAGATCAGACTGTCTGAAATGTGAATCTTGGCCGTGTCACCTAGTCATGGTGATGCACTATTGTAGAATTGGAATGGCTGCATGGGGAGGGTGTCTTCTGGTTTGCAAAAGTCTGACATCTCATTATAGCCTCACATGGTGGAGAGCAGAGAGTCAGGAAACCTCCTTGTGATTCTTTAAAGGCATTAATCCCACTCATGAACACACTTTCCTCATGAGCCCACCTAATCCTAACCACTTGAACAGACTCCATCTCCTAATACTATCATATTGGATGATAGGGTTTCAACACATGAATTTGGGGAGAGTATAAACATTCAGTCTATAACAGTTTGATTATCGAATACATTAATAAAGAAGCATTTGTACTACCATTTCAAATATTTGTTATTTTGTGTTTTGATACATTTAATTTTTTTTACTAGTCTTATTTTCCTGAGGAGAGTCTCATAGGTTTCACCAGAGAGTCAAAGGAGTCTGTAGCTCCAAAACGTTATGCAGCTTTTGTGGAAAACTCAAAACTATCTAAACACATGAACACATATACAGACAAAGAGACATAAAATTCTGTTCAGTGGACAGCTTGGGTGGCCTGAGAAATTTTGGGGGAAAAAAAATCTGTGTATTTCTCCTTCAATTCTCAACAAGCTGTATTTTTGGTGTTTGTCTTCCTTTTTGATTTGTATTTATTCCTTTCAAGATGAACAGCAAAATGATACTTTTTGACACATTAAATATGTGGAAAAGAAGTGTGCTCATTACCTTTTCAGTTAAACTCCACAAAGGAGAACAATTCTTATGAAAAGGATTTAAACGTGTTAAAACAGATCAAGTTCTAAATCATTCTTGAGAAAATTTCAGGACCTGAAGGTCTTTGGGTTATTTTCTTCAATCTAAAAAATGAGGGTCAGACAAAGTGCAGTATGACATTACAGCATTTCCTACATCATACTCTTAAAAATATGGACACATATGGTGCTGTGTGCTGAAACCCAACCAGGGACAAATCCGTATGATTTCTATTTACACTTTCTTGCTCATTCATTGACTTTTATCCAGAGACTTTGAATCTCAATTTGCTCTTATAAAATTATTTGTTTCCATAAAAGGATTTAGTGCAAATATACAGCAGAGTTCTTAAACACCAATTTAAGCCACATACCCCACAGACTGTGTGGGATTAATCAAGGGCCTATTTGTATAAGGTGCTATAAGAATATAGTCCCTTATGGGCTTATGAGCATCCCTGGTAGCTCAGATGGTAAAGAACCTGCCTGCAACGACAGAGACCTGGGTTCAGTCCCTGGGTCGGGAAGATCCCTAGAGAAGGGAAGGTCAACCCACTCCAGTATTCTTGCCTGGAGAACCCCATGGACAGAGAAGCCTGGCAGGCTACATTCCATGGGGTCACAAAGAGTTGGCCACAGCTGGGTGACTAACACTTTCACTTTCTATAAAAATAAACAGGGCTTCCCCTGGTGCTCCAGTGGCTAAGGACACCGCCTTGCAGTGCAAGGGGGGCCGGTTCGATCCCTGGCCTGGGAAGATCCCACGTGCCGCGGAGCGGCTGGACCGATGCGTCCAATCACCGAGCTGGAGCTCTGCGACAACAGACGCCACCGCGATGGGAGGCCCACAGGAGCCAAAGAGCAAAGATGGATGAAAATAGAGAAATGAAAGACCAAAGAAGTGGCCCGCCCGCTCCCCTCCCTCCTCAACCCGACCCCCGCCCAAAAATAAATAAATAAATAAATCTTTTAAAAAAAATCATAATGAGTAACATGAAGCTGGAATATCTCTTTAAAAAAAAAAAATAAACAGAAAACTCAATTAAAATAGAGTTGGGAGTCCAGAAGAGGGAGCTCTTATGCTCTATAATTGCAGAGCCCAACAGGAAGAAGAAAGACTTCCTTTTCTTGCCAAAACTTGGCCAATGAGAGGCTGTCAAAACTCAGCCAATGAAAACTCACAGACTCTTTGTTTACTACAAATTTCTCACTTTCCTTTCCCCTTCTGTAAAGGAGTCTCCTCTCTTCAATGTACGGTACTTGCACATGGTTCACTGTGGTTGCAGACCTTGAATTGCAATTCTTTGCTGATCCCAAATAAACCAGTTTTTGCTGGGGAAAAAGCTGGCAGTCTATTTGTTTAAGGTCAAAAAGACCAAGGCATTTTATGAAAAGAATTCATCCTAAGTGAAAAGGAAATATAAACGATAGAGTTTCGTCCCAGGATAATGTTGTCAGAGAAGTGCTGATTTTTAGCAGAGAAAGAAATATATTTTTCAGATTGTTCTTTGGAAATCTAGGACTTGAGTATTTCTCAGGGTTGGTAAATATAACAGCTGGATCTCAACAGAATTTGATAAGTCCCTTGAAGCTACTGGGATGATCAGTAAGTTGGATTGGGTTTTTCTATAAGGTGTAATGAAAATCTGAATGAACTTTTTTGCCAACCCAATACTTTCTGGTCCCTGTGATAGAATCTAACAAGTGATACAACTTCTGATTGTCTCAATATCCGTCACTTCCTCACAGTGTCATGGCCTCACTGTGTGTGTGTGTGTGTGTGTGTGTTAGTCAGTTAGGTCTGACTCAGCAACCCCATGGACTGTAGCCTGCCAGGCTCTTCTGTCCATGAGATTCTCCAGGCAAGAATACTGCAGTGGGTTTCCATTTCCTTTTCTAGGGATTTTCCCAACCCAGGGGTCGAACCCATGTCTCCCACCTTGCAGGCAGATTCTTTACCATATGAGCTATCAAGGAAGCCCTCTGTGGGTAGCACTAATTTTTCCTCTACCTCGCGAGTCACACAGCATAGTTTCATCTCTCTACCATAGGACTGGTTTGCACGAAGGCACAGAACTAAGGTGGTTCAGTCAAAGTGAAGCTCAGGACTTATATTTGATGAGTAGGGGAGGAAAAATCCTGTTTTCTGGGAGAAGTCATGCGTAGATGTAACATCTGAATTTAAAGATGGTCTTTTGTTCCATGTGGGAAGCCAGCTTGAAGGTAAGGTTGACTATGAAGAAGGGAAAAGAAACCATTCATACAAAACTAGAGGTAGAACTCTGATCAGAACAGGCCTGAAATGGATCTACCTCTGGATTTTTCTGGTACACAAACAATATAGTGACATTACCATTCAAACCACTTTGATTTTTCAAAATGTGTCGGACAAAGCTATTGTTTATTTTGGCCAAACTCAACTGTGGAAATTATTGGGGCATACTGAATTATAGAAAAGAAACAAAGGAAAAGAGACAAGGGACGAGAGCAATCATCTGAACTCTTAGCCCTCTGTGGAAAAATTTTTGAGCAAGATTAATATATGATTAATGCCCCTATTTTACAGATTGAAACACATCTGTGCCAAAAAGTCTGCTGGTGAGTCTCATGATCCCATAGGAGTTACTGTATAAATTAAGAATTAAAACCTTGTCTTTGATTCAGCTCACACAGGCAGCACAGATTATTGTGGACTTTTAAGTGCTTTTTTGAAGTTTTAAAACCTGGAGGCATTTTATGAAATTCTTTCAGATTTGGGATATTTGTAGGGTTTACTCCCCACCGCACTCCACCCTCCAAAATTCACCCAAAAAGAATAATTAGCTGATCTGGAGTTGATTCTCTTTTATTGTTGTTAGATGAAGATGACAGAGTATAAATTATTGAGAGCACCTCAACCTCCGTTTGAAAAATTGTCATCCTGTCAAATGGGATTTCTCCTTTGGGCAGGAATGTTAAACTACAATGTTGACAGTTGTTTACTGAGCATTCCCTTTGTGTTAGGTATCCTGTTAAGGGCCTCACATGCATTATCTCATTTAATCTTTGCAAAAACTTGAGAGGTTGTTTTCTTTATGCTATTTTCATACAATACAACATTAGAAATCGCGAGTCACACAGCATAGTTTCATCTCTCTACCATAGGACTGGTTTGCACGAAGGCACAGAACTAAGGTGGTTCAGTCAAAGTGAAGCTCAGGACTTATATTTGATGAGTAGGGGAGGAAAAATCCTGTTTTCTGGGAGAAGTCATGCGTAGATGTAACATCTGAATTTAAAGATGGTCTTTTGTTCCATGTGGGAAGCCAGCTTGAAGGTAAGGTTGACTATGAAGAAGGAAAAGAAACCATTCATACAAAACTAGAGGTAGAACTCTGATCAGAACAGGCCTGAAATGGATCTACCTCTGGATTTTTCTGGTACACAAACAATATAGTGACATTACCATTCAAACCACTTTGATTTTTCAAAATGTGTCGGACAAAGCTATTGTTTATTTTGGCCAAACTCAACTGTGGAAATTATTGGGGCATACTGAATTATAGAAAAGAAACAAAGGAAAAGAGACAAGGGACGAGAGCAATCATCTGAACTCTTAGCCCTCTGTGGAAAAATTTTTGAGCAAGATTAATATATGATTAATGCCCCTATTTTACAGATTGAAACACATCTGTGCCAAAAAGTCTGCTGGTGAGTCTCATGATCCCATAGGAGTTACTGTATAAATTAAGAATTAAAACCTTGTCTTTGATTCAGCTCACACAGGCAGCACAGATTATTGTGGACTTTTAAGTGCTTTTTTGAAGTTTTAAAACCTGGAGGCATTTTATGAAATTCTTTCAGATTTGGGATATTTGTAGGGTTTACTCCCCACCGCACTCCACCCTCCAAAATTCACCCAAAAAGAATAATTAGCTGATCTGGAGTTGATTCTCTTTTATTGTTGTTAGATGAAGATGACAGAGTATAAATTATTGAGAGCACCTCAACCTCCGTTTGAAAAATTGTCATCCTGTCAAATGGGATTTCTCCTTTGGGCAGGAATGTTAAACTACAATGTTGACAGTTGTTTACTGAGCATTCCCTTTGTGTTAGGTATCCTGTTAAGGGCCTCACATGCATTATCTCATTTAATCTTTGCAAAAACTTGAGAGGTTGTTTTCTTTATGCTATTTTCATACAATACAACATTAGAAATGCAGTAGGAACTTGACCTGGAAGAGTTGCATGTTGGTTAATGATCTTAAACTACCTTGGGGCACTACTACATTAGCATTCCTCATCCTATAAAGTTCCATTCCTCTCAGGATACAAAGCAGGCACTCTCAAATGGTTTTGCACCACTTGTCAACTTTGAAAATGGTTATTTTTAGATGCTGACAGTAATTTTTTCTAAAATATTCTCTGTTGGTCTTTCTGAGTTGAATAATACATCACAATTTTTGAAAATTTGCTTTCAGTAGAGGAAATAAAAATAATTTTTCCAAATACATTGTTATTTTATATTTGAAAGTAATTTTATTTAATGCTTCATGCTTCATTGGTTGACAACTATATATTAAGTAAGGAGTTATAAAGATGAAAGAGGCATTGCATGTCTAAATAACAGTGATGAAGAATCAATTTTTGTAACTGCATTATTATCACATTTTTTTTTTAAAATTGAAATAATGGTTTTACACTTCTGAGGTATTTTAGGGAAGGTTGATTATTCTAGATCTTTTCATAAGAATAAACATGTATCTCTTGCAACACATCTATAAAATGTTTATAAAACTCCAATATATCTTATAATGAAGCTTTTATTAAACATATTTCTTGAACGTGAATGCTATTT
Organism: Tragulus kanchil; assembly: GCA_022376925.1. Classification (NCBI taxonomy): domain Eukaryota; kingdom Metazoa; phylum Chordata; class Mammalia; order Artiodactyla; family Tragulidae; genus Tragulus; species Tragulus kanchil. Next base: position 61,904,772 of record JAIOJX010000002.1, read on the forward strand.
CTGATGGAATTTGTTATGAAATAAGATATAAATTCTTCCAGAGGAAAATTCACAAATTTTGGGTAAATGTGGTTACATGTATGTGCGCGTCAAATGGACATTATTATTGTGGACTTTTAAGTGCTTTTGAAGTTTTAAAACCTGGAGGCATTTTATGAAATTCTTTCAGATTTGGGATATTTGTAGGGTTTACCCCCCACCGCACTCCACCCTCCAAAATTCACCCAAAAAGAATAATTAGCTGATCTGGAGTTGATTCTCTTTTATTGTTGTTAGATGAAGATGACAGAGTATAAATTATTGAGAGCACCTCAACCTCCGTTTGAAAAATTGTCATCCTGTCAAATGGGATTTCTCCTTTGGGCAGGAATGTTAAACTACAATGTTGACAGTTGTTTACTGAGCATTCCCTTTGTGTTAGGTATCCTGTTAAGGGCCTCACATGCATTATCTCATTTAATCTTTGCAAAAACTTGAGAGGTTGTTTTCTTTATGCTATTTTCATACAATACAACATTAGAAATGCAGTAGGAACTTGACCTGGAAGAGTTGCATGTTGGTTAATGATCTTAAACTACCTTGGGGCACTACTACATTAGCATTCCTCATCCTATAAAGTTCCATTCCTCTCAGGATACAAAGCAGGCACTCTCAAATGGTTTTGCACCACTTGTCAACTTTGAAAATGGTTATTTTAGATGCTGACAGTAATTTTTTCTAAAATATTCTCTGTTGGTCTTTCTGAGTTGAATAATACATCACAATTTTTGAAAATTTGCTTTCAGTAGAGGAAATAAAAATAATTTTTCCAAATACATTGTTATTTTATATTTGAAAGTAATTTTATTTAATGCTTCATGCTTCATTGGTTGACAACTATATATTAAGTAAGGAGTTATAAAGATGAAAGAGGCATTGCATGTCTAAATAACAGTGATGAAGAATCAATTTTTGTAACTGCATTATTATCACATTTTTATTTTAAAATTGAAATAATGGTTTTACACTTCTGAGGTATTTTAGGGAAGGTTGATTATTCTAGATCTTTTCATAAGAATAAACATGTATCTCTTGCAACACATCTATAAAATGTTTATAAAACTCCAATATATCTTATAATGAAGCTTTTATTAAACATATTTCTTGAACGTGAATGCTATTTCTGATGGAATTTGTTATGAAATAAGATATAAATTCTTCCAGAGGAAAATTCACAAATGGAGTGTTTGGGGGTAAATGTGGTTACATGTATGTGCGCTCAGTCACTTCAGTCATGTCTGGCTTTTTGTGACCCTAAGGACTACAGTCCTCCAGGCTCCTCTGTCCATGGGATTCTCCAGGCAAGAATAGTGGAGTGGGTTGCCATGCCCTCCTCCAGGGGATCTTCCCAACACAGGGATTGAACCCATGTCTCTTACATGTCCTGTATTGATGGTTGGGTTCTTTACCACTAGCACTATCTGGGAAGTCCCCAAAAAAGGTTAAAAGCTGTTGCCAGTTATAGAGCTACTTGACCTCAGAGTATATCTCTGGATTATAAGATATTTCTTGGCTGAAGAAGTTTTAACTAAAAATTTGCTTTTCCCTGAAGGCATTTTCTTAAGAATGTCCTTTCTTCCAAATGTTAAAAGTCGTTCACCCTCTTATTTGCTTCTTGGATCAGGTGGACACATACATATTTTTGTTCTTTCTGGTCAGTTCCTTGATGTCACCCTCAACCTAGCAAAACTTTGTTGCATATTTTAAAATTTATTTATTTATGGGTCTTCATTGCTGCATAGGCTTCCTCTAGTCACAGTGAATGGCGACTACTCTATAGTTTCAGTGTACAGGCTTCTCATTACTATCCATGGCCATACCTGTTGCAGAGAACAGGCTCTCGGGACATGGGCTTAGTAGCTGTTCCTCACAGGGTCTACAGCACAGGCTCAGTTGTTGTGGCACACAGGCTTTGTTGCCCTGCAGCACGTGGAATTCTCCCTGACCAGGGATCGAACCCATGTCCTCTACATTGGCAGGTGGATTCTTAGTCATTGGACCAAGTCCTGTTGCACCCTTACTTGGTTTAGAAGTTCAAACCAAGCCTAGGTCGTTATTCTCTGCATGTGTGCTAGGCTGTGGGGTTTCCCAGGTGGCGCTAGTGGTAAAGAGCTTGCCTGCCAATGCAGGAGACAAAGAGACGTGGGTTCAATCCCTGGGCTGGAAAGATCCCTGGAGAAGAGATTGTCAATCCACTCTAGTATTCTTGCCTGGAGAATCCCATGGACAGAGGAGCTTGACAGGCTACAGTCCACAGAGTCACACGGAGTCAGACATGACTGAAACAACTAAGCATGCATGTACTGTTACTAGGCTGTGATCCTAGACTCTGCCAGAAACACTCACCATCTCATTCATGATTCACAATATCCCCAAGTTCAAGGTTTCAGGAAGATGTTAGCTTCCTGCTAATTGAATAAGATTTTATAAAACTTGAAAGACTATCTTCAAATTTACTTAGAACAAGTCACTTATATTGCCATCGTTTCTCATGGACAATAGCTACATTGCACAATGGTAAAAAGTTGGCATTTTTTTCTCTAACAAATGGTATAAAACACAAACACATAATCAACTTATCTCAGCACTCCTCTTGAAGTGAAGCAGCTCCTGCCAATCCACAGAGCTTCCAAGACAGATAAAGGAGATGACGAGGAGTGCTGGCTTGGCTGTCTGCACTATCTCTTTCTCTATCCATATAGAGATAGGATTTCTTCTCATCACCTTCAAATCCCCTTTAAGCTCCACTCTTACCCATCTCTAAACTCGATCTGCTGATGACTGATCCAGACACAGCTTCAGAAAGGAGGGATCTGTCTTCACCAACTGCTGAACTTCACTTGTCCTAGTTCTTGTTTAGCTTGCTACTCCTGCTACAACCCTTGTGTAATGAGAAGAGAAAATGCTTGCTCTATAATTCTTAAATCTGTGCTGTTCCAGGGACTTTTTCATGCAAAAACATGAAAATTACATGGACTAAAAATAATTATTGAAACAAGCATGCATGTACCCTTCCCCTAATCAAGAAGGAGGTGTTGAATAATGACAGTAATCAGTCAGAACTAGCGATTGGGTGGGTTAAATTGACCTGAAGGTCCTTACTATCCTGATTGTCTCTGAATCTAAATAGGACTGTGGGAGAATTGTACCCACAATGAAAGCCACGTGCATTCCTACTCTTCTTCCTCTCTCCTCTTTACCACTCATATTCAATTTATAACAAAGTCTTAAATTACAACTTAATCTTTGATGTTGCTCTTGCTTTACAAGTCTTTCAACCTGTATTTCTGCTTCTCCAAGCTACCTTCTTGGGTTTCCCAGGTGGTGCTAGTGGTAAAGAACCTGCCTGCCAATGCAGGAGATGTAAGAGATGTGGGTTCGATCCCTAAGTCAGGAAGAGCCCTTGGACAAGGAAACAGGAACCTACTCCAGTATTCTTGCCTGGAGATTCCAAAGGGCAGAGAAGCCCAGCAGGCTACAGTTCATAGGGTTGCAAAGAGTCGGACATCACTGAAGCAACTGAGCGTGCATGCACACACATACACGCCTGGACTATATAATACAGCCAGAGTGAAATGGAAGACCTGAATTCACACTTTTCCCTGCAGTGGCTCCCCATTTATTTCAGAGTTGAATCTCAAATTCTAAGCTGGATAACAAGCTTTAAATGAACTGTGCCTGCTTTTCCATTTCCAACACCACTTCTCTTCCTAAGACAGGGAGCCATGATTTCTAGACTCTCCTTCTCTTCCTGGTCCCAAGTTAGAAATTCCTGACAACAGGACTTGATGTAAGATTTTGAAAGGAGAGGGCTATTGAAGCCATTATTCTCAGGCAGTTGTGCGATTCAGACATAGGGTTTTGTCACATACCCAGCAGCTTCTCAGACTCCTCTGGATTCCCTCCCTCTGTGCGAAAGGAAAAAATCTGTCTTCACCAACTGCTGAACTTCACTTGTCCTAGTTCTTGTTTAGCTTGCTACTCCTGCTACAACCCTTGTGTAATGAGAAGAGAAAATGCTTGCTCTATAATTCTTAAATCTGTGCTGTTCCAGGGACTTTTTCATGCAAAAACATGAAAATTACATGGACTAAAAATAATTATTGAAACAAGCATGCATGTACCCTTCCCCTAATCAAGAAGGGAGGTGTTGAATAATGACAGTAATCAGTCAGAACTAGCGATTGGGTGGGTTAAATTGACCTGAAGGTCCTTACTATCCTGATTGTCTCTGAATCTAAATAGGACTGTGGGAGAATTGTACCCACAATGAAAGCCACGTGCATTCCTACTCTTCTTCCTCTCTCCTCTTTACCACTCATATTCAATTTATAACAAAGTCTTAAATTACAACTTAATCTTTGATGTTGCTCTTGCTTTACAAGTCTTTCAACCTGTATTTCTGCTTCTCCAAGCTACCTTCTTGGGTTTCCCAGGTGGTGCTAGTGGTAAAGAACCTGCCTGCCAATGCAGGAGATGTAAGAGATGTGGGTTCGATCCCTAAGTCAGGAAGAGCCCTTGGACAAGGAAACAGGAACCTACTCCAGTATTCTTGCCTGGAGATTCCAAAGGGCAGAGAAGCCCAGCAGGCTACAGTTCATAGGGTTGCAAAGAGTTGGACATCACTGAAGCAACTGAGCGTGCATGCACACACATACACGCCTGGACTATATAATACAGCCAGAGTGAAATGGAAGACCTGAATTCACACTTTTCCCTGCAGTGGCTCCCCATTTATTTCAGAGTTGAATCTCAAATTCTAAGCTGGATAACAAGCTTTAAATGAACTGTGCCTGCTTTTCCATTTCCAACACCACTTCTCTTCCTAAGACAGGGAGCCATGATTTCTAGACTCTCCTTCTCTTCCTGGTCCCAAGTTAGAAATTCCTGACAACAGGACTTGATGTAAGATTTTGAAAGGAGAGGGCTATTGAAGCCATTATTCTCAGGCAGTTGTGCGATTCAGACATAGGGTTTTGTCACATACCCAGCAGCTTCTCAGACTCCTCTGGATTCCCTCACTCTGTGCTGAGATGGGTTTATAAACTTCTCCGAGAGTTTGTTCCCTCATGTGCACTCCATTTCCCCAAACTGAAGCCATTAGTGAACTTTTCTCAGATTTTTCCTTCTAGATTTCCACTTGTCCCCAGCTTCTCAACCTCCTGTCCTCTCTAGTTCTTATATGGACCCACACCTGCCTATATCTCCTGCTGAGCCTCTGCATTCACTTTAAACTTTGAAAACTGATCAATTTCTGTTAATCCCATACTCCTAATGTGTCCCTTTCCCGTTGGTTATACACCTGAAACTATATTGTAAATCAACTAGATTTCAGTTTTTTTTTAAAAATTGCCATTTTCCGTTGTCAAATGCTCTTTCTTTGCAACTTTTCTTAACTGCTTCCCTTATTCCCATGCAGACACCCTTTCACCAAGTGAGCTGTAATCTATCCATCCAGGTCTGAACATGCATTTCCATTTCTCAGAAAATTCTTCCCTGAACTCCAACTTAGATAAGATCTCAGTTAGGTATCCTTCTACATCTATTTACATGATGATTCTCTTAAAGGCTGTCTTCTGCAAAGGACTGTAAGCTCCATGAATGCAGGAATCAATGTGGATCTTGTCCTTTTTCATCTGACTCTCCTATTCTCAAAAATAAGCTTACCTTGACTTTACTTAGGTCTGGGAGACTTATGTGATAACTTGAGCACTCCACTGTAAAATCTATTCATGGCATAAACAACTTTTAATGCATGATGATTTAAAGTTTGACTATGCAAAACTGTGCCCTTTACTTTAAAAGCCTAGGAGGCGTTAATTCATAAAATGTACTAATAATGAAAAGATTTGAAGTCCTTAGAAGTGGAAATTAACAAAATACCAAGTGGCAAGATGTGACCTCATCTTGCCCTACATGTCACGCATGCTGACCCTCTGCTCAGGGGCTCCCCCTCCCTGAGCAGTGTGTTGGTGTGTTACTTTCCCCATTCCAGTGATTGCAAAGGATAACACTTCACACTCGAACATTACACAGCATGCATTAGAACACCCGCTCTTTTCATACCAAACATTTTTCTCTCACTGTCTCAAAATATAACTTTAATGGTTAATATATTCTGCAAGATGGTTCTCAGGATAATTTAGGCGAGATATTTTTGCCTAATTACCGCAGTCATTGTCGATTTCCATGTCCCCTTGGTCTGAAAGCCAGACCCTCAGACAGTGCGGAGGTATGAAATGAACATGACTATAGTTCCCAGGGTACAAATAAAAGAATGAATAAAAGAATGAAGCCAGTTGCAGAGCACAGATAGAAGTCAGAGAATGGCATCTCCTCTTTAAACAGGGAGCCCTAAGTAGATCTAGGTTAATGATGGTCTTATGCAGCTGTACAGCTTCTTTCCCCTTTTCCCATAGACTTTTTGCTTCTCCATTTTTCCAGTCTCCTTTAATCTCAGGTGGATAAAACACACATGAAATATTCTCTCTCCGTTTCTCTCTCTCTGTAAAATCTCTTGGAACATATAGGCCACTGCTCCAATAACCACACATTTCAAACTGATTGCCTTTTCTGGCCATCTTCTGATATTATACTCATCTGAATGGCAGAAACCTTATAATCAATCCAATTTTATTAATCAGTTTTGATAATTTGTACAGCTTGGATTTTTTGCACTCATTTTTATAAATAGTGTATTGAAATATTTCTCTGGACTACTGACTTTCTGGCAACCCCTTAAACGTTGTGCCCTAGCTGATCACCACATTCTTACAGGTCCAACCCTGCAAGCACAGCAGGCAAGATTGTCCTTAGATGTGGAGAGCCTTGAAGCTCACCAGTACTCTGTCATCATAATGAAATGTAATTATTTTATTTCCAATTTAGAAACTTATTTTATGATAAAAGATATTATGGGAAATTGTAATTCTGTTTGTATTTTCCACCTTGATATGTCATTTAAACAGCAATCTTTAGAAAGAGAGAACAGTTCTTACTTCTCCAGTGGATTTCAGTCTTTGGATAAACATGGTGGCAAAGGGAATTGAGTTCATCCGTCTGCTCATTTATACTCAGGCAGTCTATGAATCTCACCACATACGCTTGACAGTTAGTGCAAGGCAGATAAACATGGGTTGCTTAGATTGCGTCAAGGGAAGCCCTTTATGCCAGGGAACTCACTCTGTCTTTTCAGAAAATAGCCTCTCAATGGCCCTGCAACCACTGTGTCCAGCTTGTGGTGCTGCCACGCTGAAGTCAACAGCTCTGCATTTCAAAGAAAATTAGTTGCAGGCATGCACATACATGAAATGCACCACAGACTTAAACAGATGCTGTGAGTGAGGAAATGTTAGGGCATATTGAAAGGCCAGAGATTTTCACTGGAAAGACAAGTGACTGGAGAAAATATATGAAAGCACAGTTAAAATAATTTTATTCTCCCAGGAAACATTCAAATCAGTTGATCGAGAATGGCTTATGATGTCTGGGGAGACTGAAAGAAGGTGGTCAAAAGTACAAGCCTCCTGTTATAAGGTAAATAAATAGTAGGGACATAATATACAACATGACCAATATAGTTACCACTGCTGTATGTTATATATGAATGTTGTTAAGAGAGTAAATCCTAAGAGTTTTCAATAACAAGGAAAACAATAAGTCATTCTGTCTATTTCTTTAATTTTGTATCCATATGAGGGAATGGATGCCCATGAAACAAACTATGGTCACCATTTCATGGTGTGTATAAGTCAAATCATTATGCAGTACACCTTAAACTCATGCAGTGCTGTGTGTCAACTATATCTGAATAAAACTGTTAGAAAAAAATTTTAAGTGCTGCTTTTTTTAAATCTTAGAGTGGAGGGGAGAAAATCCTGCTAAATTCTACACTACCGTGATACCAAAGCCAAGGACAGTTTTGAGATCACTTTTATGGAAATGGAAAACCGTAACTTTAATGAAAGTATAAGGGAAATGCCAACAGAAATAAAAGACCCAGAATTCAGAGGACGACACACAGGACTCTATATACTAAGGCACACAAACAACCAAAATAAATGCCAAATGCACAAGAAAAATAAATGTTAACTCATCAGAGGTTAATGCTTTTTATGTTTTCTTCATATGGCCACTTGTTCTGTGGCTAGATAAAAAGGATTGGGGACCAGTCAGGGCATGAGCTTTGCTAATCCACACTGAGCCACTGACTCTGTGTGACCTCAAGCAACTCTCTGGAGTTTGCTGGCCTCACTCAGTCACCCACTTCCCTGCTCCCAACACACACACACACACCCCACACATAACTTTTACTTGGCCAATAAAAAGGGGGGGAATTAGTAAGGCTTCTGTGAAATCTGGCATCCTTTTGGGAGATCAATTATGGCCTCTGGTAATTGCAGAGAAAGAAGACTAAGAGGGGCACTCAGATCTGCAGGGGAGTCAGCTCTCTTGGTTTTTGACAGGACAGCTCTCACAGAACAGAGTGTTTACTGTGTGCATATCCCTGGCATGGGTTTGGAGGATTAACTAGCCTGTTGACAGGAGAACAAACAGTTTAATCCTCGCAGAGCACCTGCCATGAGTTGGGTTGGGCTCCACACAGCACGGAACCAGACCCCCCCACCCCAGTCTTCTCTGTTCTTGGGCAGCATACCCTGGACTCTGTTGGCTCTCTAGACATGGGGAAGGGGACATATCCCAAGATGCACCAATTCACAACAGAAGAGCTTGGTATTTTGCTCAGGTAGAAATCCAGAACTGTATAAGTCCTGAAATACGCTTTATAGCATCACAAAGACACTGTTCCTTTGATCAGAGAGCCCCAGCTTTATTAAAGGGATTGTAATCTTACAATTTTGGCTCATTCCACTCTTTATGCCTGGTCAGTCTACTCCCAAATGCCCTAAGATTGGGTTAGAGGATCATCTACTCTTTAACTGTTACCAGAATGTCCTGTGCGTGTTGGCCTTTAGCACTTTAGTAAATAATTTACAGTAAGACCTTCATGAACCCCAGGCCCACATTTCTTCATCACAATTTCTGTCTCTCTTTCTCCCTTCCACTGTCCACTAAAGTCGAATTAAACTCGTTTCTGGTCTAACGTCTCATATACTCAATATTCATGAAGATTTAAGTTCTGCAGAGGGACCTCTATATACTAAGGCACAAAAAAAATAAATGCCAAATGCACAAGAAAAATAAATGTTAACTCATCAGAGGTTAATGCTTTTTATGTTTTCTTCATATGGCCACTTGTTCTGTGGCTAGATAAAAAGGATTGGGGACCAGTCAGGGCATGAGCTTTGCTAATCCACACTGAGCCACTGACTCTGTGTGACCTCAAGCAACTCTCTGGAGTTTGCTGGCCTCACTCAGTCACCCACTTCCCTGCTCCCAACACACACACACACACCCCACACATAACTTTTACTTGGCCAATAAAAAGGGAATTAGTAAGGCTTCTGTGAAATCTGGCATCCTTTTGGGAGATCAATTATGGCCTCTGGTAATTGCAGAGAAAGAAGACTAAGAGGGGCACTCAGATCTGCAGGGGAGTCAGCTCTCTTGGTTTTTGACAGGACAGCTCTCACAGAACAGAGTGTTTACTGTGTGCATATCCCTGGCATGGGTTTGGAGGATTAACTAGCCTGTTGACAGGAGAACAAACAGTTTAATCCTCGCAGAGCACCTGCCATGAGTTGGGTTGGGCTCCACACAGCACGGAACCAGACCCCCCCACCCCAGTCTTCTCTGTTCTTGGGCAGCATACCCTGGACTCTGTTGGCTCTCTAGACATGGGGAAGGGGACATATCCCAAGATGCACCAATTCACAACAGAAGAGCTTGGTATTTTGCTCAGGTAGAAATCCAGAACTGTATAAGTCCTGAAATACGCTTTATAGCATCACAAAGACACTGTTCCTTTGATCAGAGAGCCCCAGCTTTATTAAAGGGATTGTAATCTTACAATTTTGGCTCATTCCACTCTTTATGCCTGGTCAGTCTACTCCCAAATGCCCTAAGATTGGGTTAGAGGATCATCTACTCTTTAACTGTTACCAGAATGTCCTGTGCGTGTTGGCCTTTAGCACTTTAGTAAATAATTTACAGTAAGACCTTCATGAACCCCAGGCCCACATTTCTTCATCACAATTTCTGTCTCTCTTTCTCCCTTCCACTGTCCACTAAAGTCGAATTAAACTCGTTTCTGGTCTAACGTCTCATATACTCAATATTCATGAAGATTTTCTCCTAAGGTTCATGCAGAGGGACCTGTGGTAGATGGAATTATCGAGCCCATTCTTCACTGCCTCTCAGATCTGTGCCCTTTGCTATATAACTTTTTGCATTACCTCATACAAAAGGCAGAGTGCAGCTCCCTTTTCCTCAGTCCCTTGACTTTGGTGTTGGACATACGATTTGCTTTGGCTGATGTCACATGGACAGAAGGGATACTGTGTCTATCCCAAGCCTAGTACGTTTCCACTGGCCCTTTTGTGCTTCTGCCATTGCCATAAGAAGAGCTTCTCACAGGTGAAGTTGCCCTTCAGGCCAGGCTCTAGAACGAGCACAGTGGAGGAAAGTGGTTGAAGGGCAGAGCAAGAAGCTATCTTAATCACTTGAAGCTCATTTGCCCCCGCTGACTGAAGACATATGAGAAATAAGTGTTTCCCCTGCATCCTACTGTTCACTTGGTGGACCCTTCCTCATTTGATGGGACTCAGCTAAGGAAGTGTCTTTCAGGAAGTGTGCTACTGACATCCTTAAACTTTGGCCTTTCTTCCCATGTGCTAAGTCGTTTCAGTCACGTTCAGCTCTTTGCGACCCTGTGGAGTATAGCCTGGCAGACTCCTCTGTTCATAGGATTTTCCAGGAAAGAGTACTAGGGTGGGTTGCCATACCCTCCTCTAGAGGATTTTCCTCACCTACCTGATTGAACCTGCATCTTCTACATCTCCTGCACTGGCAGGCAGTTCTTTACCACTAATGCCACCTGGAAAGCCTTTCGTCCCATATGCTCCTGTAACTGTGGATAAGATTTAGAATCTCTGACTTAGTGCTTCCTTGCTCCTTAAATCTGGGATGCCCGTGTCTCAATCCTTTCCTTAGACTATCCTCACACCCCACACCCGGCCACCTATAAAGTCCTTCCCTGACTCTTCGAGGCCATGGACCCCTGCAGTCATATGCTACCTGGCTCCTCTACTCCCACTCTTCTCTCTTTCTCCCTTCCACTGTCCACTAAAGTCGAATTAAACTCGTTTCTGGTCTAACGTCTCATATACTCAATATTCATGAAGATTTTCTCCTAAGGTTCATGCAGAGGGACCTGTGGTAGATGGAATTATCGAGCCCATTCTTCACTGCCTCTCAGATCTGTGCCCTTTGCTATATAACTTTTTGCATTACCTCATACAAAAGGCAGAGTGCAGCTCCTTTTCCTCAGTCCCTTGACTTTGGTGTTGGACATACGATTTGCTTTGGCTGATGTCACATGGACAGAAGGGATACTGTGTCTATCCCAAGCCTAGTACGTTTCCACTGGCCCTTTTGTGCTTCTGCCATTGCCATAAGAAGAGCTTCTCACAGGTGAAGTTGCCCTTCAGGCCAGGCTCTAGAACGAGCACAGTGGAGGAAAGTGGTTGAAGGGCAGAGCAAGAAGCTATCTTAATCACTTGAAGCTCATTTGCCCCCGCTGACTGAAGACATATGAGAAATAAGTGTTTCCCCTGCATCCTACTGTTCACTTGGTGGACCCTTCCTCATTTGATGGGACTCAGCTAAGGAAGTGTCTTTCAGGAAGTGTGCTACTGACATCCTTAAACTTTGGCCTTTCTTCCCATGTGCTAAGTCGTTTCAGTCACGTTCAGCTCTTTGCGACCCTGTGGAGTATAGCCTGGCAGACTCCTCTGTTCATAGGATTTTCCAGGAAAGAGTACTAGGGTGGGTTGCCATACCCTCCTCTAGAGGATTTTCCTCACCTACCTGATTGAACCTGCATCTTCTACATCTCCTGCACTGGCAGGCAGTTCTTTACCACTAATGCCACCTGGAAAGCCTTTCGTCCCATATGCTCCTGTAACTGTGGATAAGATTTAGAATCTCTGATTTAGTGCTTCCTTGCTCCTTAAATCTGGGATGCCCGTGTCTCAATCCTTTCCTTAGACTATCCTCACACCCCACACCCGGCCACCTATAAAGTCCTTCCCTGACTCTTCGAGGCCATGGACCCCTGCAGTCATATGCTACCTGGCTCCTCTACTCCCACTCTTCTCTATAGCATTCTTCATGCAGCACCAGTCATTCTTTTAAAACTGAGCTCCATTAGTCATGCCTCCTCCTCCTTTTCACTGCATCTCCAACCCATCTCATCCTGCACTCTACACTCAGATATGCTCTCCTCTTCATTCATTCAGCAAAAAAGTTGCTGGATCCTGACTTTGTAGGAAGGCACAAATTATAATCTCTATCATGAAGATCCTCCCTCTTTTTACCTCCATAGCCACTGCACCCCAGCACAACTCCCATTCTAATTCTTTCCTACTTATCTTCAGATTAGTCTCAGATTCATTACTGTTTGCTCTGAGAACCCTTCTGCGTTAGGTATCCTTGTTATGTGCTCCTTGGATAATCTATTCATTCCCTGTTTACACATGTATACACATTGAATATTTTCTAATCCCCCCCTTTTTAAAAATTTTGGCCTCTTTCATTGGTCCTTCATTTATTTATTTTCATCCATCTTAATTCTTTGGCCTGCCTCCCATCGCAGTGGCCTCTCTCCTTGCAGAGCACCAGCTCCAGATACATACACTCTAGAGTGCTGGCTCCTAATTGGACACACCGGCCCAGTCGTTCCGCGGCACGTGGGATCTTCCCATGCCACAGATTGAACCAGTTCTCCTTACACTGCAAGGCGGACTCTTTACCCACTGGACCACCAGGGAAGCCCCTACTAATGCTCTTTAAAGTGCTGATTTGTGTTACTGTTGACTGGCTTCTTGGTTTTTTTTCTTCTCCTCTCCCTCCTTGCCTCCTCTTCTCCTTTCTCTTCTTTTTCTCCTCCCTCCTCCTCCTCTTCTTCCATACTCTCTAGTTGTATTGTGTTTTATTTTTCACACAACACTCTTTCAAATTTCACTTACATTATAGCCTTAGATCTTCCACAAAACTATGTGAGTGACCAAGTGTGTGTCATATTTCCATTTAACAGAAAAGAAAGCTGGAGTTCACCTTGGTTAATTGACTTTTCTAAAGCTACCCTCTTAGTGAGTGTCAGAACTAGATTTCCAGTACCCAGCCCCAATTTATTCTACCATATCTCTTGATTTGAAAAAGATTTTTCTCCTAAGGGACCAGGCATACTGGGAGCCCCCAGCATCTGTATAGACATTCACAGTGAAGCAAAGTTATGTCTTCTCTATTCTGTCCTCTTTTATTCCTATAGATGAAATCCATATGATGAGGTAGTAAGAGACAGGTTGTTCATGGCAGAGGCTGATATTACCTTCGAAAGGTTTAACCAAAGGGTTAAAAAAGTGAAAAGACATTTTAGAGTATAGGGAAGAAACCTTTTCCCAGTAAATCTGGTGATATGCCTGTAATTAAGTCAAATAGGTTAAAGGCTTGTTATGCTAGCATTAACACGTAATTCATCCATTGAATTACAATGAGATTCATGTAAGGATTACACGTAAAATTCCATGTAATGAGATGTATTCATCATCAAAAGCTTTTTGCCCTTTAAGAAAATGTTACAATAATTATCCCATGAACGTGAAAAGTCAATAGAGGTGAAAATGCATGTCTTTTTATACCATCATTTTGATTGTATTTATATTGGCAAGGCCTAACCCTGCTGACATTTCACTTTCCAGGGAGAGACCCCGGTCTGCTGCCCTCTCCTCTCCTCTCACCCTTTCCTCTTGGGCCGTCCAAGAGATGCTCTTTGCCCTCATTCTCATCTCTTCTACCAGAGATACCAAAAGCAGAATCTTGTTTCTCAACTTGCAAAACAGATAAGTTAGAATGTGATTACTCACTTTGCCAAAGGATTCACTAGAGACTTCTTTTAAAAACTCTCTTCTTTTTTTAAAAAATTGCAGTTTTTCTTAAAGTGAGAATTCAGCAGTGTTCAGAATAAAGGCTTTAAAAATATTGCATATTTAATGTAAATTAATCTGAAATTCGTGTGAATGTATATAGTCTAGATTTATCAGTGAAAAATATTATAAGCCTTGAGGATGCTCACAGAGACTTCAGTGATCCAGAGTTTGAGGAAATGTACAACATAGATAACCCTCTGAGGAATGGCTAAATGCATAAACTATTAGCCAGGCATGGAAGTCAGCTTTTGCCCTTGTGCTCAGGGCTGTAAAAAGTTGTTTACCTTAGTGAGTGTCAGAACTAGATTTCCAGTACCCAGCCCCAATTTATTCTACCATATCTCTTGATTTGAAAAAGATTTTTCTCCTAAGGGACCAGGCATACTGGGAGCCCCCAGCATCTGTATAGACATTCACAGTGAAGCAAAGTTATGTCTTCTCTATTCTGTCCTCTTTTATTCCTATAGATGAAATCCATATGATGAGGTAGTAAGAGACAGGTTGTTCATGGCAGAGGCTGATATTACCTTCGAAAGGTTTAACCAAAGGGTTAAAAAAGTGAAAAGACATTTTAGAGTATAGGGAAGAAACCTTTTCCCAGTAAATCTGGTGATATGCCTGTAATTAAGTCAAATAGGTTAAAGGCTTGTTATGCTAGCATTAACACGTAATTCATCCATTGAATTACAATGAGATTCATGTAAGGATTACACGTAAAATTCCATGTAATGAGATGTATTCATCATCAAAAGCTTTTTGCCCTTTAAGAAAATGTTACAATAATTATCCCATGAACGTGAAAAGTCAATAGAGGTGAAAATGCATGTCTTTTTATACCATCATTTTGATTGTATTTATATTGGCAAGGCCTAACCCTGCTGACATTTCACTTTCCAGGGAGAGACCCCGGTCTGCTGCCCTCTCCTCTCCTCTCACCCATTCCTCGTGGGCCGTCCAAGAGATGCTCTTGCCCTCATTCTCATCTCTTCTACCAGAGATACCAAAAGCAGAATCTTGTTTCTCAACTTGCAAAACAGATAAGTTAGAATGTGATTACTCACTTTGCCAAAGGATTCACTAGAGACTTTTTTTAAAAAACTCTCTTCTTTTTAAAAATTGCAGTTTTCTTAAAGTGAGAATTCAGCAGTGTTCAGAATAAAGGCTTTAAAAATATTGCATATTTAATGTAAATTAATCTGAAATTCGTGTGAATGTATATAGTCTAGATTTATCAGTGAAAAATATTATAAGCCTTGAGGATGCTCACAGAGACTTCAGTGATCCAGAGTTTGAGGAAATGTACAACATAGATAACCCTCTGAGGAATGGCTAAATGCATAAACTATTAGCCAGGCATGGAAGTCAGCTTTTGCCCTTGTGCTCAGGGCTGTAAAAAGTTGTTTACCTAAATGATACCAGACTATGAGTTTTGAATAAAGAATATGGCTCACCATGAAATCTGTATCCAATGAAATGCCATGCATAGTTGAATTTATAAAAATTTTCCTACTTTTTTTTCCCTTAATTTTGGCCTCTTTTATTGGTTATTTATTTATTTATTTTCATCCATCTTTGTTCTTTGGCCTGTGTGGGCCTCCCATTGCAGTGGCCTCTCTCGTTGCAAAGCATTGGCTCTGGGTGCACGTGCTCCAGAGCGCTAGCTCATAATTGGACACATCAGTTTAGCTGCTCTATGGCATGTGGGATCTTCCTGGGCCAGGGATTGAACCAGTGCCCCTCATACTGCAAGGTAGACTCTACCCACTGCACCACCAGGAAGCCCTACTTTTGTTTTTTATTTGAGGGAAAATAATAGCCATAAGAGATGAGCTGGGGTGTATAAACCCAACATTTTAAAGCCCTGACTGAATAACA
Source organism: Tragulus kanchil (assembly GCA_022376925.1). Taxonomy (NCBI): domain Eukaryota; kingdom Metazoa; phylum Chordata; class Mammalia; order Artiodactyla; family Tragulidae; genus Tragulus; species Tragulus kanchil. The sequence continues at coordinate 61,920,794 of JAIOJX010000002.1, forward strand.
TATATATAAGTTATTCATATGTCAATGTTGGAGTCTTATAAAATTTTAGCCACCCCAGGAATAAGGTTCATCTGTCTATATAAATTGCCCTATAAACACATCCTAAGAACAAAGTAGCAGAAATAACAAGATTTCATTGTTCTTGTGTTTATGAAAAATTTTAGGCAACAACTGCCAGTTTACATGAACATTTTTAAGTAATTTTGTACAAATATGCAAAATACTTCACAGCAGGAAAAGAGCACTGAGAAAGACTTTTTTTCTTTTTAGAAAAAAAACTTGCAGTCATGTTTTGTTTAGAACTTTCCATGTGATGTTTAAAAGATGATTCAGCCAAAAAATCTCCTTTACCTACACCAGCCACTCACAGGCTCTTGCTTTCCATCGTTCTTAATAAAGAAGAATGTCATTTGGAGTATTAGAATTTAAGTTGATGTGTATCTTTAATGTATGTGTCATTTGATGTCTTAATTTTGTATGGGTCAGCAGGTGGTTTTTACTGAGACTGTTATTATCCGAGGTAAACTCTTCTGTGTTCTTTCTGTATGGCTTAGTTTCTTTTATGTAAAAGAGGTAAATCAAATGTTTTTATAATACTTTTTTCAGGATGCAGAAACTGATGGAAGATTTTCTGTTCCTAAGAATCAAGATAGCCATTGCTGGAGTTCATGAAGTCAGCTCTAGGGCCTGAAGGAGACTGTCTTCTTTCATGGTCATGGAAGTTCTAGAAAAAGTCATAAAGTCACCAGTGTACCTGGGGCTAAAATAGGACATTATGCAGTCAGCAGACCTTGTGAATAGCCATTGGTGTTTTTTGCCATTAAGCTAATTTTCTTCCCAAAAGTAATCAGTAGGAGAAAAGAACAACTTACATTTTCTAGTCCAAATTTTACTTCCTCCTTCATCACAATTTAGTCAGCATTCACTGATATTTTATTTACTTATTTATTGTATATTTATCATTTATAGTCACATATCAGCACTTTTTCTGGTTCACATGAGTAGGAAAAATAAGGATGAATGACAGTCCTGTTTTCATGTTAAAATAGGTAAGAAATAGGAGATTAAATAATCATAATGCAAGGTAAGATGGGATAAATCCATAAGAGAGGTTTATACAAAATGGCATGGAATTTTGGAGGGCATGGGAGTTTGTATCCACTTTTTAAGAAAGGCCGAAGCTTTATGGATAATATGAAATGTGAACTAAGATGGCTGAATTTCTATGAACAGATGGGAAAAACACTTCTGAGCGGAAGGGATAGCAAGTAACAATGGTACAAAACCTGTGAACACTGATATTGTCCTTTGGAAATAATGAATAGTCAGTTTTCCTGTGCTAGTAAATACTAGAAACCACTAAATGACCTAAAGAGGGTACAATTTATTTAGTAGACAATTATTAATCATAAAAAATTTTGGAGCATTATCATGTCACAGTCAGAGTAATTAAGGGAGATTGACCTGGCAACCATTTTATAAAAAGGGGCCATTTAAAATCATATTACAATCACACATACAAAAATTTATGGGAGATTTACTTTTGTGATAAAGAGTAGCAAATAAAAAGCATCATTGTGGGTAGTTTCTATAACTCTAACTAAATTTAATTATTCTTTATTTGGTTGTGTTGAGTTTGTCTATCAGTTTATGGAAGACATTTCTCAATTCTATTATTGTGTTATAAGGACTCATGGCTTAGTTTCTTTTATGTAAAAGAGGTAAATCAAATGTTTTTATAATACTTTTTTCAGGATGCAGAAACTGATGGAAGATTTTCTGTTCCTAAGAATCAAGATAGCCATTGCTGGAGTTCATGAAGTCAGCTCTAGGGCCTGAAGGAGACTGTCTTCTTTCATGGTCATGGAAGTTCTAGAAAAAGTCATAAAGTCACCAGTGTACCTGGGGCTAAAATAGGACATTATGCAGTCAGCAGACCTTGTGAATAGCCATTGGTGTTTTTTGCCATTAAGCTAATTTTCTTCCCAAAAGTAATCAGTAGGAGAAAAGAACAACTTACATTTTCTAGTCCAAATTTTACTTCCTCCTTCATCACAATTTAGTCAGCATTCACTGATATTTTATTTACTTATTTATTGTATATTTATCATTTATAGTCACATATCAGCACTTTTTCTGGTTCACATGAGTAGGAAAAATAAGGATGAATGACAGTCCTGTTTTCATGTTAAAATAGGTAAGAAATAGGAGATTAAATAATCATAATGCAAGGTAAGATGGGATAAATCCATAAGAGAGGTTTATACAAAATGGCATGGAATTTTGGAGGGCATGGGAGTTTGTATCCACTTTTTAAGAAAGGCCGACGCTTTATGGATAATATGAAATGTGAACTAAGATGGCTGAATTTCTATGAACAGATGGGAAAAACACTTCTGAGCGGAAGGGATAGCAAGTAACAATGGTACAAAACCTGTGAACACTGATATTGTCCTTTGGAAATAATGAATAGTCAGTTTTCCTGTGCTAGTAAATACTAGAAACCACTAAATGACCTAAAGAGGGTACAGTTTATTTAGTAGACAATTATTAATCATAAAAAATTTTGGAGCATTATCATGTCACAGTCAGAGTAATTAAGGGAGATTGACCTGGCAACCATTTTATAAAAAGGGGCCATTTAAAATCATATTACAATCACACATACAAAAATTTATGGGAGATTTACTTTTGTGATAAAGAGTAGCAAATAAAAAGCATCATTGTGGGTAGTTTCTATAACTCTAACTAAATTTAATTATTCTTTATTTGGTTGTGTTGAGTTTGTCTATCAGTTTATGGAAGACATTTCTCAATTCTATTATTGTGTTATACATGCCTGGCACTCATGCTTGATTTTGTTGTTGTTATACTTTTAACTGCTCTGCAGATACTGCCCATCTCATCTGGTTTTTGTTTTTTGTTTTTTTTTTTTTTTACCTCTCAGTCATTATTTATTTTCATCCATCTTTATTCTTTGGCATGTGTGGGCCTCCCATTGTAGTGGCCTCTCTCATTGCAGAGCACTGGCTCTGGGTGCATGCACTCCAGAGTGCTGGCTCATAATTGGACACACCTGCCCAGCCACTCCACGAAATGTTGACTCTTCCCCATCCAGGGATCGAACCGGTGCCTCTGTACTGCAAAGCAAACTCCTTACCCACTGGACCACCAGAGAAGCCTTGCCTGTCACATCTTATATTTCATTTACCTTTGCCATTAGATTCTTTAATATAATTAATTATATTTAAGAATTTCTTTTCAGCCAGTTCTAACATAGGTGTCATATCTAAGTCTGGCTTAGAGAATTACTCTGTGTCTTTGAAGGTTTTTTTTTTTTTTTAACCTTTCATTAGAGAAAAGTGAAAGTGAGAGTCATTCAATCGTGTTTAACTCTTTGCGACCCCATGCACTGTATCCCATCAAGTTCCTCTGTCCATGGAATTCTTCAGACAAGAACACTGGAGTGGGTAGCCATTCCCTTCTCCAGGGAATCTTCCTGACCCAGGCGTCAAGCTCAAGTCTCCCACACTGCAGGAAGATTCTTTACCATCTGAGCCACTAGGGAAGCCCTTTCATATACTGGATCATTTTCTATTGAAAGTCAAATATCTTATGTAGTAGTAGAGACTGAGGTAAATAGTTTTATATTTGGAGAACATTCATGCTTTAATGAACACTTTATATTCTAAGATCATTTGTGTGTAGGTTACTGTTAATCTAATCAAGAGCTGGTTTGTTTCTACTTCTCTTCATCCCTGAGCTGAGAACTTGTGCCTACAAATGAGAGATTTTAACCTGAGTCCCCCTGGTTTTCAAGAAATCTTTACATTTTAAATACAGTGCAAAAAATTGTATTACTGTAAGCAAATGCTCCTTTCTAGCTTTCATAAATTCCTTACTGTGGTCCCTGACTTTAAAAAATGATTAACAAACAAAAAAAAGATTAACAATAAACCCTAGTTTATGATATTAAAAAATATTAACCTTACCTTCTTTGTTATCACTACTGAATGCTATCAAAAGTCCCAATTTTAAACATAAATTGCTACCACAAGTTCTTTGCCAAATTCTAGTCAAAGTGAGAAATGAGGATGAATTAGTAAATAATTAGGTCTATGCAGTCTCAATCACAAATTTCAGGAAGGGACACTACACTATGTGTTAATTGCAAAACTAAACAAATTTGTGATTCCTATGTAATGTAGAGACCACATGGGTCACTGCTACTTATCAACTTGCTTATACGATGGGTTGAGATAGATGGAACTGATCCAAAAGCAGCAGCTAAATGATGACTGGTTCTGATATTCTCTCAGAAAATAAAGATAATGGAGTCCCTGGTGCCCATGAGACACCTCTCACTTTTATATTAAAATTCAATGGGAGACTTGTGGAAACAGTCATTTTATGTCATATGCTTATGCAATTTATTAATATCTTAATTACTTAATTTGAAAAATAGGATAATACTGTTTTCTTTTATAATTTCTAAAATTTTTTACCTTAAAGTGTTTTTTTTATAGGTTTAGTCATGTCATTCACATGAAAATATGTCTTTGCATATAAAAATTCAGTAGGAGAAACTGCAACTTCTTTTACCAAAATTTATCTTGAACAATTTGTCAAAATCATTTACTATATAGTATGTGGTAGATTCTAGAGTACTTAACTGAAATCTGGGATAAATTTTTTTGCCTTCTGTGAATTGTTAACCACTTTCTGATATGTTTTCTTTTGAGGGGTAGAAACTGCTACTTCTTACGAGCATTTGCACATTGTTATTATTTCCTGAAATAACTTATTGATGATTGTGGTTAGGAAATCAGACCAAAAGAAGAAAGAATTATTAGGCACCAATCCAAGCTTTTCGTTGTTGAACAGACATTGGGCTTCCCAGGTGGCTCTAATGGTAAAGAACCTGCCTGCCAGTGCAGGAGACATAAGAGATGTGGGCTTGATCCCTGGGTTGGGAAGATCCCTTGAAGAAGGAAACGGTGACCTACCCCAGCATTCTTGCCTGGAGAGTCCCATGGACAGAGGATCCATAGGGTTGCAAAGAGTCAAACACAATAGAAGCAACTTAACATGCATGCATGCCTCTGCTGTGTGCTAAATTATGTCCCCATTCCAAATTCATATACTGAAATCCTAACCCTCAGTACCTCAGAATGTGATTGTATTTAGAGATGGGGCCTTTAAAGATATAATTAAAATAAAATCAAGTCATATAGGTTGGCCTTGATCCAATTTGATATCATTACAGAAGAGGAGATTAGAACACAGGCACAGAGGGAAGGCCATGTGAGGAAGGCCTCCATCTGCAAACCAAGGAGAGAAACCAAACCTGCTACACATTGATCTTGGACTTCTAGCCTCCAAAATTTTGCAAAGATAAATTTGTATCATTTAAGCCACCCTGACTGTGACATTTGTTATGACAACCTTAGAAAACTAATACAGCCTTTAATATAATCTTGCATCCCTGTTTCATTGACACATTAAAGAAGATTATAATCTTAAAAAGGTAAGAATATTGTTGATACTGTGACAGTCAATATTCATTTTTCTGCTTTTATTGCAAGATATGTGTCTCACTGTATATATATTCTTTATTGGTAACATGTTTGTCATTGTATCTAGCTATTATATTCTCTAGGGAGATTCCTACAAAATGGCCATGTATATATTAACACTTTAAAAAAAATGGCGGGGATATGCACATTCTGCTACTTTTGAGAATGAGATCATATCTTACACAGGTATTTTCAAGCTAAAATTGCTTGGTGCCATATTTGTAGGAATCTTATCAAATTTATGGAAAACTGGTATTATAGTAACCATACATAGAGTGCTAAAATGTTTCCAGTTTACATATGTCGAAGATTTCATATATTTTCCTATGAATAATATATCACTGATTCATAAAGTTCAATCACCAAAAGTTCATAGTGGTAGACTGGGGGAAAGAGGCCAATATATCTTGATGACAGAAAGAACTGAGTCTGAGTTCTGTCACCAGTATGACCGTTGAGCATGCTGTTAATTTCTAAACCTCAGTTTCCTTATCTGTATAATGGATATTCTGAAAGAATTCATGTCAAGAACTTAAGTGCTTGGCAAGCTGTAAGTACTCAATAAATATTAGCTATGATTACTGTCATCGTTATTATCAATAAATTAATAAATGATGAAAAATGTTAATCTAAAGGAAAACAGAGAAAAGTATCAGAGATGGCTTTAACTGTATGATTATTCAGAATTATTAGTTAGGTTTGTATAACTACAGCATTAAACTAAATTGTCATGGCCATTGAGGGAAATTAAGCTATAAAAATATATTACTTAACTGAGGTTCTTAAAATAAAATTTCAGGAAAATTTTTATTTTCTTCCCAAAAAGCACATTTTTCAATATCTATATAGACCTCTGCTAGGAAAAGGGTCAGAGGTAAATACTCTTAAAATACAACAGAGAAATAAAGGTTATACTATTATTTGCTTTCTACCTTGCAAGACAAACTACTTGATCAGGACAATATATGCATTTAAGCCACCCTGACTGTGACATTTGTTATGACAACCTTAGAAAACTAATACAGCCTTTAATATAATCTTGCATCCCTGTTTCATTGACACATTAAAGAAGATTATAATCTTAAAAAGGTAAGAATATTGTTGATACTGTGACAGTCAATATTCATTTTTCTGCTTTTATTGCAAGATATGTGTCTCACTGTATATATATTCTTTATTGGTAACATGTTTGTCATTGTATCTAGCTATTATATTCTCTAGGGAGATTCCTACAAAATGGCCATGTATATATTAACACTTTAAAAAATGGGGGGGATATGCACATTCTGCTACTTTTGAGAATGAGATCATATCTTACACAGGTATTTTCAAGCTAAAATTGCTTGGTGCCATATTTGTAGGAATCTTATCAAATTTATGGAAAACTGGTATTATAGTAACCATACATAGAGTGCTAAAATGTTTCCAGTTTACATATGTCGAAGATTTCATATATTTTCCTATGAATAATATATCACTGATTCATAAAGTTCAATCACCAAAAGTTCATAGTGGTAGACTGGGGGAAAGAGGCCAATATATCTTGATGACAGAAAGAACTGAGTCTGAGTTCTGTCACCAGTATGACCGTTGAGCATGCTGTTAATTTCTAAACCTCAGTTTCCTTATCTGTATAATGGATATTCTGAAAGAATTCATGTCAAGAACTTAAGTGCTTGGCAAGCTGTAAGTACTCAATAAATATTAGCTATGATTACTGTCATCGTTATTATCAATAAATTAATAAATGATGAAAAATGTTAATCTAAAGGAAAACAGAGAAAAGTATCAGAGATGGCTTTAACTGTATGATTATTCAGAATTATTAGTTAGGTTTGTATAACTACAGCATTAAACTAAATTGTCATGGCCATTGAGGGAAATTAAGCTATAAAAATATATTACTTAACTGAGGTTCTTAAAATAAAATTTCAGGAAAATTTTTATTTTCTTCCCAAAAAGCACATTTTTCAATATCTATATAGACCTCTGCTAGGAAAAGGGTCAGAGGTAAATACTCTTAAAATACAACAGAGAAATAAAGGTTATACTATTATTTGCTTTCTACCTTGCAAGACAAAGTACTTGATCAGGACAATATATGCCACATCTATAATTAAGTTTCTGAGTAGTCAGATAGGAAAAGATACAACTGAAAAATGTTTTCCTAACAGTCAATCTAATACTGTATAATCAGAATACCATACTTTTTTTTTTTAACGGGATGCTATAAACCAGATACTATGAATAGTTTCTCAGGAAGGTATTTAATTACATAGGAAAATTTTACAAAAAAAAAAACAAAAAACAAAACCACATCTCAGTATCTTTCTTTTCCTACAAAAAATGAAAAAGGCCATACGCTAGGAGAAAGCACATCAGGCATTTAAATTTAACTCTTCATTTACCTCTTTGCCCAGGAATTCATTAACTTAATATAGTATCTCCACTGGCAGAAATATTTTAATGCTCTTCAAACTATGACAACAGGATTTCTTAATCTCTCTTTGAGTTCAGTATAGTTTTTTCTTTATTTTAGTTTTGGTTGTGGTGGTCTTCATCACTGCCTGTGGACTTTCTTTAGCTGCAGAGAGCAAGGGCTACTCTCTAGTAGCGTGTAGCTTCTCATTGCTGTGGCTTCTCTTGTTGTGGAGCACAGGATTTAGGCACAAGGGTTTCAGTAGTTGTAGTGTGTGGGCTCAGTAGTTCGGGCTAGTGAACCTTAGAATACATGGGCTTTTGTAGTTGGAGTGCACGGGCTTAGTTGCCCCACAGTATGTGGGATCCTCCTGGACCAGGAATCAAACACGTGTCCCCTGTGTTGGCAGGCAGATTCCCACCCACTGTACTGACAGGGAAGTCCCAGTATGGTTCTTGATGCTATAAAACACAGTCCTCCTAAGGCTTAGTTTCCTTTCTGTAGGAAAATAATCCAAGAATAGGGTAACAAACTTTGTATTTTTGAGCTAGCAATTCTGACTGAGTCAGTATATTAGGGATTCTAATATATTTTACCATATGTTTGCCAGTATATTTTCATATGACAATAAATACACAGTACAAGGACTCATACATAGTACAAGTTCTGAATTTGGTAGACACCATTAGTTAGATGAAGGCTTCAAATGACTCCTCAGAACAGAGCACTTAGAGGTCAAGGAGTCCTGAGAGAAACAATTTAATTAAAAATTGGCAGTAAATATATTGTCAGCCAAAAGAAAGAATTAGATCAATTAAATATGAGAGGGCATTCATCATTCCAAGACACAGTAAACCAGTCGAATTAATAGTATATATATATATATATATCCCTTTTCATACAATGCAATAGTTTTACCTTTGAAATCACAATGTACAATTTGCTTTGCTTACTACAGTATTCTTCACTTTCAAAGTATATTCACAAAGTATATTTTACATTTTGGACTAAGGTCCCTTGTGGCAGCTATACCCTAAGGTGACCCTTCTCAAATTATGGGGGATGTGTGCATAGTCTTGTCTCTTTGTGACCTCATGGACTGTAGCCCATCAGGCTTTAAACTTCAATTGCCCAGGAATTCATTAACTTAATATAGTATCTCCACTGGCAGAAATATTTTAATGCTCTTCAAACTATGACAACAGGATTTCTTAATCTCTCTTTGAGTTCAGTATAGTTTTTTCTTTATTTTAGTTTTGGTTGTGGTGGTCTTCATCACTGCCTGTGGACTTTCTTTAGCTGCAGAGAGCAAGGGCTACTCTCTAGTAGCGTGTAGCTTCTCATTGCTGTGGCTTCTCTTGTTGTGGAGCACAGGATTTAGGCACAAGGGTTTCAGTAGTTGTAGTGTGTGGGCTCAGTAGTTCGGGCTAGTGAACCTTAGAATACATGGGCTTTTGTAGTTGGAGTGCACGGGCTTAGTTGCCCCACAGTATGTGGGATCCTCCTGGACCAGGAATCAAACACGTGTCCCCTGTGTTGGCAGGCAGATTCCCACCCACTGTACTGACAGGGAAGTCCCAGTATGGTTCTTGATGCTATAAAACACAGTCCTCCTAAGGCTTAGTTTCCTTTCTGTAGGAAAATAATCCAAGAATAGGGTAACAAACTTTGTATTTTTGAGCTAGCAATTCTGACTGAGTCAGTATATTAGGGATTCTAATATATTTTACCATATGTTTGCCAGTATATTTTCATATGACAATAAATACACAGTACAAGGACTCATACATAGTACAAGTTCTGAATTTGGTAGACACCATTAGTTAGATGAAGGCTTCAAATGACTCCTCAGAACAGAGCACTTAGAGGTCAAGGAGTCCTGAGAGAAACAATTTAATTAAAAATTGGCAGTAAATATATTGTCAGCCAAAAGAAAGAATTAGATCAATTAAATATGAGAGGGCATTCATCATTCCAAGACACAGTAAACCAGTCGAATTAATAGTATATATATATATATATATCCCTTTTCATACAATGCAATAGTTTTACCTTTGAAATCACAATGTACAATTTGCTTTGCTTACTACAGTATTCTTCACTTTCAAAGTATATTCACAAAGTATATTTTACATTTTGGACTAAGGTCCCTTGTGGCAGCTATACCCTAAGGTGACCCTTCTCAAATTATGGGGGATGTGTGCATAGTCTTGTCTCTTTGTGACCTCATGGACTGTAGCCCATCAGGCTCCTCTTTCCCTCTCCAGACAAGAATACTGGAGTGGGTTGCCATGCCCACCTTCAGAGGATCTTTGCAACCCAGGGATGGAACCCATGTCTCCTGCATTGCAGGCAAATTCTTTACCACTAGCACCACCTGGGAAGCCCCATATTCCCCTTCCTGTGAGCATAGGTAGAAACTGTTACTTGCTTCTAACCAGTAGAATGTGACAAAGGAGATGGGATATTACTTCTCTGAGTTAATTGTAATGGACTGGGCTGAGAGAGGTTCACCAGATGGCATTTAAGAAGTAAATGGCTGTGTTGTTAAGTTACTGACTTGATAGGGCCCCATATGGCAGAAGGCCAGGAAGATGATGGGGCCTTCAGTCAACCAGCTACAGGGGATCAATTTTGTCAACATCTGAATTGAATTTCTCCAGTCAATTCTTCAGATAAGAGCACCTAGTGAACACCTTCATTTCAGTCTTGAGATCCTGAGCAGAGGAACCAGCTCAGCCCTGCCCAGACTCCTGACCCCCAGGAGCTCTGGGATAATAAATGTGTATTGCTCTAAACCACTAAATCCATGATAATTTGTTATGTAGGGATTCACACACCAAATAGTGACTGAGATATACTAACTTTAGTTCAAAGTTGTTCTTATACAAAAATTGCTGTTCAAATAATGTAAGGTTGCAATTTCATTTTCTTCTCGCTGCAAAGTTCTATTTCATTCCCTTCATTCATCATACATAAGTCAAAAAATAAGCAGTGTTCCTATTTTAAGGGCTTCTATCATATAAAATGACATACAGAGAAATCATGAAACCAGCTATATGGGTCATCATACACACACACAAAATGAAATTGTCCAAATGTCCACATCAAGAATTATTTGCTTTAAAAGCAAAATGAACAGATTTCACAAAGTCACTGGCATCAAGTGGGACAGAAAAAGAGCACAGAATTTTAAATATTCTTAAGGAAATCAAGTTTGTGTGTGTTCTCCATGGAGAGGGAATTTAGGACCAGATTGTGGAGAACTCTGAATGTCTGGATGAGGAATCTGAAGTTTATCTGACAGTGAATTGAAAATATCAGAGTTGTAGCTGGATTGACTTGTTAGCATCATGTTGGAATGGATGGCAGAAAGAGCACAACTACAAAGGGGCTTGCCATTCTGTTCCATGCACATTATATGTGCATGGCGCTGGGCCAAACGCTGGGACTCAAAAAGGTATAATGAATGGTAGGACTCCTCTGGTGACTCAGACAGTAAAGAATCTGCATGCAATGCAAGAGACCTAGATTTGATTCCTAGGTCAGGAAGATCTCCTGGGAAAGGGAATGACTACTCAGTCCAGTATTCTTTTTTTTTTTAATTATTTTTATTTTTATTTTTTTAATTTTTTTTGAGGGGGTGGGGTGGGGGGGGGGGCGGTGAGCGGGCCACTTCTATTGGTCTTTCATTTGTCTATGTTCATCCATCTTTGTTCTTTGGCCTGTGTGGGCCTCCCATCACAGTGGCTTCTGTTGTCACAGAGCACTGGCTCTGGGCGCATGCACTCCAGAGCTCCGGCTCGGTAATTGGACACATCAGTCCAGCCGCTCCACGGCACGTGGGATCTTCCCAGGCCAGGGATCGAACCGGCGCCCCTTGCACTGCAAGGCAGTGTCCTTACCCACTGGACCACCAGGGAAGCCCTCAGTCCAGTATTCTTGCCTGGAGAATTCCATGGACATAGGAGCCTGGTGGCTACAGACTATGGGATCACAAAGAGTAGAACACAATGGAGTGACTAATACTCTCATTTTTCCTGGTTTCAGGGAACCTAGAATCAAATAGGAGGATGGCTCCATACATTAATGATAAGTAATGATGTAAGCTATCATTCAAGAATTGAAAGATTTAAGCTCAGTAAAAGGTTAGGCAGCCAGAAAAGAATTCAAAGAAAGCAATTGGAGAAGGGTTTATAGAAGAAAGGACTTAGCAAGAGCAACAAAACAGAAATACTGGTAGGAGGGCTGGGAAAGTTATTTTAGGTTTAGGTCACCCAGTCTAAAGGTGGGACATGAGGGGTGAATAAACTTGGCTGAAATTGTGAGCTGTTAAAGGAAAGAATAAGAATCTAATTTCCACAAAGCCAGGCGTTTGGTCTATTTTGCTAATTCTTCTCAGTACCACAAGGTTATCACTTGATAAATAGTTAAGTTAGGAAGGGAGGAGGAGAGGGAGGGAGGGAAGGACAGAAAGGAGGAAACAGGCTTCTCTATATACAGAAAGCATATTTAAATATGTGGGGCAGTTATGAATATGCAAATGTCTGCTGGGCAGTAGACTGGAAATCAAAGCACAATTAAATGTCTAACCTTGTAATTCAGGAAGGATAACCTGACAGTATCATGCTGGACATGCCTGTGTGATTAGATACAGGAGTCCAGGTGAGGAGCCCCATTAGATAATTATTTAGTTATCTCAAGCATTACAAATTGAGCTTGCCTTAAAGTGTTGGTCATGGGAATTTCAAGGGGCTATTGATGACACAACAATATAGTAAAGACAAAGAAGGGGGAAGAGTCATGACACCATGGTTTACAGACTCAGAGTACCATGATGCTATAGATGAAATAAAAAGAGGGAATTTGGGATGGGAAAGACCTCATTTGGGCTCTGATATAAATGTGAGATTTTGCCTTTTATCTTTGGATCTGAAGAACCTAGCACAGAGGTGGCAGATGGTAGGTTCTTGATAAACTCCTAATCACTCAACTAAATGGAAGGATATGAGGAAGCTGGAGATCAGGGGAGGGGAAAGCATTCGAAATAGCAATCATTCACACATGCTAAGTTCCTTCATTTACTGCTTCATAGGGACTCTTTGAGACCCTATGGACTGTTGCCTGCCAGGCTCCTCTGTCCATGGGATTCTCCAAGCAAGAATACTGCAGTGGGTTGCCATGCCCTTCTCTAATCATTCATATAGACCCATAAAGCCTGGAATCTTTGGGGGAGAAAAAAGCAAATGGCAAAGGAATGAATCTTAGGACAGACAGACAGTTAGGAATAGGAGCAGCAAGAAAAGTCAACAAAATAGATGCATAAGAATGAGATGAAAGAAGCAGAGGGAGAACTTGCAGTGAGCCATTTTATACAGTCTCTACAACTAAGGAAATAAAAAATTCAAGCTAAGAGTATGATAAAAGTTGCTAATTCCGCTGTAAATCAGAGAATGAAACTTGAGAAATATGCATCAGTGACTTCAAGTTTTTGAAAACTTTTCATTAAACAAAACCTACAGAAGTCATTGTTGTTGATGCTTAGTCACTCAGTCACGTCCGACTCTTTTGTGACCCCATAGACTATAGTCTTTCAGGCTCCTCTGTGGATGGGATATCCCAGGCAAGAATTATGGAGTGTGTTGCCATTTCCTTCTCCATGGGATCTTCCCGACCCAGGGAGTGAACCCACCATCCAGTACATTGGCAGGTGGATACTTCAACACGGAGTCACTAGGGAAGCCCACTATTTTTACACATTTCATTAGGAAAGTGTAATGTGTAATGTGTAAAATCAGGGAAAAAATATGATGGTAAAACACATATACCTACACAAACATACCCAAATCATGGTAGAACAAGACTTCCATTTAATGAGCTTTAAGATGTTTTTTGTATCCTAAGTCCCCATCCATTTAGCCTCAGAAATCCTTCAAGACCTGGATTAAACATTCTATCTCCTCCCATTTCCACAGTCACTTCAACAGGATGACCCTGAACCTTGATCCAGAGAAAGTGCTGCTTTTTAACTCCCATATAATTTGTGGCAAAATATGAGAATTTTTGAAATCTCTGTTTACTAAATTAATATCCCTGGATTCAGGTGGCTAGATGAGAGGCCACCTGAGATTGTCAATAGAAAAGCCAGAGAATGAAGATGCCAAGTTGCACTGATTTGGATGTGAGACAAGAAAAATTTGAAACCACGCAGTCAGAATTGGCTTTCTGTTCTCCTCTCCTTAAAAACTCCAGATCAGTTAAAGACTCTACTAGTTAGGGAGAAAAAGGAGAAAGGAAAGGAATGAAATATTGATGTTTTGTCTACTTCTGTGATCCCCAGATGGGATTCCCAGGTGCCACTAATGTTAAAGACCCTGCCTATCAATGCAGGAGACAGAAGAGACACAGATTTCTGAATTGGGAAGATTCCCTGGAGGAAGGCACAGAAACTCACTCCAATATCCTGGCTTAGAGAATCCCATGGACAGAGGATCCTAGTGGGCTACAGTCCCTTGGGTGGCGAAGAGTCAAACACAACTGAAGCGACTTAGCACACAGACATGCATATGATCCCAGACGATTTGAGAAAAATCATTGAGGAAGAGAGGAGGGTTCTCGTGGCTCCTCCCTCTGGAGCTCTGGCGGCTCCACGGAAATGTACTGAGATGTGACACAAGAACAACAGAGCGGGGATGTCTGTGGGGTCTGGTAGAGCAGCTGAACACCCGCTGACAGCCCAGTGTGCCGGGCCTCAGGAGGATCCAGGACAGAGCATTGGCTTCCCTCTGCTTGGAGAAGGTATTTGGAGATTAGCGGAGATGGAGAAATAGAGAGTGTGCTTGATCAAATGAGAGTGGGTGTGGGGAGGATCTCAGTGTGCAGTCAGGGTGGCTCAGAGCAGAGGAAGCCAAGCTGCGTGTTTCTTTAGAATGTGGCTATTTGTCAAAGGATTGCTCCTGTCGAAGAAGATGCACATGAGGATTGGACTGGAGATGGAGGAGTGCATAGAGCTGAGGTCGACCAAGTTTGGAGAGATGGAAAAATCTCCCAAGATCTGTGTTCACAGAAACCACCAGACCAGAGCACCAATTTCAGGTAAAAGGTGATGAGTGTGGGGAACACTGACTGTAGATGAATTTCAAAGCCAAAATGAGTGAAAAGACACTGAATCTGATGAACCTATTTGGAACTGACGACTAAGTTTTCTGTATCAGACAAAAAGAGGAGGTCAAATTCTGGAAAAAGAAAGTTTAAAGATTTTTTTTTGGAGATATCCATTTGTTGATTAGGAAATTCATACTCATCAAGCACTAATCCATCCCATCTGTACAAAGTCTCATAAACCACTGTTTATGTCTGATGTTAACCCTCAATGATGTATCCAGTCCCTGTCTTTAACCATTTGTGCATTCACCAGAGGGCACATCACTCATGTGGACAGAATGCAAATGGATAAACTTTTGAGTGGCCCAGACAGTGGAGGTTAGGGCCCATAGACAAGTAAGAGACAAAGCCTTCAGGGTTAAGTGAGGAATTTGGGGAGATCCTCAAGCAACTCAGGGTCCTGGAACTGGTTACAACAAAAATAAACAATGCCAGGTGTCTACCAAGGGCTGTGAAAAAGACAGTTGGAAGTTTCGCAGGAACATTAAAAGAAGTTTCTAAGAGACAATAGTTAGAGTTCTTTTAGACAAGTGGCTTTTTCCATATAGAGCAACTCTAACAGAGATCTTGTGTTGAAATCTAATTTTATGGGGGGAGCTTTGGACCTTGGGTAAGCTCCCAGAGAAAGTAGTTTTAACGGTAGCTGGGAAATGCAGTAGACAAAGGTGCTGGGGGATGTCAGCGTGTGTCAGATAACTCCCATCCAAAGACTAAGTAGCAAATTAACTTAATGTTGAGTTACGGTTCCCTGTTTCCTTTATTTCTGCAGGATAAGAATAAGATCTTTATAGTTTGGGATACAGGCAGGTGTATCTGGTGAATAAAGGACCCCAGTTCTGTGATGGTGGGGGCCAAGTCCCATCTCTCATCAGACACTATTACCCTGTTCCAGCCCCTTGATGCCACGGAACTTTGATGATGCCCTTCTAATATCAACCCACCCTCTATGTTTTCTCTTGACGCTACATCTTCCACTCCCTATTACAGCGCGGATCCTGCCACTTCACTATATTGAGGTCCAAGTTGTGCTCCCTTTCGTGGTAGCTTCCCAGAGAGATTCAAAGAGCTCTAGCGTCACTGGTAGTGTAGTATTTGGTGATCATAGTGCTAAAGAAAACTTTTAGACAGATCCATATACTGACATACATTTGAGAAAATGATGAAAACTGTAATATTGAGGTTGGCCAAAAAGCTCACTCAAGGGCATCTATAATCTGAACGAACTTTTTTGCCAATCCAACATTTGGCTTCATTTGGCTTCAGAAAGTACCATAAGACCAAATGGACACTCTAAGACAATTTCTAGTCATGACCTCCATTTTATCAGTTCTCCACCTATCAGCAGTGTGCCCCCAGAAAGTCTTGCCTGCTCTTTCTCAACCTCTAAAGTCCCCAAAGGAATGTGGAGGAGGACTCTGATGTTTCATTTATGTAATAAGTTTTTTTAAAAAAGGTCTTCCTATCCTAGGTTCATTTTCCTAGCCTCAGTGAGTGGCAATAGCTTAAAAAATTGTATTAATATCTTGGCTGTCAATTACAAATGAAGCTCTGCAAGAGCTTTTGTTTAAAAGTTGTGCATTCCAACGTTAATATCGTCCTTCCAGGAAAAGCAGTTGCCTTTTACGGATTTTTAAAAAGAAAAACTGAGCTTTATCAAAGATTCCTCTTTCATGTTCTTCGAATGCTAAGCTATATAAGTTAACCAAAAGATAACTAAGCATTAACCCATGTTGCCTTTTGTTTTTTATCTTCTTTTGAAATCCCATGAGTTTAGCAAAGTACATTAAATGAAGCATAAATCTCTAGGTTGTTTTTATTAAGCCACATATTTGGGATAAATATCCAGGACTATTTGATCAATGGTAAAATATTAGCTGCTACACTGAAGATTTGTGACACGGGTTTTAACAAGTGAACAAACATTTCAGGAGCACAGTGAAAATCATTGGCTGGGCCATTGTGGAAAAATTATGACACTTGAGTTTAAGAACATTCAGAGTTTTTACTCCACAGTATTTTCGGATAGACCTTCCAATTTACAATCCTCAACATGAGCAAATTTGGAAAAGTTTAAAGATTTAGAAATAGTTTCCATTTTTTTTTCTATTTTACTATTCTAGTGATGATTTCCTCTCAAATTAAGTAAAAAGTCCTTGGATGATTATTAAAAGCTCTGGGTTACACTGCCTCAAAAAACATCCATGGGTAGACTTATGTACTCTATTCCTTTTATGGATCATAAGTATAATCTCAGCTATTCCTTGTGTCCCAGGTTTACTGTCATTCCCTGCTTCTCAGCTCTAATACTATTCTTACCTAGAAACTTCCACATTCATTTATTTGCCTATCAAAATCTCAGTTATTCATCTGTAATTATTAACCTCTTACTATGTCCTAGACAGTATGCTGAGTATCTTTCAAGGTGTAGTTTAAAAGTCATTTAGTCTATAACACTTTTCTCAATTTTATCTCTCTTTCAAAAATCTGTATCTCTTTTTTCATTTAAACTGTAGTAACACTTCACTTATATCTCTATTCTGTATATTAAATATGGCCATATATGGTTGCTTGCTTTTTCTTTCTTCCAGCTCTGGAGTGTTGAATTACTGAACATGAAGGCTATTTTTAAATTGATCATCATAACTGATGTAGCATCTAGCTCTATGCCTGCATATAATAGCTACTCAATAAAAGCAGTTGCCTTTTACGGATTTTTAAAAAGAAAAACTGAGCTTTATCAAAGATTCCTCTTTCATGTTCTTCGAATGCTAAGCTATATAAGTTAACCAAAAGATAACTAAGCATTAACCCATGTTGCCTTTTGTTTTTTATCTTCTTTTGAAATCCCATGAGTTTAGCAAAGTACATTAAATGAAGCATAAATCTCTAGGTTGTTTTTATTAAGCCACATATTTGGGATAAATATCCAGGACTATTTGATCAATGGTAAAATATTAGCTGCTACACTGAAGATTTGTGACACGGGTTTTAACAAGTGAACAAACATTTCAGGAGCACAGTGAAAATCATTGGCTGGGCCATTGTGGAAAAATTATGACACTTGAGTTTAAGAACATTCAGAGTTTTTACTCCACAGTATTTTCGGATAGACCTTCCAATTTACAATCCTCAACATGAGCAAATTTGGAAAAGTTTAAAGATTTAGAAATAGTTTCCATTTTTTTTTCTATTTTACTATTCTAGTGATGATTTCCTCTCAAATTAAGTAAAAAGTCCTTGGATGATTATTAAAAGCTCTGGGTTACACTGCCTCAAAAAACATCCATGGGTAGACTTATGTACTCTATTCCTTTTATGGATCATAAGTATAATCTCAGCTATTCCTTGTGTCCCAGGTTTACTGTCATTCCCTGCTTCTCAGCTCTAATACTATTCTTACCTAGAAACTTCCACATTCATTTATTTGCCTATCAAAATCTCAGTTATTCATCTGTAATTATTAACCTCTTACTATGTCCTAGACAGTATGCTGAGTATCTTTCAAGGTGTAGTTTAAAAGTCATTTAGTCTATAACACTTTTCTCAATTTTATCTCTCTTTCAAAAATCTGTATCTCTTTTTTCATTTAAACTGTAGTAACACTTCACTTATATCTCTATTCTGTATATTAAATATGGCCATATATGGTTGCTTGCTTTTTCTTTCTTCCAGCTCTGGAGTGTTGAATTACTGAACATGAAGGCTATTTTTAAATTGATCATCATAACTGATGTAGCATCTAGCTCTATGCCTGCATATAATAGCTACTCAATAAACATTTGCTCAATTAACACATGAACTCCTCTAGCTATCAAGTCAGATGTTGAGAGCATCAATCTGTTTCAAACACTTAGTATTTAAATTGTCTCAACATTGCACTGTGCAACTAAAAGGTCAGTTTTCATAATTAATTTTCTTAACAAGTGATCAGGACATTTAATTTATGTGTGACACTTTATTTTATTTATTTTTTTAAACCTTTATTTTGCTTTTAACTTTTACAGAGTTTTGTTGTTTACAGATATGTATGTTCCCAGATTAGTCATATGTATATCCCTCCCTTCCCACCCCTCCCGACCATCACACAGCACCCCTGAAGGATCCCCTTTTCTCACAGAGCAATGATTAGAGCTATTTTCTTGACTTATGATAGTACAGGCCTTCATGCTACTTCCTTTACGCCTCTCACCCACTGTTCCTTCCCCAAAATGTCCATATGTCCACTGTCCATGTCTGTCTTTCTGTCGCTTCACTGAATGTGCCATCATCACCATCCTACTAGATTCCATATATATGAGTTAATATACTGTATTTGTCCTTCTCTTTCTGACTGACTTCACTTTTTAGGATACGTTCTAGATCCAGCCACCTCATTAGGGTTGATTCTTCTGCATTTCTCTTTACAGCTGTGTAGTATTCCATTGTATATATGTACCAGAGCTTTTGGATCCATTCATTCGTCGATGGGCATCTAGGTTCCTTCCATGTTCTAGCTATTGTTAGAGCTGCAATGTTACTGTCATTCCCTGCTTCTCAGCTCTAATACTATTCTTACCTAGAAACTTCCACATTCATTTATTTGCCTATCAAAATCTCAGTTATTCATCTGTAATTATTAACCTCTTACTATGTCCTAGACAGTATGCTGAGTATCTTTCAAGGTGTAGTTTAAAAGTCATTTAGTCTATAACACTTTTCTCAATTTTATCTCTCTTTCAAAAATCTGTATCTCTTTTTTCATTTAAACTGTAGTAACACTTCACTTATATCTCTATTCTGTATATTAAATATGGCCATATATGGTTGCTTGCTTTTTCTTTCTTCCAGCTCTGGAGTGTTGAATTACTGAACATGAAGGCTATTTTTAAATTGATCATCATAACTGATGTAGCATCTAGCTCTATGCCTGCATATAATAGCTACTCAATAAACATTTGCTCAATTAACACATGAACTCCTCTAGCTATCAAGTCAGATGTTGAGAGCATCAATCTGTTTCAAACACTTAGTATTTAAATTGTCTCAACATTGCACTGTGCAACTAAAAGGTCAGTTTTCATAATTAATTTTCTTAACAAGTGATCAGGACATTTAATTTATGTGTGACACTTTATTTTATTTATTTTTTTAAACCTTTATTTTGCTTTTAACTTTTACAGAGTTTTGTTGTTTACAGATATGTATGTTCCCAGATTAGTCATATGTATATCCCTCCCTTCCCACCCCTCCCGACCATCACACAGCACCCCTGAAGGATCCCCTTTTCTCACAGAGCAATGATTAGAGCTATTTTCTTGACTTATGATAGTACAGGCCTTCATGCTACTTCCTTTACGCCTCTCACCCACTGTTCCTTCCCCAAAATGTCCATATGTCCACTGTCCATGTCTGTCTTTCTGTCGCTTCACTGAATGTGCCATCATCACCATCCTACTAGATTCCATATATATGAGTTAATATACTGTATTTGTCCTTCTCTTTCTGACTGACTTCACTTTTTAGGATACGTTCTAGATCCAGCCACCTCATTAGGGTTGATTCTTCTGCATTTCTCTTTACAGCTGTGTAGTATTCCATTGTATATATGTACCAGAGCTTTTGGATCCATTCATTCGTCGATGGGCATCTAGGTTCCTTCCATGTTCTAGCTATTGTATAGAGAGCTGCAATGAACATTGGGGTACAGGTGCTTTTTCAGTTTTGATTTCGTCAGGGTATAAGCCTAAGAGTGGGATTGCTGGGTCATATGGTGCTTCTATTTTTAGTTTTTTAAGAAATCTCCAGACTGTCTTCCATAGAGGCTGTATCAATTGACACTCCCACCAGCAATGCAGGAGTGTTCCCTTTTTTCCGCAGCCTCTCCAGCATTTATTGTCTGTCGATGTGTGGATGATGGCCATTCTGACGGGTGTGAGGTGATATCTCATTGTAGTTTTGATTTGCATTTCTCTAATTATTAGTGAAGTTGAGCATCGTTTCATGTGTTTTTGGGCCATCTGTATGTCATCGTTGGAGAGGTGTCTGTTTAGGTCCTTTTCCCATTTTTTGATTGGGTTGTTCGTTTTTCCGGTGCTGAGTTGTCTGAGTTGCTTGTAGATTTTGGAGATTAATTCTTTGTCTGTTGTTTCATTTGCTATGATTTTCTCCCACTCTGTGGGGTGTCTGTTCAGCTTTTTTGTAATTTCTTTAGCAGTACAAAAGCTTTTAAGTTTCATTAGGTCCCACATGTTCATTTGTCTTTTTAGTTCCACTATTCTAGTAGGTGGGTCAGAGAAGATCTTGCTTTGATTGATGCCCTTGAGGGTTTTGCCTATATTCTCCTCTAAGAGTTTGATGGTTTCTGGCCTTACATTTAAGTCTTTAATCCATTTTGAGTTGATCTTTGTGTATGGTGTCAGGGAATGTTCCAACTTCATTTTCTTGCATGTAGCTGTCCAATTTTCCCAGCACCATTTGTTGAAGAGGCTGTCTTTGTCCCATTTTATAGTTTCGCCTCCTTTGTCAAAATAAGGCTTTCTGACGCTTCACTAATACGTTTTTTGGGCCATCATCACCATCCTACTAGATTCCATATATATGTGTTAATATACTGTATTTGTCCTTCTCTTTCTGACTGACTTCACTTTTTAGGATACGTTCTAGATCCAGCCACCTCATTAGGGTTGATTCTTCTGCATTTCTCTTTACAGCTGTGTAGTATTCCATTGTATATATGTACCAGAGCTTTTGGATCCATTCATTCGTCGATGGGCATCTAGGTTCCTTCCATGTTCTAGCTATTGTATAGAGAGCTGCAATGAACATTGGGGTACAGGTGCTTTTTCAGTTTTGATTTCGTCAGGGTATAAGCCTAAGAGTGGGATTGCTGGGTCATATGGTGCTTCTATTTTTAGTTTTTTAAGAAATCTCCAGACTGTCTTCCATAGAGGCTGTATCAATTGACACTCCCACCAGCAATGCAAGAGTGTTCCCTTTTCTCCGCAGCCTCTCCAGCATTTATTGTCTGTCGATGTGTGGATGATGGCCATTCTGACGGGTGTGAGGTGATATCTCATTGTAGTTTTGATTTGCATTTCTCTAATTATTAGTGAAGTTGAGCATCGTTTCATGTGTTTTTGGGCCATCTGTATGTCATCGTTGGAGAGGTGTCTGTTTAGGTCCTTTTCCCATTTTTTGATTGGGTTGTTCGTTTTTCCGGTGCTGAGTTGTCTGAGTTGCTTGTAGATTTTGGAGATTAATTCTTTGTCTGTTGTTTCATTTGCTATGATTTTCTCCCACTCTGTGGGGTGTCTGTTCAGCTTTTTTGTAATTTCTTTAGCAGTACAAAAGCTTTTAAGTTTCATTAGGTCCCACATGTTCATTTGTCTTTTGAGTTCTGCTATTCTAGTAGGTGGGTCAGAGAAGATCTTGCTTTGATTGATGCCCTTGAGGGTTTTGCCTATATTCTCCTCTAAGAGTTTGATGGTTTCTGGCCTTACATTTAAGTCTTTAATCCATTTTGAGTTGATCTTTGTGTATGGTGTCAGGGAATGTTCCAACTTCATTTTCTTGCATGTAGCTGTCCAATTTTCCCAGCACCATTTGTTGAAGAGGCTGTCTTTGTCCCATTTTATAGTTTCGCCTCCTTTGTCAAAAATAAGGTACCCATAGGTGCGTGGCTTTATCTCTGGGTTCTCGATCTTGTTCCATTGGTCGATATTTCTGTTTTTGTGCCAGTACCATACTGTCTTGATGACTGTTGCTTTGTAGTAGAGTCTGAAGTTGGGGAGGCTGATCCCCCCAGCTCCATTCTTCTTCCTGAGGATTGCTTTGGCTATTCGAGGTCTTTTGTGTTTCCATATGAACTGTGTTATTCGTTGGTCTAGTTCTGTGAAGAATGTTATTGGAAGTTTGATAGGGATCGCATTGAATCTATAGATGACATTTGGTAGTATGGTCATTTTCACAATATTGATTCTCCCGACCCAGGAACACGGAATATTTCTCCATCTGTTTAACTCTTCTTTAATGTCTCTCATGAGTGTCTTGTAATTTTCAGCGTACAGTTCTTTTGTTTCTTTGGGTAGGTTTATTCCTAGATATTTGATTCTTTTGGTTGCAATGGTGAAGGGGATTGCCTCTTTGATTTCGTTTTCTGATTTTTCATTGTTTGTGTATAGGAATGCCAGTGACTTCTGTGTGTTGACTTTGTATCCTGCGACTTTGCTGAATTCGCTGATTAACTCTAGTAGTTTTCTAATAGTGTCTTTGGGATTTTCTATGTATAATATCATGTCATCTGCAAATAGAGAGAGTTTGACTTCTTCTTTTCCAATCTGGATTCCTTTGATTTCTTTCTCTTCTCTTATTGCTATTGCTAGAACTTCCAGGACTATGTTGAATAGTAGTGGTGAAAGTGGACACCCTGTCTTGTTCCTGATCTTAGAGGGAATGCTTTGAGTTTTTCACCATTGAGGACAATGTTCGCTGTGGGCTTCTCACAGATGGCTTTCACTATGTTGAGATAGGTTCCTTCTATGCCCATTTTCTGAAGAGTTTTTATCATGAATGGGTGTTGTACTTTGTCAAAGGCTTTTTCTGCATCTATTGAGATGATCATGTGATTTTTGTCTTTCAATTTGTTGATATGGTGTATCACATTGATTGATTTGCGGATGTTGAAGAATCCTTGCATGCCTGGGATGAACCCAACTTGATCGTGATGAATGAACTTTTTGATGTGTTGCTGAATTCTGTTTGCTAGGATTTTGTTGAGGATTTTGGCGTCTAGATTCATCAGTGAAATTGGCCTATAGTTTTCTTTTTTTGTGATGTCTTTGCCTGGCTTTGGTATCAGGGTGATGGTGGCCTCGTAGAATGTGTTTGGAAGTGTTCCTTCCTGGGCAATTTTTTGGAGGAGTTTTAGAAGGACAGGCATTAGCTCTTCTTTAAATGTTTGGTAGAATTCACTTGTGAAACTTGTTAATTTATGTGTGACACTTTAGAAAAGAGAAACATTATCAATGGATATTTTCATTTACATTTCGAAAAAAGGAGTTAGGGCCTTTTGTTAAATTGTCTAGTGCATACAAGTCATCAACCGCTAAGGTTAAAATCCTTTAAGACAACTAAAGAATTCTGTTATAATATTTTTAGATTCAGATTTACTCCAAGGAAGACACTTTATAGAGAGCTTACCTTAAGAAGACAATGTTAACATTTTTTATGTTTTGAGTTCTGGGTAGTTGGTGTTTAAGTCTTAACTCCCTTCTTATACACATACCAAAGCAACTCATCTAACAAGACACTAGTTTATTTTACAGAAATAAAATCTGAAAACATAGTATTTAAGCCTCTGGCCACCTGAAACTCCAGTAACTTGAAATAAGCCCTTTGACCTTAAAATGATAAGAAGAATTTAAAGAGAGTTAAAATTCCAGTGGAGGACAATTAACAACATGGTGGAAAATGTTGCCTAACCAAAGCTGGTCCATCTGCCTGTACTCAGTAAAGTCAATCTACTGACACTGGATTGTGGTGAAGTATAAAGAGAAAGTGTTAGTCTCTCAGTCATATCTGCCTCTTTGTGACCCTGTGGACTGTAGCCTGACAGGTTTCTTCTGTCCATGGGATTTTCCAGGCAAGAATACTGGAGTGGGTTGCCATTTCCTTCTCTAGGGGATCTTCCCAACCCAGGGATCAAACCTGGGTCTCCTGCATTGCAGGCAGACTCTTTACTGTCTGACCCACCAGGGAAACCCCATGGTAAAGAAGAATACAGTGTTTATTACAGGGACAGCTGGTGCTAAAAAAAAGCCCAGACTCCCTGATAACATTCAGGAAAGCAATTTTTTTAAGGTCAGGTGAAGGTCAGGAGGGTCATAGTGTTGGTGATGAGCTCATGTACAATTCTCTGATTGGTTCATGGTGAGGTAACAGGGTGATGTCACAGGGGTTAACCTTATCAGTCCTTAGGCTCCAGGAGGCCTGGGGCCTGTGTGCTTACGGTCATTAGGCAGTTAACATGTTTTATTTGGTGGGATTTTTCACATCTGAAAAGGGCTTCTGTGGTGGTTCAGATGGTATAGAATCTTTCTTCAGTCTAGGAAACCAGGGTTCAAACCTCGGGTCAGGAAGACACCCCTGGAGAAGGCAATGCAACACAATCCAATATTCTGGTCTGAAGAATTCCATGGACAGAGGAGCCTGACAGGCTACAGTCCATGGTGTTGTGAAAACTCAGACACAACTTCGCAACTAACTCTTTCACATCTGAAAAACAACTCAGGAAATGCGCATCAGATACTATTATCTAGGTACTTCAGAGGGCAGCTAGAGCAGAGGGTATGGGGAAGGGGTTTACCCCTGGAAGGCCCAATGGGTTCTGTTTGGTTACAAAGAAGTGTGAGTGATTTTGGAGCAATTTCATAAATAATTGCTGAGTACTTACTCTGTAAACTCAGGAATATAGGTTAAAAATAAAGAATGTCCAAAACTGATTTACTGCTAAAAGACACAATCTGTTTAGTACACAGTTTACATTTAGAACGATTTTAAGTAGGGAGGCTTTATAGATCACAAATAGAAATATTTGAAAATTCCTAGTCTATGAGAGCCATTAATACCTATTATTAGCATTTTGTGTGTGGATTTAGCCTTGTCAATGAGATAGTTTGAGAAATTCTCCTTGAGCGTGGTTTGACATACCTGTATAGTATAAAGTGGCCAGAGGCATTCTCAATGGAAGTAGTGGTCAGTCTCTCTACTTTTCCTATGAGAACAGTCAAGCTTTCTCTGTCACTGCTGATGGACACCATCTCTCTAGGCACGAAGGCAGTTCAACAGTTGCCTATAAGCCACACATCTGTCTCTGTTATGGCCACTGGATTGTGCTACTTAATCCTGTCTGAGTGGCTTCCCAGGAAGAGAAAACAATCTCTTTGTTCTAACAGCCCTGGAAAGAAAATATCTCCTAACTGATAGGAGAAAGGGCTAAGAACTTCTCCAAAGTGAAGGGTGTCTGGCAGAGACTTACAGGCAAAATCTATCCTAGGTGGAGTCCATTTTCTCCTACATAAAGATGCAATTTCAAGAAATTACTTATAGAGATTACTTTTAAAATACCTTTTCAGGTATTTCAGAACAATTTACGAAGCAAGCATTTGGGTCTAAAGACTGAGCGTGATATTTCCTAGGGGGGCAATTATCACGTGTTTCTGATGTTCACTACAGCAAAGAAAATGAGGGATACAGATTTCAATCTGAATTTACTTCCTGAGGTAAGTAACTGTAGTTCCACATAGTTTATAGATTTTTCATTCTGTTATATTTTAGGGCAGAATTTTCATTTGTTAATAACATTCTATAGCTGGAGGTCCTGCTTAGGAATGAAGTTAAATAAATACTGGGGAGTGTACAGGGTAAAGGCCTTTCAACTTTCTCTCAACAGAACTTGGATTAATTCATACTGTGAATCCATAAAGTGAGATAGAAAACTTTATGTATATATGTTATATATATATATATAACATATATATTATATATATATTATATATATATAATATCTTCAGCGTGCTTACAGATTTGAGATCAGCACAATTTAAGAAGAAAAAGATACATTTCATATTTGCTAATGTGACAGAGTAATTATTGAAGCATAGTGTCTAGAATAGTGCTTGGTATGTGGTAGGAAACTAATGAATATTTGTTCAATGACTATCAACTAGGCTGTTTATTTTCTCCTTTACCTCTCCAACCATGGCCATCATTACTCTCTTTTCTAAGACATAGGTCTGTCATTAGCCCTAGTGGATAGATTTTATTTATTTATTTTTTTGGCCACTTCTATGGTCTTTCATTTATCTATTTTCATCTTTATTCTTTGGCCTGTGTGGGCCTCCCATCTCAGCGGCCTCTGTCACTGCAGAGCACCGGCTCTGGGCGCAGGAGCTCCAGAGCTCCGGCTCAGTAGTTGGACACATCGGTCCAGTAGCTCCGCAGCACGTGGGACCCTCCCAGGCTAGGGATCAAACTGGCGTCCCTTGCACTGCAAGGCTGTGTCCTTACCCACTGGACCACCAGGAAAGCCCAGTGGATAGCTATTTGAATTAAAGCTTGAAACAACAGAAAAAGGCCTCTTTGTAGATTCATGGTAAGTATGGACTTTTTTCTGGGTCACAGAGCTCAGCCATTTGGTCAAACATTATTCTAGATGCTTTTGTGAGGGTGTTTGTGGATGGATATACATTAAATCAGTGGATTTAAGTATAGCAGAGTGTCCTCCATAATGTGGGTGGGCCTCACCCAATCAGTTGAAAGGCCTGAACAGAGCAAAAGGTTGACCTCCTTCAAGCAAAAGATTATTCAACAGATGACATTCAGACTTTATCTGTGACATCAGCATTTCCTGATTTCACAGTATATTGCCTTGGACTTGAACTGGAACTCTCCTGAGTGTCCAGCCTGCTGGTCTTTGCCATTAAATTACAAACTAGCCAAGCTTTCCCAGTCACATGTGCCAACTCCTTAAAATAAACCTCAGTGATGTACACATTTCATTTCTTCTGTTTCTCTGGATACTCTTTTTGTTAAATTAATTAGTTTGTTTATTTTTGGCTGTGTAGGGTCTTAGTTGTAGCATGCAGAGTCTTTCACTGCAGTGCACAGGTTCCAGAGCACATGGGCTATGGGCTCTGTACCTGTGGTGCCAGGGCTTAGTTGCCTTGCCGCATGTGGGGTCTCAGTTCCCTGACCAGTGATTGCACCTGCGTCCCCTGCACTGGAATGTGGAAGTCCCTGGAGAATCTTCTTTTTTGAGGGGGGCGGGGAGTGGGGTGGGGAGGGCGAGGGGTAGGCGGGCCACTTCTATTGGTCTTTCATTTATATATTTTCATCCATCTTCGTTCTTTGGCCCATGTGGGCCTCCCATCACGGTGGCCTCTGTCGTTGCAGAGCACCGGCTCTGGGCACATGCGCTCCAGAGCCCCGGCTTGGTAATTGGACACATGGGTCCAGCCACTCCACAGCACGTGGGATCTTCCCAGGCCAGGGATCGAACCGGTGCCCATTGCACTGCAAGGCAGTGTGTCCTTACTGACTGGACCACCAGGGAAGCCCCTGGAGAATCTTAATTAATACAAAAAATAACAAAGTCAAGGATTGTAGAAAGTGGTAAAAATGATCAAAATCGGATGTAATCTGTGTCCATACACTTTCCATCCAAACTCATTATAGGCCCTCTGAGTTTGGGAGGAGAGGCAAGAAAAGATGTCTGAATGCAATAGATTTTCCATCCTGCCCGTCTCTTGATGAAGACTTTTCCGCTGTACCATGTGGGAAACATCAGAGTCAGTCTGAGAGGATGGAGGGCCTATTCCACATGCTTTATGAGGCCCAGAGAAAAGTCAACTACAGTACTATTGCAAATATCATATAATATAACTGGTAGAATTAAGAGTCTGAGAAGAAGAAAGCAAGACACAGCCTTGAATTTCCCAGAGGTATGGAAGGCATTCAAAAATTTCTTGTG
This sequence comes from Tragulus kanchil, assembly GCA_022376925.1. Classification (NCBI taxonomy): domain Eukaryota; kingdom Metazoa; phylum Chordata; class Mammalia; order Artiodactyla; family Tragulidae; genus Tragulus; species Tragulus kanchil. Next base: position 61,949,460 of record JAIOJX010000002.1, read on the forward strand.
CACCCAAGCATGAAAATTGAATGAAAGAGAAAGCAAATGTCTACAAGAGGTTCTAATGCCTGTTATGCCCTCTTTAGAAAAGTGTGGTGAGAATAATTATCAGATGGACTCAGTGTTAGATTTGGCTATATTGCTCCAACTGACAGGGACTTCCAAGGCAGCTCAGTGAGAAAGAATCCACCTACCAAGGCAAGAGACGCAGGAGATGTGGTTTGATTCCTGAGTTAGGAAGATCCTCTGGAGGAGGGCATGGCAACCCACTCCAGTGTTCTTGCCTGGAGAATCCCATGGACAGAGGAGCCTGGCAGTGGAGGCTCCTGGAGATTAGGACTCAATGGGAAACTCCATAGGAGAGAAAATGCTCTGCTGAATTTTCTGTTTGGTGCTGGACAGAAATTTATAGTTACATAACTAGTATCCCATATATAATAACCACGTCTCCAAAAAACAACAGTCAAGTTTTACAGAATTATTTTGATTTGAAGGTGATTTACTCTTTCCTTGCCTTAAAAGATCTCTTTCATACAGTATAAACCAGTGGGGCTGTGTACTTTCAGAGTAAATCAGATGATTTTTCGCTAGACACTATGCCTTACCCTGCCTCTGATGTATTCTCCAGAAAGCGAACATGAGTATTACACTGTGGCACTTAAGTCTTCCCTGAACATCAAAGTTCCATATGGAGAATCTTTACCCATTGTGATATTTATTTTGCATCAGCCTGGGGAATTTTCAGTGTTTACATTTGTACTGTTTAACTCTACTGGAAAAAAAAGGAATTCCTCTTCTGTTAATGTGCATTGCTTTAAGCACTGCAACAGAATGATCACAGGATCCAAACTCATTATAGGCCCTCTGAGTTTGGGAGGAGAGGCAAGAAAAGATGTCTGAATGCAATAGATTTTCCATCCTGCCCGTCTCTTGATGAAGACTTTTCCGCTGTACCATGTGGGAAACATCAGAGTCAGTCTGAGAGGATGGAGGGCCTATTCCACATGCTTTATGAGGCCCAGAGAAAAGTCAACTACAGTACTATTGCAAATATCATATAATATAACTGGTAGAATTAAGAGTCTGAGAAGAAGAAAGCAAGACACAGCCTTGAATTTCCCAGAGGTATGGAAGGCATTCAAAAATTTCTTGTGCACCCAAGCATGAAAATTGAATGAAAGAGAAAGCAAATGTCTACAAGAGGTTCTAATGCCTGTTATGCCCTCTTTAGAAAAGTGTGGTGAGAATAATTATCAGATGGACTCAGTGTTAGATTTGGCTATATTGCTCCAACTGACAGGGACTTCCAAGGCAGCTCAGTGAGAAAGAATCCACCTACCAAGGCAAGAGACGCAGGAGATGTGGTTTGATTCCTGAGTTAGGAAGATCCTCTGGAGGAGGGCATGGCAACCCACTCCAGTGTTCTTGCCTGGAGAATCCCATGGACAGAGGAGCCTGGCAGTGGAGGCTCCTGGAGATTAGGACTCAATGGGAAACTCCATAGGAGAGAAAATGCTCTGCTGAATTTTCTGTTTGGTGCTGGACAGAAATTTATAGTTACATAACTAGTATCCCATATATAATAACCACGTCTCCAAAAAACAACAGTCAAGTTTTACAGAATTATTTTGATTTGAAGGTGATTTACTCTTTCCTTGCCTTAAAAGATCTCTTTCATACAGTATAAACCAGTGGGGCTGTGTACTTTCAGAGTAAATCAGATGATTTTTCGCTAGACACTATGCCTTACCCTGCCTCTGATGTATTCTCCAGAAAGCGAACATGAGTATTACACTGTGGCACTTAAGTCTTCCCTGAACATCAAAGTTCCATATGGAGAATCTTTACCCATTGTGATATTTATTTTGCATCAGCCTGGGGAATTTTCAGTGTTTACATTTGTACTGTTTAACTCTACTGGAAAAAAAAGGAATTCCTCTTCTGTTAATGTGCATTGCTTTAAGCACTGCAACAGAATGATCACAGTCAAATTGTTTTATAATCAGTAACACACCATTTGGGAATCAGAAGCCTACTGTTAATAAATTGTGTACAACCATCTTTCTCTGGAGATGTAGTAACCCTTTGGAGTTAATGTACACCATACAGTCCTTCTTGTTTTAACTAAGTTGTACATTAAGAAGATAGGCTAGGTTAGTTCTTAGTGATGAATTATGTGTGTTGATTAGTAATCTGAAATCTGTATGAGTCTTCTATATATTTTTGGTTAATGCTGTGGCTAAAAAGTCCTAATAAAAGTCCAGATAAAAGTCCTAAGACTTGAGAGAACAGTGAAGACTGATAACCTTCATAGGAGAGGACTAGGCCATTAGCAAGTATGTTGTTTAGCAGCCTAGTAAACCCTTGATTTGCTTTTTGATTATTATTAACTTATAGGGTGATATTTGAAAAACTGACATGTAATATGGGAGTATCTATTAGTAATTATACTAAATACTGTGTAGTTACATTTTTATAAAGATTTAGATACATTCAACACAATTAGAAGTTGAGACTCATCAATAAACCTTAATTCAGTGAGATCATCACACTTTTCATTAACCTATCACAGAACAGAGTTATTATACTGGACTAGCACCTTAGAAAATCACCTGACATAAGTAAAACCCCATGCTTCTTTTCATTAATTTAATAAAGAAGTGAAAACAGAATGATATGCTAAAGAATTTATGAAAGTAATAATAAATCCCATGTGCTCTAAAGCAACAGCAAAGAAGAAAGAAGGAAATAAATAATAGAGGAATTTTGAGGTGTTAAGTGGTCAAAAACTGCTCTCAGAGAATTTTGTCCTTCAGTGCTGGGGTGAATTCAGATTCAAAGGTAGGACAGGACCTGGAAAACAAGAAATCAAATCCACTTGATTGCTGATGAGGAGAATTTAGCCAGCTTACCTAAAGTTAAATGAAGCTGACTTTTGGCACCCATTTTCTGTGGTTCACCCTGAAGATCCTTGTGTCCCTGACCCCTGAGGAATCCCCCATATTTACAATAAAGAAGTTTTCTGATCTGGAGTCAACTTGGAAATATGCTAGTAATATGCCTTTATTAGTAAGAATGGATTTTGGAGATAAAAGTCAAACTGAGAACAGTCTCATCCTAGAAATTACAAGCATGATTAAAAAGGGGAAAAAAACCCAAAATTATAATGAATGTTATAAAAAAAGTTCATTTGACATCTATAGTTTACAAAGTTCTTTCATATATATGATTTCACTGGAAATTCCTGAGGCTGACATTAATGTTGTTGTTATTTATCTCGTTAAATAGAAGAGGAAACTAAGGCTCAGACAAGATATTTGTTCCAGGATGATTATAAGTTCATCTTTGTGTCCAGCATAGCATGTGACACATAGAAGACACTAAAAAAACAAGTTTTTAGAATGAATTTTAAAATTAATTTTTTTAAAGAATGAATGTAAATTCATGAATGTATAGTTCTGGAACCATACCTAATTATTTTTGTATTATTTAAGACTCTTTTGGTTGGGAGTAACAGAAATAAACAAAATGTAGAGATATTATTTTAAATATATAGAACCTAAGGTCATGAAATTTGTTTGGGTTTTAAAAAATGAAAATAAAAACAAGAAGGCATCGGTAAACTAAGATAATACTTTTCTCTCTCTCTTTTCTGAGTGTTTGCTTCATTTGTTAAAACCTCTTTCTTCAGGTGAAATTTCTCTGCACTTTAAGTCTACGGTGGAAAGCACAGCTGTTTTACAACTCCTTGAGTTGATATGTTACAGATTAAGTCTCACTTCATCTCAATTGCAAATTCTTAGGGGAGAGATCTCAATTGGCTCCACTCTGGTAAGATTCCCACTTTGGGAGTGATCAGCTAAGAGAGGAGATAATGCTTTACAAACATGGCTACTAAAATCTCACTCTTTTGGTCATGTAGTTGAGGGTAATTAAAGGGAATAGAAGAAAGCATTGATTTATATGCCAGGCAAACATACGAAAGCTATCCTTTATAATTTATTTGATTAAATCCCATGTCCACTCATCTTCTGTTTTGCATCAATACCAATATGAAGGAAAAAATTTTGAAATACAATATTCTTTGTAATTTTCTCTCATGTATGATTTCAAGTAGAAAGAAGAGCCCTTAATAATTCACTGCCTTGATATTTTTGGACAGCAGAAAACAGAAGCTACTGGGAATGAAAAGTTATTTCTGTCTCTTTAAAAATCTGACTTCCTTGATGAAATTATGCTGCCTATCTTGGAGATGGAGGGGACTGAACAGCTTTTTAAAATTTATTTAATTTTATTATTGGAGTATAATTGCTTTACAATATTGTGTTAGGTTCTGCTGTACAACAGAGTGAAGCAGCTCTATGTATATATATATTCCCTCCCTCTGGAGCATCCCTTCCACCCCACCCCCCATCAGATTTAAAAGAAGCTAAAGCTGAAATAGTGGTTGTACTGTAATATTGGTCTACAAACTGCATTTCCTAGTCTTTTTTCCCAGTTGGCACTTACACTGAGTCAGTCTTAAAGGATAAACTCAAACTATGGAGGTAAAAGAAGAGGAAGACATGTACTCCATTCAAAGAAATAAACAAAATGTAGAGATATTATTTTAAATATATAGAACCTAAGGTCATGAAATTTGTTTGGGTTTTAAAAAATGAAAATAAAAACAAGAAGGCATCGGTAAACTAAGATAATACTTTTCTCTCTCTCTTTTCTGAGTGTTTGCTTCATTTGTTAAAACCTCTTTCTTCAGGTGAAATTTCTCTGCACTTTAAGTCTACGGTGGAAAGCACAGCTGTTTTACAACTCCTTGAGTTGATATGTTACAGATTAAGTCTCACTTCATCTCAATTGCAAATTCTTAGGGGAGAGATCTCAATTGGCTCCACTCTGGTAAGATTCCCACTTTGGGAGTGATCAGCTAAGAGAGGAGATAATGCTTTACAAACATGGCTACTAAAATCTCACTCTTTTGGTCATGTAGTTGAGGGTAATTAAAGGGAATAGAAGAAAGCATTGATTTATATGCCAGGCAAACATACGAAAGCTATCCTTTATAATTTATTTGATTAAATCCCATGTCCACTCATCTTCTGTTTTGCATCAATACCAATATGAAGGAAAAAATTTTGAAATACAATATTCTTTGTAATTTTCTCTCATGTATGATTTCAAGTAGAAAGAAGAGCCCTTAATAATTCACTGCCTTGATATTTTTGGACAGCAGAAAACAGAAGCTACTGGGAATGAAAAGTTATTTCTGTCTCTTTAAAAATCTGACTTCCTTGATGAAATTATGCTGCCTATCTTGGAGATGGAGGGGACTGAACAGCTTTTTAAAATTTATTTAATTTTATTATTGGAGTATAATTGCTTTACAATATTGTGTTAGGTTCTGCTGTACAACAGAGTGAAGCAGCTCTATGTATATATATATTCCCTCCCTCTGGAGCATCCCTTCCACCCCACCCCCCATCAGATTTAAAAGAAGCTAAAGCTGAAATAGTGGTTGTACTGTAATATTGGTCTACAAACTGCATTTCCTAGTCTTTTTTCCCAGTTGGCACTTACACTGAGTCAGTCTTAAAGGATAAACTCAAACTATGGAGGTAAAAGAAGAGGAAGACATGTACTCCATTCAAAGAAACAAACATTTGAAGCAGGATATTTCCAGGAACACATATACTCTAGAATAGTTGCAATGTAGATCATAAGGTGGAGACATAGAAAATATAACTGGAAAGGTACATTGGAAAGGGTCCTGAGAGGGTGAACATTATCTTGTGAGCAGTAACAGCCACTGAAGATGGTTTAAAAGTATTTGATGTTTAAAACATATTTGAAGCTTAAAACCTCACTCTGGTGAGAAAAACACTGGACTGGAAACAGGAAGGAATAACAGAGACTGTTACAGTATAGAGATAATATAGATGTGGAAAATAAGGGCTTGAGTCAAAGTAGTAGCAGTGAGAATAAAGAGAAAAGGCTTCGGTAAGACATAATAATAAGGTTGTCAGATCTCTAATTGTTGCTGAGAACGTGGGAAATACAGAACATTTTTGACTTTAGGGTATAGTGGTACTATTCATAGAAATAGCGCAGGTTGATGGCTGGGTTCAAATATGGAGACCACATGATTATTATCCTTGACTTCAGTGAGTTCTGATGTTAATGAAACATCTAAGTGGAAACGTTCAATAGCTACCTGAATATACAAGTCTAGAGTTTACGAAAGAAGTTGTAACTAGAGATGATTAACTTAGCAGAAAGTATTAAAAATCATACAGAGTTTGGGGAATTTCACATTTAACTTCACGTATTCAATATTCAATTGTAATATAAATAGGATAAAAATTTTGTTGAAGTATGAATTTATAGAGCCTGACTTAAAATTTTTTGGACAGCAGAAAACAGAAGCTTTTTTCTTTTTTGTTTTGAAATTATGCTGCCTATCTTGGAGATGGAGGGGACTGAACAGCTTTTTAAAATTTATTTAATTTTATTATTGGAGTATAATTGCTTTACAATATTGTGTTAGGTTCTGCTGTACAACAGAGTGAAGCAGCTCTATGTATATATATATTCCCTCCCTCTGGAGCATCCCTTCCACCCCACCCCCCATCAGATTTAAAAGAAGCTAAAGCTGAAATAGTGGTTGTACTGTAATATTGGTCTACAAACTGCATTTCCTAGTCTTTTTTCCCAGTTGGCACTTACACTGAGTCAGTCTTAAAGGATAAACTCAAACTATGGAGGTAAAAGAAGAGGAAGACATGTACTCCATTCAAAGAAACAAACATTTGAAGCAGGATATTTCCAGGAACACATATACTCTAGAATAGTTGCAATGTAGATCATAAGGTGGAGACATAGAAAATATAACTGGAAAGGTACATTGGAAAGGGTCCTGAGAGGGTGAACATTATCTTGTGAGCAGTAACAGCCACTGAAGATGGTTTAAAAGTATTTGATGTTTAAAACATATTTGAAGCTTAAAACCTCACTCTGGTGAGAAAAACACTGGACTGGAAACAGGAAGGAATAACAGAGACTGTTACAGTATAGAGATAATATAGATGTGGAAAATAAGGGCTTGAGTCAAAGTAGTAGCAGTGAGAATAAAGAGAAAAGGCTTCGGTAAGACATAATAATAAGGTTGTCAGATCTCTAATTGTTGCTGAGAACGTGGGAAATACAGAACATTTTTGACTTTAGGGTATAGTGGTACTATTCATAGAAATAGCGCAGGTTGATGGCTGGGTTCAAATATGGAGACCACATGATTATTATCCTTGACTTCAGTGAGTTCTGATGTTAATGAAACATCTAAGTGGAAACGTTCAATAGCTACCTGAATATACAAGTCTAGAGTTTACGAAAGAAGTTGTAACTAGAGATGATTAACTTAGCAGAAAGTATTAAAAATCATACAGAGTTTGGGGAATTTCACATTTAACTTCACGTATTCAATATTCAATTGTAATATAAATAGGATAAAAATTTTGTTGAAGTATGAATTTATAGAGCCATCACCAAATTCTTTGGCCTTCCATAGTCTGTCTTTGTCATAACAAATTTGTTTCTTTTATCAGTGCTGCTGAAACTGAGCTTTATAAAACCTTCATTTCTAAAAACACATTTTCCAAGGGGTAGTTCCAAAGATAGAAAACTGTATTGGATGGATCTGATTCTGACCTAATATGGCATTTTAAAAAATGTGCTTGCATTGCTACATGTATTTTTTCGGTGGTTGTAGTTTATAAATTCTTCCAGTGGGATAAAATACTAATTACTTAGTGCTCATAAGTCAACTTCCTCTTAATTAATTTTCTGAATTTTACCATGTAGGAATAATATTCAATTGCAGAGTTGATCTTTTGTATTAATTTCTGTGTATGTGTGTGAATATTCCGAAGGTCTATAGAATTTAAAGCTTCCTTCTTCTGGTTTATCAGGATGTTCCTGACAGTTTATGCCAGCTCCACCTCCCTGTGTGTGTGTGAGCACAACCAGTCGTGTCTTTGTAGCCCCATGGACTGTAATCCATCAGGCTTCTCTGTGGGGTTCTGGCTGGGAGATTCCCAGGTCTAGGAAATGGCAACCCACTGCAGTATTCTAGACTGGAAAATTCCAGTCTCCCATGTCCATGGAATTTGGCAACTAATTGATTAATTGATAGTTTAAAAGGTAACTTTAGATACTGTCTGTTGCTGGGTTACCTGGACACAGTTGTGTCTTCCAGGCTAGACTTCCTTTCTAGGTTTGTCTATAGAGCTTGCTGCCTCTTGGTGGGCTAGTATTGTTGCAAGCTGAACCCTTCATGCTTGGCCCGCCCTGAAACATGTATCTGCATATCATCCATGCTTGTTTTAACAAGCAAGAGAATCAGAAGTGTGACAGGTCTGGAAAGCAGCTGATTCGTAGAAAGACAGAAGATTACTGTCATCTTCAGTCAGATGAAATCTAGAAAAGATCTGCAGGATAGCTTCAAATAACTGAACTGTAACACAGAAGAGAGAGGCTTTAAATTCTACAGACATTTCGAAGGTAGAACAAAGATCAGTGGTTCAAAGCTAGAGACAGATTCAGGTTCTGTGTAAAAACAACTTTCTAACGTTTAGTGAAATTGAATGAAAAGTTACAAAAGGTGAAACTCATCGATCGTTTATAATATAGAGAGGATATATGTTTATTTGTTCAGTGACTGAAAACAAGATCTGGGTGTCAGGTAGACTTGAATTGAAACCTTATTCCACTGCTTTCCCAGTGTGTGGCCTCCTAAATTTCACTGTCCCCATCGTTTGAAGAGGGGTAACAACAAGACCAACTTGACCCCATTCCTGCCGCATTCACTACTGAGCACTCCCTCATGAACGTCCTGCCCATAGGTCTATCTCCCAGGGCGTGTGTACTGGGGAACCCTGCCCAAATCATTAGTCTTTTCATCTGTATCATCTAATTCTAAAAAATTTTCAGCACCTGCACATCACAGAATCAGCTTTATTCTTCTTTGTATTTCAAGAGCTGTGATTATTAACTAAGTATTTCCATATCTCACCTTTTGAGACCTTTGAAATGAAATCTTATCAAATCACCCATCTTCCCTCCAACTGAGCTGTGGGTAATGCATGTCCATAAAATGCCTTCTGTGCATGCATATGCGCATGCTAAGTTGCTTTAGTCATCAGACTCTGTGCGACCCTAGGGGCTACCCTCTGTAGCCCCTAGGCTCCTCTGTCTACCTCCTCTTATTTTCACTGAATGCTCCTCAGCATAACCTCCACGAAGAACATGGATTTCTAAATGCAAAGATACCTCTTGAAACAAAATGCCATTTTCTCTTATATTGTATCTTTTCAATTAATTACTAGGTTAAAATTAAGCAATTACTATAGCCCCTATACATTTTTTGTTGGCAGCATAATTTAGTGATTGAAACAAGATTTGGGTGTCATACAGACCTGAGTTGAAGCCTTACCCCACCACTTCCTAAATTTCATTTTCGACATCTTCAGAGGAAAGATAGTATCTACTGCTTCTTTGGGTTGTGGGGAGAATCAAAGAAGAAAATGTGTACAAAACACCAGACATACAGCAAATACTCAAAGAGAGTCAGCTATTGTCTGTGATGTTATTTTATTAATATTTCAAGTTCACTTTATTATTCATTCTCTGTAAATTTGTTTTCATACAGATCAAAATACTTACTAATTTCCCTTGTAATTTATTCTTTGACCTAAAGGTTATTTAAAAATCTGTTGTTTAATTTGCAAATATTTGCCCATATCCAAATTTCCTTCTGTTGTTGATTTCTAATTTCATCCCACTGTAGTTAGGGAACTTAGTTTGTATGATTTTCGACCCTTTTAAATTTATGGACATGTTGTATGGCCCAGCTCATGTTTGTCAATTTGATATAAGATATATGAAATATAAATATTGTTCCAAATCTCTTTTTCTGCATTATTCTCTTGAAAATGGACTTGTAGCCTTTCTAATATTATTGCATTTCCTTTACAAAATTTTGAACTGCGTGATAGTAGCTTTTTCTTAGCTCTTCCCAGGTGGCACCAGTGGTAAAGAATTGCCTGCTAATGATGTAAGAGATACAGATACAATCCCAGGAGGGTTGCTCAGTGTGCGAACCCTACCTTTTGGACCTTTGAAATGAAATCTTATCAAATCACCCATCTTCCCTCCAACTGAGCTGTGGGTAATGCATGTCCATAAAATGCCTTCTGTGCATGCATATGCGCATGCTAAGTTGCTTTAGTCATCAGACTCTGTGCGACCCTAGGGGCTACCCTCTGTAGCCCCTAGGCTCCTCTGTCTACCTCCTCTTATTTTCACTGAATGCTCCTCAGCATAACCTCCACGAAGAACATGGATTTCTAAATGCAAAGATACCTCTTGAAACAAAATGCCATTTTCTCTTATATTGTATCTTTTCAATTAATTACTAGGTTAAAATTAAGCAATTACTATAGCCCCTATACATTTTTTGTTGGCAGCATAATTTAGTGATTGAAACAAGATTTGGGTGTCATACAGACCTGAGTTGAAGCCTTACCCCACCACTTCCTAAATTTCATTTTCGACATCTTCAGAGGAAAGATAGTATCTACTGCTTCTTTGGGTTGTGGGGAGAATCAAAGAAGAAAATGTGTACAAAACACCAGACATACAGCAAATACTCAAAGAGAGTCAGCTATTGTCTGTGATGTTATTTTATTAATATTTCAAGTTCACTTTATTATTCATTCTCTGTAAATTTGTTTTCATACAGATCAAAATACTTACTAATTTCCCTTGTAATTTATTCTTTGACCTAAAGGTTATTTAAAAATCTGTTGTTTAATTTGCAAATATTTGCCCATATCCAAATTTCCTTCTGTTGTTGATTTCTAATTTCATCCCACTGTAGTTAGGGAACTTAGTTTGTATGATTTTCGACCCTTTTAAATTTATGGACATGTTGTATGGCCCAGCTCATGTTTGTCAATTTGATATAAGATATATGAAATATAAATATTGTTCCAAATCTCTTTTTCTGCATTATTCTCTTGAAAATGGACTTGTAGCCTTTCTAATATTATTGCATTTCCTTTACAAAATTTTGAACTGCGTGATAGTAGCTTTTTCTTAGCTCTTCCCAGGTGGCACCAGTGGTAAAGAATTGCCTGCTAATGATGTAAGAGATACAGATACAATCCCAGGAGGGTTGGGAAGATCCCCTGGAGGAAGGAATGGCTACCCACTCCAGTGTCCTTGCCAGGAGACTCCCATGGACAGAGAAACCTGGTGGGCTATAGTTCATCTAGTTTTAGAATATAATCAGTGGATTTTTCCTCCTTTCCCCCTTCTCATCAGAGTCACCTTGGTCAGTTCAGCTAGGCTAGAAGCCTCAGCTAGGCTCCTTTCCTGTCTTCAGAAGAGAGGGCACTGAATCCACTGCCTGGAACTCATTTCTCTCACACTAGAAACCATGGTCTGAAAACAAATTCTGAACTTCAGCATCATCCGCCATGTCCAGCTGGTCTACTTTCTTCCTTTTCAAAGCCATGACTTTATACAGGGATTGGGGATGAACATACCACCTGTGCCCTAAGTCACTCAGATTTTCTATTTGGGGCTGCAAATGTCCATAGGAAAGAGATAAAGCAGATACTTTCCCTGGCAGTGTGTGCACTCCTGCATGATGCAGCAGAAACTAATTATGGTTCTTAAAAAGCTATGTTAAGAAATAGGGACTAGTTTTGGAATGAATGCTTTTGTTTGGTTTCTTTTATTTTATATAGTGTAAGACTCAAAAGTCTACATGTATTCAATAAGACTCAGTGTCAGTCCCATCAAGAAACTTAAACCCTATGAAAATAAGTATTGAGGACATGATTATTTAATGCTAGTAAATACCTGTCTTCATAGATTTACAGAGGAAGATGGTCTGTTATGTATATACTTAATACTCGCAGCTTTTGTGTGAAATTTTGCCTAATGAAAAATTTCCTTCTGTTGTTGATTTCTAATTTCATCCCACTGTAGTTAGGGAACTTAGTTTGTATGATTTTCGACCCTTTTAAATTTATGGACATGTTGTATGGCCCAGCTCATGTTTGTCAATTTGATATAAGATATATGAAATATAAATATTGTTCCAAATCTCTTTTTCTGCATTATTCTCTTGAAAATGGACTTGTAGCCTTTCTAATATTATTGCATTTCCTTTACAAAATTTTGAACTGCGTGATAGTAGCTTTTTCTTAGCTCTTCCCAGGTGGCACCAGTGGTAAAGAATTGCCTGCTAATGATGTAAGAGATACAGATACAATCCCAGGAGGGTTGGGAAGATCCCCTGGAGGAAGGAATGGCTACCCACTCCAGTGTCCTTGCCAGGAGACTCCCGTGGACAGAGAAACCTGGTGGGCTATAGTTCATCTAGTTTTAGAATATAATCAGTGGATTTTTCCTCCTTTCCCCCTTCTCATCAGAGTCACCTTGGTCAGTTCAGCTAGGCTAGAAGCCTCAGCTAGGCTCCTTTCCTGTCTTCAGAAGAGAGGGCACTGAATCCACTGCCTGGAACTCATTTCTCTCACACTAGAAACCATGGTCTGAAAACAAATTCTGAACTTCAGCATCATCCGCCATGTCCAGCTGGTCTACTTTCTTCCTTTTCAAAGCCATGACTTTATACAGGGATTGGGGATGAACATACCACCTGTGCCCTAAGTCACTCAGATTTTCTATTTGGGGCTGCAAATGTCCATAGGAAAGAGATAAAGCAGATACTTTCCCTGGCAGTGTGTGCACTCCTGCATGATGCAGCAGAAACTAATTATGGTTCTTAAAAAGCTATGTTAAGAAATAGGGACTAGTTTTGGAATGAATGCTTTTGTTTGGTTTCTTTTATTTTATATAGTGTAAGACTCAAAAGTCTACATGTATTCAATAAGACTCAGTGTCAGTCCCATCAAGAAACTTAAACCCTATGAAAATAAGTATTGAGGACATGATTATTTAATGCTAGTAAATACCTGTCTTCATAGATTTACAGAGGAAGATGGTCTGTTATGTATATACTTAATACTCGCAGCTTTTGTGTGAAATTTTGCTTTTCAATGTGAAACTGATAAAAATGAGTCTAAGAGACAAAAAATCAAACAAAATAAATAAGTAAATAAGTGAGACATCATAGAAAATTGGCTAAGATCTTGGCCTTTGAATCTGGAAAGATCTGCATTTCAATTTACTAATACTTCTTAAAGCTTTCATTTTCCTCATCTGTAAAATATAGGTAATAATTGTACCTGCTTAATAGAAGACTTTTTGTCGCAAAGTTTGGCAGAAAGGAGTATATTTATAGGAGATCTCATAACATTCATGAGAAATCTGAAGAAATGAACTCAGAAATTGGGCCAGAGTCACATTATGTTGAAGGAGGAACATAACTAAGTCCTCTGTGGGAGCAGTCTGGTCAGGGTGCCCTTTCCACCTTTTGTGTAAGCTCTGGGATGGGTGACTTCTTTGATCACACACTTTAGCCCTGGAGCTCCAAGCAGGAGAATCCATGTGGCTAAGTTTTGATTGCATGGTCATGCTGAGATGTGTCAGGGAAAGTAAGAATCTGATCCTTTCTATTCATTCAGCACCCTTATGCATAGACAATGGGAAGTGAAGCACGAAAACACACAACCAAATAATGGCCAAAAGACCACATAGATTTATTGTGGATATAAATTGCAGTAGTATATGCAAAGTGCTTAACAAAGCACCTTGTACATATTGGGTGTTAGTTTTAATTGTCTTTTTCTCCCCAAAGCCATGACTTTATACAGGGATTGGGGATGAACATACCACCTGTGCCCTAAGTCACTCAGATTTTCTATTTGGGGCTGCAAATGTCCATAGGAAAGAGATAAAGCAGATACTTTCCCTGGCAGTGTGTGCACTCCTGCATGATGCAGCAGAAACTAATTATGGTTCTTAAAAAGCTATGTTAAGAAATAGGGACTAGTTTTGGAATGAATGCTTTTGTTTGGTTTCTTTTATTTTATATAGTGTAAGACTCAAAAGTCTACATGTATTCAATAAGACTCAGTGTCAGTCCCATCAAGAAACTTAAACCCTATGAAAATAAGTATTGAGGACATGATTATTTAATGCTAGTAAATACCTGTCTTCATAGATTTACAGAGGAAGATGGTCTGTTATGTATATACTTAATACTCGCAGCTTTTGTGTGAAATTTTGCTTTTCAATGTGAAACTGATAAAAATGAGTCTAAGAGACAAAAAATCAAACAAAATAAATAAGTAAATAAGTGAGACATCATAGAAAATTGGCTAAGATCTTGGCCTTTGAATCTGGAAAGATCTGCATTTCAATTTACTAATACTTCTTAAAGCTTTCATTTTCCTCATCTGTAAAATATAGGTAATAATTGTACCTGCTTAATAGAAGACTTTTTGTCGCAAAGTTTGGCAGAAAGGAGTATATTTATAGGAGATCTCATAACATTCATGAGAAATCTGAAGAAATGAACTCAGAAATTGGGCCAGAGTCACATTATGTTGAAGGAGGAACATAACTAAGTCCTCTGTGGGAGCAGTCTGGTCAGGGTGCCCTTTCCACCTTTTGTGTAAGCTCTGGGATGGGTGACTTCTTTGATCACACACTTTAGCCCTGGAGCTCCAAGCAGGAGAATCCATGTGGCTAAGTTTTGATTGCATGGTCATGCTGAGATGTGTCAGGGAAAGTAAGAATCTGATCCTTTCTATTCATTCAGCACCCTTATGCATAGACAATGGGAAGTGAAGCACGAAAACACACAACCAAATAATGGCCAAAAGACCACATAGATTTATTGTGGATATAAATTGCAGTAGTATATGCAAAGTGCTTAACAAAGCACCTTGTACATATTGGGTGTTAGTTTTAATTGTCTTTTTCTACAAGAAGTGAAACCAGTAAGAGTCATGTGTAATAAGGTTCTGTACACTCAATAAATGGAGAGGAGAGCAAACTACAAAGGCCCAAAGCAATTGTATTTATATTTTGTTTAAAAGAAAACTGTCTGAGTCCATTTACCCTGGATATTATTGTCATACTGAGAATATAAAAGTTAAATTTTCCAAGGGAAATAGAGCTGTCTGATTTTCTTAAGCAGGTAAAGAAAACAGTTGCTCCCTCACTGACTTTTCTTTCACTTTTATTTCTCTTACTTCATGTTTTACTTATTTTTTTATATTATTGAAGTAATTATTGGCTTATAGTGTTTCAGATGTACAGCACAGTGATTCAGTTATCCATACACATGTGTTATTTTTGAAATTATCTTTCATCATAGGCTATTAAAAGACATTGAGTATAGTTCCCTGTGCTATAATAGTAAGCCTTTGTTGCTTGTTGCATATCTATTTTTTAAATTAGAAATCTGGCATTTTATTCATACCAAGTCAAACAAATGGAACCAAAAGGACTCACTGACTTTTTGTTGTGAATTTAAATTAGAAATAAGTAATTAAGAAAAGGAATAACAGAAGCCTCTGAGAGATCTGTGTTAAGATAGTTGTCTCCACCCCACCAACTTTTTTTTTTTTTTTGCTTTAAGGTGACTGGTTTGGGATAGATTGTCTAGAAATTACAGTGCTGCTTGGGACAGGGTACATTCTTCAACATTTGAAATGTTATCCTAATAAAATATCTCTGTAAGAATTTTCATTACAGCATGGTTTTACAACAGTAAAAACTGAAAAAAATGTAAGTGACCATTAGTTGAATTTGTTTTCCACTACACCAATGGAATACCATGCAACCGAAGTCTCCTTTTGGTCTATTTCCAAAAATTATTTCTATTCATTCAGCACCCTTATGCATAGACAATGGGAAGTGAAGCACGAAAACACACAACCAAATAATGGCCAAAAGACCACATAGATTTATTGTGGATATAAATTGCAGTAGTATATGCAAAGTGCTTAACAAAGCACCTTGTACATATTGGGTGTTAGTTTTAATTGTCTTTTTCTACAAGAAGTGAAACCAGTAAGAGTCATGTGTAATAAGGTTCTGTACACTCAATAAATGGAGAGGAGAGCAAACTACAAAGGCCCAAAGCAATTGTATTTATATTTTGTTTAAAAGAAAACTGTCTGAGTCCATTTACCCTGGATATTATTGTCATACTGAGAATATAAAAGTTAAATTTTCCAAGGGAAATAGAGCTGTCTGATTTTCTTAAGCAGGTAAAGAAAACAGTTGCTCCCTCACTGACTTTTCTTTCACTTTTATTTCTCTTACTTCATGTTTTACTTATTTTTTTATATTATTGAAGTAATTATTGGCTTATAGTGTTTCAGATGTACAGCACAGTGATTCAGTTATCCATACACATGTGTTATTTTTGAAATTATCTTTCATCATAGGCTATTAAAAGACATTGAGTATAGTTCCCTGTGCTATAATAGTAAGCCTTTGTTGCTTGTTGCATATCTATTTTTTAAATTAGAAATCTGGCATTTTATTCATACCAAGTCAAACAAATGGAACCAAAAGGACTCACTGACTTTTTGTTGTGAATTTAAATTAGAAATAAGTAATTAAGAAAAGGAATAACAGAAGCCTCTGAGAGATCTGTGTTAAGATAGTTGTCTCCACCCCACCAACTTTTTTTTTTTTTTTGCTTTAAGGTGACTGGTTTGGGATAGATTGTCTAGAAATTACAGTGCTGCTTGGGACAGGGTACATTCTTCAACATTTGAAATGTTATCCTAATAAAATATCTCTGTAAGAATTTTCATTACAGCATGGTTTTACAACAGTAAAAACTGAAAAAAATGTAAGTGACCATTAGTTGAATTTGTTTTCCACTACACCAATGGAATACCATGCAACCGAAGTCTCCTTTTGGTCTATTTCCAAAAAATTATTTCTCATGCTAAGATTACCAGTGTCCTCCATTTTATGTAGAAAGGCTATTTTTTTTTTTTTTTTTTTTAGTACTTATCATATTATGAAACTGCCCTGACTCCAAAATAAAGATGGAAAGAAGCTAGTAAGGGAGTACAAGCAGAAGGAAGCAAGATTGGGCAGAGGGAGAAGTCAGATTGTGGTGCAGGTCTAAGAAAGGCTGTGGCCAAACCTAAGGGCGTTGTCCTAGATTGGGTGAGAAGGTCCCTCCCTCCAATGCTCTGCTCCCATTGCTGTTGTCTAGTCAGCAAATGCTGGCCACCCTCAGATTGACCTTCTTAGGTCAAATGATTCTCTTACAGTTGAAGGCAATTTTCAGGGAGGGGTCAGCTGAGAGTTTTTTTGCTGCGCAACCTCCCAGAAGCTGGAGGAATGAGAGGTTCAGTCCTAGAAGGGGTATGTGGTGACACACTGTCATTTACTACCCCTATTCAGTTTCCAGACATCATGTGATATGATTGGCCACTCCTCCTTTTGAAACACACTTCTCTCAACTGCTATGCTGCCACACTCTTGTTTTTTCTTTCTTCCTTCCTCTCTGAGGATCTTCCTTTTAGAACTAAATTTCATGGAGATTTTCACAGGTCTTTATTTCCCTTTACTCAATATTAGTGAATTCTTTCTTGTGCTTTCCAAATACTATCCAATGACTTCTAAATTTTATAATTGTAACTCATAGGTCTCAACTACCCTTGCATACTTTTTCTGGCATTTTATTCATACCAAGTTGGAACCAAAAGGACTCACTGACTTTTTGTTGTGAATTTAAATTAGAAATAAGTAATTAAGAAAAGGAATAACAGAAGCCTCTGAGAGATCTGTGTTAAGATAGTTGTCTCCACCCCACCAACTTTTTTTTTTTTTTTGCTTTAAGGTGACTGGTTTGGGATAGATTGTCTAGAAATTACAGTGCTGCTTGGGACAGGGTACATTCTTCAACATTTGAAATGTTATCCTAATAAAATATCTCTGTAAGAATTTTCATTACAGCATGGTTTTACAACAGTAAAAACTGAAAAAAATGTAAGTGACCATTAGTTGAATTTGTTTTCCACTACACCAATGGAATACCATGCAACCGAAGTCTCCTTTTGGTCTATTTCCAAAAAATTATTTCTCATGCTAAGATTACCAGTGTCCTCCATTTTATGTAGAAAGGCTATTTTTTTTTTTTTTTTTTTTTAGTACTTATCATATTATGAAACTGCCCTGACTCCAAAATAAAGATGGAAAGAAGCTAGTAAGGGAGTACAAGCAGAAGGAAGCAAGATTGGGCAGAGGGAGAAGTCAGATTGTGGTGCAGGTCTAAGAAAGGCTGTGGCCAAACCTAAGGGCGTTGTCCTAGATTGGGTGAGAAGGTCCCTCCCTCCAATGCTCTGCTCCCATTGCTGTTGTCTAGTCAGCAAATGCTGGCCACCCTCAGATTGACCTTCTTAGGTCAAATGATTCTCTTACAGTTGAAGGCAATTTTCAGGGAGGGGTCAGCTGAGAGTTTTTTTGCTGCGCAACCTCCCAGAAGCTGGAGGAATGAGAGGTTCAGTCCTAGAAGGGGTATGTGGTGACACACTGTCATTTACTACCCCTATTCAGTTTCCAGACATCATGTGATATGATTGGCCACTCCTCCTTTTGAAACACACTTCTCTCAACTGCTATGCTGCCACACTCTTGTTTTTTCTTTCTTCCTTCCTCTCTGAGGATCTTCCTTTTAGAACTAAATTTCATGGAGATTTTCACAGGTCTTTATTTCCCTTTACTCAATATTAGTGAATTCTTTCTTGTGCTTTCCAAATACTATCCAATGACTTCTAAATTTTATAATTGTAACTCATAGGTCTCAACTACCTTCAGAGCTGTGCATTTAGCCAATGATTCCTCATTTCATTTACGATGTCTTACAGGTATCTCAACATTTTAAAAAACCAACCCCATATCTTTAATTTTTTTTTTTAATTTTATTTATTTATCTTTTTGGGGGGTGGGGTGGGGAGGGAGGGGGATGGGCGGGCCACTTCTATTGGTCTTTCATTTCTCTATTTTCATCCGTCTTTGTTCTTTGCCTCCTGTGGGCCTCCCATTGCAGTGGCCTCTGTTGTCGCAGAGCCCGGCTTTGGGCGCACGTGTGCCAGAGCTCTGGCTCAGTAGTTGGACACATCAGTCCAGCCGCTCCATGGCATGTGGGATCTTCCCAGGCCAGGGATGGAACCGGCGCCCCTTGCACTGCAAGGTGGTGTCCTTACCCACTGGACCACCAGGGGAAGCCCCATATCTTTAATATTGATCCACATCCTGTGTTCTTTGTCTTAGTTGTTTATGCTAGAATTCAGGAAATCAACCTTAGCACCTTCCTCTACATTATATCCTAATTCAAAAATGACCTGGTTTTAGTGAATTTGACCAATAACACACATCTTGTATTTTCTCTCCTGTTGCACCACCATCTTTTTTTTTTTTTTAATTTTTCTCTTTTTAGGTGTGGGGGGGGGGGGGGGGGGGGGGGCAGGAGGGCCACCTCTATTGGTCTTTCACCCGTCCACTTTCATCCATCTTTGTTCCTTGGCCCGCGTGGGCCTCCCATCGAGGTGGCCTCTATTGTACCGGCTCTGAGTGCGTGCACTCCAGAGCTCCGGCATGGTAATTGGACACATGGGTCCAGCTGCTCTGCAGCGTGTGGGATCTTCCCAGGCCAGGGATCGAACCGGCGCCCCTTGCACTGCAAGGCGGTGTCCCTATCCACTGGACCACCAGGGAAGCCCAGCTCCACCATCTTTGATCTGAATTGCTGCAATAGATTCTTCACTGACCTCCCAGTATACATCTTTGCCTCCATCAGCTTATTCTTTATACAGCAGCTAGAATGGTCATTCAAGAATGCAAATACTACCATATTACTCATCTAGTCAAAATACTGGACTTACTTCCTTGTGACTAAAATTATTACTGTGACCTAAATTTTCTTTTGAGGATACACTAGATTTTTACATGTTTCTCAAATGTGTTTTTCATATACTGCTCCTACTGCCTGGAATACACTATCCCTAGACTTTTGTGTCATCTGACAATTCTTTACACTTCAAGACAGAATCAATATATTACTTTTCTCAGGGAAGCCTCTTTTAACTTGGCTAAATTAACTTCCTCATCCCTGGTCTTCAGTCTGCCAGTCTACCCTACAGATTTCAGGCTTTCAAATTCTCACAATTGCATGAGCCAATTCCTCAAAGTGAATCTCTCTATATATTTACATATCCTATTGGTTCTGTTCTCTGGAGGATCCTGCCTAATGTGCCATGTGGTCCTTATGTTGTGATTTGGAACTTAAATGTGTGAATGACAGATATAAGTTACAATTTTGGAGGCCCTCTCATTTCATTTCACCATGAATCATACTAAATTATGTTCCAAAGTGTGATTTATCCTTACACTAAAACTAACACATAATCTGTTTCAGTAGAATTTGGTTAAACAGGTGAATTAAATGAGAAGAGTGTGATCCTAAATCTTACTTTCTAGAATGTAAAAGAATTTACCCTCCTAATTTGAAAACTTAAATGAGAATCTTGAAAATTCCAGGCTCTGGGGAAGTGTTTATATTCACATATGACCATGGCCAGCTACAGAGTGTCCAATTATCTATTTTATATTTATATGAGACTGAATCTGCCATGGAAAGCATAAGGCAGCTAACAGGAGACATTCCTTGTAAACCAGGCAGGACTGAAGTAATGAACTCTGTTCTCAGGGTGGGTACCATAAACTTCATAATGAATAGCACTCTTTGAACGTCTGGACAAGAAAGATGTTTCACTCCAGGAGGGATGTTTTCCTTTCTGTAACCAAACTGAGCTTAACTGATATTTGAAGCCTGACTTCACACTCTTTGGAGCGCCTCTTTGATCCAATACAGTTTAGTCAAATTGACTCTGATATGTTTTCAGATTGGAGTGGGGGTTAGGAAAATGTAGGAATAGGGGCGTGAACTCAAGTAGTTCTCTTCAGCTGGAAATGTGCCAATAGCTTTCTCCAAGGAAATAAGATTTCCTTTCCAGTTTTGACTGATCGATGGGAAGAAGAGATTTGGATATAGCTTTTGGCTCAAAATGGATTGGGGAGTGTCCCAAAGAAGAGCCACAGAAACAGGATATGATTTGACAAATGAAATCTAGAGGAGGAGATGAAAGAAATGTCATCTTGGAGGAGAGAACATAGCAGACCGTTGACTGATGGTCCTCAAGTATGGAAGAAGAGATTTGACTATTTCTCCAAACATACAAAGGATACAATGAGAAAAGCACCAAACTGTAGCTACTAATGCTAATGCTGAATTGGCAAAGAAAATTCATGTCAATATGGAATTAAAAAATAATTATCACTGGAAATCATGAATTGGTTTCCAGGGTCTTGATAATGAGGCATTTATCTATCTTCCTCATCTCTTGTAGATGTTTTAGATTTCTTACATTAAAAAAAAGTATCCTTTTACTATATGGATTTTTTTTGGTTTGTGGTTTGTATATTACTCAGCAAATATGTACTCCTCTTCTACCACATACCTTCTACACCTCCATGGGAAGAGTATATTTTGCCCCCACGTTGATTTTGACTCTTCACTTGTTTTAGAGAATGAAATGTGGATAAAAATGAAAGGTACTGGTTCTGAGTCGAAGTCTTGAAAGACAGCACATGTTTCCATTTAGCCATCTGGCATCTTCTGAGAAAAGCATACCCAAGGCAGCTGTGCCCCTGTGCATGAGTGCCCTGTTGCTTCAGTCGTGCCCAACTCTTTGTGACCCTATAAACTGTAGCTCGTCAGGCTCCTCAGTATACAGGCTTCTCCAGGCAAGAATACTGGAGTGGGTTGCCATGGCCTCTTCCAGGGAATCCTCGCAACTCAGGGATCAAACCCAAATTTTCTGTGTTTCCTGTATTGCAGGCGGATTCTTTACCACTGAGCCACCGAGCCTGGGCCCAAATTGAGACCACTGTACAGACCCAATTAAGTCTGAAGCAGAGGTGTCCTCACTCCTCTGTTGACCCACGGGGAGAGATATGAAGGCTCATTTTGTGTACCACTGAAATTTTGCATTTGTTTGAATGGGTGCAGTGCTTATTCATTGTCTTTTTTTTTTCTTTTCTTTTATGAAGGCGCCCCATGACTTGCAGGATCTTATTGATAGTTCTTTGAGCAGGGATTGAACCCAGGCCCTGGTAGTGAGAGCACCAAGTCGTAACCACTGGCCCACCAGGGAATTGCCTCATTTAGTAAGTCGAATTGGGTATTGACTATGTAGCAAGCTCTGTGCTAGTTGCAGAAGATATGAAAGACTCAGCCTTCAGGGAGCCTCTAGGCTACTGGAGGAGACAGACAGATAGATATACAGTGAGCTAAGTTTATATAAGGCACAAGGATTGGTGCTAAAAGTGCTGAAATTATAATGTCATGTGGTTGGGAAATTGAAGAGATAATGTCTAGCTTGGAGGGGGTAAACGTATAGAATGACTTCATAAAAAGGGATTGTTGAATACATTACTTGGAGATATCACTAGTATGGGTTGTATGGATCTATGCTTTCACACGTGTGTATGCCTGTGAGATATGTGCACCCCACATCAAGGATATGGGCCTGGGGGTCATGTGCGAAGCAGCTGTTACAGAATGAGAACCATATATACATATGCACAGCATAAGATAATGTTTAAAACAATTTCCAAATGCCATAAAATGCCTACTTATCAATTTCACCTGTATTCATATGAATATAAGAACCATATTACACAAACTGGGGTTTATAGTTCTTAAACAATGATAAATGTACAAACTCAGTCATTGAGTCTTTGATGGAGCAAAAGTAGTCAATTCCTAGGAGGCTATTCCCTGTGTAAAACTTCAAACTTCTCATCAAGAATTAGTACCCATGGGTTCATTCTCAAGGAAACCATATTTACACCCATAATAAGAATAAAATGTCAGGAGAAAAAGCCTTAAGATGAAAATTCGATTTCTGATGTCTTCCTCACTATGTGGTTTAGCTTTCAGTTTAGTTTTCAATTAAAGAAGGAGGTCACGCCTTTCAAACACTATTTATTTATTTTTGTTCAAAGTCACATCCTCTCAAATTAAAAGCACAGGTTGTGGATGGAAGCTGCCTGGGGTTTGGAGTCCATGTTCGATTTTTACCAGAAGTGTGACTTGGGCAAGTTCTAACATCTCTAAGTCTCAGAATCTCTTCCTGTAAACTGGAGGTGATAACAGTAATGCCCTGTAAATTGTTAGAGAATGCATTTAAAGTGCTAGGCATGGGGTGCCTGGAATGTGCAAAGATCTCAAAAACGCTGGTTTCTATTATTAGTGCTGTTGTTCCTCCAGTAGTGAATATGCAACATTTAAAATACGGTATTTATTATTTATGAAACATTTCTGAGCGGGAATATATGAGTACAAAATCTTGAAACCTTCTAGTATGCAATCATACATTGGATTATCTTGACTTCAAGTGGTTAGGAACAAACTTATGTTCACAATAATTTTCTAGACTCTCAAAGGTAGTATTAGGACAAACACAGCAGAGAGAAGCACATTCTTGGCTTTTAACCTCTGTCTCTGGGGGATGTTGATATAAAACATCAATAATTTGGACCATCTTAGACGTGGGCTACAGCTCAAGTCTCTCCTCCTCAATGATTTTCTTAAATCTGTAAGAAGTATTGGGTAAGTAACCTTTCTCTTTTTCTTTTTCTGTTACTTTCCACATGTCAAACACAGCATGTGTCCAAACTATTTTTTCCACATTACTCATTTTAACCAGGAGCACTCAGAAAAGTTTGGGAATGACTTTCAGAGAAACATTTTTAATTGTTTTTAATTTATCTAAAAACAGGCTAAAAAGTTTAATTAACAGGCTCTGAGTAATAGTTATACCATTTTTCCTCTGCTATCAGCTTTCACTTTTATTTACGATGGGTGTCCCCATGTCTCTTTTACACCAAAGTCCACTATCACCAATATTTCTGTGATATGAGAATAAACCTACATGTAAAGTTAGCACTTGCAATCAATGCAAATTAATGACTTTTTAAAAAAATTTCAATCAGGAAAAGCAGCTTTGTAGTTGAAAATCCCATGCTGGCCCTAGAGTGGGAGTTTTTCCAGCCTCTGCTTAAATCCAAAAAAATACTGCAATCTTCTGGCACAGGCCCACTGTAATGCTTTAAAAACAATTTAGCAACTGTCATTGCTGTAATTACAGTAACTAATTACCATCCTTAGCAAACAAATAGCTTAACATAATACGCGAACTTGGGCAAGTTCTAACACCTAGTCTCAGAATCTCTTCCTGTAAACTGGAGGTGATAACAGTAATGCCCTGTAAATTGTTAGAGAATGCATTTAAAGTGCTAGGCATGGGGTGCCTGGAATGTGCAAAGATCTCAAAAACGCTGGTTTCTATTATTAGTGCTGTTGTTCCTCCAGTAGTGAATATGCAACATTTAAAATACGGTATTTATTATTTATGAAACATTTCTGAGCGGGAATATATGAGTACAAAATCTTGAAACCTTCTAGTATGCAATCATACATTGGATTATCTTGACTTCAAGTGGTTAGGAACAAACTTATGTTCACAATAATTTTCTAGACTCTCAAAGGTAGTATTAGGACAACACACAGCAGAGAGAAGCACATTCTTGGCTTTTAACCTCTGTCTCTGGGGGATGTTGATATAAAACATCAATAATTTGGACCATCTTAGACGTGGGCTACAGCTCAAGTCTCTCCTCCTCAATGATTTTCTTAAATCTGTAAGAAGTATTGGGTAAGTAACCTTTCTCTTTTTCTTTTTCTGTTACTTTCCACATGTCAAACACAGCATGTGTCCAAACTATTTTTTCCACATTACTCATTTTAACCAGGAGCACTCAGAAAAGTTTGGGAATGACTTTCAGAGAAACATTTTTAATTGTTTTTAATTTATCTAAAAACAGGCTAAAAAGTTTAATTAACAGGCTCTGAGTAATAGTTATACCATTTTTCCTCTGCTATCAGCTTTCACTTTTATTTACGATGGGTGTCCCCATGTCTCTTTTACACCAAAGTCCACTATCACCAATATTTCTGTGATATGAGAATAAACCTACATGTAAAGTTAGCACTTGCAATCAATGCAAATTAATGACTTTTTAAAAAAATTTCAATCAGGAAAAGCAGCTTTGTAGTTGAAAATCCCATGCTGGCCCTAGAGTGGGAGTTTTTCCAGCCTCTGCTTAAATCCAAAAAAATACTGCAATCTTCTGGCACAGGCCCACTGTAATGCTTTAAAAACAATTTAGCAACTGTCATTGCTGTAATTACAGTAACTAATTACCATCCTTAGCAAACAAATAGCTTAACATAATACGCAAGCCGAATCAATTTTGAAGAAATGCAAATTCCAAAAGCGAAAAAGGGCATTTTGGCAAACCTGAAAGGGAAGCAGGAAAATAATACACTTTGTTTTATCTGCACATAATTCCCAGGGAATATCATATCATAAATATTTGCATTCAGTTCTTATCAGGACATTTGCATTTGCTTCTTATCAGTGTGCAGACCGGACTCTGCCAGATAGAGAGAAGGGCGCCCCACCACGCACATATTTCTAATGAATCACGTCTCGGGCCCAGAGAATATTTTGGCTGGAACTTTATCACCCAGATGAAGAGGTCATTTACTCTCGGAGTTGGTTCATCTTGGAATTGTCTTGAGATTTTGATGTGATTCACCCGATGGGGCATTTATTTATTTCTTTATTTTAAAGAAACGCTGGAGGCCATTTTCTACTGGAACATTTCTTCCAAAGGCAGTTGCTCAAAAGACACTTCTCCCCTTGCTGGCCAGCCTCTCTCCACCCACCCCACAACTTCTGCAAAAATGAAATCATATGTAAACAATGCCATTTCCAATTATTTCAGATTCGGTAACAGGTATAGCCGTCTTTATTTTGTAGGAATCAATACAAAGAATAAAAGCATAGGATAAATCAAGCCCAACTTGACCATCATTATCTGGAAATTTAGTGCCACATTCTGCTGTAGATCTCCAGAAGCACTGTTTGATTAGCAGCGACTTCCTTAGTGAAGGGAGGCAGTGTGGATGGCCGGGAAGCCACCTTCCTTAATGAGACCATCAGATTCCTCCAAGGGTTTAATCCAGATAAATCCATTGCTCATCTTCTTATAAGAAAAGTGCATCTTACCCATGAGCACCCTTAGAGACAGTAAGCAAGCCGATAGCAGCTTCTCTCATATGTGAATAATAGTTTTGTCCTTTTTAACCCTTGAATTATCATCTGACACAGAACCTGGCACTCTCTGGCTTGCTGGGTCTGTATATGAAACACTCAAGCAGTCTTTATTTTGTATTGGAGAGAGAAGCAGGAGTATTATTCATACTGATTGGATCCTTTCTGTTGGTCTTGGCCATTTAATTAAACCAGATTTGTATTTTAATGCCTTGGTAACATGAGGTTCAAATAGATAGGGGTATTATATCCTTACAGAAAGCAAAGCCGCGTTGGTATACAACACTCAGGATTGTGGGAGTAAAGAGTTCTACGGGAGTGCCATTATTACATAATTTCCCCTGAAATTTTATCATCTACTTGATATTATTGCACAAATTCTGAGGTCAGACTTCAAAGTAAAACTCAGGCTGAGATCAATTGGAGTACTAGGATTTCAATTTCCAATTATAAAATAAAATATAGGTATAATGGGAAAATTTGTCATTTATAATAGCAGCAAAAATGCATTTAATTGTACCTCATAGTGATTTTATTCATGACTACGGTCACTTCAACTTAATTTCACCTTTTTCCCAAGTAGAATTTCACTTTGGTTTATTTGTTTAACACAAAAGAGAACTTCTGGTTTATTATGATTCAAATGATTGACATGTCTCTGTTTGGATCGAGAAAATGCTATTTAACAATCTCCTAAATACCTAAACATCTCATGAAACCTTATTCCCATAACAACAAAAGAACTTGCTGGCAAATGATTTGCTTTAATTATCATTTTAAAAAATTCAGCTTAAATTTTTTTCCTAAATAGGCCTGTTAGCATAGAGTATTTTTGTATTTTGATTTCAATATAAATTACCTTGTTAAAAAACAGGTAGACATAGTTACACATATTGATGTTAAGAATTTATAAGTATTTAAGCCTTGAATGAACATTCTATAACAATGTCTTACGAAATTATTTAAGAATTTTTCAAATATTAAATGTGAGATGAAAACTTACATTCAAATGAAATGCTACAATTATCTGGCATCTTAAAAGAAATTCACACAAAATTTTCAAAAAGCTTATGTCTTCCTTAAGTTCAGCTCCTGTATACATGTTTACCTTTTGTGTTACACTCTAAATTCAGGATCATCCTGTATTATATGTAATTTTAAAAAATGCAGCATCTCCTATTTTAAAAAAATGAAAGTTAGAAAAGGAATAACACTAAAAACTATTTGTGAGGTACGATAATTCATCGGGAAAAGACATTATATCTTTCATGTTTTATCATTGTTTTTAGCTTTTTCTTTGAGGTGGGAAGAGCTTATAGTTAAGAGTCCATTATCAGGGTGAAGGATGCAGGAAATCCAAAATATTTATGTTTGTTCATGGCACACGGACAAAAGACAGTTCTCAGGAAAAGGACTTTCTGATTAAGTGATTGAAAACACTCTGGTGTATTTTAATAGCTTCTCCAAGAGATAACATCATCTTCATTCTTATCACTATTCTGAAACTTATTTTAAACATTCTCCTGTGCTCTTCCAATTAGATCCGCTGCTCTCTTGGCTTCCTGTGCCCTCACTGCAGCTCATCTCATTTGTTTGCTTTCTCATTTTTGTCAGCAGGTTGGGTGTAAAATGAGGCATTTAACAGATAATTGAAGGGACATGCTTTCCAGAGTCAAATTCATCTATATGGCATTCAGCCACGGTCTCTCAGTGATAAAACGTGGGTGAGTGAAACATCAACTTGCACTTTGCTAAAGCTTAAAATATTGATGATTGATTGAATGGCATGACAAAGGATGATTAAGAGGAATCTGCTCATTTTAAATGAAAACTGATAATGTCCAAACAGATAATATAAAATCGCATCAAACACTTCACCAAAATCTACTTAAGGGAAACTACTAGCATAGAGTATTTTTGTATTTTGATTTCAATATAAATTACCTTGTTAAAAAACAGGTAGACATAGTTACACATATTGATGTTAAGAATTTATAAGTATTTAAGCCTTGAATGAACATTCTATAACAATGTCTTACGAAATTATTTAAGAATTTTTCAAATATTAAATGTGAGATGAAAACTTACATTCAAATGAAATGCTACAATTATCTGGCATCTTAAAAGAAATTCACACAAAATTTTCAAAAAGCTTATGTCTTCCTTAAGTTCAGCTCCTGTATACATGTTTACCTTTTGTGTTACACTCTAAATTCAGGATCATCCTGTATTATATGTAATTTTAAAAAATGCAGCATCTCCTATTTTAAAAAAATGAAAGTTAGAAAAGGAATAACACTAAAAACTATTTGTGAGGTACGATAATTCATCGGGAAAAGACATTATATCTTTCATGTTTTATCATTGTTTTTAGCTTTTTCTTTGAGGTGGGAAGAGCTTATAGTTAAGAGTCCATTATCAGGGTGAAGGATGCAGGAAATCCAAAATATTTATGTTTGTTCATGGCACACGGACAAAAGACAGTTCTCAGGAAAAGGACTTTCTGATTAAGTGATTGAAAACACTCTGGTGTATTTTAATAGCTTCTCTCCAAGAGATAACATCATCTTCATTCTTATCACTATTCTGAAACTTATTTTAAACATTCTCCTGTGCTCTTCCAATTAGATCCGCTGCTCTCTTGGCTTCCTGTGCCCTCACTGCAGCTCATCTCATTTGTTTGCTTTCTCATTTTTGTCAGCAGGTTGGGTGTAAAATGAGGCATTTAACAGATAATTGAAGGGACATGCTTTCCAGAGTCAAATTCATCTATATGGCATTCAGCCACGGTCTCTCAGTGATAAAACGTGGGTGAGTGAAACATCAACTTGCACTTTGCTAAAGCTTAAAATATTGATGATTGATTGAATGGCATGACAAAGGATGATTAAGAGGAATCTGCTCATTTTAAATGAAAACTGATAATGTCCAAACAGATAATATAAAATCGCATCAAACACTTCACCAAAATCTACTTAAGGGAAACACATGTACTGAGAAGTAGTTTTCTATTATATACAATTGATCATCCTTCCATGTAGAATACTTTTCTCCCAGATGTCTGGGATGCTGATGCTTTCTCATCATTTTGGCTGAAAGTGTCACCTCTTTAGAGAACCTCAAGTCTTTCCTGACCATTCTAGTTAAAGTAGCTGCCCTCCTCTGCTGCCCACCTCACACAAGCACAGTTTATTTCTGATTCTTGTTTTATATATTTTTATGTACTTCACTGCATTTACTGTTGGGCATAATTTATATGTGTTTTATGTACAGATGACTTTATAGTTTGCATCTGACTCCCTCCTAGTGAGGCCAAGAATTTTATAATACTTTTATTGTTATAATAACAATATATAGGATATTTCTTGGCACATACTAAGCAACTGTTAATTGTTTTTTATTACATAAATAAGTTGAAATCCAGGTACTGGGATCAACCTCTTAAAAATAATTTTCACAGTCATCCTGTGTGATAGGTACTACTAATAAATCCATTGTATATATAAAAGACTGAGAGAAATTATTAATGGCACACAGTGAAGGCACTGCAGCTGAGAATCAATGTCAAGTCAGCTCAGGGCTTCAAAGCTCCTGTTCTTAAAAACTCCCTGTTTTCCCTTATGCAGTGCTTTAATTAATCCTACTTTCATTCAATAAATGTATGTTTTAGTACAACCTGGGATAGAGCTTATTATTGGTATGGGGAAGTTTCAAGAGAAAATGACAAGTGATCTTTTTGCTGCTTTATCAAAAAAATATATTTTATCGGCCTTTGAGTTCCCTCTCTTTGGAGCATTCAAACGTTCAACAGCACATGGAAACCCAGGTGACAGCTATGACTCAGAAAGTTCTTTTCCCTATTGCACAGAGAATGGACATTGCAAATTTTCCTCTCAGGGAGGATAAGATAAAAGAGAATTAGAAGTGATATTATTCTTGAAGTATTCTGCAGACCAACAGACCAGACAGAGGATATGGATAAAGGTTTCCGAAGGCAGATTACAAAACTGGCCTTGAAGAGAAGGGAAAATACAGGAGGATTTTGGATGAAGTTACTAAAATCGCATCAAACACTTCACCAAAATCTACTTAAGGGAAACACATGTACTGAGAAGTAGTTTTCTATTATATACAATTGATCATCCTTCCATGTAGAATACTTTTCTCCCAGATGTCTGGGATGCTGATGCTTTCTCATCATTTTGGCTGAAAGTGTCACCTCTTTAGAGAACCTCAAGTCTTTCCTGACCATTCTAGTTAAAGTAGCTGCCCTCCTCTGCTGCCCACCTCACACAAGCACAGTTTATTTCTGATTCTTGTTTTATATATTTTTATGTACTTCACTGCATTTACTGTTGGGCATAATTTATATGTGTTTTATGTACAGATGACTTTATAGTTTGCATCTGACTCCCTCCTAGTGAGGCCAAGAATTTTATAATACTTTTATTGTTATAATAACAATATATAGGATATTTCTTGGCACATACTAAGCAACTGTTAATTGTTTTTTATTACATAAATAAGTTGAAATCCAGGTACTGGGATCAACCTCTTAAAAATAATTTTCACAGTCATCCTGTGTGATAGGTACTACTAATAAATCCATTGTATATATAAAAGACTGAGAGAAATTATTAATGGCACACAGTGAAGGCACTGCAGCTGAGAATCAATGTCAAGTCAGCTCAGGGCTTCAAAGCTCCTGTTCTTAAAAACTCCCTGTTTTCCCTTATGCAGTGCTTTAATTAATCCTACTTTCATTCAATAAATGTATGTTTTAGTACAACCTGGGATAGAGCTTATTATTGGTATGGGGAAGTTTCAAGAGAAATGACAAGTGATCTTTTTGCTGCTTTATCAAAAAAATATATTTTATCGGCCTTTGAGTTCCCTCTCTTTGGAGCATTCAAACGTTCAACAGCACATGGAAACCCAGGTGACAGCTATGACTCAGAAAGTTCTTTTCCCTATTGCACAGAGAATGGACATTGCAAATTTTCCTCTCAGGGAGGATAAGATAAAAGAGAATTAGAAGTGATATTATTCTTGAAGTATTCTGCAGACCAACAGACCAGACAGAGGATATGGATAAAGGTTTCCGAAGGCAGATTACAAAACTGGCCTTGAAGAGAAGGGAAAATACACCCGTCGGAATGTCTGCTGAAGTCTTATTCTACCGAAGGCAGGGCATCTGATAAATTCAAGGCTTGCTGACAGCTCAGAAAGATGAAGAAGCAAGGAAAGAAAACAATATTCTGGACCAAATTATGAAAGAACTGTTTGTGATAGAGACGTGATAGGCACTTTGGTAGGAAGTAGTCAAATCATTTGAGATACTAAATAAAAAATTCATAGGAGACACTCAGTACTGTATCTGGGGCTTTAGGAAATACCTTGCCTAGAGTCTACAGCAAGGGAAAGCTTGTTCTATGGTCAGGAAAGTCAAAAGTTCACGTGAAATCTTGGAAAAGTAGAATTGTTAACAACTTAACACAAATGAGCACAATTAAGAAACAGAAATATAATACCTAACGTTTACAATGCAGTCAAAAAGAAGCCCTCTGATAAAGTCAGCTAGCAGAAGGGCATCTGCAAAAATGGAGGGAGGCCCAGATGCACACAGGAGCAGGGAGCAGAGCTGGAAAAGAGTTATCAGGAAGGCTAAAGTCCAAGGTGGAAAGTTAAGTTTCAGTAACAGTTGCATACAACCTAAAGGCCTTGTTTCTCTCTGGTGAGTAAGGAGAATTACACACACACACAGACACACACACTCACATATATGCATCTGTGAATATTCCAACAGATATATGTCCAAGGTAATAGGAAAATTATTTAAACCATGCTTTGATTATATATTTACCAGCAAGGAAAACCATTTTCAAGCTGAACAAGTCAAAACAATGATCATTAAGAGGATATAGAGGCCCAGGTAAGATGAGCAAATAAATTGTAAAGAAACATCTATTAGCTTTATGTGACTAAAGCCTCAGGTGAATTAAACTGTAAGGTACTGAGAGATCATGCAGAGAATGTCACAGAGTTACTCCTGGTACCATTTTAGAAGTCATGATGATCAAGAGACTTACCATAGCACTGCAGATGGGTGTATGACATGCTTTTAAAAAGGAGGATATGGATAAAGGTTTCCGAAGGCAGATTACAAAACTGGCCTTGAAGAGAAGGGAAAATACACCCGTCGGAATGTCTGCTGAAGTCTTATTCTACCGAAGGCAGGGCATCTGATAAATTCAAGGCTTGCTGACAGCTCAGAAAGATGAAGAAGCAAGGAAAGAAAACAATATTCTGGACCAAATTATGAAAGAACTGTTTGTGATAGAGACGTGATAGGCACTTTGGTAGGAAGTAGTCAAATCATTTGAGATACTAAATAAAAAATTCATAGGAGACACTCAGTACTGTATCTGGGGCTTTAGGAAATACCTTGCCTAGAGTCTACAGCAAGGGAAAGCTTGTTCTATGGTCAGGAAAGTCAAAAGTTCACGTGAAATCTTGGAAAAGTAGAATTGTTAACAACTTAACACAAATGAGCACAATTAAGAAACAGAAATATAATACCTAACGTTTACAATGCAGTCAAAAAGAAGCCCTCTGATAAAGTCAGCTAGCAGAAGGGCATCTGCAAAAATGGAGGGAGGCCCAGATGCACACAGGAGCAGGGAGCAGAGCTGGAAAAGAGTTATCAGGAAGGCTAAAGTCCAAGGTGGAAAGTTAAGTTTCAGTAACAGTTGCATACAACCTAAAGGCCTTGTTTCTCTCTGGTGAGTAAGGAGAATTACACACACACACAGACACACACACTCACATATATGCATCTGTGAATATTCCAACAGATATATGTCCAAGGTAATAGGAAAATTATTTAAACCATGCTTTGATTATATATTTACCAGCAAGGAAAACCATTTTCAAGCTGAACAAGTCAAAACAATGATCATTAAGAGGATATAGAGGCCCAGGTAAGATGAGCAAATAAATTGTAAAGAAACATCTATTAGCTTTATGTGACTAAAGCCTCAGGTGAATTAAACTGTAAGGTACTGAGAGATCATGCAGAGAATGTCACAGAGTTACTCCTGGTACCATTTTAGAAGTCATGATGATCAAGAGACTTACCATAGCACTGCAGATGGGTGTATGACATGCTTTTAAAAAGGAGTAAATGGTGGCATTTCTAAAAAAAATTTATCATAGGATACTATCAAACCCTGGCAATGCTTTTGAAATAAATGATCATCTCTGTGGTTTATTAATACTTATTTATTTTAAAATATTGATACATGAATGGAATGTTGACTCATTTGCTCTTAACTAATACTATTCAATTGATTTCCTTTTTAAAATGAAGTAATTAGAGTGATAGAGAAAGACATAGTAATGGCATATTTAATTTCAGAAGGCATTTACTGAATGAAATAATTCATGGAATTTTGGCATAAGATGGAGAATGTGACTTGGATCAATTTATCCTAGTGGAAATTCCTAGTGGAACCCTACACAAAGGGTTTTGAAATTTTGGTTACATCAGTGGTCTTTATTGACACACTGCCTTTCAGTTTAATTATGGTGAAAATGTGTGTTCACTACTCATAGATTTGTAGATGGCACAAAGTTGAGTGTGATGGCTTGGGTTTTGGAGAGAACAATTGCCCAGCTCAATTGTTCAACTCTAGGCTTCTATGATTGGATGTGTGGTCTTATCTCCTCTCATACCTTCATGTCCTCAAATCTCATGAACACAGATTACTCTAGAGGCAGCTGTCTAGACATCAGCCTCAAATCTGCAGATACTCAAGAATGCTAAAACTGTGGACACTCATTGGAATCTACACAGAAGGTTGCTTGTTGGTTTTTTGGTGTCATTTGGGTTGTGACCTCAATAGTAGAACTTTTGTCTGTTTGAATCATCCTTAGCTGAGAAGTGTTGATCACTCTTTCTCTTTCCCTTACTTTCGTTCTTCTCTGTATCTGATGCTGTTGGTGCTCCACCAAAACTTCCTTTATAGGACTGGTGCACCCTTCCACCACCCACTAGATATGCTGGCTGCATAATTCACAGCTGCTTCTTTCTCCAGAATATTCTTCCCTGCTGGAAGTAACCACCCCAAATAGAGGTGCCTGAGAGCATGAGTCCCTCATCCAGGGGTGGCCCACAGCCAAGGACCAACTGATATTGGGGCACAATAAACTGATACTTGGCCTCAAAATGTGTGTGTGTATGTGTGATTTATGCTCGAGAGCTCCCTGTGGGGTCAGGCTGAGGCTAGACTCTAGAAGAGACTCCTTTCTCTGATTAGCACCTTCTCCGCTCCTAGCTTGTGCCCTTTAATGCCTTTTACCTGCACAAGAATTCCTGTCTCAGCATTAGCCTCCAGGGAACCCAGAATAAAACATTCATGCCTTCTCTCTTTGTCATTTTCCTACTTCCTTCTCTTCCACACTCTCACTATGGCGAATAAGATTGACGCATCATGACAATACCATACTGTCCTCTCTATAACCTCAAGAGACTTCAAACTTTCAAACTGGCATTTGGCTCAATTAACTCTACTTCTAGGTTTAGTTTCTAGACTGTTGCATCAGAATCTCCTGGTGGGCTTATTAAGATGCAGATTCCTGGGCCTCATTTCAGACTTGAATGAGAGACTCTGGAGTGACTCTCTAGAATCTACAGTTTGTCAAGTTTTTCAGGTACTTCTATGTAGAAAAGAATGTGAAAATCTTCTAGATACAATATAGTTATACTGCCAACAAAGTTGTGGGTTTGATCCACTTGGTGGTCACTTAGCTGAGCATTAAAGCGTCTAATATAAACAGAATTTTTCCAAGTCCATGAACTGTATTTTAACTTTGTCAGTCATCTTGTAACATACATTACTAAAACCTACTCACATCCATACAGTACACTGTTTAAACAAGGTCACCTCAACTTTGGGGAACATGCACCTCAAGGCTCTTTTGAGGAGTTTCTTCAAGTACCAGGGGTCTGAAATTTAATACAGGCACTCATCGTCTTGACGCCACGTATTCCCCAGGGGTGTTAACCACTTTTTTGTTTTTCCCGGATGAAGTTCCTTTGGCGACAAAGAAACAGGCTACAAGTACTAGTCACAGCAAAACTCTGGTAGTCAGCATCTCCATAACATGAAAGCAACAGATAAACAGAATTCCTGCTTTCTGGCAGTAAATATCTTCAATCTAGCAACTTGCTAACATTAGCCTAATTAACCCTGTGGTGATAAGAGGATTGGCATTTGCTACTTTCTCTGTTATTTGAAGGTAAAGGTTAGATGTGGAGCTTCAACCTCTGCCTTGTTGGGCTTTCTCATCTAGTGATGGTATCTGAGAGTAAAGCTACCTGCCTGGCATTCCCTCGTGGCCCTTGGGAGGAAGGAAGAACCACAGTATGTCCTCTAGGGAAAAGGTTTGCTGTCTCTAACTAAGCTACCATTTCTGAACACTTCATACTTGCCACTGCAAAGCCTCGACTGTCACGTCAGGGGGACACCACAGGCATCCTATGTTCCCTCTTAGCCTCGGCACTGTGGTGGTTGAGGAGCCCCTTTTAATAAGCTGGTTGAGGTTACTCTGGGGTTCCCACTGGTAAGTCGGCATCACACCCAGGAGGGAAAATTAGGCTGAGTTAGGCATCAGGTGTCTAACACTCTCACTATGGCGAATAAGATTGACGATCACAATACCATACTGTCCTCTCTATAACCTCAAGAGACTTCAAACTTTCAAACTGGCATTTGGCTCAATTAACTCTACTTCTAGGTTTAGTTTCTAGACTGTTGCATCAGAATCTCCTGGTGGGCTTATTAAGATGCAGATTCCTGGGCCTCATTTCAGACTTGAATGAGAGACTCTGGAGTGACTCTCTAGAATCTACAGTTTGTCAAGTTTTTCAGGTACTTCTATGTAGAAAAGAATGTGAAAATCTTCTAGATACAATATAGTTATACTGCCAACAAAGTTGTGGGTTTGATCCACTTGGTGGTCACTTAGCTGAGCATTAAAGCGTCTAATATAAACAGAATTTTTCCAAGTCCATGAACTGTATTTTAACTTTGTCAGTCATCTTGTAACATACATTACTAAAACCTACTCACATCCATACAGTACACTGTTTAAACAAGGTCACCTCAACTTTGGGGAACATGCACCTCAAGGCTCTTTTGAGGAGTTTCTTCAAGTACCAGGGGTCTGAAATTTAATACAGGCACTCATCGTCTTGACGCCACGTATTCCCCAGGGGTGTTAACCACTTTTTTGTTTTTCCCGGATGAAGTTCCTTTGGCGACAAAGAAACAGGCTACAAGTACTAGTCACAGCAAAACTCTGGTAGTCAGCATCTCCATAACATGAAAGCAACAGATAAACAGAATTCCTGCTTTCTGGCAGTAAATATCTTCAATCTAGCAACTTGCTAACATTAGCCTAATTAACCCTGTGGTGATAAGAGGATTGGCATTTGCTACTTTCTCTGTTATTTGAAGGTAAAGGTTAGATGTGGAGCTTCAACCTCTGCCTTGTTGGGCTTTCTCATCTAGTGATGGTATCTGAGAGTAAAGCTACCTGCCTGGCATTCCCTCGTGGCCCTTGGGAGGAAGGAAGAACCACAGTATGTCCTCTAGGGAAAAGGTTTGCTGTCTCTAACTAAGCTACCATTTCTGAACACTTCATACTTGCCACTGCAAAGCCTCGACTGTCACGTCAGGGGGACACCACAGGCATCCTATGTTCCCTCTTAGCCTCGGCACTGTGGTGGTTGAGGAGCCCCTTTTAATAAGCTGGTTGAGGTTACTCTGGGGTTCCCACTGGTAAGTCGGCATCACACCCAGGAGGGAAAATTAGGCTGAGTTAGGCATCAGTGAATGCTACTAAAGAGTGTGGTGGTTTAAGTTGCTCAGTCGTGTCTAACTCTTGCAACCCCATGGACTGTAGCCTGCCAGGCCCCTCTGTCCGTGGGATTCTCCAGGCAAGAATACTGGAGTGGGTTGCCATGTCCTTCTCCAGGGATCTTCCCAGCCACGGATTCGAACCCTTCTGCATTTCAGGCAGATATTTTACCAACTGAGCCACCAGGGAAACCATGTACAATGCAATAAAGACAATATCCCAAACGACATGGTGGCTTTGAAAAACTCAAATTTGTTGTGTTTTATTTTTTTTTCAGGGAAAAAAAAAGCATGCCTCTGGGCTCTTCAGTCTCCCAAATTCACAGCTTACAAGGGTGTGGGATTGTTAATAAGAAGAGTTAAAGCAGGCCAGGAATATTTTCCAGAGCTGTGCTTCCAGCTCCCTGATGCCTCTCCACCTGGGTGAACCATCCGAGCTCGGCACTGTGATCCTGCCATCTGTCGCATCCCTCTGGGAAGCAGCCGGCCTTTTGCGCAAGTTTCTTTCTGGAGGAGAAGTGTTGGCAGCTCTCAGGACCTTCTGAACCTACCTGAAGAGAGTTTGCAGAGACCCAGAAAAGAAAGTGTTTAAAGAATAAGAAGAATAAAGAATAAGAAGAAAAGGAGACAGAGGAATGGAAAAGATGTGCTTTCTCTCATCTCTTGAGTTATACTCTTTCCATTTCTGACTCATTCCCATGTGGCAAAGAAGAGGAAAGGGAGACCACAAAGGCAGTAAGAATACAAGTTTTTGGTTATGTACTCTAGTTCTGTAAACTGCCATTTTTCTTCCTCACAAAAATATGTAAGCCAGGTGCCTACCAGATGCAGTTCTAGAAATGAATCAAGAGCTACATATTCATACAGCTAGGAGATTATGCAGATAACATCTAACACTTCTTGAGGAGAAAAACGGTGAGTGTGTGAATTCACATGTGTGCACATGTGTGTGAATCTGTGTATGTGTGTATATGTACTTATTGGCCTGTGTGTGCATGTGCTTTGCAGGCGTGTATGTGTGTATGTGTGTGCATGTTCATGTATCAAATTATGCATATGTGTGAGTCTGGGAATGTGTATATTCCATCTAAAACCAAACATAGCTTCATTTATTTATTAATAACAGGGGAGAGAAATTAGCCATCCATGATCCAGATTCTTTTTGCTCATATTTCTAATGGGAACTACAAGCATTTTGTTAGCTTTAAGTGAGATAGGTTTCATTTATCATCTGCCTCATCTCAGGGGCTCTCCACTGCGGAGAGCTGGAACTTCATGCCTGGTATTCATGGTCCTAAATGACTTTTCCAGTCATTCTGCTTCTCACCAATATCCATCCTCCAAAGAACTGAATTATTCCTCCCCTGCATACACCATGCCTCTATGATATGGCTTATTTTTTACTCCTGCTCAGAAGAGTGTCTATATTATTTAGTGTAATAATAACAGCTTCAACAAGTAAGTCCCTAAAACGTCAGTGGCTTAACAGAATAAAAATTTATGGTTTTCTATGCAGCATTTATATAGGTGGGTTTCCCCTGTGGCTCAATGGTAAAGAATTAACCTGCCAATGCAGGAGACACAGGTTCCATCCTTGGGTCAGGAAGATCTCCTGGAGAAGGAAATGGCAACCCCTTCCAGTGTTCTTGCCTGGGAAATCCTGTGGACAGAGGAGCCTGGAGGGCTACAGTCTGTGGAGTCACAAAAGAGTCAGACATGACTTAGTGACTAAGTGACAACATTTTTATAGGTGTCCTGGTCAGCAGAAAGAAAGAGAATATGGGAAAAACCCAACTGCATCTTTCCTGTCTGGACAACAGAGGGACCCACATCACTTTCACTCAGATTCCACCATAGAGAACCAGTCACGGCAGATGGGCTGAGGAATGTGGGTTGGTTGGGGAGGTCCTTGGAAATGACTGCTCTGTCACAGAAGTGGGGAAACCTTTACTGGTGGACAACTGTCTTTCTAAAATGACCTTCCGTCAAACATTTCCAATGATCTCCAATAGAAATGACTGCCTCCATTTTCTCTAATCCCTAAACACTTTCGCTTATATGATTCTTATAATAAACATGACGTTATTATCATTACTACCATTGTTACTATCATTGTTACTCTTATTTGTGATTGCCATGGTTTTTACAGCCATCGTCACCATCTTATATGTTTTGGAGTGGAACACAAAGTGGGGAGTGGTAGTGAAGAGCCTACAGGCTTTGGGTCAGGTTGACCTGGTTTGAATCCTGGCTCCATGATTTGCTCTGAATACCTGGTGACTTAGTTAACCTTTCAGACGTTCTGGAATGTTGTATCTGCTGATGATAATACATACCTCCTAGGATTGCTGAAAAATTAAATAAAATCAGCCATTTAAAATACTTAACAAAGTGCCTGGCACATAGTAAGGGGTTATTTGACAGTGATTAGTTATGAGTTGTAGCTCCCCAGTAAATTGTACATTTACTGAAAATAAAAAAAAATCCTTGTGGATTTTCATTACCCAGTACAGTGCCTGATGCATAAGGAGTCCACTAATGTTGAAGTGATCTATAGTTGCTGGTTTGGCTTTTGCAATAGAAATACAAGTAGAACCCAAACAAATTCATTTTCTCTATTCTATTTTCTTTACAGAGAATTAGTAGCCATCTATTATAGTTTGCTTTTCTCTTACCTACAAAATTGAAAAGCAGTAGGAAAGGTGGTTTGATGAAACAACTTACTCCTCCAATGGAGAAGGAAATTTGGGGCAACCCCTTCCAGTGTTCTTGCCTGGGAAATCCTGTGGACAGAGGAGCCTGGAGGGCTACAGTCTGTGGAGTCACAAAGAGTCAGACATGACTTAGTGACTAAGTGACAACATTTTATAGGTGTCCTGGTCAGCAGAAAGAAAGAGAATATGGGAAAAACCCAACTGCATCTTTCCTGTCTGGACAACAGAGGGACCCACATCACTTTCACTCAGATTCCACCATAGAGAACCAGTCACGGCAGATGGGCTGAGGAATGTGGGTTGGTTGGGGAGGTCCTTGGAAATGACTGCTCTGTCACAGAAGTGGGGAAACCTTTACTGGTGGACAACTGTCTTTCTAAAATGACCTTCGTCAAACATTTCCAATGATCTCCAATAGAAATGACTGCCTCCATTTTCTCTAATCCCTAAACACTTTCGCTTATATGATTCTTATAATAAACATGACGTTATTATCATTACTACCATTGTTACTATCATTGTTACTCTTATTTGTGATTGCCATGGTTTTTACAGCCATCGTCACCATCTTATATGTTTTGGAGTGGAACACAAAGTGGGGAGTGGTAGTGAAGAGCCTACAGGCTTTGGGTCAGGTTGACCTGGTTTGAATCCTGGCTCCATGATTTGCTCTGAATACCTGGTGACTTAGTTAACCTTTCAGACGTTCTGGAATGTTGTATCTGCTGATGATAATACATACCTCCTAGGATTGCTGAAAAATTAAATAAAATCAGCCATTTAAAATACTTAACAAAGTGCCTGGCACATAGTAAGGGGTTATTTGACAGTGATTAGTTATGAGTTGTAGCTCCCCAGTAAATTGTACATTTACTGAAAATAAAAAAAAATCCTTGTGGATTTTCATTACCCAGTACAGTGCCTGATGCATAAGGAGTCCACTAATGTTGAAGTGATCTATAGTTGCTGGTTTGGCTTTTGCAATAGAAATACAAGTAGAACCCAAACAAATTCATTTTCTCTATTCTATTTTCTTTACAGAGAATTAGTAGCCATCTATTATAGTTTGCTTTTCTCTTACCTACAAAATTGAAAAGCAGTAGGAAAGGTGGTTTTACTTATGCTTCTGTGATGAAACAACTTGATGTTTAATCTATGGACCTCCTAGAAGTGAGAGTCTCTAGGTTTCCTCAGTTTCCCAGTCCAGTTCTTTATCATTCAATGTCAAGAAGGCCTTTCTTAGATAAGGACTACAAGTCTCCTATGTTATTCAGGCTTATTTCCCACATGAAACCTTTTATTGAGTGCAGAAATGAAATCAGACTTTGATTTCTACTGTTTATGTATTAAAAGTCATTTAATTTTTTTTCATAGGATATACCTTTTTAAATTTAAATATTTCTATCCTTCCTTTCAGAACACACATTCTTTTTTCAGAAATGGTATTGCTGGATATATGCTCTAATAAATGTCTAATATTTCTCTATAGAAGGGACACCATCTTCCACTGTTGACTTCTTTAATGAAGAAAGACTGTCTCCAGTTCAGGTATTAGGCTTGGTCCAAACTGGAAGCAGAGGCATAAGGTAGCCCAGTGTGTGTCCCCCAGGCTGTAAATTACGAGATGTGACATTTTGCTCCCTTTTGCTTGCCAGTGTAGCCACGAGGCCCTGCACATATTAAGTGGTATATATCTATGATTATTGGTTGAACAGACAAACAAATTGTTTAAAAATAAATCAATGAACTGTGGGAGGAGGTGGTGGTTGGTCTCTAAAGAAGATGATACTATTTATGTTTTCTTTTTCCTTATCTTATTAAGCAATTTGAGATTTTTCTTCTCCCAGCACCATTGGCAAAATAAATAGAATCATTACTTATGCTTTATAGGTTCTGTAGCTGACTTTATGTACTTTTGGCAGTTCTAAAGCTTTTCTGAGAATTTCAATTTTATTTGTCCTCTAGGAATTTGGAGGCAAAGTGAAGCACAAAGGTCTCTGCTTCCTGTCCCCACCCCCCACTCTTTCTGCTCACACAGTCTACATATATTCGTCATCAACAAGGAATCTAACAGTCACTTAGGATTGTGGGAATGGCAACAGTTCATGAAACACCCTGGAGAATGACAGGCTTATTAAACTAATATCCCAACTGTATTTCCAGATTGATATGGTCTGGGGAGAAAGCTTTTATAGTAACTGTTTATAGGGATAGTTTATAGAATGCTTGCATGTACATTATTATCTCATTTGATTTTTGCACCAACCTATTTGGTGAGTGAAGCTCCAAGGATTTGATCAACTTGCCCCGGAAATCAAGAGCATGGTCTTTAGAGCCTGACCTTCTGATTCCAAGTTAAAGCTGTTAGAAGATCTGCCTTTGCTCCTTATAATGAGTATTTTTCTGTCAAAAACTAATAAAGAATTCTACCTTCACTTATTTTCTACACATGCGAAACTCAGCCAAAGGAGTTGGCTTCTTACAAGTTTTCATTCATTGATTCTCATTTTCAACTATTTATTAAGTACATTTCACATTCTAGGCACTGTACTAAGTGGTTGAATACAATGCCAAACAGCAAAGACATGATCATTGCCCTCTTGGGGTTCACCTTGGGAGGTGAGAAATGGGAAACAGAAAATCAGA
This sequence comes from Tragulus kanchil, assembly GCA_022376925.1. Taxonomy (NCBI): domain Eukaryota; kingdom Metazoa; phylum Chordata; class Mammalia; order Artiodactyla; family Tragulidae; genus Tragulus; species Tragulus kanchil. The sequence continues at coordinate 61,991,979 of JAIOJX010000002.1, forward strand.
AACTCAGATTCTACTATAGAAGCAGCCCCTGCATTTCTATGTAAACCCATACGGAGGAGTAAGGAATCCACAGACCATTACATAAACACTTTTGGCTGCCATGTTGTGCCTAGGACTCTGAAATTTTCAACTCAGTTGTTAAATAATGACCTGTGGAACTGTCAAATAAATTGCTAAATAATTTGTTTCTAAATTGTGTCTATAATGGGAATAGTGTATGTTTGTGTGTGTATGTACCACATTAAACTGATGTATTTTTAAAAAAACAACTCAGATTTTGATAGAGTGGACTGCAAGGAGATCAAACCAGTCAATCTTAAAGGAAATCAATCCAGCTTGGCAAAATAAATCGAATGCTTACTTATGCTTTATAGGTTCTGTAGCTGACTTTATGTACTTTTGGCAGTTCTAAAGCTTTTCTGAGAATTTCAATTTTATTTGTCCTCTAGGAATTTGGAGGCAAAGTGAAGCACAAAGGTCTCTGCTTCCTGTCCCCACCCCCCACTCTTTCTGCTCACACAGTCTACATATATTCGTCATCAACAAGGAATCTAACAGTCACTTAGGATTGTGGGAATGGCAACAGTTCATGAAACACCCTGGAGAATGACAGGCTTATTAAACTAATATCCCAACTGTATTTCCAGATTGATATGGTCTGGGGAGAAAGCTTTTATAGTAACTGTTTATAGGGATAGTTTATAGAATGCTTGCATGTACATTATTATCTCATTTGATTTTTGCACCAACCTATTTGGTGAGTGAAGCTCCAAGGATTTGATCAACTTGCCCCGGAAATCAAGAGCATGGTCTTTAGAGCCTGACCTTCTGATTCCAAGTTAAAGCTGTTAGAAGATCTGCCTTTGCTCCTTATAATGAGTATTTTTCTGTCAAAAACTAATAAAGAATTCTACCTTCACTTATTTTCTACACATGCGAAACTCAGCCAAAGGAGTTGGCTTCTTACAAGTTTTCATTCATTGATTCTCATTTTCAACTATTTATTAAGTACATTTCACATTCTAGGCACTGTACTAAGTGGTTGAATACAATGCCAAACAGCAAAGACATGATCATTGCCCTCTTGGGGTTCACCTTGGGAGGTGAGAAATGGGAAACAGAAAATCAGAAACTCAGATTCTACTATAGAAGCAGCCCCTGCATTTCTATGTAAACCCATACGGAGGAGTAAGGAATCCACAGACCATTACATAAACACTTTTGGCTGCCATGTTGTGCCTAGGACTCTGAAATTTTCAACTCAGTTGTTAAATAATGACCTGTGGAACTGTCAAATAAATTGCTAAATAATTTGTTTCTAAATTGTGTCTATAATGGGAATAGTGTATGTTTGTGTGTGTATGTACCACATTAAACTGATGTATTTTTAAAAAAACAACTCAGATTTTGATAGAGTGGACTGCAAGGAGATCAAACCAGTCAATCTTAAAGGAAATCAATCCTGAATATTCACTGGAAGGACTGAGGCTGAAGCTGAAGCTCCAATACTCTGGTCACCTGATGTGAAAAGCCCACTCATTGGAAAAGACTCTGATGCTGGGAAAGATTGAAGGCAAAAGGAGAAGGGGGTGGCAGAGGATAAGATGGTTAGATAGTATCATTGACTCAATGGACATGACTTTGAGTAAGCTCCAGGAGATGCTGAAGGACAGAAAGCCTCGTATGCTGTAGTCCTTGGGGCTGCAAAGAGTCTGACACAGCTGAGCAACTCTACAATCATTTTTTTTCCCTTGTCTATATAAATGCTTTCATCTTTGACACTGGATAATTTGCTGCCTGATGACAAAGGCCAGAAAAAAAAACTTGGTTTCACTTACCAGAGAGTTGATACAAATTTACTTTCTACCCAAAAGGGGGATGATGATGATGAATAGGCTTTACAGTTTATGAAACATCTCTACAAACATTTCATCATTCTCATCTTCATCAGCATCTCTTAAGATCATTGCTATCAATATCAGTATCAATATCAATTAGAGCTACAGAAATTAACCTGACCACATCTGGACTTTTCTCACATCCAAAGATTCCTCCCTCTTGACTCTGAGGTCTCATGCCTCTTAGAAGCCACTACATTATTAGAAGGCAAACTTGTTTAAAGGCTACCACAAATTTTCAGGTTAATACGGCAGATTGACCATGTGTGTGGTCACACTTGCTCTACAAGCCACATGAAGTAGCAGGAAAGCCATAAAATCACAAGGGAAAGAGATTCCAAGAGGAGGTGAGAGTAGATGGTTCATGCCAAAAAGTTGGAAGTTGGAAAGCAGTAAAATAAATACTAAGAGATGGTACCGAACAGAAAAAGTTGACAACTATGTGTTTGAAGGGCAGCATGGAATGCCTCAAAGGGACAACACAACTGCTCATTTTATAAACCCCTGAAATGCAGGAGTTATAGATAATATGTACCCTTCAGGAAAAGAGGAGAGGTATGAGTTCAGCACTGATGCCCTCATGCTATGCTGTGCTGTGCTAAGTCTCTCAGTTGTGTCCAGCTCTTTGTGACCCCATAGACTGTAGCCCACCAGGCTCCTCTGTCCATGGAATTTTTCAGGCAAGAATACTGGAGTGGGTTGCCATTTCCTTCTCCAAAATGAGATGATGGGACCCTTTATTCTCTCTCCAACCAAGCTGAAGACTGTAGCTTTGTTTTCAGGAGATGCATAATATAGTGTCTAGTGTCTGTACTAGTGGGCAAAGCAGAAGGAGGAATAGGCGCTACAGGGAAACAGAGGGATTAAGTAAAAGTTTCATATTTACAAAAAGTAGCCCCCTTGCCTCTTTTCCATTTTTATCTCCCAGAGCATGGGAAATCTCTCTTTTCCCACTGCCACAAGAGAGGGAAGGGTTTCTGTCTGAGGAAACTAACCAACTGTAGGTTTCCAAGAAGGGCCCCAGAGCACTGGCAGTCTGGTAAATGCCCCCCACCCTATTTCCTTTACCGAAGCTCACTATTTGACAAATCCCACCCAGGAACACAAATTCCAAACAGCATTGTATTACTTTGCTAAAATTGAAGTGGACCCAAAAGAGTACCTGATTTTTGAGATAAGAGTCTAATGTAAAAACTGAGACCAAAACAAACAGGAAAAAGGAAGCCAGGGGATAAAGAGACCATACCGGGAGCTAAAGAAATCTCAGAGAAGCATATTATCCCAGGAGAGATAAGTGAAGATACTACATTCATGAGAATGAAACAAGGAGGCTAATAAGCAGGAACAATTCAGTGTGAAGTATAAAAAACTATTTAGTATTAGACAATGAAAAGGGCTTTTAGATATTAAAACAAATATGAAATAGATATTAAGATTCAGCATAAAGGTTGAATAATATATTTGAGCAAATCTCCAGCATAGGTAGCAAAAAGCTGACTATACAAATATTTAGGAAAAAAGGACAAGAAAGTTAGATCATTCTAGTAGTTCCAATATCCAAAAAAAAAAAAAAAAAACCAAAAACCCAGAAGTTAATGCAGAAGATAATGATGGAAATGGGAAAGAAATCATCAAATAAATGTACAAGGAACTTGTCCAGAACCAAAAGATACCTATTTCTAGACTTAAGAGTTTTATCAAGTGAAATGCCTACCATGGCAGGAACCCATAAAAATATAAAATGTCCAGGACCATTTATGGCATTCAGAACAGCAGAGATAAAGAGCAAATCCTAACAGATTCCAGAGAGAAATACATAAATGAATAGGTCACATGGTCACATATAAGGAAATGAGCAGGGATAGAAATGACTTTAGGCTTTTCAGGAGATGCATAATATAGTGTCTAGTGTCTGTACTAGTGGGCAAAGCAGAAGGAGGAATAGGCGCTACAGGGAAACAGAGGGATTAAGTAAAAGTTTCATATTTACAAAAAGTAGCCCCCTTGCCTCTTTTCCATTTTTATCTCCCAGAGCATGGGAAATCTCTCTTTTCCCACTGCCACAAGAGAGGGAAGGGTTTCTGTCTGAGGAAACTAACCAACTGTAGGTTTCCAAGAAGGGCCCCAGAGCACTGGCAGTCTGGTAAATGCCCCCCACCCTATTTCCTTTACCGAAGCTCACTATTTGACAAATCCCACCCAGGAACACAAATTCCAAACAGCATTGTATTACTTTGCTAAAATTGAAGTGGACCCAAAAGAGTACCTGATTTTTGAGATAAGAGTCTAATGTAAAAACTGAGACCAAAACAAACAGGAAAAAGGAAGCCAGGGGATAAAGAGACCATACCGGGAGCTAAAGAAATCTCAGAGAAGCATATTATCCCAGGAGAGATAAGTGAAGATACTACATTCATGAGAATGAAACAAGGAGGCTAATAAGCAGGAACAATTCAGTGTGAAGTATAAAAAACTATTTAGTATTAGACAATGAAAAGGGCTTTTAGATATTAAAACAAATATGAAATAGATATTAAGATTCAGCATAAAGGTTGAATAATATATTTGAGCAAATCTCCAGCATAGGTAGCAAAAAGCTGACTATACAAATATTTAGGAAAAAAGGACAAGAAAGTTAGATCATTCTAGTAGTTCCAATATCCAAAAAAAAAAAAAAAAACCAAAAACCCAGAAGTTAATGCAGAAGATAATGATGGAAATGGGAAAGAAATCATCAAATAAATGTACAAGGAACTTGTCCAGAACCAAAAGATACCTATTTCTAGACTTAAGAGTTTTATCAAGTGAAATGCCTACCATGGCAGGAACCCATAAAAATATAAAATGTCCAGGACCATTTATGGCATTCAGAACAGCAGAGATAAAGAGCAAATCCTAACAGATTCCAGAGAGAAATACATAAATGAATAGGTCACATGGTCACATATAAGGAAATGAGCAGGGATAGAAATGACTTTAGGCTTTTCAGCAGCAGCTGTAGGAAGTTTACTGACAAAATTCTGACTCTGACAGCCACTCTCAGTCAAAACCCACATCAAGGGGAGTGTTCACACAATGAACTCAAATGCAACTCTACGCCTGACAACGTGGTCATAGTTGGTGTTATTGCCACTGAAGGAGGATTTTTGTGCTTTAGATAATTGGTTGAATGGCCTCACTGATTCAATGGCATGAACCTGAGCAAACTCTGGGAGATGGCAAAGGGCAGGGAAGGCTAGTGTGCTAGAGGCCAAGAGGTCACAAAGAGTTGGACATGATGGAGTGACTGAGAAACAACAATTTACTGAGGGTCCATAATCAGCACACACTTTTTGAACATGAGTGAGTGAGCTTGTAGTGTGGACGTAACCAGTGCACTGTATTACATAAAGCAATTACAGTCTTCATAAATTGACATTAAAAAAAAACATATAAAATCAACACCAGACTTTGCCTATTTGCATCTTTCACATACTGAAGGGGTTCAGTTCATGATGCATCTACACATCTTCATTGTGACTCATTAAGGAATTTGGTTTCCATTTTTTTCTTCTTTAGAATCCCATATCTTTTTACTCAGTTTTTTTGATTTAGCCTTCTAACGAGGTGATGAGAACAGACAAGATGGGCTTCCCTGATAGCTCAAATAGTAAAGAATCTGCCTGCAGTACGAGAGACCTGGGTTCAATCCCTGGGTCAGGAAGATCCCCTGGTTAAGGAGTGGCTACTCATTTCAGTATTCTTGCCTTGAGTATTCCAAGGACAGAGGAGGCTGGAGGGCTACAGTCCATGAGGTTGCAAAGAGTTAGACACGACTGACCTACTAACAATACACACAAGACCAGACCAGACTTTTGAAAACATAGGCAAATTTCTCTGATCTTCAAACAGACAAAATTCTTTTTTTAGGTAATAGAGGAATATAAAATGTCCAGGACCATTTATGGCATTCAGAACAGCAGAGATAAAGAGCAAATCCTAACAGATTCCAGAGAGAAATACATAAATGAATAGGTCACATGGTCACATATAAGGAAATGAGCAGGGATAGAAATGACTTTAGGCTTTTCAGCAGCAGCTGTAGGAAGTTTACTGACAAAATTCTGACTCTGACAGCCACTCTCAGTCAAAACCCACATCAAGGGGAGTGTTCACACAATGAACTCAAATGCAACTCTACGCCTGACAACGTGGTCATAGTTGGTGTTATTGCCACTGAAGGAGGATTTTTGTGCTTTAGATAATTGGTTGAATGGCCTCACTGATTCAATGGCATGAACCTGAGCAAACTCTGGGAGATGGCAAAGGGCAGGGAAGGCTAGTGTGCTAGAGGCCAAGAGGTCACAAAGAGTTGGACATGATGGAGTGACTGAGAAACAACAATTTACTGAGGGTCCATAATCAGCACACACTTTTTGAACATGAGTGAGTGAGCTTGTAGTGTGGACGTAACCAGTGCACTGTATTACATAAAGCAATTACAGTCTTCATAAATTGACATTAAAAAAAAACATATAAAATCAACACCAGACTTTGCCTATTTGCATCTTTCACATACTGAAGGGGTTCAGTTCATGATGCATCTACACATCTTCATTGTGACTCATTAAGGAATTTGGTTTCCATTTTTTTCTTCTTTAGAATCCCATATCTTTTTACTCAGTTTTTTTGATTTAGCCTTCTAACGAGGTGATGAGAACAGACAAGATGGGCTTCCCTGATAGCTCAAATAGTAAAGAATCTGCCTGCAGTACGAGAGACCTGGGTTCAATCCCTGGGTCAGGAAGATCCCCTGGTTAAGGAGTGGCTACTCATTTCAGTATTCTTGCCTTGAGTATTCCAAGGACAGAGGAGGCTGGAGGGCTACAGTCCATGAGGTTGCAAAGAGTTAGACACGACTGACCTACTAACAATACACACAAGACCAGACCAGACTTTTGAAAACATAGGCAAATTTCTCTGATCTTCAAACAGACAAAATTCTTTTAGGTAAAGAGGAATGTACACGTGTAAGCTTAGAACATCTACACACAAACAAGTTCTGTTGTTGATAGGTAGGGGAAAGTTTTCATCTGAGGTTTTAGAAGGTTTCATTTGAGGTTTTGAGGCTGTAATTTTTATATCAGCTCAGGCATTTAGACACCCAGGAAACCCCGGCTCTATCATTCTCAGTAATGCAAACCATCGTCCTGTTTACTGCCTTTTGAAACAATGAACGAAAGCTCTTTGCATCCAGAAAATACACTGATTGAAATGTCATCTTTGGGAAGTCTGTTCTAAAGACACTAATTGATATTGTGTGAGAAAGTGTAAGTATCTGTCATGAAAACCATTTTAACAGCCAACTTGCTTTCTTCTTTAGTTTGCTTAACTTGGCACAGTGTTAACTTCCCTCTTAGAAAACCTCCTATTTTGATTTATGGATGTTTTCAAATTTTTAAGATTCTCCAAACCGTTGTTTCACCTGTAAGTAGAGAGATAGCTTGTTTGGCTAACTGCCTTGCATGACTCTGTGCCAGGCAATGAATAATGCCATGTTCAATATTCTAAATTTGTGTTCCAAATTCTGAATTTCCAATGAGCTGCATGGAACTCTAGTGATAACTGACTGATTTTCCCTGCAAGGATTGTCTTATTTGAAACTTAAAATTTAGTTGCCTTACTTTATGCAAGGCAATTTTGAATGGGTTTTAAAGTTACGATGAAGACTATTCATACTTTTCTAAACCTAGAAGGCAGAAAAAGGGAGTGAGCAAAGGCAAGCATCTTATCTAAGCAGACTGCAGGTCTTACAGGAGCTCACAGAGAAGGCTCTTTTTCATAATGGTGCTAGCTTACCTTTAATAGAAACCTCTGATACAAAGTATTACCCAAGTTGCTAGCATTCATCCAAAAGGATTACTCAATGACTAAAAATACAAATAGATTTATGTGGATGGGAAATATCAATCATATGAGTGTATTCTTGCCTTGAGTATTCCAAGGACAGAGGAGGCTGGAGGGCTACAGTCCATGAGGTTGCAAAGAGTTAGACACGACTGACCTACTAACAATACACACAAGACCAGACCAGACTTTTGAAAACATAGGCAAATTTCTCTGATCTTCAAACAGACAAAATTCTTTTAGGTAAAGAGGAATGTACACGTGTAAGCTTAGAACATCTACACACAAACAAGTTCTGTTGTTGATAGGTAGGGGAAAGTTTTCATCTGAGGTTTTAGAAGGTTTCATTTGAGGTTTTGAGGCTGTAATTTTTATATCAGCTCAGGCATTTAGACACCCAGGAAACCCCGGCTCTATCATTCTCAGTAATGCAAACCATCGTCCTGTTTACTGCCTTTTGAAACAATGAACGAAAGCTCTTTGCATCCAGAAAATACACTGATTGAAATGTCATCTTTGGGAAGTCTGTTCTAAAGACACTAATTGATATTGTGTGAGAAAGTGTAAGTATCTGTCATGAAAACCATTTTAACAGCCAACTTGCTTTCTTCTTTAGTTTGCTTAACTTGGCACAGTGTTAACTTCCTCTTAGAAAACCTCCTATTTTGATTTATGGATGTTTTCAAATTTTTAAGATTCTCCAAACCGTTGTTTCACCTGTAAGTAGAGAGATAGCTTGTTTGGCTAACTGCCTTGCATGACTCTGTGCCAGGCAATGAATAATGCCATGTTCAATATTCTAAATTTGTGTTCCAAATTCTGAATTTCCAATGAGCTGCATGGAACTCTAGTGATAACTGACTGATTTTCCCTGCAAGGATTGTCTTATTTGAAACTTAAAATTTAGTTGCCTTACTTTATGCAAGGCAATTTTGAATGGGTTTTAAAGTTACGATGAAGACTATTCATACTTTTCTAAACCTAGAAGGCAGAAAAAGGGAGTGAGCAAAGGCAAGCATCTTATCTAAGCAGACTGCAGGTCTTACAGGAGCTCACAGAGAAGGCTCTTTTTCATAATGGTGCTAGCTTACCTTTAATAGAAACCTCTGATACAAAGTATTACCCAAGTTGCTAGCATTCATCCAAAAGGATTGCTCCATGTCTAAAAATACAAATATATTTATGTGGATGGGACCTGAACTAAGGAAACAATCATCAATCATATGAGTGACCAGATATTTCTTTAGCTCTAAAGTAGGCTGATGGGGAATTTCAAAGCTTGGATGAACTTAATAATAGTATTTACCCATTTTGTTTTCCTCTGCACATTTTTCTAGGCCATAAGGACCAGGATAATGTTAGAAAGCTTTTCTTAGAGCCTTTCTAGCATCATGGGAAGGAAGTATTGCCAATAGTCACCTCTCAGAGTGTCTGTGAGCATTCCAAACCAATTTTGTGAACTTGAGCATCATTATGTGTCCTTTCTTTTTTATTTCCAGAAGGCAAGTCAGCCAAGGCTGTACCTAACTGGATCTGAGCTTGCACAGAGTATCTAGCTTATTTAGGTGGTGTAGGTGTTTGGAGTACAAGTGCTTAGATGATTCTCAACAGCTGTTGAGACTGACCTGGGTTGACCAGATCAACACACACTTCCCAAGTTCTCTTTAGCTTTCTAAACTTGTCAAGACACTAAAAGCAGCAAAAACTCTTTATTTCCCCAATTTATGTTTACAATATATTCAGTCTCACTAGTCTTTAGTTTTGTATAGTAGCTATCTTGACCTAAAGGTATGAGATGGATTTATATTAGATTCAGGGAACACTGCTATGGGAAACATGATCATGCTAACGCCTTTTCTGGGAAAGGAAGGTCCAGTCTCTTTGTGGCTCAAACTGTAATTAAACAGGCAAGACTCTTTTGTTGTCTGTAGTGATATCAAACTGTCAGTTGATATTGGTACATTACTGGAGGAATTAAACAGACAATAAAACTCCAGGACTAGGAGAAAAACACAACATGGGGTAGCCAGGATATCATTCAAAACCTGACCATGGGGATTGGAAGTGTGTTAGTGTTGGCAAACATTTTGAATGAAGAGTTCTCTTGGGAAGTTTTTTTCATCCTTAGCTAATTAGGGAAGTGTGCTTGATATTGCTTCCTGTAGTGAGGGCAGGAAAAGGTGTAAAAGCCAACAAATAGGGTCAGGGGACCACTTCACATTTTGCTCTGAGCTTGAAAGTGGAGAATGTGTTCAAGACTGATGGAGACTCGGACATGAACTTGCAGGATAGGGGTCAGAGTTGCCAACGTGGCTGCCTTGTTACTTTTTATTTTGAGAACTATCTTATATACAGCGCAGACTTAATAATAAAGTATTAAAAACCCATTTTGTTTTCCTCTGCACATTTTTCTAGGCCATAAGGACCAGGATAATGTTAGAAAGCTTTTCTTAGAGCCTTTCTAGCATCATGGGAAGGAAGTATTGCCAATAGTCACCTCTCAGAGTGTCTGTGAGCATTCCAAACCAATTTTGTGAACTTGAGCATCATTATGTGTCCTTTCTTTTTTATTTCCAGAAGGCAAGTCAGCCAAGGCTGTACCTAACTGGATCTGAGCTTGCACAGAGTATCTAGCTTATTTAGGTGGTGTAGGTGTTTGGAGTACAAGTGCTTAGATGATTCTCAACAGCTGTTGAGACTGACCTGGGTTGACCAGATCAACACACACTTCCCAAGTTCTCTTTAGCTTTCTAAACTTGTCAAGACACTAAAAGCAGCAAAAACTCTTTATTTCCCCAATTTATGTTTACAATATATTCAGTCTCACTAGTCTTTAGTTTTGTATAGTAGCTATCTTGACCTAAAGGTATGAGATGGATTTATATTAGATTCAGGGAACACTGCTATGGGAAACATGATCATGCTAACGCCTTTTCTGGGAAAGGAAGGTCCAGTCTCTTTGTGGCTCAAACTGTAATTAAACAGGCAAGACTCTTTTGTTGTCTGTAGTGATATCAAACTGTCAGTTGATATTGGTACATTACTGGAGGAATTAAACAGACAATAAAACTCCAGGACTAGGAGAAAAACACAACATGGGGTAGCCAGGATATCATTCAAAACCTGACCATGGGGATTGGAAGTGTGTTAGTGTTGGCAAACATTTTGAATGAAGAGTTCTCTTGGGAAGTTTTTTTCATCTTTAGCTAATTAGGGAAGTGTGCTTGATATTGCTTCCTGTAGTGAGGGCAGGAAAAGGTGTAAAAGCCAACAAATAGGGTCAGGGGACCACTTCACATTTTGCTCTGAGCTTGAAAGTGGAGAATGTGTTCAAGACTGATGGAGACTCGGACATGAACTTGCAGGATAGGGGTCAGAGTTGCCAACGTGGCTGCCTTGTTACTTTTTATTTTGAGAACTATCTTATATACAGCGCAGACTCATGAATTATAGAAATGAATTCTCAAAAAATAAAGGAATGGTTCATATTAATACTGCCTTTACCCACTCCCACCCAAGAATGGCTCATTGAGGGAAATTATATGGTTTTTCCCAGAAATGAAGGAAAGTGCTTTGAGTGGTGAAAGTCGAGTGGGGACCCCATGGCAGGGAAGAGGGCTGCGGGGGAGGGGATCTGTTTCTCCAACCTGGGAATGGAGGATGGTATGACAAAGGCCTGTGGCACAGAAAGCCTCAGAGGATGAGGTGAGAGATGGAGTCAACAGTCAGGGAGGCAGATACCTGAGAGTCCATCTGGAATGGTGGTGATTAAGTCAGAAAGCACTGCAAATATTCACCTGTGTGACATGTGGCATGGACCAAGCTATATGAGGACTGCCATAGTTACGGGTAAAAGAAGCTGCTTCTCATCCAGTTCCCTGGCACTGCCTACACTCAGTAGATTTGCATGGTACCCAATAAAGCAGTGACAGTGCCCTGATGACTAAGATTGAAATCCTCCTCAGTCCAGAGGTTGGAGCAAATACCATGTAAGTCAGGGCCAAGAAAATTTTTTTAAGTGACACCCTTAAACTCAGATGTTTCAGTCTTACATTCACTTATGCTTTGGAGGTAAGAAGTACAAAGTACTTAGTTCAGGGCATGAGTAATGACAAACAATCCTTATTGCTGCAACGCGTGTCTATTGAGTACCTGCCCTGTGTCAGGTCCCATGGTAGATGTGACGTGTAAAACAAGAGGCAGCCCCTGTGCTTGTTGGGGGCGGTGAGCTAGAGGGAGAGAGACATATTAGATACTAAATACCCAACTGATTTTTAGTTTCATGAAGGGAACCAGCCTTAGGACATGTCTCGCTCATAGATGAGGTCAAAGTCAAGATGGAGCCAGAGGCCTGATGACACTGTGAAAGTTTGGATTAAATTCTCTAGATTTCTAGCTACAGGAGGAAAGAGGTCTTCCTACACGCACACACACTCACTCTCACTCACTCACTTATCTTTCCTTTATTTAAGCCAGCTAATGAGTTCTGACACTTAAAACCAGATGGATTCTATATGAAGACCAAAAAAAAAAAAAAAAAAAAAGACGAGGATGCCAGATGTGTATCAGATTTTAGGATGGCAAATTAGAAAAATAAATAAATCAGTAACAGGAAATGAAAGCATGTTACCATAGCCTAAAGACCAGAAAGGGAAGTTGCTAAAAAATAAAACAAGAGAGGCTCAGTGCCCTTCACGTAATAGGGATGCAAACAGTGGTTTCATTGGATGGAGTTAAATTTACCAATATTGGAAATCTGCTCCTATAGTAAACAGAATACCTTTTTCACTCAGTTTTATTAAGAAGAAATTGACATATATATTGTATAAGCTCAGTGTGTACAGTGTGATTATTTAATTTACATTTACTGTAAAATGATCATTGCAATAGGGTCAGGTACTATCCATCATCTCATACAGATACAATATTATTAAAAAAAAGAAGAGAAAAGAAAAATATTTTCTCCTTGTGATGAGAGCTCTTAAGAGTTTACTCTCTTAACAACTTTCCTAAATGTTATAGAGCAGTATTAAATATCATCATCATCTTGTACATTAATTCCCTACTATTTATCTATGTTATGAATGGAAGTTTGCACTGAATCAAACTTTTGATCACCTTCCTCCCCACACTCCTTTTGGTAACCACATGTCTGATCTCTTTTTTCTGAGCTATTTTTTCTTTTTTTACAGATTCCATGTATATGATCACACAATATTTGTCTTTCTCTGTCTGATTTATTTCACTAAGCATACTGCCTTCAAGGTTCAAACATGTCCCAAATGAAAGGGTTTCAGAGGACATTTTAAAGGAAGATGAGGCAATTTCCACAGGAAATTCTCAGTCTTTAAGCATTTGTAGAACAGAGAAAGGAGCAACCATAGCCTAGAAGGAAAATAACAGTGGACAGTCTGCAGGAATTCCATTATATTATAGAACAAAGCCTTAAGATGCTGAGATTTGTGAAAACTGCTAAGAATCATCAAAAGGAGATTTTAAAAGTTGTAAACTCTCCTAACTGACCTCTGCCTAATGGCATGTCAGAATAACGGACATGCTTCATCCTGTTTTTAAAACATCCCTGATAAAGACCACAGGCCACTGCAGGCTCGTGGTTCCGGAGTTCTTTCTAGAATGACTGTGAGTGCCAGGCCAAACCTGCCATCCGAGCTGTGTCTATCCCACGGCTCAACTGTGTTTCTCTTCAGTATATGCCAGTTTTATACGCTGTGGTAGTGAAACATGGTGAAAACTCATGAAATGACTGGGCAGGATTTTTTTGAAGAAATAAATAGAAAATTAAAGTTTTACAGAGACTATAATGATGAGTAGTTAAAAGTAATTTTTAAATTACATTATTACAAACCAATTGGGGAAAATGTGAAATTTGGAAGATTATTGCATTTAGATGATTTTACCAGCACTTTAAGGAAACACAAGTGGAAGACTGGAGCCTACATTTTAGAGGCATGGCATATGCGAAAAAAAAAAAAAAAAGGAATGCATAACTCCAAACAGGGGATTCACACTCAAAGAATAAGCCTTGTAATGAAGAAACGGTGAAACAGTGTACACAAGAGAGTTTAACTGTAAGACACACACACATACTCTCTCAACTATTACAGCTGATTCACATTAATTAAGAGGGTTATACACTGTATTCAGAGGAAAAACAATGAGAAGGAGCAAATCTTCTCTGCAGGACAGTTTGTGTTAGGATAACTGATGAAGTGGACAGAGAAGCACTATTTTTTTGCTATCTCTCTGTCAAGAACAGTGAGCACTCTTTGCACAAAAAATTTTAGAGCAAACCTAGTGAAGAGGAGGTTAAACAAACAATGCAATACAAAACATATGCCATGACGTTTTACAAGTTCAACTCTTCTGGCTTTAATGAATTCATCCTAAGTTTTTTGAGAGGAGGTCTTGTTGAACACTAAAGAATAAGGAGAAACAGTAGAAATGGTAGAGAACTTCTGCAGGTTTTCCAAAGGTAAGAATCTAAATTCTACTTAGTATATTTGATTCTGTGCCCAGAGAAACAGTGGAAAACTAAATATCATTAAAATTAGTGATTAGTCAGGAATCCTATAAAGAACACATAGCCGTGGTTCCGGAGTTTTCTTAAGAATCATCAAAAGGAGATTTTAAAAGTTGTAAACTCTCCTAACTGACCTCTGCCTAATGGCATGTCAGAATAACGGACATGCTTCATCCTGTTTTTAAAACATCCCTGATAAAGACCACAGGCCACTGCAGGCTCGTGGTTCCGGAGTTCTTTCTAGAATGACTGTGAGTGCCAGGCCAAACCTGCCATCCGAGCTGTGTCTATCCCACGGCTCAACTGTGTTTCTCTTCAGTATATGCCAGTTTTATACGCTGTGGTAGTGAAACATGGTGAAAACTCATGAAATGACTGGGCAGGATTTTTTTGAAGAAATAAATAGAAAATTAAAGTTTTACAGAGACTATAATGATGAGTAGTTAAAAGTAATTTTTAAATTACATTATTACAAACCAATTGGGGAAAATGTGAAATTTGGAAGATTATTGCATTTAGATGATTTTACCAGCACTTTAAGGAAACACAAGTGGAAGACTGGAGCCTACATTTTAGAGGCATGGCATATGCGAAAAAAAAAAAAAAAGGAATGCATAACTCCAAACAGGGGATTCACACTCAAAGAATAAGCCTTGTAATGAAGAAACGGTGAAACAGTGTACACAAGAGAGTTTAACTGTAAGACACACACACATACTCTCTCAACTATTACAGCTGATTCACATTAATTAAGAGGGTTATACACTGTATTCAGAGGAAAAACAATGAGAAGGAGCAAATCTTCTCTGCAGGACAGTTTGTGTTAGGATAACTGATGAAGTGGACAGAGAAGCACTATTTTTGTGCTATCTCTCTGTCAAGAACAGTGAGCACTCTTTGCACAAAAATTATAGAGCAAACCTAGTGAAGAGGAGGTTAAACAAACAATGCAATACAAAACATATGCCATGACGTTTTACAAGTTCAACTCTTCTGGCTTTAATGAATTCATCCTAAGTTTTTTGAGAGGAGGTCTTGTTGAACACTAAAGAATAAGGAGAAACAGTAGAAATGGTAGAGAACTTCTCGCAGGTTTTCCAAAGGTAAGAATCTAAATTCTACTTAGTATATTTGATTCTGTGCCCAGAGAAACAGTGGAATATATTATTAAACATATTATTTATGATCATTTAGAAACAGAATTAGTGATTATTTAGAAATCACACCAAAACAACCTCACATCCTTCCTCTTATTGTTATGATTTTCTAATAAGATTACAAAACATAGGAAATGATCAGGGAAACTCTAGCATATCTCTTGTGATATTCTGGTGGACAAAATGAGGAAATATGATAATACAGCTTGAGGAGTTGACATTGATGGAAGGACTGTATTCAGAGGAGAGGATCCAGAGGATGAATATCAGTCTGTGGAGAGGTCTACAATGGTGCAATTGGGTTTTCCTCTTTGTCTTGTCCTAGTCGACTTTATTATCAAATTGTGCTGATCAAATTTTCAGGTGACAAGAGACTAGAAGAGAGGTTTAGTACAAAGGATGATAGAATCGGGATCAAAAGGAACATCACCAAATAGAATAATAGGCTGAAGTTATGAGACTGAAATCTAACACAATTGGATTTAATTGGATATAACTCATGCAGTTATGGGGAATTGAATTTGAAACTAATTTATTCAGGTTGGTTCAAGAGGAAGTCTTATAGCAGGCATGGAAGTGCCATTAAAGGATTTTATTGTTGATGACATGCAATTGGCAATGTCTACCTTATAAAATGTTGAGGTTAAAAATTATTAGCCATTAGATAGCATCTCTGGAGGAGGTACAGGTGCGTGTGAAATATTGTAGTCTCAATCTTCATTTCAATCAGTTCTTGAGCATCCTGCTCAGAGCAAAGAAGAACTATTGGAGAAATCTGGCCATTGTGTGGCTACTCAGAAAAAACAGAGAGAGCATCAGTTCATGATTCTGAGAAATCTGTCCTGTAGAGAGGATTTTTGAGGAAAGTATAGCAAAAGGAAACATAACAAAACCCACCCCGTATACAGTGCCCATAGGTGGGACTAAAGTGCTAGAACTGGGAGCCTCAGTCACTCAGTCATGTCTGACTTTTGACCAGTGCCCATTTTGGTTTGGCCGACTTTTACAAGTTCAACTCTTCTGGCTTTAATGAATTCATCCTAAGTTTTTGAGAGGAGGTCTTGTTGAACACTGTGGCCCAGTTTTCCAGAAAAAAATTTTTTGGAAAATATATTATTAAACATATTATTTATGATCATTTAGAAACAGAATTAGTGATTATTTAGAAATCACACCAAAACAACCTCACATCCTTCCTCTTATTGTTATGATTTTCTAATAAGATTACAAAACATAGGAAATGATCAGGGAAACTCTAGCATATCTCTTGTGATATTCTGGTGGACAAAATGAGGAAATATGATAATACAGCTTGAGGAGTTGACATTGATGGAAGGACTGTATTCAGAGGAGAGGATCCAGAGGATGAATATCAGTCTGTGGAGAGGTCTACAATGGTGCAATTGGGTTTTCCTCTTTGTCTTGTCCTAGTCGACTTTATTATCAAATTGTGCTGATCAAATTTTCAGGTGACAAGAGACTAGAAGAGAGGTTTAGTACAAAGGATGATAGAATCGGGATCAAAAGGAACATCACCAAATAGAATAATAGGCTGAAGTTATGAGACTGAAATCTAACACAATTGGATTTAATTGGATATAACTCATGCAGTTATGGGGAATTGAATTTGAAACTAATTTATTCAGGTTGGTTCAAGAGGAAGTCTTATAGCAGGCATGGAAGTGCCATTAAAGGATTTTATTGTTGATGACATGCAATTGGCAATGTCTACCTTATAAAATGTTGAGGTTAAAAATTATTAGCCATTAGATAGCATCTCTGGAGGAGGTACAGGTGCGTGTGAAATATTGTAGTCTCAATCTTCATTTCAATCAGTTCTTGAGCATCCTGCTCAGAGCAAAGAAGAACTATTGGAGAAATCTGGCCATTGTG
Source organism: Tragulus kanchil (assembly GCA_022376925.1). Lineage (NCBI taxonomy): Eukaryota > Metazoa > Chordata > Mammalia > Artiodactyla > Tragulidae > Tragulus > Tragulus kanchil. Next base: position 62,009,354 of record JAIOJX010000002.1, read on the forward strand.
TGGCTACTCAGAAAAAACAGAGAGAGCATCAGTTCATGATTCTGAGAAATCTGTCCTGTAGAGAGGATTTTTGAGGAAAGTATAGCAAAAGGAAACATAACAAAACCCACCCCGTATACAGTGCCCATAGGTGGGACTAAAGTGCTAGAACTGGGAGCCTCAGTCACTCAGTCATGTCTGACTTTTTGGTATCCCATAGCCCATAGGCCAACAGAGTCCTCTGTCAGTGGGATTTTCCAGGCCCAGATACTGAAGTGGTTGACACCTCACCTGTGTCACTTGTGTCTCCTGCCTTCGTAGGCAGATTCTTTACCACTAGCACCAGCTGGTAAGCCCACTAGAATTGGGGTAATGACTGATACAATAGAATGAGTCTTAGATACCTCCTTCATTGATCAACTCAGTGGAGGCAAAAGAAAAGAGTTAGGGGTTGACCAGAGATTACACGATGAGGGTAAATATATGGAAGCACTGTGTTCAGATCTTTCCTTCGAGAACCACAGTTCTTTTATTTGGCTGAACCAGAGCTTAGACTGACATTCAAGTGATGAAACGTAGTATTCACATCTCTTGGCAGCATTAATCTGATTTCCATTTGGGAAATCCACTCCCACACTACAATCCCGGCCACCTTCCCATCTCTAACCAGTATGAGCATATGACCAAAGCCAAGTCATTGGATTCTGTCTAAACTTGAGCTTTAAGCCAGGTGAGATGAATAAATAAATACAAATACAGTGAAATCACTTTCTTTTTTCACTGTTGGTCCCTTAGGAGGTCTACTGAAGTCCTTATTTTCCTGAGCCTAGTTTTCCTGACTTCCTATTATGTAACCTTCTGAGAAAGTTATTTTCTGCTGAAAGAAAGGAAATTTGGTGCAAAACGGTGGCATAACATTGTCAAAGATGTACATGTTATTTGTATACTAAAGCAGACTTCGACCTGCTTCTGAAGAGCATTTTGGCTTTTCCTATGGGTTTCCTGAGAGCCCATCTCAGGGCTGACATTGTCTATCAAATCATTTTAACACCTGTATCTACCACTATCCATCATGCTGTGTGCCACAAATATACACATATATATATATATATATATATTTTTTTTTTTTTTTTTTCTGGAAGGTAGTGATGTTTATGAATGGTTTATGTTTTCTTATAAAGTAAATTAGATCCAAGATTCTGTTATAATTAGGTCACTCACACATATGTAGTTGCAAAAGGCTTTCTTAAATGGAGGAGAAAATTCTGGAGTGACTGGTAATCATTATTCATACTCTAGTACAGGCTGATGGGAATGTGTCATGCATAGGAACCTCCATGTATGGACTGACTGCTTTCAAGTGCATAGTGAGATCATCAGTTCTTATGAAAAGGCCAGCAGAGAGGTAGCATTACCTTTTGTTGTTGTTTAGTCACTCAGTTGTATCAAACTCTTTGTGACCCAGTGGACTGCAGCATGCCAGGCTTCCCTGTCCTTTACTATCTCTTGGATTTTGCTCAAACTCAAGTCCATTGAGTCAGTGATGCAATCTAACCATTTCATCCTCTTGTTCCCCCTTCTCCTCCTGTACTCAATCTTTCCCAGCATCAGGGTCTTTTCCAGTGAGTTGGCGCTTCACATCAAGTGGCCAAGGTATTGGAGCTTCAGCTTCAGCATCAGTCCTTCCAATGAATATTCAGGGTTGATTTCCTTTAGGATTGACTGGCTTTATCTCGTTGCTTTCCATGAGACCCTTAAGAATCTTCTCCAGCACCACAGTTCAAAAGCATCAATTCTTTGGCACTCAGCCTTCTTTATGGTCCAACTCTCACACCCATACAAGACTACTGGAAAAGCCATAGCTTTGACTATACAGACCTTTGTTGACAAAGTGACAGGAAACTAAATTCCATCCTGAGATAAAATTTTCCAGCCTATGCTGGAGGCTTGTATCTGGACCATAATGCTTCAGCTTGTTATGTAGTCATCTCTACCAACATGCACTTTAACATTTTGCTCTGTGTGTTTCTAAGTTTAAGGACACATGAGGAAAAAATCATTAAACATTATAGAATTTAATTTCTGGTGAGAGATATTAATTCAGAATACAGAAGAATAGGCTTAAGGGTGATAATCTTTTCTAGATTTTCATGTAATTTCTTTCATTATTCCAAATCAATATTTACTGAGCTTCTATGATGAGGCAAGAACTGTGCTAGGTACCAGAGACAAAAGGTGAATAAGACAAATTCCCATCTAATGATGAAGCTATAAACCTGAATTTTCATAGGCACAGTGGAGAAACATTAAAGCCAAAAAAATGTGGTAAATCTGTGATTCGGGGTGTGTTTCCCCAGCCTTAGGCAGCAAATAACATTATTTTTGTGTGTTTTTTCACTTTCTGACAACAGAGGATATGAGGAAAACATATTATACAAACACATCACCTGATGGAGAAAACATATCCTCATGGACCCGCAGTCCAAAGCTAAGGAGGTCCATGAATTGCCTGAGAAGAGGTGATGTCAATGAATCAGCAACCAACAGTTTTCTGCCTTAATTAAAAGCTAGTCTGACTCGAGCCAGAATCCCTGAATGTGAAGCCCAGTCCTACTAGTTAATGGCTGTGTAACATGAGGCAAGCCACTTCTTTTCTAGTTTCATTTCCTCAAGTGTAAAATGAGAGTAATAATATTTACCAACCATATGGATTTGTCAATCCTAAAGGAAATCGACCCTGAACATTCACTGGAAGGACTGATGCTGAAGCTCCAATACTTTGCCTACCTGATGCCAAAAGATGATTCACTGGGAAAGACCCTGAAGTTGGGGAAAACAGAAGACAGATAAGGGGATGACAGAGGACTGTATGATTGGATGGCACTGCTGACTCAATGGATATGAGTTTGGGCATGCTCAGCAAGATGGTGAAGGACAGGGAAGCCTGGTGGGCTACAGTTCATGAGGTTGTAAAGAGTCAGACACAACTAAGTGACTGAACTGATATGGGTTTGTTAGAAATAAATAAGTTAACATTTGTAAAGATCCTAGAATAATGTCTAACACATGGTAGTAAATGGCATGTGTGTGTGTGGGCTAAATAAAATGAACTACATACAGTAGTGGCACATACTTTATCTCAGGAGGAACCAACGGCAGAAATGCCCAGGTGACACTAAGAGCTCACTTGAAACCTTACCTTCGTCCTTCTTCTACATTAGAATTGCTTTAGAATTTCGAATAGGAATATACACCGAATTTCAACTTTAGTCCTTCAACATTTCATGGGCCAGGAAACTTAAAAAAATTTAAATAAAAAAAACTTAGATGACAAACAATGTATAGACATCGAAAATAAGCAAAACTGAATTTTCATAGGCACAGTGGAGAAACATTAAGCCTGTGATTTCGGGTGTGTTTCCAGCCTTAGGCAGCAAATAACATTATTTTTGTGTGTTTTTTCACTTTCTGACAACAGAGGATATGAGGAAAACATATTATACAAACACATCACCTGATGGAGAAAACATATCCTCATGGACCCGCAGTCCAAAGCTAAGGAGGTCCATGAATTGCCTGAGAAGAGGTGATGTCAATGAATCAGCAACCAACAGTTTTCTGCCTTAATTAAAAGCTAGTCTGACTCGAGCCAGAATCCCTGAATGTGAAGCCCAGTCCTACTAGTTAATGGCTGTGTAACATGAGGCAAGCCACTTCTTTTCTAGTTTCATTTCCTCAAGTGTAAAATGAGAGTAATAATATTTACCAACCATATGGATTTGTCAATCCTAAAGGAAATCGACCCTGAACATTCACTGGAAGGACTGATGCTGAAGCTCCAATACTTTGCCTACCTGATGCCAAAAGATGATTCACTGGGAAAGACCCTGAAGTTGGGGAAAACAGAAGACAGATAAGGGGATGACAGAGGACTGTATGATTGGATGGCACTGCTGACTCAATGGATATGAGTTTGGGCATGCTCAGCAAGATGGTGAAGGACAGGGAAGCCTGGTGGGCTACAGTTCATGAGGTTGTAAAGAGTCAGACACAACTAAGTGACTGAACTGATATGGGTTTGTTAGAAATAAATAAGTTAACATTTGTAAAGATCCTAGAATAATGTCTAACACATGGTAGTAAATGGCATGTGTGTGTGTGGGCTAAATAAAATGAACTACATACAGTAGTGGCACATACTTTATCTCAGGAGGAACCAACGGCAGAAATGCCCAGGTGACACTAAGAGCTCACTTGAAACCTTACCTTCGTCCTTCTTCTACATTAGAATTGCTTTAGAATTTCGAATAGGAATATACACCGAATTTCAACTTTAGTCCTTCAACATTTCATGGGCCAGGAAACTTACTAATAAGCCACTGGATATATAAAAAAGTAAACAGGATGTAAGAGAAAGGTCAATAAAAGGCATGGATAACTTAGAAATTGGAAAATAGATGCTGGATAATTGAAAGGCAGTGGCAGACAATGAGTTATGAAGCAAATCCTTCCCCCCTTTTAGGAAAAGCAGTGACAGTGAGTTGAAGACAGTGACTGAATTTGTCACAATGGGAAGGATATGGCCTCTGCAGTCTTGCAAATCAGAGTGCTCACAATGGACTTGCCAATGACTAGCTATTTGAGTGCAAACATTATTTTAATTTTTCTGGGCTTTAGCATTCTCATCTATGAAATGGGCATAACACTTGAATAAATTTATTCAGGTTCTTTTAATGGCATGGCCATAGGGGCAATGTCTAAGAAACTGGAGTTGCCACTCTTTTTACTATAAGTTTAGAACCTACCTAGATATATTGATTGAATGCAAGTTTTTAAAATGAGAATGTATTACAAGTTTTCATTTCTAAAATGAGAGGACTAAATAATGCAATGACATAAATAGTTATCTAAGGAAAAATATCAAAGAAAGCATTGAGTTAAACTATGTAATCATAGTAATGTTTTCACCCATTAAACTAGAAACACTAAAATGTTAGGCATAAAAGCAAACAGGAACCTGGTATGTGCAACTGTAAAGATAGGCAAGTGGATGTTTTCCTTAGTAAAATTTGTCTTCAAATTCACATGTAAACAGTTACCAGCGACGTAAGAGAGGTTGGAAGAAGACTGGGAACCTCCACTCTCACATTATATGGCATGCACTCTTTGGTCAGCATAGAAGGTTGGACAAAACCAGAGGCCAGGCAGACAATTTCATCAAGTGAATTATTTGCAAAATGAGTTTTTGTTCTTATCGGACTGAGAGCTGAGCAAATGCAGCATATTCTCAAAGTGATTATGGTTTATTTGTACTCTGAGGGACGCCAAAGCTGCAGAGAAGCACCTAATAATTTCTACAGCTGCTAGATGGCTTTGAGGGCATTTACTTCACGGCAGGCATATATGCACATATATTTAATGTTACATAATATATACACCGAATTTCAACTTTAGTCCTTCAACATTTCATGGGCCAGGAAACTTACTAATAAGCCACTGGATATATAAAAAAGTAAACAGGATGTAAGAGAAAGGTCAATAAAAGGCATGGATAACTTAGAAATTGGAAAATAGATGCTGGATAATTGAAAGGCAGTGGCAGACAATGAGTTATGAAGCAAATCCTTCCCCCCTTTTAGGAAAAGCAGTGACAGTGAGTTGAAGACAGTGACTGAATTTGTCACAATGGGAAGGATATGGCCTCTGCAGTCTTGCAAATCAGAGTGCTCACAATGGACTTGCCAATGACTAGCTATTTGAGTGCAAACATTATTTTAATTTTTCTGGGCTTTAGCATTCTCATCTATGAAATGGGCATAACACTTGAATAAATTTATTCAGGTTCTTTTAATGGCATGGCCATAGGGCAATGTCTAAGAAACTGGAGTTGCCACTCTTTTTACTATAAGTTTAGAACCTACCTAGATATATTGATTGAATGCAAGTTTTTAAAATGAGAATGTATTACAAGTTTTCATTTCTAAAATGAGAGGACTAAATAATGCAATGACATAAATAGTTATCTAAGGAAAAATATCAAAGAAAGCATTGAGTTAAACTATGTAATCATAGTAATGTTTTCACCCATTAAACTAGAAACACTAAAATGTTAGGCATAAAAGCAAACAGGAACCTGGTATGTGCAACTGTAAAGATAGGCAAGTGGATGTTTTCCTTAGTAAAATTTGTCTTCAAATTCACATGTAAACAGTTACCAGCGACGTAAGAGAGGTTGGAAGAAGACTGGGAACCTCCACTCTCACATTATATGGCATGCACTCTTTGGTCAGCATAGAAGGTTGGACAAAACCAGAGGCCAGGCAGACAATTTCATCAAGTGAATTATTTGCAAAAATGAGTTTTTGTTCTTATCGGACTGAGAGCTGAGCAAATGCAGCATATTCTCAAAGTGATTATGGTTTATTTGTACTCTGAGGGACGCCAAAGCTGCAGAGAAGCACCTAATAATTTCTACAGCTGCTAGATGGCTTTGAGGGCATTTACTTCAAGTCTGTGCATGTGAATGTGTGTACATAGGCATATATGCACATATATTTAATGTTACATAATATATACATTTAAATCCAATATTATTGTTTTCTATTTAATACCCAAACTAACTGCTATCATGTGTGTGTTAGCCACTCAGTTGTGTCTGACTCTTTGTGACCCCATGGACTATAGCCCATCAGGCTCCTCTGTTGATGAGATTCTCCAGGAAAGAACCCTAGAGCAGGTAGCAATTCCCTACTCCAGGGAATTTTCCTGATTCAGGGATCGAACTCGGGTCTCTCACATCGCAGGCAAATTCTTCACCACTGAGTCTCCAGCTAGATTGGTTTTACCTGTAGGTGAATATCAAAACCATTTGCATTCATGCTGTTCCAGTCGCCAGCATGTTACCTTGTTTCAATAGATTCCAAAGTATGTGTCCGTGTTGGACATGTAACAAGTGTTTTGAAGCATGTTGTTTTTAGAGGCTTTAAGTTCTCACAAGTTTCACAAATACGCTTAGTATGCCTAATACTCTAATAACTCCTCTTCCCCAGCCCAGACTTGGTTTAACTTTTAATTTGTGTAGCATGATTTTTTTTTTCTTTTTAAAAAAATATTTGGTGACACTGGGTCCTAGCTATGGCACGCAGGATTTTTTTTTTTTTTATTTAAGTTGTGCAATGTCAATTTTGAGTTGTGGCATCTGGGATCTAGTTCCCTGACCAAGCATTGAATCCAGACTCCCTGCCTTGGGAGCTCGGAATCTTAACCACCAGACCACCAGAGAAGTGCCACGCTTAGCAAGGTTTTTCTTAATCTATATTCTGGTCCAGGACACAATACAAATTATGCATTAGTGGAAGCCCAATTCATGAAGTTTTAACCACACTAAATTCCTGTATTATTTTTCTTTCTACTATTTCCAGGTTTATTCCTCTTATTTTTGGCAAGGATTAACCCCTCCATGACAAAGGAAAATTACATAACAACTGACCCTCCCAAATGACAGAAATACTAGCATGTGGTACAAAAAAAAAAAAGCAACTAATAATTTCTACAGCTGCTAGATGGCTTTGAGGGCATTTACTTCAAGTCTGTGCATGTGAATGTGTGTACATAGGCATATATGCACATATATTTAATGTTACATAATATATACATTTAAATCCAATATTATTGTTTTCTATTTAATACCCAAACTAACTGCTATCATGTGTGTGTTAGCCACTCAGTTGTGTCTGACTCTTTGTGACCCCATGGACTATAGCCCATCAGGCTCCTCTGTTGATGAGATTCTCCAGGAAAGAACCCTAGAGCAGGTAGCAATTCCCTACTCCAGGGAATTTTCCTGATTCAGGGATCGAACTCGGGTCTCTCACATCGCAGGCAAATTCTTCACCACTGAGTCTCCAGCTAGATTGGTTTTACCTGTAGGTGAATATCAAAACCATTTGCATTCATGCTGTTCCAGTCGCCAGCATGTTACCTTGTTTCAATAGATTCCAAAGTATGTGTCCGTGTTGGACATGTAACAAGTGTTTTGAAGCATGTTGTTTTTAGAGGCTTTAAGTTCTCACAAGTTTCACAAATACGCTTAGTATGCCTAATACTCTAATAACTCCTCTTCCCAGCCCAGACTTGGTTTAACTTTTAATTTGTGTAGCATGATTTTTTTTTTCTTTTTAAAAAAATATTTGGTGACACTGGGTCCTAGCTATGGCACGCAGGATTTTTTTTTTTTTTATTTAAGTTGTGCAATGTCAATTTTGAGTTGTGGCATCTGGGATCTAGTTCCCTGACCAAGCATTGAATCCAGACTCCCTGCCTTGGGAGCTCGGAATCTTAACCACCAGACCACCAGAGAAGTGCCACGCTTAGCAAGGTTTTTCTTAATCTATATTCTGGTCCAGGACACAATACAAATTATGCATTAGTGGAAGCCCAATTCATGAAGTTTTAACCACACTAAATTCCTGTATTATTTTTCTTTCTACTATTTCCAGGTTTATTCCTCTTATTTTTGGCAAGGATTAACCCCTCCATGACAAAGGAAAATTACATAACAACTGACCCTCCCAAATGACAGAAATACTAGCATGTGGTACAAAAAAAAAAGTCAGTGATGTAAACAGTGATGGCTCACATCATTCTTAACTTTATGGAAAGCATCATTGTGCTCCTTGGCATGAGGAAAAGTAATACTTCAAATCTTTCAAATGTAATAATAAGAGATTATAGTGCTTTAGGAAATTGGAATATGGAAGTCAGGATGGGTCAAGAGAATACATATCCTCTAAGGATCCTGGGTATAAAGAGAAAAGGTCCATTGTGCTGGAGGTCTAAGGAGATGCCACCAGCAGGGGTCTCTGGCTGAACTTTCATGTCACTTTCTGAATGCTTTTAAAACAAAATTACACTCTTAGGTAATTCTACAGCAGTGAATTGGCAAATTGGCAAGAGTCCTGAATAGCCTTAAATTTAAGGCTGAAAAGGAGGGAAAAAAGGGTATTTTATCAGGTCTTGTAAACTTATTTGGTTTTTCCTCAGAGACCAGACCATCACAAAATACCCATTTTTGACTTTGAATATGTGTCTTTAAGCATCCTCCAAGAGGCCATTGAATTCTTATCTTTTTATATGCAGGCAGAAGTGTCTGTGTGTGTGTGTGTGTTTATGTGTATATATATGTGAAGTCTCTTGTAAGTGCAGAAGTTGAATGTTTTACCTTTTTTTTGGGTCTTTGCAAAATTAAACAGTTATATAGAAGTGACATCAATTTATTAGCTTGCCTTCCCAAAATGATTCTTTTTTTTTTTTTTTCCCCCAGAATAAGAAAGCTTCAAAAGGATTAGCTTTGGGTTGATATACTCCCATCCCCCAACTTTGGTATTGCCTTTTTGTTTGTGTTTTTGAGGTTGAGGGTTATCTATGACTCATTGGCAAGCTCCAGTTCAATCAATTTAGAGGCAACTTTTAGGGCTGAGTTATTTTAAATGCCTGAAAATGAGGGAGCTGTAAATGGAAATCTAATCACAGCTTAACCTGAATGCAAACAGTCAACTATGGAGTTTTCCAATGTACAAATTATGCATTAGTGGAAGCCCAATTCATGAAGTTTTAACCACACTAAATTCCTGTATTATTTTTCTTTCTACTATTTCCAGGTTTATTCCTCTTATTTTTGGCAAGGATTAACCCCTCCATGACAAAGGAAAATTACATAACAACTGACCCTCCCAAATGACAGAAATACTAGCATGTGGTACAAAAAAAAAAGTCAGTGATGTAAACAGTGATGGCTCACATCATTCTTAACTTTATGGAAAGCATCATTGTGCTCCTTGGCATGAGGAAAAGTAATACTTCAAATCTTTCAAATGTAATAATAAGAGATTATAGTGCTTTAGGAAATTGGAATATGGAAGTCAGGATGGGTCAAGAGAATACATATCCTCTAAGGATCCTGGGTATAAAGAGAAAAGGTCCATTGTGCTGGAGGTCTAAGGAGATGCCACCAGCAGGGGTCTCTGGCTGAACTTTCATGTCACTTTCTGAATGCTTTTAAAACAAAATTACACTCTTAGGTAATTCTACAGCAGTGAATTGGCAAATTGGCAAGAGTCCTGAATAGCCTTAAATTTAAGGCTGAAAAGGAGGGAAAAAAGGGTATTTTATCAGGTCTTGTAAACTTATTTGGTTTTTCCTCAGAGACCAGACCATCACAAAATACCCATTTTTGACTTTGAATATGTGTCTTTAAGCATCCTCCAAGAGGCCATTGAATTCTTATCTTTTTATATGCAGGCAGAAGTGTCTGTGTGTGTGTGTGTGTTTATGTGTATATATATGTGAAGTCTCTTGTAAGTGCAGAAGTTGAATGTTTTACCTTTTTTTTGGGTCTTTGCAAAATTAAACAGTTATATAGAAGTGACATCAATTTATTAGCTTGCCTTCCCAAAATGATTCTTTTTTTTTTTTTTTTCCCCCAGAATAAGAAAGCTTCAAAAGGATTAGCTTTGGGTTGATATACTCCCATCCCCCAACTTTGGTATTGCCTTTTTGTTTGTGTTTTTGAGGTTGAGGGTTATCTATGACTCATTGGCAAGCTCCAGTTCAATCAATTTAGAGGCAACTTTTAGGGCTGAGTTATTTTTAAATGCCTGAAAATGAGGGAGCTGTAAATGGAAATCTAATCACAGCTTAACCTGTAGTCATGCAAACAGTCAACTATGAAATCAAATGAGTTTCCAACCCTCTTAACCCATTAATGGTTGCTGACTGGCTATGTCGCTCAAACACAGTTTTTCAAAGAGCAGGAAAAGGAAAAGGCACATATCTGGTGGGGGTGCAGAGGATAGGAAGGGAGGAGTGCTGCGGACGCAAAGAAGGAAATCTCTAGGAGACAACAATTTCCTCATAGACACAAGCCTGTGTGCTTACACAAGCACAGATGTTTCTCTGTCACATGCTATTCTTGGATGTTTATGAAGTCTTTCCCTGGTAAATAAATATCAAGCAAAGGACGGTACTGTCCTTGTTAAACTGCATCTGATTTTGTGTAAGTATGGAGAACTAACCGATTGTGCCCCTAGAGCTCCTGCATCTGTTTGTGAATATTTGATATTCAGGGGCTCAGCTCCTCCCAGCCTCATAACTGAAGTTGTTGGAAAACGCTGTCCCAGGACTTCTTTGGAATTCTGTGTCCATTTCAAAACTATAAAACCACCTCCCAGTACCTCTACTTTCTTGGCAGGCTTTCATCTACTCTCCTATTTTCTTTCCTTGGCCTTTGAGTCTGTGTTCTTTTCCCTGCCACATTTAAGGATTCCCTGCCGTTTTTCACATGCTCAGCTCAACTTTTATTTTAATATTATCTATCCTAAGAGCCACACCCCAAAACAACAAAAGAAGTATCCTGAAAGGCTATCTGAGAGGAAAACCCAATTGTCTAAACCCCCAAGGATGCAAATTAGTGAACAGTATGCATGTAAGCACATGCGTACAAGAAAGGAGATATATGTATGTGTAAATGTATCTCTATGTGTATGTGGCATATTTAAATGTCAATATATGTAGTGAATTGATACATGTTAACTTTCTTACTTTCAATGTTGTATTTAGTCCTCTTCAGAGAAAGTAGGCATTCCCATATAATGGCAAGCACAGCAAGTATGTGTAACAGTGTGGGATTGTTGAATTAATATTCTCAACTTTGTTAAATTATAAATCTCCTTTCTTCTCTCCAGAATTGCCACTCCAACTAATCTGAACCAAGACCAATGTGAAAAACCTGAAAATCAGGAAAGTCCAGTTTGGCATTCAATGAAAGCCATGTTTGACTACTTCATCTCTCAGTAGAAAAAGGCAAGGTTGTTAAATGTCACTTTAGTGCCAAGTGATAATTACCCCCAAATGATTTCCTGGGGTTGGACCTAGGCTCTTTCATGAACATTTACCTCCAATGGCAGAGTATGACTGAGAAGAAAATCAGTCTTTTTCTTACACACACATTCATAAAGATGAAAAACAAAGACCAGAGTAAATATTTTTTTCTTTTCTTTTGTTAAATGGGGAACTTTGAGTAATGCATCTTTCCCTGTGTGTTCTGAAAAAGGCCACTGGAAATATGGCTCCTCAGTGGAAATTACACAAGCAGCACATATTTAGCCCATGAAGTAGGCCTGTTTTTAAGCTTTGGATACGTTTGTATCTAAGGCTCACCCCTAACGGCAGGAAAGAAAAAATATTGTCCTGGGGGCCTTCCCAGGTGGTCCAGTGGGTAATGAGTCCACCTTGCAGTGCAAGGGGCACCGGTTCATTCCCTGGCCTGGAAGGATCCTACGTGCCGCAGAGCAGCTGGACTGGTGTGTCCAATTGCAAGCTGGCACTCTGAAGCGCAGGCACCCAGAACCAGTGCTCTGCAGTGGGAGAGGCCACTGCACTGGGAGCCCCACATGGGCCAAAGAGTGGAGATGGATGAAAATAGGTAAATGGAAGGCCAAAACTTAAAAAAAAATAGTGTCCTGGTTTGAAAAAAGTTGAAATTGAATGGAAAAAAGCCTCTTTTTTTCACAGTGATCATCGTTCCTCTACCTAAGACCCGATGTGCTGCTCTGCATTCATCCATTATGAATATGCTGCCACATCCACACCACCCAAGGTGTGAACACTGGGAAAGAATGAGGACTGCCTTCCATACATACATGGCTCTCATTTCATAAATCGACATGAGTAATGTCTATGGGCAAACGTGGTCTTCCTTTGAGATATGTTATCACAATATTTATTGGGTTGGCAATTGATTCATCCTCCAAATTGTGTTCCAAAGGATCTCAAAGTCCTTTCTAAATACTGTGAACATGCAACGAAGTATTTTGTCCTAAGTTTTTAACATCTGTGAGAGTTCTCAGATGCTTTGTCATTAATATCCATCAAATGGAGGACACTTGGCTGAAAATGAAGAAAAGATTTATTAAATTTAGTTTCAGTTCCATTCATGGGACTGAAATATATGTAGGAATATGAAAAAGACTAATGTCCCTATGTTAAAGAAATCGATTTCCAGGGTGCCAAATAGAAAAGTGTAATTGAAATTGACCCATTAAATGATTACATTATTTGTGTACCAAATCTAATATATTTCACAAAACTATAGAGCTGTTTCAGTAACTACCTGCCAAACTGTATGTATTGTTGCTAATTAAGTTTTATAAATGTACTTATAGAAATGTGAGGGAGCAGAATTATCCAAGTAATATGTGTCTACATTTATGAAACCTGTTCCAGGGAATTAAGACAAAGCAGTGCATTTCTAATCTCAGGACTACTTCAGTACCAGTGAACGCCTTAATAAACAAGGTGACAAAATGAATATTCAAGAGAAGTTTCTCCGCTAAATTTCTAAAATATACTTTGGAATACACCTGTTTCTTTTTTAACGTCTAGCATTGCCCCTGGTGAATCACACTGTAGTTAACACTTGACCTTTACAAATGTATTTAAAGCTTGTTTTCTGCATACCTACTAAGTGCCAACCATATGCATTTTCAAATCTGTGATTTTCCTTAATCCAGGCAACCACTCAGTGAAACAGTTCTCATTATTCCTGTTTGACTGATGAGAGATGATGGGCAAATCAATTAAGGGTACAAGATATTTAATTTTATGGAAGCTTTTAATTCCCTCTTCATTTTTACCCTGTGTATTTCTGAAGGGCAGTAATAACGCCCTATTTATCTTTTTGTATCAAAAGAATAAAATAAAAATATGTTATTTTTTGTATAATTTAAAAATCCCTACCCTCTTCAGTTTCATTTACATTCCAGGGTCACTGAAAACAAATATAAGACTCTAAAGATATTATGTATGTTTACCAAATTGAAATATGTTTTTTTAAAGAGGACTTCAGATTCAAGTTTTAATAAGATAATTTGGATTTAATATAGGGATACCAATTCAATAATAAAGATGACTTTTTTATTTTCATTTAACTACATTTAATAAAATCAAGAAAAAATCATTTGGACAGTGAAGAACATATAAATATGAGGACTGAAAATGAAGAAAAGATTTATTAAATTTAGTTTCAGTTCCATTCATGGGACTGAAATATATGTAGGAATATGAAAAAGACTAATGTCCCTATGTTAAAGAAATCGATTTCCAGGGTGCCAAATAGAAAAGTGTAATTGAAATTGACCCATTAAATGATTACATTATTTGTGTACCAAATCTAATATATTTCACAAAACTATAGAGCTGTTTCAGTAACTACCTGCCAAACTGTATGTATTGTTGCTAATTAAGTTTTATAAATGTACTTATAGAAATGTGAGGGAGCAGAATTATCCAAGTAATATGTGTCTACATTTATGAAACCTGTTCCAGGGAATTAAGACAAAGCAGTGCATTTCTAATCTCAGGACTACTTCAGTACCAGTGAACGCCTTAATAAACAAGGTGACAAAATGAATATTCAAGAGAAGTTTCTCCGCTAAATTTCTAAAATATACTTTGGAATACACCTGTTTCTTTTTTAACGTCTAGCATTGCCCCTGGTGAATCACACTGTAGTTAACACTTGACCTTTACAAATGTATTTAAAGCTTGTTTTCTGCATACCTACTAAGTGCCAACCATATGCATTTTCAAATCTGTGATTTTCCTTAATCCAGGCAACCACTCAGTGAAACAGTTCTCATTATTCCTGTTTGACTGATGAGAGATGATGGGCAAATCAATTAAGGGTACAAGATATTTAATTTTATGGAAGCTTTTAATTCCCTCTTCATTTTTACCCTGTGTATTTCTGAAGGGCAGTAATAACGCCCTATTTATCTTTTTGTATCAAAAGAATAAAATAAAAATATGTTATTTTTTGTATAATTTAAAAATCCCTACCCTCTTCAGTTTCATTTACATTCCAGGGTCACTGAAAACAAATATAAGACTCTAAAGATATTATGTATGTTTACCAAATTGAAATATGTTTTTTTAAAGAGGACTTCAGATTCAAGTTTTAATAAGATAATTTGGATTTAATATAGGGATACCAATTCAATAATAAAGATGACTTTTTTATTTTCATTTAACTACATTTAATAAAATCAAGAAAAAATCATTTGGACAGTGAAGAACATATAAATATGAGGACTGGCAGGAAAGTGGTGCTTGCTTTTGAGAAGCTGAGATCAGAGGAGGAAGCTGTTGCTTTGGAAGTGAGTATTCTTTGAAGGCAAAAGAGTAACCTGATGTGCAGAGGGAAGCCCAGACATGCTAGGGGTTCTGTACTCCTTACTGCAGGGCTCTTTAGAATTGTGCCATAATGAAACATCAACATAACACAGTTAAGTCATTCTTTGTAACAGGGAATATCAGCAGTTTCTTATCAACAGTATCCATCCAATGAAGAGTAAACCTGGGACATATGTTTTTCAATGTATGTTGCAGACAAAACTGAAAGGTTTAGTATCACCTACTGATATTTCTGGAAGTCCTGCAAATAGAATGCTGTCCTTTTCAGTAAATCTACCGAATATTCCTAAATATTCCTCTGGCTTGAAATTCAGTTTCCCTTAGAATGTACCCTCTTCCTAAAGTCAACCCATGAATAGCAAGGACAGAGGATGAGATGGTTGGATGGCATCATTGACTCCATGGACATGAGTTTGAACAAGCTCCCAGAGATGGTGAGGTCAGGGAAGCCTGCCATGCTGCCGTCCATGGGGTTGCAAAGAGTTGGACACAACTGAGGGACTGAACTGAACTGAACTGAACTGATGATTCTGTTCTATAATACTCTCTCCCATGATTGATCTATTAATTTGGTTTAGAAGCCTCAGTGACATCTTCCTCCTTAGGTGGTCAATTCCATTCCACCCTTCTAGTGAATCTCCTTAGTGTCCTTTACTTTCTCTTATAGGTGATACTCCTGAGTTCATCCTGTTCCTAAATGGACAATGGCAGTGGTTTCAGTTATCATGTTTATTAAAATGTCTGCTTTAAGACACAAGAGATAAATTTTTTCCTCCAAATATGATTTTTTCCATAGAGATGCTCTGTGTGTGCTTACTCATATCTGACTCTTTGTGACCCTATGATCTGTAGCCCACCAAGCTCCTCTGTCCATTAGATTTTCCCAGGCAAGAAGAGGACTTTTTTATTTTGGATTTAATATAGGGATACCAATTCAATAATAAAGATGACTTTTTTATTTTCATTTAACTACATTTAATAAAATCAAGAAAAAATCATTTGGACAGTGAAGAACATATAAATATGAGGACTGGCAGGAAAGTGGTGCTTGCTTTTGAGAAGCTGAGATCAGAGGAGGAAGCTGTTGCTTTGGAAGTGAGTATTCTTTGAAGGCAAAAGAGTAACCTGATGTGCAGAGGGAAGCCCAGACATGCTAGGGGTTCTGTACTCCTTACTGCAGG
This sequence comes from Tragulus kanchil, assembly GCA_022376925.1. NCBI lineage: Eukaryota > Metazoa > Chordata > Mammalia > Artiodactyla > Tragulidae > Tragulus > Tragulus kanchil. The sequence continues at coordinate 62,025,763 of JAIOJX010000002.1, forward strand.
GCTCTTTAGAATTGTGCCATAATGAAACATCAACATAACACAGTTAAGTCATTCTTTGTAACAGGGAATATCAGCAGTTTCTTATCAACAGTATCCATCCAATGAAGAGTAAACCTGGGACATATGTTTTCAATGTATGTTGCAGACAAAACTGAAAGGTTTAGTATCACCTACTGATATTTCTGGAAGTCCTGCAAATAGAATGCTGTCCTTTTCAGTAAATCTACCGAATATTCCTAAATATTCCTCTGGCTTGAAATTCATTTTCCCCTTAGAATGTACTCTCTTCCTAAAGTCAACCCATGAATAGCAAGGACAGAGGATGAGATGGTTGGATGGCATCATTGACTCCATGGACATGAGTTTGAACAAGCTCCCAGAGATGGTGAGGTCAGGGAAGCCTGCCATGCTGCCGTCCATGGGGTTGCAAAGAGTTGGACACAACTGAGGGACTGAACTGAACTGAACTGAACTGATGATTCTGTTCTATAATACTCTCTCCCATGATTGATCTATTAATTTGGTTTAGAAGCCTCAGTGACATCTTCCTCCTTAGGTGGTCAATTCCATTCCACCCTTCTAGTGAATCTCCTTAGTGTCCTTTACTTTCTCTTATAGGTGATACTCCTGAGTTCATCCTGTTCCTAAATGGACAATGGCAGTGGTTTCAGTTATCATGTTTATTAAAATGTCTGCTTTAAGACACAAGAGATAAATTTTTTCCTCCAAATATGATTTTTTCCATAGAGATGCTCTGTGTGTGCTTACTCATATCTGACTCTTTGTGACCCTATGATCTGTAGCCCACCAAGCTCCTCTGTCCATTAGATTTTCCCAGGCAAGAATACTGGAGTGGATTGCCATTTCCTATTTCAGTGGATCTTCCTGACTCTGGGATAAAACCCACATCTCTTGTGTCTCCTACATTGCAGGTGGATTCTTTACTGCTTGAGCCATGCTGAGCCTCTCTCGAAATATGCCTCATCAGTCTCTGTCTCTGCAATCCACTGGTCACCTTCAGATGTCAGGCTTCACCTGCCTGGCTCAGAGTAGTGGTTCCATAGTCAAGTTCAAACTCAGTGTCTGGGGTTGACTAACCCAAATGAATGCAGATTGCAACGTGCGGCTGACTTCAGAGGGGTGTCTTCTTGAATAAACATAGCCCAGGACAGAGGCATTTCTGGTATGCTGAAGAAAAGATCAATGCTTTCTTCTGACTTGGAGGCCACAAAGTGACCCTCTAAAATCTCACACAGACTCTTCTTGCCACAACTTTGGCTCAGATTCTACTCCAGAAAACAGGCTTTGAAGGCAGCAGTAGTCAATGTGGAAAGAATACTGATCTATATTTCTAGACTGAGTGGAGTTTTGTTATAGACAAAGGATTTCACTTCTCTAGGCCTCCGTAGAATGGCGGGTTCCCTCCAGATGATTACAAGTGTTTTTCAGTGCTAATATTCTTATCGCAAATACTAGGTAATAGGGAGCCATGGTAGATTCTTGAGCAGTATAAATTATTTTGAAGATACATGGGCAAGGTGGGGCTCCCAGAGGGTGCTAGTGGTAAAGAACCTGCCTGCCAATGCAGGGGAGGTAAGAGCTCCAAGTTCAATCCCCGGGTTTGGAAGATCCCCTGGAGGAGGGCATGGCAATCCACTCTAGTATTCCTGCCTGGAGAATCCTATGAACAGAGGAGCCTACAGTCCACAGGGTAGCAGAGTTGAACACGACTGAAGCGACTTAGCATACACACATGAGCAAGGTTCTACTACCAGGAAACACAACTTTTTAGCAGATCAAACTGCCATTCCCCTTCCACATTTTCCCATCATGGGCCTTGCTTTCATGGAGCTCCTACACTTATACAGGAAGCAGACCAATAAGGACCAAGGGAAAAATGGAAGAAATAAAATGATCATGCAAATAGAAAATTTGATTTGGTATATCAGAACAGTTTACCTCTCCAGACAGATCCAATGTATACCAGAAGGTAAATTACTGAAGGTAGGAAAATAAGATGAAGATATAATGGCAGATAAACTGAAATTGAAAAAATCAAGAAAAAGGCATTCTTGAAGTTGGAGGAGGAAGAGGTGTGATGACACACATGATAAAATAGAATTGGTAAAATCTGTTGAGGTCAGGTGGTCACTTTATATCAATACTACTCTTTCCCTTTTGTGTAAGTTTGAAAGTTTTCATAATAAAAGGTTAGAGTAGGAAAGGGGAAAGGAAAAAGAAAAGACATTCTGATGCTGTCATTTTAGGGTAAGCTGTTTACTGCTAATGGGACCTGAAATCTCCGTGCATTCATGCATTTAACTCCATGCGTTCTTCCTCATGTTTGAGATGGCCTTCCATACCATCTGGAAAGGACATACGGACATCCCAAGCTCCCTTTCTTTTGGACAGTGCTAAAGTAGGCACAGCCAATGTTTGCTCTATGATTCTCTTTCTGTATGTGTTCTTTGCTGACTGAATCCTTATTAGCTGGTATTTTATTTTTCAGATATTCTTGTTTACTCAAGCAGGACACAGTCCAGTCTTGCTGACTCGTGACTCACGAGTCACTTTCTTCTTGGAGTGACTTTACACATCTCTGTTCTGCTCCATGGTTAATATTACTCTTGATTTTTGGATGAGAAATCTTATTTCCCTCTTCTCCTAGTGCATAAGAGTTGAAAACCTTACTGAATTCCCAAGTAGTAGCAAGAAACTTATGAGTTTCATTTTCATTCTTAGCATGACTTGGACATAATCTCACAGGAAGAAATTAGGATGTATTTCAATGTTATGTTCTAGTGACATAAAGTTTTGTGGGATTTTATTAGAATCATATTCTGTGAGACTATCTCTTCTCAGTTATGACATCAGTTTTTTAAAAATTAATAATTACTCCTGTACCCCACCCAGCATTACTTACTCTACTTTGTTGCCTGATTGTTTGCATCATGGGACATGAATTGTATTATTTTATCCCCAGATCTGTAGGGCATCAATATACCATGCTACACATCAAAAGCAATAATTCTATATTACTGAACTCTCCTCTTCATTACATTTCCTCTCACTTTCCTTTCTACTTTTTGATAAAACGGCATGTAACTTTGCCCAGAAATATGTGTATAGCTATGGGGCTTTATTTAAAAATATTATTATATTTGCAAAGATATCATTTTAGAGTTGTCTATTTAACAAAAATTATTTGAATGGATGATGGAAGAAATGTCATAGCTTGCATAAGAAATTGTTTCCACTTGTGAAAACCCAACACTCTATCTTCTTTAAATCTAAATTGACCTTTATCTAGAGCTCTGTCCCAACACAGTATGGCCTTGCCATCAGCACTGCACAATTTCACTTTGGCAGAAGTCATAAGCTTCCCCGAATTTTACCCAGATGATGGTTTGCTATTTTTGCAAAAGAACAGGGCCATTTTGCCAAACGTCTTCATGTCTTGCAGCAACTGGCGGTCAGTACTATTATCTTGGGCTGCAAATAGGGCAACAGCTGTCCCTTCTGCACCAGACTGTGGACACGAGGCAGCCAGAGGCACTGTTCTAGAAACGGAGACTGACAATCAGCTCAGTCATCTAGCTGAAATTAAATGTTTTTACCTCTTGGAATAGCAACGGAATTAAGACTAAAAAGAGATATTACTTAATTTTGCATAACTTTTATTAATCCTGTGAAGTTCACTAGTTTGAACTGCAGTTTCTACAATGCACAGTGACAGTGCTGTGTTGGGGTAATAACCTCTGGATTGAAAATGAGAACTTGGTCCTTAGAACTGCTCTGCATTACTGGGATATAAGGAGCTTCCCAGGTGGCACTAGTGGTAAAGAACCCACCTGCCAATGCAAGAGACTTAAGAGACACGTGTTTGATTCCTGGGTTAGGAAGATCCCCTGGAGGAGGGCATGGTAACCTAATTCAGTATTCTTGCCTGGAGAATTCCATGGACAGAGGAGCCTGGTGGGCAATAGTCCATAGCATCACAAAGAGTCGGACACAACTGAAGTGACTTAGCACAGTACAACATTAGGATACATATTCTAATTTCTTTTGGGGAATTTGGTTTTCCCATATATAAAGTGGAGTTATTGTACAAGATGAGCTTTAAATCATCTAAATTTAAAAATTTTAAACATCTGAATTAAAATTAAATTTTTAAGATCATTTGAATTCTAAAATTATCTGTGAACAAGTACCTGTAATTTTAGAAGAGGGAAGTCTTTTGAATGGGAGGTTTGTTTGTGTTCTGTTTACTGTGAAATTTGCAGGTAAGTATTTGTTAAACCTGTAAATCTTTCCTATAAATCTCCATGTCTAATTTATAAGATGAAAAGATCAAATATTAATAGAGGAGTTTATACTCATATTTTATCTTGCCACTCATTCAGATATTTTCATTTAATTGGATATCAATTGCAAGCTCAGCATGGGGAACATTCTTCCAACTGAGGCACCTGTCTCCTTGCATAGATGCCTCCATATTCTCTCTCTCTCTCTGTTGCTCTATAGCTTTGTGTTTCTGACCGGGTGTCTTTCTCACCTCAATTCACTATCTGTTCTGTAGTTTAGCAATTTGGAAAGAGGAATCTTCAGAGACCTAATCAACACTCCTTATTATACAATTTAACTATTTAGAGGGTCATTTAGTAATTTTAAAATTGTGAGTTCCATATATAAACTCAAAATGTATGTCTTTCACAAATAAATAGAGCCCTCATATTCCTTTGAGTCAGCAAAGATCTCAGCTAGGCTTCCTTGTTTTTCTCACAATGTTTCTACCTAAAAAGAGTGCCTTTCTGAAGCCACTCTCATGGCCCCATATTTAGGAGTCAATGTCATAGTCTCCAGCACCAAGGATTGCTCTTTCCAGTAATGTGAATTTTGTGTTAGCAGGCAACAGCATATATCATTTATTTGTTCAGCCTGAGGGAGGAAAGGAGAAAGCATAGAGTCCAAAAATTCTTTTCAAAGATCCACATGATGTAGTTTTTCATTCGATTATATAAGAGTTTTGCTTACTCAAACCAAAGGACTATGGAAAATAATAATTAGCCTATAGTAAAGCCGCTTGAGGGTTTTTTGAAGAGTTAAACTGTGGTATTATTTATAGACAAAAAAGGTAATATTTTTTGTGTTTTCTTGCATCAATTTGTCTTGTTGCTTTAACACATTACATGTTATAATGTAATCTATGAGATAGAAACAATACCAGGAGTCCTAATTAAATTAAAAGTAATTACCAGTTGTACAGATAGGGCTTTCAATTGAGCAGCAGGAAGTTGATATTTTGTCATCCTTAGTTTATCTCCATGCACTGAGCACGATTCTTTGTACCAGTTATTAATGGTGTTTTCTCAACAGTCATGAAGATTGTGGGAAATAGGGAACGAGGAAGAGAACAAAAGGAAGAGAGGAATTGGAGGAGGCTCAGAGGGCGACAGAGACAGAGAGGAAGCTTTCTATTGCTGTTCTTCCACCAGGATCCAGGGAGATTTTTCATACATTGAGGGACCTATTGCTGTCCTTTACTCACCTATGAAAGAAATATTTGTCCAGCCCATATTCATAACATAGCCTAATTTTTCTTGACCACAACCAGAATTTTAAAAGAGAATCTCACCCATTCTATGTTCAAGGTTTAGTTTATGATGTGACAGATTTTCCATTTTCAGGAAGGAAAAATTTATTATACAATTTAACTATTTAGAGGGTCATTTAGTAATTTTAAAATTGTGAGTTCCATATATAAACTCAAAATGTATGTCTTTCACAAATAAATAGAGCCCTCATATTCCTTTGAGTCAGCAAAGATCTCAGCTAGGCTTCCTTGTTTTTCTCACAATGTTTCTACCTAAAAAGAGTGCCTTTCTGAAGCCACTCTCATGGCCCCATATTTAGGAGTCAATGTCATAGTCTCCAGCACCAAGGATTGCTCTTTCCAGTAATGTGAATTTTGTGTTAGCAGGCAACAGCATATATCATTTATTTGTTCAGCCTGAGGGAGGAAAGGAGAAAGCATAGAGTCCAAAAATTCTTTTCAAAGATCCACATGATGTAGTTTTTCATTCGATTATATAAGAGTTTTGCTTACTCAAACCAAAGGACTATGGAAAATAATAATTAGCCTATAGTAAAGCCGCTTGAGGGTTTTTTGAAGAGTTAAACTGTGGTATTATTTATAGACAAAAAAGGTAATATTTTTTGTGTTTTCTTGCATCAATTTGTCTTGTTGCTTTAACACATTACATGTTATAATGTAATCTATGAGATAGAAACAATACCAGGAGTCCTAATTAAATTAAAAGTAATTACCAGTTGTACAGATAGGGCTTTCAATTGAGCAGCAGGAAGTTGATATTTTGTCATCCTTAGTTTATCTCCATGCACTGAGCACGATTCTTTGTACCAGTTATTAATGGTGTTTTCTCAACAGTCATGAAGATTGTGGGAAATAGGGAACGAGGAAGAGAACAAAAGGAAGAGAGGAATTGGAGGAGGCTCAGAGGGCGACAGAGACAGAGAGGAAGCTTTCTATTGCTGTTCTTCCACCAGGATCCAGGGAGATTTTTCATACATTGAGGGACCTATTGCTGTCCTTTACTCACCTATGAAAGAAATATTTGTCCAGCCCATATTCATAACATAGCCTAATTTTTCTTGACCACAACCAGAATTTTAAAAAGAGAATCTCACCCATTCTATGTTCAAGGTTTAGTTTATGATGTGACAGATTTTCCATTTTCAGGAAGGAAAAAAAATAGTTCCAGCTCCCAACGGGAATTTAATTTGAGAGAGGGAGGGAAATGGCAATATATAAAGATTTCCTACTGTCCAATTTCTTATTCTGCTTTTCAACTGGGCATCTTTTAACAATTGGAAGCATTGCCATTCTCCCACCAGGAAACACAGCACAGGCTTTTAAAGAGCATTTACAGGGTGATGTCCGTTTGATTGACCGTTATCTTGCTGGCATGCTGCTGCTACAAATATGAGCAATTATTGGGAATGCAGTCAAATTAAATTTTCATAACTATAAAACTGTATTTTACCTTAGGGGCACAGCTTCCTGCCTATTTCTACAATCTATTTTCTATGCTTTATATTAAATCTAAACAAATGAATGTTTATCAACATGAATATTTTAACAGAGCATACCAGTCTGTGCCCTCTCTCCCAACAACTTTTTCATCTTTATTCAGGAATGTTCTGCAAGAGAGTTTAACTTTTCTGGTATGACAGGGTCATTTTGTATTGGCTATTGTAAGGGGTTTTCGTTTCACCAAAAGTTTATCTTTGACTAATTATTACCCCTAAAAATCAAATAAAATCAGCAAATGACTTACATGGAATCAAGGTTAATTTTTTAAAGATTATACTTGCTAAGATATTAAAGCCTGGTTATCTCAATAGCCCCTTCATGAGGGTGAAAGAAAAGAGTGAAAATCTTGCTTGAAACTCAACATTAAAAAAAAACTGAGAATGGCATCCAGTTCCATCACTTCATGGCAAATAGAGAGAAAAAAGGGAGAGCAGTGACAGATTGTCCTTTGTTGGGCTCCAAAATCACTGTGGATGGTGACTGCAGCCATGAAATTAAAAGACATTTGCTCCTTGGAAGGAAAGCTATAACAAATCTAGGCAGCATATTAAAAAGTAGAGACATCAATTTGCTGACAAATGTCTATATAGGCAAAGCTTTGGTTTTTCCAGTAGTCATGTACGACTATGAGAGTTGGACTGTAAAGAAGGCTGAGTGTCGAAGAATTGATGCTTTTGAACTGGTACTGGAGAAGACTCTTGAGAGTCCCTTGAACAGCAAGATCACACCAGTCAATCCTAAAGGAAATTAACCCTAAATATTCATTGGAAGGATTGATGCTGAAGTTGAAGTTCCAGTACTTTGGCCACCTGATACAGAGTCAAATCATTGGAGAAGGCCCTGATGTCGAGAAGACTGAAGGTGAAAGGAGAATAGAAGGCAGAGGATTAGACTGTTAGATAGCATCACTGAGTCAATGGACATGAACTTGAGCAAACTCCCCGGGGACAGTGGGGACAGGGAAACCTGGCATGCTGCAGTCCATGGGGTCACAGAGTCAGACACAACTGAGTGACTAAACAACAACAATAACAATATCAACAGATCCATCCATGAGTGACAAATATTGTCATGCTGTGGCTTCTTCCCATATGCACAGCTGACATTGTTAAACAATTATAGCCCAGTTCTTTATTGAGACTAGGTATATGCTCTTGGCAGCTATGTGAACTGATTTGAGTTGACAGAAAGGTGAAATCTATTTTGCCATCCTTAATGTAAATGGTTTTATCTTTACTCTCTTTCTGGTTTTCCCCCCCCTCATCTTTGACTAATTATTACCCCTAAAAATCAAATAAAATCAGCAAATGACTTACATGGAATCAAGGTTAATTTTTTAAAGATTATACTTGCTAAGATATTAAAGCCTGGTTATCTCAATAGCCCCTTCATGAGGGTGAAAGAAAAGAGTGAAAATCTTGCTTGAAACTCAACATTAAAAAAAAAACTGAGAATGGCATCCAGTTCCATCACTTCATGGCAAATAGAGAGAAAAAAGGGAGAGCAGTGACAGATTGTCCTTTGTTGGGCTCCAAAATCACTGTGGATGGTGACTGCAGCCATGAAATTAAAAGACATTTGCTCCTTGGAAGGAAAGCTATAACAAATCTAGGCAGCATATTAAAAAGTAGAGACATCAATTTGCTGACAAATGTCTATATAGGCAAAGCTTTGGTTTTTCCAGTAGTCATGTACGACTATGAGAGTTGGACTGTAAAGAAGGCTGAGTGTCGAAGAATTGATGCTTTTGAACTGGTACTGGAGAAGACTCTTGAGAGTCCCTTGAACAGCAAGATCACACCAGTCAATCCTAAAGGAAATTAACCCTAAATATTCATTGGAAGGATTGATGCTGAAGTTGAAGTTCCAGTACTTTGGCCACCTGATACAGAGTCAAATCATTGGAGAAGACCCTGATGTCGAGAAGACTGAAGGTGAAAGGAGAATAGAAGGCAGAGGATTAGACTGTTAGATAGCATCACTGAGTCAATGGACATGAACTTGAGCAAACTCCCGGAGACAGTGGGGGACAGGGAAACCTGGCATGCTGCAGTCCATGGGGTCACAGAGTCAGACACAACTGAGTGACTAAACAACAACAATAACAATATCAACAGATCCATCCATGAGTGACAAATATTGTCATGCTGTGGCTTCTTCCCATATGCACAGCTGACATTGTTAAACAATTATAGCCCAGTTCTTTATTGAGACTAGGTATATGCTCTTGGCAGCTATGTGAACTGACTTGAGTTGACAGAAAGGTGAAATCTATTTTGCCATCCTTAATGTAAATGGTTTTATCTTTACTCTCTTTCTGTCCTCCCTGGGATCTTCCCATATCTCTCCATCTTAAGCAACACAGAGGAACCCAGCCTTACCATGCAATATTCTTATATGAACCACCAGATCCTGTTACTTCCAATTTTATCCTTCATATCTAGTTCAAATCCTATCTCTTCCATGAAGCACAACATTTGAGTGAGCATACCCTTGTATACTCATGTCATCTGGTGAGTATATCCTTGTTGCTAGAGCTAAAATCTGTCTCAGTAATATGACAGTAGAAAATAAAGACCCCTGGAAAAGTAATCTAAGCTAACCTCTCATTTAAAGAGGCAAAAAGTCTCGACATTCTGTCTTTGAATATATGTCATCTGGATATAAAACTGGGCAGATCGAAATTAAAGTACTTCCCAGGTCTTCTGTTGCTTGATTTCTTTTTTCTTTTTTCTAAGATTTATTTATTTACTTATTTTGGGCGGGGGTCGGGTTGGGGAAGGGAGCAGGCGGGCAACTTCCATTGGTCTTTGATTTCTCTGTTTTCATCCGTCTTTGTTCTTTGGCCCGTGTGGGCCTCCCATCGCGGTGGCGTCTGTCGTTGTAGAGCGCCAGCTCTGGGCGCATGCGCTCCAGAGCTCCGGCTCGGCAGTTGGACACATCGGTCCAGCCGCTCCGCGGCACGTGCGGTCTTCCCAGGCCAGGGATCGAACCGGCGCCCCTTGCAGTGCAAGGCGGTGTCCTTACCCACTGGACCACCAGGGGAAGCCCTGTTGCTTGATTTCTAAAAGATCAAATTTTCATTTGAGGAAAGGAAAAAATCTTTCCAGGCAACGACCATGGGAAAAGGTAAAGAGAGAAGGAAATGTCTTAGAAGGAAATGATAGGTTTTTTGAGAGTCTGTCCATAGAACTGCTGGATCTGATGGTGCATTTATAGCTAAGCTCATTGACTTCATTCATCATCAATAAATATTAATAGTGAATATACAAAGGTGAATATTTTGTCATAACTGTGACCTGGACTTTTTGCAGTATTACTATTTGGCTGGACTATTACCATTCTCGTACTTTAATTGTAACTGTTTTAAAAAGCCAAAAAAAAATGGAGGAAATAGTAGGAGACAAATTTTTATTGTCAGGAGGGAATTGAGTAAAATGTCGTTTAGAGTATAGAATGGTGAAGCATTAGAGAAAACACTTGTAGATTCTCATTCTTAGGCATGGTTCACCAACCCATGCATATACTACTTTCAAACAGTTAAAAAATGAAGAAGGATAAAATATTAATTTGGGGAACTATATAGTTTATTATACTACAGATTATGTATGCAAAAAATGATACAAGAAGTTTGTTTTCCTGTGTTTGTTGTTTGCCATTATTGTTTCATTCATCCCATACTGACATGTCTTTGTGATGATTTTCTTAATTTTTTTTTTCTGTCTCAAAGCTTCTGTGCCAAAGTTGCGATCGTCACTAAGGGAATTACTTTTGAAATATTTGCTGATCTTCCAAAGGTTAAACACTTGAGTGGACTGAAATGGCTTTAGTAAATGGAAGGAAACAACAGGAAAAAAGAAACGTGAGAAGTGATTCATATATTCCCTGTTGTAAAATGTGGGCAGTTGTGGACTGAACATCTGTGCTTCTCAGGGGAATCAGTTCTACAGCTTCAGCCAGTGAATGACATTTTTGAATCCTTTCCAATGGCCCACCTTTCTTGGCCACATAGAACTGGGCTAGGCAAATAATCAACAGTGTTTTTTTTTTTTTTTTTTTTTTTATCTCTCTCTGTGCCGAACATTACACTAGGTACTTTGGGGAAGGCTGCCAGGAGGTGTATATATGGTGTATTGATATGGCTGCATACTCTATTCTCGCTCTCAACTTATTCTCAAAGGTCTTCCTTCTCAGGAGAACAGCTGGATGAGCTTCTTCTTCCTCCAGCAAATTGATGCCAAATATTGGTTTCTGAAACTGTCCCTCAATGCACGCCTTTGTTTCCTGAGAGACCCAGGCATCAACCACCTAGGAAAGACTACAATATACCTCACTTCACCATTTGTGAAGTTGCCAGTTGATGCTGAGGATTTTCCAGTGCGATTACCAGCCCAAACAAGCCCTCTGAATCCTCCTTTGAGCATCATTTTCTTAATTAGACTTTTTGGGAAAATGACTGAATCTTGATTCAGGAGGTAAAATCAACTGTGCATTTGAGATGAACTATTTTTATTTAAAATGATTCAGTGATTCATCTTAGTTTCCCACTTTAGTTATTCATCTGTTTATTCATTCCATCAGTCATTTATTCAACAATTGTTTGAATGGCTATTGTTTGGCAAGTTTTGTGCTCACTTCTGGGAATTCAAGAAAGCAATGGAGAGACAACAAACAGGTTACCTGATCTGCATTACATAGTAATTTTTGACTTTGCAACAGAATAAGGTTATTTCAATTAAGCATTTAAGAGGTATCTACCCCATGAACTCATAGGCAAGGACTAGATACAACACTGAGTGCTGTGAAAGGAATGCACTAGGATTCTTCTCTTCCAGGCAATCTTACTGTGATCTCAAATTCAAGCATATTAACATTATTCTTAAACTTAGACGTTGTAGTAAAAAATAAAGTGCTATGGGAGTTAAGGGCCGGGGAGAGCAAAAAAGAGAATGAGGAAGAGTAAGAGGGAGAGAGAAAGAGAGAGAGAGAATAAATTTGGAAAGCCTTCTTACAAGAGGAAGAGTTGGCACTAAAACTAAACTAACAGACCTTGAAAGGGTGGAGGGAAATTGGAGATAGATGGCAAGTCTTTCCTAACAGATTAAAACCAACCACCTAGATGTTAAGATAAGTAAGTAAGGCCAAGTTCTAAGAACAGTAAGAAAAATGGCTATAGATAGAGTTCAGTCTAGAAATACAAGTGAAGGCTGTGCTGTGAAGGGATTTAAACAAAAGGCTGAGCAGGCGGGATATTATGGAGCATGTGGAAGAAACCTAATAGAACCTTTTCCAGCAAAGGTGTGACACTGGTTTGCTCTGTTTCAGAAAATAATGTTGATGGTCATATTCAAGATGTACTGAAAGGAAAAGAGCCTGGACAGAGGTTAGGCAACCACGCTAATTACTAGAGTGAGAGATAATGAGGAATCTAGCTAGGGCTGAGGAAGTGATCTTTGAAAGGACAAGACAGATTGGAGAAAGTGAATGGAGGCAAAATCAATAGAGGTTTCACACCAATCAAAACCAGGTAATGATGAGTCTGTATTATTTGTGAGTGAATGAGAGGGAAGCACAAATGTGGAAAATTAGATTTTGGAAATCTTTGATTCAGGAGGTAAAATCAACTGTGCATTTGAGATGAACTATTTTTATTTAAAATGATTCAGTGATTCATCTTAGTTTCCCACTTTAGTTATTCATCTGTTTATTCATTCCATCAGTCATTTATTCAACAATTGTTTGAATGGCTATTGTTTGGCAAGTTTTGTGCTCACTTCTGGGAATTCAAGAAAGCAATGGAGAGACAACAAACAGGTTACCTGATCTGCATTACATAGTAATTTTTGACTTTGCAACAGAATAAGGTTATTTCAATTAAGCATTTAAGAGGTATCTACCCCATGAACTCATAGGCAAGGACTAGATACAACACTGAGTGCTGTGAAAGGAATGCACTAGGATTCTTCTCTTCCAGGCAATCTTACTGTGATCTCAAATTCAAGCATATTAACATTATTCTTAAACTTAGACGTTGTAGTAAAAAATAAAGTGCTATGGGAGTTAAGGGCCGGGGAGAGCAAAAAAGAGAATGAGGAAGAGTAAGAGGGAGAGAGAAAGAGAGAGAGAGAATAAATTTGGAAAGCCTTCTTACAAGAGGAAGAGTTGGCACTAAAACTAAACTAACAGACCTTGAAAGGGTGGAGGGAAATTGGAGATAGATGGCAAGTCTTTCCTAACAGATTAAAACCAACCACCTAGATGTTAAGATAAGTAAGTAAGGCCAAGTTCTAAGAACAGTAAGAAAAATGGCTATAGATAGAGTTCAGTCTAGAAATACAAGTGAAGGCTGTGCTGTGAAGGGATTTAAACAAAAGGCTGAGCAGGCGGGATATTATGGAGCATGTGGAAGAAACCTAATAGAACCTTTTCCAGCAAAGGTGTGACACTGGTTTGCTCTGTTTCAGAAAATAATGTTGATGGTCATATTCAAGATGTACTGAAAGGAAAAGAGCCTGGACAGAGGTTAGGCAACCACGCTAATTACTAGAGTGAGAGATAATGAGGAATCTAGCTAGGGCTGAGGAAGTGATCTTTGAAAGGAGAAGACAGATTGGAGAAAGTGAATGGAGGCAAAATCAATAGAGGTTTCACACCAATCAAAACCAGGTAATGATGAGTCTGTATTATTTGTGAGTGAATGAGAGGGAAGCACAAATGTGACATTTTCTATTTATTCTATGACTAAGTACTATATTCTATAGCATATTGGATTTTGCAGGTAGTAAGTTCTTGATACCTTTTAAGAGAACTGTTTTAGTTAGAGATAATACCACAATCATAATAAACTGATGGCAAAGTAGAAAAGCGGAATCTGAATCAGTGAATAAGGTCAAACCAACTTGTCAGTTACAGAACTAAAAACTGGCTCCCCAAATTAGATTTCTTCAAAATCAGATTTCTTCACTTCTTCAGCTATGCTTCTCTCATGCAAGCAACAATTATAAAAGTATTTCCTTATTTTAATAATAAAAATGATAACCAACATGTTTGGAGCATTTGGTATGTTCCAGGGACTGCTCCAGACTGCCTTACGTGCACAATCATATAGATCATACAGAAATTGATAATGAGCACACATCAGCAACAGCTTCATTATCTGTTAAAGATTATATACATGAAAAAAAAGTTGCATCCTGATATCTAATTTGTAACCAAAATTTTTTTTTGTCTAATACTTGTTAGGATACGCATCATGCAGAAATCCTGATGCTGAAACAGAAAATGAAATGAAATATTCTGCAATTTCTAGCTGGCTACTTGGCTCTTCTGAGCCCTTAGCTTCAAGGATTTTTCAAAATATGTTTTTCTGCACCACAGCTCAGAGTTGCTAAATCCAGAAATTGAAACATTCTGAGAACCAAATCATTTCAGGATGAATCAAAGCTTTTGGAACTTTGCCCTAGGATTTTGAAGATAGTGTTTAATAGTAAAAAATGTTCAATATTTTTAAGGAAATCCCAATTATGGAAGGCTGTCTCATTCACATCCCTGACGATGATGCAGGGGGCCTGACACAGAATGCCTTGTTTCCACCTTCACTCTGGTGAAGAGCCATGGGTGGAGGTAAAGGTTTTCTGGTCCCAGGGCAGCTCTGTCAGCATTTCCCTCTTGCAATTGCCCATTGTGAGGAAATCAGAGGCTGTAATTCCACCTTAAAACCTGAAAAGAGGTTCTCTCCCTTATTCTATTCTAACCAGCTTCTATTCTGGCTGCCATTTTAATGTCAGCAACTGTGTCAGTTTTGAGCGAGAGTTTTGTTTCCCTGCTCAAACTCTCTCTACTATCTAGGCTGTGTTTTTGCTTGTGTGTGCTCTGCAGGACTGGTGATGGAAACAGAAGATGGCAAGAGAGAAAGTGAATATGGCTAAATGAACCTTAAGATTGGAAAGTGCTTTAACACAATGGAAGGGACATGAATTAGGAAATAAGACAATAATGTGAAATTACTGATTGTGTAACTTGGGGTAAGGTACTTATGATTTTGTATCTCAGTTCTCTCATTTGTGCCCAAATGAGAGGATACAAAACTGATAGGATATTAATTAGGGGAACTAAATGAAACAAACATATAGAGCATATTGTAGGTGATTAATACATGGGGATGGATGTTATTATTAGTAGTAGAGGTATTAAAAATATTAATAACAATAAAAGAGTGGAATAAAAATAAAGATCAATCAGGAATGATAGAGAACCATGAGGTAAAGGACCATCAGCTGAAGTGCTTGACAATCAGTAGATGCTCTAATATCTCTCTATAACATGATGGAGGAACTTGACTGTCTTGATTTCACACAGGTTTTGCCTCTCAGAGGCAGAAATGTAAGGCCCTATAAAGCTATGTTAACCTGAAATTACCTCTCTCTCCTTTTCCCCTCCAAGTTCAATGCAATTTTCAGAGGTTATCTGAGTTATCTTTTTCTAGCATGTTGTTATCACTGATCTAACAATGACCTCCTTTTCCCTTGAACTAAGGCCCCAAATTATATACCATCAGATATATTCTTTCACTACTTCCTGGAGGTGTGGCTTCCAAACAAGATCAAGGTTTTCTTGAAGAAAGGAAACTTGTGTTATACTTCTTATGTATTCACCATAGGACACTGGGTGGCTGAACACAATACAGACAAGCCCTATGCCTAATACTGTCATGAGAAGATGAAAAAAGTAGTAGCCTTAAATTTCTTATAACAGAAAGTCCATTAAAGTGTCAGAGCTATTTCTTTCCTCAAAAGATAATAAATTTCTTCTAGAGGAATCAAGAATATCTACATTTTCCTTGTTTTTAATTTCTGGCTGCCATTTTAATGTCAGCAACTGTGTCAGTTTTGAGCGAGAGTTTTGTTTCCTGCTCAAACTCTCTCTACTATCTAGGCTGTGTTTTTGCTTGTGTGTGCTCTGCAGGACTGGTGATGGAAACAGAAGATGGCAAGAGAGAAAGTGAATATGGCTAAATGAACCTTAAGATTGGAAAGTGCTTTAACACAATGGAAGGGACATGAATTAGGAAATAAGACAATAATGTGAAATTACTGATTGTGTAACTTGGGGTAAGGTACTTATGATTTTGTATCTCAGTTCTCTCATTTGTGCCCAAATGAGAGGATACAAAACTGATAGGATATTAATTAGGGGAACTAAATGAAACAAACATATAGAGCATATTGTAGGTGATTAATACATGGGGATGGATGTTATTAGTAGTAGAGGTATTAAAAATATTAATAACAATAAAAGAGTGGAATAAAAATAAAGATCAATCAGGAATGATAGAGAACCATGAGGTAAAGGACCATCAGCTGCAGTGCTTGACAATCAGTAGATGCTCTAATATCTCTCTATAACATGACGGAGGAACTTGACTGTCTTGATTTCACACAGGTTTTGCCTCTCAGAGGCAGAAATGTAAGGCCCTATAAAGCTATGTTAACCTGAAATTACCTCTCTCTCCTTTTCCCCTCCAAGTTCAATGCAATTTTCAGAGGTTATCTGAGTTATCTTTTTCTAGCATGTTGTTATCACTGATCTAACAATGACCTCCTTTTCCCTTGAACTAAGGCCCCAAATTATATACCATCAGATATATTCTTTCACTACTTCCTGGAGGTGTGGCTTCCAAACAAGATCAAGGTTTTCTTGAAGAAAGGAAACTTGTGTTATACTTCTTATGTATTCACCATAGGACACTGGGTGGCTGAACACAATACAGACAAGCCCTATGCCTAATACTGTCATGAGAAGATGAAAAAAGTAGTAGCCTTAAATTTCTTATAACAGAAAGTCCATTAAAGCGTCAGAGCTATTTCTTTCCTCAAAAGATAATAAATTTCTTCTAGAGGAATCAAGAATATCTACATTTTCCTTGTTAACTTTCTACATTGTAGTCTCACTTTCCTCTCCTTCATAAAAATTCATAGACCCTTGACTTGGATGGACTCTTTAATAACTGTCTTATTTAATGTTCATAACTGAACTGTAAGTACACTGCTAACACAAAGACTGTAGTGATAATAATTGAGGACTGATGCCCAAGACTTAGAACTTTCAGCCCAGGGTCCTCATGGCTTTTCATCCTTAGGGAACGATGACTCTCTAGCTGACCATCTGCATACACTGCCTTACTATCATCTCTTATTTTTCCCCATTCAATTCATTTAATAAATTTACATTTCACAGAGGTGAAATAGATGTTTAAGCAGGGATTTCTAATTGGACTCAATTAAAGTTTGCTAGGTTCTGTGGAGCAATTTACAATAGATTTCATGTTGTGAAATTAACTCTATTCTACATTTCTATACTTGAGTAGAATATACATACTTATATGCCTACACATATACATATGTATAAGCATAAATATGTTTCAATACATACATGCAAACATGCACACACACTGCCCTTCTCTTTGATAAGTACCATTTTTATCATCATTCTTTGCAGTTGTTTGTCCCAGTGTAATGAAGGGCTATGTCAGAAAACATTCAGCACAAATACCATCATTAACGTCAGAATATATAATGTGGGAGCAGGGAGGGTCACAAAACCCAAGTAGAAAAGCATAAAAATGAAAAGGGAAACAAGTAATTCTCATGTTCTCCAGGCTTAACTTGATTATCCTAATATCATATATCCTCTTATAGTTTACCTTCCCTTCCTCTCTTGTTAGTTCATTGTTGCTATGTAACAAATTATCCCTGGTCTTAACTGTTCAGAGGATCTCCTTAACAGTTTATTAATTCATACAGTTTCCGAGAGAGTCTTAGCCTTGTACTTCCAGCTCAGGTTTTCTCAGGAGGTTTCAATTCACCATAAGGACACTGGGTGGCTGAACACAATACAGACAAGCCCTATGCCTAATACTGTCATGAGAAGATGAAAAAAGTAGTAGCCTTAAATTTCTTATAACAGAAAGTCCATTAAAGCGTCAGAGCTATTTCTTTCCTCAAAAGATAATAAATTTCTTCTAGAGGAATCAAGAATATCTACATTTTCCTTGTTAACTTTCTACATTGTAGTCTCACTTTCCTCTCCTTCATAAAAATTCATAGACCCTTGACTTGGATGGACTCTTTAATAACTGTCTTATTTAATGTTCATAACTGAACTGTAAGTACACTGCTAACACAAAGACTGTAGTGATAATAATTGAGGACTGATGCCCAAGACTTAGAACTTTCAGCCCAGGGTCCTCATGGCTTTTCATCCTTAGGGAACGATGACTCTCTAGCTGACCATCTGCATACACTGCCTTACTATCATCTCTTATTTTTCCCCATTCAATTCATTTAATAAATTTACATTTCACAGAGGTGAAATAGATGTTTAAGCAGGGATTTCTAATTGGACTCAATTAAAGTTTGCTAGGTTCTGTGGAGCAATTTACAATAGATTTCATGTTGTGAAATTAACTCTATTCTACATTTCTATACTTGAGTAGAATATACATACTTATATGCCTACACATATACATATGTATAAGCATAAATATGTTTCAATACATACATGCAAACATGCACACACACTGCCCTTCTCTTTGATAAGTACCATTTTTATCATCATTCTTTGCAGTTGTTTGTCCCAGTGTAATGAAGGGCTATGTCAGAAAACATTCAGCACAAATACCATCATTAACGTCAGAATATATAATGTGGGAGCAGGGAGGGTCACAAAACCCAAGTAGAAAAGCATAAAAATGAAAAGGGAAACAAGTAATTCTCATGTTCTCCAGGCTTAACTTGATTATCCTAATATCATATATCCTCTTATAGTTTACCTTCCCTTCCTCTCTTGTTAGTTCATTGTTGCTATGTAACAAATTATCCCTGGTCTTAACTGTTCAGAGGATCTCCTTAACAGTTTATTAATTCATACAGTTTCCGAGAGAGTCTTAGCCTTGTACTTCCAGCTCAGGTTTTCTCAGGAGGTTTGCAGTTAAGGGGTGTGTGGTGGCTGCAGTCATCTGAAGCCTGGACTGGGGTTACAGCATTTCCCTCCAAGCTCATTTATATGGCTGTTGGCAAGAGATGTCAGCTGTACATTGTGTGGAACCCTCCCCAGAGCTGCTCACACATGGCTTTTCTCCCAGCAGGTGATCAGTGGGTGGGGAGGATGAATCTGTGTATGTTAGTGTTTCGCAGAAAGAGAGAGAATGACCAAGGTAGGTCACAAAGAAAATGGAAGCCCATGCCATTTAGAATCCTATAATGGATATGAAAAATCATCCCTTCTTCTGTGTCCTGAGGATCACACAGACCTGCCTGATGCAATGTGTGAGGAAATGACACAAGAACGTGTGTGCCAGGAGACAGGGATCATTGAGGGTAATCCTCTCCCCACTTCCTTTCTGTTCCTCCTCCTCAGTTTGAAACCTCTCTCTTTGGAATGGATTGTTAGTTACCAACTGGATGTTTTATTGCTTTTCCTCTACTATGCTCAGTCATGTCCCAGTTTTTTGTGACCTTATGGACTGTAGCCTGCCAGGCTCCTCTCCCATGGAATTTTCCATGCAAGAATACTGGAGTAGGGTGCCATTTCCTCCTCCAGGGGGATCAAACCCTCAGCTCTTGCATCTCCTGCAATGGCAGGCAGATTCTCTACTGCTAGCTCCACCCTGGGAAGTCCCGATATCATCGAATTTCATTGCTTGACAAAAAGATTTTCATCTGAAAACGGGAACTGGTTTGTGGCTTCAGAAAATGTGACCAATGTTCTCTTCACAGTCTTGCTGGCGAGTAGAGGGCACTGTTGGTGTGTGCGGACCTACGCTCAATACTGAAGGTGGAGCTATTGTGGGGGTGGTCCAATTCTCATCTTGAAAAATGATGATTTCTAACCTGATTGATTTCTAAATGTCTGTATTTAAATTCTAAAAAATAAATTTTCTTTTTATTTAGTCAATACATAGGCAACATTAGACTTTTTGTAAATGCTTCTGTCAATTTCCAATGATGTATTTGTACTTTTCCTTGCTGCATGCTTTTTGACTCTAATAAGGACAACACTGTCTTTGCTGGATTTACTTTCTTTGGCAGGTTGGAATATTGTAGGAGTATAGACTACTATCAAGAAAAGATTGTGAGCAGTAGGATAAGAGGGCACTGGAGGATGAGATGGCTGGATGGCATCACCAATGCAATGGACATGAACTTTGGCAAACTCTGGAAGATGGAAGGGACAGGGGAGGCCACGTGTGCTGTGGTTCATGAGGTCAAAAAAAGCCAGACACGACTGCGCAACTGAACTGCCACATTGACTACTATCAGCACTTCCGTGATCTATTTTCTCCTCGTCAGAATGAAATGAGTGTTTTGTGGGGGCTGTCATGGGGACTGTTATTTCTGTCCTTGACTATTTCAGAGAGGATTTCCATCAGTGGTATGGGTTTTCTTGGGGAACACTCAAGCATTTTTAGAGATTGACTATATGAATAAATTCCTTTTTTTTTAAAACAATTTCCTGATGAGAATATTGTGCACTTGACATGGTAATTTTTATTTAAAGACCCAGTTACATCTCTCAATTTGAAAAAATGTTCTTTGTCTCTATTATATTTCACAAAACCTCATTTGGCCCCACTTATCCTATTGCTGTGTAGAGGTAACTTGCTCCAAAAAGCATTAATTTTGGGGGCAAAATGACCCAGTTTCAAACACAATTCCTTACTTTACTTGCTGAGTGGAATTTTATGGCTCACTTTGTCCCTCTGAGAAGTGTAAAGTAGTAATTGTTAGAAAAAATAGGCACTGTGCTAAGAGCTCAGCTTATATTCCATCATTTAATTTTGATAGTATACTTTCACCATGTGTACCAGTATTTTCTATATGCTTCAAAATAAGAAAATGAATTTGATATAAAAAATTTAAATAATCTGCCCAAGGTTATACACCTGATAAATCAGAAAGTTGGGGTGAAAACCCGAATGTGCAACATTAAATTTATTCTTAACCATTCTGCTATGCAGCAACCCGACAAGGTTCATGAAAAAAATCATGAGATTCTCATCTTGAAATTGTTTCAATATGCTAAATGTCTGTATTTAAATTCTAAAAATAAATTTTCTTTTATTTAGTCAATACATAGGCAACATTAGACTTTTTGTAAATGCTTCTGTCAATTTCCAATGATGTATTTGTACTTTTCCTTGCTGCATGCTTTTTGACTCTAATAAGGACAACACTGTCTTTGCTGGATTTACTTTCTTTGGCAGGTTGGAATATTGTAGGAGTATAGACTACTATCAAGAAAAGATTGTGAGCAGTAGGATAAGAGGGCACTGGAGGATGAGATGGCTGGATGGCATCACCAATGCAATGGACATGAACTTTGGCAAACTCTGGAAGATGGAAGGGACAGGGGAGGCCACGTGTGCTGTGGTTCATGAGGTCAAAAAAAGCCAGACACGACTGCGCAACTGAACTGCCACATTGACTACTATCAGCACTTCCGTGATCTATTTTCTCCTCGTCAGAATGAAATGAGTGTTTTGTGGGGGCTGTCATGGGGACTGTTATTTCTGTCCTTGACTATTTCAGAGAGGATTTCCATCAGTGGTATGGGTTTTCTTGGGGAACACTCAAGCATTTTTAGAGATTGACTATATGAATAAATTCCTTTTTTTTAAAAACAATTTCCTGATGAGAATATTGTGCACTTGACATGGTAATTTTTATTTAAAGACCCAGTTACATCTCTCAATTTGAAAAAATGTTCTTTGTCTCTATTATATTTCACAAAAACCTCATTTGGCCCCCACTTATCCTATTGCTGTGTAGAGGTAACTTGCTCCAAAAAGCATTAATTTTGGGGGCAAAATGACCCAGTTTCAAACACAATTCCTTACTTTACTTGCTGAGTGGAATTTTATGGCTCACTTTGTCCCTCTGAGAAGTGTAAAGTAGTAATTGTTAGAAAAAATAGGCACTGTGCTAAGAGCTCAGCTTATATTCCATCATTTAATTTTGATAGTATACTTTCACCATGTGTACCAGTATTTTCTATATGCTTCAAAATAAGAAAATGAATTTGATATAAAAAATTTAAATAATCTGCCCAAGGTTATACACCTGATAAATCTGAAAGTTGGGGTGAAAACCCGAATGTGTGCAACATTAAATTTATTCCTTAACCATTCTGCTATGCAGCAACCCATAATAATACTGACATTAGAAGTTTGATAATTACATACGAAAATGAACATCTATTAGCCAGCAGAAAGTCCTGTACTGTTAACACTTTAAATAAACGTTAATTCCCTTTACTTCTCTTATTTGGAGCAATTTAGCTAACGGATGAAAGGAAGAACATCTGTTTAGAATGATGACCTCTGCTAAAAGAGGCTCTGTCATAGTTTTACATAATGACACCATGATTGTTTTTCTTGGAAAACAAATTATGAGTGTCCATAAAATTGACAAAGGAACAAATTGGGCACCCCTGGATTCTTTCTGAAGCCTGAAAATCTTTGTGTAAAAAAATGCACATTAAAGGGAGTTCTTCCTCTCTTAAGTAGTGCCTATTTTAATCATAACTTTTAGAAGAAAATTTAAATGTAAAAAGGTGAAAATTAAAAGAACTATAAATAACAACAAATGACTACCTTGTAAATACAAAGCCACATTCACTGTTATGTCTACAAACTATTTGAACAACAGTTAATAAGCACATTCCCAATGAAAGAAAAAGCTAACTGATGTTTCATCTGAGTGCACCCTTTGTTGAGCATATTCGGAAATGGAGAGCTGGGAGATAGGGATTTCTGTACTTTTTGCATTAAAACGTGTGCATTTGCCCACCAAAGAAAATGAAGGGTTTTTCAGGTTCCCCAAACATTCCTTTGCTAATATCCTATTGCTGTGTAGAGGTAACTTGCTCCAAAAAGCATTAATTTTGGGGCAAATGACCCAGTTTCAAACACAATTCCTTACTTTACTTGCTGAGTGGAATTTTATGGCTCACTTTGTCCCTCTGAGAAGTGTAAAGTAGTAATTGTTAGAAAAAATAGGCACTGTGCTAAGAGCTCAGCTTATATTCCATCATTTAATTTTGATAGTATACTTTCACCATGTGTACCAGTATTTTCTATATGCTTCAAAATAAGAAAATGAATTTGATATAAAAAATTTAAATAATCTGCCCAAGGTTATACACCTGATAAATCAGAAAGTTGGGGTGAAAACCCGAATGTGTGCAACATTAAATTTATTCCCTTAACCATTCTGCTATGCAGCAACCCATAATAATACTGACATTAGAAGTTTGATAATTACATACGAAAATGAACATCTATTAGCCAGCAGAAAGTCCTGTACTGTTAACACTTTAAATAAACGTTAATTCCCTTTACTTCTCTTATTTGGAGCAATTTAGCTAACGGATGAAAGGAAGAACATCTGTTTAGAATGATGACCTCTGCTAAAAGAGGCTCTGTCATAGTTTTACATAATGACACCATGATTGTTTTTCTTGGAAAACAAATTATGAGTGTCCATAAAATTGACAAAGGAACAAATTGGGCACCCCTGGATTCTTTCTGAAGCCTGAAAATCTTTGTGTAAAAAAATGCACATTAAAGGGAGTTCTTCCTCTCTTAAGTAGTGCCTATTTTAATCATAACTTTTAGAAGAAAATTTAAATGTAAAAAGGTGAAAATTAAAAGAACTATAAATAACAACAAATGACTACCTTGTAAATACAAAGCCACATTCACTGTTATGTCTACAAACTATTTGAACAACAGTTAATAAGCACATTCCCAATGAAAGAAAAAGCTAACTGATGTTTCATCTGAGTGCACCCTTTGTTGAGCATATTCGGAAATGGAGAGCTGGGAGATAGGGATTTCTGTACTTTTTGCATTAAAACGTGTGCATTTGCCCACCAAAGAAAATGAAGGGTTTTTCAGGTTCCCCAAACATTCCTTTGCTAATATTCATCTCTGTCAAAAAATAATAATGTGCTCTGCTTGGATTAGCTGAAAAACCATCTTCCTTTCTTGATGATTTTCCTTTTCCCTGTGTTCTTATGATGAGATAACCCACTTATGGTTCCGGGGCTGGGGTTATCTTGAGTCACATGCTGTTTTTGAGGTTGGCTTTTTGAGGATCAGTGGTCTAGACCAGGGATAGTGGAGAGTCTAAATCTTTGTGAGAGCAGACCGGTGAATTGTTGGCCTACTTGAATTACATCCCATCCTCTTCCTTCTTTTTTTTTTTTTTTTTCCTATCCTTTACCTTCTTGACTATAAACCTGGGATGCTGTATGGCTTATGTAAGCTTGTTGTTTAGAAATTGGATGTCATATTTTTTGGGGCCATGGAAAAGGCAACCCCAAATACTAAATTCTGGATTTTTTTTGGTATCCAAATTCCTCTGATCCCTGGAATCTATTATTATTATTATTTTAGGGTAAATATCATTATTCCAGGTATTATTTTATATGAGAATAAATCTATGTTTTTGAATGATCTGGCACATGAAAAGGCCACTGTAGTGATTATAGTTGCATATATAGGATAGAATCAGTGTTTATACTTGGATTTTGACTTACTTAGTTTCAAGTTCCAGCTTCCTGTCTGATTATGGGTAAGATATTGAGTGTGTCTGAATCTTACTTTCTAGTCTAGAAAGTAGGAAAAAATAATAGTTATTTGGTACAACTGTTTTGAAAATTCAGTGAGATGATCTGTAAGATGCTTAGCATGGAGCCTAATAGACTTAACATTTTACAGCCTAGGCCCTTTGACTACTTGAATTCACAAGGACAAAAAACAATCCATATTTAGAACCAGAACATATTACAATTCTAAAATAATTATACAAAACAGTCTATTTCCTCCAGCCTACAAATATAGGTATTCAGAAGGAACAGTTATGACTTATAATAATTATTCAGTACCTAATATATTTGTGGGAACCAATGTAACTAAATTTTAAGAGACACTTCTCTTTATAGATGAGGAAACTGAGGTTCATAGACAGGGAAGGCCTTACTCATGATCAAATAGTGAAGATTTTAAAACCAGAGTCTGACTTAGCCGCTATCTTGCATCACCAAGCTATTAGAGAAGCTAAAAAACAATTGTAGGACTGCTTAAAATATGAAATCATAGCCTTTATTTCTAAAATAAATTTTACTTGTATATTTCAAAGCATACCTACTATTTTTAAGAGCTTTAGCCAGTTTATGTCCCAAGAGAGAGCGTTTGAAAACCTTTACCCCCATGAAGCTATACAGGACTTTATTTAGAGCATTGCTTTAGTTAGACTATGGCTGAATTTCTTCTTTAAAGTTTTTTTATATTTTTATGTTTGTGTTAATTACACCATGTACAAAGGAGTTTCTCATATGTTTACAAAACAAACCCTTACTATACTTTTGTAATTACAAAGTCTGCCACTAAATTACTGTTTTGTGTGTTTGTGTTTCAATTATTAACTACGGTGGCATATAACTAAAGCTGAAAACATGTCATTTCTATGATAATAAGTGAACGCAATTAGCAGCATATCTATTCTACACACAAATATATTCATTTGCATTCTGTCTCCTTGTATTTTTAAACTGTATTTAGGCCAAGTCATGTCATTTCTCTGTTACCTTTTTTCAATCTAGAAGAAATCTGTCTTATTTTATATAAGTGCTTTTATGATGTCTAAATAAACAGAGTTGGGTAAGGTGAAGCTCTATAGACACATGCCTCATTCAGTTGGGTATTTTCTCAGTCTTCTAAAGTTCCTAATGTTCATTTTTTTGGTGTTATTTTTAAATTTCTAAGATATATGTATGATATAGCCTTGCAAATAATTCTATAGTTTTACAAATCTGACTACTGAAAAAAATCTCTTTACTGCCTGCCAGGCATAGGTAACTGGGAAAGTAGTTATATTTGTCTGTGTCGTATTCACACTATATCAACCAGAATTTATGGAATGTTAAATAATAGAAACTCAACTTGAGTTTCTGAATAAGTTCTGAAAAACATAAATTATGTAAGGACTTTAGGGTTTCACACAGAACTCAAACATAAGATGCAATTGAATCTAACATATGAAATGAGTCCAGGAGCCTAAAGTTAATCTCATTTGGGTTCTTTCTCTTTCTCTGAGTTTCTCCTTCGTTCATCTCTCTTCTCCACACTCTTCCTTTTTCTGCTTTGATTGGCCAGTTAGCTGTGGCCACGGGTGGAACCACTTTATTCCAACATGTCAGCTCCTTCTGTAATCTTGTGTACTGATTGGACATTTGTGATTATTAAGAGATATTCCTAGGAACAGGAATCCTGGGCAGGCATTCCTATTTACTACTTACACACATGTACAAATGAGCATACCCAAATTCACGGTATAATTAAATGACCAAAATGCACTTCCAAAAACATTGTCTGCTTAATGTCATGTCCTCAGATTACATCAAAATCACACAAGATACAGTGAACGAAGGAAGGACAAAGGCTTCATTAAATGCAGTGAAATAATAACAGTAACTCCTATTATTGAGCTATTATCTTTGAGCAAGCCATAGTGACACATGCTCTAAAAGCATGATTGAATTTAATTTTTACAACAATATAATAGCATGGAAAATAGTATTATACCTATATAATAAAAGGATGATGATGAGCTCCAACACTAACTTTATTATTACATGATGAAATGGAGGTTTAGAGAGGCTAAGAGCCATCTTAAAACCTCTCAACCATGACGGAACATAGCTTAAATTCATTCTGTGGGCTTTGGGCCTATAAAGCCCAAGTTTTTACTGTGAAATAGTTTACAATTGCATTTTACTTTTTGTAGTGTGACCTCTGCTTAGAATCCCAAGGTCAATTCCTAAAAACTAAGAGTCCAGGGCATCCCATTCTTTCATGTTTTGATGGATGGAGATAAAGTGATAAGATTCTGCTAATTACAAGAGAGCGGTAATTGTAGCAGAAATTGTCTCAAAATAGTTCTTGAACATTTGTATCTTCCTCTGGGTCTCTGTTGGTTTTTATCTGCCAAACCAGTTCTTTTCCCCTGGGTCTTAAGAATAGAATTCTGTCATTTTTTTACTGAATAAGTTCTGAAAAACATAAATTATGTAAGGACTTTAGGGTTTCACACAGAACTCAAACATAAGATGCAATTGAATCTAACATATGAAATGAGTCCAGGAGCCTAAAGTTAATCTCATTTGGGTTCTTTCTCTTTCTCTGAGTTTCTCCTTCGTTCATCTCTCTTCTCCACACTCTTCCTTTTTCTGCTTTGATTGGCCAGTTAGCTGTGGCCACGGGTGGAACCACTTTATTCCAACATGTCAGCTCCTTCTGTAATCTTGTGTACTGATTGGACATTTGTGATTATTAAGAGATATTCCTAGGAACAGGAATCCTGGGCAGGCATTCCTATTTACTACTTACACACATGTACAAATGAGCATACCCAAATTCACGGTATAATTAAATGACCAAAATGCACTTCCAAAAACATTGTCTGCTTAATGTCATGTCCTCAGATTACATCAAAATCACACAAGATACAGTGAACGAAGGAAGGACAAAGGCTTCATTAAATGCAGTGAAATAATAACAGTAACTCCTATTATTGAGCTATTATCTTTGAGCAAGCCATAGTGACACATGCTCTAAAAGCATGATTGAATTTAATTTTTACAACAATATAATAGCATGGAAAATAGTATTATACCTATATAATAAAAGGATGATGATGAGCTCCAACACTAACTTTATTATTACATGATGAAATGGAGGTTTAGAGAGGCTAAGAGCCATCTTAAAACCTCTCAACCATGACGGAACATAGCTTAAATTCATTCTGTGGGCTTTGGGCCTATAAAGCCCAAGTTTTTACTGTGAAATAGTTTACAATTGCATTTTACTTTTTGTAGTGTGACCTCTGCTTAGAATCCCAAGGTCAATTCCTAAAAACTAAGAGTCCAGGGCATCCCATTCTTTCATGTTTTGATGGATGGAGATAAAGTGATAAGATTCTGCTAATTACAAGAGAGCGGTAATTGTAGCAGAAATTGTCTCAAAATAGTTCTTGAACATTTGTATCTTCCTCTGGGTCTCTGTTGGTTTTTATCTGCCAAACCAGTTCTCCTCTGTAAGTCCATCTTCTTTGCAGTGTATACCTTTTTTCTACTCTGGTTCTTAAGAATAGAATTCTGTCTTTATTATTCTGTTTTTTCCTTTACTTAATATGAAGACAAAATCAAACAAACCAAAAGATACTCTAAGTCAGACCAAACCCAAGTAAAACAAATAGGTGAAAGGATACTATTTAATACCTGTGTAAATGCCACCCAAAATAAACAACCATTGGCATTTAGTCATATTTGATTCAGAATATCTTTAGGAACTAAGCCATCAGAGACAGTGATGAGTCCTTCATACAATTCTCTTAAGGCCCCCTCCTTTCCCCTCACAAGAGGAGTGTATATATATATATATATATACATATATATATATATATACACACACATACATACTCCATGACGTTAGCCTTTACCACAAATAGATTCTATATGAAGGCCCTGAGACAGAAAACTGCTCAGAATACTGATGTTTTCTCCTGAAATACTGATGTATTACATTATTTATTTCAATTATTTACCAAGAGTTTCTATTGCATTTGTTCACATGAGTATGGTATAATTTATAAATGATGGAAAATGATCACTTCTTTATGAAACTCTAAATCAATTATTTCTTTTTCTAATTTAATGACTGAATAAATAAATATTTGGCATTAATAGGGACCAGGAGGAAATTTCCCTTTGCCTTTTTTTCCTCCTTTCATTTATCAAGCAAAAATGTTGGATTGTGTGAGAGAATAGCAGAGCTTTAAAATAACTTTATAAATTCCTCCTTGTGTGTGTGTCCATCTCTGAATGCTGCTTCCTTTAGATTGCAAGGACCTTTAGGCCAGGAACTGAATTTAACCTAGTGTTTAATATGGGCATTTATTTATTCAGTTCTTAAAATTTCACTCTTGAATAAGCTGCCTTCGAGCTAAGGAGATCAGGCATCCCATTTTTTGAGGGATTATTTTATTTTTTAGTACATTTGATGGGTGGCCTGTGAAATCCTAAGAGTATGGCAATTTCTCTTCCCCATTTTTTCATATTGCAAATATGCTTACTCTAGTGTGGTAGGATTGTCATTTCTGGGTTTAGGCAGTGGCTCTGCAGTCTATACTTCTTCAGCATTATTTAAGCACAACTCTGCCCATACAGTGAAGTTACAGGTGCTGGAATTAGTGAATGAGTGAGTATTAAGTATTAACTTTGGACCAGGGCCAGAGATACACATTTTTAAATATATTATTTCAGTTAATCTTCAACCAGACCCAAGGATGCATAGTATAATCCCCCTTTTACAGATGAGGAAACAGGCTCAGAGAGGTTAAATAATTTACCTAAGGCTCTTCTTGGTGGAGGGGTCAACATATAGAGAGGTAAATTTGGAATTGTTGGAGCATAGGCTGTTGGGAAGAGAGCAAAGTGAAGACTCAGCCAAGTAGGTTCTGGAAGGCTGGGCAAGGACCATAATACGGAATGCCTCTTTGCCATGCTACAGGACTTGGTCTTTCTCTTGGAGATCAGGGGTTCTCAAATTCAAGATTCATGAACATCATTTGTTATAAATGTCGAAAATGTATATCAATACCTTGTCTGCTACTCTGAAGTAAGGAGAGGGATTGCAATCTGGATTTTAATAAGCAGTCTAAGTTACTCTTTTGTTCTGCAGTCTACACTTTGAGAATGCTGCAATAAGCATTGGGAAGAGATGAAAAGCATATTTTGCAGATGAACTTCATTATTCTTGGATAATTATAAGAATAGGCCATAGGGACACTAAATTAGAGGCAAGGAAATATTTAGAACACTGGTTCTGAAACTTGTTTGCACACAAGAATCATCTGGAAAGCTTTAAAGAAAAATGCCTGGGTTCCATCCCAAGATTTGGAGTTAATCACTCTAGAGTGTGACTTGGGCATTGGATTTTTTTTTTTTTTTTTTTTAAGTTTCC
This sequence comes from Tragulus kanchil, assembly GCA_022376925.1. NCBI lineage: Eukaryota > Metazoa > Chordata > Mammalia > Artiodactyla > Tragulidae > Tragulus > Tragulus kanchil. The sequence continues at coordinate 62,055,963 of JAIOJX010000002.1, forward strand.
AAAGTAATATTTACAGGCAGTAACTTTTGAAACCCACTGGCTTAGGAGACTGTTGCCATAGTCTACTTGGGAAACATTCTAACCCTGAATTAATAGGGGGGTTGGCAGCACCACTGAGAGTTGATCAGCATTTCTGGGTAGCTTAGAAAGAACCGAGTTCTCCTTTCTCTGGAACCTTGGTAATCCTGTGTCATTTCACCTTCTGCTGAGCAGTGATATGGTGCACTGCCCAACTCCGCAACCCTGGAAGAGTTCTGGAAGTCACGGGGATGCAGATAAAGCCAAAAAGAAGGGGTGATAGGATGGTTCCCAGCCACGTGATTTTAGTCTTACCCCCACTGTTTATTTTTGAATCCTCCCTTCCGTCTCTACTAGTCTGGTCATGGCCTCATAAGGAAGCTGCTTAGCATGACAAATACAGTGAAATGGTCATGGCTACCTGGGTTGTTGTGTTGAGAAGTACTCACAAAAACTATATAAATTAGGAACTGTCATCCCTCTTTTATGAATGAGGAAATTGAACATCAGAAAAGTACCTACCTGATCTAAGGTCAAACAACCAGAAGTGGTAAACATGGGATTCAAACTACTTTGACGCTAAAGCTCTGTTTTGTTTTGTTTTAGTATCTCTCAAAGTTCCCCATAGCAATGAGTGGAACACCAGCAGCCTTGTGGTTTCCAGTGCAGGGTTTTTGCTTTGTTACTATCATGAATTAATTCTACTGTCTTTCTGATATCAAAATAGGCTTTGCTTGAATCTAGACAGATTATGTTTGACCCTGATGGTTTTTTTTTTTTTTTAAGATTGATTTATTTATTTTGGGGGTGGGAGGGAGGGAGGCAGGCGGGCCACTTCTATTGGTCTTTCATTTATCTGTTTTCATCCATCTTTGTTCTTTGGCCCATGTGGGCCTCCCATCGCGGTGGCCTCTGTTGTCGCAGAGCACCGATTCTGGGTGCATGCGCTCCAGAGCTCTGGCTCAGTAATTGGACACATCGGTCCAGCCGCTCCATGGCACATGGGATCTTCCTAGGCCAGTGATCGAACCGGCGCCCCTTGCACTGCAAGGCGGTGTCCTTACCCACTGGACCACCAGGGAAGCCCGACCCTGATGTTTTAAAAACGTTCTGTCTCTATAGTTTTAGAGCATATTTTTACTACAGGTTTCAAGCTGGGAGCTCCAGAAGTTCTTGGGCTGGAGTGAAAGGATTAACCAAAGAGCCACAATTATAGCAAACATGCATGAAGTACTTGCTATGTACTTGACACTCTTCTGAAGTCTTTAAACATTTAACTTATTTAATTCTTCTCCCTTGGTAGGTGTGATCACCTGTCACCTCTTACCAAGAGGGAAGCTGGGTTACAAAGATGATGAATAACCTGACAAAGTCCCATAGCCAGAACCCTGTTCCCAGTAAGAAGGGGTGATAGGATGGTTCCCAGCCACGTGATTTTAGTCTTACCCCCACTGTTTATTTCTGAATCCTCCCTTCCGTCTCTACTAGTCTGGTCATGGCCTCATAAGGAAGCTGCTTAGCATGACAAATACAGTGAAATGGTCATGGCTACCTGGGTTGTTGTGTTGAGAAGTACTCACAAAAACTATATAAATTAGGAACTGTCATCCCTCTTTTATGAATGAGGAAATTGAACATCAGAAAAGTACCTACCTGATCTAAGGTCAAACAACCAGAAGTGGTAAACATGGGATTCAAACTACTTTGACGCTAAAGCTCTGTTTTGTTTTGTTTTAGTATCTCTCAAAGTTCCCCATAGCAATGAGTGGAACACCAGCAGCCTTGTGGTTTCCAGTGCAGGGTTTTTGCTTTGTTACTATCATGAATTAATTCTACTGTCTTTCTGATATCAAAATAGGCTTTGCTTGAATCTAGACAGATTATGTTTGACCCTGATGGTTTTTTTTTTTTTTTAAGATTGATTTATTTATTTTGGGGGGGTGGGGAGGGAGGGGAGCAGGCGGGCCACTTCTATTGGTCTTTCATTTATCTGTTTTCATCCATCTTTGTTCTTTGGCCCATGTGGGCCTCCCATCGCGGTGGCCTCTGTTGTCGCAGAGCACCGATTCTGGGTGCATGCGCTCCAGAGCTCTGGCTCAGTAATTGGACACATCGGTCCAGCCGCTCCATGGCACATGGGATCTTCCTAGGCCAGGGATCGAACCGGCGCCCCTTGCACTGCAAGGCGGTGTCCTTACCCACTGGACCACCAGGGAAGCCCGACCCTGATGTTTTAAAAACGTTCTGTCTCTATAGTTTTAGAGCATATTTTTACTACAGGTTTCAAGCTGGGAGCTCCAGAAGTTCTTGGGCTGGAGTGAAAGGATTAACCAAAGAGCCACAATTATAGCAAACATGCATGAAGTACTTGCTATGTACTTGACACTCTTCTGAAGTCTTTAAACATTTAACTTATTTAATTCTTCTCCCTTGGTAGGTGTGATCACCTGTCACCTCTTACCAAGAGGGAAGCTGGGTTACAAAGATGATGAATAACCTGACAAAGTCCCATAGCCAGAACCCTGTTCCCAGTCTCTTTGTCATGATGCCTCAACTCAGAGCTCTCTTCATCTCCCGACTCCCACCTTTACTCTCATCCTGACAGGTGCTGCCACCAGACTGACCTTCTGAATACAGTGACTCACTTTGTATTCACTGCCTCTTTGATTGTAGTTATATTATTTGAATCTTGGGGATTTCTAAACTAATTCTTTTATTTTCCCTAAAAGAACAGCCCAGTAGCACAGATCTTGGGGTTATGCTGGCTGGAATCTCCCACTCTCCATCTTTACTTGAATTATATGCTACCCTATATCTGTTTTAGATTTATCTATCAGGTTTTCATGTCTTGGGTTTGGTTATTCTATCATCATAGAAGCTAAGAAAAATAATTTTCTAAATAATATTTTACCTTACTCGGTATATATGTATTTTCCTTTCTTTTTCTTTAAACGTTTAAATTTTACATTGGAGTATAACAAATTAACAATGTTGTGATAGCTTCAAGTGGTCAGCAAAGGGACTCAGCCATACATATACATACACATATATATATACATATACATATTCTCCCCAAAACTCCCCTCACATCTAGGATGCTATATAACATTGAAGAGAGTTCCACATGCTATGTAAGTAGGTCCTTTTTGGTTATTTATTTTAAGTATAGTAGTGTATATGTGTCCATCTCAAACTCCCTATCTATCCCTTCCTCCTTTTTTCCCCTCTGGCAACCACAATTTCCTTCTCTAAGTCTGTGAGTCTGTTTCTGTTTTATAAATTTCATTCATATCTCTTTTTAGATTCCACATATAAGAGATGTCATATGGTGTTTCTCCTCTGTCTGGCTCACTTCACACTGAGTATATTGTAATGGTAGATATTTCATCATTCTTTTGTAAAGGAATGACACACCCTTTAGCTAATATGCTTGCAGTTAGATTTATTTTCTCCCTGAGCCTCAAAAGATAAAGACTTTTTACAAATACCAACAATGGAACATATATTCATGTTTTGGCAATACAGGCACTATAGAAATTCAAGCGGTTATGAAGATTATTTTCTAAAATTGAAATTGAGTATTTCTCAAGAAGGTTGATTATAACTATTAAGATCATGCATATAAAATGTCCACTCTTTTATTATTTAGTGAACAGAATTGCTTTCTTTTACATGGGCAAAATAGCAGCTCCATGTTATAACTTTACAAATGTAGCTGAGGTGTTTTTTTTTTTTTCCCCTAAATAATCATTTTCAGAGGATGATCTATAACTTGCCAAACTACAGGACAGCTGATATAAAAAGTTTGTGATGGCAATCCTAAATGTTTTATCACCTGTCAGAAATTTCAATGATAATAAAAAGTAACATCCTTTAAATTAATTAGACATGATTAGGACTTCAAGCCCAGAGGCCACTTCATTATGCAAAAATTATAATAGTTAGCTATTTAAATTACCATTAAATTGATTCTTATGTTAATTGATATCTCACTTATAACCCTAGATTTTAATTTATATAAGATCTTTGGAAATAATAATAAGGTATAATAAAATATTATTTTGGAAACTCTTTTATGAAAAAATACACTGAAAAATTGATTTGTTCTGTTTGACCCTTGGTAGGACGTCTAGACAATAAAGCTAATTTCTCAGGAAATAGCACAGCTTGAATTCATCCCCTTTATTTAGGCAGCCCCCACAAACACCAATAGAAGTTGATGTGTGGTGCAGGGGTTAGTTTCCCCAGCCCTAGTGAACACTGTCTTATCTTCTCCTGTCTGACACAGGAAACAGAGTTTAACCATTTGAGATGTAGCACGTGCTATGACACGTTTTGGAAAGGGTAGGTGGTCTAAAAGGAGTTTTTTTTTCATTCATATCTCTTTTTAGATTCCACATATAAGAGATGTCATATGGTGTTTCTCCTCTGTCTGGCTCACTTCACACTGAGTATATTGTAATGGTAGATATTTCATCATTCTTTTGTAAAGGAATGACACACCCTTTAGCTAATATGCTTGCAGTTAGATTTATTTTCTCCCTGAGCCTCAAAAGATAAAGACTTTTTACAAATACCAACAATGGAACATATATTCATGTTTTGGCAATACAGGCACTATAGAAATTCAAGCGGTTATGAAGATTATTTTCTAAAATTGAAATTGAGTATTTCTCAAGAAGGTTGATTATAACTATTAAGATCATGCATATAAAATGTCCACTCTTTTATTATTTAGTGAACAGAATTGCTTTCTTTTACATGGGCAAAATAGCAGCTCCATGTTATAACTTTACAAATGTAGCTGAGGTGTTTTTTTTTTTTTCCCCCTAAATAATCATTTTCAGAGGATGATCTATAACTTGCCAAACTACAGGACAGCTGATATAAAAAGTTTGTGATGGCAATCCTAAATGTTTTATCACCTGTCAGAAATTTCAATGATAATAAAAAGTAACATCCTTTAAATTAATTAGACATGATTAGGACTTCAAGCCCAGAGGCCACTTCATTATGCAAAAATTATAATAGTTAGCTATTTAAATTACCATTAAATTGATTCTTATGTTAATTGATATCTCACTTATAACCCTAGATTTTAATTTATATAAGATCTTTGGAAATAATAATAAGGTATAATAAAATATTATTTTGGAAACTCTTTTATGAAAAAATACACTGAAAAATTGATTTGTTCTGTTTGACCCTTGGTAGGACGTCTAGACAATAAAGCTAATTTCTCAGGAAATAGCACAGCTTGAATTCATCCCCTTTATTTAGGCAGCCCCCACAAACACCAATAGAAGTTGATGTGTGGTGCAGGGGGTTAGTTTCCCCCAGCCCCTAGTGAACACTGTCTTATCTTCTCCTGTCTGACACAGGAAACAGAGTTTAACCATTTGAGATGTAGCACGTGCTATGACACGTTTTGGAAAAGGAGGGTAATGTGACTGCACACAGTCAACTTTTGAAGATAGGAAGTGATACAAATTTCAGAAAAGAATTGACACCATGTAATAGAATAAACCTGAGTGTCATCTCACAGGCTTTTATTAAGCAGGTGCTATTGAAGTACATTTTTGAAGTAAAAAAGCCAGCTACAGGAAACTTGGAATTAATTTTTCTTTGGGGACAATTTGAGATGAACTGAGGCATTTCTCAGTTCAGGTGCATAAATTCCTCATGCTTTTTTGTTTGTTTCAAGTGACTAGTTTTGAATCTGCAAGATGGCAGACGAATTAAAATATTGTTTTGGCCTCATTTAGAGTGTCAAATCTCTACTAATTAAAATCTCTTTCTATTTTTATTTCTAAATTTGCTACTATATTGCAAGGTCTACAAATGTAGGAAATAGAGTTTATCAATACCATATGGGCCCAGCTAGCTCTTCAATTACTTAAGAATTTTCGAAGGAATTTCTGATTTGCTTTGTGGATTGTAGCAATGACTGTATTCAAGCTGTAAACGGCAATTACAATACTACAAAATTACAAGAAACTGTATTTATGGATAGGGAATCAAGAGTGGATTATTCAGAAAAAAATGTTAGTAATGGAAGGAAAATAAGTTTATGTAGTTATAAGCTAAACTCCCTCATACTATCATTGCTTTCTCCCTTCACATCTAAGATTTTCATTCAAGATTAAGTAGTTTTACTTTTTTTTTCTGTTTCATTTCATTTATTTGTCATACCTTGTCATCCTGGGGACTGAGAAAATGCATCTAAAAGTTCCTTAAGAGGAACCTTCCTGTCAGTCCAGTGGTTAAGACTCTGTGCTACCAGTGCGGGGGACATGGGTTTGATCCCTGGTTTTGGGGAACTAATCACACATGCTGCATAATACAATGTAAAATAAATACTTTTTTTTTTTTTAATTTTGGCTTCTTTTATTGGTTTTTTATTTATGTATTTTCATCCATCTTTATTCTTTGGCCTATGTGGGCCTCCCACTGTAGTGGCCTCCCTCACTGCAGAGCACTGGCTCTGGGCACATGTGCTCCAGAGTGCTGGCTCCTAATTGGACACGGCAGTCCAGCCACTCTACGGCTCGTGGGATCTTCCCAGGCCAGGGATCGAACTGGTGCCCCCTGCACTGCAAGGCGGACTCTTTACCCACTGGACCACCAGGGAAGCCCAATAAATAAGTTTTTAAATGAAGAATAATATTTTAAAAAATAAATAAGATTTGAGAAAAATCAGGGCCCACTAAGCTACAAATGGAAACAAATGTAGTTTGAGAGGAATGAGGCTGTACCATGAAGAGGGAACACAGTTTTATTAAAGAAGTCCTAGAAACCATCATCTGTGGAAGATGCTGAACTGGTGTGATAGCATCATCTCACCCTTCCAAGTCTCTCCTTTGTGCCACTCATTCATACTTCATTTTTGCCAACTCCATGTTTGCTTTCCCTGTGGTTGCCCTGTTAGACACTTCCCAATAGGGGGCGCTAAAGGGAGGCTGGAAAATGCCAGGAAGAAGCAGAAACCAGTTCATTTCTGTTGTTCCCTGTTCTTGTCAGCATTCCCATAGCAATGCCGCTTTCCCCAACAGCTGTGGTTCACTCCAGGGCAGCTACTGATTTCCTGTTTAGTGTTCTCAACAATCATGCAACCAAACCCTTAGGGTTCCCAGCTCTAGTTGGTCAATGCACCTTCCTCCAAGGTCTGCATCCCAGGGGCATAGGATTCCTTCTCTGAACTCAGAGGCTTTAGTAACAAGTTAACTGTTATGGTAGTCACTAGCTACATATGGGATTTAAACTTAAAATTAGACATCATCAAAATTCATTTTCTCTGGCACATTTCAAGGGTTCAGACTTCTCATGTGGAGAGCAAAGAACATTCCATCTTTGCAGAAAGTGTTGTTGAACAATGGTGAGGTCCCATACCAGCTGAGGAGTCTAAGTTTTTGTTCTGTGTGGCTTTTCCTCCAAGCTTCTGCATTTCAATGACCTTTGCCTCTACCCTGCACTCCTCTGTCAAAAGGTGGTAGCTCACAAATTATCTGAAAGAGAATTCAGAAATGCTATACTCATGAGGATGCAAAACACCGAAAACAGAATATTAGAGGCAATTAGTGCATGGAGAAGAGACATGCAAGAAATGAAAAATAAGCAAATATAGGCAAACGACTCAATTACTGAACTCAAAAAATACTATAGAAGGTCTCAACAGTAGAGTATCAGAGGCAGAAGAACGGATAAGTGGGCTAGAATTCAAAATGGTGGAAATAAGTGCTGAAGAACACAACCAAACTGAAAGAATTAAAAGAACTGAGGATAGCATCAGAGACCAATGGGACAATATCAAATGCACCAACATTAGAATTATAGGAGTTCCAGAAGAAGAAGAGGGGAAGAAAGGCTATGAAAAAATTCTTGAAGAGGTTATAGTTGAAAACTTCCCCAGCATGGGAAAAGAAATAGTCAACCAAGTCCAAGAAGCACAAAGAGTTCCATACAGGATAAACCCCAGAAGAAACACACCAAGGCACATTCTAATCAAACTAATGCAGACTAAATATAAAGACAGATTACTAAAAGCAGCTAGGAGCAAACAACAAATAACATATAAAGGAAACCCCATATGTCTAACTGCGGATCTTTCAACAGAAACCCTGTAGGCCAGAAGAGAATGGCAAGACACATTTAAACAGCTAAAAGAGAATAACCTCCAACCAAGAATTCTCTACCCAGCAAAACATTTCATTCAGAATCAATGGAGAAGTCAAAAGCTTCACAGACAAGCAAAAACTAAAAGAATTCTGTACCACAAAACCAGCCCTACAACAAGTGTTAAAGGGCCTGATATAGCTAATAAATACAAGAGTAGGAGAAGTCCTACAAATCAAACCCCAAATTTCGAAGAAGATAACAATAGGAACATTCGTATCAATAATTACTTTGAATGTAAATGGATTAAATACTCCAAACAAATGACACAGGCTGGCTGAATGGATACAGAAGCAAGACCCATATATATGCTGTTTACAAGAGACTCACTTCAGACCTAGAGACACTCATAGACTGAAAGTGATAGGCTGGAAAAAGATATTCCATGCAAATGGAAATCAAAAGAAAGCTGGGGTAGCAATCCTCATATCAGACAAAATAGATTCTAAAGTAAAGAAGATTCTAAGAGACAAGGCAGGTGACTACATCATGATTAAGGGATCTATCCAAGAGGAAGACATAACAGTCATGAATATCTATGCACCCAACACAGGGGCACCTCAATACATAAGACAGATACTTTCAGACATAAAAGAAGAAATCAACAATAACACAGTAATAGTAGGAGACTTTAACTCCTCTCACACCAATGGACAGATCATCCAAACAGAAAATTAATAAAGAAACACAAGCCTCAAATGCCACACCAGAAAAGATGGACCTCATTGATACCTTTAGGACTTTCCACCCAAAAGCAGAAGAATACACTTTCTTCTCAAGTGCTCACGGAACATCCTCCAAGATAGACCACATCTTGGGCCACAAATCAAACCTCAGTCAACTCAAGAAAATTGAAATTATATCAACCATCTTCTCGGACCACAATGCAATGAGACTAGAGATCAACTACAGGAAAAAAACGGCTAAAAACACAAACACATGGAGATTAAACAACACATACCTAAAAAACCAACTGATCATTGAGGAAATCAAAGGAGAAATAAAACAATTCCTAGAAGAAAATGACAATGAACACACAACAGTGCAAAACCTATGGGATACCGCAAAAGCAGTTCTAAGAGGGAAATTTATAGCAATACAATCCTACCTCAAGAAACTAGGAAAATATGAAGCAGATGATTTAAACCTACACTTAAAACAATTGGAGAAAAAAGAACAAAAACACCCCAAAGCCAGCAGAAAAAGAGAAATCATAAAGATCAGAGCAGAAATAAATGAGAAAGAAACAAAAGAAACAATAGTAAAGATAAATAAAACACATAAAAGGAGAAGTTCCCCTAAAAGTTTACCACAAAACCAGCCCTACAACAAGTGTTAAAGGGCCTGATATAGCTAATAAATACAAGAGTAGGAGAAGTCCTACAAATCAAACCCCAAATTTCGAAGAAGATAACAATAGGAACATTCGTATCAATAATTACTTTGAATGTAAATGGATTAAATACTCCAAACAAATGACACAGGCTGGCTGAATGGATACAGAAGCAAGACCCATATATATGCTGTTTACAAGAGACTCACTTCAGACCTAGAGACACTCATAGACTGAAAGTGATAGGCTGGAAAAAGATATTCCATGCAAATGGAAATCAAAAGAAAGCTGGGGTAGCAATCCTCATATCAGACAAAATAGATTCTAAAGTAAAGAAGATTCTAAGAGACAAGGCAGGTGACTACATCATGATTAAGGGATCTATCCAAGAGGAAGACATAACAGTCATGAATATCTATGCACCCAACACAGGGGCACCTCAATACATAAGACAGATACTTTCAGACATAAAAGAAGAAATCAACAATAACACAGTAATAGTAGGAGACTTTAACTCCTCTCACACCAATGGACAGATCATCCAAACAGAAAATTAATAAAGAAACACAAGCCTCAAATGCCACACCAGAAAAGATGGACCTCATTGATACCTTTAGGACTTTCCACCCAAAAGCAGAAGAATACACTTTCTTCTCAAGTGCTCACGGAACATCCTCCAAGATAGACCACATCTTGGGCCACAAATCAAACCTCAGTCAACTCAAGAAAATTGAAATTATATCAACCATCTTCTCGGACCACAATGCAATGAGACTAGAGATCAACTACAGGAAAAAAACGGCTAAAAACACAAACACATGGAGATTAAACAACACATACCTAAAAAACCAACTGATCATTGAGGAAATCAAAGGAGAAATAAAACAATTCCTAGAAGAAAATGACAATGAACACACAACAGTGCAAAACCTATGGGATACCGCAAAAGCAGTTCTAAGAGGGAAATTTATAGCAATACAATCCTACCTCAAGAAACTAGGAAAATATGAAGCAGATGATTTAAACCTACACTTAAAACAATTGGAGAAAAAAGAACAAAAACACCCCAAAGCCAGCAGAAGAAGAGAAATCATAAAGATCAGAGCAGAAATAAATGAGAAAGAAATGAAAGAAACAATAGTAAAGATAAATAAAACAAAAAGCTGGTTCTTTGAAAAGGTAAACAAAATTGACAAGCCACTGGCCAGACTCATTAAGAAAAAGAGAGACAAAAACCAGATCAACAAAATCAAAAATGAAAAAGGAGAGATTACAACAGATAATGCAGAAATCCAAAGGATTCTAAGAGACTATTATGAACAACTCTACGGCAACAAACTGGACAACCTGGAAGAAATGGACAGTTTCTTGGGGAAGATTATACTCCCAAGACTGAGCCAGAAAGAAACAGAAACTTTGAACAACCCAATCACAAGCTCAAAAATCAAATTTGTGATTAAAAATCTACCCCAAAATAAAAGCCCTGGGCCAGATGGCTTCACAGGTGAATTCTACCAAGCATTTAAAGAAGAGCTAATGCCTGTCCTTCTAAAACTCTTTCAAAAAATTGCGCAGGAAGGAACACTTCCAAACACATTCGATGAGGCCACCATTACCCTGATACCAAAACCAGGCAAATTCAACACACAAAAAAGAAAATTATAGGCTAATTTCACAGATGAACTTAGATGCCAAGATCCTCAACAAAATCCTAGCAAATAGAATTCAATGACACATCAAAAAACTCATACATCATGATCAAGTCAGGCTCATCCCAGGCATGCAAGGATTCTTCAATATCCACAAATCAATCAATGTGATACACCATATCAACAAATTGAGAGACAAAAATCACATGATCATCTCAATAGATGCAGAAAAAGCCTTCGACAAAGTACAACATCCATTTATGATAAAAACTCTTCAGAAAATTGGCATAGAAGTAATCTATCTCAACATAATAATAGCCATATATGAGAAGCCCACAGCGAACATTATCCTCAATGGTGAAAACCTGAAATCATTTCCTCTAAGATCAGGAACAAGACAGGGGTGTCCATTTTCACCACTACTATTCAACATAGTCCTGGAAGTTCTAGCAACAGCAATAAGAGAAGAGAAAGAAATAAAAGCAATCCAGATTGGAAAGGAAGAAGTCAGGCTCTCTCTATTTGCAGATGACATGATATTATACATATAAAATCCCAGAAAGATCAATGGAAGTGGCCCGCCTGCTCCCCTCCCTCCCCAACCCGACCCCCGCCCAAAAATAAATAAATAAATAAATCTTTAAAAAAAAAAAAAAAAGAAAATCCCAAAGACACTATTACAGCTACTAGAGCTAATCAACGAGTTCAGCAAAGTCACAGGATACAAAGTCAACACACAGAAATCACTGGCATTCCTATACACAAATAATGAAAAATCAGAAAATGAAATCAAAGAGGCAATCCCCTTCACCATCGCAACCAAAAGAATCAAATATCTAGGAATAAACCTACCCAAAGAAACAAAAGAACTGTATACAGAAAATTACAAGACACTCATGAAAGACATTAAAGAAGACTTAAACAGATGGAGAGATATTCCATGTTCCTGGGTTGGAAGAATCAATATTGTGAAAATGACCATACTACCAAATATCATCTACAGATTCAATGCAATACCTATCCAACTACCATTGACATTTTTCACAGAACTAGACCAAAGAATAACACAGTTCATATGGAAACACAAAAGACCTCGAATAGCCAAAGCAATCCTGAGAAAGAAAAACGGAGTTGGAGGAATCAGCCTCCCTAACTTCAGACTCTACTACAAAGCAACAGTCATCAAGACAGTATGGTACTGGCACAAAAACAGAACTAAAGACCAATGGAACAAGATCGAGAACCCATGCACCTATGGGTACCTTATTTTTGACAAAGGAGGCGAACATATAAAATGGGACAAAGACAGCCTCTTCAACAAATGGTGCTGGGAAAATTGGACAGCTACATGGAAAAAAATGAAGTTGGAACATTCCCTGACCCCATACACAAAGATCAACTCAAAATGGATTAAAGACCTAAATGTAAGGCTAGAAACCATCAAACTCTTAGAGGAGAATATAGGCAAAACCCTCAAGGACATCAATCAAAGCAAGATCTTCTCTGACCCACCTACTAGAATAGCAGAACTCAAAAGACAAATGAACATGTGGGACCTCATGAAACTTAAAAGCTTTTGTACAGCAAAAGAAATTACAAAACAGCTGAACAGACACCCCACAGAGTGGGAGAAAATCATAGCAAATGAAGTAACAGGCAAAGAATTAATCTCCAAAATCTACAAGCAACTCAGACAACTCAGCACAGGAAAAACGAACAACCCAATCAAAAAAATGGGAAAAAGATCTAAAGAGACGCCTCTCCAAAGAGGACATACAGATGGCCCAGAAGCACATGAGATGATGCTCAGCCTCGCTTATTATTAGAGAAATGCTGAAGAACACAACCAAACTGAAAGAATTAAAAGAACTGAGGATAGCATCAGAGACCAATGGGACAATACCAAATGCACCAACATTAGAATTATAGGAGTTCCAGAAGAAGAAGAGGGGAAGAAAGGCTATGAAAAAATTCTTGAAGAGGTTATAGTTGAAAACTTCCCCAGCATGGGAAAAGAAATAGTCAACCAAGTCCAAGAAGCACAAAGAGTTCCATACAGGATAAACCCCAGAAGAAACACACCAAGGCACATTCTAATCAAACTAATGCAGACTAAATATAAAGACAGATTACTAAAAGCAGCTAGGAGCAAACAACAAATAACATATAAAGGAAACCCCATATGTCTAACTGCGGATCTTTCAACAGAAACCCTGTAGGCCAGAAGAGAATGGCAAGACACATTTAAACAGCTAAAAGAGAATAACCTCCAACCAAGAATTCTCTACCCAGCAAAACATTTCATTCAGAATCAATGGAGAAGTCAAAAGCTTCACAGACAAGCAAAAACTAAAAGAATTCTGTACCACAAAACCAGCCCTACAACAAGTGTTAAAGGGCCTGATATAGCTAATAAATACAAGAGTAGGAGAAGTCCTACAAATCAAACCCCAAATTTCAAAGAAGATAACAATAGGAACATTCGTATCAATAATTACTTTGAATGTAAATGGATTAAATACTCCAAACAAATGACACAGGCTGGCTGAATGGATACAGAAGCAAGACCCATATATATGCTGTTTACAAGAGACTCACTTCAGACCTAGAGACACTCATAGACTGAAAGTGATAGGCTGGAAAAAGATATTCTATGCAAATGGAAATCAAAAGAAAGCTGGGGTAGCAATCCTCATATCAGACAAAATAGATTCTAAAGTAAAGAAGATTCTAAGAGACAAGGCAGGTGACTACATCATGATTAAGGGATCTATCCAAGAGGAAGACATAACAGTCATGAATATCTATGCACCCAACACAGGGGCACCTCAATACATAAGACAGATACTTTCAGACATAAAAGAAGAAATCAACAATAACACAGTAATAGTAGGAGACTTTAACTCCTCTCACACCAATGGACAGATCATCCAAACAGAAAATTAATAAAGAAACACAAGCCTCAAATGCCACACTAGAAAAGATGGACCTCATTGATACCTTTAGGACTTTCCACCCAAAAGCAGAAGAATACACTTTCTTCTCAAGTGCTCACGGAACATCCTCCAAGATAGACCACATCTTGGGCCACAAATCAAACCTCAGTCAACTCAAGAAAATTGAAATTATATCAACCATCTTCTCGGACCACAATGCAATGAGACTAGAGATCAACTACAGGAAAAAAACGGCTAAAAACACAAACACATGGAGATTAAACAACACATACCTAAAAAACCAACTGATCATTGAGGAAATCAAAGGAGAAATAAAACAATTCCTAGAAGAAAATGACAATGAACACACGACTGTGCAAAACCTATGGGATACCGCAAAAGCAGTTCTAAGAGGGAAATTTATAGCAATACAATCCTACCTCAAGAAACTAGGAAAATATGAAGCAGATGATTTAAACCTACACTTAAAACAATTGGAGAAAAAAGAACAAAAACACCCCAAAGCCAGCAGAAGAAGAGAAATCATAAAGATCAGAGCAGAAATAAATGAGAAAGAAATGAAAGAAACAATAGTAAAGATAAATAAAACAAAAAGCTGGTTATTTGAAAAGGTAAACAAAATTGACAAGCCAATGGCCAGACTCATTAAGAAAAAGAGAGACAAAAACCAGATCAACAAAATCAAAAATGAAAAAGGAGAGATTACAACAGATAATGCAGAAATCCAAAGGATTCTAAGAGACTATTATGAACAACTCTACGGCAACAAACTGGACAACCTGGAAGAAATGGACAGTTTCTTGGGGAAGATTATACTCCCAAGACTGAGCCAGGAAGAAACAGAAACTTTGAACAACCCAATCACAAGCTCAAAAATCAAATTTGTGATTAAAAATCTACCCCAAAATAAAAGCCCTGGGCCAGATGGCTTCACAGGTGAATTCTACCAAGCATTTAAAGAAGAGCTAATGCCTATCCTTCTAAAACTCTTTCAAAAAATTGCGCAGGAAGGAACACTTCCAAACACATTCGATGAGGCCACCATTACCCTGATACCAAAACCAGGCAAATTCAACACACAAAAAAGAAAATTATAGGCTAATTTCACAGATGAACTTAGATGCCAAGATCCTCAACAAAATCCTAGCAAATAGAATTCAATGACACATCAAAAAACTCATACATCATGATCAATTCAGGCTCATCCCAGGCATGCAAGGATTCTTCAATATCCACAAATCAATCAATGTGATACACCATATCAACAAATTGAGAGACAAAAATCACATGATCATCTCAATAGATGTAGAAAAAGCCTTCGACAAAGTACAACATCCATTTATGATAAAAACTCTTCAGAAAATTGGCATAGAAGAAATCTATCTCAACATAATAATAGCCATATATGAGAAGCCCACAGCGAACATTATCCTCAATGGTGAAAACCTGAAATCATTTCCTCTAAGATCAGGAACAAGACAGGGGTGTCCATTTTCACCACTACTATTCAACATAGTCCTGGAAGTTCTAGCAACAGCAATAAGAGAAGAGAAAGAAATAAAAGCAATCCAGATTGGAAAGGAAGAAGTCAGGCTCTCTCTATTTGCAGATGACATGATATTATACAGGATCCTAAGCTAAGGGAGGGCTTTCAGGCACAGGGATGCTCACAGGGTGAATGCAGAAACTCACAGGAACCTAGGACCTGACCCGCTACACATAGCACTGGGCCAGATGGCTCATGGACATCTTCACTTGCTAGCCCTTGAACTAATGTATCACACCCTGGAAGATGGCTGCCTTTGAGGAACTAATTAAATCTGCAGACAATAAATGCTGGAGAGGGTGCGGAGAAAAGGGAACCCTCCTGCATTGCTGGTGGGAATGTCAATTGATACAGCCTCTATGGAAGACAGTCTGGAGATTCCTTAAAAAACTAAAAATAGAAGCACCCTATGACCTAGCAATCCCACTACTAGGCTTATATCCTGATGAAATCAAAACTGAAAGAAGCACCTGTACCCCAATGTTCATTGCAGCTCTCTATACAATAGCTAGAAAATGGAAGCAACCTAGATGTCCATTGACGAATGAATGGATAAAGAAGCTCTGGTACATATATACAATGTACATATATACAATACTACTCAGCTATTAAAAGAAATGCAGAAGAATTAGTCCTAATGAGGTGGCTGGAGCTAGAACCTATCATAAAAAGTGAAGTAAGTCAAAAAGAGAAAGACAAGTACAGTATACTAACACATATATATGGAATCTAGTAGGATGGTCTTGATAACAAACACAGTGAACTCATGGAAAAACAGACAGAGAATGGACATATGGACATTGTGGGGAAGAAACAGGGATGGGGAGGCATGGAGGGAGTGACATGGAAACGTGTACTGTCATGTGTGGAAGAGATAGGTTTGTCACTGTGCCAAGGGAATAGGAGTGCTCACAATGGCTTGGGGCGATGGTCTGGAGGGATGGACTGGGGGAAATTGGGGCGGGGGGGGGACCAGGGATATGCATGTGACTGATCTGGGAACATACATGTCGGTGAACAACAAAACTCTGTAAAACCTTTAAAATAAAGAATTAAAAAAAAAAAGGTGGTAGCTCTTTCCCATAGCTATTTCCTCCATTCCTTATATTCTTTTTTGTCTTATTTCCTTTTCTGTATTGTCAGTTCTTTAATACTGTGGCCATGGCAATGATTCTTCATATTCAGTTTTCTCTATTAAAATCAAAGCCTGTTATATAACTGGGGAACTAGTGCAAAAGGAAAATGCAGATTGCCTTGCTCAAAAAGCAGGATGCACTTCCACTATATATAACAGCTGGGACATGGAAGCAATCTAAATGTCCATCAACAGAGGAATGGCTAAAGAAGATAAGGCACAAATATAAAATGGAATATTACCCAGCCATAAAAAGGAACAGAACTGTACTATTTGCAGAGACCTGGATAGGCCTAGAGACTGTCATATGGAGTGAAGTAAGTCAGAAAGAGAAAAACAAATATATAATGTCATTTATATGTGGAATCTAGAAAAATGATACAGATGAATCTATTTGCAAAGAAGATATAGGCACATGGATGTAGAGAACAAATGTACCAAGGAGGGAAAGGGTATGGGATAGATTGGGAGAATTGGACTGATGTATGTACACTACAAAGCATAAAATAGATAACTAATGAGAATCTAATGTACAGCACAGAGAACTCTACTCAGTGCTCTGTGGTGACCTATGTGGGAAGAAAATCCAAAAAGAAGAGGATATATGCATACATACAGCTGATTCACTTTTCTGTACAGCCGAAAGTAACATTCTAAAGCAACAACACTCCAACACTTTTTTTAAAGGCAAAGGAAAACTGCCATTACAAATACATATAAGAAATTTTTTCTTTCTTCTTTGATCTCTCTCAACTTGTCATACTGTTTTATTTCCTATTAAATGTCATTTCTAGTAAAAATTCAATTCAAAATTTAAAACATTAGTATGAATTTTGCCATTAAATCTTTGTAGTATAAAATGCCAATTTTAACTATAAATATCTGGCCATTTGTTAAAAGGTGGAATCTCCACATTTGCACAATTTGTGTTTCATGACTCATTCCTGAAGGGTGCCTTAAGCTGGCCAGAAGTAACTGAAGCAGGTAATACTTGGGAAGAATGGAGGAGAAAGAGAGGATATTCCAGGCAGGATCCTAAGCTAAGGGAGGGCTTTCAGGCACAGGGATGCTCACAGGGTGAATGCAGAAACTCACAGGAACCTAGGACCTGACCCGCTACACATAGCACTGGGCCAGATGGCTCTTGGGAAGATTATACTCCCAAGACTGAGCCAGGAAGAAACAGAAACTTTGAACAACCCAATCACAAGCTCAAAAATCAAATTTGTGATTAAAAATCTACCCCAAAATAAAAGCCCTGGGCCAGATGGCTTCACAGGTGAATTCTACCAAGCATTTAAAGAAGAGCTAATGCCTATCCTTCTAAAACTCTTTCAAAAAATTGCGCAGGAAGGAACACTTCCAAACACATTCGATGAGGCCACCATTACCCTGATACCAAAACCAGGCAAATTCAACACACAAAAAAGAAAATTATAGGCTAATTTCACAGATGAACTTAGATGCCAAGATCCTCAACAAAATCCTAGCAAATAGAATTCAATGACACATCAAAAAACTCATACATCATGATCAATTCAGGCTCATCCCAGGCATGCAAGGATTCTTCAATATCCACAAATCAATCAATGTGATACACCATATCAACAAATTGAGAGACAAAATCACATGATCATCTCAATAGATGTAGAAAAGCCTTCGACAAAGTACAACATCCATTTATGATAAAAACTCTTCAGAAAATTGGCATAGAAAATCTATCTCAACATAATAATAGCCATATATGAGAAGCCCACAGCGAACATTATCCTCAATGGTGAAAACCTGAAATCATTTCCTCTAAGATCAGGAACAAGACAGGGGTGTCCATTTTCACCACTACTATTCAACATAGTCCTGGAAGTTCTAGCAACAGCAATAAGAAGAGAAAGAAATAAAAGCAATCCAGATTGGAAAGGAAGAAGTCAGGCTCTCTATTTGCAGATGACATGATATTATACAGGATCCTAAGCTAAGGGAGGGCTTTCAGGCACAGGGATGCTCACAGGGTGAATGCAGAAACTCACAGGAACCTAGGACCTGACCCGCTACACATAGCACTGGGCCAGATGGCTCATGGACATCTTCACTTGCTAGCCCTTGAACTAATGTATCACACCCTGGAAGATGGCTGCCTTTGAGGAACTTTAAATCTCAGTACTAGGAACACAATCAGTACCTAGATGGGGATGGTTGCTGGCCATCCAGACAGGGTTGGCCAGTCTAGGGAGGGGATGGCTGCCATCATATCAGGCTTTCTGAGTCTGTGGGATATGTGCATCTAACTCTGACCATTTGGCTCATGTACCAGGCTCAGGCTGGGTGGAGGGTAGGGGCAGTCACGAGTACTAATAGGGGGAGGGAGAACAATCAGGGCCTGGGGCAGCAGAATGAGGAGGGGGGGAGTCAGTCTGGGAAGAAGGCAGGGGTAGGACCATGTGAGAGCTGATACTCTGAGCCCTTCGAACTTACTCTGTTGTCTTATTGGATGTCACTTACCAAACACAAAGTCAAATATAAGATTATTAAGCACTTCAATATAGTGATAACAGAGCACTGGACTTCAAGTGTGGGGCCCTTTGAGTGGGGGCTTTGTGTGTGTGTGTCCATTGGTCACTTGTCCATGGAGCTGGCCCTGATTAAAATAACTCGAGTAGTCCCCTCTCTGGACTGGACCCTGACCAATATGGATGAGAAGCCAGACTTAAGGTTAACTCTGGGGGAGAAAGAGAAGGAAACAAATTTGGGCACTTCCATGGAAACTTCTCTCAGCCAGCATTTGCCACACACAACTGGAGCTCCCTTTTGCTGCTGACATTTCCCCACTGACTCCAACATTCATGGCTTGAAATCTTAATCTTCTGTCATTTTCAAATGTAGAATGGTAGTAAGTTGCTTTTCTGCATTACTGTCATTTTGCTTCATTCTCCCTACCAGTTACTACCTTTTCAGATGCCTCTACTTTGCAATATTATTTCAAGAATAGATAAATCCTTTCAATATTATACAGACTTCTATTTCTATCTTTGAGGTAGCTCTCTATATAGATACCTCATAAGTGTACACACACACACACACACACATTATATATATATTTGGCTGGGGCTTCCTTAGTGGCTCAGATGGTAAAGAATCTGCCTGCGATGCTGGAGACCCAGGCTCCATCCCTAGGCCAGGAAGATCCCCTGGAGAAGGAAATGGCAACCCAGTCCAATATCCTTTCTTGGACAAAGGAATCCTATGGACAGAGGAGCCTGGGGGGCTACAGTTCATGGGGTTGCACACACACACACACATATTTGGCTCTGCTGGGTCTTAGTTAATCTTGATCTTTCGTTGTGGCATGAGGGATCTAGTTCCCTAACCAAGGACCAAACCCAGGCCCCCCGCATTGGTAGTGGAGGGGCCTACCAGGGATGTTTCATTATGAAGTATACTTTTCATAGAGAAGAATCTTTTTTTAGCACTACATTTTTCTCTATGTAGAATATTGGTCTTCTGAGCTTTTACATAAAAATTCCCAAGTCTCACTCTCCATGAAACTTTCATAAGAGTTTACAAATTCCTTGGGTGGCAGACATGCATAGTTGTGCTCTATTTACTCTGTTATATTAACTTTGGTGTCATTCGGGAGCAATTTTCAACTTAATGCTTCTGTCTAGCCTTTGTGCTTTATGTATTCACAATTTTGAGAAGTTAAGAAGAGAACTGGCTGCCTTTCCTTCTGAATACCTAGTCTGGATATGGCCTGAAGTTTTTTTTCTACTCTCTGCACTTAGGGCAGGTCTCTGTAGGCCTGCTGGGTATCTCATACAAGCGCTTTCAAGTCTTTTGAAGCCCTGTGACAATGAGTTTCTTGGGGAGAGAACTATAGGCTCAGTAAAAGTTTTAGTTATATTGAATTTAATTGATGAACTTGTTGGGACACAGAGAAAATGGAATATTTAGCCTGCTGTTCATTCAAACCCTGGATCACATCTTTGTTCTCAGACAACTTGCATCCACATTCAAAGTTAATCACATAGAAACAGATTTTTCACACTGAGGAGCAAAATTCCTTAGTATAAATATCTCCTTGCTGTTCTGCTTCAACTAGTAAAATTCCAAAACAAATAAATACAAAAGAATATCTATGAACGTGGGTGGCTCTGTGATCTGAAGAAGGATATCCAAAACACGGGGACCTTGTGGTAAGAAAAACAAAATAACAGGAATGCAGATCGAGTACCCTGCGATGCTGGAGCCCCAGGCTCCATCCCTAGGCCAGGAAGATCCCCTGGAGAAGGAAATGGCAACCCAGTCCAATATCCTTTCTTGGACAAAGGAATCCTATGGACAGAGGAGCCTGGGGGGCTACAGTTCATGGGGTTGCACACACACACACACATATTTGGCTCTGCTGGGTCTTAGTTAATCTTGATCTTTCGTTGTGGCATGAGGGATCTAGTTCCCTAACCAAGGACCAAACCCAGGCCCCCCGCATTGGTAGTGGAGGGGCCTACCAGGGATGTTTCATTATGAAGTATACTTTTCATAGAGAAGAATCTTTTTTTAGCACTACATTTTTCTCTATGTAGAATATTGGTCTTCTGAGCTTTTACATAAAAATTCCCAAGTCTCACTCTCCATGAAACTTTCATAAGAGTTTACAAATTCCTTGGGTGGCAGATATGCATAGTTGTGCTCTATTTACTCTGTTATATTAACTTTGGTGTCATTCGGGAGCAATTTTCAACTTAATGCTTCTGTCTAGCCTTTGTGCTTTATGTATTCACAATTTTGAGAAGTTAAGAAGAGAACTGGCTGCCTTTCCTTCTGAATACCTAGTCTGGATATGGCCTGAAGTTTTTTTTCTACTCTCTGCACTTAGGGCAGGTCTCTGTAGGCCTGCTGGGTATCTCATACAAGTGCTTTCAAGTCTTTTGAAGCCCTGTGACACTGAGTTTCTTGGGGAGAGAACTATAGGCTCAGTAAAAGTTTTAGTTATATTGAATTTAATTGATGAACTTGTTGGGACACAGAGAAAATGGAATATTTAGCCTGCTGTTCATTCAAACCCTGGATCACATCTTTGTTCTCAGACAACTTGCATCCACATTCAAAGTTAATCACATAGAAACAGATTTTTCACACTGAGGAGCAAAATTCCTTAGTGTAAATATCTCCTTGCTGTTCTGCTTCAACTAGTAAAATTCCAAAACAAATAAATACAAAAGAATATCTATGAACGTGGGTGGCTCTGTGATCTGAAGAAGGATATCCAAAACACGGGGACCTTGTGGTAAGACCAAATAACCAAGGGGAATGAAGGGTCTAGTTCCCAGAAAATGCCGGAAAGGGGTATGGGATTTCAGGAAAGCAAGATTGACAGCATTCATAATTTTGCACTGAGTCATTTTCATACCCACCAGCATGCACATACATGAGTATACACCCCAGGAATGAGAGAGGAAGAAGATGGCTGGTGTGTATACTCATGTATATTATCATCTTCCATGTCCAAATTAAAAACTCAGGTGAGGAAAATGCAAAAACCCAGGTCATTTGATCAAATAAATGAAAATTTGTGGATATACCAGGAAGACCCACTTCACAAGTTGGAAAGCAATGATTAGTAGGTATAGCTGACTGAGAAAATGATAGGATGGTTTTTGCATCTGAAGTGCTGAATAACCACAGGAAACTAACAGAGACTAAATAATTATTCTTTTCATCTGAACATATGCCCAGACCAGGAAAAGAATCTGGGAAAAGGCAGAAGTTTCTACCTGAGGAATATTTCTTCCCAGAACAGAGCCAAGAAACAACCAACCATATTGGAAAGGGCATTTCTGATTAAGATAAGCCATTAAGGTATCTGTAGAAATTGTTTCCTCTCAATAGGGAGACAATCTGCTTTACCAAGACAAAATTGATCAAATGCATATTTCTAGATAGACAGCAGGCTCTCAAACTTCACCACAGGTCGGTAAGGTTTAAATATAGAGAAATGGTGTATCTAATTGTTTTGCTCCTATGATGATCATAAGTAAATGCCAAGTAGTATTAAACAGTTATTTCATGCCTGAATCTTACTAAAATTCATTGAGAATGATGATGAATGACTTCTCAAATACAAAACTGCAGATTCAATTCCATGTGTTTGTATGTATTTGCAATAATAAAAGTTATACAAGTAAGTCTCCCACATATGAATGAGTTCTGTTCCAAGAGCGTAAGTTCAATTTGTTTGTAAGTCGAACAAAATTAGCCAACATACCCAACTAACACAATCAGCTATATAGTAGTGTGCTGTAATAGGTTTTTTTTTTTTACAATAATTATGCTCAACATACCCAACTAACATATTATCTGAAGAAGGATATCCAAAACACGGGGACCTTGTGGTAAGACCAAATAACCAAGGGGAATGAAGGGTCTAGTTCCCAGAAAATGCCGGAAAGGGGTATGGGATTTCAGGAAAGCAAGATTGACAGCATTCATAATTTTGCACTGAGTCATTTTCATACCCACCAGCATGCACATACATGAGTATACACCCCAGGAATGAGAGAGGAAGAAGATGGCTGGTGTGTATACTCATGTATATTATCATCTTCCATGTCCAAATTAAAAACTCAGGTGAGGAAAATGCAAAAACCCAGGTCATTTGATCAAATAAATGAAAATTTGTGGATATACCAGGAAGACCCACTTCACAAGTTGGAAAGCAATGATTAGTAGGTATAGCTGACTGAGAAAATGATAGGATGGTTTTTGCATCTGAAGTGCTGAATAACCACAGGAAACTAACAGAGACTAAATAATTATTCTTTTCATCTGAACATATGCCCAGACCAGGAAAAGAATCTGGGAAAAGGCAGAAGTTTCTACCTGAGGAATATTTCTTCCCAGAACAGAGCCAAGAAACAACCAACCATATTGGAAAGGGCATTTCTGATTAAGATAAGCCATTAAGGTATCTGTAGAAATTGTTTCCTCTCAATAGGGAGACAATCTGCTTTACCAAGACAAAATTGATCAAATGCATATTTCTAGATAGACAGCAGGCTCTCAAACTTCACCACAGGTTGGTAAGGTTTAAATATAGAGAAATGGTGTATCTAATTGTTTTGCTCCTATGATGATCATAAGTAAATGCCAAGTAGTATTAAACAGTTATTTCATGCCTGAATCTTACTAAAATTCATTGAGAATGATGATGAATGACTTCTCAAATACAAAACTGCAGATTCAATTCCATGTGTTTGTATGTATTTGCAATAATAAAAGTTATACAAGTAAGTCTCCCACATATGAATGAGTTCTGTTCCAAGAGCGTAAGTTCAATTTGTTTGTAAGTCGAACAAAATTAGCCAACATACCCAACTAACACAATCAGCTATATAGTAGTGTGCTGTAATAGGTTTATAATACTTTTCACACAAATATTACACACAAAAAACAAACAAATACAAAAAACAAACATTTTTAATTTTATAGTACAGAACCTTGTAAGGTACAGTAATGCCATACAACAGCTGGCATACAGGGGCTAGCATTGAGTAAATAGGTAAGAAGAGCTACTGACTGGAGGAGGGAGGGATGGAAGGAGATGGCAGAGTTGAAGAAGCATCAGCAACAGGAGGCGGAGGGCAAGCTGAAGTTCCACCCATGCCTAATGTTGATGGTACTGGTTTTGGTTCCTTGCTGGAGTCAATTCTATCTATTGTCTTGAAAAAATGATTCAGCGATGTCTCTGTAGTAGCTCTTTATGTTCCTCATCATAGATGACATGGTAGCACCAGATTGCATTCTGAGCGGCTGCTGCAACCTTCATGTACCATTCTAGGTTTGGGTCCCAAACCTCAAGAACTAACCGTGCCTCCTCAAATAAAGAAAATCCCTTTGCTGTGTCCTGCATCAGAGAATTTCTTTGGTTCTTCGGTTACTTCTTCTTCCTCTTGTCTTTCTTCATCTTTTCTCTGGGCCTCCAGTTCCATCAGATTTTCATTAGTGAGCTCTTCATGTGCACAGCAGGAGTTCAATGAAGCCATCCTCTTGTAGATTTAGCTCCAGCTTCTTGCTGAGGATCACTAAGTTGTTGAAGACCTCTTTGGACTCCTCGTCCACCTTTTCAAATACATGAAGATTGTGAACAAACTGAGCAAGGTTCTTCCTAAGCACATTCATTGTGATGGCCATATCTCATGCCAAGAAAAGCCGTTTGTTTTATGGCCTTGTAGATGTTATAGTCCTTCCAAAACTCACAAGATTGTTTCTGAGTCATCATTCACTTTTACTGCCTGATAAGAAGAGTTATGTAAATCATATTTTTGAAAAGGTACTGGTCTTTATGTTGAATGAGTATACATTATTTGGTGGCAGATACACTACTTTGACATTGGGATGAACATTATCCATGAATGGGGGTGGTCCAGAGCATAGTCAAGCAGCAAAGAGTGTTGAATTGGATGCCCTTCTCCAAGCAATATTTCTCTACCTCTAGGATACAATGGTTGGAAAATCAGCCCAGAAAATGGTCTGTGTAACCCAAGCTTTTCCCCCCCAAGGGGCAAATAAATTTTTAATTTTATAGTACAGAACCTTGTAAGGTACAGTAATGCCATACAACAGCTGGCATACAGGGGCTAGCATTGAGTAAATAGGTAAGAAGAGCTACTGACTGGAGGAGGGAGGGATGGAAGGAGATGGCAGAGTTGAAGAAGCATCAGCAACAGGAGGCGGAGGGCAAGCTGAAGTTCCACCCATGCCTAATGTTGATGGTACTGGTTTTGGTTCCTTGCTGGAGTCAATTCTATCTATTGTCTTGAAAAAATGATTCAGCGATGTCTCTGTAGTAGCTCTTTATGTTCCTCATCATAGATGACATGGTAGCACCAGATTGCATTCTGAGCGGCTGCTGCAACCTTCATGTACCATTCTAGGTTTGGGTCCCAAACCTCAAGAACTAACCGTGCCTCCTCAAATAAAGAAAATCCCTTTGCTGTGTCCTGCATCAGAGAATTTCTTTGGTTCTTCGGTTACTTCTTCTTCCTCTTGTCTTTCTTCATCTTTTCTCTGGGCCTCCAGTTCCATCAGATTTTCATTAGTGAGCTCTTCATGTGCACAGCAGGAGTTCAATGAAGCCATCCTCTTGTAGATTTAGCTCCAGCTTCTTGCTGAGGATCACTAAGTTGTTGAAGACCTCTTTGGACTCCTCGTCCACCTTTTCAAATACATGAAGATTGTGAACAAACTGAGCAAGGTTCTTCCTAAGCACATTCATTGTGATGGCCATATCTCATGCCAAGAAAAGCCGTTTGTTTTATGGCCTTGTAGATGTTATAGTCCTTCCAAAACTCACAAGATTGTTTCTGAGTCATCATTCACTTTTACTGCCTGATAAGAAGAGTTATGTAAATCATATTTTTGAAAAGGTACTGGTCTTTATGTTGAATGAGTAATACATTATTTGGTGGCAGATACACTACTTTGACATTGGGATGAACATTATCCATGAATGGGGGGTGGTCCAGAGCATAGTCAAGCAGCAAAAGAGTGTTGAATTGGATGCCCTTCTCCAAGCAATATTTCTCTACCTCTAGGATACAATGGTTGGAAAATCAGCCCAGAAAATGGTCTGTGTAACCCAAGCTTTGGGGTTATTCCACACAACAGGAAGAGAGCCCTCGGCTATACTTTTAGGGGTTCTTGGGTTCTCTGAATGAGAAGCTAAGAGAGGCTTTGCTGGACACATGGCCACCAAGCAAGAGAGTCAGTCTATCCTTTACAGCTTTATAGACTGGGATCGACACTTTCTCCTTACTGATGTAATTTTGGTCTGGCGTACTCTTCCAGTACAGTCCTATCTCATCCACATTAAAAACCTGCTTGGGTAAATACTCACTCTTACGAATAGTTTCTTAAAATGTCTCAGGAAATTTCTGGGCAGCTACCATATCTGAAGTCGCTGCCTCGTCATTTACTTTCATGTTGTGAAAGTTGTCTCTAGCCTTAAGCAGATGAAACCAGCCATGACTGGCATTAAAAGGTGCACCCTCTGATTCTTCACTGTGTCTCTTCTTCAAGCCTGGATAAAGGCTTTTAGCTTTCTTTTGAATCAACAGTAGGCTGAGTAGGACTTGACATTGGTGCCGATCCTACATCTACACACTGAGAAGTTTCTCTATCTCTTGCATCACTTTTCTACATTTCTTCAATATTATTATTGACATCACTGGCACAGCAGACTTCACATGCTCCATGATCTTGTCTTGTGCTCTAGAATCATGCCAATGATGGCACAATTCTCACTGTAAAAACCAGTGGCATCCACCATCTTCTGGCCTTGTTCCATGCTCTCAAGTATTTTCACTTTTGTTTTCATTGCTATTGCTAGGTGTTTCTTAGCAGGACCATTTACATCACCCACTGCTTTTACTCTTGCTTCTGGACATCCCTGCTACTATATTCCTACCGTGTTATTGAGTACTCAAAAGCACAACCACTTGTGGAAGATGCATGCATGTGATAATGTACTTCAGATACATGAATTAACATGTGACTGGACATGAAAATGCACATTTGCATCTTTGAAAGTTCACAACCGGAAGATTCACATGTAGAGGACTTACTGTAGATGTGTTGAATTGGATGCCCTTCTCCAAGCAATATTTCTCTACCTCTAGGATACAATGGTTGGAAAATCAGCCCAGAAAATGGTCTGTGTAACCCAAGCTTTGGGGTTATTCCACACAACAGGAAGAGAGCCCTCGGCTATACTTTTAGGGGTTCTTGGGTTCTCTGAATGAGAAGCTAAGAGAGGCTTTGCTGGACACATGGCCACCAAGCAAGAGAGTCAGTCTATCCTTTACAGCTTTATAGACTGGGATCGACACTTTCTCCTTACTGATGTAATTTTGGTCTGGCGTACTCTTCCAGTACAGTCCTATCTCATCCACATTAAAAACCTGCTTGGGTAAATACTCACTCTTACGAATAGTTTCTTAAAATGTCTCAGGAAATTTCTGGGCAGCTACCATATCTGAAGTCGCTGCCTCGTCATTTACTTTCATGTTGTGAAAGTTGTCTCTAGCCTTAAGCAGATGAAACCAGCCATGACTGGCATTAAAAGGTGCACCCTCTGATTCTTCACTGTGTCTCTTCTTCAAGCCTGGATAAAGGCTTTTAGCTTTCTTTTGAATCAACAGTAGGCTGAGTAGGACTTGACATTGGTGCCGATCCTACATCTACACACTGAGAAGTTTCTCTATCTCTTGCATCACTTTTCTACATTTCTTCAATATTATTATTGACATCACTGGCACAGCAGACTTCACATGCTCCATGATCTTGTCTTGTGCTCTAGAATCATGCCAATGATGGCACAATTCTCACTGTAAAAACCAGTGGCATCCACCATCTTCTGGCCTTGTTCCATGCTCTCAAGTATTTTCACTTTTGTTTTCATTGCTATTGCTAGGTGTTTCTTAGCAGGACCATTTACATCACCCACTGCTTTTACTCTTGCTTCTGGACATCCCTGCTACTATATTCCTACCGTGTTATTGAGTACTCAAAAGCACAACCACTTGTGGAAGATGCATGCATGTGATAATGTACTTCAGATACATGAATTAACATGTGACTGGACATGAAAATGCACATTTGCATCTTTGAAAGTTCACAACCGGAAGATTCACATGTAGAGGACTTACTGTAGATGTGTTGTGACAAATTTGTGTAACTTGAAGCTTTAATGGGGAGCATTTTGTTCATGCAGCTAATTTTTCATATGGTATTGTTTCTTACTTGACTTAGGCACATTTTCTAATTATATTATTTCAAAGATGATTCAAAGTAAGTCTGGATAGAAGGACTTACCAGTCTTTTGATATGGTTTTCATTCCCTTAAATGTGACTATTTCATATTATGGTTTAATTGACTTTGGTAGAATATGCATTTTCTGCATATAATACAAGTACATCATATGTGCCTAAAACATGCATATAAAATTCATGCATGAACTCCTTATTATTCTAAAGATAAAATGTCTCAACACTTTTACATCTTCTAGTCAGTAGACATCATAAACAATCTGTACCATATGAAACATCTGTTATAAATTCAGTATTCCTTAAAACGTATATTTCTTCATCATGCTTAAGTATCATCCACCTTTCTACTTAATTTTCAGTTCTTGGTGGCACTAGGTTAAACAATAGAGCAGATGGATTAGGACTCACTTCAGATGTTATTTTAAATCAGTGCTTGTATCTATGATATTACCTTTGCAAAAGGCTTTTATAAGAGTTGGTTTTCAATTATATCATTAGAGAGAAAAGCTTAAAATATTTTCACTTGCTTTTATTTGTATTGTTTCATCTTGTTAAACTAGGGTCTGTTTTGTCTAGGTTATTTGCAATCTCATCATCATCTGGAGAAATGTGGTTTGCAAATTAAAATAGTAACATCAGCAATTTCTCCTGAAAGAGACTTGCTTCTACCCTGCCAGAGGCAGTATCACTAAGTAACAAATAGTGAGAAGGTTTCTCTCAGCTGCTACTGTGCTTATGTGTGTATAAGCACTGGCAGGCAGGGACCTGTCGTCTACAGATGGTAATACAAACTAATGTGAACCGTAATCAGGAATTTCTTTTGGAGACATGACATTACTATTATGACTACAAGAATGTTTGCCAAAGGCAAGAAAAAAAAAAAGCCAACCAAATGACAGCATGAAATCTTCCTGATTCCCTCCACTGTCTGCTTCATTAAGTGATTCTCCAGACCTCAGCTAAATATATTCTCTCTTTAGACCTAATCTTGCAATCCTCACTCCTATCAAAATAGAAATATTGACCAAATAATGATTGCAAAACCACAGCCTAAGAATACAAGCCAACTGTATTTTCATTTTGTTGTGTATGTTTTATGATGTCCCTTAGCGCAAGTGAAACTGAGAACCTAAAAGCTACCGTATCTTTTATAGTTACTGTATTTTTTTTTCGAGAACTCATAATTAAGACCTAGGGAAGAGGAGTATAAGAACACTTATGTATTATATGTTCATAAAATAACATATCAAACCATCAACATCCTTGGGAAACTATTTCTTGTATTTATGAATTAGTTTTGCTTATTTATAAAATAAACATTGGTAGAGCTGCTTGCCAGGTTGTATAATGATGCTGGCTGGGACTATAAATTAGCCTCTAATTTAACGTATGAACAGAGAATGATGGAAACGTGGAGTGAGAAGGGATCTTTTTGGTGAGGTGGTTTTAGAGGAGGTTAGACTTAAGCCAGATGTGTATGCTAATCATAGGATGGAAAAGTTTTCTCGGGAGAAAGAGCAATATGAAAATATCCTGGCCACGTGAGGGTAGCTCCAGAATGTAAACACGTATTGAAATGCATGACATGGGCACTATGTAGGAAAGAGTCAAGTCTGATTTTTCAAATGATTCCATGACATATCAGAAGGGAACGGCAGGCAGTTGATGCTATAAGAACCCTCTTGTGTCCCTTCTAGCTTTAAAACATTAACTCAAGGAATTGTTAGGCACTTACCTTTATTGGATCCAAGATGAAGAGAATCTATTTGAGGGTTGGGTATCAGAAGAAATACCTGTGCATTTGATCCACATATTTATTTAGTACCAAGTGCCCAGTATTGATAAGCTGGAGAGTGAGTGTTTGTTCTGCACTTTGAGGCAACTACACAGCCAGGTAGATGTAAAATCCCAAGACTCCAGAGCCCACATGCTCATTATTTGAATTTTACTGTGAACACACACTCAAGTGCTGAATGACCAAGGCATAGAAACTCAGCCTGGAAGTCACCAGATCTCGTTGTTTGTTCTCGTTAGAAACTTTTTACAATTTTAATGAAATCTTCCTGAGTCCCTCCACTGTCTGCTTCATTAAGTGATTCTCCAGACCTCAGCTAAATATATTCTCTCTTTAGACCTAATCTTGCAATCCTCACTCCTATCAAAATAGAAATATTGACCAAATAATGATTGCAAAACCACAGCCTAAGAATACAAGCCAACTGTATTTTCATTTTGTTGTGTATGTTTTATGATGTCCCTTAGCGCAAGTGAAACTGAGAACCTAAAAGCTACCGTATCTTTTATAGTTACTGTATTTTTTTTTCGAGAACTCATAATTAAGACCTAGGGAAGAGGAGTATAAGAACACTTATGTATTATATGTTCATAAAATAACATATCAAACCATCAACATCCTTGGGAAACTATTTCTTGTATTTATGAATTAGTTTTGCTTATTTATAAAATAAACATTGGTAGAGCTGCTTGCCAGGTTGTATAATGATGCTGGCTGGGACTATAAATTAGCCTCTAATTTAACGTATGAACAGAGAATGATGGAAACGTGGAGTGAGAAGGGATCTTTTTGGTGAGGTGGTTTTAGAGGAGGTTAGACTTAAGCCAGATGTGTATGCTAATCATAGGATGGAAAAGTTTTCTCGGGAGAAAGAGCAATATGAAAATATCCTGGCCACGTGAGGGTAGCTCCAGAATGTAAACACGTATTGAAATGCATGACATGGGCACTATGTAGGAAAGAGTCAAGTCTGATTTTTCAAATGATTCCATGACATATCAGAAGGGAACGGCAGGCAGTTGATGCTATAAGAACCCTCTTGTGTCCCTTCTAGCTTTAAAACATTAACTCAAGGAATTGTTAGGCACTTACCTTTATTGGATCCAAGATGAAGAGAATCTATTTGAGGGTTGGGTATCAGAAGAAATACCTGTGCATTTGATCCACATATTTATTTAGTACCAAGTGCCCAGTATTGATAAGCTGGAGAGTGAGTGTTTGTTCTGCACTTTGAGGCAACTACACAGCCAGGTAGATGTAAAATCCCAAGACTCCAGAGCCCACATGCTCTATGACTTCTAATTATCCACACAAAATGAATCTTGTCTACTGTGAACACACACTCAAGTGCTGAATGACCAAGGCATAGAAACTCAGCCTGGAAGTCACCAGATCTCGTTGTTTGTTCTGCGTTGTATGCCATACTTCCCTCCTTTTCTGTTTTCTCTCTTAACCCTGACTAAACTGTGCAGGTGAAATAAGTTCTGTCTTGTGAGTTAGATGTCAATCTAAACTCAAGACCACTGCTGTTAGTAAAACGGAGTTGGAATTGGAAATATTAAGATCTTCAGATGGAGTTATTTTTTATCATAAATATTTCACTTGTCCAGTATGAACATGGAAAATTAAAACTAAAGCCACTGATGTGCACAACCTAGAGATAATTATTAACAAAGTCTTTATCCTAACATATATTTAATAATAGATAAATTCCATGAATGTATTCTTTTATGTATGACTTTTCTCACATGTGAGGCTTCCCTGGTGGCTCAGATGGTGAAGAATCTACAGGCAATTCAGGATACCCATGTTTGACCCCTTGGAGAAGGGAATGGCAACCCATCCAGTATTCTTGCCCGGAAAATTCCATGAATAGAGGAGCCTGGCAAGCTCCAGTTCATGAGTTGCAGAGTTGGACACGACTGAGGGACTAACACTTCACTCTGTCTCCCTTTCTCACATGTGCCACAGATAGTCTACCATGTTGCTAAGGGTAAATATGCAGCACGATTTTTAACAGTTGCATAGAATTCCACTGTGTGGCTATTATATTATTTAACCAATCTCCTATCAATACAATTTCTCACTATTAATTTCAATATTCTTTTTAGACATGTGAAGATTGCTTTTCTGAAGATTATCAATTTATAGTTCCACAAGTAGCATATGAGACAGCATATCTATGCATTCTCTTACCAAAACTGAATTCACATTTTAAAAACTTTCTGTCAGTATAATAGATGGAAAGTATTTTTATTGAGATTTGTATTTTCTATTTTTTTACACTAAATGAAAAATTGTAAAGAAGAAATTATCACTAAAAATGTTGCCATACAGTGATAACTATGGCAAAATCTTGGTGTTTAGCCTTCTGAAAAATTTCAGTGAATATATACATATGATTTTTAAAAATAAACTGGGCTATACAGTACCTGCTATTTTTCACCAACAATATATTTCACTAAGAATGTCTAATGGGAAAAATGATACTCTATTGTGTATATTTCACAGTTTCCCTCTTGTTGAATATTTATGCTATTTCTTATCTTTATGCTATTATATAATAATGCTGTGATGAACACCCTTACATGAGAGTCTTGCTCACTTGTTCAATTATTTCCTTAATATGATTCTCTGAAAATGGAATTGTTTGGCAAAAACTTACGCGTTTAGTCAAATTGTCTCTTACGAATACCAGTCCCTGTCTTTGTTAGCAGTATATACAAACATTCACTTCCTTGAACTCTAGCAACACAAAATACCGTATTTTAAATCTCTTCCAATAATACAGATAAAAGATACTTTAAATCATGCATCTTAGATTCAATAAGATTGATTATCCTTTAATATTTATTGACCATTATTTCTTCATGTAAGCTTCCTTCTGATACACTTTGTCCATTTTTAGTAGTCTGTTCATCTTTCCTTTAAGGAAGAATTATTTCCATATTAGAGGAAATTAACACTTTGTCTGCTATATTTTTGTTAACTTGACTTTTAATTTTGATTATGGTGATTTTATGGAGCTAAATTTTAACATATTTTAGGGAAAAAAATCTACAAATCTTTTTTGATATCCTGTCCATTACAGGATTTTTCTTCACCCTAAAATTATTGAACTATTTTATAAAAATTTCTTATAGTGCTTTCATTTAAACTAGAAGTCAGTTACTAATTCATTTAGAGTTTTTCCTTTTTCTACATTTTCCCAAATCCATTATAAT
The DNA here is from genome assembly GCA_022376925.1 of Tragulus kanchil. Lineage (NCBI taxonomy): Eukaryota > Metazoa > Chordata > Mammalia > Artiodactyla > Tragulidae > Tragulus > Tragulus kanchil. The sequence continues at coordinate 62,089,612 of JAIOJX010000002.1, forward strand.
TCTACTTCCTCTATCGATTTGAAATATTTTTCTTGTACAATATGTATATAATAGGTATGCTACATATATATTCTCTCAATAGTGTTTAAAAATAAATATTCACAGCAAACAGAACATGTCCCTATAATATTTAGTTTATAATATACATTTTTGAATATTTTTGCCTCATTCTAATAAATCCATTAAGATTGTCAGAGACTATATATGAAATTTATAAACTTAGTAAGAATCTTTAGCTCCATAATATTGAGCTTCCTCGTGTAAAAGAGAGTTCATTTAATTCAAGGTTTCTTTCATAATTCTCATGAAATATTTACATCATTTACAAAGATATTCTACACATTTACTGTCATTACTTCTTATGGTTTTTTGTGTATGTTGCTATTATAAATGAAGTTTTTCCTATATATATACATACAGATATACATACATATGCATGTGTGCTCAGTTGTTCAGTTGTGGCTGACTCTTTGTGACCCTATGGACTTTAGCACCTCAGGCTCCTTTGTCCATGGGATTTTCCAGTCAAGAATATTGAAGAGGGCTGCCATTTCCTCTTCCAAGGCATCTTCCCAACAAAGGAATCCAACCAACATCTACCGCATCTCCTCCACTGGCAGGTGAATTCTTTATCACTGAGCCACCAGGGAAGCCCATATATGTATACTTAGTTTTCATTGAAAAATTCATTTAAAAAGTTACAGCAAACGCAACTACTATTTATAAAGTTTTTGCTCTTTTAACCACTGAAAGGGATGAATAGGCAGACTCGGTAAGGAGACCAGTGGTTATGTACTCTTTTTTGACCATTTTTCTTCAGTAAGCTTCCTTTGAACACTTGTCATTTATAGTCTGTTATCTTTCCTTTAAGGAAGAATTATTTCATATTAGAGGAAATTAACACTTTGTCTGCTATATTTTTGTTAACTTGACTTTTAATTTTGATTATGGTGATTTTATGGAGCTAAATTTTAACATATTTTAGGGAAAAAAATCTACAAATCTTTTTTGATATCCTGTCCATTACAGGATTTTTCTTCACCCTAAAATTATTGAACTATTTTATAAAAATTTCTTATAGTGCTTTCATTTAAACTAGAAGTCAGTTACTAATTCATTTAGAGTTTTTCCTTTTTCTACATTTTCCCAAATCCATTATAATTCTACTTCCTCTATCGATTTGAAATATTTTTCTTGTACAATATGTATATAATAGGTATGCTACATATATATTCTCTCAATAGTGTTTAAAAATAAATATTCACAGCAAACAGAACATGTCCCTATAATATTTAGTTTATAATATACATTTTGAATATTTTTGCCTCATTCTAATAAATCCATTAAGATTGTCAGAGACTATATATGAAATTTATAAACTTAGTAAGAATCTTTAGCTCCATAATATTGAGCTTCCTCGTGTAAAAGAGAGTTCATTTAATTCAAGGTTTCTTTCATAATTCTCATGAAATATTTACATCATTTACAAAGATATTCTACACATTTACTGTCATTACTTCTTATGTTTTTTTGTATGTTGCTATTATAAATGAAGTTTTTCCTATATATATACATACAGATATACATACATATGCATGTGTGCTCAGTTGTTCAGTTGTGGCTGACTCTTTGTGACCCTATGGACTTTAGCACCTCAGGCTCCTTTGTCCATGGGATTTTCCAGTCAAGAATATTGAAGAGGGCTGCCATTTCCTCTTCCAAGGCATCTTCCCAACAAAGGAATCCAACCAACATCTACCGCATCTCCTCCACTGGCAGGTGAATTCTTTATCACTGAGCCACCAGGGAAGCCCATATATGTATACTTAGTTTTCATTGAAAAATTCATTTAAAAAGTTACAGCAAACGCAACTACTATTTATAAAGTTTTTGCTCTTTTAACCACTGAAAGGGATGAATAGGCAGACTCGGTAAGGAGACCAGTGGTTTTCAAGGTGGAGGAGGTGGAGAAGGAGGAGAAACAAACATTTTCTAACCTAAAATGTTTGCCATGATAAAGACCTGTCACGTACAGAAGCCCTGGTACATACATACAATGGAATACTACTCAGCTGTTCAAAGAAGTGCAGAAGACTCAGTCCTAATGAGGTGGCTGGAGCTAGAATCTATCATAAAAAGTGAAGTAAGTCAAAAAGAGAAAGACAAATACAGTATACTAACACACATATATGGAATCTAGTAGGACGGTCTTGATAACACACGCAGGGAACTCATGGAAAAACAGACAGAGCATAGACATAGGGACATTGTGGGGAATAAACAGGGAAGGGGAGGCATGGAGGGAGTAACATGGAAACCTGTACTGTCATGTGTGGAAAAATAGCTATTGTCACTGTGCTAAGGGAATAGGAGTGCTTACAATGGCTTGGGGCGATGGTCCGGAGGGGTGGGATGGGGGGAACTCAAGGGGTGGGGACCAGGGATAAGCATATGACTGATCTGGGAACATACATGTCTGTGAACAACAAAACTCTGTAAAACCTTTAAAATAAAAACTTAAAAAAGAAAAACAAAAAACAAATAAAGCAGTAACAATTTTTGAGAGCAAAAAAAAAAAAAAAAAAAGACCTGCCCTGTCATGATAAAATCTTTATTGTCAGTTTCAGAACTGACTGAAACTGACTTTATTGTCTTATGGATGCAAACTATTTTGCATTGGAATGTCTCATCTAGTCTTGAAGTCCTAAGACCATCCCCTGGCTAATCTTATGTTAATGTTGTGGGAGTGAGTCTAGTAAGACCTTTACAGCCTTAAAAATATTCTTTTGATCTATTGTTAATAATCAACTGGAAAAGTACAAAATGCTTTGCCTAAACTAGCTTCTGGGGTACTCTTCTATACCCCTTCCAGTTCCTCTAGCTGGAAGCTTTCTCTATCCCTTTTTTCTTTAATAAACCATTCACTGAATGAAGCTCTGAGTGACCAAAGCCAAGCCTTTTGATCCCAAAGTGCAAATGTTATCCTTTGGAGATCAGAAATCCGACACTGTTCACCATAAGCTATCTACCATCATTTAACAGCCCACTGAAGCCAAGACATTACTTTGTAAGTATTCCAGAAATCCACCATGTGCCCTTCCCTATCATAAATCTCTTCTTCCTCAAAGAGGACCAGTGACTTGACTTTTTGTGATGATTATTGCCTTGGCCTTATTTATAGTTCTTATGTTCGAAGTATACACGTCCTTATTTATGTTATAACTGTACACCTGTAAATGTATAGTTCACCTTTCCTTCTTGTTGAAATAAAATAATCATATTTTATAATTATATTTTCTTGTGTAATTGATGTTACTTTCATACTTTAGCTGATATTCTGTTCAATGTTTTTGTTGATCTTTTTAAAAAGAAATAATTTTCTTGTATTGCCAGTAAATTATGCTATTTATCTTTTCCTTTCCAATGCCTATAATTTTCATTTAAACTTATAGGTTCTTTCCCAACGCTCAGTCTAACAACATTGGTTAGAGCTAAGAGAACAATGATAAATAATGGCGATAGTGAGAATCCCAGTGTTTTTCTGATACTAACAGCCATATGTTTGTTATTTGTCATCACTACAATACAGTGGTTGTTTTGATACATATGTTTACTATGTAAAGCAATATTATATTATTCCTATTCCCTGAGAGATTCTTTTCAGTAAGACCATAAAACATTATCACGTGACATCTTAGTGTCACTCGAGGTAATTGTTTGTCTTTGTTATTTTGAGTGCTAAATAAAATTTGCAGAGAAAATTTATTTTATATTATTGGTATTGCCACCCGGAAACATGATATTCCCTAACTTATATTACTCAGAAAAATTGAAGAGTTTTATTTATACATTTACTCCGTATTTCTTAACTTTACACATAGTGATTCCATATTTTTGTAGGTACTGGGGATGGAATCTTTTAAAACTATAATTTATAATTGAGTTGTATGAATTTATAATTGGCCTCTATAATGACCTCAGTTACTAGCTTGAACAGTATTTTCTGTTTGTTCTCCTAAAGTTTTTCCAGCAAATAATCACAGTATCTATAACGATTATTTTTCTTTTTAAATATTTATAATTTGGGGGCTTCCACTTCTGGCTAAGAAGCATTAACAGGGACCATTTTTACTCTCCACCCTTAACAATTACAGATCTGGACAAAAAACATGAAACAATGACTTTTTTAAAAGCTTGCTTTTCATTTCATTTATTCCCAGCTCTATTGTACAAGTATGATTGACAAATAAAAATTGTACATATTTGTGATGATTTAATGTACATATAAATTCTGAAATAATTACCACTATCAATCTAATCTACTACCCATCAACCTCATGTGGCTACCCTTCTGTGGTATTTGAGTGTGTGTGTGTGTGTGTGTGTGTGTGTGTGTGTGTGTGTGTCTGTGGTGAGAATACTTGAGATCTACCCTCTGAGCTAATTTCAAGTGTATAATACATTCTTGTTAACTACAGTCACCATGCTATACATTAGACCTCCATCTTAAAACTGAAAATTTACACCTTTGAACAACATCTCCTCATTTCCATCCCACCTACCTCCTGTCCTAGACCTTGGCAATTATCATTCTATTCCCTGTTTCTTTGTGTTCAATGTTTTTAGATTCCTCAGAAAAGTGAGATAATATGGGATTTCTCTTTCTGGGTCTGCTTTATTTCACTTATTGTCATGTCTCTGAGTTCACCTATATTGTCACAACTGGCAGAGAAAATATTTTTATTTTCTTGAGAAAACTCATACTTTTTTCTATAATGGCTATATCAATTTGCATTCCTTGCCACAGTGAAAAAGTTTTCCCTTTTTTCTCTTTATCAACATTAAATATCTTTTAAACTATAATTTTTAGACACTGGGGGAAATATAAAACAGAAATGTGATCCTTAAAAGAAGAGAAAGGAAATGAGCCCTATGACCGGACCAGCTGGCTGCCTAAAGGCAGAGCCCAAGCTGCAGTGAAGAGCATCCAAACTGAGCTTGGCCAATGAAGGAGAAATATATTAGAGGTCAGGGGAGCCAAGCTGGGGAGCCACAGTCTGAAGAATATTGGAGAAGAAGAGTCTGTTTATACAGAAAGAGAAAGCTTTAATGATCTCAAGTGATCTATTCTTCTCAAGTTTGGGGCTCAGCATTGATTTAAACTTGTGACAGAAGAAATTACACAAGTTAGGCTAAAAGAAAAAACCACTGAACAACAGTAGGCAGGAGAATTTCTATAACTTTTAAACTAGAGATGACGTGTGTTTCAAATAGCCAGAGCAGAAAGATGTTGAAATAAATGAGGTATTATGTAGAGTCTCAGAAAAGCATTGCCTTAATGGTGGGGCAAAGGTTGAATTAGACTAAAGCTAACTCTGGACCCACTATAAAATATCTTAAAATAAATCACTGAACATACTCAACTGATTACAAGAAATTTTGCTGCATGCTGAAATAAAACACAACACTATCTAAAGGACCACACACAAAAAAATCCAACATTCTATAATACACACCAAAAATACAAAGAAACATAAAAATTTGAGCCACAACTAGGAGAAAAATCAATCAACTAAAAAAAATATAATACATTCTTGTTAACTACAGTCACCATGCTATACATTAGACCTCCATCTTAAAACTGAAAATTTACACCTTTGAACAACATCTCCTCATTTCCATCCCACCTACCTCCTGTCCTAGACCTTGGCAATTATCATTCTATTCCCTGTTTCTTTGTGTTCAATGTTTTTAGATTCCTCAGAAAAGTGAGATAATATGGGATTTCTCTTTCTGGGTCTGCTTTATTTCACTTATTGTCATGTCTCTGAGTTCACCTATATTGTCACAACTGGCAGAGAAAATATTTTTATTTTCTTGAGAAAACTCATACTTTTTTCTATAATGGCTATATCAATTTGCATTCCTTGCCACAGTGAAAAAGTGTTCCTTTTTCTCTTTATCAACATTAAATATCTTTTAAACTATAATTTTTAGACACTGGGGGAAATATAAAACAGAAATGTGATCCTTAAAAGAAGAGAAAGGAAATGAGCCCTATGACCGGACCAGCTGGCTGCCTAAAGGCAGAGCCCAAGCTGCAGTGAAGAGCATCCAAACTGAGCTTGGCCAATGAAGGAGAAATATATTAGAGGTCAGGGGAGCCAAGCTGGGGAGCCACAGTCTGAAGAATATTGGAGAAGAAGAGTCTGTTTATACAGAAAGAGAAAGCTTTAATGATCTCAAGTGATCTATTCTTCTCAAGTTTGGGGCTCAGCATTGATTTAAACTTGTGACAGAAGAAATTACACAAGTTAGGCTAAAAGAAAAAACCACTGAACAACAGTAGGCAGGAGAATTTCTATAACTTTTAAACTAGAGATGACGTGTGTTTCAAATAGCCAGAGCAGAAAGATGTTGAAATAAATGAGGTATTATGTAGAGTCTCAGAAAAGCATTGCCTTAATGGTGGGGCAAAGGTTGAATTAGACTAAAGCTAACTCTGGACCCACTATAAAATATCTTAAAATAAATCACTGAACATACTCAACTGATTACAAGAAATTTTGCTGCATGCTGAAATAAAACACAACACTATCTAAAGGACCACACACAAAAAAATCCAACATTCTATAATACACACCAAAAATACAAAGAAACATAAAAATTTGAGCCACAACTAGGAGAAAAATCAATCAACTAAAAAAAAAAAAAAAACAGAGATGATGAAAATAGCAGAAAACACAATTAAGAGAGCTATTATAAGTAAAGATGTCCATGTGTTCAAATAGGTTAAGACAAACAGAATCATGAGAAGAAAAATAGACCATACACAAGAATACAAGTGGACTCGAAGGAATACATGATCTGAAATAAAAATTACATTGGATGAGAACAGCAACAGATTAAATACTATCGATAAAAGTTTCTCACAGTTAATGTGAAAATAAAGCACAAAGAAAGTAAAAGGCTGGGGAAAATGAAGACAGTATAGATATCGAACATGCTAACATAATCTGTAACTAGAGTCACAGAAAAAGAGGAAAAAGTAGACATAACAATGATGGGAAAAATTTTCCATTCAATTAAGAGCTACAAATGTACAGATCCAGGGTGCTAAAATATTTCAAATAGCATAAACATCTTTTTTTTTTTTTTTAAAAAAAAAGTATATCAGGTCACTTCATACAAACAAATTTAATGGAAACCAGTGCGAAAGAAAAAAATCTTAAGACAAAGGAAAAAGATGCATTATGCACAAGCAACAAAAATCAAACGACATTAGACTATTCATCAGAAACTATGCAAGTCAGAAAATAATGGAAAGATGTATCATATAGTGAAAGGAGAACAAAAACACACAAAACTTGTATAGGTTTCTTCACTCAGAAAAAACTTTCTTTCAAAAAGGAAGACATTTTGAGCAAACTGAAGCTGAGAGAATTCATTGCCATCAGACTTCTCCATACAAATGTTAAAAGAAGTATTTCAGGTAGAAGAAAATTATTGTCAGACAGAACTTAGGATATTCACTTGGGAATAAAAAGCACTTGAAATGATAGCTACCTGGGCAAATTTGTAAAATACATTGTTTTCACGTTGTTAATCACTTTAAGAAATATTGATTGTATGAGTAAAAATTAAAGCAATGTATCGTGCCATTTAGAGCATATGTAGAAAGAAAATATATGAAAATAGCACAAATAAGAAGAGAAATGGGAATGTGTGGATCAAAACAAACTGTGGAAAATTCTGAAACAGATAGGAATACCAGACTGCCTTACCTTTCTCCTGAAAAACCTGTATGCAGGTCAAGAAGCAACAGTTAGAGTTGGACACTGAACAATGGACTAGTTCCAAAGGCTGTGTATTGTTCCCCTAATTATTTAACTTATATGCACAGTATATCATGCAAAATGTCAGGCTGGATGAATCACAAGCTGGAATCAAGACTGCCAGGAGAAATATCAACAATCTCAGATATGCAAGATGATACCAGTCTAATGGCAGAAAGTGAAGAGGAATTAAAGAGCCTCCCGATGAAGGTAAAAGAGGATAATGAAAAATCTGGCTTGAAACTCAACATTAAAAAAGCTAAGATCATAGTATTCAGTTCCACCACTGCGTGGAAAATATGGGAAAAGTGGAAGGAGAGACAGATTTTCTTTTCTTGGGCTCCAAAAATCACTGTGGATAATGACTGCACCCATGCAATGAAAGATGCTTTCTCCTTGGAAGATAAGTTATGACAAACCTAGACAGTATATTAAAAAGCAGAAACATCACTTTGCCACAAAGGTCTGTATAGTCAAAACTATTGTTTTTCCAGCAAAGGATGTGAGAGTTGGACCATAAAGAAGGCTGAGTGTCAAAGAATTAATGTTTTTAAATTGCAGTGCTGGAGAAGACTCTTGAGAGTCCCTATACAGCAAGGAGATCAATCCAGTAAATCTTAAAGGAAATCTTTAAATTAGCAATAAATAATCAGAAATACCTAGAAATAAATTGAACAAAATATGTACTGAAGTCTTCCAACCACTGCTGAGAGAAATCAAGAAACATGTATGAACAGTTCATTTCATGGTTCAAATCTATAAATGTAATTTTTCCCCACAAGTTGATCCATAAGTTTAATTCAATGGTATTCAAAATTCCCCCAATTTTTAATGAAAATGAAAAGCGCATAGAATAGCCAAAATAAATTTAAAGTATAAACCAAGAGGAACTCATACTACCTGATCTAAGCTATAGGAATTAAGGCAGTGTGGTATTGTAATAAGGACAGATTTACAAATAAGTAGAACAGAATAGTAGTCTATAACAAGACCAATAAACATACGATTAATTGATTTTCAATGTGCCAAAAAAAAAGAAAATATATGAAAATAAGAAACCAAATAAGAAAAAAAGAAATGGGAAAGGGTGTGGATCAAAACAAACTGTGGAAAATTCTGAAACAGATAGGAATACCAGACTGCCTTACCTTTCTCCTGAAAAACCTGTATGCAGGTCAAGAAGCAACAGTTAGAGTTGGACACTGAACAATGGACTAGTTCCAAAGGCTGTGTATTGTTCCCCTAATTATTTAACTTATATGCACAGTATATCATGCAAAATGTCAGGCTGGATGAATCACAAGCTGGAATCAAGACTGCCAGGAGAAATATCAACAATCTCAGATATGCAAGATGATACCAGTCTAATGGCAGAAAGTGAAGAGGAATTAAAGAGCCTCCCGATGAAGGTAAAAGAGGATAATGAAAAATCTGGCTTGAAACTCAACATTAAAAAAGCTAAGATCATAGTATTCAGTTCCACCACTGCGTGGAAAATATGGGAAAAGTGGAAGGAGAGACAGATTTTCTTTTCTTGGGCTCCAAAAATCACTGTGGATAATGACTGCACCCATGCAATGAAAGATGCTTTCTCCTTGGAAGATAAGTTATGACAAACCTAGACAGTATATTAAAAAGCAGAAACATCACTTTGCCACAAAGGTCTGTATAGTCAAAACTATTGTTTTTCCAGCAAAGGATGTGAGAGTTGGACCATAAAGAAGGCTGAGTGTCAAAGAATTAATGTTTTTAAATTGCAGTGCTGGAGAAGACTCTTGAGAGTCCCTATACAGCAAGGAGATCAATCCAGTAAATCTTAAAGGAAATCTTTAAATTAGCAATAAATAATCAGAAATACCTAGAAATAAATTGAACAAAATATGTACTGAAGTCTTCCAACCACTGCTGAGAGAAATCAAGAAACATGTATGAACAGTTCATTTCATGGTTCAAATCTATAAATGTAATTTTTCCCCACAAGTTGATCCATAAGTTTAATTCAATGGTATTCAAAATTCCCCCAATTTTTAATGAAAATGAAAAGCGCATAGAATAGCCAAAATAAATTTAAAGTATAAACCAAGAGGAACTCATACTACCTGATCTAAGCTATAGGAATTAAGGCAGTGTGGTATTGTAATAAGGACAGATTTACAAATAAGTAGAACAGAATAGTAGTCTATAACAAGACCAATAAACATACGATTAATTGATTTTCAATGTGCCAAGGTTTTATAATGGGGAAAAGAATCTTTTCAACAAATCCTGCTGGAGCAACAGGGTATTAACATGTAAAACAATGAACCTAGGTTCTAATTTCACACTTTACATAAATATTAACTCAAATTGATTGCAAACCTAAATGTAGTATGTAAAATTATAAAACTTCTGGATAAAAATTGGAAAAAAAACTTTGTGATTTAGTTAGACAAACTCATATAAACATAAAGAGACAAAAAAAGATTAAATTTCAAAATTTAACCCTCTCTCCTTCAAAAAATACTGTGAAATAAAAAATGAAAAGGTAAATCACACAGTGAGAGAAACTCTCCAAAACATGTAACTGATGAAGAGCTTGTATCCAGACTGCATAGAAGACCCTTTCAACTTAACAAGATGAGCTAATTTTAAAATGACAGAAGACTTGAAAAAGAAACTTTAACATAGAAGATATAGCAATGTCAAATACACTCATGGAAATATTCTCAACATCATTATTCATTGTGTGCTAGTCACTCCATTGTGTATGGCTCTTTGTAATCTCATGGACTGCAACCCACCCAGCTCCTCTGTTCATGGAATTCTCCAGGCAAGAATACTGGAATGGGTTGTCATTTCCTTCTCCAGGGGATCTTACCCACCCAGGGATCTTCCCCACCCAAGGATCTAATCCAGGTCTCCCGCATTGCAGGTTGATTCTTTAACATCTGAGCCACCAGGGAAGTCCTTTAATCATTATTCATCAAGGAAATACGGATAAGAACTACAATGAGATACTTGTACACACCTTCTTAATTTGCTGAAGCGAAAACAGGGGCATTATTGAAAGTTGCCAAGGATATGCAGCAATTGGGGAAGCAAAAATTTTATAGCCAATATTAGAAATAGTTTGACAATTTGTTATTAAGCATACAATTATACAATGGTCCATCAGATCTAATCCACGGTATTCACTTAAGAGAAATGAAAACACGTTCATACAGTGACTTGCAAAAAAACATTCACAGCAACATTATCACCATAGTCTCAAACTGGGAACAATCTAAATGTCCATCAGCAGGGAAATAGATAAATGAATTGTGACATGCACATATAATGAACTAACACAGGACAGTAAAAAATAACTTTAAGTAAATTTAACAATATGGATATATCTCCAGAGCATTATGTTAAATGAAAGAAGCCAAATATAAATTATATGCTGTTTGATTTATATGAAATTATGGAAAATGTAAAACTATATAGACACAATGTGGATCAGAGGTGGCCAAGTGCAAGGAAAAGGATGAAGTAATAAATTTTAAAAGGCCACAGGGAACATTTTGTGTTAATGGCCTCTCTCCTTCAAAAATACTGTGAAATAAAAAATGAAAAGGTAAATCACACAGTGAGAGAAACTCTCCAAAACATGTAACTGATGAAGAGCTTGTATCCAGACTGCATAGAAGACCCTTTCAACTTAACAAGATGAGCTAATTTTAAAATGACAGAAGACTTGAAAAGAAACTTTAACATAGAAGATATAGCAATGTCAAATACACTCATGGAAATATTCTCAACATCATTATTCATTGTGTGCTAGTCACTCCATTGTGTATGGCTCTTTGTAATCTCATGGACTGCAACCCACCCAGCTCCTCTGTTCATGGAATTCTCCAGGCAAGAATACTGGAATGGGTTGTCATTTCCTTCTCCAGGGGATCTTACCCACCCAGGGATCTTCCCCACCCAAGGATCTAATCCAGGTCTCCCGCATTGCAGGTTGATTCTTTAACATCTGAGCCACCAGGGAAGTCCTTTAATCATTATTCATCAAGGAAATACGGATAAGAACTACAATGAGATACTTGTACACACCTTCTTAATTTGCTGAAGCGAAAACAGGGGCATTATTGAAAGTTGCCAAGGATATGCAGCAATTGGGGAAGCAAAAATTTTATAGCCAATATTAGAAATAGTTTGACAATTTGTTATTAAGCATACAATTATACAATGGTCCATCAGATCTAATCCACGGTATTCACTTAAGAGAAATGAAAACACGTTCATACAGTGACTTGCAAAAAAACATTCACAGCAACATTATCACCATAGTCTCAAACTGGGAACAATCTAAATGTCCATCAGCAGGGAAATAGATAAATGAATTGTGACATGCACATATAATGAACTAACACAGGACAGTAAAAAATAACTTTAAGTAAATTTAACAATATGGATATATCTCCAGAGCATTATGTTAAATGAAAGAAGCCAAATATAAATTATATGCTGTTTGATTTATATGAAATTATGGAAAATGTAAAACTATATAGACACAATGTGGATCAGTGGTGGCCAAGTGCAAGGAAAAGGATGAAGTAATAAATTTTAAAAGGCCACAGGGAACATTTTGTGTTAATGGCCTATATCCTGATTATGGTCACAGTAATACAATTATGAAAGTTTGTCAAGGTTTGTTGAACTGTACAGTTAAAATCTGCAAATTTTATTTTATGAAAATGATGCCAGTGTAGCTGGTAAGAATAACTTGGGTCCCTTTTTAAAAACTTTGTTTTCTGGCCTGATAATATTGATACTATTATTCTAGCCTTATAAAATGATGTATTTTGTAAATAGTAGTGGTAACAGACTGACCTTAGACTTTTTCCTGAGTTCACAACTTGTACGTCCACTGTTTTCACTATTAGGTATGCTGAGCGACAGCTCATTTGGAATAGAATATCCTTGCATGTTCAGTAAGTATACTATAGTTTTGTTTTGCTAAGTGTTTTCACAAGTAATGTCTGCAAGCACCTAACTGTGATCACATTGATTTTTTGTTCTTTTTATATTTTTAGATTGAAGGATAATTATTTTACAGTATTATGTTAGTTTCTACCAAATATTTACATGAATCAGCCATAGGTTTATCTGCATCCCCTCCCACATGAACATCCCTCCCCCCTTCTTCCCCATCCCACTCCCCTAGGTTATTTAATGTGGCTTTTGAATAGGATAAATTATATTAATAGATTTTCTATATTAAATCATCTATGATGCAATAATGTTTAATGGACTGTTTTTTCAATATGGAAGACCAGCTTCTGTTTTTGTGAGGTTAATCATTTGCTTTCTTTTTTGTTCTGTCTTTAGTAAGTTCTATTATTAGAGTTATGGTTAGTTTATAAAATGAGTTGGAAAGTTTTCCTTCTTATCATATGCTTTGAAATATTTTAATAAAACTGCAGAAATTCATTGGCTATTTTCACATAATTGGCTTTTGAAACTACCTGGGTCATGTACCTTCTTGAGGGATTTGACAAGTTTCCCTAAGTTCTCCTAGGATTATTTATTTCAGTTCATTTCTATTCTCTTACGATTTTAAAAATTAGGAATGGTTTGTTTTTGCCAGGATTTTGGGCTTTGTAAGAACAAAGTTAAATTGATTTAAACCCATTATTCTGCTATAACTTCAAATACATTCTGCATAGTTTGTTATATTGTTAGTGTTTTTTCTTTATTACTAAATTAAGCTTACCAGAGTTCATCCACTTTGTTGGTTTTTTTCCTCCCAAAGAAGCAGCTATTTCATTTATTTATCATTTTGTGTAATTTCTTCTTGTATTTTATGGTTTTTGTTTGTCTTTTTTAGCTTCTACTTTCTTAGTATTTATAGTCATTCTTTTAATTTTGTAGTAAGACATTTAACTATGACAAAAACAGCTTTGACCACATTGTATACATTTTAATATACAGTACTTTTTCTGAAAGATGGTCCCTTACACAGCATAATTATTAATAGTTTTATTTCCTCAAGAATTGATTGTTCCTTATTATTTAAACAGTGAGGAGCTAGAAAAGATTTTTGACCAAGGAAGTGATACAATCAGATCTATAGAGAAATACTTGACAGCATTATGGAGTACAGATTGCAGTAAAGTGACACTATGAAAACGTACACTATCATATGTGAAAAAAATAGCTATTGTCATTGCGCTGTGAGAAAAGGGGATCCTGCAGGGGTGCTGTGAGATGGCCTGGGTGTGTGGGATGGGTGGGGTATACATATGACTAATCTGGGATCATACATATCTGTAAAGAACAAGACTCTGTAAAAGTAAACAGTAAAATAAAAATTTTAAAAAAAAATATGAGGTTGAAGAGGTTATTGCGAAGTTTACTTAAGAGGTAATGACTGTGATACAAGCAAAAGACACATTGCAGAGGGTTGATGAGTTAAGGAAGGAAAGATGAGGAAGCAGTGATGAGAAAAAGATGAGAGTCTGATCATAAACTTAAGCAGACAATCAAGGTCAGCTACTTCTGAAAGTGTAGCATCGGCTAACATGATCATCAGGTCAAGAGCTGAGTCGAAGCTTAAGAAGAGATAAAGTCTTCAAACTGTCCTGACACCATGAGATCATAGCCACAGTTGCTATTTTGACATCAGGTATTGGCAAGGTTGCAGCACAGCCAAGATGGTGTTTCTAGATTATACGTAAAGAAGATAGGCTCTACTCTGGAAGGAAAGAAGTTGCACTTAGGTGGAATTGCTCTATGAATGACTTAACATGGGCATGCTTGAATGAGGAAAGTGTAAGTGATGAGGGAATTTGTACTTCGAATCCAATAATGGCAGGATGCATTAAATCCCTAAACTCTTGGTCCCTCATCTAAATGCAAACTTCTTCTTCATCTGGAGTTTTCTATATTCTCATCCACATACTGAATTTTCTTCACTGAGCCCCTGTTCTTCTCTCCTCCTCCTGTTGCTTCATTCTTGGCCAAGGCATTCATTTATCTTCACCATTTGCACATGGTTTTAAATAACAGCAACCTACTTAAAATATTTTATTCCTTAAAAAATGTATGTCCATAATAAAGAAAATTAAGTAAAATCAAGACATATAAGACAGCAAGAATTCTCCCTATTCTCCCTTCTTTCACATCACCCATCTCAGGTCACACAGGAGGCTGTTAATGACTTGCTATATAGCCTTCTAACCCATTTTCACTACATAAGTAAATCCAAGAAAAAAAATTTTAATTATACTACAATATACATACAAATCTATAAGTTTTTTAACTTTACCTTTTAATTTCATATAAGATCCTCCTCTTTCATAGACAATGTGTGAAGCTCCATTATATGGCTATATTGTAATTTTAATGAACATTTATGTGGTTTTGGTTTTTGTTGATATAAAAAAAGCTTTCAGTCCTTTGAAAACTTTACAAAATACTCCTTTAGGATAAATTCTTAGAGTGGAAATGATGAATCAAAGGCTAGGCAGATTTCAAAATTTCAAAGGACATTGTCAAAAGTTTATATCAATTAAGACCCCCAAAACAGTTTAGGAGGACACTAATTTCCTCAAATTCATTCTAACTTTGTCATACTTTTAATGTTTAACCTATTCAATTAAGTCAGCAGCCTCTACAAAGAAATAGCTTCAGAAAGACAAAAGGTCTTGCAAAGTGTTCTCTCAATTAACAGAATGGTTAGTGCTTCAACTTTTGCAAAGAGCTTTTAAATATATTATGCCACTACATCTTCAAAAGAATTTTTTGAAATATATTTTTTCATCTTCACTTTGTATAGGAGCAGATTTAAGTGGGAGAAGATCAATTACTTATTGAAAACCACACAGGTGCTAAGTGACTGAGTTGGAATTCAAACTCTGATCACTCCTAACAGTTTGTTAAAAATGGATATTTAACTTCCACTGTGTTATATTCAGATAACTGATAAAATTTTGATTTAGACGTTTTTTCACTATTTTACTTCCTTAAAATGAGTGCATTTTATTTTATCGAACATCTCATATATTTAAAAACTATTATCCTCTCCTTACATATTCTTTTAGAAGGCTTAATGAAAGTGAAAGTGACTATAGCCTGTCAGGCTCCCCTGTCCATGGAAATCTCCAGGTAAGAGCACTGGAGTGAGCAGCCATTCTGTTCCCCAGGAGATCTTCCTGACCCAAGGATCAAATCCCAGTCTCCTGAGTTGCAGACAGATTCTTTACCCTCTGAGCCACATTGGGTAGACAGCTTAATAATAAAACTTAGTATTAAGTTTTAGAGAAAAAACTTTAAGTAAATTTAACAATATGGATATATCTCCAGAGCATTATGTTAAATGAAAGAAGCCAAATATAAATTATATGCTGTTTGATTTATATGAAATTATGGAAAATGTAAAACTATATAGACACAATGTGGATCAGAGGTGGCCAAGTGCAAGGAAAAGGATGAAGTAATAAATTTTAAAAGGCCACAGGGAACATTTTGTGTTAATGGCCTATATCCTGATTATGGTCACAGTAATACAATTATGAAAGTTTGTCAAGGTTTGTTGAACTGTACAGTTAAAATCTGCAAATTTTATTTTATGAAAATGATGCCAGTGTAGCTGGTAAGAATAACTTGGGTCCCTTTTTAAAAACTTTGTTTTCTGGCCTGATAATATTGATACTATTATTCTAGCCTTATAAAATGATGTATTTTGTAAATAGTAGTGGTAACAGACTGACCTTAGACTTTTTCCTGAGTTCACAACTTGTACGTCCACTGTTTTCACTATTAGGTATGCTGAGCGACAGCTCATTTGGAATAGAATATCCTTGCATGTTCAGTAAGTATACTATAGTTTTGTTTTGCTAAGTGTTTTCACAAGTAATGTCTGCAAGCACCTAACTGTGATCACATTGATTTTTTGTTCTTATTAATTTTTGATTGAAGGATAATTGTTTTACAGTATTATGTTAGTTTCTACCAAATATTTACATGAATCAGCCATAGGTTTATCTGCATCCCCTCCCACATGAACATCCCTCCCCCCTTCTTCCCCATCCCACTCCCCTAGGTTATTTAATGTGGCTTTTGAATAGGATAAATTATATTAATAGATTTTCTATATTAAATCATCTATGATGCAATAATGTTTAATGGACTGTTTTTTCAATATGGAAGACCAGCTTCTGTTTTTGTGAGGTTAATCATTTGCTTTCTTTTTTGTTCTGTCTTTAGTAAGTTCTATTATTAGAGTTATGGTTAGTTTATAAAATGAGTTGGAAAGTTTTCCTTCTTATCATATGCTTTGAAATATTTTAATAAAACTGCAGAAATTCATTGGCTATTTTCACATAATTGGCTTTTGAAACTACCTGGGTCATGTACCTTCTTGAGGGATTTGACAAGTTTCCCTAAGTTCTCCTAGGATTATTTATTTCAGTTCATTTCTATTCTCTTACGATTTTAAAAATTAGGAATGGTTTGTTTTTGCCAGGATTTTGGGCTTTGTAAGAACAAAGTTAAATTGATTTAAACCCATTATTCTGCTATAACTTCAAATACATTCTGCATAGTTTGTTATATTGTTAGTGTTTTTTCTTTATTACTAAATTAAGCTTACCAGAGTTCATCCACTTTGTTGGTTTTTTTCCTCCCAAAGAAGCAGCTATTTCATTTATTTATCATTTTGTGTAATTTCTTCTTGTATTTTATGGTTTTTGTTTGTCTTTTTTAGCTTCTACTTTCTTAGTATTTATAGTCATTCTTTTAATTTTGTAGTAAGACATTTAACTATGACAAAAAACAGCTTTGACCACATTGTATACATTTTAATATACAGTACTTTTTCTGAAAGATGGTCCCTTACACAGCATAATTATTAATAGTTTTATTTCCTCAAGAATTGATTGTTCCTTATTATTTAAACAGTGAGGAGCTAGAAAAGATTTTTGACCAAGGAAGTGATACAATCAGATCTATAGAGAAATACTTGACAGCATTATGGAGTACAGATTGCAGTAAAGTGACACTATGAAAACGTACACTATCATATGTGAAAAAAATAGCTATTGTCATTGCGCTGTGAGAAAAGGGGATCCTGCAGGGGTGCTGTGAGATGGCCTGGGTGTGTGGGATGGGTGGGGTATACATATGACTAATCTGGGATCATACATATCTGTAAAGAACAAGACTCTGTAAAAGTAAACAGTAAAATAAAAATTTTAAAAAAAAATATGAGGTTGAAGAGGTTATTGCGAAGTTTACTTAAGAGGTAATGACTGTGATACAAGCAAAAGACACATTGCAGAGGGTTGATGAGTTAAGGAAGGAAAGATGAGGAAGCAGTGATGAGAAAAAGATGAGAGTCTGATCATAAACTTAAGCAGACAATCAAGGTCAGCTACTTCTGAAAGTGTAGCATCGGCTAACATGATCATCAGGTCAAGAGCTGAGTCGAAGCTTAAGAAGAGATAAAGTCTTCAAACTGTCCTGACACCATGAGATCATAGCCACAGTTGCTATTTTGACATCAGGTATTGGCAAGGTTGCAGCACAGCCAAGATGGTGTTTCTAGATTATACGTAAAGAAGATAGGCTCTACTCTGGAAGGAAAGAAGTTGCACTTAGGTGGAATTGCTCTATGAATGACTTAACATGGGCATGCTTGAATGAGGAAAGTGTAAGTGATGAGGGAATTTGTACTTCGAATCCAATAATGGCAGGATGCATTAAATCCCTAAACTCTTGGTCCCTCATCTAAATGCAAACTTCTTCTTCATCTGGAGTTTTCTATATTCTCATCCACATACTGAATTTTCTTCACTGAGCCCCTGTTCTTCTCTCCTCCTCCTGTTGCTTCATTCTTGGCCAAGGCATTCATTTATCTTCACCATTTGCACATGGTTTTAAATAACAGCAACCTACTTAAAATATTTTATTCCTTAAAAAATGTATGTCCATAATAAAGAAAATTAAGTAAAATCAAGACATATAAGACAGCAAGAATTCTCCCTATTCTCCCTTCTTTCACATCACCCATCTCAGGTCACACAGGAGGAGGCTGTTAATGACTTGCTATATAGCCTTCTAACCCATTTTCACTACATAAGTAAATCCAAGAAAAAAAATTTTAATTATACTACAATATACATACAAATCTATAAGTTTTTTAACTTTACCTTTTAATTTCATATAAGATCCTCCTCTTTCATAGACAATGTGTGAAGCTCCATTATATGGCTATATTGTAATTTTAATGAACATTTATGTGGTTTTGGTTTTTGTTGATATAAAAAAAGCTTTCAGTCCTTTGAAAACTTTACAAAATACTCCTTTAGGATAAATTCTTAGAGTGGAAATGATGAATCAAAGGCTAGGCAGATTTCAAAATTTCAAAGGACATTGTCAAAAGTTTATATCAATTAAGACCCCCAAAACAGTTTAGGAGGACACTAATTTCCTCAAATTCATTCTAACTTTGTCATACTTTTAATGTTTAACCTATTCAATTAAGTCAGCAGCCTCTACAAAGAAATAGCTTCAAAGGAAAGAAAAAAAAGTGCTTTCTTTTTTCCACTACATCTTCAAAAGAATTTGCCCTCTATAATGTACATTCAGTTATTTTTAAGAAAAGATGCCCAGGCTATAACTTTAATTGTATCAAACATTTTAAATTCAAGCTGGTTAGACAACTCCCCATGAACACATCAGAAAAAATAATTTTAAAAATTTATTTTCAAGCTAGTTATTTGTAACTTGGGATATTTTTCCACAGAAGTAATGAGATTCTTGGTTTGACAACCTTCAGCAGAAATCCTAGTCCTCTATAGATAACCTCTAATATTGTCTTTATAATACTGTGGTCACTATGAGTCATATTCTTCCTATGGAAAATGCATTTACTTTTGAAAACTCACAATCTTTATGAAGAAAGTAAGTGATGGGAGTCAGAATTTCCCAACGCTTACTTGCTTGCTTTGGCTGGCCACTCATCTATTGCTGGCAAGTTGAAGCCATCAGCAATTAAGACATTGCCTCAGACTTAAAGAGTTGAGCATTCTGGCTTACATCTTTTAATTATAAAAATGGAATTCAAAGGATTGTATTTTCTTTTTTTTTTTGGATTGTATTTTCTGAATATATTATTACTCTTAATTATATTTCCACATCTTTTGTTTAGAAATAATAAAGTGAGTTATAATGGAAGCAATAAAGGACACGGAATGAACAGTATTTCTTAAATGTTGGTAGAAGAGATTTAAAAAGGAATCAAGGGTAGGAAATGAAAGATGATCATTTTTTATTATATTCTTTATTATGTTGTGAAAGATTTCATTCACTCACAACATAATGTAAATGTATTGGGACCTTCTCTGAGTCTATACCTCAGAGGTAAAGTAGAAGTTTAGAGAGGAAAAGTTACTGACCCTGGAGAGTAGTGGTGCCAGAAAGTCAAGTCGTTAAGTCGTATCCAACTCTTTGCGACCCCATGGATGAGCCGTGGAATTCTTCAGGCAAGAATACTGGAGTGGGTAGTGTACCCTTCTCCAGGGGATCTTCCTGCTTCAGGAATTGGACAGGGGTCTCTGGCATTGCAGGCAAATTCTTGACCAGCTGAGCTACCAGGGAAGCCCCAGTGGTGCCAGGAGACCCTTAATTAATCACCTCCCTTTATTGTGTGTGTGTCAGACAACAGTTTCTGCCTCGACCCTCCTTTCTGATACTGCCACTACTTCTATATCTTCTTTATCCCTCATGGTTGAAACAAGGTGAGCGGGGAGAAAGACCTTTCCACTTCTAAGGTAAAGAAGTTGACATTGGAGAAGGTGTTTTTAAAAAAGTGTCTCCGAATTATGGTGATAGAAAGACAAAATGTTTGATACATGCCTAGCATTTTTTAATAGCCTTAAAAAATGTACAAAAATTTTAAAATCTTTTTTATGAATGTTTTCTCATGTGCTATAGACTATGCCTTGTTTTTTCTCTATTGCATTTAGATCTTCTAAAATTTAATTCTGTTATGATAAAAATAGGGTTCAAGCTATTTTTTTTGTTGTTGTTTTATTTTGTTTTGAGCCCATGGATATCCAACTGACCTAGACCATTTTTTGAAGAGAATTTCCCCACTGACATTTAGACTACCTTTGCAATAGATCAAGTGTCCATATATATTCAAGGGTATGCTGCTAGATCCTCTATTCTTTTTCACAGGTATAAGTGACTATCATTTGACAAATTCCATATGATCTTAGATAATTTATGAAGTCTTGGTACCTGGTAGAGTAAGTCCTCCCACATGACTTTCTTTAACAGTTTCCTGGTTAAACTTGGGCTTCTGTATTTCCATATGAATTTAAGAATCAATTGGTCAATTTCTTCTAAATATCTTATAAGATTCTTACTGGTATAATATTGAATCTATAGTTCAGTTTAAGAGAGGACAGATATCTCTGCACTAGTGAATATTAATCATGTGTTTCATGTTCCTAGAGATTTCCATTTTGATGATCTTTCTCACTCTTCCAGCACCAGTCCAGGAAAATGTGTGAGCTCTTCTGTCAACTACAAATTGGCATTTACCCTATTGCATTGCCAACAACTGGACAACATGGGCATTTGCCATCTGCCTTTGAAGAGACTGAACCCTGTTGCAGCTGCTGGCCTTCAACACCCCTTGAAGGAGTTCAGAGTGGAGTTAGTCACCCTGTGCTCCAAGGAATCTGGTGGGACAGGTCTTTAGATAGGTGGATGTTTTTAAAAACAGTTTAATGATCTCAATCTTCACATCTCCTTATATCTAGGAAAGGACTAAATCCCTTTATGGTAGCATCAGATCCTCACGACTAGCAGAAAACCTGTTGTAAAATGAGTGTTTAACGGTACTGAACTCCTCCTTTACCAAAATCTTACCTATTGTCCTTCCCTCACTACCTCTTTGCAGCAGTCTCTCAGCTATCTGAGATGCTGCCTCCTGATCTGCAGTCCTCATTTTGCCACAAATAAAACTTAACTCACAATTCTCAAGTTGTGCATCTTTTTAAATTGATAATTCTATGCTATTATTTTAGACCATTAATACAAAAATCAAAGTTGTCAATTTTTGTTTTGGAAATTCTTGA
The DNA here is from genome assembly GCA_022376925.1 of Tragulus kanchil. Classification (NCBI taxonomy): domain Eukaryota; kingdom Metazoa; phylum Chordata; class Mammalia; order Artiodactyla; family Tragulidae; genus Tragulus; species Tragulus kanchil. The sequence continues at coordinate 62,111,564 of JAIOJX010000002.1, forward strand.
CAGAACTAACAGTCTTGAGAAAAAGATTTTAAATCATAAGAGGCCAGTTTTTCTCAAATTTCCAATATTAAAAGACTCAACAAAAACAATGTCTATGCAAAAAACAGTCTTTGGAGTACACAGATGAAGCACAAGATTGTCTCGTGTCCAGTCTAGATGAAGATTCATGAGTGGTGAGAGAAAAAGGCAGAGAACAAATAAATTCTGGCATAATGATTTCTTGAGAAGGAACTGGACTCCTAGAAATTCCCAGAGTAGGAGTGAACCAATAGAATCATAGTAGATTTATAATTAGAAAAACAGTGTGACTTGTGCATATCTTATAATCAAGGTAGATTTCCAATTAAAAATAAGATATAACTTGTGCATATCTTCTTGGGTGGGACTCTGAGAAGCAGCCAGCCTTATTTGTCATGAAGTAATGGGACCAGGTGCCATGACCTTGGTTTTTTCTAATACTGAGTTTTAAGCCAGCCTTTTCACTCTCCTCTTTCACCCTCATCAAGAAGCTGCTTAGTTCCTCTTTGCTTTTGGCCATCAGACTGATATCATCCACACATCTGAAGCTGTTGATATTTTTCCTGGCAATCTGGATTCCAGATTGTAACTCATTTAGCTCTGCATTTCACATGATATGCTCTGTGTATAAGCTAAATAAACAGGGTGACAATAAATAGCCTTGTCATTGCTGTTACTGTTCAGTCACTCAGTTGTGTCCAACTTTTTGCTCCCCTCTGGACTGCAGCACACCAGGCTTCCCTGCCCTTCACTATCTCCTGGAGCTTGCTCAAACTCATGTCCATTGAGTTGGTGATGCCATCCAATCATCTCTCCTTTATTATCCCCTTTTCCTCCTGTCGTCTATTTTTTCCCAACATTATGCATCAGGTGACCAAACAGAGCTTCAGCTTCAGCATCAGTCCTTCCATTGAACGTTCGGGGTTGATTTCCTTTAGGATTGACGAGTCTGATCTCTTTGCTGTCCGAGGGACTCTAAAGAGTCTTCTCCAGCACCACAGTTTGAAGGCATCAATTCTTCGGCACTCAGCCTTCTTTATGGCCCAACTCCTGGAAAACTCATACTTTGTCGGCAAAGTAATGTCTCTGCTTTTGAATACTCTGTCTAGGTTTGTCATAGCTTTTCTTCCAAGGAGCAAGCGTCTTCTAATTTCATGTCTGCAGGCACCATACGCAGTGATTTTGGAGCCCAAGAAAATAGTCTGTCACTATTTCTTTCTCAATACTGAACCAGTCGATTGTTCCACGTAGGGTTCTGTTGCTTTGACCTGTATTCAGATTTCTCAGGAGACAGGTAACGTGGTTTGATATTCTCATCTCTTTAAGAGTTTCCCCCAGTGTGTTATGATCTACACAGTAAAAGGCTTTAGCACTGTCCATGAAACAGAGGTAGATGTTGCTCTGGAATTTTCTTGCTTTCCCTCTGATTCAGCAAACATTGGTCAGTTGATTTGTGGTTCCTCTGCCTTTAAACCCAGCTTGAACATAGGTTTATCACTCATCATATGAATGGAATATCAGGCCTTTGCCTAGTACATAGCAACTCTGTAAACAGTAAGTTTTCCTTTAGAAGACTATGGGAGGGCTGCATGTTAAAAATGGTAAGTTTTCTTTAGGAAAACCCACTAAAATTTTTTTAAAAAGGATGTTTTCCTAGTTTTTTGGATTGAAAATTTCAAGCAATGATAGGTGACTTTTGAAAACTCACAATCTTTATGAAGAAAGTAAGTGATGGGAGTCAGAATTTCCCAACGCTTACTTGCTTGCTTTGGCTGGCCACTCATCTATTGCTGGCAAGTTGAAGCCATCAGCAATTAAGACATTGCCTCAGACTTAAAGAGTTGAGCATTCTGGCTTACATCTTTTAATTATAAAAATGGAATTCAAAGGATTGTATTTTCTTTTTTTTTTTGGATTGTATTTTCTGAATATATTATTACTCTTAATTATATTTCCACATCTTTTGTTTAGAAATAATAAAGTGAGTTATAATGGAAGCAATAAAGGACACGGAATGAACAGTATTTCTTAAATGTTGGTAGAAGAGATTTAAAAAGGAATCAAGGGTAGGAAATGAAAGATGATCATTTTTTATTATATTCTTTATTATGTTGTGAAAGATTTCATTCACTCACAACATAATGTAAATGTATTGGGACCTTCTCTGAGTCTATACCTCAGAGGTAAAGTAGAAGTTTAGAGAGGAAAAGTTACTGACCCTGGAGTAGTGGTGCCAGAAAGTCAAGTCGTTAAGTCGTATCCAACTCTTTGCGACCCCATGGATGAGCCGTGGAATTCTTCAGGCAAGAATACTGGAGTGGGTAGTGTACCCTTCTCCAGGGGATCTTCCTGCTTCAGGAATTGGACAGGGGTCTCTGGCATTGCAGGCAAATTCTTGACCAGCTGAGCTACCAGGGAAGCCCCAGTGGTGCCAGGAGACCCTTAATTAATCACCTCCCTTTATTGTGTGTGTGTCAGACAACAGTTTCTGCCTCGACCCTCCTTTCTGATACTGCCACTACTTCTATATCTTCTTTATCCCTCATGGTTGAAACAAGGTGAGCAGGGAGAAAGACCTTTCCACTTCTAAGGTAAAGAAGTTGACATTGGAGAAGGTGTTTTTAAAAAAGTGTCTCCGAATTATGGTGATAGAAAGACAAAATGTTTGATACATGCCTAGCATTTTTTAATAGCCTTAAAAAATGTACAAAAATTTTAAAATCTTTTTTATGAATGTTTTCTCATGTGCTATAGACTATGCCTTGTTTTTTCTCTATTGCATTTAGATCTTCTAAAATTTAATTCTGTTATGATAAAAATAGGGTTCAAGCTATTTTTTTTGTTGTTGTTTTATTTTGTTTTGAGCCCATGGATATCCAACTGACCTAGACCATTTTTTGAAGAGAATTTCCCCACTGACATTTAGACTACCTTTGCAATAGATCAAGTGTCCATATATATTCAAGGGTATGCTGCTAGATCCTCTATTCTTTTTCACAGGTATAAGTGACTATCATTTGACAAATTCCATATGATCTTAGATAATTTATGAAGTCTTGGTACCTGGTAGAGTAAGTCCTCCCACATGACTTTCTTTAACAGTTTCCTGGTTAAACTTGGGCTTCTGTATTTCCATATGAATTTAAGAATCAATTGGTCAATTTCTTCTAAATATCTTATAAGATTCTTACTGGTATAATATTGAATCTATAGTTCAGTTTAAGAGAGGACAGATATCTCTGCACTAGTGAATATTAAATGTATTGGGACCTTCTCTGAGTCTATACCTCAGAGGTAAAGTAGAATTTTAAAAAACTGACCCTGGAGAGTGGTGCCAGAAAGTCAAGTCGTTAAGTCGTATCCAACTCTTTGCGACCCCATGGATGAGCCGTGGAATTCTTCAGGCAAGAATACTGGAGTGGGTAGTGTACCCTTCTCCAGGGGATCTTCCTGCTTCAGGAATTGGACAGGGGTCTCTGGCATTGCAGGCAAATTCTTGACCAGCTGAGCTACCAGGGAAGCCCCAGTGGTGCCAGGAGACCCTTAATTAATCACCTCCCTTTATTGTGTGTGTGTCAGACAACAGTTTCTGCCTCGACCCTCCTTTCTGATACTGCCACTACTTCTATATCTTCTTTATCCCTCATGGTTGAAACAAGGTGAGCAGGGAGAAAGACCTTTCCACTTCTAAGGTAAAGAAGTTGACATTGGAGAAGGTGTTTTTAAAAAAGTGTCTCCGAATTATGGTGATAGAAAGACAAAATGTTTGATACATGCCTAGCATTTTTTAATAGCCTTAAAAAATGTACAAAATTTTAAAATCTTTTTTATGAATGTTTTCTCATGTGCTATAGACTATGCCTTGTTTTTTCTCTATTGCATTTAGATCTTCTAAAATTTAATTCTGTTATGATAAAAATAGGGTTCAAGCTATTTTTTTTGTTGTTGTTTTATTTTGTTTTGAGCCCATGGATATCCAACTGACCTAGACCATTTTTTGAAGAGAATTTCCCCACTGACATTTAGACTACCTTTGCAATAGATCAAGTGTCCATATATATTCAAGGGTATGCTGCTAGATCCTCTATTCTTTTTCACAGGTATAAGTGACTATCATTTGACAAATTCCATATGATCTTAGATAATTTATGAAGTCTTGGTACCTGGTAGAGTAAGTCCTCCCACATGACTTTCTTTAACAGTTTCCTGGTTAAACTTGGGCTTCTGTATTTCCATATGAATTTAAGAATCAATTGGTCAATTTCTTCTAAATATCTTATAAGATTCTTACTGGTATAATATTGAATCTATAGTTCAGTTTAAGAGAGGACAGATATCTCTGCACTAGTGAATATTAATCATGTGTTTCATGTTCCTAGAGATTTCCATTTTGATGATCTTTCTCACTCTTCCAGCACCAGTCCAGGAAAATGTGTGAGCTCTTCTGTCAACTACAAATTGGCATTTACCCTATTGCATTGCCAACAACTGGACAACATGGGCATTTGCCATCTGCCTTTGAAGAGACTGAACCCTGTTGCAGCTGCTGGCCTTCAACACCCCTTGAAGGAGTTCAGAGTGGAGTTAGTCACCCTGTGCTCCAAGGAATCTGGTGGGACAGGTCTTTAGATAGGTGGATGTTTTTAAAAACAGTTTAATGATCTCAATCTTCACATCTCCTTATATCTAGGAAAGGACTAAATCCCTTTATGGTAGCATCAGATCCTCACGACTAGCAGAAAACCTGTTGTAAAATGAGTGTTTAACGGTACTGAACTCCTCCTTTACCAAAATCTTACCTATTGTCCTTCCCTCACTACCTCTTTGCAGCAGTCTCTCAGCTATCTGAGATGCTGCCTCCTGATCTGCAGTCCTCATTTTGCCACAAATAAAACTTAACTCACAATTCTCAAGTTGTGCATCTTTTTAAATTGATAATTCTATGCTATTATTTTAGACCATTAATACAAAAATCAAAGTTGTCAATTTTTGTTTTGGAAATTCTTGACAGAACTAACAGTCTTGAGAAAAAGATTTTAAATCATAAGAGGCCAGTTTTTCTCAAATTTCCAATATTAAAAGACTCAACAAAAACAATGTCTATGCAAAAAACAGTCTTTGGAGTACACAGATGAAGCACAAGATTGTCTCGTGTCCAGTCTAGATGAAGATTCATGAGTGGTGAGAGAAAAAGGCAGAGAACAAATAAATTCTGGCATAATGATTTCTTGAGAAGGAACTGGACTCCTAGAAATTCCCAGAGTAGGAGTGAACCAATAGAATCATAGTAGATTTATAATTAGAAAAACAGTGTGACTTGTGCATATCTTATAATCAAGGTAGATTTCCAATTAAAAATAAGATATAACTTGTGCATATCTTCTTGGGTGGGACTCTGAGAAGCAGCCAGCCTTATTTGTCATGAAGTAATGGGACCAGGTGCCATGACCTTGGTTTTTTCTAATACTGAGTTTTAAGCCAGCCTTTTCACTCTCCTCTTTCACCCTCATCAAGAAGCTGCTTAGTTCCTCTTTGCTTTTGGCCATCAGACTGATATCATCCACACATCTGAAGCTGTTGATATTTTTCCTGGCAATCTGGATTCCAGATTGTAACTCATTTAGCTCTGCATTTCACATGATATGCTCTGTGTATAAGCTAAATAAACAGGGTGACAATAAATAGCCTTGTCATTGCTGTTACTGTTCAGTCACTCAGTTGTGTCCAACTTTTTGCTCCCCTCTGGACTGCAGCACACCAGGCTTCCCTGCCCTTCACTATCTCCTGGAGCTTGCTCAAACTCATGTCCATTGAGTTGGTGATGCCATCCAATCATCTCTCCTTTATTATCCCCTTTTCCTCCTGTCGTCTATTTTTTCCCAACATTATGCATCAGGTGACCAAACAGAGCTTCAGCTTCAGCATCAGTCCTTCCATTGAACGTTCGGGGTTGATTTCCTTTAGGATTGACGAGTCTGATCTCTTTGCTGTCCGAGGGACTCTAAAGAGTCTTCTCCAGCACCACAGTTTGAAGGCATCAATTCTTCGGCACTCAGCCTTCTTTATGGCCCAACTCCTGGAAAACTCATACTTTGTCGGCAAAGTAATGTCTCTGCTTTTGAATACTCTGTCTAGGTTTGTCATAGCTTTTCTTCCAAGGAGCAAGCGTCTTCTAATTTCATGTCTGCAGGCACCATACGCAGTGATTTTGGAGCCCAAGAAAATAGTCTGTCACTATTTCTTTCTCAATACTGAACCAGTCGATTGTTCCACGTAGGGTTCTGTTGCTTTGACCTGTATTCAGATTTCTCAGGAGACAGGTAACGTGGTTTGATATTCTCATCTCTTTAAGAGTTTCCCCCAGTGTGTTATGATCTACACAGTAAAAGGCTTTAGCACTGTCCATGAAACAGAGGTAGATGTTGCTCTGGAATTTTCTTGCTTTCCCTCTGATTCAGCAAACATTGGTCAGTTGATTTGTGGTTCCTCTGCCTTTAAACCCAGCTTGAACATAGGTTTATCACTCATCATATGAATGGAATATCAGGCCTTTGCCTAGTACATAGCAACTCTGTAAACAGTAAGTTTTCCTTTAGAAGACTATGGGAGGGCTGCATGTTAAAAATGGTAAGTTTTCTTTAGATGATAAACTACATGACAGTGGTTTCTAGGTCTGTTTTCTGTATAATTTCCATGGACTAAACACAGATTGAATCATGTTGGTACTAAATGCTATTTAATGTGCTAGTGAAGTATCTTATATTCTGCATGGGTGCTTTCTGTCCATGGTATAACATTAAGTGGTGGCATATTCTTTCATATTTATATTCCTAAACCAATTCCCTAATTTTCTTTTCTTTTCTAATGTCTTCTTCTTCCCCTTGAAGTCCAAAGTATTTTTTTTTAAATATGTATTCTTTGAGAAGATATTAAGCTTTTGCTCAGGGTCATACATAAAGGGGTTTGATTTAAATAATCACAGAAGTTAAATTGCATCTGTCAGGGAGTTCTACATTTTTGGCAGTTACAGGCTGCCTCTATTTAGTTAAACGATGAAGACTTGACTTTGTTGGATTTTTTTCGTCTTACTAAAATGAATGGTGCATCTTTCTTTAATTGTGATCCTCGTCAACCATTTGGCCCAGTAATGGTATGCAAATTAAACTCTTTAAAAATTAATGCTAACATTTATTAAATAATGCATCATACAAAAAGTTAATTTGAATTTCCAAGTTGGATTCCCTATCTGCTCATGAGAAAGTATTTTTCGTGCCATCTTCATAAAACATCTTTATAGTCTTTCTAAATACCTTGAATGTTTTTCGAGTATTTTGCAAAATTATCACTATGGAGACTGTTCATGTGGACAGACCCTTTATGCTTTTCAATTTTGATTTGTATACTTTGAATTTATATCACTACTTAGATTTTGAATTTATATCACTGCTCTTTCTAAACTTAGAAGTGCTTACAGATGCTTCTTTACCAAAATTTAAAGACAAGTCAGGGATGTAAAGCTTACCATTTTTTGGGCTTAAAAAGAAAATGAGTTGATTTGTGGTTCCTCTGCCTTTAAACCCAGCTTGAACATAGGTTTATCACTCATCATATGAATGGAATATCAGGCCTTTGCCTAGTACATAGCAACTCTGTAAACAGTAAGTTTTCCTTTAGAAGACTATGGGAGGGCTGCATGTTAAAAATGGTAAGTTTTCTTTAGATGATAAACTACATGACAGTGGTTTCTAGGTCTGTTTTCTGTATAATTTCCATGGACTAAACACAGATTGAATCATGTTGGTACTAAATGCTATTTAATGTGCTAGTGAAGTATCTTATATTCTGCATGGGTGCTTTCTGTCCATGGTATAACATTAAGTGGTGGCATATTCTTTCATATTTATATTCCTAAACCAATTCCCTAATTTTCTTTTCTTTTCTAATGTCTTCTTCTTCCCCTTGAAGTCCAAAGTATTTTTTTTTAAATATGTATTCTTTGAGAAGATATTAAGCTTTTGCTCAGGGTCATACATAAAGGGGTTTGATTTAAATAATCACAGAAGTTAAATTGCATCTGTCAGGGAGTTCTACATTTTTGGCAGTTACAGGCTGCCTCTATTTAGTTAAACGATGAAGACTTGACTTTGTTGGATTTTTTTCGTCTTACTAAAATGAATGGTGCATCTTTCTTTAATTGTGATCCTCGTCAACCATTTGGCCCAGTAATGGTATGCAAATTAAACTCTTTAAAAATTAATGCTAACATTTATTAAATAATGCATCATACAAAAAGTTAATTTGAATTTCCAAGTTGGATTCCCTATCTGCTCATGAGAAAGTATTTTTCGTGCCATCTTCATAAAACATCTTTATAGTCTTTCTAAATACCTTGAATGTTTTTCGAGTATTTTGCAAAATTATCACTATGGAGACTGTTCATGTGGACAGACCCTTTATGCTTTTCAATTTTGATTTGTATACTTTGAATTTATATCACTACTTAGATTTTGAATTTATATCACTGCTCTTTCTAAACTTAGAAGTGCTTACAGATGCTTCTTTACCAAAATTTAAAGACAAGTCAGGGGTGTGTAAACTGTACAAGCTTACCTTTACTTTTGATTCACAAATCAGAACGTATAACACATGCTAGTTGGATAACTGCAAGCTTTATGTAACATCCCCACCCAGACTGCAATGAGCACTAGTATTCTACCTTGTACATTTTGTAAATTTTATTTAGAATATTAAATGAGATTGCAACTATAATCAGCATGTATGTGCTTGAGTGCTAAGTTGTTTCTGTTGTGTTTGAATTTTTGAGATGCTATGGACTATAGCCCACCAGGCTACTCTGTCCATGGGATTTTCCAGGCAAGAGTACGGGAGCAGGTTGCCATTTTCTCCTCCAGGGAATCTTCCTGACCCAGGGATCGAACCTGCATCTCTTATGCAGCCTCTATTGGCAGGTGAGTTCTTTACCACTAGCATCACTTAGGAAGCTCAAAATCAGCATAATCTAAGGAGAATGTAACTTCTCAGAGGCAAGTTTAGTAGAGTGTTAAGAATATGAGTGGAAGAGTGCGAATCTGGATTTGAATAAATGCCTACTCTGTCAAATATGAATTTGACAGACTCCAACAAATTCCTTAACTTTCCTGGGTCTCAGTTTCTTCTTCTGTGAAAATGACAATAGCAGTACTTATTTCATAAATTTTTTATGAGAACTATAAAAAATCAATAAAGTACTGATTCATGTAAGTACAACTATCAATGCATTATTATTCTCTTGAATATTTCCCTTCACTGAGAACACTTCAGTGATACTAAGACCTATGTGAATCTTTGAAAGATTTGACAATAATTTGGATTTGATTTTCTAACCTAGGAACAAGGGTCAAATATCTCTTTGCATTATCTATAGAAATAGACTTGGGAAAAAATGTAAAATTCTTCATTATTGACAGCTATTTCTTCCATTTTATGTGAATCACTAAAAAATAACTTTCCCACTCATGATTTTATTTCAATAAGCATGCATTTGACACCTATTGTATGCAAGGCTTTGCATTGACACTACACAGGAAAACATAGTTAGACAAGATACAGTCTTTATTCTCACAATTATCCTAATAGTTAGCAATAGTGGTCCTAAAATAGCAAAAGCTAATCCCAAAGTAAAAAACAATAAAATATATTTCAAGAAGTTATAACAGTGAAAAAAATTTATCATAAGACAGGTTATAATTAAACATCTAAAAGATGATATGAACAAATGCATTTGTGTATTTGTTTCAATAATAATCTTCTTGTTTCCTAAATATGTAAAGTTTCCATGCTAAGCATTAGAGAGATTGGATTGGTCTATGAGAGCTTCATGAAGGAGGTGCACCTGGGGAACTAAAATCTTCATAAAGATTTTAGCTCCAGACAGGCTTCATCTCTTAGACTGTCCTGTAAGTGTTAATAAGTGATCTACATGTTAAATTGGAGATGGGTTAACTCAAGGGCTCAACAGTTAACACCATGCTTAATTACTGTTTCAATTCACCTTGCAGTATACTTACTGAGTCTCCACCAGGAAACAGTATTAGTAGTAAAGACAGATCACAAACTTGACGGTTTCATTTGTTCTATGTTTATTGAGAATCCACTCAATATCCTCCCACTCCCAAATTCAATATATATTCCAGGCACTAGGGAGAAAGACATGGATTCATTGTTGGTTCCTGGCTTCCAGTTGCTCACAGAACATGTAACAAGTATTTGTTCTGCTTTATAATACGTGCAAAGATAAGACAAAGCCAGAGGTGTGATGAATTGCGGAGTGAGGGGGAGTGCCTGTGTCAGGGAAAGCTTCAGCAAAGAGTCAGAATTTTTCATTCTCAGCATTCCTGAATGTACGCCAAATAAAAGTTTTCATTTGGGGTCAATTCAGTGATACTAAGACCTATGTGAATCTTTGAAAGATTTGACAATAATTTGGATTTGATTTTCTAACCTAGGAACAAGGGTCAAATATCTCTTTGCATTATCTATAGAAATAGACTTGGGAAAAAATGTAAAATTCTTCATTATTGACAGCTATTTCTTCCATTTTATGTGAATCACTAAAAAATAACTTTCCCACTCATGATTTTATTTCAATAAGCATGCATTTGACACCTATTGTATGCAAGGCTTTGCATTGACACTACACAGGAAAACATAGTTAGACAAGATACAGTCTTTATTCTCACAATTATCCTAATAGTTAGCAATAGTGGTCCTAAAATAGCAAAAGCTAATCCCAAAGTAAAAAACAATAAAATATATTTCAAGAAGTTATAACAGTGAAAAAATTCATCATAAGACAGGTTATAATTAAACATCTAAAAGATGATATGAACAAATGCATTTGTGTATTTGTTTCAATAATAATCTTCTTGTTTCCTAAATATGTAAAGTTTCCATGCTAAGCATTAGAGAGATTGGATTGGTCTATGAGAGCTTCATGAAGGAGGTGCACCTGGGGAACTAAAATCTTCATAAAGATTTTAGCTCCAGACAGGCTTCATCTCTTAGACTGTCCTGTAAGTGTTAATAAGTGATCTACATGTTAAATTGGAGATGGGTTAACTCAAGGGCTCAACAGTTAACACCATGCTTAATTACTGTTTCAATTCACCTTGCAGTATACTTACTGAGTCTCCACCAGGAAACAGTATTAGTAGTAAAGACAGATCACAAACTTGACGGTTTCATTTGTTCTATGTTTATTGAGAATCCACTCAATATCCTCCCACTCCCAAATTCAATATATATTCCAGGCACTAGGGAGAAAGACATGGATTCATTGTTGGTTCCTGGCTTCCAGTTGCTCACAGAACATGTAACAAGTATTTGTTCTGCTTTATAATACGTGCAAAGATAAGACAAAGCCAGAGGTGTGATGAATTGCGGAGTGAGGGGGAGTGCCTGTGTCAGGGAAAGCTTCAGCAAAGAGTCAGAATTTTTCATTCTCAGCATTCCTGAATGTACGCCAAATAAAAGTTTTAATTTGGGGTCAATTCAGAGTGCTTCACAACTTTTTATTTTCCACTGAATCTAAAGCTATGATCATTGAGTAAGACTTGTGAAGATAAGTATCAATCAGCCAGGAGTCAGGACAATTAACCTTATTGTCTGACACTTTGATATTCTTAAAGTTTGTTTCAGAAACAGATTTGGAAGATACTTTAAATCACAAGTAATAAAAACTGCTTCACCCTACACTTAGACTTTTTCTTTTTTTTTGCTTATTTATTTTTTTATTTATTAAATCACTTATGCATGTGCCAAACAGGCTCTGTACAAATTTTTTGGCTGATTTGGGAACAAAAAAGTATAATTTATTTCTTCATGGATTCTTAAAGTCTAGTATTTTGTACTTAGTTGTCTTACAGAGTTGCCAAAGTCCATTCCATAAGCAGGGAGCTAGTCCATTGTGAATGTGGTCTTAGATTCAGAGCCAACCTAAAATAAAGGAGATTTCTCAGGTACTAACTTGTTTATTAAATATAGAATCCATTCAATTGAATAAAAAACATAGCAAAAGAAGATGAGATGGTTAGATATCATCACCGACTCAATGGATATCAATCTGAGCAATCTCCAGGAGATAATGATGGATAAGGACTTCTGGCTTGGGGTTGCAAAGAGTTGGACACAACTTAGTGGCTGAATAACCACAAAAAAATTGGGATTTTTGAAAATGCTACCATTAATATTACCACTAATAATGCCAAGTTCTTTACATTTAATCTATTTTCTTCCTCATAGCAGATGCATACATATGTACAGTCATCTCTATTTGCAAAGGAGGAAACCAAGGCTGAGAAATGCTGAGTGATCTGCCTTCTGTCAGGAAGGAGTTGATGAGTGGTAGAGCCTGCAATCTATTTGATCCCTATTTAATCTGTCAGGATTTAGTCTAATAGTAAAGAGGTAGTTTAAGATGATCATCAGTAGAAGAATTGTGGTTTAGCTTTTTTTTTCAAAGATAAGACAAAGCCAGAGGTGTGATGAATTGCGGAGTGAGGGGGAGTGCCTGTGTCAGGGAAAGCTTCAGCAAAGAGTCAGAATTTTTCATTCTCAGCATTCCTGAATGTACGCCAAATAAAAGTTTTAATTTGGGGTCAATTCAGAGTGCTTCACAACTTTTTATTTTCCACTGAATCTAAAGCTATGATCATTGAGTAAGACTTGTGAAGATAAGTATCAATCAGCCAGGAGTCAGGACAATTAACCTTATTGTCTGACACTTTGATATTCTTAAAGTTTGTTTCAGAAACAGATTTGGAAGATACTTTAAATCACAAGTAGAAAAACTGCTTCACCCTACACTTAGACTTTTTCTTTTTTTTTGCTTATTTATTTTTTTATTTATTAAATCACTTATGCATGTGCCAAACAGGCTCTGTACAAATTTTTTGGCTGATTTGGGAACAAAAAAGTATAATTTATTTCTTCATGGATTCTTAAAGTCTAGTATTTTGTACTTAGTTGTCTTACAGAGTTGCCAAAGTCCATTCCATAAGCAGGAGCTAGTCCATTGTGAATGTGGTCTTAGATTCAGAGCCAACCTAAAATAAAGGAGATTTCTCAGGTACTAACTTGTTTATTAAATATAGAATCCATTCAATTGAATAAAAAACATAGCAAAAGAAGATGAGATGGTTAGATATCATCACCGACTCAATGGATATCAATCTGAGCAATCTCCAGGAGATAATGATGGATAAGGACTTCTGGCTTGGGGTTGCAAAGAGTTGGACACAACTTAGTGGCTGAATAACCACAAAAAAATTGGGATTTTTGAAAATGCTACCATTAATATTACCACTAATAATGCCAAGTTCTTTACATTTAATCTATTTTCTTCCTCATAGCAGATGCATACATATGTACAGTCATCTCTATTTGCAAAGGAGGAAACCAAGGCTGAGAAATGCTGAGTGATCTGCCTTCTGTCAGGAAGGAGTTGATGAGTGGTAGAGCCTGCAATCTATTTGATCCCTATTTAATCTGTCAGGATTTAGTCTAATAGTAAAGAGGTAGTTTAAGATGATCATCAGTAGAAGAATTGTGGTTTATTTAGATTTCTGCACTGAATTTTAATTACAATATCTGGAGAGTCATCTGAGAAGGCGGCTTTTCTCTTGATTATCTTATTGCTGGTAGCTCTGTTGCTGGTGATTATAGAAGGTGAGTACCTAACTCTAAGTCTTACATAAGAAACTGTAAGAATGTTCTGGAGTTTACTGGCATCAAGACATAAAACACTGGCATAGGGACATATGCGATATGTATACTACATATAGGCAAAGTATAAATTAGTGCTAGGGGCAGCCTGGTTAGTGACTACGTAATCCCTATTATTCCTTATGTTAGGCAAGAGAAGCCTTCTGGAATAGGTCTTATCTCAGAGTCTGACTGAATGATGGGAGAGAGATAGCTGGCAGAGGTGGGTGGGGATGTTATTTTTGGCAGGGGTTATGACCTTGAAGGAGGGAGTTATTAAAGAGCTTTGAAAAACATGTTTAGAAGGGCTTAGTAGGGGTAGTTAATCATAGTATCTGGAAAAGACAGGAAAAGTGTGAATTTTGTGTCACCTAAATGAAACATTTGGAAGCAGAAGAAAGCTTTTGTTTTTGTTTGACATTAATATGTGGGTGGGATTCTAGCATAATGTCTCAGGAAACACTATCTTCATGACATAGATATTTTACAAGACTTTAACTGGTTTAAATACAGTTAAAAATAAAGATGGCCTGACCAATTGTTGAAGACAGGGCATGAGAGTTTGAATTGGTCAAAGTATTTTATTAATAAAAACAATCATATTCAAGAGCCCATGGAAAACAGAGCCTGAGTCAAGACCTGAGAGGCGATGCTTTATTTGAGGGGTACAACTTCAAGGGAGTGGAAGTGAGAAAGTGGGAAGTGAAGTGGCTTAGATGGAGAGCTACCATTAATATTACCACTAATAATGCCAAGTTCTTTACATTTAATCTATTTTCTTCCTCATAGCAGATGCATACATATGTACAGTCATCTCTATTTGCAAAGGAGGAAACCAAGGCTGAGAAATGCTGAGTGATCTGCCTTCTGTCAGGAAGGAGTTGATGAGTGGTAGAGCCTGCAATCTATTTGATCCCTATTTAATCTGTCAGGATTTAGTCTAATAGTAAAGAGGTAGTTTAAGATGATCATCAGTAGAAGAATTGTGGTTTATTTAGATTTCTGCACTGAATTTTAATTACAATATCTGGAGAGTCATCTGAGAAGGCGGCTTTTCTCTTGATTATCTTATTGCTGGTAGCTCTGTTGCTGGTGATTATAGAAGGTGAGTACCTAACTCTAAGTCTTACATAAGAAACTGTAAGAATGTTCTGGAGTTTACTGGCATCAAGACATAAAACACTGGCATAGGGACATATGCGATATGTATACTACATATAGGCAAAGTATAAATTAGTGCTAGGGGCAGCCTGGTTAGTGACTACGTAATCCCTATTATTCCTTATGTTAGGCAAGAGAAGCCTTCTGGAATAGGTCTTATCTCAGAGTCTGACTGAATGATGGGAGAGAGATAGCTGGCAGAGGTGGGTGGGGATGTTATTTTTGGCAGGGGTTATGACCTTGAAGGAGGGAGTTATTAAAGAGCTTTGAAAAACATGTTTAGAAGGGCTTAGTAGGGGTAGTTAATCATAGTATCTGGAAAAGACAGGAAAAGTGTGAATTTTGTGTCACCTAAATGAAACATTTGGAAGCAGAAGAAAGCTTTTGTTTTTGTTTGACATTAATATGTGGGTGGGATTCTAGCATAATGTCTCAGGAAACACTATCTTCATGACATAGATATTTTACAAGACTTTAACTGGTTTAAATACAGTTAAAAATAAAGATGGCCTGACCAATTGTTGAAGACAGGGCATGAGAGTTTGAATTGGTCAAAGTATTTTATTAATAAAAACAATCATATTCAAGAGCCCATGGAAAACAGAGCCTGAGTCAAGACCTGAGAGGCGATGCTTTATTTGAGGGGTACAACTTCAAGGGAGTGGAAGTGAGAAAGTGGGAAGTGAAGTGGCTTAGATGGAGAGCCGTACCAGGTGAAGTATTCCCTCGCTTTATGATAGACCTAAAAGAGACAAAGATAGTGGCTTGGGACATGCATCCCCTCAGCCAGTTGGTGTCTCTAATCAGGCTACCTGGTGAAAGTGCCTTAGAACAGTAGGTGGAAGGATGGAGGGAGATGGACTTTATCTGACTGGACGTCTCTCTTCTTTCTTACTGGTCAAATTTCTTCCATTAAAAACCCCACCTCCAATCAACACACTTACATCTTAGATAACTGCTCTGAACCCAGACGTTATACTGCTCAGTGTGGTGTTATATTTAAGTCTGGAAGTGGTGAGAAAAAACCCGATTGCAGATTTGTGTCTAGTCAGATTGGTTGACTCCAGACAAGGGACCACCAGGGCAGAAGCAGAGTTGGATGGTTGTGACTATGCCAGCACAAGTGGCTGACCCTCAGAAGAATCTGAGGAGATGCAAAGAGGCAACACAGCCATTTTCACTGGTTATATGTCTACCACCGCATGAGGACTTGGTGTGCCTTCCATCTATTACTATGCCTATTGTACAGTGAGATATTTGAACCTTGAGAAGCAGTTATTTGCCCTCAGACGTAAAACCAAGCAGTTCTTATTGACCTACTGGAAGGCAATTTCTCCCCTCGCTTCTCTTCTCCGTCCTCTTGTCTCCTTTCTGGGGATGTTATTTTGGCAAAGGGGAGAAAGCACTTTTAGAAGGGCTTATAGGTTTAATCAATACTGGAAAAGCGGAAAAGTGGTTTTGTGTTAATTTTGGAAGGAAAAACTTGTTTGTTGAATTAAGGTGGGATACATAAGCTAGAATATTATCATGTACTAAATTTAAAGTGTGAATTTTGTGTCACCTAAATGAAACATTTGGAAGCAGAAGAAAGCTTTTGTTTTTGTTTGACATTAATATGTGGGTGGGATTCTAGCATAATGTCTCAGGAAACACTATCTTCATGACATAGATATTTTACAAGACTTTAACTGGTTTAAATACAGTTAAAAATAAAGATGGCCTGACCAATTGTTGAAGACAGGGCATGAGAGTTTGAATTGGTCAAAGTATTTTATTAATAAAAACAATCATATTCAAGAGCCCATGGAAAACAGAGCCTGAGTCAAGACCTGAGAGGCGATGCTTTATTTGAGGGGTACAACTTCAAGGGAGTGGAAGTGAGAAAGTGGGAAGTGAAGTGGCTTAGATGGAGAGCCGTACCAGGTGAAGTATTCCCTCGCTTTATGATAGACCTAAAAGAGACAAAGATAGTGGCTTGGGACATGCATCCCCTCAGCCAGTTGGTGTCTCTAATCAGGCTACCTGGTGAAAGTGCCTTAGAACAGTAGGTGGAAGGATGGAGGGAGATGGACTTTATCTGACTGGACGTCTCTCTTCTTTCTTACTGGTCAAATTTCTTCCATTAAAAACCCCACCTCCAATCAACACACTTACATCTTAGATAACTGCTCTGAACCCAGACGTTATACTGCTCAGTGTGGTGTTATATTTAAGTCTGGAAGTGGTGAGAAAAACCAGATTGCAGATTTGTGTCTAGTCAGATTGGTTGACTCCAGACAAGGGACCACCAGGGCAGAAGCAGAGTTGGATGGTTGTGACTATGCCAGCACAAGTGGCTGACCCTCAGAAGAATCTGAGGAGATGCAAAGAGGCAACACAGCCATTTTCACTGGTTATATGTCTACCACCGCATGAGGACTTGGTGTGCCTTCCATCTATTACTATGCCTATTGTACAGTGAGATATTTGAACCTTGAGAAGCAGTTATTTGCCCTCAGACGTAAAACCAAGCAGTTCTTATTGACCTACTGGAAGGCAATTTCTCCCCTCGCTTCTCTTCTCCGTCCTCTTGTCTCCTTTCCTCCCCTCTCCTTCCTCCCTCCTCCCTTCTTTCTTCCTTCCTTCCCTCTACTTCTCTAGTCTTCCTCCACCCCTTCTGAATCATAGATGAAGATAATACAGAAGAATAAACTAATGAGCATGTTCCCAGAATGACTTTGCTGATTTAAAGCAAATGTCTTTTTGGAGTACTTCTGAAAGGAATGTGACATACTACAACCTTCATGGAATCTACTTCTGGGTTTGTGGTTTACCAATATAACAAGGCTAAAGAAATGCTGTAGTAATCAATACTGTCTTGAAGCCACTAAATATCTCCCCATTCTCAAAGTTAATTAAAGATACCTGGTTCCCAGTAAATATTCACAAAGACTTCACTACATGGTTTCCCAAATGCATGTGTGGAATTGAAAGCACTGACTATTTAAGGAAACATTAACCGTGCTGTGTCTCTGCATGATGCAGGCTCTATATGAACAGAGAATCTTATAAAACACAAAGCAGTGAGTTTAGTATACAAGTGGTAAAGTCTATGTTATACTCTGCTATATATCATGGATAGTATGTAGCAGGTCTAGTATAGCAAGTTATAAATTGCACTTAGATTAGGAATCAATGAAGAAGGAAGAGCATTTCCCCTCTTGTTATATGAGAAGATGAGTTTAGGATTTTAAAAAAATTTTGGCCTCTCTTATTTTTTTTTATATTTTCATTTTCATCCATCTTTATTCTTTGGCCTATGTGGGCCTCCCATCACAGTGGCATCTTTTGTTGCGGAGCACCAGCTCTGGGCATATGAGCTCCAGAGCGCTGGCTCATAATTGGACACATCGATCCAGCCGCTCTGCGGCATGTGGGAGCTTCCTGGATCAGGGATCGAACCTGTGCCCCTGGCAATGCTAGACAGACTCTTTACCCACTGGACCACCAACGAAGCCCCAATTTATGATTTTTTTAATTCATTCATTCATTTATTTGCTTTTGGTTGCTCTGTGTCTTCATTGCTACACTTGGGCCTTCTCCAGTTTCAGTGAGTGGGGGCTACTCTTCATTGCAGTGCACAGGTTTCTCATTGTGGTGACTTCTCTTGCTGCAGAGCACAGGTTCTAGGCACATGGACTTCAGTAGTTGTGGCACAGGGGCTCAGTAGTTGTGGTTCACAAGCTTCGCTGTCAGTGGCATGTGGAATCTTCCCTGACCACCCACTGAGTTTGTGTTGCCTGCATTAACAGGTGGATTCTTATCCATGTATCACCAGGGAAGTTTAAGTTTAGGATTCTTGTTAGAAATGCAAATTTTAAACACTTCCAATGACAGGAAGAAAGGAATTGATCAGGTACGAGCTGGCACTTATTCCCAGCATTCAATCAGGAGACCTCAAGGAAATAAATGTGAACTCTCACATTAGAACCTATCTTACTTCAAGTCTTTGCTCCTTTTTACAGAGAGCAGTTAAGTATTTTGACCATTCCTGTGGAAAATCTGGGAGATTATGACTTCAAAAAATCTGGAAAAAATTTGAGATGGTAGAAATAGATTATTACAAAACTTTAAAAACGGTTGTTGGGGTTTCCCTGGTGGTCCAGTGCGTAAGGACACCGCCTTGCAGTGCAAGGGGCGCCAGTTCAATCCCCGGCCTGTGAAGATCCCACGTGCCGCGGAGTGGCTGGACCCATGTGTCCAATTACTGAGCCGGAGCTCTGGAGCGCATGTGCCCAGAGCCGGTGCTCTGCAACAGCAGAGGCCACCGCGATGGGAGGCCCACACGGGCCAAAGAACAAAGATGGATGAAAATAGATAAATGAAAGAACAATAGAAGTGGCCCACCTGCTCCCCTCCCTCCCCATCCCACCCCCCTCAAATAAATAAATTAATCTTTTAAAAAAAATAAAAGCAAAAAAACGGTTGTTGGTGATTAGAAACTAACCAGAGAAAAAGAATAATTGAATAATATATGATTAGTCAAGTATGTGGACAAATAATCATATAATCCACTGATAAGCTTCCAAACACTAATTTATCAGAAATATGAAAGATGGTATTATCCTTATCTATGATTATTGAAACTATGAACTGAGAGGGAAAGTAGATTTGATTGCTTCTGTATTTTTAAATGTAGGGAGAACACATGTCAACTAAATCCATCTTATCAAAATACTTTCTGATTATAGGCATCAATATAGGATCTCTGTTCCTATTCATGATTTTATTATACAATTTCTTGAAGTTTAATTTTTTTCCACAGCAAGAGAGGCTAATCAAAATCTTTGAGTCGTTCAAATCAATTAAAATAGATGTGATTCAAGTTACTTTCTCCCTCATCTCATCATGCTTCTTAAAGTCCCTTAATTTTATTTTCCAATTCATAGCTTTTCTAATGCATCTTATTTACCACTATTAGATTAATGTTTTTGAAAGTCTATATTAATTTTTCTGCTTAAATACCAGTAACTCCATCTCTCCAGGGTGTTTCTCATACACTCTTCTCAGGTAATGCAAAAAAGGCATCACTGCTCAAATGTTTTTGGGAATTTATGCTGTCTTTCACTCTTAGGGATTCCCAATAAACATTACCAATGAGAAATCCTGGAGCTAAAAGTAGCTATTTGGTTTTGTTTAACCCAAATGGTTCCAAACTTATTTGAACTTGAACACTTCCTCCTCCACTTAGAGGGCACTTTGAAAACTGCAAATCTAAAGGCGTCTGATAATATTTAAAACATCTTCAAAGATCTGTTAGAACTGTAAAGTAGATAAGAGATCAAATAGTCCAATAATTTTACTTTACAAACGATATAACTGGACTAAGATAGGCCAAGAGACCTATCAAAGTTCACATTAGGAAGAAACTTTTCAAGTCACCAAAGAGAAAGAATTTTAATCTCATCTCAAAACCTGTAGTTTTTCATCACATTTTGCTTTCTTTCAAAGTGTGTTCTAGAAGCTAAAGATTCCTTTTTCTGTACCTTATCTATCATTTATGGGTTCTGATAATGGTCTAGCATATGGGAGACATTGAAAATTCTTTATTCAGAATTCATTACTAACACTGAATGCAGGGCTGGGTAGGCAGTGGTGAGCAAACCAGATGAAGCTCATTACCATGAGGGAGTGGTCAGACATAAAACAGTCAAACTAACAAGCAGATAATTACAAATCTCCACAGATACTAGGAAAGTTGCATGCTGGGTTCTGTGATTAGGAAAGAAGGAAAGCCTGCTTAGACAGAGCGCCTAGATAGGTTCATTCGAGGAAAGGAAGCATTTAAGCCAAGAAGCCAGCTGTGCAAAGAATCAAAGACACTGCTTTCTAGAAAAGACACTCACACAACATGGGGCTCTAAAGGATGGAAATGGCTTTTTAGGAGTGAAACAATGGCCCAGGTGGCTTGCGCAGGGTGAGTTAAGGGAACAGGGATGAGAATGAGTTTGGAGAGGCCTAGCTGAGGATACATGATTTGGCTCGTTGCAGGCGATAGTATATTGATGAGAATTAATTTTATTTTCCAATTCATAGCTTTTCTAATGCATCTTATTTACCACTATTAGATTAATGTTTTTGAAAGTCTATATTAATTTTTCTGCTTAAATACCAGTAACTCCATCTCTCCAGGGTGTTTCTCATACACTCTTCTCAGGTAATGCAAAAAAGGCATCACTGCTCAAATGTTTTTGGGAATTTATGCTGTCTTTCACTCTTAGGGATTCCCAATAAACATTACCAATGAGAAATCCTGGAGCTAAAAGTAGCTATTTGGTTTTGTTTAACCCAAATGGTTCCAAACTTATTTGAACTTGAACACTTCCTCCTCCACTTAGAGGGCACTTTGAAAACTGCAAATCTAAAGGCGTCTGATAATATTTAAAACATCTTCAAAGATCTGTTAGAACTGTAAAGTAGATAAGAGATCAAATAGTCCAATAATTTTACTTTACAAACGATATAACTGGACTAAGATAGGCCAAGAGACCTATCAAAGTTCACATTAGGAAGAAACTTTTCAAGTCACCAAAGAGAAAGAATTTTAATCTCATCTCAAAACCTGTAGTTTTTCATCACATTTTGCTTTCTTTCAAAGTGTGTTCTAGAAGCTAAAGATTCCTTTTTCTGTACCTTATCTATCATTTATGGGTTCTGATAATGGTCTAGCATATGGGAGACATTGAAAATTCTTTATTCAGAATTCATTACTAACACTGAATGCAGGGCTGGGTAGGCAGTGGTGAGCAAACCAGATGAAGCTCATTACCATGAGGGAGTGGTCAGACATAAAACAGTCAAACTAACAAGCAGATAATTACAAATCTCCACAGATACTAGGAAAGTTGCATGCTGGGTTCTGTGATTAGGAAAGAAGGGGAAAGCCTGCTTAGACAGAGCGCCTAGATAGGTTCATTCGAGGAAAGGAAGCATTTAAGCCAAGAAGCCAGCTGTGCAAAGAATCAAAGACACTGCTTTCTAGAAAAGACACTCACACAACATGGGGCTCTAAAGGATGGAAATGGCTTTTTAGGAGTGAAACAATGGCCCAGGTGGCTTGCGCAGGGTGAGTTAAGGGAACAGGGATGAGAATGAGTTTGGAGAGGCCTAGCTGAGGATACATGATTTGGCTCGTTGCAGGCGATAGTATATTGATGAATTTTTTTTTGAATTTTTGGCCTCTTTTTATTGATTTTTTATTTATTATTTTCATCCATCTTTATTCTTTGGCCTGTGTGGACCTCCCACTGCAGTGGCCTCTCTCATTGCAGAGCACCAGCTCTGGGCACATGCGTTCCAGAGTGCCAGCTCATAATTGGATGCATTGGTCCAGCAACTCCATGGCATGTGGGATCTTCTGGAGCCAGGTATGAAACTGCTACCCCTTGCAAGGTGGACTCTTTACCTACTGAACCACCAAGGAAGCCCCATTGCTGGATTTTAAAGGATAGGAAGCCACAGCCACAGGCAGTGACTGGTGGTCATCTTCTTCACAGGTAATTTAGTAGATCCCAGGCCATTACTTCAGTGTAATTCTGAAACAGCAGTTCCCAGCACATGGAAATACTTGTGAGTGGGGCACACGTCACTGATAATAGGAAGTAGGACAGATGGGAGCACTGGGTTAGAGACTGTGGTCAGCATGGTGCTGTGGGAAGGATGGCAGGCCTGGGCTGTGATGGAGAGGAAATGGCAGAGAGATCCTCATGGTTGCTGATGATGACCTTGGTGATGGGCCTCCAGACCTTTATTCAAGCCGGAGTGGTCAGAGATGACAGTGGGCCAAGCAGCAGAGGGACAGGGTACAGTCCATGCAGTTGTTAGGGTAGAACCAAGAACACTATGGCCCTGGACATGGAGTGCATTTGAGACAGATAAGAAGGGTCTCTGCATCATGGCTGGCAGTGCAGGTAAATATGGTTGTAATTAGCAGCATGGTGCAGGGTGTTTAGAAAATGCTTCAGGTGGAATGGATCCTTTTGGCACACACTTTTGTCCTTCAAATAACGATTTTCCTGCAATGTCCTGGGTATGCCCTTTTCTGACATAAGAGTTGAATTTTCTTTTCATTACAATAACTTAATAAATTCCTTTGCAATGTAAACTCTTATTTTCTGAGTCATTTTTTCAAATTATTTCCCCCATTCAGATTTCCTTCCTTCCTTCCCTCCATTAGTGTTTCTCATGAGTGCGTGGCTCACTTGTGTCCAACTCTTTGAGACACTCCCTCTTCACTATCCCCGCCCCCTGCCCCCCAGCCCCTTGCCCATGGACTGCAGCTCACCAGGCTCCTCTATCTATGAAGAAGGATTCTCTAGACATGAATGCTGGAGTGTGTTACCATTTCCTGCATGAATTTTAACGGGAATTTTTTCTAGACATGGTAAGCCAGCTCATAATTGGATGCATTGGTCCAGCAACTCCATGGCATGTGGGATCTTCTGGAGCCAGGTATGAAACTGCTACCCCTTGCAAGGTGGACTCTTTACCTACTGAACCACCAAGGAAGCCCCATTGCTGGATTTTAAAGGATAGGAAGCCACAGCCACAGGCAGTGACTGGTGGTCATCTTCTTCACAGGTAATTTAGTAGATCCCAGGCCATTACTTCAGTGTAATTCTGAAACAGCAGTTCCCAGCACATGGAAATACTTGTGAGTGGGGCACACGTCACTGATAATAGGAAGTAGGACAGATGGGAGCACTGGGTTAGAGACTGTGGTCAGCATGGTGCTGTGGGAAGGATGGCAGGCCTGGGCTGTGATGGAGAGGAAATGGCAGAGAGATCCTCATGGTTGCTGATGATGACCTTGGTGATGGGCCTCCAGACCTTTATTCAAGCCGGAGTGGTCAGAGATGACAGTGGGCCAAGCAGCAGAGGGACAGGGTACAGTCCATGCAGTTGTTAGGGTAGAACCAAGAACACTATGGCCCTGGACATGGAGTGCATTTGAGACAGATAAGAAGGGTCTCTGCATCATGGCTGGCAGTGCAGGTAAATATGGTTGTAATTAGCAGCATGGTGCAGGGTGTTTAGAAAATGCTTCAGGTGGAATGGATCCTTTTGGCACACACTTTTGTCCTTCAAATAACGATTTTCCTGCAATGTCCTGGGTATGCCCTTTTCTGACATAAGAGTTGAATTTTCTTTTCATTACAATAACTTAATAAATTCCTTTGCAATGTAAACTCTTATTTTCTGAGTCATTTTTTCAAATTATTTCCCCCATTCAGATTTCCTTCCTTCCTTCCCTCCATTAGTGTTTCTCATGAGTGCGTGGCTCACTTGTGTCCAACTCTTTGAGACACTCCCTCTTCACTATCCCCGCCCCCTGCCCCCCAGCCCCTTGCCCATGGACTGCAGCTCACCAGGCTCCTCTATCTATGAAGAAGGATTCTCTAGACATGAATGCTGGAGTGTGCTACCATTTCCTGCATCAGGAGATCTTCTGAACCCGGGGACTGAACCCACGTCTCCTGTGTCTCTTACATCAGCAGGCAGATTCTTTACCAACTGAGCCACCTGGGAAGTCCCTATAGTGTTAGTAATTGTTAACTCCATGTATACATGATCCTAGACAATGGAGACTCATAATGAACAAGATAGAGAAGATCCCTTCTCTCATGGAGCTGACATCCTCTAGGCATATCTCATAATACTCTGAGTTAGAATTTTTACTGCAGTAAAAGGATTAGCAGAGGCTTGTAATGTTCAAAACCTGGAGTAGAACCAACACTTGACTGTAAATCTGTAAATGATTTCTACTTACCCAAATATTATTTCCATTGCTACAACTGGGTATTAGGCAGAACTAATCAATCACATAATAAGTTATTTGAAGCAAAGGAACATAGGAATTTATTTCCAAATTAGAGATTTAAACAAAGATTCATGTCTAAGGATGTTTATCTTAAAGTTTTAGAATAACCGAAAGTGAAAAAAAAATAGGGAAAAAGTTAGTGTTAGCTAGTAATACAATGCACTACTACTGATTCATGAAAAATCATGCTTCAAAAGAAGCAATATTATATAGCAATTAAGACTATGGACACTGGAGACAGCTATTTTGTGTTCTTAAGACAGTTACTTAGTTTATTGTTTCACATAACAGGTTCTGGCTTTCTCTCCAGGCTTGTGCATATTAATCAACTTCGTTAATTTTCACAGTTTCAGAGTATGAGTTGTAATGATACACAGCCATCCCTCATAACCACAGTGGACCTAGTCCAGGATCCCATTCCCACCACTGCCTTAGATACTGATATCCTTGGATGCTCTCAAATCCCTTACACATCACCTTCTGTATCTCTTAGCAGGGCATGTGGAAGCCCTGCTAAGAGTGGACAAATGACCCTAGAGTTGTTTAACCATCCCCTCAAATATCCATTCATGGATATTTGAGAATTTACCATAGCTTGCTTATAGTGCTGATAGACATTATTGCACACATACTTAGGTGATGTACAGGGACTGGCATTTTATTGGACTCAGTATGAAAATCGGGCTTGCTGACTAATGGTTCTGGGCATTCATGATTTTATGAGGGGTTCAAACTTCAAAAAGTGTGAGCCACTTTTTTCACTTCTCACAACGACTGAGGTCATCTCCCTAAACCCTACAGCTTAGTATTGCCCTTAACAAATGGTGATGTTAGGTAACATGGCTGTGTTTGACATGCACCACATTCTTTGAAACTTTGTCACTTTTAGATCTGTAATCCTTGCTGAGTTATTCTCTTTGCCTTGGGATTCTGATGATGCTTGTAATGGTGATATGGACAGGATTTTTTTTTTTTTTTGCTTTGTATTAAATAATGCAGTATAAAAATGTTAGCATTGCATCTGGCATATTAAAAACTCAGCAAATGCTCTTACAGTGTAGCAGTGGAAAGTGCCAATTGTGGGCTCACTCTGCTTATGTTCATATTTCCGCTCAGCAATTCACTAGCTGTCTTAACCTCTCTGTGTCTTAGTTTCCTCATTTGGAAAGTAGAGGTGATAGCAATATCCATTGCTAGGGTTTTTGTTTTTTATCATGAGATGAATCCGGATACACAGGTAAGAGTTTCTAATGCTTGCAGTGATAAAGAATCCACCTGTCAATGCAGGAGATCCAGACTTAATCTCTGAGCAGGGAAGGCCTGCTGGTGAAGGAAATGGCAACCTGCTCCAATATTCTTGCCTAGAGAATTTCGTGGACAGAGCAGCCTGGTTGGCTACAGTGCAGGAGTCACAAAGAGTCAAACCAATGCTAGCACGTGAAGGCAATACAAGCTTCCGATTAAACATGAATTTTCACAGTTTCTGAGTATGAGTTGTAATGATACACAGCCATCCCTCATAACCACAGTGGACCTAGTCCAGGATCCCATTCCCACCACTGCCTTAGATACTGATATCCTTGGATGCTCTCAAATCCCTTACACATCACCTTCTGTATCTCTTAGCAGGGCATGTGGAAGCCCTGCTAAGAGTGGACAAATGACCCTAGAGTTGTTTAACCATCCCCTCAAATATCCATTCATGGATATTTGAGAATTTACCATAGCTTGCTTATAGTGCTGATAGACATTATTGCACACATACTTAGGTGATGTACAGGGACTGGCATTTTATTGGACTCAGTATGAAAATCGGGCTTGCTGACTAATGGTTCTGGGCATTCATGATTTTATGAGGGGTTCAAACTTCAAAAAGTGTGAGCCACTTTTTTCACTTCTCACAACGACTGAGGTCATCTCCCTAAACCCTACAGCTTAGTATTGCCCTTAACAAATGGTGATGTTAGGTAACATGGCTGTGTTTGACATGCACCACATTCTTTGAAACTTTGTCACTTTTAGATCTGTAATCCTTGCTGAGTTATTCTCTTTGCCTTGGGATTCTGATGATGCTTGTAATGGTGATATGGACAGGATTTTTTTTTTTTTTGCTTTGTATTAAATAATGCAGTATAAAAATGTTAGCATTGCATCTGGCATATTAAAAACTCAGCAAATGCTCTTACAGTGTAGCAGTGGAAAGTGCCAATTGTGGGCTCACTCTGCTTATGTTCATATTTCCGCTCAGCAATTCACTAGCTGTCTTAACCTCTCTGTGTCTTAGTTTCCTCATTTGGAAAGTAGAGGTGATAGCAATATCCATTGCTAGGGTTTTTGTTTTTTATCATGAGATGAATCCGGATACACAGGTAAGAGTTTCTAATGCTTGCAGTGATAAAGAATCCACCTGTCAATGCAGGAGATCCAGACTTAATCTCTGAGCAGGGAAGGCCTGCTGGTGAAGGAAATGGCAACCTGCTCCAATATTCTTGCCTAGAGAATTTCGTGGACAGAGCAGCCTGGTTGGCTACAGTGCAGGGAGTCACAAAGAGTCAAACCAACTGAGTAGTAACTGAGCACGTGCATACAATCCACTGTATTATTACAAGGAAGCATAATCATTTATCATTTTCTCATTTCTCAGTTTTTCTCTACTACAAAAAGTGACACAGAAACATTTTTTCTATGCAAATATTGGCTGATGTTTCTGATTATTTCACTAGTCACAAATCCTAAAAGTGATATTTGTAGATTGACAAATATGCAAAAATTTTCACTGCTTTAAGGCTCTGGATATATTATATCCAAATTTCTTTCAGAAAATCTATTTATTGCTTTTTTGCCAATTTATACTCCCACTAGTGATAGACAAGCCAGGATCTAGCTCAGCAGAACCCTGTCAAGTGTTCAAAGGTAAAACACTGTTATTTTTTCCAGTCTGATAGTGAAATTAGTAGCTCACTAGTCTTTTTACTGGCATTTTTATGAATATGAGAAAATTGTAAATATTTTTCCTCAGATGATTATTGTTTGCATTTCTTGTGTGAAATATTGTAGTATTTTTTCTAGTGTTTAACAGGGTCTGGGTTTTTGCTTATTAATTCAAAAGATTTTCAGACATTAACAAGGCCCCAAGAATATTGCATGGTATAAATATTCAATCATACCTTTCTAGAAATGTCTCAAACTCCTTCCACTAGCTGTAGAAATTGTTAAGTTTCTCAGCTTTGTATTCTTGAGAGGATGTTCAGATAGTCAAGGTCATATTTTTGAACCTAATGATGCAGTCCAGACTATGGAAGAACATGTATCTTATAAATCATATATCCTGATTTGAAAACTATGGCCTGGGGAGAGTGATCACACGGTATGGAGGATAAGGGTAGTGATTCAGTTGTCTCTACAAAAGGCAGCTTCCCTAAACTGGGGCATGTACAGATACCATAAAACAAGTCTAGATTTATAATAAATGGAATTTCTTTCTTTAAATAGTCAATTTTCTCAACATATTGATAGCATAACTTAGTTTTCCTCCACTGTGTATGCATTTGTACCAAATATGAAATTCTTCTTTATGCTAAAGTTTATTTTGAAGCTATCTACTCTATTCCACTGGTCTGTCAATTCTCATGCAAGTCACATAATCTTTTTAGAGTTAATAAATGATTTCTTTTTATTTATTTATTTATTGCCATGTAGCATGTAGAACTTCCACAACCAGGGGTCTAACCCATGTCCTCTACACTGGAAGGGCAGACTGGTGACCACTGTACCTCCATAACATCACCATAATGTTTTAATTAATTTTATTACCTGACTGTTGGAGGCGACTCCCTTTTTCTCTCATTTTTCACAATTGCATGTTACTATTTTTAAATTTTAACTCAAGATGAAATATAGAGGAATTTTCTAAAGGCTTCTATCAATAAAAATCTCATTGAAATAGTCAAATCTGTTAATTAATTTGGGAAAGTTTGAAATTTTCCCAATGATATTAATTTCACATAATATTGTATTATTGTCAGTGACTAACTCTAGTGAAATAGTTTCCCTTTTTGAATTAATAAAGATTTCCTTTGTACTCTGAAAATGATTAATTTTTACAAGTGTACCAAAAGTATTCGAAAGAGAGATATTTGCATTGGTACAATCATATCAATTATTATTATTCAAATTTCCTATATTTCTATTTTTTAGCTGTAGTATTATCAAAAATATCTAAACATTTTGAGAAGCATATAGAATAGTACCATAAACATCCTACTTTTTTCTAACACCCATTTTCACTAACTACCAACTGACAGTTGGTTTTGTTTCATCTTTATCTCAGTATGTACCTCATTTCTGGATCTTTTAAAGTAAATCCTAGCCATTATATAAAATTATGTATAAGATTTCACTGTATATCTCTAAAATGTAAGGACTCTGAAAATCTTAATTTTTAAAAAATTAGCAAATAAATATCAAATACCCCAGTCAGTGTTCAAATTTCCAATTGTCTCATAATTTTCTCTTTTTCTTTTTTAAGTTTGCTGAATCCAAACATTGTGACTGGATTTTGTGCTTTTCCCACTTCTACACTACAGATTCATCCTTCATATCTTTGTATTTTTTTGCCTTTCAATTTGTTTGTTGAAGAAACCAAATTGTTTGTTTATAGTTTCTCACAGTCTGGACTTTGCTGATTGCATCCTTGTGGTCTAGTTGAAAATGTTTCTCTGTCCTCTATTTCCTGTAATTTGGTAATTAGATAGAAATGCACAGTCAGATTCAGGTTCAGTTTCTTTTTCTAAGCATTTGTGATGGTAAGCTCTCCCACCAGAAGATATGTAATACCTCATTGCTGGTCATTGCAATGTTAGCAATTATTTCATTAAAAGTTACAAATCAGCAGTATTTTTATTTTATTTTACTTCTTTATATAATCTTTTATATTTTAAAATTCATTTATTATATATTTATCTTACCTTATTTACTTAATAATTTACTTCTTATGTAAAGATAATTTCCCTCATCATCTTTTTGGTTCCTTTGAGGTAATATTCACTTAGAAAAACATAACTATTTAAGTCTTTTCATTTATTTACTCTTTCAGTAAATTTGGTCAGTTTGAAATGTGAAAGGTGGAGTGAGATTTTAAAGTCTTTAAAAATGGTATTTCTATCTCCTTTTTCTTAGTAATATACAATAAATGCTATTGCAACCACGTCTATTGAGCTTATTTTTTCAGTGAGTGCATTGCAATCCACAGTATAGAGTTACTATGACATGTTTCACCAATCTGATATCGATGAACAAGATGTTATTGTAAATTGCCTGTAGGCACAGTCACTTAATTGTGCCTGACTCTTTGTGAACCTATGGACTATAGCCCACCAGCCTTCTCTGTCCATGGAGTTTTCTAGGCAAAAACACTGGAGTGGGTTCCCATTTCCTCCTCTAGGGGATCCTCCTAACCTAGGGATCAAACCAGCATCTCCTGTGCCTCCTTCATTGTCAGGCAGATTGTATACCACAGAGCCACCTGTGCAGCCCTTTATTTTTGTAAATAATTAATACATGATAATAAATACACTTGTGTAGATGTGCTTGTGTGAGGGCTTCCTAAAAATGGAAATGGTTTCTAAGAGTATACACACTTTAAATGTTTTGAAGTATTGACAAGTATTGCTTGTATTGCAGTACCAGTATTGTTGATATTGCTATATTCTAAGTGTGAGTGTGCTCTTTGCCTCACACTCTTGCCAATGTTAATTACCAATTCTTTTAAAATGTTTGCTTATTTTATATGGAAAAATGGTGACTCATTGTTTAATGTGAATTTTACTGGTAACTAGTGTGGTCAAAGATTTTTTTAATTTGCTTCAATATATTTATATTTCTCCTTTGAATTGGCAGTGGAATATCCTTTGCATTTATATTTTCATAGGTATTTCATTATCAAGTTGTTTTAAATTTGATTTGTGGCTACTCAGCAAATGCAAGATTAACCTGAATGTGTGATCAAGGATTTGGTTACTCTAAGATAGCAGAGAGTCTGAAATTGGCATAATTTGATAAGACTGGGAAGGGTGAATGTTTCCTGTAAGAACACAGATTTTTGTTTTGATGAACAACCAAAAAAGAAAAGATTTCTTTTGTAAAACTCAGAAGCCTACTTCGGGGTGCATACAAATGGAAGTAGAATGCAAGCAGAGGTTATTTTCTCTTATTTCCCTTAAAAAAGACAGCATAAAAGAAGTCCTAGGGGGCTTCCCTGGTAGCTTGGTGGTGAAGAGTTCACTTGTCAATTCAGGAGATACAGGTTGGACTCCTGATTGGGGAAGACCCTACATGCTGTGAAGCAACTAAGCCCGTAAGCCACAACTATGGAGCCTGTGCTCTACAGCCTCAGAGCCGCAACTATGGAGCCCATGTGCCACAACTACTGAAGCCTGTGTGCCCCAGAGCCCGAGTTCCACAGCAAGAGAAGTCACCGCAACAAGAAGCCTGCTTGCCTCAACTAGAGAGTAGCCCCCACTCCCTGAGAAGAGCCGCAGCAGCAGTGAAAACCCAGAATAGCCAAAAATAAATAAATAAATTAAATTAAATTAAAAAAACAAAGAGGTCTACGTAGTGTGTGTAATTGTCACCAGTATTTTCCATGGGTGAAGGTCTTGAATTTGAGACTTGTAGTCCCAGGGTCATTTCCTAAAAGCAGGAATAGCAAAAGCCTGGCACACTTGTGTAGATGTGCTTGTGTGAGGGCTTCCTAAAATGGAAATGGTTTCTAAGAGTATACACACTTTAAATGTTTTGAAGTATTGACAAGTATTGCTTGTATTGCAGTACCAGTATTGTTGATATTGCTATATTCTAAGTGTGAGTGTGCTCTTTGCCTCACACTCTTGCCAATGTTAATTACCAATTCTTTTAAAATGTTTGCTTATTTTATATGGAAAAATGGTGACTCATTGTTTAATGTGAATTTTACTGGTAACTAGTGTGGTCAAAGATTTTTTTAATTTGCTTCAATATATTTATATTTCTCCTTTGAATTGGCAGTGGAATATCCTTTGCATTTATATTTTCATAGGTATTTCATTATCAAGTTGTTTTAAATTTGATTTGTGGCTACTCAGCAAATGTAAGATTAACCTGAATGTGTGATCAAGGATTTGGTTACTCTAAGATAGCAGAGAGTCTGAAATTGGCATAATTTGATAAGACTGGGAAGGGTGAATGTTTCCTGTAAGAACACAGATTTTTGTTTTGATGAACAACCAAAAAAGAAAAGATTCCCTTTGCAAAACTCAGAAGCCTACTTCGGGGTGCATACAAATGGAAGTAGAATGCAAGCAGAGCTTATCTTCTCTTATTTCCCTTAAAAAAGACAGCATAAAAGAAGTCCTAGGGGGCTTCCCTGGTAGCTTGGTGGTGAAGAGTTCACTTGTCAATTCAGGAGATACAGGTTGGACTCCTGATTGGGGAAGACCCTACATGCTGTGAAGCAACTAAGCCCGTAAGCCACAACTATGGAGCCTGTGCTCTAGAGCCTCAGAGCCGCAACTATGGAGCCCATGTGCCACAACTACTGAAGCCTGTGTGCCCCAGAGCCCGAGTTCCACAGCAAGAGAAGTCACCGCAACAAGAAGCCTGCTTGCCTCAACTAGAGAGTAGCCCCCACTCCCTGAGAAGAGCCCGCAGCAGCAGTGAAAACCCAGAATAGCCAAAAATAAATAAATAAATTAAATTAAATTAAAAAAACAAAGAGGTCTACGTAGTGTGTGTAATTGTCACCAGTATTTTCCATGGGTGAAGGTCTTGAATTTGAGACTTGTAGTCCCAGGGTCATTTCCTAAAAAGCAGGAATAGCAAAAGCCTGGCACACATGCCAGTACTTCTCTATCCTGCTCCCATGACAGACATCACTAGTCAATTCTGGCAGTCTTTCCTCTTGAACTTACATATATTAT
Source organism: Tragulus kanchil (assembly GCA_022376925.1). NCBI lineage: Eukaryota > Metazoa > Chordata > Mammalia > Artiodactyla > Tragulidae > Tragulus > Tragulus kanchil. The sequence continues at coordinate 62,144,318 of JAIOJX010000002.1, forward strand.
CACAGTTCTTTTAACATAGTTCCCTAGGCTCATCTTTAATTAATGTATGCAGACAATCAAAGTGAAATTGACTTATGTCCCTGTCATATACCCAGCCTCATTAGAATTTAGGGCCAGTAGAACAGGCATTATCTGATTTGTTTACAACAACGCTCGGGGCATACTAGACTTTCAATAAACAGCTGTTGAATGAATGTACAAATAATCCATGTAGACAGAAAGTTTTCAAGGAAGATTCAAATATCCTTGACATTGAGAACAGAATTTTAAATTTAATTTTAATTCATGGATTACCTATTTCTGAGCATTTAACTTCCTAGTCATTAGTTCTGAGGTTGAGGGCAATCTTTGATTTTGGTGTTGGATATGGGGGGGCGGTTGTTGTAATAGACCTTTTTTAAAACTTCAATATAGAATTGTCTTGAATTGTGAACAGTAGCAATTACAACAGAAGCCTTAATGGAAAATTGCTGTATTTTCAAATATCTCCAGCCTCATCAGTATCATTAGCATCCTTTAGTTCCACTCTTTCTGGATTTACAACTTGATTTTAGATCAAACTTGATGGTAGGTATGACTGAGAATAAATTGAACTGGATGGTAAAACTCACAGCTCATTTTTGCAAGGTTAACATCTTTTCTGATCCATATGTGAATGTGACGTGGGGAAATGCGCTTTCAAGCTGGCATGAGCAAGGGGCAAGCACGATTTCTTCCCCCTTTTTTTGTGGGGGGAGGACCTTGTCACTGAAGCTTTGGTGCTGATACAAGATGGGGTAAATCAGGAATTAGAGCAGCTCAATTTGCATTGCTTGGAAACTGTAGCTCAACTCAAAATTCAGGAAGTTGGGAATAGGAACAGGGAAGGAAAGAGAATCATTTTTCTAGAAATCAGGAGGCAGTTCAGGTACGCGACAGTGTCAGAGTTTCCTCCTACAAAGCACCGTTACACATGGCCACTTAGTCTACATCCTCAGCTTGATTAATTTTCCAGGCTCTTTGGTTACTTTCTTCATCAATCTTATTTGAAAACCAATGATGTCTCAAACATTTTCAAATCATCCCTCAAGATGTGTATAAGTTTCTAGTTTACAAAGAAGAAAGTGCACTCATTTAATTCTATCAAATATTTCTATTATTATTTGGATGCCAAATAAAATCAGATCTAGGATGCTGGTGCCTTTTGCCATGTTCTCAATGGCTAGTAAGTGGCAAAGCCGTGTTCTTTCCTCTCCACATGGAATACACTTTCAGACAAACCACTTCTGCCTGAAATCACACAACTGTGATTATTTTTTTAAGGGGGTACACTGTGAACATAGGAAAGAAAGTTCTTTTATGGCCACCTAAAAATGAATGCAAAGACTACTGCTGGAGGTAGTGAGGTATTTCCCATATGAGGGCCTTTGTTTTAAACTATCACATGAGTAAGTGAATGCTTCTTGTGCTTTTTTGTTTGTTTGTTAATAACTTGGCTGCTCCTCTCTCTGTGGAAGGTTCAGGGACTAAGACTGAAGCATCTCTTCCTTACAGCTGAGCTCCATTTGTGGTTCAAATAACTTCCTTGCGAGAAGTGAAAAAAGCACTCCAATAATTTGGTGACAGAAACTATCTGATCCGGCATGCATAGTAATAATTAGATTATTTATGCCTTCCATAATGGAAATTCCATAATGGAATTTAATCCAAAGATTTTTACAATCCTCTGTCTTCCTAGTAATTAATCTATAAAATCAGGCAAGTACAAGTGCCTGGGATCTCTGAGAATGTGCAATGATTCTGCATTCCTTAGCAGGGGTATGATTATTTTAGTATGGACGGACTCCAGTTGTATAGAGACCGAGGCTGTCAAATATTCAGCAATTTGGATTTCCAAATGATGGACATTTCACTTTTCAGGAACCTCTCTTGGCTGTGGAATGCCTGAAAGTCTTAAGACTGGTTTTCATTACAAGAGGGGAAATAGCTTTGTAAATATATTTAAGAACTGTTACAACCTTCAATTTGAAAGTTTTGGGAATAGAAAAAAAACAGGGAAGGAAAGAGAATTTTCAGAAATCAGGAGGCAGTTCAGGTACGACAGTGTCAGAGTTTCCTCCTACAAAGCACCGTTACACATGGCCACTTAGTCTACATCCTCAGCTTGATTAATTTTCCAGGCTCTTTGGTTACTTTCTTCATCAATCTTATTTGAAAACCAATGATGTCTCAAACATTTTCAAATCATCCCTCAAGATGTGTATAAGTTTCTAGTTTACAAAGAAGAAAGTGCACTCATTTAATTCTATCAAATATTTCTATTATTATTTGGATGCCAAATAAAATCAGATCTAGGATGCTGGTGCCTTTTGCCATGTTCTCAATGGCTAGTAAGTGGCAAAGCCGTGTTCTTTCCTCTCCACATGGAATACACTTTCAGACAAACCACTTCTGCCTGAAATCACACAACTGTGATTATTTTTTTAAGGGGGTACACTGTGAACATAGGAAAGAAAGTTCTTTTATGGCCACCTAAAAATGAATGCAAAGACTACTGCTGGAGGTAGTGAGGTATTTCCCATATGAGGGCCTTTGTTTTAAACTATCACATGAGTAAGTGAATGCTTCTTGTGCTTTTTTGTTTGTTTGTTAATAACTTGGCTGCTCTCTCTCTGTGGAAGGTTCAGGGACTAAGACTGAAGCATCTCTTCCTTACAGCTGAGCTCCATTTGTGGTTCAAATAACTTCCTTGCGAGAAGTGAAAAAAGCACTCCAATAATTTGGTGACAGAAACTATCTGATCCGGCATGCATAGTAATAATTAGATTATTTATGCCTTCCATAATGGAAATTCCATAATGGAATTTAATCCAAAGATTTTTACAATCCTCTGTCTTCCTAGTAATTAATCTATAAAATCAGGCAAGTACAAGTGCCTGGGATCTCTGAGAATGTGCAATGATTCTGCATTCCTTAGCAGGGGTATGATTATTTTAGTATGGACGGACTCCAGTTGTATAGAGACCGAGGCTGTCAAATATTCAGCAATTTGGATTTCCAAATGATGGACATTTCACTTTTCAGGAACCTCTCTTGGCTGTGGAATGCCTGAAAGTCTTAAGACTGGTTTTCATTACAAGAGGGGAAATAGCTTTGTAAATATATTTAAGAACTGTTACAACCTTCAATTTGAAATTGGTGCTCAAGAGGAAAAGCCTGGGGATTGGGAAAATGTTTACTTTGGGTGTGAATAACCTGCCTGTTTATGGCAAGCTGTAGTACCATTCGTGGTTTTATAAAATTCAAGTGGTTCACATTCTTTGTGAGAACTGGGTGAAGACTCCAGCATGCTGGTCTGAAGAGTTTTCAAACCTACATGTGAAGACTCAGGCATCCCCTTATTCAGAGGCAATTCAGATGATTTAACACAGGATAGAAGCCCTGATTCTAGTATATGCTGGTGACAGTATCAAAACTAAGACTAGCTAATCCTACCAGAAACTAAAAGGATTGGGGTACTTTTATTAACTGAATATCAATCCTTTTGTGTGATTCAATTAAAAACATCAATAAAAATCTTATTTCAAAAGTCACAAGGAGCGTCTCTACCCATACAGTACATACCATAGATAGAAACCTGCTCAGCCCCCTCTCAATCGCTGCCTGTTTTAATAAGTATTCAGAAATTATACTCAGACTTCAAAAGAAATTGTAAGGAATTGTTAGCAGGTTTATTAATGTTTTATGTTTTATTAAAAGTTTGGGTGTACATTTCACAATGAGCAACATCAAAAATCAGACTTTCTGCCTGTAATTTTGCTTCCTCCTGTCTTTCTGCCTTTGGGATTCACTCTTTTCCTTTCATCAGCTGCCATTTTCAGCAGCATGCAGTAATTTCATGGCTCATTGCAAGCGCTGAAAACCTTTGAAACCACAAATGCTAACCTACCTGGCCTGCAGCCATTTAGGAAGAGATTAATTTAGCAAACAGAAGCAAAACACTTTCTACTTCTAGCCTGTGCATAATTTCACTTCTATCTATATTTATTTTACAGTGAGCAGCGTAATGACAATTTCAGTAATTGCAACTCTATAAAAATTCTAGTTTCCCATAATTAATTTTTGAGACGGACTCCAGTTGTATAGAGACCAAATGATTGGACATTCACTTTTCAGGAACCTCTCTTGGCTGTGGAATGCCTGAAAGTCTTAAGACTGGTTTTCATTACAAGAGGGGAAATAGCTTTGTAAATATATTTAAGAACTGTTACAACCTTCAATTTGAAATTGGTGCTCAAGAGGAAAAGCCTGGGGATTGGGAAAATGTTTACTTTGGGTGTGAATAACCTGCCTGTTTATGGCAAGCTGTAGTACCATTCGTGGTTTTATAAAATTCAAGTGGTTCACATTCTTTGTGAGAACTGGGTGAAGACTCCAGCATGCTGGTCTGAAGAGTTTTCAAACCTACATGTGAAGACTCAGGCATCCCCTTATTCAGAGGCAATTCAGATGATTTAACACAGGATAGAAGCCCTGATTCTAGTATATGCTGGTGACAGTATCAAAACTAAGACTAGCTAATCCTACCAGAAACTAAAAGGATTGGGGTACTTTTATTAACTGAATATCAATCCTTTTGTGTGATTCAATTAAAAACATCAATAAAAATCTTATTTCAAAAGTCACAAGGAGCGTCTCTACCCATACAGTACATACCATAGATAGAAACCTGCTCAGCCCCCTCTCAATCGCTGCCTGTTTTAATAAGTATTCAGAAATTATACTCAGACTTCAAAAGAAATTGTAAGGAATTGTTAGCAGGTTTATTAATGTTTTATGTTTTATTAAAAGTTTGGGTGTACATTTCACAATGAGCAACATCAAAAATCAGACTTTCTGCCTGTAATTTTGCTTCCTCCTGTCTTTCTGCCTTTGGGATTCACTCTTTTCCTTTCATCAGCTGCCATTTTCAGCAGCATGCAGTAATTTCATGGCTCATTGCAAGCGCTGAAAACCTTTGAAACCACAAATGCTAACCTACCTGGCCTGCAGCCATTTAGGAAGAGATTAATTTAGCAAACAGAAGCAAAACACTTTCTACTTCTAGCCTGTGCATAATTTCACTTCTATCTATATTTATTTTACAGTGAGCAGCGTAATGACAATTTCAGTAATTGCAACTCTATAAAAATTTGCCTACCTAGCTTATCTCACTATCACAAGACTGTGAGTCAGTCAGATTAGGAAGAGTACAGCATGTGAAGCAGCACTGGTTGCCTTCCAAAAACGTGGGCCTTCTATAAAAGCTCAAGTGATGCTTTGCACTTGTTTGTGTTCTTATCTATTGGGCAATGGCTTCTTTCTGATGTTTTGATTGGAACGGGTGCATTCCTCTTTAATTCATGGTGATTTATGGGGGCACTCTCCTTACAAACAGACCGACGAATCTGGAAGACTAGAAGCACCAGCCCATTTCTGCAGACTTTGTTATAAATGGCTGTTATGTTGCTGTCGAGCAATTTGAACAGAAGAGAAAGTCCATCTGGGGCAAATTTTAAGCTATCATGCTTGGAAGGATTTCAAGGACTAAATTAGCCCACAAACTGTTAGCTAAAAATAAAAGTTTTATTGTTTCTTGCCTAACTTAAAAATCCCACAATCAAAATTAACACCAATTACACGTACTGTGTATGTATATGTATAGTTTCCCCTAAGGGATCATTTGTTGCTTCTTTTTTTTCATTTATGTAGTTATTACACACACACACACCCAATTGTTTAGCGAATAATGAACCTGTGGAGAAATAATGACTCAAGCAAAGTAATGTTTAAGAATTAAGAGAAAACATAATGAAAGCTGGAGTCAGCTAATATACTAGAAAAAATCATTTACACTATTTAACCAGTAAGGGGCATCAATCATGAAGGAATTAAATTCAAAGGGCAAAAAGAGAATTCAGTGTGAAGCTGTTGACATCAAATTCTGTAGCTAGGTCTCATCACCGAGGGATTTTTATACGTATGTAAAGGGTAACACAACGTCTCATTGAAGCGACCATAGTGTTTGTTGTATACAGAGATGGGGCCATAGGGTTGAGGGTTTCATTTTATGGTTGAGTTTTTCCTCAGGAAGAAAGAGATTTGGGAATCATTGAGTGACCTTGAGATGTGGGATGGTCATCCCTGTCCTTTGATAAAAGATCATTGCTCACACTTCTAGGTTGCAAAAACAATGCTGCCAGTAGAATAGGGCAATACAATAAAAGGGAGAAAGAGGAGAATAGCCAACTATTCATAAGGCATTTCTGTTTTGGTGCTGTAGCTTTTCCATTTTATATATTCCTTATTCCCAAGTCATAGCAACTGAACATAATTTTCTGTTCCTTTACGCAGATTTGAATATCCCGTATCCTATAAAGGAAATTCTATGACATTAAACTTGTTTATGCACTGTTTTTATATTAGCTAATTCATTTACGCATACAGATACACAGACGGCAGTGGGATGACTGGCCAACCCCCACAGCTGTACACCTCCAATCTGCCATCCCATACATTCAGTTTTGATTGGAACGGGTGCATTCCTCTTTAATTCATGGTGATTTATGGGGGCACTCTCCTTACAAACAGACCGACGAATCTGGAAGACTAGAAGCACCAGCCCATTTCTGCAGACTTTGTTATAAATGGCTGTTATGTTGCTGTCGAGCAATTTGAACAGAAGAGAAAGTCCATCTGGGGCAAATTTTAAGCTATCATGCTTGGAAGGATTTCAAGGACTAAATTAGCCCACAAACTGTTAGCTAAAAATAAAAGTTTTATTGTTTCTTGCCTAACTTAAAAATCCCACAATCAAAATTAACACCAATTACACGTACTGTGTATGTATATGTATAGTTTCCCCTAAGGGATCATTTGTTGCTTCTTTTTATTCATTTATGTAGTTATTACACACACACACACACCCAATTGTTTAGCGAATAATGAACCTGTGGAGAAATAATGACTCAAGCAAAGTAATGTTTAAGAATTAAGAGAAAACATAATGAAAGCTGGAGTCAGCTAATATACTAGAAAAAATCATTTACACTATTTAACCAGTAAGGGGCATCAATCATGAAGGAATTAAATTCAAAGGGCAAAAAGAGAATTCAGTGTGAAGCTGTTGACATCAAATTCTGTAGCTAGGTCTCATCACCGAGGGATTTTTATACGTATGTAAAGGGTAACACAACGTCTCATTGAAGCGACCATAGTGTTTGTTGTATACAGAGATGGGGCCATAGGGTTGAGGGTTTCATTTTATGGTTGAGTTTTTCCTCAGGAAGAAAGAGATTTGGGAATCATTGAGTGACCTTGAGATGTGGGATGGTCATCCCTGTCCTTTGATAAAAGATCATTGCTCACACTTCTAGGTTGCAAAAACAATGCTGCCAGTAGAATAGGGCAATACAATAAAAGGGAGAAAGAGGAGAATAGCCAACTATTCATAAGGCATTTCTGTTTTGGTGCTGTAGCTTTTCCATTTTATATATTCCTTATTCCCAAGTCATAGCAACTGAACATAATTTTCTGTTCCTTTACGCAGATTTGAATATCCCGTATCCTATAAAGGAAATTCTATGACATTAAACTTGTTTATGCACTGTTTTTATATTAGCTAATTCATTTACGCATACAGATACACAGACGGCAGTGGGATGACTGGCCAACCCCCACAGCTGTACACCTCCAATCTGCCATCCCATAACATTCATAAAATATGTCAACACAGCCTGGAATTTTTCCATGGTTTATGTTATACTACTGGTGTTCAGAGCATACTGGCAAAATATTTCATGTTGAAATTTGTGGTAGTAAAAAAGAAAAAAGGAATTCTCTCTGTTTTGAGGCCATTTGCAAAAGTCTTCTATCAATATCCTTCACCTATAATAAGCACTTAAATCAACACAAATGGAACCCGAAAACACATTCATGTGCCTGGGTGCTGTATAATAAATAGCTGTTCATTTCTTTAAACAATTGATCATAATTATGCTGTCTTAATGATCATTTTTAAAATACAGTGCATCTTTCCAGTACTGTCCAAAGAATCATAACACTGTGTGATCCAATCTAAGTCATAACATAAACATATGCTAACCAATTTTAGTTCTTCTGCAGAAATGTATTTCTAAAGTAAAGAATGATTTTTGGTGACGAGTGTTACCAGTATCAAGTGATTACTAACAGTGGACATGTCACAGCCAGATGTTGAGAATAACAGCTTCTTACTGGGGGAGATAGATAGGTGAGTTAACATTTTCTCTTCCAAGGGTGGTTTTGCCTCTTTAAATAGTTAGAGGTTACATCCCACTGAGTCCCAAATCATGTCCAGAGGCCATTCTTGGCCAGTCCCTCAGGACAGGCAGGGAAACAACTGTTGTCAGGTCCTCTACAGCTTCTTGGGAAGCTCTACTTTATGTCATCATTCTGCTTTTATGCCCAAACTTTTTGAGAAGACAAATTTCAAGGGACATTTTTGTTTATTCTCAAATGTCTGATAGTAGAAAATAAAGAAGGAATGTGGAGCTGTGGACAGTCTCGGGAGGCATCCTGACTGCAGAGCTTGTGCTAATAATCCCTACACCATCCTGCTGCTTACATGGGATCATCATAAAGATGATGATGATCATCATCTTTGATCATCTTTGATGATCATCATAAAGATGAACCTGCCTTTTTGCTCCATTCTCAGTTTTGACTTTTTAGTGCTTTACTTGTTCTGTGTGTTCTTGGTGCTTAATCTCATTTTTATTCCCAAATATAAAACCACAGTTGGGACATTTCTGAGTCTCCTTATTGTACTCATTAAATTATTCATGAGATTTCAGATGTGCTTTTGCATGTCCTAGTCTTGAGATTATGAAGGCAGGCAAAACACTCTTGAGGGTTTTCCTCTACTGCTGATCACAATTGGTTTGGGTAATTGCAAAGGACAAGTAAATGAGACTTTGTGATTTGAAAAAGAGATTATTTTATATATGTATTGTTCACTATGGAATACTAGTCCTAATTTACCTTCATATTTTAGTACCCCTATAGTTTTATAAGACTTTCAATACAAGATACTTTCAAATTTCTGATTTCAAATATTTCCCTTGCATGTTTCCAATGCCACCATTATAGATGCTACCTATTTTCTCTCCAGTGTCTTTTGATTTTTCTGAAATAAGTTTTGAACAGAATCTCTAGTAGATGTTGATTTTCTTTATTTATATCTTACTTACTTAGATAGTAAGTTTCTATCTAAATTACAACTATTGCCTGTATTTAGAGGTCATATAATCCAAGTGATGGAAGTGGTGAATTTATAGTGTAACAATAGCTGAAAGAATTTCGCTCTTTTAATAGTTTTTTTTTTTTTTCATTTCTTTCAAGCTAATTATTTCCCCTCCTTTTTAGGGATCCCTTGTGTTTGGAATTGAAATTAAAAACTAGCTATTTTTTTTCCTACTTAACATATTTTACAGAACTGCTCAGATTGAGAAATTTTCCCTTTTTTTCCTGCTTGACATAGAAAACTGAGGTCAAGTTGTTAATGTTTGCAAGTTAAGTCTTGGGCAATCTGCTGTAAAAGTCAAGATTTTGTTTTCCGTTCATCCTTAAAGAAGAAAAATTGTTTGGGGGGGGCTGTGGACAGTCTCGGGAGGCATCCTGACTGCAGAGCTTGTGCTAATAATCCCTACACCATCCTGCTGCTTACATGGGATCATCATAAAGATGATGATGATCATCATCTTTGATCATCTTTGATGATCATCATAAAGATGAACCTGCCTTTTTGCTCCATTCTCAGTTTTGACTTTTTAGTGCTTTACTTGTTCTGTGTGTTCTTGGTGCTTAATCTCATTTTTATTCCCAAATATAAAACCACAGTTGGGACATTTCTGAGTCTCCTTATTGTACTCATTAAATTATTCATGAGATTTCAGATGTGCTTTTGCATGTCCTAGTCTTGAGATTATGAAGGCAGGCAAAACACTCTTGAGGGTTTTCCTCTACTGCTGATCACAATTGGTTTGGGTAATTGCAAAGGACAAGTAAATGAGACTTTGTGATTTGAAAAAGAGATTATTTTATATATGTATTGTTCACTATGGAATACTAGTCCTAATTTACCTTCATATTTTAGTACCCCTATAGTTTTATAAGACTTTCAATACAAGATACTTTCAAATTTCTGATTTCAAATATTTCCCTTGCATGTTTCCAATGCCACCATTATAGATGCTACCTATTTTCTCTCCAGTGTCTTTTGATTTTTCTGAAATAAGTTTTGAACAGAATCTCTAGTAGATGTTGATTTTCTTTATTTATATCTTACTTACTTAGATAGTAAGTTTCTATCTAAATTACAACTATTGCCTGTATTTAGAGGTCATATAATCCAAGTGATGGAAGTGGTGAATTTATAGTGTAACAATAGCTGAAAGAATTTCGCTCTTTTAATAGTTTTTTTTTTTTTTCATTTCTTTCAAGCTAATTATTTCCCCTCCTTTTTAGGGATCCCTTGTGTTTGGAATTGAAATTAAAAACTAGCTATTTTTTTTCCTACTTAACATATTTTACAGAACTGCTCAGATTGAGAAATTTTCCCTTTTTTTCCTGCTTGACATAGAAAACTGAGGTCAAGTTGTTAATGTTTGCAAGTTAAGTCTTGGGCAATCTGCTGTAAAAGTCAAGATTTTGTTTTCCGTTCATCCATAAGACTAAGTAATATTTTCCAGGCATGAGAAAAAAATGAATAAGAGAATTTTGGAGGTAGCTCCTAGTCTAAAGAGAACCTCTCTTTTCAATGCGAATGCCTATGTGAATTCAGGCATTTGCTTTCTTAGGTTCAAACAAATAAAGAGTCAGAATTTCTCCTCCTAACTATTCTTTCATAGGACATTCATTTATTTCACCTAGACTTTTTTTGTCTAAGTGGGCAGAATTAACATGAGTGACAAATTACTGTTAAGTTTCAGGCTTTCTAGGACACTGGTCACACACTGTTTATAATTTTCTATTTGGTTCCCAATTCTCATTCTGCTAGTACAAGTAACATTTATTTTTCTAGAAAAATTGAGTAAATTATCTGAACAGTACAAATTAAGGTAAGATATATTTAGCGTTTAAATCTTCTCTCTTCATGTTAAAACTATAAAATGAATACATGAAAACATTGCCTATTTTCAATTGAATTAAAATATTAGATCTCTTCTTATTAATGTCTTTTCTTGAATTAGATTGCCCATTTGTGATAGAATTGTGTTTCCATCTTCAAGTGGACCTGTATATCTTAGTCAAAGTGTAGCATTAGTTACAGAATTGTATATATTAAAAACATTTTAATACATGTCATTTTAGGCATTTTGTAGTAAGTAAGTGTTCAACCCTATTAAAGAACACTGTATGCACTGAATGTTCTTCGTTTTTCTAAGTACAAATGTTGAATGTGTGGGCAGACCAATAGGTTGTGTGTGTTTGTGTTTGTGTGTGTGTGTTGTAACAAAAGAGGTTTTTGATGTGTGCATGTGCAAAGTATACCCAGAAAACATAGTGAAAATGTTATTTAATTTCCAATTTGATTATTTAATCATAGTATGACAATCAAGGAAAACCAGTCCTTGACTTAAAAAAAAAAAAAAAGGCTAGTTTCAGGCTAGAGCATATTGTCAAGACCAAGTTATAAACTTCTGAAAAACAGGAATTATAATGGAATCGCTGCTACAACCTTAAGTATAACGGTGTGAGCGTACTGCTATTATTTACTATGGTAACATAATAAAAGACAGCACTGTTTGGGCCATTATCCTCACTGCTCTCTTTTCAGTATAAATCATTATATTTATTATCTGTCTTTTTGTATAGGGGGTCATGAGAAAGGCCAATCGAAAGCTGAAGAAACCTACTTTTCTGAAAGAAATTGGACCTATTTCTAATTCTTTTTCTTTATCAAATACAAGGGAACAGAGACTTTTTTTTTTGAAAAATTGTTTCATGTAAGATTAAAGTGCAGATTATTGGTGAGAAAATGACATTCACTTCTAAGCATCTTGCAGATCCCTGGGAGATACTGCCAGTTTCCCTCTGATAGTTTTACCTTTCTTCCTTGGGGAGAAAAAACCTTCCAGGTTTTCAGCAGTGGGTTCTGGAGCTTTTGTTCTGTTCTGGGGACTTGTGCTATTATTTATTGATTGATGACTAATGCTATAATCTTAGTGAAATAAATCCTTTCGAGTAAATTTTACTTAAATATCAGAAATGTTTCTTATGAAGATTTTCTTCCTTCCTTTGCAGAATTATTACAAAATATACATGTTTCTCTGGCTTAAATAACTGCCTTGGTATATTAGCTAAAATACTTAGTCATATTTTATTTATAAAAATTCAGAAATAAAGATCCAATTCATTAATAATTTGATTGCATATTAATAGCTTTTGAATTTATCCTCAGTTGTACTGAGTCCCAGGTCCCCACTGTGAACAAATGACCTTATGCAGAATGACAAGATCTCTATATTCAGCTCTCTGAAGTGCAGTCAAGAGCTGGCAGCATCTGGATATAAGGCTGAGAGCACTGACGTGCGTGGGGGATTGAGGGCTGAGAATGAATGGTGGGAATATCATACACAACAGCTCAAGGGCCTCTGTCTCTACTTCCAGAAAAAGAAAAGTGAACATAAAATAAAGCTGATATAATTTTGCCTGGGTGGTAGCTGAGTCTCACATCAAACTGCTTCTAACTCAAACAGGGCATATAGGTAGGAATGTGGTGATAACTTGGTATTAAAAAAGTAGTGGGCGTACTGAAGAAACAAATTTGGAGGTACTTTTCAGCCAAAGCAGAGTTCCCTTCATATAAATGCAACATGCTACCATCTATGGCTAGTTCATGAATGTTAGCTAAGAATAAATTACACCTATGACTTAGCTAATGTCCATGTATCCTGGGGCATGGAAAAACAAGGAAAGAATAAACAGGTCACATTACAAACAATAATAGAGCAATTGTCAAGCCCTGTGTCTCTTTTCTATTAGTTTTTCTGAATGACTATTAAGGTTAATGATGGGATTATCATTATCCAGCAGAATTCTTCTACAGTCTTTCTACTTTATATCCAAAAAGGTGCATCTAGGGATATAAATGAAAATGGGCACCTGGGACACAAAATGGTTGGTTTTGAAAGCATGGACAGAATCCTAGACGGGTTTGTGAGCATTTGCCATGTGGCCCTGAGGATTCATTTGTGACACTTTTTCCTAGGAGGTTGGGAAGGTCCCTGTAAGCTGCAGCTAATGTTCTAATCACAATATCACCGAAGTGCTACCTGACATCACAACCCAATTTTTCTTGATTCAGAATGAAGGTCCATTATCAGATGCTCCTGCTCCCTTTGGATAGGTAGACCTGGATTTAATTTAAATTTAAATATTGCCTGCCTAGAATGCCTTTAAACAATACCAGCACTTACACAACCAATTGAATAAGAATCTCTGAGGGTGGAATCCAAGAACTGAAGCTCTCCTCCCCACAAAGGAATGCAACTCCAAAGGTGGTGCCCAGGCCACACTGCTATTTAGTCAGCCACAAATAAACATAAAATCATAACTCTGCTATTGTCCTTAACCCCACATCCCCCATCCATCGAACATGTTTGTAGCAGTCTTTCTCTCCAGGTTGTTGCATATATTATGCTTGTTGTATCTAATGGAATATCATACACAACAGCTCAAGGGCCTCTGTCTCTACTTCCAGAAAAAGAAAAGTGAACATAAAATAAAGCTGATATAATTTTGCCTGGGTGGTAGCTGAGTCTCACATCAAACTGCTTCTAACTCAAACAGGGCATATAGGTAGGAATGTGGTGATAACTTGGTATTAAAAAAGTAGTGGGCGTACTGAAGAAACAAATTTGGAGGTACTTTTCAGCCAAAGCAGAGTTCCCTTCATATAAATGCAACATGCTACCATCTATGGCTAGTTCATGAATGTTAGCTAAGAATAAATTACACCTATGACTTAGCTAATGTCCATGTATCCTGGGGCATGGAAAAACAAGGAAAGAATAAACAGGTCACATTACAAACAATAATAGAGCAATTGTCAAGCCCTGTGTCTCTTTTCTATTAGTTTTTCTGAATGACTATTAAGGTTAATGATGGGATTATCATTATCCAGCAGAATTCTTCTACAGTCTTTCTACTTTATATCCAAAAAGGTGCATCTAGGGATATAAATGAAAATGGGCACCTGGGACACAAAATGGTTGGTTTTGAAAGCATGGACAGAATCCTAGACGGGTTTGTGAGCATTTGCCATGTGGCCCTGAGGATTCATTTGTGACACTTTTTCCTAGGAGGTTGGGAAGGTCCCTGTAAGCTGCAGCTAATGTTCTAATCACAATATCACCGAAGTGCTACCTGACATCACAACCCAATTTTTCTTGATTCAGAATGAAGGTCCATTATCAGATGCTCCTGCTCCCTTTGGATAGGTAGACCTGGATTTAATTTAAATTTAAATATTGCCTGCCTAGAATGCCTTTAAACAATACCAGCACTTACACAACCAATTGAATAAGAATCTCTGAGGGTGGAATCCAAGAACTGAAGCTCTCCTCCCCACAAAGGAATGCAACTCCAAAGGTGGTGCCCAGGCCACACTGCTATTTAGTCAGCCACAAATAAACATAAAATCATAACTCTGCTATTGTCCTTAACCCCACATCCCCCATCCATCGAACATGTTTGTAGCAGTCTTTTCTCTCCAGGTTGTTGCATATATTATGCTTGTTGTATCTAATGGTGGACTTCCCATCATATATACCCAGTCTCATCTCTTTTATCCATCATCTCATGCCTTTCTCCCCAACACTATGCGTGTCTAGCTTCTATTCATTCTCAGCTCTTTTCTGTCCTCATGTAACCTTAGTAACCAACCCTTCCAGAACACTCCACACAGTGACACCCCAAGCCTAGGTGACAAGTTTCCAAATAGGGTACATCGTTACATTGGCTTGAAACTGACTTTTACTTCTTTTCCTCCCAACTGGACTAAAGCTCTAAATGTGTTTGAATGTCTTGCCCACCATAGTAATTGTAACCTCTGCCCAGTATGTTTGATAATTCCCCATTCTGCGATTTTCAATATCCTGTCTTGAGTGTTATGACACAATGAGATCAAAATAGACATGCTATGAACATTCACCACAAATACTTCTGTGTATTAGATGGCATTTTTAAACTGGGGCATCATTATCATCATCATAGTCTAACATGAGTATTTTCTAGGTTCTAAGTGATTTGCATGCAGTATCTCATTTAATCTCATACTGACCCTGTGAAGTAGGTTCTGTTTTTCTCCTCACTCTGCAGATGTGGTCAACTAAAGCTCAAAGATGAGGTAAATCTCTCAAGGCCAACCAGCTAGTAGGTGGTGGTGGTGGTGGTAGTGGTGGTGGTGGTTTAGTCTACTAAGTTGTGTCTGACTCTTTGTGACCCCCTGGTCTGTAGCCTGCTAGGCTCGTCTGTCCCTGGGATTTCCTGGACAAGAATACTACCATTTCCTTCTCTGGGAGACCTTCCTGACCCAGTGATCAAATCCAGGTCTCCTACATTGCAGGCAATTTTTTTACTGATTGAGCCAGCAGGGAAGCCTGAGTAGGTGGCGAGTTAATCCTTATACCCAGGTCTGTGTGATGCCCAGATGCATACCCTTAACCATCACCAGGCTGTTACTATCTTGAGGAACAGGTGAAAGTTAACTGTCTCTGCTTTTGACTTGCCAGAAGATATGCAGACCAAGAGCTCTGGGCTTTAGTGGCTCCATGCGGGACCAAACAAGGCAAAGCCTTCCAGTAAATCCACAGGGAAGTGAACGGATGCATAACCCAACTAGAAGGCACGTAGTCTCTCTGCTATGATTAATTTGCTTAAGAGTTTTCACTCCCCTGGGGCCAATTTCCTATAGTCCTATGTAAGCCAGTCATGGGATTTCACACTAAGGACTGAATTTGTGCCACCCATGTTTGTACAAGTACAGTCAAAGTGTATGATACAGGATGGTAGTCAGCCTAGAAGTTAGGTGGCTCTCTTAGTCACTGAGAGATGAACAGAAAACTCAGTCAGTCGACAGTAGCCTTCTACAGAAGGCGATAAAGCATACGCGCCACCCTCCCTTTATCCTACAGACTAGCTCCACCAATGTTTTCCCAAAATAAACACACCAGAATTTCCTTAATTTTATGTTAAATTAAAACTTGTAGTATGTTCTGTTTTCCTCAAGGAAAAAAAGTAATTTATTCAAATATGTTTTGGAAGCAAGATGAGTCAACATTAATACTGATGACACAAGGTTATTATCACTTTGACAACTTGACTTAATTCAGCAAATATTCCTCAGCTTAGTAAACACTGGCCAGAGAGTCTGTGGTTAATACAAAATAGGTAAACTGACTGACATATAGTCTGTGGATTCAGGGCTCTGTGAGTTTATAGATGAGGAGTTTGTTGATAACTAGTGCTAAGGTGGAAGTGGGAACCTTGATGTGTTCCTTAAGAGTAAAGTCAGTTTTTTAATTTTTTAATTTTTTTTAATGTTACTTGATGAAATACTGATTCTGAGCAGGCTTTCAGATAGACCTGCTAATTTGTTCACAGGCTTTTCATTGCAGAAGAAAAAATAGGATGGTTAGTTTGAAAGCATTTGAAAAGACTGAATTTGCTTAGCACACAGCTTCATTTATTAGCTCGTGGCTAAAATAAAATTTCAGTGATATGATGATTCTACACGGATTTTAAAAGTGTATTTTATTATGAGGGAAGACCTTGAACAAGAGGGTTAAGAAAATGTTATTTTAGTCTATTTGCTATTATCTAGAAGCATGTCAATAGTATGTACTTCAGAAGAACTGATGGGAAATGTTTATCAGCAGATAATGAAGCCAAATAAATTGTTTATGACAACATGGGGAATACACTCCTTGGCAAGGTTTTGAAGGATAGACTTGAGGGTCATTCTCATGGCTGCTTTTGATGACATTCATCATTGTTGAATATCTAGATTCTAAAATACAGTGTGTTTTCATATGGAGAGAATTGCTAGGCAGAGTGTATTGTGTTTATATTAGCCTTGATGGCACAATCATGCACAAATATAGAATCTGTGTTATTATTTTAATATGTGGTCATTTTCTTGCAATTTACTCTTGCTTGTGCTATATTTTTCTTCTTTACAAGGATTTTTTTAGTGCCACAAGCTGATAGGTTTATTTGGATATCTTAACTCCATTTCCATGTATTTATTTACAAATCTATGATTTAAAAGATTAGCATTCACTGACTAGCGATTTTCAAACATCAAAACTGCTGTTAATTAGTCACAATAAATGGCATGCAAGTTTAAAGAATTCATATATTTGAGATATCATCTATTTGAATATTTTTAGTCCATCACTAAGTTTTTGCTATGATTTAATTTGAAATAAAGCATAATCAAGATTTTAAAGAATATAAATAGGATAATAAATCTGATTAGGAATTATTACATTTGGAAGCATAATTATCATATATATTTATATGCATACATACATATATATATAACAGTACTTTAAGAACAGTGTATTTCTTTTTTCCTTTTTTAAAAAATGTTACATTTTCTGATTTCTGTTGAAAGGTAGCTTGCATCTCAGTCCTGCTTTTTTTTTTTTTTTTTTTTTTTGGCCACTTCTATTGGTCTTTCATTTATTTATTTTCATCCATCTTTGTTGCTTGGCCTGTGTGGGCCTCCCATTGCAGTGGCCTCTCTCATTGAAGAGCACCAGCTCTGGGCACATGTGCTCCAGAACATTGGCATGGTAGTTGGACACATCGGTCCAGCCACTCCATGGCATGTAAGATCTTCCCAGGCCAGGGATCGAACTCGCACCCCTTGTACTGCAAGGTGGTGTCCTTACCCACTGGACCACCAGTGAAGCGCAAGGACAGTGTATTTCTTTAAGTACACAATACACTTTAATGGGCCTTCCCAGGTGGCACTAGTGGTAAAGAACCCATCTCCCAATGCAGGAGACATAAGAGACTGCAGGTTTGATCCCTGAGTCAGGAAGATCCCCTGGAGGAGGGCATGGCAACCCACTCCAGTATTCTTGTCTGGAGAATCCCATGGACAGAGGAGCCTGGTGGGCTACAGTCTGTGGGGGTCACAAAGAGTTAGACATGACTGAAGTGTCTTAGCACACATGCATATTTTTTCCTATATTTTATATTATTATATTTTCTATTTTCTACATTATTTTCTAATGTATTAAACAGTCATTTGTATAGTCTGTGAAGGAGCTGGATAGGTCACTGAAAAGTGAGTCAGCTGTGGAAAGCAGTCTTGAATTTATTCACTTCTGGATCAAAGCCTCTTGTAGAAATGCTTTTTGAAAATATAGTTGGTCATTGTTACTGATAAGTTATAAACCATTCAAGTATGGGGGCAGCTGAGGCATTATTTTTATAAAATACACAACTCCATAGACAGCAGGTAGAGCGTTGAGTGTTATAGCCTAAGGTTGGCAACAGGGCTCTAGAATGAGTCTACTGTATATGGCTGTGATCTGAAGAAACTTCCCACTTGTACTCTGTTCATTACAATGAGATTCTTTAAGACATCTCAGCATGTGCCCAATGGAACAGAAATATATGGGGGTTTGAAGTCTTGAGTCTGCATATCTTAAGAGACCGTTAGTATCACTGAGCTTCATGCTTTTATTTTTCTTTTTGCTCTGAACAGTAAAAATGACCAAGAATCTTCTACGCATAAACAAGACAGAATAAAGGATACAAAGATGAAGGATTCTCTGGTTTCATGGCCCTTATAAGTTAGTGCCATCAGACACTGTAAGGAACAATGTAAGGGTGAGCACACGGGGTCATTTCCTAGACATTCAGAAAAAGCTGTAGGGACACATTATTCCTGAGGGTGTCAGGAAAGATTTCTAGCAAAAGTGTGAATGGGTGGATGATAAAAACAATAGGGATGAACAATGAGGAAGGAGGCTCCAGAGAGAAAGAAGATTCTAAGTAGAAATGCCGAGAGTGTAGAGTTTGTTCAGGGAGGAGCTGGAAGTATAGAGCATGGAAGGAAGATGTAGTGAATTAAACATTCATTTCACACACCGGATATGAAGGTTCCATTTGTAAAGCTGTGCTTGTCTCTAAAGTTTAGAGTGAGTAGGTTGATGTCTACGAAGCTGCCTCCACAAAAGACTCCTATAAAATGTCAAAGACTTTTGAGTCTATGCTGGAAGTGAGAAGTCAGGAAAGTGCTACCTAGAGTTTATATTCATAAGGCAGAATAATTATTACTGACACTGATAATCTTTTATAAGATATTCTTTAATTCTTAGGTTTTGCCCAAATGGCTTTACACAAAAATAGTAGTTAATTCCTAGAAAGTCTTTCTTCTTTAATGAATTTTTAAGTCTTTTCTTTTTCTGCTGAAGCAATGTCGTTAATTTCAGCACAAGTTATATTCCTTCTCTTAGTCTTACTTAAAATCATTAATTTTCTGTTGCTTATCTGACTGTGATAGTTCTTTGCTATCTCTAACACTTGCCATTTGTTCTCCCTCTCTTCCAAACTTAAGGTAGTATGAACTTTCACCTTTGAAGTATTCATCCTGGCTGAGTGCTAATTAGAACTTAGAATCGTCCTACCCAGTCTTAGCAAACATGTAAATCGAAATACATGATAACAGTAGCAATTGAATCTACCTTTTTGTCCACAACTCATCCAGCACATTGGATGGTTTTCTGACTGAAAACCCCTCACTATAAAGGATGTTGGTATCATATAATCATTCTTTTTTTTTCTTTATGTACAACCCATTTTCAATACCATGTTTTAATGTTTCTGTGTGCATATGTACTGTGTCCTGTTTATCTATAGCAATTTTTTCAGACCTAATTGAATTTCTATTCTCACCCAGCATATTCTTATAACTGGTTTCTCTCAGCTTTAATTCATGAGTGTAGAATACACTTATTATTTTGCATTTTATACAAAGCAAGCATTACTATGTGGGAGGCACTAGTTAAGCTCTGAGGACACAAAGTGGATTTTCAACGTGGAAATTGTGTCCATTCTAGTTGTTAAAATCTTGTTCTAGACACCCCACCTACCCCAGCTATTGTTTTAGCCATCTGGTATGTCTCTCTGGGATTTAGACTTCTCTGTGGTCTAGCAACTGAAAGATTAATACCAGGCACATAAGCAGGAGTGCTCCAAGCCCTAGTTCTAGTACCTAGGCATGAAGGTTCCATTTGTAAAGCTGTGCTTGTCTCTAAAGTTTAGAGTGAGTAGGTTGATGTCTACGAAGCTGCCTCCACAAAAGACTCCTATAAAATGTCAAAGACTTTTGAGTCTATGCTGGAAGTGAGAAGTCAGGAAAGTGCTACCTAGAGTTTATATTCATAAGGCAGAATAATTATTACTGACACTGATAATCTTTTATAAGATATTCTTTAATTCTTAGGTTTTGCCCAAATGGCTTTACACAAAAATAGTAGTTAATTCCTAGAAAGTCTTTCTTCTTTAATGAATTTTTAAGTCTTTTCTTTTTCTGCTGAAGCAATGTCGTTAATTTCAGCACAAGTTATATTCCTTCTCTTAGTCTTACTTAAAATCATTAATTTTCTGTTGCTTATCTGACTGTGATAGTTCTTTGCTATCTCTAACACTTGCCATTTGTTCTCCCTCTCTTCCAAACTTAAGGTAGTATGAACTTTCACCTTTGAAGTATTCATCCTGGCTGAGTGCTAATTAGAACTTAGAATCGTCCTACCCAGTCTTAGCAAACATGTAAATCGAAATACATGATAACAGTAGCAATTGAATCTACCTTTTTGTCCACAACTCATCCAGCACATTGGATGGTTTTCTGACTGAAAACCCCTCACTATAAAGGATGTTGGTATCATATAATCATTCTTTTTTTTTCTTTATGTACAACCCATTTTCAATACCATGTTTTAATGTTTCTGTGTGCATATGTACTGTGTCCTGTTTATCTATAGCAATTTTTTCAGACCTAATTGAATTTCTATTCTCACCCAGCATATTCTTATAACTGGTTTCTCTCAGCTTTAATTCATGAGTGTAGAATACACTTATTATTTTGCATTTTATACAAAGCAAGCATTACTATGTGGGAGGCACTAGTTAAGCTCTGAGGACACAAAGTGGATTTTCAACGTGGAAATTGTGTCCATTCTAGTTGTTAAAATCTTGTTCTAGACACCCCACCTACCCCAGCTATTGTTTTAGCCATCTGGTATGTCTCTCTGGGATTTAGACTTCTCTGTGGTCTAGCAACTGAAAGATTAATACCAGGCACATAAGCAGGAGTGCTCCAAGCCCTAGTTCTAGTACCTAGGCCAGTTCTCAGCTCTATTGGGTTAGTGCTCATGACATACTGTCTGTTCATGATTTTATGTTTTTGTTTTTTGGCTGCACTGAGCAGCCTGTGGGATATTAGATCTCTGACCAGGGATTGAACTTCTGCCCCCTGCAGTGGGAGTAAGGAAGTCCTATTAACAATTTTGAATATCTCCTTAGACGAACAAACAAGTAGAACATGGTCTCTGACCTTAAGTTTCTCTTATTCTTAGAGAGTAAACAGGTATATACAATTATTGTACCAAACAATGTGCTTTAAATATTTGTGTTTGTATACAAATCTAGCTAGTTAGCTAGCTATCATCTTCCCATCTCTCTCTCCACAAGAAAAATGTTATTTAAAAAAGAAAAGCTCTATTTAACATAAACACCTTAGAAAGTTAATGATAAAAGACACTGTCTTATTCTATTTATAGTCATAATCAAAAACTGATGCTCTTGTCAACACAATATGGATATTTAAAAAATCAAAACAAAATGCCACTTAACTCCTTTTCAATACCGTAGAACACAATTTTAACATAGCTACTTACATTCTAGTAATATATATCCCACAAATAAATTATGTCACCCCAAATGGACAAACTGCTTCGGCTAAAAGCTCAATATCACAAAGACTGTGGGTTCCTTGAACTCAGCCAAAAGTCCGTTCATTGTAGTTTTCTCAGTAGAACCCAGTGTCTGTCCTTGGAAAATGCTACTTGATTTACTAAATCCAACTAGTCTATGAAACTAGTAAGTCTGTGTACAGGAATGACATGTAGAGGTTTACTCTTTTCATTTTTTTGAACTTAAAGTTCAAATAGCCCCAAGGTGACTTGATATTCTCTACTATTTTGACTACAATAGTAGCAGTTTAGTTGCTAAGTCGTGTCCAACTCCTGCAACCCCATGGACTATAGCCAGCCAGGCTCCTCTAACCATGGGACTCTCCAGGCAAGAACACTGGAGTGGATAGCCATTTCCTTCTCCAATATTTTGACAATAAATCAATTATATTTACAGATTTAATTGAAAAAACTTGTGTTCACCAAAGATAAAGCAACCATTAACAATTTTTTTATGACACTATACTTTTACTGAAAAAAGAAATAAGTTCTAAAAGGTCAACTGATTTTTGGGCATTAAGTACAAAACAAAAATAAAGTTCCTAAAGATCCTATGTAAGATAGTTTCAGATACAACTCCTACAGAATGAACCACAACAATTTTTCAGTTAGAATAACTGTTTAACAGGTTATTAAAACACATTTAATTTTAAGACTTAATTTTTAATAATATAGCAGGAAGGTAATTTATTTTAGAAATACTTTGTAAAAGTAACCATTGAAAATAGTTTTCCCTTCATCTTCTATTAACTAGAAAACTAATGGAACCCCAAATTTTCATTCACTGATGTTGTAAATGTTCAAGGTTTAGTACCTCATCATCAAAGTGTTCTCTTGTATTTATACAAAATTTTAGGTATCTAAGAGGCTTCCCTGGTGGCTCAGATGGTGAAGAATCTGCCTGCCATGCTCGAGACCCAGGTTCAATCCCTGAGTTGGGAAGATCTCCTGGAGAAGAGAATGGCAACCCACGGCAGGATTCTTGCCTGGAGAATTCCATGGACAGAGGAGCCTGGTGGACTATAGTACATTGAGTCACAAAGAGTTGGACATGACTGAACAACTAACACTTTCGATTTCACTTTAGGTAACTAAATATTCTTACATAGTGTTTCTCATTCTATTTAAACTTCATGGTTGTCTTATGATACAGGCTTTGTTAAGACTGTTTCACAGGTGAAAAACACATAAGTCCAGGGGTGTAAATGGACTTGCCCAAGACCTCAAGATTTAGGACCAGAATCTAAGTCTCCTGATTTTTGAGACTTTTTTTTTTCTGGTCACTTCTATTGGTCCTTCATTTATTCATTTTCATATTTGTTCTTTGGCC
Organism: Tragulus kanchil; assembly: GCA_022376925.1. Lineage (NCBI taxonomy): Eukaryota > Metazoa > Chordata > Mammalia > Artiodactyla > Tragulidae > Tragulus > Tragulus kanchil. The sequence continues at coordinate 62,167,706 of JAIOJX010000002.1, forward strand.
TGTGTGGGCCTCCCATCGCAGTGGCCTCTCTCCCTGCAGTGCACCGGCTCTGGGCGCATGCGTTCCAGAGCTCTGGTTCAGTAGTTGGACACATAGGTCCAGCTGCTCCGCGGCACAGGGATCTTCCTTCCTAGGCCAGGGATTGAACTGGCGCCTCTTGCACTGCAAGGCAGTGTCCTTACCCACTGGACCACTGGGGCAGCCCTTGATTTTTGAGACTTTTGGTGGGTAGGAGGTAGAGGATGGGAGAGAAGAGTATTTATTTCAGTTACTACACAAAGGCAAATGTCATTTTAAATACTGAGGTTTGATTAAATTTCCTTAAAATTAAGCATTTTATGAACCAACTATTAGGAATTTATACCAAAAATGTGAGTTAACCCAAACTTCCAGGGTGGCTTAAACAGTGATTTCTATACTATTACCTAATACAAAAAAAGAAGCACAGAATTACCTCATCTTTATATTTATAAACTTCTGGATCATTTTTCTGGGTTCCCTTCAGTCGCTACTGCTCCAGTAAGTTTAAAATCACACAAATAAATCTCAAGTCATCCTAAATATGGAGGATGCATCTAGAAAAGCAGTATGACTTAGCATCATTAAGAGAAGTGGAAAGAAGAACAACCAGGTACCTGAAGTATGTTTATGAATCTCTGACAAATGCCTATAAGACTTGAAAGGTGAGCTTTCTTGATTTGGAAACATTACAATCCCAAACACAGTGGGTTGGACCAGTGCTATGAGGAAGCTACTCTATTTGGTCCAATCAACATTTATGGAGGAACCAAGATGCAGCAGGCATCAACTTCCAGAGATACAAAAAGGAATAGAAAGCATAAATGGGCCCTTCAGTAATTGAGATATTTGTTTGGACTCTGAAAGTCTTATGCTTTAAAAGCTAAGATTATTATCTTTCAATTATTCAAACTTTCCCTTACAGTGTGATTTCTCAATATTTGTAAATGGAAAAAATGCCACACATGACTGTGATAACAATTTAATTCAATAATTTAGATTCTTGTTATGATGTCTAAAAAAGAATTCTTTTTGCTTCTATCTAATGCTCTGAAACTTTCAGAACTAGGGAAAAGAACAAAAAAAATTTAGTTATTTTAAATGAAACTCAGTACGTTAGTTATTTCACAATTTCCCATCGCAGTGGCCCTCCTGCAGTGCACCGGCTCTGGGCGCATGCGTTCCAGAGCTCTGGTTCAGTAGTTGGACACATAGGTCCAGCTGCTCCGTGCACAGGGATCTTCCTTCCTAGGCCAGGGATTGAACTGGCGCCTCTTGCACTGCAAGGCAGTGTCCTTACCCACTGGACCACTGGGGCAGCCCTTGATTTTTGAGACTTTTGGTGGGTAGGAGGTAGAGGATGGGAGAGAAGAGTATTTATTTCAGTTACTACACAAAGGCAAATGTCATTTTAAATACTGAGGTTTGATTAAATTTCCTTAAAATTAAGCATTTTATGAACCAACTATTAGGAATTTATACCAAAAATGTGAGTTAACCCAAACTTCCAGGGTGGCTTAAACAGTGATTTCTATACTATTACCTAATACAAAAAAAGAAGCACAGAATTACCTCATCTTTATATTTATAAACTTCTGGATCATTTTTCTGGGTTCCCTTCAGTCGCTACTGCTCCAGTAAGTTTAAAATCACACAAATAAATCTCAAGTCATCCTAAATATGGAGGATGCATCTAGAAAAGCAGTATGACTTAGCATCATTAAGAGAAGTGGAAAGAAGAACAACCAGGTACCTGAAGTATGTTTATGAATCTCTGACAAATGCCTATAAGACTTGAAAGGTGAGCTTTCTTGATTTGGAAACATTACAATCCCAAACACAGTGGGTTGGACCAGTGCTATGAGGAAGCTACTCTATTTGGTCCAATCAACATTTATGGAGGAACCAAGATGCAGCAGGCATCAACTTCCAGAGATACAAAAAGGAATAGAAAGCATAAATGGGCCCTTCAGTAATTGAGATATTTGTTTGGACTCTGAAAGTCTTATGCTTTAAAAGCTAAGATTATTATCTTTCAATTATTCAAACTTTCCCTTACAGTGTGATTTCTCAATATTTGTAAATGGAAAAAATGCCACACATGACTGTGATAACAATTTAATTCAATAATTTAGATTCTTGTTATGATGTCTAAAAAAGAATTCTTTTTGCTTCTATCTAATGCTCTGAAACTTTCAGAACTAGGGAAAAGAACAAAAAAAATTTAGTTATTTTTAAATGAAACTCAGTACGTTAGTTATTTCACAATTTCCCCAAATAGTTCAGACAGATATTTTTAAAGTCACATTCATTTTTCTTTCAAATTTCCCATCCTTTGGAAGAAATAATGACTATCATTCAAGATATCTGCCTGTGTGTGTGTGTGTGTGTGTGTGTGTGTGTGTGTGTGTGTGTGTGTGTCTGTGTGTGTGTGTGTGTGTGTGTGTGTAGCAAGTAATTCAGTGATTTTAACTCTGAAGCTGGTGAGATCATGTCCTGTTTTCCTTCTGGCTTAAAGGTGCCTTTCATAGTCTTTCATTTTCATATTGACTTTACCCAGGACCTAGGTGGAGGTTCAATCAGTGAAATAAAATTACATTACAATTATTTCTACTTAGAGAAATATGACAGGTAGAATTTTTATGTTAATTAATCTTTGGTTTTTTATTATTGTATGACTACCTATCATAAATTTCCTTGCAATTCAGTTTTAGTGCATTCTATAAATTATTTTAGCTTATTCCAGCATTAACCAGACGTGCAAATGGTTAAATCTGCACTGCCTCTTTCATGCTCAAAAATCCAGTATGCTCTATATTAACATCAGAAGGAACTGTTCCGATATTCAGAAATAATTGTAATAGCAAGAATAAACCACAATTCACTGAATTCATGGTCAGATTATATTCTTGTTATCACGTTAGATTCTATGTAAGTAAATTAGTACATCTTAAACATGATGAACCATAATTCACAAACATACTGATATTTTCCTCAGACTCGGACTAAAGAACAAACAGGTCGCTGCTGTTCTTGTTGAACATCCCACAGCCAAATGAGGAAACTCCTGCTTCCTCACCTGCATACCCAGTTAAGCACCATCTGTTTCCTGTTTTAATGTGATATCTCACATAGTTTTTCCAAACCTTTCACATCAGTAAGCACAATTCTAATAGACAGTTAATATGAATTAAGAAGCATGTTTTCACTAAAACTGTGTTCTGTCTCTCTCTCTCTCTCTCTTATTTTCTGAAATGCTCTGAAACTTTCAGAACTAGGGAAAAGAACAAAAAAAATTTAGTTATTTTTAAATGAAACTCAGTACGTTAGTTATTTCACAATTTCCCCAAATAGTTCAGACAGATATTTTTAAAGTCACATTCATTTTTCTTTCAAATTTCCCATCCTTTGGAAGAAATAATGACTATCATTCAAGATATCTGCCTGTGTGTGTGTGTGTGTGTGTGTGTGTGTGTGTGTGTGTGTGTGTGTGTCTGTGTGTGTGTGTGTGTGTGTGTGTGTAGCAAGTAATTCAGTGATTTTAACTCTGAAGCTGGTGAGATCATGTCCTGTTTTCCTTCTGGCTTAAAGGTGCCTTTCATAGTCTTTCATTTTCATATTGACTTTACCCAGGACCTAGGTGGAGGTTCAATCAGTGAAATAAAATTACATTACAATTATTTCTACTTAGAGAAATATGACAGGTAGAATTTTTATGTTAATTAATCTTTGGTTTTTTATTATTGTATGACTACCTATCATAAATTTCCTTGCAATTCAGTTTTAGTGCATTCTATAAATTATTTTAGCTTATTCCAGCATTAACCAGACGTGCAAATGGTTAAATCTGCACTGCCTCTTTCATGCTCAAAAATCCAGTATGCTCTATATTAACATCAGAAGGAACTGTTCCGATATTCAGAAATAATTGTAATAGCAAGAATAAACCACAATTCACTGAATTCATGGTCAGATTATATTCTTGTTATCACGTTAGATTCTATGTAAGTAAATTAGTACATCTTAAACATGATGAACCATAATTCACAAACATACTGATATTTTCCTCAGACTCGGACTAAAGAACAAACAGGTCGCTGCTGTTCTTGTTGAACATCCCACAGCCAAATGAGGAAACTCCTGCTTCCTCACCTGCATACCCAGTTAAGCACCATCTGTTTCCTGTTTTAATGTGATATCTCACATAGTTTTTCCAAACCTTTCACATCAGTAAGCACAATTCTAATAGACAGTTAATATGAATTAAGAAGCATGTTTTCACTAAAACTGTGTTCTGTCTCTCTCTCTCTCTCTCTTATTTTCTGAAATGTGTAACACTACACTGGCTGTGCCAAACCCACCTCAGTAGCATGAAATTCCCTAGATTAGTATAGGTTATTTACAGCGTCTTGACTAGGCTCTGGTATCCAGGAGCAAGGGACTAGGCAGTGCAAAAACACACATGCCTAGCAAGGAAGCCAGGACTTTAATTTTGCATGGCAGGAAGTAGCTCCTACTGCCTCTTGCTTCCTTCTGTAGTAGTGAAAGCCTCCCTGACCCCCATCCTCACCCATCCTTTGCCATCTGAAATTATCACAATGATGAGTATCTGATCAACCCAGTCAATTGTGAATCTACTTTCTGCACCATCTTTCCTGGCTGTTACTGTTTTTATCTGTGACATGCTGGATGGCTGAGGCCAAAGGAATCAGGTAATGGTGTACACTTTGGTTTCCCAATAAGTTCTGGATAACTAACTTATGTCCTCATGGGTTTTGAGTCCCGTGGAATCAAAGAATAAAATGATGTGTTCCTAATCCTCAGCTAGATCCCAAACAGCTTCTCACTTTCCATTCTTACAAGAATGTGTGCTGTTGATGCTATTTATCAAGCTTCTTCAGTGAAGGAGTCCACCAATTAAATCTTTATGGAGTCTTTCGTATATGAATTGTTTATGAATGCCAAACATGTTGCTTTTATGGAGGACATATAGTATACTTCAGTATTTCTCAAACGTTAGCATCAAAATAATCTAAACTGTTTGTGAAAACACAGAACATTGGTTCCTACCTACCCACTTCCATCCAACTTTCTGACTCTATTTCCAGCATGGAGCCAATAATTTATAATAGGTTTCCAGAAGATGCTGCTGGTGGTGGTCTGAGGCCCACACTTTGAGAATCACTGGAATATTCTGAACAGCTCCAAAGATGGATTTGGATTTGTGTGTATTTTAGACCTGGCTCTGCCCCTTAACAGCTGTGTGACCTTGAAGAAGTTATTAACCTCTTGAAACCTCAGTTTGCTCAGCTGTAAAACGAGAGTAATATGTACTTCATGAAGTTGTAGTAGGATTAAATAAGAGGATGCATGTGGAATGCTTAGGCCAGTTCCTGGGAAAAAATAGCTATTTAGTAATGTCACTCTCATGCTTCTGATCTGTTTAGGGGAAAGAATGCTATGTGGGCCATGTCGGTATTTTTACTTTTCACTGTATTAAGATCTGAAGGAGGGAGAGGAAATAGACAACTAATGTGAGAATATATAGAAATAGATGGAGACTTTCCAAGAGTTAAATATAATTTGGTTTAAACATAAAGTAAAGTATTTCTTTGATAGCGTGTAGCTCAGAATCTAGCCACTTTTTATCTTACCCACTGGAATCCCATCCAAAAATTAATCCCATCCAAAAATAACTCAATGGTAAGTGTTAGGTTGATTTCCTCCTCTGCTTAATTCTGTGAACCTCCAGCTATGAAATAATGTGTTTATTAAATACAAACTAATCTTCAGATTCACCTAGTATGTTTATTTGCAAATTTAAAGTAAATATATATATATATATATACATACATGCATGAAGTATGCATGTTCTTCTGGTACTTCTGGTAGTTTTGATATTTGTATTTTTCTCAATAATATCAAAACCCTTCATGAGCATGGATAATCAAGATTTTATATCTACTTCTAAAATACACTCATAGGGTTAAGAAGAAATCAGTGACTGGTTTTTGATTTTCTCATATAAACCTTGAGTAGGTTACATGTGTTATAAAAATACAAAATGTTACCAAAATGCTTCTAACTAAATCATATCTTTTGTTACCTAATCTATTTCAGTGAACACAGGCATCGTTACTGCCACTTTACGGGTGAAGCCAGTGAGGGATAAATGTAAATGCTGTTTCAAGTGATGAAACTAATTAGACCTAAAGACAGAAGTTGAAACTAATTCTACTGACTCCCAGCAAACTTCCACTAGCATAATTATTTCTTGTGGGAACATCTATTCTGTAAAATTGTCAAGCAGTGTCCTTTTGTTTCATTCAGTTACTTAGAAACCATTTACTGAGTACTGACTATGTGCAGATATAGGAACCAGATAGAGCACTACCAACCACCAGAATAATGTCAAGAGTTACTTGTTTTTTCCCGCAAATATTTTAGTTTTTTCATGATTCACATCACACATAATCTGTATTTCTAAGTCAAAATCCATAGCCACGAGTGAAATTAGGATCATCTTCAAAAATAAAACCTGGGGCTTCCCTGGTGGTCCAGTGGGTAAAAGTCCACCTTCCAGTTCAAGGGCACTGGTTTGATCCCAGGCCCGGGAAGATCCCACATTCCGTGGAGAGGCTGGACCAGTGTGTCCAATTTTGAGCCAGCACTCTGGATCATTAAAAAGCCGTGTAGCTCAGAATCTAGCCACTTTTATCTTACCCACTGGAATCCCATCCAAAAATTAACCCATCCAAAATAACTCAATGGTAAGTGTTAGGTTGATTTCCTCCTCTGCTTAATTCTGTGAACCTCCAGCTATGAAATAATGTGTTTATTAAATACAAACTAATCTTCAGATTCACCTAGTATGTTTATTTGCAAATTTAAAGTAAATATATATATATATATATACATACATGCATGAAGTATGCATGTTCTTCTGGTACTTCTGGTAGTTTTGATATTTGTATTTTTCTCAATAATATCAAAACCCTTCATGAGCATGGATAATCAAGATTTTATATCTACTTCTAAAATACACTCATAGGGTTAAGAAGAAATCAGTGACTGGTTTTTGATTTTCTCATATAAACCTTGAGTAGGTTACATGTGTTATAAAAATACAAAATGTTACCAAAATGCTTCTAACTAAATCATATCTTTTGTTACCTAATCTATTTCAGTGAACACAGGCATCGTTACTGCCACTTTACGGGTGAAGCCAGTGAGGGATAAATGTAAATGCTGTTTCAAGTGATGAAACTAATTAGACCTAAAGACAGAAGTTGAAACTAATTCTACTGACTCCCAGCAAACTTCCACTAGCATAATTATTTCTTGTGGGAACATCTATTCTGTAAAATTGTCAAGCAGTGTCCTTTTGTTTCATTCAGTTACTTAGAAACCATTTACTGAGTACTGACTATGTGCAGATATAGGAACCAGATAGAGCACTACCAACCACCAGAATAATGTCAAGAGTTACTTGTTTTTCCAGCAAATATTTTAGTTTTTTTCATGATTCACATCACACATAATCTGTATTTCTAAGTCAAAATCCATAGCCACGAGTGAAATTAGGATCATCTTCAAAAATAAAACCTGGGGCTTCCCTGGTGGTCCAGTGGGTAAAAAGTCCACCTTCCAGTTCAAGGGGCACTGGTTTGATCCCAGGCCCGGGAAGATCCCACATTCCGTGGAGAGGCTGGACCAGTGTGTCCAATTTTGAGCCAGCACTCTGGATCATATGCGCCCAGAGTCAGTGCTCTGCGACAAGAGAGGCCACTGCAGTGGGAGGTCCACACAGGCCAAAGAATTAAGACGTATGAAAATAAATAAATAAATAAACCAATACAAGAGGCCAAAACCAAAAAAAAAAAAAAAGAAATTATAAAAATATAAAAATAAAGTCTACTGAAAAACCTACTTTAAAAGTTATCTTGTGATCCTTCCTGAATAAAAACTGATCATCTGTTCCATCAGCATCTATACCCTAAAATAAGAATATTTGTAAATATAGGACTGTAAGTAAATCTGTAGATTTTTATCCAGAGTTACGTCTAGAATTTAAAAATATGAGCACTGAACAAGCTGACTTTTAAGAACACTTCTATTTCTGATATTCTGTATTCAGGGTCCAAAAGTATTTGGAGAACTTCCCTGGTGGCTCAATGGTAAAGAATCCACCTGTAGGGCTTCCCTGGTGGTCCAGTGGGTAAAGACACTGCCTTGCAGTGTAAGGGGTGCCGGTTCGAACCCTGGCCTGGGAAGATCCCACGTGCTGCAGAGCGGCTGGACCGATGTGTCCAATTACCGAGCCGGAGCTCTGGAGCACATGTGCCCAGAGCCGGTGCTCTGCGACAACAGAGACCACCACAATGGGAGGCCCACATGAGTCAAAGAACAAAGACGGATGAAAATAGATAAATGAAAGACCAATAGAAGTGGCCCGCCCATCCCCCTCCCTCCCCGCCCCACCCCCCAATAAATAAATAAATAAATGTTAAAAAAAAAAAAAGGATCCACCTGTAGTGCAGGAGACACGGGTTTGATCCCTGACCTGGGAAGATCCCATATGCTGCAGAGCAACTAAGCTTGTGCACCACAACTATTGAGGCTGTGCTCCAGAGCCCAGGAGCCACAACGAAGGAGTCCACATGCCATAGCTACTGAGGCCCACATGCCCTAGAGCCTGTTCTCTGCAATAAAAGAGGCCACAGCAATGAGAAACTGCCACACCACTAATGGTGAGTAGCCTTCCCTCTCCTCAACTGGAGAAAAGTCCATGGAGCAACAAAGACTCAGCTCAGTCAAAAATAAAGAAATAAATGTGTAAAATTATTTTTTAAAGTATTTGGAATGTAAATGTGCACTGTTAGTTTACCACAGATTCTGATCTTAATAAATGTTCAAATTTATAATAAACTTTACTTGCCATTATTCTTTTCAAAGGAATTGGTAACAGAATCTCTAAGGCACTAAAATCTATAGATAAAACTAACATTTTGAGACTGTCATATAAATGATTATATATTATAAAACCTTTCTTATCTTTCTTTTACTTAGCAAAATAATTTTGATATTCATCATGTTGTATGTGTGTTACAAACTTGTCGCTTTCTATTGCCAAGTAGAATTCTATTGTGTGGATATAGCACAGTGCTTTTCTCCATTCATCTGTTGATGGATTTTTGGGTTATTTCTAGTTTGGGATATTGTGAAAAATCTTCTATGAATATTTATATAGATTCCTTTGTGTAGACATATGTTACCCTTTATCTGGGGTAAATACCTATAAGTGGGATTATTGGCTCATATGGTAAATAAATGTTTAACTTTATAAGAAATTTTTCTAAAGCACTCCGCCACTTGTTTTCCCACCAGAAGTGTAGGAGAAATGAGCATGAAGAACAAAGTCTGACATTATTAGACTGTACCTTTAGCTATATAATGATAGGTATTTGTATCATATTTAATCACATTAAAAGTATATGTATAGTTTTCATTGTATTATCATATCATAAGAATGAACTCTGTTACTTATTTTCTGCAAAACGTGATTCGTTTTCTGTTGTCTTTTCCCACTGAGATTTTTTCCTAATTATCTCCATGCCCCTTATTTTACGAAGGCAATATCTTGTTACCATGATTAAAGATAAACTATTAATTGAAATATTATTGCATATCGCGGATGACAGGCAGAGGGTGGACCAATGAACCTCCTATCAAACAGCAAAAGCCAAGAAGACTAGGAATGTGTCTTTCCCAAAGTCACAACATGTGGACATAAGAAAATCAGGAGTTCCAGCCAAGGTTGGACCAGTCTTGTGCCTGAAATGGTTACCAGAACCAGAAATTTGAATTGAAAATAGGGAACAAAGTTTTAAAGTCAAAGAGGAATCAAAAAACCCAGTTCTTCTAAACTGTCCCTCTGTTCAGTTTCTTTGCATTCTTTGCATACTTGTATTCGGTCAATCAAAGTAATTCAAGGAGGGCAGGTAGAAAACAGATAGCTCCAACAAGTAAAGGTTTGGTGTGTTTTCCACTTTAGAGTGTTTACCATAACTTAATTTAGCTTACAGGTGAGTTTCATAAACTATCCCAAGTTTCTATGTCCACAAATCCATAGTTTATTCATCATTATGAGTCTGTTAATCTCATAAATAGAAACTAGGTGCTTTATGAGAATGATTCTTGTATAAAATTTAGGTCACAGTGGTGTTAAGAATTTGGCAATTGAAGGTTTCAGAACATACTCTTTACTCATGTTAAGAATCTTTGATAAGCAGCTCCTCTTACTTGTGAGATGTTAATTTCAAGTTCCAACTTCCAGATGGCCCATCTTCTATGAATATTTATATAGATTCCTTTGTGTAGACATATGTTACCCTTTATCTGGGGTAAATACCTATAAGTGGGATTATTGGCTCATATGGTAAATAAATGTTTAACTTTATAAGAAATTTTTCTAAAGCACTCCGCCACTTGTTTTCCCACCAGAAGTGTAGGAGAAATGAGCATGAAGAACAAAGTCTGACATTATTAGACTGTACCTTTAGCTATATAATGATAGGTATTTGTATCATATTTAATCACATTAAAAGTATATGTATAGTTTTCATTGTATTATCATATCATAAGAATGAACTCTGTTACTTATTTTCTGCAAAACGTGATTCGTTTTCTGTTGTCTTTTCCCACTGAGATTTTTTCCTAATTATCTCCATGCCCCTTATTTTACGAAGGCAATATCTTGTTACCATGATTAAAGATAAACTATTAATTGAAATATTATTGCATATCGCGGATGACAGGCAGAGGGTGGACCAATGAACCTCCTATCAAACAGCAAAAGCCAAGAAGACTAGGAATGTGTCTTTCCCAAAGTCACAACATGTGGACATAAGAAAATCAGGAGTTCCAGCCAAGGTTGGACCAGTCTTGTGCCTGAAATGGTTACCAGAACCAGAAATTTGAATTGAAAATAGGGAACAAAGTTTTAAAGTCAAAGAGGAATCAAAAAACCCAGTTCTTCTAAACTGTCCCTCTGTTCAGTTTCTTTGCATTCTTTGCATACTTGTATTCGGTCAATCAAAGTAATTCAAGGAGGGCAGGTAGAAAACAGATAGCTCCAACAAGTAAAGGTTTGGTGTGTTTTCCACTTTAGAGTGTTTACCATAACTTAATTTAGCTTACAGGTGAGTTTCATAAACTATCCCAAGTTTCTATGTCCACAAATCCATAGTTTATTCATCATTATGAGTCTGTTAATCTCATAAATAGAAACTAGGTGCTTTATGAGAATGATTCTTGTATAAAATTTAGGTCACAGTGGTGTTAAGAATTTGGCAATTGAAGGTTTCAGAACATACTCTTTACTCATGTTAAGAATCTTTGATAAGCAGCTCCTCTTACTTGTGAGATGTTAATTTCAAGTTCCAACTTCCAGATGGCCACTACAGAAGCAATAGACTGACATGCCCTGGGAATAGAAAGCATCAAGGATGCAAGTGGAGATGAGAGGTGTACTTATGACCACTTCCTCCTCGAATAAAGCACCTTTCTGATCCTTGGCTGTGATCACTTAACTTCCATGACTCAGATTCTGACCCTGCTCAGGCTCAGAGGTAGGAGAAAGCCAAAACTCTGGCAACAAATCATACCTGGGACAGCTAGACCCTGTTTCACACATCTTATAATAAAAATCCTAGAATCATAATTAGCTGGTGATTTTCCTGATAAAGTTCAAGACAGGCAGAAGGAGAGATCTTCCTCAGCTGAGCTATAATGGCAGCATCAAGATGCCTACTGCTAATGTGATGTTGAGAGTTGGCTAAAACCTCAGAACATCATGTGTGCCATGGAAGGATGTCCACCTGCCCTTTCTCTGGTCATACTGCCCTGTGTGGGCTTAATGGGAGTTCATCTGGAGTCACTTTCTTAGCCATCATGAAGCTGTAGCAGGTTGGCAGTAATGAGCTACAAATTAAGACCTCTACTCATATATGAGGGGCTTCCCTTGTAGCTTAGCTGGGAAAGAATCCACCTCCAATGCGGGAGACCTTAGTTTCATCCCTGGGTTGAGAAGACCCTCTGGAGAAGGGAAAGGCTACCCGGTCCAGTATTCTTGCCTGGAAAATTCCATGGCTTGACCGTGGGTCACAAAAAGTCATACATGACTGATCGACTTTCACTTTCACCCACAAATAATAATAATCCTCACTGAGGTAGCATCTTTCAGCTACAGACTTTCTCCTATGCACAGTTCACGCCTCTGAAGAATTTAATTCAAATGAGGATGAAGTCTATGAAATGTGAAAGTGATTCAAGAGCTCCAGTTCCCTGTTTTCTGAGTCCACGTGTGCATGTATGTTTAGTCATTCAGCTGTGTCTGACTCTTTGTGACCCCATAGCCTGGAGCCCTCCAGGTTCCTCTGTTCATGGGATTCTCCAGGCAAGTATACCGGAGTAGGTTGCTTTTCCTTTCTCCAGGGGATCTTCCCCACCCAGGATTGAACTCACATCTCTTGCACTGGCAGGCGGATTCTTTACTATCTGAGCCACCAGGGAAGCAACAGGATTTAATTTCCCAGGTCTTTTTCCTGGTCCTGAAGGGAAAATATGAAAGATATGGGCTAGAAACTGAAGAGAAGGGACCAGAAGTGCTTTCTCTTGGCACTAATAACAAACAAGGATGAACAAAGAGAATCTGTGTGTACTGAGGACTTCCCTGGTATGTTTTCTACTTCCTCCTTTTCCTTTCTGCTGAATGGAATGCAGATGTAACGACAGCAACTGCAGCAGCTATTTTAAAACATGAGATAAAAACCATGTCTTGGGCACGGTTGAGTGTTGTTCAGATAGAAGGGGCTGGATCTGCACAATGAGATGACCATATAAGCCCTCAATTGTTTAAACTCAGATTGCTACATGAAATAATAAACATTTATCTTGTTCATTCAAGTCATCGTATTTTGAATTCCTTTTTAAAAGAAACAAATATGCTAATTAATGCAGTTTCTTCTACTGGGACATTCATCTTTCAAGATCCCAATGTTAATTCTCTGAAACATTTATTATTGTATTTTCAGTTTCAAGGAGGGCTGTTATCCCAAGTATCCTGCTGATTTGGGCCCATTTCATCTTTACAATTCACTGGGCTTTCCCCTCAAACGTCAGCTTTCCTGCAAGGCCTCCTCTGATTCCCTAAAAGTCTGTTGTAACCACTGTTATAGCACCACTAGAGTGGGGGTAGGATGGTGATTGTAGCCTTGCATGTAAGTCACTACAATTGTATTCACTTGCACAGAGCCTGGCTCCTGGAAGGTACTGAACAAAGATTAAGTCGTGTTAAACAGATCAGTTCTCCAAGCTCTAATGAACTTAGCTTTCTCTGAATTTTCATTTCCTCCAAGTTTGTCAAACACAAAACTTAGCATGCCATGTTGTAATGCTTTCCAAAAGTTTAGTCATTCAGCTGTGTCTGACTCTTTGTGACCCCATAGCCTGGAGCCCTCCAGGTTCCTCTGTTCATGGGATTCTCCAGGCAAGTATACCGGAGTAGGTTGCTTTTCCTTTCTCCAGGGGATCTTCCCCACCCAGGATTGAACTCACATCTCTTGCACTGGCAGGCGGATTCTTTACTATCTGAGCCACCAGGGAAGCAACAGGATTTAATTTCCCAGGTCTTTTTCCTGGTCCTGAAGGGAAAATATGAAAGATATGGGCTAGAAACTGAAGAGAAGGGACCAGAAGTGCTTTCTCTTGGCACTAATAACAAACAAGGATGAACAAAGAGAATCTGTGTGTACTGAGGACTTCCCTGGTATGTTTTCTACTTCCTCCTTTTCCTTTCTGCTGAATGGAATGCAGATGTAACGACAGCAACTGCAGCAGCTATTTTAAAACATGAGATAAAAACCATGTCTTGGGCACGGTTGAGTGTTGTTCAGATAGAAGGGGCTGGATCTGCACAATGAGATGACCATATAAGCCCTCAATTGTTTAAACTCAGATTGCTACATGAAATAATAAACATTTATCTTGTTCATTCAAGTCATCGTATTTTGAATTCCTTTTTAAAAGAAACAAATATGCTAATTAATGCAGTTTCTTCTACTGGGACATTCATCTTTCAAGATCCCAATGTTAATTCTCTGAAACATTTATTATTGTATTTTCAGTTTCAAGGAGGGCTGTTATCCCAAGTATCCTGCTGATTTGGGCCCATTTCATCTTTACAATTCACTGGGCTTTCCCCTCAAACGTCAGCTTTCCTGCAAGGCCTCCTCTGATTCCCTAAAAGTCTGTTGTAACCACTGTTATAGCACCACTAGAGTGGGGGTAGGATGGTGATTGTAGCCTTGCATGTAAGTCACTACAATTGTATTCACTTGCACAGAGCCTGGCTCCTGGAAGGTACTGAACAAAGATTAAGTCGTGTTAAACAGATCAGTTCTCCAAGCTCTAATGAACTTAGCTTTCTCTGAATTTTCATTTCCTCCAAGTTTGTCAAACACAAAACTTAGCATGCCATGTTGTAATGCTTTCCAAAAATGTTGCTGATTTATGTATATGCCCCAAGATATATAAATAAACCAGTCATGAGCCAGCCTGACCCCAAGGGATCAAAGGCGAAATTAAGGATGGCCCTCCACAGCCCCTATTTGGTCACCTTAAATTGTCAAGTCATTATTTCAAGAACCTACTTTAGAGGAAGAATCTATCACAATTCATTCATTCATTGAGTGTATATATGTATATATATATATATATGTATATATATATATATATTGAGCATCTAATATATACCTGACATTATTCTAAGTGTTGAGAATCCATTTGAAAACAAAACAAAGATCTTTGCCCTCATGGAGCTTTATATCCTTGACAGAAATTATTTTATAAATTCAGCTGATTTAATAAAAGTATATATATTTTATTTGAAAAAATTTAAATAATAAGAAACATGATTTACTATCTTTATTATCTTTATACACCAGGAGACTTCATAAACTATGTATTTGGTCACATGATGTCAAAGCATAATGTAAAATGTAAAACTTTGTGTTGGCCTAAAGACATAAAAGATTAAATGTATGACTTTTATAAGGCACATCATTTAAAGGTAGACAAGAAACTGGCAATGCCAATCCTAAAAGAAGAAATCAACCCTGAATATTCATTGGAAGGACTGATACTGAAGCTGAAACTCCAATACTTTGGCCAGCTGATGCAAAGAGCTGACTAACTGGAAAAGACCCTGATGCTGGGAAAGATTAAAGGCAAAAGAAGTGTGCAGCAGAGAATAAAATGGCTAGATAGCATCATTGACTCAACAGACATGAATTTGAGCAAATTCCAGGGGATAGTGGACAGAGGAGTCTGGAATGTTGCAGTTCATGGGGTCACAAAAAGGCACAACTCAGTGACTGAACAACAATGACAACAGAGACTGGCAAATATACTAAGGTCATTTCTCACTTGGGAACTTGTCATCTAAAACAAGTATACCTAAGTTGATAATTTATAAAACTCTCATGAATAGGGTTCAGAATAAAGACACTATACAACTTCCATTTTCATTTCCTCCAAGTTTGTCAAACACAAAACTTAGCATGCCATGTTGTAATGCTTTCCAAAAATGTTGCTGATTTATGTATATGCCCCAAGATATATAAATAAACCAGTCATGAGCCAGCCTGACCCCAAGGGATCAAAGGCGAAATTAAGGATGGCCCTCCACAGCCCCTATTTGGTCACCTTAAATTGTCAAGTCATTATTTCAAGAACCTACTTTAGAGGAAGAATCTATCACAATTCATTCATTCATTGAGTGTATATATGTATATATATATATATATATATATATATATATATATATATTGAGCATCTAATATATACCTGACATTATTCTAAGTGTTGAGAATCCATTTGAAAACAAAACAAAGATCTTTGCCCTCATGGAGCTTTATATCCTTGACAGAAATTATTTTATAAATTCAGCTGATTTAATAAAAGTATATATATTTTATTTGAAAAAATTTAAATAATAAGAAACATGATTTACTATCTTTATTATCTTTATACACCAGGAGACTTCATAAACTATGTATTTGGTCACATGATGTCAAAGCATAATGTAAAATGTAAAACTTTGTGTTGGCCTAAAGACGCATAAAAGATTAAATGTATGACTTTTATAAGGCACATCATTTAAAGGTAGACAAGAAACTGGCAATGCCAATCCTAAAAGAAGAAATCAACCCTGAATATTCATTGGAAGGACTGATACTGAAGCTGAAACTCCAATACTTTGGCCAGCTGATGCAAAGAGCTGACTAACTGGAAAAGACCCTGATGCTGGGAAAGATTAAAGGCAAAAGAAGTGTGCAGCAGAGAATAAAATGGCTAGATAGCATCATTGACTCAACAGACATGAATTTGAGCAAATTCCAGGGGATAGTGGACAGAGGAGTCTGGAATGTTGCAGTTCATGGGGTCACAAAAAGGCACAACTCAGTGACTGAACAACAATGACAACAGAGACTGGCAAATATACTAAGGTCATTTCTCACTTGGGAACTTGTCATCTAAAACAAGTATACCTAAGTTGATAATTTATAAAACTCTCATGAATAGGGTTCAGAATAAAGACACTATACAACTTCCAGCTTGGCCTAATATTAATTCTCCCTTGAGAAAATGGTTTACGTCGTCCTCCAAACATGCTATGCAATCCTAACGTTACTCACTTCATTATTCTGCTAAATATAACTTAATTAGAAAATAAATAATTTTAAGAAAATTACATAAAATTACGCTGTGCTAGTTAAAAATATGTCCACTGCTAAGGCATAAATGGGCTTCCTAAGTGGCACATTGGTAAAGAACCTGCCTGCTAATTCAGAAGACAAAAGAGATGCGAGTTCAATCCCTAGGTCAGGAAGATCCCTTGGAGGAGGAAATGGCAACCCACTTCAACATTCTTGCTTGGGAAATCCCATGGACAGAGGAGCCTGGTGGGCTATAGTCCACGGGGTCACAAAGAGTCAGACACAACTGACATAAATGGGTTACTGTGAAATTGTAAAAAGGGAGTTAAATAGTTTATCTGCAGTGCATTTTATATTTAAAAGGCAGGAAAAAAGAAAAGGCAGAAATTGTGAGAAATGGTTTAAAGCTTTCTATAGTCTATCATCTTACAAATAAATGTATCAAAAAAGATTAATAATATAATGTTTTTACAAGATAAAACCCTAGAATCTTTTTTATAAGCATGTCTGATATGAGTAACTAAATATCAATTTTCTCTAGATGCATTTTTCCATGGAACAAATCACTTTTTTCCAGCAGAATACCTCTTGTAGCAGTCACATAATGAAAGTGTTTCCCAATAGATATTCATCTCTGAGAGCAGATTTTATTTCTCTGCCTGATTTCCAAAAATGCAATCTGATTTCATGAGGACGTAGGCCAATGGACCAATAAATGACTCCTGTAAGCATGGATCAAGAAATAGTTACAACTTGTGATGCAAAATCTGCCTTGTACGTCTTATTTCTTTCCATCTGAGAGTTGTAATTCCAATACCATGCCGTGTACATGGATTGAGTGCAAAGATCAGCCCCAGGCAGGTTTAAATAAAACATTGACATTTTGAAAAATGATCCAAGTGTTTCCTTTTTTCACCTTCTATGTTTTTTTTTTTTTTTTTTTACTTTGCTATTTCAGGTAGTACCAAGAAGGAAATGCTTTTTGGAGGCTATATCTCTAATTGTTGAGTAGATTTCATATTCCCCAGGGTATACCAGTGTAATGACAATTTGTAAACCATGAAAGATAAAGTTGTAGAGTTGGGAGAAGTTAGTTTTTACTTCATGATGTTGTCTTCTTTCATTGGAAACTGAACTTGGGAAACCAATCGTGTGCTCCTGGGCTGAATCATCTCTATATATGTGTGTATATACACATATGTATATTTACAGACACACACAATAGTCACCACATCTATAACATAACAGCCATTATTGAAGGCAATTTCAAGACATAAAACTGAAGACCATGATTTTCTTTTATTCCAACTTTCTAATTTTATTAGGATTTTATTATGAATGTTTTGGATAGTACATACATATTTTACAGCACACCTCCTTGTTCTTGAGAGATAAGCAAATTTACTGTGACACTATATTAGCAAGGACTGTCTCCTTGTCAAGGGACTGGTAGATGGGGTAGCATATTCTGGGAGACTATACTTACTGCCTCTGACCTGAAAACAGATATACTGGATTTAGTTTGTTGGACATAAGTTAATTATCAAGTTTCATCATATAAATTGTCTTCAAAGAGAAAAGGCAGCAGGATGGCTCATTACGGCAGAGTTCCTTGCTCGACTTCATCGAAGCCCTTGCTCTCTGATGCCAGGAGCCACAGCCTCTTATGGAGACTTCAATTCATGGCAATACTGCAATGCAGTTCATTTCAGGATCTCTATTGTTGTGTTGCTAAGAGTTCATTCTTCTCGGTAATGGGAATGGCTCTGCTCTACAGGAGGTTAAACATACAGAACCCTAGTGGCTTGTATGATTTCTGACTTCAGAATAGTTTCTGGCACGCAGATGAAGGGAAAGCTGTCGTTTTTTTTTCCTGCAGCAGGCAATAGCACCTTGTGTAAAGTTTTCCCCAAAATGCTTTTTAAGATGAAGGCTAACCACACATACATGTTAATACGTGCATGCACATGACCAGAATGAAAAATATATATACAAAAGATTCCAGGCTTGTTTCATGTTGAAGAAATCAAATCATCAGTACAGCTAATCATCAAGTTCCTCTGTAAGTATTCCTTCAGGAGGGGATTTTCATGTAAAAGTTTCATGCTTGTTTGTTTAAAGCTTTAGGATAAATTTGCAGGTGATGAGAGCAACCTTCAGCCTGATAAAAGAACAGGCCAAGTTACTGATTGGAGAAAATTACCTGAAGTTTTTTAATCAAAGTCTCTGTGGTCTACTGTCTGATTTCCTAGGCCAGATGTCAAATGTTTTTCACTGATGTCGATGTTGAAGTAATCACTAAACCAATTCCAAGAATGGGTAAGTGAGATGGTAATAATGTTTCATTTCAGTATTACATAAGGTCTCTTCCCTAGCCATGAACAAAGTAACAGGACCTCTCTGATTCAACATAATTACACAAACTATTACTTTGAATTTTTACATAGTTTCATTTCTTCAGATTATGTGACTTTTTTATGAATATGTGAATACAGAATGTATCTAGATGCATTCAGCTAGAATATGAGACAACCTACAATTTCCAATTTGTTGATTTTTCAAGATCTACATTTAATATGAAATATAATTAAATATTTATTATTTAATCTATTTTGTGCAGTTTTTAGGGGGTTTTTTTTTGGAATAATAAAAACAATCAATCATTAAAAAATGAAAACAAACAAAATCCAGAGATCACCTAGAAGAGCAAATCTTCTGCTGTTTGACATTCCAGGAAAATTAATTGCTAATTTGATATACACTGTGATTTTTTTTTTGAATCAGCAAAGCAATCTGGATGGAACAGAGAAGTTAGAACAAATGAAAATCTTGAATTTCTGACTTTAAGTTTTATAAAGTTACATATGGATACATAACGTCTTTTATGTTTGTCATTGGCACGAATTTTTTTCTGGAAATGGCAATATCATAGGAGAGTTTTATTCAGGAGGACAAATATTAATATTGAGATATTTTCAAAACATCTGAAAGAACGTGATACATCCCCTACTGTGAGATAAAACTCTATCTGGAGAAATTCCACTGGCACTGGCCTCTCAGCAGTGTGGCACCTGGTCTCATTCCTAGAATTCCCCAAACCTTCCCTCTCTCCATCACATTGCTAGCCTAGGAGAATTAAAATGCCTAGAAATAACAGATATTTCAAGGTCTCTTCTAAGTAGGAATTTCTTTGAAAACCAGATGGATAAGGCAAAATCAGTTTAGACAGTGTATGTCTGTGCTAAGTTCCTTTAGTTGTGTCTGACTCTTTGTGACCGCATGGGCTGTAGCCTGGCAGGTCCCTCTGTCTGTGGGATTTACCAGACAAGAGTGGGTTGCAAAGCCCTCTTTCAGGAGATCTTTCTGACTCAGGAATTGAACCTGCTTCTCATGTCTCAGTTGGGTTCTTTCCCACTGGAAAGCCTTTAGTGTAAGTGATAACAACATGAGTAGCAGTGAATGGGACCTTACAAGGATCCTTTCCAACTAAAATGTAAAAGGACCAGCAAATTGCACCCCCTTTCCAACATTTTGATCAAAACAGGCCTACCTCAAATGTCCTCCATCAACTAACCCATGTATTTATTTTGGACAAACAATGGGCTTTCTCCTGAGGTGACTTTGATGTATGAAAATTTTCAGCTTCACTACTTTTGTTTCCATGTCTTCATTTTCTACTGGACTGTTGATAAGACACTGGTTTTCAGTCATCAGTCTCAGTTATTCATGACTACTTAATAAGTCACCCTAAATTTTAGTGGCTTAAAACAGCAGCTATTATTTCATCACTGTCTCTCACAGTTCTAGAGGCTGACTGTGTTCAGCAGGACAGTTCTTGACTGGAGCCTAGGATGGGGGTCTTCTCAAAATCTTTCTAAATTGCTTGTTTGGAGGTTGATGCTATTGATATAGGTCTTTAGCTAGAACTGTCATGGACCCTCTATGGGACAGGAGTTTTCTCACATCAGACAAGTAAAAGCTCCCAGTTTCTTAAGCTCCAGCCTACAATAGGCAGAGAGTCACTTTTACACTCTTAGGGATGAAGCATTTACAAAAAAAAAGACCCTACTTTTTTTATGGTCATTGGCACGAATTTTTTCTGGAAATGGCAATATCATAGGAGAGTTTTATTCAGGAGGACAAATATTAATATTGAGATATTTTCAAAACATCTGAAAGAACGTGATACATCCCCTACTGTGAGATAAAACTCTATCTGGAGAAATTCCACTGGCACTGGCCTCTCAGCAGTGTGGCACCTGGTCTCATTCCTAGAATTCCCCAAACCTTCCCTCTCTCCATCACATTGCTAGCCTAGGAGAATTAAAATGCCTAGAAATAACAGATATTTCAAGGTCTCTTCTAAGTAGGAATTTCTTTGAAAACCAGATGGATAAGGCAAAATCAGTTTAGACAGTGTATGTCTGTGCTAAGTTCCTTTAGTTGTGTCTGACTCTTTGTGACCGCATGGGCTGTAGCCTGGCAGGTCCCTCTGTCTGTGGGATTTACCAGACAAGAGTGGGTTGCAAAGCCCTCTTTCAGGAGATCTTTCTGACTCAGGAATTGAACCTGCTTCTCATGTCTCAGTTGGGTTCTTTCCCACTGGAAAGCCTTTAGTGTAAGTGATAACAACATGAGTAGCAGTGAATGGGACCTTACAAGGATCCTTTCCAACTAAAATGTAAAAGGACCAGCAAATTGCACCCCCTTTCCAACATTTTGATCAAAACAGGCCTACCTCAAATGTCCTCCATCAACTAACCCATGTATTTATTTTGGACAAACAATGGGCTTTCTCCTGAGGTGACTTTGATGTATGAAAAATTTTCAGCTTCACTACTTTTGTTTCCATGTCTTCATTTTCTACTGGACTGTTGATAAGACACTGGTTTTCAGTCATCAGTCTCAGTTATTCATGACTACTTAATAAGTCACCCTAAATTTTAGTGGCTTAAAACAGCAGCTATTATTTCATCACTGTCTCTCACAGTTCTAGAGGCTGACTGTGTTCAGCAGGACAGTTCTTGACTGGAGCCTAGGATGGGGGTCTTCTCAAAATCTTTCTAAATTGCTTGTTTGGAGGTTGATGCTATTGATATAGGTCTTTAGCTAGAACTGTCATGGACCCTCTATGGGACAGGAGTTTTCTCACATCAGACAAGTAAAAGCTCCCAGTTTCTTAAGCTCCAGCCTACAATAGGCAGAGAGTCACTTTTACACTCTTAGGGATGAAGCATTTACAGAGTTTAAATTTAAGAAAAAGGGATATAGACCCTACTTCTTAGTGGGAAGAGTGTCAAATAATTTGGGGACAGTTGTGAAGAACAATTATCTTTTCACTCACAGTACATCAGTACATGACATAGATAAAGTGGTAAACATTTAATGTATGTTGGTGTCTGAATAAATAAAAGTCAAGCAAAGGATAATACGGGCCTAAATCAGATGAGAATCAATGACAATAGATGAAAGGATATCGGTGCAAGAGACTTGTAGAGAGAAAAACAGAACTAAGAAGAGGAGGCTCTAAAGTATAGCCAAAGTTACTGGACTACATGACTTGGAAATTTAACAGACTATGATGTTTCAGAAAACACTTGGACATTAGAATTACTTGGAAGTAGGTTTGAATCTTTTTCCTACCCAAACCACATGCATAGAAATTTACATTTCTGAGCCTTAGTTAAATAACATGCATAAATGAGGATGTGCATGTGTGTTAAGTCACTTCAGTTATGTGCGACTCTTTGTCACCCTTTGGACTGTAACCCACCAGGCTCCTCTGTGCATGGGATTCTCCAGGTAAGAATACTGGAAAGGGTTGCCATGCCATCCTCCAGGGAATTTCCCCCACCCAGGAGTTAAACCCATGTCTGTCTCCTGCATTGGCAGGTGGGCTCTTTACTACCAGCACAAACTGGGAAGCTAACTGCAGATAATAACTAAAGTTATTAACCAAAGTTAATTTCCAAAGTTGATGGGAAAATCATACCTGGTAACTACTTAACACACAATGATACCAATACATACAGTCCCATAATTCAAAGAGTGTGATTAATGAATTTCTTAGTATATATAAATGTCCTTTTAGTAGTGACTTGTATGAAAATGTCATGACTCAATGTTGTGTGTGTGTGTGTGTGTGTGTGTGTGTGTGTGTGTGCTGTTTCAATTGATTAATTCATTCTTTAGCAGTCTGTGAAGAAGCTTGATCATCCAATTTCATTGAGGATATAGGCTATAATGGACTTCCCTTGTAGGTCAGCTGGTAGAGAATTCACCTGCAATGTAGGAGATCTCGTTTCAATTCCTGGGTCGGGAAGATCATCTGGAGAAAGGATAGGCTACAGACTCCAGTATTCTTGGGCATCACTGGTGGCTCATATGGTAAAGAATCTGCTTGCAAAGTGGAAGACCTGGATTCGATCCCCGGATTGGGAAGATCCCCTGGAGAAAGGAATCTTCCAGTATTCTTGCCTGGAGAATTCCATGGCTAATCCGTGGGTTGCAGAGTCAGACACAACTGAGTGACTTTCATTTTCATAGTCTATAATACATTCTATACATGGCATCAAATTGTTAAGCTCAGATTCCATATATCAGTTGAGAATTGCCCACAGCCTCTAAACCTAATCAATGTGAAAATCTGCTAATATCTCTTACAAATATTCACCACCCTAAAAATTCTTTATCTATGTGGACCTATCTCCTGATTAGCAATGATGCTTAACAAGAAGGCTTTTTAGTTTCTTATCATTTTTGGTGATAGCATATCAAGAAGACCAATGCTTATGAAACCATCAATCAGAAATACTCACTTTATTAACTTTTATCTTTCAGTGGCCTATTTTTTAAAATTTCGGCTTCTTTTATTTTATTTTTTTGACCACTTCTATTGATCTTTCATTTATTTATCTTTGTTCTTTAGCCAGTGTGGGCCTCCCATCGCAGTGGCCTCTGTTGCTGCAGAGCACCAGCTCTGGGTGCATGCGCTCCAGAGCTCTGGCTTGGTGATTGGACACATAGGTCCAGCCGCTCTGCGGCACGTGGGATCTTCCCAGGCCAGGGATCGAACCGGCGCCCCTTGCACTGCAGGGCAAACTCTTTACCCACTGGACCACCAGGTAAGCCCCTTTTATTGGTTTTTCATTTATTTTCATTCATCTTTATTCTTTGGCATGTGTGGGCCTCTCATCACAGTGACCTCTCTGGTTGCAGAGCACAGGCTCTAGGCACAAGCAGTCCAGAACGCTGGTTCATAATTGGACACACCTGTCTAGCTGCTCTGCAGCACATGGGATCTTCCTGGGTCAGGGATCAAACTGGTGCCCCTTGCCATACAAAGGGGCCTCTACCCACTGGACCACCAAGGAAGACCCAATTTACTAATATTTTATTTGAGATAAATTATCTACCAAAGTTTTCAAGTCAAGGAATAATATTTTTATTATTTTAAACATTCTATAAGAATGGTTTTGCTAGGTCTCCCCTTCTTCACCTCTCCTAGATATATTGCTTGCAAAGTGGAAGACCTGGATTCGATCCCCGGATTGGGAAGATCCCCTGGAGAAAGGAATCTTCCAGTATTCTTGCCTGGAGAATTCCATGGCTAATCCGTGGGTTGCAGAGTCAGACACAACTGAGTGACTTTCATTTTCATAGTCTATAATACATTCTATACATGGCATCAAATTGTTAAGCTCAGATTCCATATATCAGTTGAGAATTGCCCACAGCCTCTAAACCTAATCAATGTGAAAATCTGCTAATATCTCTTACAAATATTCACCACCCTAAAAATTCTTTATCTATGTGGACCTATCTCCTGATTAGCAATGATGCTTAACAAGAAGGCTTTTTAGTTTCTTATCATTTTTGGTGATAGCATATCAAGAAGACCAATGCTTATGAAACCATCAATCAGAAATACTCACTTTATTAACTTTTATCTTTCAGTGGCCTATTTTTTAAAATTTCGGCTTCTTTTATTTTATTTTTTTGACCACTTCTATTGATCTTTCATTTATTTATCTTTGTTCTTTAGCCAGTGTGGGCCTCCCATCGCAGTGGCCTCTGTTGCTGCAGAGCACCAGCTCTGGGTGCATGCGCTCCAGAGCTCTGGCTTGGTGATTGGACACATAGGTCCAGCCGCTCTGCGGCACGTGGGATCTTCCCAGGCCAGGGATCGAACCGGCGCCCCTTGCACTGCAGGGCAAACTCTTTACCCACTGGACCACCAGGTAAGCCCCTTTTATTGGTTTTTCATTTATTTTCATTCATCTTTATTCTTTGGCATGTGTGGGCCTCTCATCACAGTGACCTCTCTGGTTGCAGAGCACAGGCTCTAGGCACAAGCAGTCCAGAACGCTGGTTCATAATTGGACACACCTGTCTAGCTGCTCTGCAGCACATGGGATCTTCCTGGGTCAGGGATCAAACTGGTGCCCCTTGCCATACAAAGGGGACTCTACCCACTGGACCACCAAGGAAGACCCAATTTACTAATATTTTATTTGAGATAAATTATCTACCAAAGTTTTCAAGTCAAGGAATAATATTTTTATTATTTTAAACATTCTATAAGAATGTTTTTGCTAGGTCTCCCCTTCTTCACCTCTCCTAGATATATTCTCAGGCAGAAAAAAGGAGGTACAATTGATGGAGCGTATTCAAGAATTTCAGCACCTCAGAAAGAGCTCGTTCATAT
Source organism: Tragulus kanchil (assembly GCA_022376925.1). NCBI lineage: Eukaryota > Metazoa > Chordata > Mammalia > Artiodactyla > Tragulidae > Tragulus > Tragulus kanchil. The sequence continues at coordinate 62,193,209 of JAIOJX010000002.1, forward strand.
GCACAAGTCTTATACTTATTTATTCAATATCCAAAATAGATAATTTGGGTGAATATTAATATATGCAAACTAAATCCATTGTCATTTCAAGTTTTAAAAAACTATAATAGTCATTTTGGCAAGAAGGGGGCAATGAATTCCATGGCCTTTTTATAGAGCTGCTGACTGCTTTTGAGAGTATATAGAAACCATTATCCTTGCCATATTACAGGTTACTTTTTCAACTTAAAAATAAAATCTATAGACTGTGTTGAATAATCTCTCTTGCAAGACCATCATCCTAACTGCATTGAAACACTGAGATAAGATATTCAATGGGTATGAATACTCTTTACTTATCATTGAGCTTAAAAAAAGGCTCATGTAACGAGATTCACATTTTATGCTGAATTGGGTTCCATTTTTAATTCCTATGGCCATTGAGGGATAAAACACACAAAAAAGATGAATTTTTAGCCATGGAGTTAGGTGTTTATAACTTCTGAAAAAGAAAATTCAGAACATTCAAAAAGTTTGAACAAAATATTTCTTCAATTCCATGTTAATCCGATAGTTGTGATAGATGACCACATTAATATAATGTTTTTATAATTTTTGTTTTCAATAAAAGAAAAGAAAATTATAACCTCAAGACATAATTTCTACTTGGCTTTTTAAGGAGAGACATAAGAATGATACTTATTTATCTGTTATTTCAAAGTTTGTGGAGACATACAAAGGCAACGTGATTGTCTACAAAATACATAGAACTTGGAATAAGAATTCACGAATTCCCTCCATCGTTTGTGGACAGGTTTGGACACAGGTTTGGTTACTGTTGCTTGCTTGTCAGCTTTTGCAAAATAGAGACAATATACCAATAAGTTTTTTTTGTGAGCATCTATAAGGCTAACAAGTGAGAAAGATACTAGCACTGTTCTGGTCTATGGGAGACTGTAAACAAATGTTAATTTCTTGCTTGGTTTATATTAAATATTAAGTAGTATTATAACTCTCTAGCATCAAGCTGATTCATCTCTATCTTTGGCCACACCAGGAACAAAGTACACCCTCATCTCCTTAAAGTTAGGAGAAGCCCTATTTCCTTTGCTCAATGAAATTTGGGTAGATATGATAGCTGGTAGAAAAAGACATAGGTCACTTCTGGGAAGAAGCATTTAATTACTGATATTCCTCTCTCCTTGTCATGCGTCACCCTGTTAATGTGATAGTGAAAGAAAATGTGTTGATAAGAAGTTTCAGAAGTTTAAAGCTACCTGGAATGCTAAACAAACTCATGATTATTACGGCTACTGTTGAGAGCTACTTGGACTTGAAGTGGTCTTTATGCAAGCTAAAAATAAATTTTTGGTATTGTAAACTATTTATGTTTATATTCGAGAGCTGTTTGTTACTTCAGTATAATCTAGTCAGTCAAGGTTATTTACCTAGTCTCATTTTTTTCCAGTTATATTTCAGATATCTCATGGTATAGACACTATTAAGAAGGAAAAAAATGAACAATTTCATGGTATATACAATAAAAACTGAAAAACATGGGTCTATGATATGAGAAAATATTTGCTAAGTGGACTTTTCTCTGACTTAATTTGTTTAAAAATGACCGAGCACAATTTAAAATACAACAACTCTAAAATCTGTTTTCTGTCTTATAGATTTCTACCTAGGAATCAGGATTTGTAAATCATTTTCTAATAATTACAATGAACCGCTTATGCAAGAAAGGAAAAATTTTGCCTTGTGTTTGATATCTGAAAACTGCAAATCTTGAAAGTAAAACCATAAAATGTTTTTCTTAAGTTTGAAAATAATATTATTAAAGAATTCACGAATTCCCTCCATCGTTTGTGGACAGGTTTGGACACAGGTTTGGTTACTGTTGCTTGCTTGTCAGCTTTTGCAAAATAGAGACAATATACCAATAAGTTTTTTTTGTGAGCATCTATAAGGCTAACAAGTGAGAAAGATACTAGCACTGTTCTGGTCTATGGGAGACTGTAAACAAATGTTAATTTCTTGCTTGGTTTATATTAAATATTAAGTAGTATTATAACTCTCTAGCATCAAGCTGATTCATCTCTATCTTTGGCCACACCAGGAACAAAGTACACCCTCATCTCCTTAAAGTTAGGAGAAGCCCTATTTCCTTTGCTCAATGAAATTTGGGTAGATATGATAGCTGGTAGAAAAAGACATAGGTCACTTCTGGGAAGAAGCATTTAATTACTGATATTCCTCTCTCCTTGTCATGCGTCACCCTGTTAATGTGATAGTGAAAGAAAATGTGTTGATAAGAAGTTTCAGAAGTTTAAAGCTACCTGGAATGCTAAACAAACTCATGATTATTACGGCTACTGTTGAGAGCTACTTGGACTTGAAGTGGTCTTTATGCAAGCTAAAAATAAATTTTTGGTATTGTAAACTATTTATGTTTATATTCGAGAGCTGTTTGTTACTTCAGTATAATCTAGTCAGTCAAGGTTATTTACCTAGTCTCATTTTTTTCCAGTTATATTTCAGATATCTCATGGTATAGACACTATTAAGAAGGAAAAAAATGAACAATTTCATGGTATATACAATAAAAACTGAAAAACATGGGTCTATGATATGAGAAAATATTTGCTAAGTGGACTTTTCTCTGACTTAATTTGTTTAAAAATGACCGAGCACAATTTAAAATACAACAACTCTAAAATCTGTTTTCTGTCTTATAGATTTCTACCTAGGAATCAGGATTTGTAAATCATTTTCTAATAATTACAATGAACCGCTTATGCAAGAAAGGAAAAATTTTGCCTTGTGTTTGATATCTGAAAACTGCAAATCTTGAAAGTAAAACCATAAAATGTTTTTCTTAAGTTTGAAAATAATATTATTAAAGAGATTAGAAGTATATAACTTAAGTCCTGTAAAGAATGTGATGTATAATTTGGTCCCCAAATCCCATTTTTCACATCGAGAATCTGAAAGCCTAGAGTATAAATTAACTGACCTGCCCCAAATTGTTTTTGTAGGGATAATCCTCTGTTAAAACTCAAACACAAGTGGCACTCTATTTCTTAAAATGTAAGGTCAAAGCTCCTTAGATCACATTTAATCTGAGATCACTATTACCCCAAAGAATCTAAACCCAAGACTGCTGAACAGCTCACCTTTTCCTTTCTGTCCTTTTTGTCTTTGCAAATAGATATCCTTACCCTCTGTCTAGGATGCCTTCCCCATATTATCACTTTGACAAGCTCCTGCTCAACCTAAAAGTCTATGCTCAAGTACCACTTCTGCCTTTATACCAAATGCTATACATAAATGATCCTATTTATGTGATCCAAATGTTTCACATTCATCACATTACTTTGTAATTAATTCAATGTAAATTGTGATTTTGCTTCCAGTTTTCTTCTTCTACTCTAAAAAAAAAGGATCCTCATCCTTACCCATTGCCCTGTAACTGAGCAGAAATATATATTCTCTTGTTTTGTTGACATAAAGTTTGCCCATGTGACTTGCTTTAATCAATGGAATTTGTTTGGAGATTCCATATGTTACAGTCTTTTTTTAAATTTTTCTATGTTAGAATTATGGCATCTGCCAAATAAGGGCTTCTCCTTCAATCTCAATACTGGAAAGACAAAGACATGGGATAAAGCCATAGCTGACCTATGGCCACAACAGTCAATAGTTAATGTGAGAAATACAGTAAGACATAGAGATTGTTGTGAATATAGCATTAATTAAAGCTAATATACAATTGTTTACATAACTCCAGTAAGTAAATATCTTAAGGATAGGCACTATATCTCATTAATTTTTGTGTTTTCTTGATCTATTTCTGATTCAGAGTCACAAGACTTAGCGACTGAAAAACAAAAGGTGCTCAATGTTTTGTGACTAGACAAATAGAGTTTTGTTGCATGATGCTAAACTGTACTTTCTGATGACTTCCGTTTTCTAATGATGTAGAATCAGAATGAAGTTCTAGTGATAGAAAAAAGGTTTATAAATGGAATATTAATGTTACGCAGACATGTACAGAAACAGTAATATTTTCACCATATGTTCTGATTATGTACAAACTGGAAAGGAATCAAGTACAATTTTTTATTGTTGCTATTGTTGAAGGTTGAAGAATAAGGGGAGTGGTATTTGGACTTTAAGGTTTCAGCAGAAATTATTATTCTCTTTCTGTTAGTCCACTGGGTTGCAAAGACTCGGACACAACTAGCAACTAACACTTTCACTTTGACTTTCTGATAATCTAAGATGGATTTATGGAGGATATGGATTATTAGTAGTCATCTACAGAACAGAGGCAGCTAGTGGTATTAACAAAAGGCAGGAGGGTTCATACAGCTTTAATGTGAAAATAAGATTTTTTTGCATAATCTTCATATTCCACACAAATGCAAAATGAATAAGGTAAAATAAGATAACAATATAGTTTTAATTTTTTTCTAGGAATATTTCACTGTTTATTTTCTAGTTCCAGTATTCCAGCAGATATTACTACCAAATATAAATTTAAAATAAAGTGTCTTAAATCAGACTTCAATTTTCTAATAAAATGTATGCATATTTGTTTTTTTAAGGAGTTTTCTAAAGTAGTTCATTCCATCTGTGTTTTACTTTTTAATTCACATTACATTTTTTAAGTTGGGGTTCTATTTATACCAGCTGAATATCTAAATTAAATAGAATTTACCTTTATCTATTTCTATTCCCTTCACTCATTTCAATGATTTGAAATTAATCATTAAAATGTTTGAAATATTTTATGTATGAATCACTAGGCCCTCAGAGATTCTGATAAATTTTCAGTTTTGCAAATCTCATACTGGGGAAAAATGCTGAAGTTTACTAACAGATATAGATAGATATGATAGATCTTAAGGATAGGCACTATATCTCATTAATTTTTGTGTTTTCTTGATCTATTTCTGATTCAGAGTCACAAGACTTAGCGACTGAAAAACAAAAGGTGCTCAATGTTTTGTGACTAGACAAATAGAGTTTTGTTGCATGATGCTAAACTGTACTTTCTGATGACTTCCGTTTTCTAATGATGTAGAATCAGAATGAAGTTCTAGTGATAGAAAAAAGGTTTATAAATGGAATATTAATGTTACGCAGACATGTACAGAAACAGTAATATTTTCACCATATGTTCTGATTATGTACAAACTGGAAAGGAATCAAGTACAATTTTTTATTGTTGCTATTGTTGAAGGTTGAAGAATAAGGGGAGTGGTATTTGGACTTTAAGGTTTCAGCAGAAATTATTATTCTCTTTCTGTTAGTCCACTGGGTTGCAAAGACTCGGACACAACTAGCAACTAACACTTTCACTTTGACTTTCTGATAATCTAAGATGGATTTATGGAGGATATGGATTATTAGTAGTCATCTACAGAACAGAGGCAGCTAGTGGTATTAACAAAAGGCAGGAGGGTTCATACAGCTTTAATGTGAAAATAAGATTTTTTTGCATAATCTTCATATTCCACACAAATGCAAAATGAATAAGGTAAAATAAGATAACAATATAGTTTTAATTTTTTTCTAGGAATATTTCACTGTTTATTTTCTAGTTCCAGTATTCCAGCAGATATTACTACCAAATATAAATTTAAAATAAAGTGTCTTAAATCAGACTTCAATTTTCTAATAAAATGTATGCATATTTGTTTTTTTAAGGAGTTTTCTAAAGTAGTTCATTCCATCTGTGTTTTACTTTTTAATTCACATTACATTTTTTAAGTTGGGGTTCTATTTATACCAGCTGAATATCTAAATTAAATAGAATTTACCTTTATCTATTTCTATTCCCTTCACTCATTTCAATGATTTGAAATTAATCATTAAAATGTTTGAAATATTTTATGTATGAATCACTAGGCCCTCAGAGATTCTGATAAATTTTCAGTTTTGCAAATCTCATACTGGGGAAAAATGCTGAAGTTTACTAACAGATATAGATATATATGATAGATCTAAAGGATGTGGTAGAGATCTATCACATATATGGTTAAGCCCTGTTGTGCTGAATCAAAATCAAGGTAGTCTGTGAAATGTGAAATGTATTAATTTTTATTTCAGGGACTATTGCGTGACTTACCAAACTGGTAAGAAAAATCATTAGGAAGTGAGATAATGTGCTCCAACAACTCCACTTGGGAAAGTTACATAGAAAGGAGATCAGATCGCATGCTTACCCAACACAACAATCATGATTTTAGTAGGCATTATAGAAGTATTTATATTTCTGATGAGAGCTCACTGGTTATGATTTTAAAGATGTTTATCATGCCCTTGTGGCAAGGCTGACCTATTTGTGTACAGAAGTTTATTTAGAAGATTCTCAATTAATTTCTTTTGTCAACTTGAACACTTTTAATCTCTTTGCACAACCATATATTACTATAATTCTTTCTGTAGATGAAATAACTCCTCTCTTACATGTTTGGAGATAATCTACATTTAATGCTAGCATTTATTTGGTTGGTTTTATTTTTTTATTTTCAGAAATTTGGATTTCCTCACAAAAGATGGTATGGTTCATTTGCAAGTTATTTACTGCTGTACCATTGGATTCACACATGTCATAGCTCATTTCTCACAACTTCAAGAGCTTCTCTTATGGGTTCAAGTTAAAGTTGAGACAAAAAGGACATTATAATAAGCAAAAAAGCTTGATTCTGAAGATGGAATATAATGAAGCTATTTGGTATCTGGATATACTAAAAACTCATTTGGGAATTTTCTATTTGTATATATCCTTAAATCCACTATGAGACAATTATAGAAAACTACAATTCTCACATTACATTCAGTATCTCTAATCTATGTCAGATTTAATAAGCATGAATGGTCTCATTGAGACTACAAAAAAAACGCAGTAGTATGTTGCGCCTAGTAAAGTAAAAAAACAATGGTATAATCAAGACACTATATGATTGGTGAATTATTCTCATTGTCTTTATCATCTTACTATATATTTCTATTTACTCTCTTTGGAAAATAGCTGAAAAAAATCTTTAAAATTTTTCTCATTATTGAATTTTCCCAATTCACTGCTACACAAATACATAACCAAACAAACAAATGTGTCATAGAGTGCTGGTTCCCATGTCATGATTCTACCAAGAAACTGGTACAACAAACTGACAAAAAGACATTTCATATATTCAAAATTACTTCAAATAACGTACCACCTTATAATCTTAAAGTAAAAGTTGTTCAAGTTATTTTATGTATTAACTGTTAGCATATAATATACAGGAAAGACAGGAAGACATTAAATTTAATACAGAAAAAATGCCAACAAATTTTCATTTTACGTATATGCTTATATGAGGTATATCTGTGTATGCAATTAGTAATTTTTAAAATAAATAGCTTTTAAAAAATAAATAAATAGCCAAATAAGATGTTTAATCATACAAGAAGAATTATTTCTAAGTTAGTGAACATTTTCTGATGCAGTATTTAGTCCAGGAATTTTTTTTTTCTAAAAGCCACAGTAATGTATACTACCTCCTGCACATTTAAAAAAAAACGTCTCTTCACACACAGAAATATCCAGCTACACACATACTCATAAGCATATATAAAGCAAGTAAGCAGTTTTATAAATGTCATACTTAGGAAAAATGAAATACTTTGAGTTGCAAAACTCATACCAATATATTAAATAGCATCCCCTGAGAACAAGATGGTATGGTTCATTGGACTTCTTACACATGTCATAGCTCATTTCTCACAACTTCAAGAGCTTCTCTTATGCGTTCAAGTTAAAGTTGAGACAAAAAGGACATTATAATAAGCAAAAAAGCTTGATTCTGAAGATGGAATATAATGAAGCTATTTGGTATCTGGATATACTAAAAACTCATTTGGGAATTTTCTATTTGTATATATCCTTAAATCCACTATGAGACAATTATAGAAAACTACAATTCTCACATTACATTCAGTATCTCTAATCTATGTCAGATTTAATAAGCATGAATGGTCTCATTGAGACTACAAAAAAAACGCAGTAGTATGTTGCGCCTAGTAAAGTAAAAAAACAATGGTATAATCAAGACACTATATGATTGGTGAATTATTCTCATTGTCTTTATCATCTTACTATATATTTCTATTTACTCTCTTTGGAAAATAGCTGAAAAAAATCTTTAAAATTTTTCTCATTATTGAATTTTCCCAATTCACTGCTACACAAATACATAACCAAACAAACAAATGTGTCATAGAGTGCTGGTTCCCATGTCATGATTCTACCAAGAAACTGGTACAACAAACTGACAAAAAGACATTTCATATATTCAAAATTACTTCAAATAACGTACCACCTTATAATCTTAAAGTAAAAGTTGTTCAAGTTATTTTATGTATTAACTGTTAGCATATAATATACAGGAAAGACAGGAAGACATTAAATTTAATACAGAAAAAATGCCAACAAATTTTCATTTTACGTATATGCTTATATGAGGTATATCTGTGTATGCAATTAGTAATTTTTAAAATAAATAGCTTTTAAAAAATAAATAAATAGCCAAATAAGATGTTTAATCATACAAGAAGAATTATTTCTAAGTTAGTGAACATTTTCTGATGCAGTATTTAGTCCAGGAATTTTTTTTTTCTAAAAGCCACAGTAATGTATACTACCTCCTGCACATTTAAAAAAAAACGTCTCTTCACACACAGAAATATCCAGCTACACACATACTCATAAGCATATATAAAGCAAGTAAGCAGTTTTATAAATGTCATACTTAGGAAAAATGAAATACTTTGAGTTGCAAAACTCATACCAATATATTAAATAGCATCCCCTGAGAACAATATCAGACAAAAAACTAAACAACAATGTAATTATTAATATATTAACAATTCAATGATAATTTTCTAAAAACATAAATTTTGAGCAATTATCAGGATAGAGCTAACTTCTTGGCTATCTGTAAATCAGTATTGATGCAAGAAATTGACCAGATTAGTGTAGCATATAGACCAGCTTGGCGCACAGAAGATAAAGACTAGATAATAATACTAGGATGATAACAGAAGAAAGGGATGGTGACCACACATATTTTAATGCCCCTGACTAGGGATTCACTCATACCTCTGCGAGGAGGGATTATAACATGACATCCACAATCCACTCTTGTTCTACCTACAGAGTATTTATGAGTAGTATGATATACTGATGTCAGGAACATTACTTTGAAATCAGTGAGACTTGAGTTTAATTTTGATTTTCTGTTTACAGTTGTGTCAACTTGAGTGCCTACATTACCTCTGCACCTCCTTTTCCTTATCGATGAATCGGTGGTAATAAATCCACTTGCTAGCCTTCATGTGCTTTAAACCAGCTAACGGTCATAGATGCACAGCCCCTGGGCTGCTCGGTGGGGCGGGTTCCCAGCAATGCCAGTTATTTTACGTTAAGAGAGGAGTTGTTCAGCAAACTCTTCATGACTCATGACATAACTCTTAGTATGGAAAGCAAGAGTTTGTTTCTGAACTAATCTGTGTGTGGTTGTCGCTTTGTTATAAGAGCGCAAATTAACTGAACTTCTTCTATCTTGTAAAAGGAGGCAGTTGAACTGAGTATAAAGAAATAACATTAAGACAGTCCTTCTTCCCAGATACCACAAGAAAAGTACCACTTCCCCAGGCATATTTTTAATATGCCACCAAATTGTAGGAAACAATCCTAAAAGTAAACCAGGAGTTTGTCATCTGAGCACAAGGAATAATCCAAACCCAGGTTGATATTATGTGGATATTCTTTACAACCTCATATTTCTCACTGATTTTATTTTTATAAAATGTGTACATTTAGTGCTAAGAATATTGCTATTACAATTAATGATATAACTGAGTGGTCTTACTAACCTTCAGATTATTTTTGCAGACAAAAGACAGAGCAGGATAAACAGGAGCACAGACAACCTTCTGATAACTTTTTGTAAACCAAGACAGAGCTGGAAATGGCTGTAGTCCAAACTCATCAAACAGGAGATCACACAGATGGGGAGATAAAAGTTGTCAGTGTAGCCCCTGACAATGCTCAGTATTTTATTCAGAATCTCAGGTAAGCCACCTGCACGCTGATGACATCACCAAAATAAAGGCCAAGGGCTGATTACTGGATGGGTCCTCTTTATTATCATATATCAGGTGTCACCTGTAATTTCACATCTCTGGCAATGGGACAGAATCCATCTGTCATCTAACCATGGATCTTAGTCAATTTTCTCTGCTCACTGGAAACAAGCTCTTATATTGTGTGGGAGTAGCAAGAAGCCAGCCCGCTTTCTGAGACTGACTGTGAAATAAATAGAACAGTTAAAAGAAACAACCTGATATCTTCTACACACAGCAAGCAAAGAAAATGTCCTGTTTCTCTGCAGTTTTAATATATGAAGTTCTAACTGGCTCAGATCTGCAGAGATGTCATTGATGGGTCCCAGTATGCAGTCCTGAGTAACTGGGAAGCAGAGACATGTGAACACAGGGTGTGTTATAAAGGCAATTGTATTATAACAAGGTCCTTGAGGCTTACCTTCTAAGATGGTCTTCAAGCAAGACAGATCCTTTGTTATCCGGATTCCAGGTGTTTCATTTTGAGAACAAGCACCTACAGAATGGGTTTAAAAAAAAAAAAGAAAAAGGTAAAACAACTTATCTTTTGAGTACAAATCTCCTTTTGCATTCCCTTCCACTCTAGAAAGATACAAAGATACAAGATAGAAAGATACAAAACATGATCCCCCAAGAGAACTCTCCCAATCCTTGCCGTATCCCCTTATTAAAGCGTCCTTTATCAAGCACATCTCTATATGCAAAGGAAGAAGGCCAATGTACAGATAGATAACCTAAAATTTTGGAGATTCTGGAAAGTGTTCCACTAATGGCTAATCTGGAAGGAGAAAGAATAAACTAAGGGCTATTACATAAACCAAAAGAAAAATCTATTTGTATAAGGAAGGTGTTTTGCAGCCTCTGAACACAAAGGAGGTAACAATACAAAGAATCGCTGGGATAATCTCAAATTTTTTCCATCACTGTAGATTTGGCATGTCATTCAAATGAGAAGATATTTAAATAATGACAGAGTTTACATGCTTTTAAAAGTGGGAATGGGAGGGGAGCTTTGTCTATTCACAGTCAATAATGATGAGGCCTCCTTCAGGCAGGGAAATGTTTGTAGCCCGGAGATACAGTAGTCTTTGCCTTTATGGACAGTTATATGCTGAAATGTAGAAAGTTATAATTTACGTGGGTGAAATGAAAACTCTATAGAGTAATGTCTGGTATTTCTTCACAACACTGGGTAAGTTGGAGAATTGATTAGCAAGTAAGTTTTGGTTTAGTTGGTAAAAACACATTTTTATTAAAAGCAAGTTCAGAATGTGCAATACACCTCTCAATTCTGAATTGAAATGGACAATTACGGAGTTGGTATTACAATACATGCTCCATTACAATGGGATAGATTCTGTAAGAAGCTTTAAGTCTCTTTCAAAGTCAATTACTAGGCAGGGTTTCCAGACCCTGAATTTGACATAATTATATTTGAACTTGTTGCTGGTTGATTGGAGGGCTCTGTGAACCTACTTAGACGAAATCTAAAGCAGAAAGAAGAACTGAGGTGAGGGCTGCCAAAGGTCAAAGCACCAAATCTCACTAAGGTGCTAATTTATAAGTCTATGATTATAAAAAGTAAATCCAAAGAGGTAAAATAGTAAAACACCCAAACTGAAAAAAAATACAAGCTAATTCTGCTGAAGGGAAAAAAAATTGTGAAAATCCATTCAATCAATCTGAACCAGACAATTGTCACTAGTGGCAAGCTTTGTCTCTTAATAATGGATTTAATTTTGAATAATGTTAAATGCTTTCTTTGGCATCTTATTTGCCCTTCTTTTATTTTCATAAGACTCTATCTGTCCTTTATAAATGAATGCAATACTTAGAGGCACATTTTCCTGGACCTAGGCTTATGGTCATAGCAACAAATTTTCTTTTACCTATGAAGAATTCTCCTTAACCATGCAGTGTACTAGGAAAAGAAAAGACTGACTGTATTGTCTGTGTTCTATTGCTTAAGAACAAACACTTGAAACATTATATATAAAAAGCTTGGATTTTTTATATGTGAACTTTTAAAAACCATGTTTGTCAAAGCTTCTACAGTGCATATGTGTGTAATAAATATATGTACATAGTATATATAAAATATTTCCCAACCCCGGTAAAAGAACTACAGGTAATTAATATTCAACCCTAGGGAGGCTTTTTCCTTTTCCCCAGGCAGGGAAATGTTTGTAGCCCGGAGATACAGTAGTCTTTGCCTTTATGGACAGTTATATGCTGAAATGTAGAAAGTTATAATTTACGTGGGTGAAATGAAAACTCTATAGAGTAATGTCTGGTATTTCTTCACAACACTGGGTAAGTTGGAGAATTGATTAGCAAGTAAGTTTTGGTTTAGTTGGTAAAAACACATTTTTATTAAAAGCAAGTTCAGAATGTGCAATACACCTCTCAATTCTGAATTGAAATGGACAATTACGGAGTTGGTATTACAATACATGCTCCATTACAATGGGATAGATTCTGTAAGAAGCTTTAAGTCTCTTTCAAAGTCAATTACTAGGCAGGGTTTCCAGACCCTGAATTTGACATAATTATATTTGAACTTGTTGCTGGTTGATTGGAGGGCTCTGTGAACCTACTTAGACGAAATCTAAAGCAGAAAGAAGAACTGAGGTGAGGGCTGCCAAAGGTCAAAGCACCAAATCTCACTAAGGTGCTAATTTATAAGTCTATGATTATAAAAAGTAAATCCAAAGAGGTAAAATAGTAAAACACCCAAACTGAAAAAAAATACAAGCTAATTCTGCTGAAGGGAAAAAAAATTGTGAAAATCCATTCAATCAATCTGAACCAGACAATTGTCACTAGTGGCAAGCTTTGTCTCTTAATAATGGATTTAATTTTGAATAATGTTAAATGCTTTCTTTGGCATCTTATTTGCCCTTCTTTTATTTTCATAAGACTCTATCTGTCCTTTATAAATGAATGCAATACTTAGAGGCACATTTTCCTGGACCTAGGCTTATGGTCATAGCAACAAATTTTCTTTTACCTATGAAGAATTCTCCTTAACCATGCAGTGTACTAGGAAAAGAAAAGACTGACTGTATTGTCTGTGTTCTATTGCTTAAGAACAAACACTTGAAACATTATATATAAAAAGCTTGGATTTTTTATATGTGAACTTTTAAAAACCATGTTTGTCAAAGCTTCTACAGTGCATATGTGTGTAATAAATATATGTACATAGTATATATAAAATATTTCCCAACCCCCCGGTCTAGACAGAGAAACCTACAGGTAATTTTTCACTATTGACAATCAAACCAATAGTGTCTCTCCAGCAGTGCAAATGCTAAATTAAGGCACTCATCGTAGTATTTTGTTGTTTAGTCACTAAGTCACGTCCAACTCTTTTGCAACCCATGGATTGTAGCCCGACAGGCTCCTCTGTCCATGGGATTTATACTGGAGTGGGTTGGCATTTCCTTCTCAGGGGATCTTCCCAACGTAGGGATCAAACCCACATCTCCTCTACTGGGAGGTGAGTTCTTTACCATTGAGTCTCCTAGGGACCCTCACAGTAGCATACCTTCTAAGTTACTTCAAGAAAAATGGCTACTTGATTCCTTTTATACACAAATCTGGCTCCCAGCCTGTCCCAGAATCCTAGGACATTTTCTTCCTAGCAAGTCACTGAAACCCATGCTCTCTCCTTCCTCCTGTCATTGTCAAGTGCCACAGCCCTTAGCCCAGTTGCAGATCACTGGAGTGCAAATCCATATGAAGAGTCCTCTCTTCCTGTTCCTGAACTCTTCCTAGTTCAGGTTATTGTTACTAATGCCAACGTCCCTTCTAGTGTACAATGTCAAGGAAACTTTTCTTGTTCTTCTCCTCCTGCCCTCCCAGAATGATAGCACCATCTCTTTCCATGTGGAGGGAAAATAGGGAAGCCTTCTTTAGCAAGTGCCACATTTATACAGGCTTCCCTGGTGGCTCAGATTTACCTTTATAAATTTATCCTACAGGTATACTCACATAAGTGGACAATAGATAATATATTAATAAATGTTCACTGTAATATAGCATATATAAAAATTGAACGTTATGTAACATAATAATGTAGCTCAGCTGGTAAAGAATCCCCCTGCAATGCAGAAGACTGAAGTTAGATTCCTGGGTCAGGATGATCGCCTGGAGAAGGGATAGGCTACCCACTCCAGTATTCTTGGGCTTTCCTGGTGGTTCAGACAGTAAAGAATCCATCTGTAATGAGGGAGACCTGGGTTTGATCCCTGGGTTGGGAAGATCCCCTAGAGAAGGGAATGGTTACCCACTCCAGTATTCTTGCCTGGAGAACTCCGTGGACAAAGGAGCCTGGCGGGCTACAATCCATGGGAACACAAAGAGTTGGACACAATTGAGCAACTTTCACTTTTCACTAGTGAGTAATTTAATGTAGATCTATATCTACCTACAAAGAAAGAAGTTTAAGACACATTATCTCAGAAGAAAAGCCACAAAACTTTGAAGATGTTATGATTTCAATTATGTAAGAAAAGTATAAACATACACACACCTGCATACACAAAGAATGTTTCTAAAACTATGTGTGAAAGATGCTTTTTTACATTCTTATGAATGGCACTGACCAAGTAGGGCAGATCATGTTTATTTTTATTTCTGCTATTTAAATATTTTATTATACATTGCAAAATCCCATAATAAAATTGATTAAATAAAAGCATAATAATCCTAACACTATCCTCAATAAATAATGTACTATAGTTATTACATTGGAAGAAAAATCTCCACATTTCATGGCACTCTGGTGAACACTGGAAGATTATATATTATTGTCAAGCAAGCTAATTTATTTTGTTCACTCGAAGTAAATGTGAATGTGGAGAGGTTACCGAACACACATTGTATCTGTAGTGTTCAAATTATTTTATTTGTGGAGCCTTTTAGAACTCCCCCAACCCTTTCTCTTACCTCTAAAAGTCACCTTCTCCCTCCCTTGGCTGTGATTTTCCCCAATTGAATCTTTTTCTTAAGATAAATGAAATTGCTGGACAAACTTAGAAAAAAATAACCTCCTACCTCAGGAGAAAAAAACAATTCAGCAAAAACTTAGGCTAGATTTTAGCTTCTGTCCCAAGCTAATCATAACTGTGATTACTTGCCAATTTCCTCTATTTCCCAGAACTAATCTTGACCAGAATTAGGAGCACTAGACTTAAATACTGGAGTCCTCCTTCTGAAAGTCAGCCCTTTACTCAATGTCATCTTTGAAAACATTAATCCCAGAAGGCTTCCCAGCCTCAGGTCAGATTTCTGTTTGGGTTGCTGTTAATTAGATTCCCTTCCAGAATTTTCTATTGTCTTAGTGGTAAAGAATCCGCCTGCAGTGCAGGAGATGCAAATGACACAGGTTCAATCCCTGGGCCAGGAAGATCCCCTGGAAACCCACTTCAGGATTCTTGCCTGGAAAATCTCATGGACAGAGGAGCCTGGTGGACTATAGTCCAAAGAGTCAGACACAACTGAAGTGCCTGAGCAGCTGCAGCAGATTCCCTTTTACTGCATTCTCAAGAACCAGGCTTTGGTAGGACACAGCTCTTCCTTTCCCTACTCTGCCAGGCATCAGATCTGCTCCAAAGACTAGGAGCTTGCTTACCACCAATCAGGTACTACCTGTCTTCCTCTCTTCCATTAACCAACTATTCCACTCTCCTTGTCTACTGAGATTTTAATGCATAGTGAACTTATCTGAGACACCCTTGCATTTATCTGTTCATTCATTTCTTTAACATGCATATATTGAATGCCCACTATGCTAAGTCACTATGCTAAGAATGAGGGCTGTACTGGGAACTAGATTTTTTCCAGTTCCCACGAAAAACAAATTCTTTCATTAACTGATTATTAAACAACAAATACTCCCTTCCTCCTCTCCCATGTCCCCTCTCCTCCTCCTCCTTCGTCTTGATCATACGTGTTTCCTACCAAACTCGGTTTCTATTCCTGCAACAACTCTTCTAGGTCCCTGGGCTCACTTGCCACAGTGGGCAAGTCGTCACTAAACTCTCTGCCTCATCCGTACTAACCTTAAGTTCATGCTACACTCATCCAGTCATTCCTAGATAAATCCTAAATTGTGGCATCCAGACTAGAATGGGAAATTAAAGGTTCAATATAACCTCAACAAAGAATTAATTTTTATTTTTACATGTTTTAAACTTAAGTATAGTTGATTTACAATGTTTGGTTAGTTTCATGTGAACACCAAAGTGATTCAGTTATATAGTTTCCAAGATTATTTTCCAATATATATTATTATAAGATGTTGAATATTGTTCTTTGTGTTAATACCTCTCATTTTGAGATACTTTTCAAGTAAAGAGGGTGAAGGCTGCCCAAAATTTTAGAATCAATTTATTCTCTCACTCTTGCTATGGCCATTAGGGCAAATTTTGGTTGCTGTTAATTAGATTCCCTTCCAGAATTTTCTATTGTCTTAGTGGTAAAGAATCCGCCTGCAGTGCAGGAGATGCAAATGACACAGGTTCAATCCCTGGGCCAGGAAGATCCCCTGGAAACCCACTTCAGGATTCTTGCCTGGAAAATCTCATGGACAGAGGAGCCTGGTGGACTATAGTCCAAAGAGTCAGACACAACTGAAGTGCCTGAGCAGCTGCAGCAGATTCCCTTTTACTGCATTCTCAAGAACCAGGCTTTGGTAGGACACAGCTCTTCCTTTCCCTACTCTGCCAGGCATCAGATCTGCTCCAAAGACTAGGAGCTTGCTTACCACCAATCAGGTACTACCTGTCTTCCTCTCTTCCATTAACCAACTATTCCACTCTCCTTGTCTACTGAGATTTTAATGCATAGTGAACTTATCTGAGACACCCTTGCATTTATCTGTTCATTCATTTCTTTAACATGCATATATTGAATGCCCACTATGCTAAGTCACTATGCTAAGAATGAGGGCTGTACTGGGAACTAGATTTTTTCCAGTTCCCACGAAAAACAAATTCTTTCATTAACTGATTATTAAACAACAAATACTCCCTTCCTCCTCTCCCATGTCCCCTCTCCTCCTCCTCCTTCGTCTTGATCATACGTGTTTCCTACCAAACTCGGTTTCTATTCCTGCAACAACTCTTCTAGGTCCCTGGGCTCACTTGCCACAGTGGGCAAGTCGTCACTAAACTCTCTGCCTCATCCGTACTAACCTTAAGTTCATGCTACACTCATCCAGTCATTCCTAGATAAATCCTAAATTGTGGCATCCAGACTAGAATGGGAAATTAAAGGTTCAATATAACCTCAACAAAGAATTAATTTTTATTTTTACATGTTTTAAACTTAAGTATAGTTGATTTACAATGTTTGGTTAGTTTCATGTGAACACCAAAGTGATTCAGTTATATAGTTTCCAAGATTATTTTCCAATATATATTATTATAAGATGTTGAATATTGTTCTTTGTGTTAATACCTCTCATTTTGAGATACTTTTCAAGTAAAGAGGGTGAAGGCTGCCCAAAATTTTAGAATCAATTTATTCTCTCACTCTTGCTATGCCCCTTAGGTCAAATTTTGGTATATTCTAACGTGAAAAAATCAGAATAGAATTTATTTTTCTTCAATCAGGAACACAGAAGTTGCAAAAATATGTAACTGAGTCCAACAATGATCCATAATTCTACTCTACGGTGAAATTTTTTGTGTTTTCTTCTCCTTCACATCACTCAAGCACAGCGAAACTATTTCAAAAGGTAAAGGAAAATGTTTTTTTCCTTTCTTCCCATTATAATACTTATCTGTCACTCACTAGGCTTTCTCTCTCTTGAAACAGCCTTAAGAGATCTCTTCAGAAGGACATAATGTCTTCATCAGGCCTCACTGGCCACTGGCAAGAATGAGGGCAAATGAAAGCAAGTATGCCCCAGTCCTTTCATCAGAGCTGGGTTTTTTCATTCAGAACTCACCTTCTTACATCTCTATTGCATCCTTGGTTGCCAGTGTCAGGACTGGTCTCCAAAAACGCTTCAGCTTTGGGGACAACAGACCTTGATCTAAGTTCTGAATCTGAGTCTAGAAATGTAAATATTCCTCTGTGATCACTGCATATATCTTTTATTTAGTTAGTTATTTTTTAATTGAAAAATAATTGCTTTACAGAACTTTATTGGTTTCTGCCAAACAGCAACATGAACCAGCTGTAGGTATACATATGTCCCCTGCCTCGTGAACTTCCCTCCTATCTCCCTCCCATCCTACCCCTCCACGTTGTTACAGAGCCCCGTTTGAGTTCCCTGAGCCATACAGCAAATTCCCATTGGCTATCTATTTTACATATGGTAATGTAAGTTTCCATGTTACTCTCTTCATTCATCCCACCTACCTCTCCTCCCTCCCCACCCTTGCAAGCCCGTGTCTCTAAATCTGTTCTCTGTGTCTGTTCGTTCATTGCTACCCTGTAAGTAAATTCATTAGTACCATCTTTCTAGATTCCATATATATGCATTAGTATATGATATTTATCTTTCTCTTTCTAACACATTTCACTCTGTATAATAGGCTCTAGAACTGCGGGGTATCTTTCTTTTGGTTTTGATCCTTTGCTGCTGCGACTCTGAAAGTAATCTTGCACTGGAGCCCTTAAGGACTTGCAAACGAAGGGGAAAAAAGTCAGAAACTCAAGTTTCCAATTAGTGTTCTTAATAACTGTGGTGTAATTTGGGTGCTTTTAGTAAATGGGGACCATGATCACAAACATTAATGAGGGTTACAAAGGTGGGAAATCCAAATGCTGGCAGGATTCTGAATCTCGCAGTCAGTGAAAATAGCAGAGAATGTGGAAGTAAATATGACAATGAATAGAAGTGTCAACTGAGTGTCCAATTTTGAATTTTCAAATGTGATAAACTTCTGAATAAGTACCTAGAATGCAAAAGAGAGTTCAATAAGTAAATAAACTTATTGAATATTTCCTCTTTTCAATAGTGATCCAAGTTGTCAGAGTTGCTGGGTAAAGAAAATCAGAGCTCTAAAGCTCAGAACTCTGAGGTTCTTTATAATCTATTAATTGGATGAAAACCAATATATATAACATATTGAATGATAGTGGTCAAGACAGTAAACTATGATTAAAGCATTAAATTGGGCCAAATAAACATAAGCTCTTTAAGTATAGAACCAATATCTCATTTAATATTGAACTTGGACTGGCAGAAGATAAATATTTGACAAATACATGTTTGAGTGAGTAAATGATTAAAAAACAGAAAAATAATGAGTATTAGGGAAGGAATTGTTACTGAAAGTGAATTTTTGTAAAAAGAACAAGTAAGTTAGTATAATGAAGACAGAAACACATTCCTGGTAAGTGACTGAAAATGAACAGGCATGCATTCATAGACTGGCATGAAGGCCAGGTTTATTTGAATGTAATTACGATTATTTTGACTAAGTAAAATATAACACTATAGATGAGACACTACATTAGGGGCTAATTATAGAGGAATAACCAAATAAAGCCTTGCTTAGGTTTTCAAGTTTCTTTGGGTCAGTGATACTTGGTGAGGATCTCTGAAACCATGATTGAATGACATAGTAAATTCAAATGAAAGAAACTTCAGAATCTGAACCAAGATCTTAGATTTCATATAATCTGAGTTAATTAGTAGTATAAATGTTTGTCACCATGATAAATAATATATGAAAGATTATAACAATAATTTTTAAAATATGAGAATGATTAGAGAATTATTATTGCCATCTCTACTTTAGATATACAGCTAAGACTTCTTATATAGTGTACCTAATTTTTTACAAAAATACTGATGGTTCTTATCACAAAACTGCAATATTGAATACTGTATTTGTTCATTTTCGTATTTTGGACTTACTTCCTGTGTAAACTGGACAGTCCAGGAAAGTAACAAAAATGTCAACTTTCCTCCACTGGCCGACTATTCCATATGTGCTAATATTTGAGTGTTTTTAGTAGAGTGTCCATGTCTTCCATTGCCATTCAGTCACTTTTTTTCATGTCATAAATGTTCAAAAGTCAGAACTTTTAAAAAGGTCCAAGTTGTCAGAGTTGCTGGGTAAAGAAAATCAGAGCTCTAAAGCTCAGAACTCTGAGGTTCTTTATAATCTATTAATTGGATGAAAACCAATATATATAACATATTGAATGATAGTGGTCAAGACAGTAAACTATGATTAAAGCATTAAATTGGGCCAAATAAACATAAGCTCTTTAAGTATAGAACCAATATCTCATTTAATATTGAACTTGGACTGGCAGAAGATAAATATTTGACAAATACATGTTTGAGTGAGTAAATGATTAAAAAACAGAAAAATAATGAGTATTAGGGAAGGAATTGTTACTGAAAGTGAATTTTTGTAAAAAGAACAAGTAAGTTAGTATAATGAAGACAGAAACACATTCCTGGTAAGTGACTGAAAATGAACAGGCATGCATTCATAGACTGGCATGAAGGCCAGGTTTATTTGAATGTAATTACGATTATTTTGACTAAGTAAAATATAACACTATAGATGAGACACTACATTAGGGGCTAATTATAGAGGAATAACCAAATAAAGCCTTGCTTAGGTTTTCAAGTTTCTTTGGGTCAGTGATACTTGGTGAGGATCTCTGAAACCATGATTGAATGACATAGTAAATTCAAATGAAAGAAACTTCAGAATCTGAACCAAGATCTTAGATTTCATATAATCTGAGTTAATTAGTAGTATAAATGTTTGTCACCATGATAAATAATATATGAAAGATTATAACAATAATTTTTAAAATATGAGAATGATTAGAGAATTATTATTGCCATCTCTACTTTAGATATACAGCTAAGACTTCTTATATAGTGTACCTAATTTTTTACAAAAATACTGATGGTTCTTATCACAAAACTGCAATATTGAATACTGTATTTGTTCATTTTCGTATTTTGGACTTACTTCCTGTGTAAACTGGACAGTCCAGGAAAGTAACAAAAATGTCAACTTTCCTCCACTGGCCGACTATTCCATATGTGCTAATATTTGAGTGTTTTTAGTAGAGTGTCCATGTCTTCCATTGCCATTCAGTCACTTTAAGAAGGTTTTGAAAGCATAAGGCAAATGGTTGATGGTGCATTGGAATACTCAAATGCAAAGCCTTCTTATTTTTATCAGAAATTACCATTTGATGCAAGCTCTGGTTTTAATTTACACTGCTAATTAGTCAATTTAGGCACTCCCCAGGTGGCGCTAGTGGTAAAGAACCCACCTGCCAATGCAGGAGATATAAGACACTCAGGTTCAATCCCTGGGTCAGGAAGCTCTTCTGGAGAAGGGAATGGCAATCCACTCCAGTATTCCTGCCTGGAGAATCCCATGGACAGAGAACCTGGCAGGCTGCAGTCCATTAAATCACAAAGAGTAAGACACAACTGAAGCAACTTAGCATGCACACACATTAGTCAACTGAACTTCCCTCATGGCTCAGTGGTTAAAGAACCCTCCTACCAATGCAGAAAACATGAGAGACATGGGTTCCATCCCTGGGATGGGAAGATCCCCTGGAGGAGGAAATGGCAACACACTCCAGTATTCTTGCTTGGAGGTTTCCATGGACAGAGGAGTCTGGTAGGTTCCAGTTCATGTGGTCGCAAAGAGTCAATCATGACTGAGTGATTACTACACACACAGAGAGACATACACACACACACACACACACACAGATTGCTATATTAAAAGAAAAGAAAATCTTCCAGGCTTGGCATCTTAGACAATCAGCAAATTTTAGTCTATTAAGCTATTTTGAAAAATTATATTCAGAGGCAACATTTCAAGGAAAGAAATGAATAGATTACAATTAATCTGATTAGATATCCATGATCTAAATGGGTTACTTTCCTGGCCTGTCACAGATAACTTCTACGATGCAGCTAAAGCCAAGGGTCAGTCGGAGAAAGTGCCCCAGTGTACAGACTTACAGGCCTGTGTTTGAAGTTGTGTCTGTTCCTGAGTATTACTCGCTATGCCTGGCACTCACAGGTACTCAAGAGCATGTGGCATCATCACAATATTGGTAGCGTTAGGGAAAGACATAGCAAATTAGGGAAATTTACAGATGGGCCTGATACTCCAGATTAGGTTGTCAACTTTCCTCCACTGGCCGACTATTCCATATGAAGGGGGTCATGTCTTCCATTGCCATTCAGTCACTTTAAGAAGGTTTTGAAAGCATAAGGCAAATGGTTGATGGTGCATTGGAATACTCAAATGCAAAGCCTTCTTATTTTTATCAGAAATTACCATTTGATGCAAGCTCTGGTTTTAATTTACACTGCTAATTAGTCAATTTAGGCACTCCCCAGGTGGCGCTAGTGGTAAAGAACCCACCTGCCAATGCAGGAGATATAAGACACTCAGGTTCAATCCCTGGGTCAGGAAGCTCTTCTGGAGAAGGGAATGGCAATCCACTCCAGTATTCCTGCCTGGAGAATCCCATGGACAGAGAACCTGGCAGGCTGCAGTCCATTAAATCACAAAGAGTAAGACACAACTGAAGCAACTTAGCATGCACACACATTAGTCAACTGAACTTCCCTCATGGCTCAGTGGTTAAAGAACCCTCCTACCAATGCAGAAAACATGAGAGACATGGGTTCCATCCCTGGGATGGGAAGATCCCCTGGAGGAGGAAATGGCAACACACTCCAGTATTCTTGCTTGGAGGTTTCCATGGACAGAGGAGTCTGGTAGGTTCCAGTTCATGTGGTCGCAAAGAGTCAATCATGACTGAGTGATTACTACACACACAGAGAGACATACACACACACACACACACACAGATTGCTATATTAAAAGAAAAGAAAATCTTCCAGGCTTGGCATCTTAGACAATCAGCAAATTTTAGTCTATTAAGCTATTTTGAAAAATTATATTCAGAGGCAACATTTCAAGGAAAGAAATGAATAGATTACAATTAATCTGATTAGATATCCATGATCTAAATGGGTTACTTTCCTGGCCTGTCACAGATAACTTCTACGATGCAGCTAAAGCCAAGGGTCAGTCGGAGAAAGTGCCCCAGTGTACAGACTTACAGGCCTGTGTTTGAAGTTGTGTCTGTTCCTGAGTATTACTCGCTATGCCTGGCACTCACAGGTACTCAAGAGCATGTGGCATCATCACAATATTGGTAGCGTTAGGGAAAGACATAGCAAATTAGGGAAATTTACAGATGGGCCTGATACTCCAGATTATCAGCACACTTGTGTTGTTGTTAAAATAAAATACTCTCCAACTGTTTCACAGCTCTTTTGCATTACTGCTACAGAAAAGTTACTATGTAAGCAGCATTTTAAGCCCAGCTAGCATAATGATAGTGATTTGGTCCATTTCAAAGGAGAGGAAAAAAGTAACAGGTAACATTCTATATGGAAAAATACTAATTTGCAAAAGAAGAAACTATTTAAAATTAAACAATGTTTTTTTCTTTATCTATTTCCTAATTTGTTTGGAGTGGGGGGATTTGGTATGGTTCTTTTTTCCTCTCAAACTGAGTATGATTTAACAAGTTTCAATAACTTCAAAAAGTAATGGTTTCCCCTTCCCATTTATGCAAGTTCAAGGTGTATTTTCCTGACCTCTCTTGTGTCCATTTTCAATGTTACTAAAGCTTTGAAAATAAAATAGCAAGAGAAATTGATCTGAACCCTATGAAATCCACTTTGCTTCAAATCTTAAGTCTGAGGTAGACCAGTTCGACAAGAAAAGTTTAGCTTTGCATCTGGAACAAAATTCAATACTGTGGTTACAGAATATGTAACCAATATCTTTGATAATTTGGGGTTCAATAATATGGAGATAAATATGCCACAAAGATCTAATAGCTTAGTTGAGTGTATCCCTCCTTATATTTCTGGAACAGAAGCACGGTAGCTTTTCCTGCTGTCCTGTTTGCTCTGTGCTCAGCTGACAACTCAGCAAATTTTAGTCTATTAAGCTATTTTGAAAAATTATATTCAGAGGCAACATTTCAAGGAAAGAAATGAATAGATTACAATTAATCTGATTAGATATCCATGATCTAAATGGGTTACTTTCCTGGCCTGTCACAGATAACTTCTACGATGCAGCTAAAGCCAAGGGTCAGTCGGAGAAAGTGCCCCAGTGTACAGACTTACAGGCCTGTGTTTGAAGTTGTGTCTGTTCCTGAGTATTACTCGCTATGCCTGGCACTCACAGGTACTCAAGAGCATGTGGCATCATCACAATATTGGTAGCGTTAGGGAAAGACATAGCAAATTAGGGAAATTTACAGATGGGCCTGATACTCCAGATTATCAGCACACTTGTGTTGTTGTTAAAATAAAATACTCTCCAACTGTTTCACAGCTCTTTTGCATTACTGCTACAGAAAAGTTACTATGTAAGCAGCATTTTAAGCCCAGCTAGCATAATGATAGTGATTTGGTCCATTTCAAAGGAGAGGAAAAAAGTAACAGGTAACATTCTATATGGAAAAATACTAATTTGCAAAAGAAGAAACTATTTAAAATTAAACAATGTTTTTTTCTTTATCTATTTCCTAATTTGTTTGGAGTGGGGGGATTTGGTATGGTTCTTTTTTCCTCTCAAACTGAGTATGATTTAACAAGTTTCAATAACTTCAAAAAGTAATGGTTTCCCCTTCCCATTTATGCAAGTTCAAGGTGTATTTTCCTGACCTCTCTTGTGTCCATTTTCAATGTTACTAAAGCTTTGAAAATAAAATAGCAAGAGAAATTGATCTGAACCCTATGAAATCCACTTTGCTTCAAATCTTAAGTCTGAGGTAGACCAGTTCGACAAGAAAAGTTTAGCTTTGCATCTGGAACAAAATTCAATACTGTGGTTACAGAATATGTAACCAATATCTTTGATAATTTGGGGTTCAATAATATGGAGATAAATATGCCACAAAGATCTAATAGCTTAGTTGAGTGTATCCCTCCTTATATTTCTGGAACAGAAGCACGGTAGCTTTTCCTGCTGTCCTGTTTGCTCTGTGCTCAGCTGAAAATCATTAAAATTGTCTGCATTGAGTATGCACTGATTTTCCTTAGAACAGTCATGGTCTTAGGTAAGACTTTGCCTGAGTTCTGACCAGGACTTTGGTTGGTCATTCTGAGGAGTTTTGTGGGGTTGCTTTGTTTCATTTTTTGTTGTTGTTTTTTAGCTATATAGCTCTTTTTTGGCAAGAATGGAAACAACATTGAGGGCAAGAGAGGATGGGATAGTTAGATGGCATCACTGACTCAGTGGGCATGAGTCTGAGCAACTCGAGAGAGAGTGTGAGTGAAGGACAGAGAAGCCTGGTGTGCTTCAGTTCATGGGGTCACAGAATTGGATACAACTTAGCAACTGAATAACAACAATGGAAACGAGAACAAGAATCCTCAGAAGGCAGGAAGTAGATACTCCTCCCCAAACTCCTATTTTTACCTCTTCTTGTGACTTTCAAAATTGTAAAAACCAAACTTACAGGATGAAATCGTTAAACTCTCTCCATCTTCTACTTTAAGCAAAACTATGAGAATCTACACTACTTCTCCTCATCACTCTGTCTCCCCAAGTCTGATAGGTCCAGCATTTAACAATGGATGGCTCTATAATTCTGGGATCCAGTTCAAAGTTGATATTAGATAAATTAATATATGGAAAAATACTCTAGTAAATAATCTTTCAGTAGTAGACAGCTGTTGCTTTGGTGAAAATAATCTGTGTGCTGTTCACCTTTGAATCAAGAATTTCTTAGATTTCCAAGGGAGAGTTCTACTCTAAAATATCCTGCATTTTAAATACTATTTAATTATGATTTGCTTCCTTGGGGATTATATCATCATGTGATTTAATTTGGTATCCCAACTTTTTATAAAATATTTTCTGGAACAAAATTCAATACTGTGGTTACAGAATATGTAACCAATATCTTTGATAATTTGGGGTTCAATAATATGGAGATAAATATGCCACAAAGATCTAATAGCTTAGTTGAGTGTATCCCTCCTTATATTTCTGGAACAGAAGCACGGTAGCTTTTCCTGCTGTCCTGTTTGCTCTGTGCTCAGCTGAAAATCATTAAAATTGTCTGCATTGAGTATGCACTGATTTTCCTTAGAACAGTCATGGTCTTAGGTAAGACTTTGCCTGAGTTCTGACCAGGACTTTGGTTGGTCATTCTGAGGAGTTTTGTGGGGTTGCTTTGTTTCATTTTTTGTTGTTGTTTTTTAGCTATATAGCTCTTTTTTGGCAAGAATGGAAACAACATTGAGGGCAAGAGAGGATGGGATAGTTAGATGGCATCACTGACTCAGTGGGCATGAGTCTGAGCAACTCGAGAGAGAGTGTGAGTGAAGGACAGAGAAGCCTGGTGTGCTTCAGTTCATGGGGTCACAGAATTGGATACAACTTAGCAACTGAATAACAACAATGGAAACGAGAACAAGAATCCTCAGAAGGCAGGAAGTAGATACTCCTCCCCAAACTCCTATTTTTACCTCTTCTTGTGACTTTCAAAATTGTAAAAACCAAACTTACAGGATGAAATCGTTAAACTCTCTCCATCTTCTACTTTAAGCAAAACTATGAGAATCTACACTACTTCTCCTCATCAC
This sequence comes from Tragulus kanchil, assembly GCA_022376925.1. Classification (NCBI taxonomy): domain Eukaryota; kingdom Metazoa; phylum Chordata; class Mammalia; order Artiodactyla; family Tragulidae; genus Tragulus; species Tragulus kanchil. Next base: position 62,220,021 of record JAIOJX010000002.1, read on the forward strand.
TCTGTCTCCCCAAGTCTGATAGGTCCAGCATTTAACAATGGATGGCTCTATAATTCTGGGATCCAGTTCAAAGTTGATATTAGATAAATTAATATATGGAAAAATACTCTAGTAAATAATCTTTCAGTAGTAGACAGCTGTTGCTTTGGTGAAAATAATCTGTGTGCTGTTCACCTTTGAATCAAGAATTTCTTAGATTTCCAAGGGAGAGTTCTACTCTAAAATATCCTGTATTTTAAATACTATTTAATTATGATTTGCTTCCTTGGGGATTATATCATCATGTGATTTAATTTGGTATATACCCTAAGGGGGAGCATATTTCAATTATAAAATATTTCCTCCAGAAACAATAATGGTTCAATGATTTATTTCAGGATGCTATTATAAAATGGCTTATTCAACTGGAATTTGAATGCATCTGCGTTTAAAATATAGTACAAAATGCATGAGAAATGAACATACATGCTTTTGTGTTCACACATAAAAATCATATTTATAACTGTTTTCAGTCTTTACATAATACTTCAACTTCTAAATCTCGAAAAAAGAACTTAGAAAGCTGAACACTATGAAACATTTATATTATTATCTCTTCAAAAAGTTCATTTTTGGACAAGTATCATTTGGATAGGGATTAACTTAATCAGAGATTTTGAATCTTCTTTACTTTAATTTTTAATCTCTTTTTAAAAAAATATGTCTGAATCTTTAAAAGACCTAAACCTGTAGTCACAAAGCACTGCTTCAAAAAAGGAAAAAAAAATAAAAAGAAGAAGTGAAAGTTTTTAAAGCAGCCACCGGCTGTAAGAGAGATAGTGCAGGCAGCAGATTTGTGACAGAGTGGAGCATGAAACCCATCAGCTGATGAGTGAAAATCCCTGGTTTCTAATTAATCGAGGTACACAGGCCAAGGGATGAAGAGGATCAGGGAAATGAAATCAGGAAAAAGATACCATCAGTCATTTCTGCGGCCCATTGTCATACTTCAGAATCTGCTGTAATGAATCACTCAGGCATTCCACAGATACATTCAAATGGTGAAGAAAATTCATTGTCCGGTGAAGAGCGTTTGATAAAAATCTTTCTCCCCCCCACCCTCTTTGTCAGAAGCCTATGATCAGAAAAGGAAATCCAGACAGCACAACAGGTGTGCTTTTTGCAAGCCTGGTGAAATCTGCAAATGAACCAAGTATGGAAGAATTTTTTTGTACTTTCCCTCCCCCAAAATGTGTATGGAGAGGGTGTTGGGACAGAGCATCTGGTGAGGGGAGGCTTGTTATTGAAAAGAATTGCAAAAGGTATACGATTTAAGGGAAGCAGAGTAGATAGCCCTTTCTTGCAGTGGAGAAATGCATGTTCCTGTAAAAAACTCAACTTGGGAAGTAAAAGAAAACATTGGGAAATAGAGTAATATTTAATTTATAAAGAGAGACATCTCCTTTGAAGGACAATCTCTCCAATGAAGAAAGCATTATGCATCACAGCCTAGCTCTGATCAGCAAAGAAAAACCTCATCCTCACAATCAGACTGCTGCTCTTGGGTCCATGATTTCTGGAGTTTCCTGGAGAAAGGGTTTCCTTTAAAGTCAGTAAGACTTAACCCGTGATGAATGCACATTTCAGCCTGAAGGTTTTGTTCAAAGGGTTCCTAATTCAGGCCTGCATTCCTCCTGGGTTATAGCCCATTTTTGCAATAGTCATGTATTTTAATGGAAAAAAAAAAACCTCATCGGAGCACCTATGACACAGTCTCTGTGGTTTTCCACTCTGCAGCAACTTTGTGACTGTGAACAATTTCTTGTAGCAGCTCCAAGTGCTGTGTGGCATTAGGTGACATGCAGAGATAATTGTTTTCAAATAATCAGGTACTGTGCTGAGACATATAAGGATGGCTGATTCATTTTAAATTTAATTACTATAATATAGGGTTTCGCTGTCTATATTATCAATCACCAAGACACTTTGGAGTTGATAATATTAAAATTGCAACAATAATGAGAATTCTACTTCATGATGAAAATAATTTTAATCATGGGTAGATTACAAATCCATTTACAGTTACGGCTACTGAGAATTCTATTATCTACCTTCTCTTGTAAAAGATGTTAAGACATGTTTTAAGGAAGTAGAAAAGATTATAGAAATATGCTGCTTCTATAAAGTTTCAAGTGCTGGCTTTCAGAAAACCTCGAGAAAGCGTCCAAACTGTCAAGGCTTGTGGGGTAGGGTGTGGAGCAGAAGAGATGGCTGCGATTAAAGGGAGGCAGAGAACTGTCTTGTGGGTTCCTGTTTGCTTTCAGTCAACATTATTTTGAGAACCTACTATGTCACAGGCGCTGGACTGGGTGTTGGGGATGAAGCAGATAAGAAGAAGTGTAGTCACTCCCCTCATGGTGTCTATGGTCTAGTTTGCTTTAATGGCAGCCTTGGCCTTGAGGGTGTTTTGGATTTTAAGTCAATTTCAATCGAGTTCAATGAATGAGGCCAGGCAACAACTGGTTCTCAGCTCTTCCTGTTCATTAGAATCACCTTGGAAATTAATATATATATATATATATATGTGTGTGTGTGTGTGTGTATATACATATATATATATGTATATGTGTGTATATATATATATATATATATATATATATATATAAAATGTATTATATATATAAGCAGAGTCATCACTTTGCCAACAAAAGTCTGTATAGTCAAAGCTATGGTTTTCCCAGTAGTCGTGTATGAATGTGAGAGTGGGATCATAAAGAAGGCTGAGTACCAAAGAATAGATGCCTTTGAACTGTGGTGTTGGAGAAGGCTCTTGAGAGTCCCTTGGACTACAAGGAGATCAAACCAGTCAATCCTAAAGGCAACGAACCCTGCGTATGCATTGGAGGGAATGATGCTGAAGCTGAAGCTCCAATACTTTGGCCACCTGATGCAAAGAGACGACTCATTGGAAAAGAGCCTGATGTTGGGAAAAATAGGCAAAAAGGAGAAGGGGACGACAGATGACAAAATGGCTGGATGGTATCACTGAGTCAATGGACATGAGATTGACTGGGTTCCAGGAGATGGTGAAGGACAGGGAAGCTTGGAGTGCTGCAGTCCATGGGGTTGCAAAGAGTCAGACACTACTGAGTGACGGAACTGAAATCTATAATAATATAATATACAGATAGGTATCTTTATCCAGGCACCATCCCCAGCATTTTGGTATGGGATGGGGCTCAGGTGTAAGTATTTTTGCAAACCTCCCCAGGGGATTCTAGCCTGCAGCGAGGTTAGGAAATACCAGACCACCAAAAACAGCATCTAAAGACCACCATTCTGGTTATTATTTGAGATGACCCTCTGCTCATCTGGTAAGCCTTTAGGAAATTGTTTTTTAACATATAGATGAATTAATCCCTGGAGGAGTGTATGACAGCCCACTTTAGTATTCTTGCCTGGAAAATTCCAAGGACAGAGGAGCCTGGTGGGTTTCAGTCCATGGGTTACAAAAGTCAGACACAACTGACGGACTAATAAACACACAGCTGATTTAAACTAGCCCCAAAGTCCAGTATATTTTGCAGAGAATGTGTAAATTTCCATACATAATACTTTATAATCACCTTTGCTAACTATGACTTTATATCCCCTTCTAATTTCCAAAATAATCAGATTTGGTCTGACCATTGGGCTTTCCTGGTGGCTCAGATGGTAAAGAATCTACCTGCAATGCAGGAGACCTGGGTTTGATCCCTAGGTTGGGAAGATCCCCTGAAGTAGGAAATGGCAAATCACTCCAGTATTCTTGCCTGGAGAATGCCATGGACACAGTAACCTGGAGGCTACAGTCTATGAGGTCGCAAGAGTCGGACATGACTGGGAGACTAATACTTTCTTTTTCCTTTTATTGGTCCCAGAAAGATCTACTCTTTACTATCCTTTGAACTGTGGTGTTGGAGAAGGCTCTTGAGAGTCCCTTGGACTACAAGGAGATCAAACCAGTCAATCCTAAAGGCAACGAACCCTGCGTATGCATTGAGGGAATGATGCTGAAGCTGAAGCTCCAATACTTTGGCCACCTGATGCAAAGAGACGACTCATTGGAAAAGAGCCTGATGTTGGGAAAAATAGGCAGAAAGGGGAAGGGGACGACAGATGACAAAATGGCTGGATGGTATCACTGAGTCAATGGACATGAGATTGACTGGGTTCCAGGAGATGGTGAAGGACAGGGAAGCTTGGAGTGCTGCAGTCCATGGGGTTGCAAAGAGTCAGACACTACTGAGTGACGGAACTGAAATCTATAATAATATAATATACAGATAGGTATCTTTATCCAGGCACCATCCCCAGCATTTTGGTATGGGATGGGGCTCAGGTGTAAGTATTTTTGCAAACCTCCCCAGGGGATTCTAGCCTGCAGCGAGGTTAGGAAATACCAGACCACCAAAAACAGCATCTAAAGACCACCATTCTGGTTATTATTTGAGATGACCCTCTGCTCATCTGGTAAGCCTTTAGGAAATTGTTTTTTAACATATAGATGAATTAATCCCTGGAGGAGTGTATGACAGCCCACTTTAGTATTCTTGCCTGGAAAATTCCAAGGACAGAGGAGCCTGGTGGGTTTCAGTCCATGGGTTACAAAAGTCAGACACAACTGACGGACTAATAAACACACAGCTGATTTAAACTAGCCCCAAAGTCCAGTATATTTTGCAGAGAATGTGTAAATTTCCATACATAATACTTTATAATCACCTTTTCTAACTATGACTTTATATCCCATTCTAATTTCCAAAATAATCAGATTTGGTCTGACCATTGGGCTTTCCTGGTGGCTCAGATGGTAAAGAATCTACCTGCAATGCAGGAGACCTGGGTTTGATCCCTAGGTTGGGAAGATCCCCTGAAGTAGGAAATGGCAAATCACTCCAGTATTCTTGCCTGGAGAATGCCATGGACACAGTAACCTGGAGGCTACAGTCTATGAGGTCGCAAGAGTCGGACATGACTGGGAGACTAATACTTTCTTTTTCCTTTTATTGGTCCCAGAAAGATCTACTCTCTGCTGCTCATTGTATATTCAATCTCTTATCCAGGAGTTTCTAAGAGGTAAGGTTTTGTTACGCCAGGAATAGTCTAAGAAGCTGAGTCAGAGCAGTACTAAATGAGTTTAAAGGGACTGAACTGTAGGAAGGTTGGCATTCAATGGTAATAGACCGACGAATTATCCCAGCTGTATACTATTCTGTGTGACTGTGATTCAAACTCTGTGGTCATTTGTTTCCTGTTCCACACAATCTGTGGGCTCTAATTTATGCACTTGGACATTTCTTGGTTTAGGGCTACACACTTGAATGAACTTCTATTTATATATTTAATTTATATGAAATATATCTTGGATGTAGACATTTAGAAAATTTGTAAACATAAAAAATCATAATTTCTACTACAACCATTCCAATTTTCTTTACACCATAGTCTTTATTCTCTCCTTATTAGGGTTCTTTCTCTTCTCTCCTTTTCTCCATCCTGAACTCTGTTCCTCCACTTGAATGTAGGTCTTTATTCTTATTTTATTTCCACTTTGCTCTACCAGGAGTTAACAAAGTCAGTAATCAAAACTATCTCCAAATAGTCACTTGATCCTTTATTCAGTCTTTGTTTTCCATAATACTCCTATGTCCTAGAGTGTATGTGCATCTATATACATAGACATGCAAATAATTAGTTTAAACAATCAGACTAAAAAAAATAAAATAAAATAAACAATCAGACTATTACTCTCATTGTCGTTAAAGCATTCCCACTAGCGTGTAAACTGCGCCCCACTCTGGTCCCCTGCTTTGGTGGAACTCTATGAATAAATTATATTTAATCAAACCTTTGAACTATGACTTTATATCCTTCTAATTTCCAAAATAATCGATTTGGTCTGACCATTGGGCTTCCCTGGTGGCTCAGATGGTAAAGAATCTACCTGCAATGCAGGAGACCTGGGTTTGATCCCTAGGTTGGGAAGATCCCCTGAAGTAGGAAATGGCAAATCACTCCAGTATTCTTGCCTGGAGAATGCCATGGACACAGTAACCTGGAGGCTACAGTCTATGAGGTCGCAAGAGTCGGACATGACTGGGAGACTAATACTTTCTTTTTCCTTTTATTGGTCCCAGAAAGATCTACTCTCTGCTGCTCATTGTATATTCAATCTCTTATCCAGGAGTTTCTAAGAGGTAAGGTTTTGTTACGCCAGGAATAGTCTAAGAAGCTGAGTCAGAGCAGTACTAAATGAGTTTAAAGGGACTGAACTGTAGGAAGGTTGGCATTCAATGGTAATAGACCGACGAATTATCCCAGCTGTATACTATTCTGTGTGACTGTGATTCAAACTCTGTGGTCATTTGTTTCCTGTTCCACACAATCTGTGGGCTCTAATTTATGCACTTGGACATTTCTTGGTTTAGGGCTACACACTTGAATGAACTTCTATTTATATATTTAATTTATATGAAATATATCTTGGATGTAGACATTTAGAAAATTTGTAAACATAAAAAATCATAATTTCTACTACAACCATTCCAATTTTCTTTACACCATAGTCTTTATTCTCTCCTTATTAGGGTTCTTTCTCTTCTCTCCTTTTCTCCATCCTGAACTCTGTTCCTCCACTTGAATGTAGGTCTTTATTCTTATTTTATTTCCACTTTGCTCTACCAGGAGTTAACAAAGTCAGTAATCAAAACTATCTCCAAATAGTCACTTGATCCTTTATTCAGTCTTTGTTTTCCATAATACTCCTATGTCCTAGAGTGTATGTGCATCTATATACATAGACATGCAAATAATTAGTTTAAACAATCAGACTAAAAAAAATAAAATAAAATAAACAATCAGACTATTACTCTCATTGTCGTTAAAGCATTCCCACTAGCGTGTAAACTGCGCCCCACTCTGGTCCCCTGCTTTGGTGGAACTCTATGAATAAATTATATTTCCAGAGTCTGCCAGCTTTTTAACTCTAGCTTACTACACTTTGGAACAACATCTTTTCTTCACATGTGCCATAATTTGTCTCTTTCTGGGTTTATTTTAATCTTGCTATTTCTCTAGCCCACCAATAACTTTTACAGGAAGAGATGGCTTCTCTCATGGCCAGAAATTCTTGGGACTTATGTCTGTAATTAGGTCAAATTATTTGGGTGATGATCAAAGCAGAAAAATCTACTTCGATGGCATTCAGTCAGGAGTATCATTATTTAATGTTCGTGTTTGTATGCTAATTTTCAGAATTGGAAAACAGAGATACAAGTGTGAGGTTAAATTTTATTTTCTTTAAGGCACAACTAACTAGGTTCATTGTCTTTTTTGGCATTTACAGAAATACAAAGCATTCAGCTATCAGATTTAAAGTAAGGATACAGAATTGTGACTTCTGATTTGAAGGCACAAAACATTACAATCATTAACTGTAGGTACGTGAATTTATAAAATAGACTCGCAAAGGTAAAATAAAGAAACAGAAAGTTTCAAATAAGTAAAATTGTTTGAGAAGATTAACATAGCAATCACACAGCCCACTATTTTAATCCAGTCACTTTGCAGAATGAAGGTTATTTGGATGGGTTTCCTCAAAAATAAAATAAAATTGACCAGGCAGTCTACAGGTGATCAGTTCCAAGCCTTCCCCAGAGTCAGACCCTCAAATATTTATCATTTATGTATATATGTTTGCTTGGGTACCTAGTTGGGATTTTTGGAAAGTGAGCTAGAATGTCACCTGAGACATCCGTCTGATTTGGACTGAGTTCAGAAGCAAAGTGCCTTGAGAGGCCAAAAGAGAAAGAGAGGGTGAGAGGGAGAGCACGCAGGAATGGACAGCCCATGTTGCCAGCTCTAATATCCCAGTGCAATTATTTTGTGGACATCCACTCCTTGCCTGCACAGGAGATAGGGCTATAAGTGTATGTTATTTTTTAATTACAAGGGGGGGTAGAAAAAATCCTGATGATGGGCTGGAAGGTGCCATTGCATTGTTATTTTTTCCTCTCCCTTCGTTTGCTGATTATGTGAGCTGGGCTCCTTTGCTAGCCGATGATAAGCAGAATTTCCATGTTCTCTGCATAATTAATCCATCTCTGCCTCTCTTCATGCCAACTCGCCCGTTATCGCCGGCACATGCCTGAATTGCAAAAGAATCCGCTCTTCAATTGGAACTTATTGATATTCTAAGAAAAAAAAGAGAGAGGGAAAAAAACTGAAAATCCTTAAGTTTAAGCCGCAGATTTTTAAATGGATTAATTTCGCTGCAATCGCAGCCATCTAAGGCGGGAAGGCAGGCAGAGCAAATTGAAAGCGTCTCCATGTTTGCAGAATTGGGTCCAGAACGCTGAAATGTACTGGCACAGCTCTCTTTTAAAGTCAGAAAATTACCATTCATTTACATCACATGAAATACTTTTTTATGCTAGAAATATTCAAGAGACGTTCTTTAAATGCCTGCTAATGCTTGATAACATTTCTAACTTTCAACGTTTTGCTAGACTTTGATATGACACGATAGGAATGCCTTCCAGTAGAGAATATTATATCTCTCTTCATCACATATAGATTACATCATCTTTTTCTTAATCATCCCCAAGTAGTCTTTAAACAATGAAGTCTGTCATTGGTTTTGTGGGACCTTGTGTGCTGATGGAAGTCAAGGTTAGTCATTTACTTTTTGTCTACCTGTAAATGAAATGTTTGTTTTGTTTTGTTTTTCTTCTTCAAATAACGTAAGATCTTGGATGGTAATAATAAGGATATAAAAATAATCATATCATTTCAGTTTGCTTGGGTACCTAGTTGGGATTTTTGGAAAGTGAGCTAGAATGTCACCTGAGACATCCGTCTGATTTGGACTGAGTTCAGAAGCAAAGTGCCTTGAGAGGCCAAAAGAGAAAGAGAGGGTGAGAGGGAGAGCACGCAGGAATGGACAGCCCATGTTGCCAGCTCTAATATCCCAGTGCAATTATTTTGTGGACATCCACTCCTTGCCTGCACAGGAGATAGGGCTATAAGTGTATGTTATTTTTTAATTACAAGGGGGGGTAGAAAAAATCCTGATGATGGGCTGGAAGGTGCCATTGCATTGTTATTTTTTCCTCTCCCTTCGTTTGCTGATTATGTGAGCTGGGCTCCTTTGCTAGCCGATGATAAGCAGAATTTCCATGTTCTCTGCATAATTAATCCATCTCTGCCTCTCTTCATGCCAACTCGCCCGTTATCGCCGGCACATGCCTGAATTGCAAAAGAATCCGCTCTTCAATTGGAACTTATTGATATTCTAAGAAAAAAAAAAGAGAGAAGGGGGGAAAAACTGAAAATCCTTAAGTTTAAGCCGCAGATTTTTAAATGGATTAATTTCGCTGCAATCGCAGCCATCTAAGGCGGGAAGGCAGGCAGAGCAAATTGAAAGCGTCTCCATGTTTGCAGAATTGGGTCCAGAACGCTGAAATGTACTGGCACAGCTCTCTTTTAAAGTCAGAAAATTACCATTCATTTACATCACATGAAATACTTTTTTATGCTAGAAATATTCAAGAGACGTTCTTTAAATGCCTGCTAATGCTTGATAACATTTCTAACTTTCAACGTTTTGCTAGACTTTGATATGACACGATAGGAATGCCTTCCAGTAGAGAATATTATATCTCTCTTCATCACATATAGATTACATCATCTTTTTCTTAATCATCCCCAAGTAGTCTTTAAACAATGAAGTCTGTCATTGGTTTTGTGGGACCTTGTGTGCTGATGGAAGTCAAGGTTAGTCATTTACTTTTTGTCTACCTGTAAATGAAATGTTTGTTTTTGTTTAGTTTTTCTTCTTCAAATAACGTAAGATCTTGGATGGTAATAATAAGGATATAAAAATAATCATAATCATTTCATTGTTTTGACTATTGTCCTTGTTCTTATGAGAAACTCATTTTTGGAGACTTGATTCCTTCTCATTTTAACTTACACTTCAAAATCTCCTTGGGTTTTGAAAAGGGTCGATAGTTGAAGTCATTTCACAAAGAGTACAGTTCAAGAATCACAATACATAAACTTCCAGTGCCAGGATGCCTGCAGTTTCCAAATGAAATTATTAAAACTTGCGCAGTCCTTGATGTTTTATTTTTCTGATCTTTAAATCTGTAGTATGTTAATTGCACGACTCCTGGAATGGAGCACTACCAGGGCTGAAGTTCTCCCTAATCCTCTCGTGGAGCCCAGCAGTGCTTTCTTCCTGTGTTTGGAGATTCACATAGCTGCTGTTTCTGCTGGTTTGCATGACAAGGCTGATGTGCTCTTTCAGCTTAGAGAGAAGAGTTGCTAATATCGATCAGCAAAGAAAATGAGAATTTAACTATTTAAAAGTGTTCACCAGTAAGTGGGTCTTATGTATTTTGAATCTGGCAAAATTCAAAAGGTAAAAAACAACCATAATCATAATTTTTAAAAACAACAACTGAGTTGAGAAGTACCTTTCCTAAGGAGAATGAGACAGTGAGCAGTGATATTTGTTTCAGTTACAAAACAAGGATCTTTCCAATTATAGGCCATCTTAACATAAAATATTGGCATTGGGGTAGAAAAAGTTTGTATTATTAATGAATGATTTAAGTATTGACTTTTTGTTTTCTTCCTCAGAAGTAAACCAAATGAATATAAGGATGAGGGACACACTAGAGAGGAAAATGGTTTTTATAGTCATAGTAAAGTAATTAATATGATGATGTCTTCCGTAACAGATAAATGATATAGTTTTAACATAATCATCTTAATTGTAAAATCTTAGATAATTTTTAGACTACCTAGAGCTTGGAAATAGAGAAAACTGCACATTGAGTAATTTTGTATAGTCAGCTAAACACTTTAAAGCAATTTTTAAAATGAAATGAAAAATGACCCTTCTTAAAATAGACGTAGCAAAAACATTTCAACCATAAATAACAATTTCACTGACCTTGTATACTCAACCCTTTCATTTAAAGGCATGAATTAGAAGGACTTGAAAATTGCAGGTGTATTTGGGAAGAGGAAACTTCTCCTAGGCTTTCTGTTTTGAAATAAAAATCATGATTTAAAACTCAAGTATTTTCTGTAGCATGCATCTCATTCATAGTTTGAACATTCTAGATAGCAGAGTTATAATGTATTGATGGGAAGTTATGTTTTTGTAAAAATTGTATTTTTACTTCAACTCTGAAATCATTCTCTGATTTTTATATCTATAAATACTGGTTATAAATTTAGTTCTTGTAATTTAACATATTTTTTCCTGTGAACTACAAGTTATGTTGGTTTTATTATTAGACCCTAAATTCACTAGGTATTTTAAATGAATTTAAGGTATCACATTTCTAATTATTACCACATGTACAGATCAGAACGAGAAGAACGATGCAAACGGTTCTGAGATGCTCAGTGTCAGATGACAGGCTCAATCAAACAGCAGTGATTCACTATGAAGTGGTGACTGCGAATACAATATGAATTAGCTATTTCACAGAAAAAACTAAGACACTGACATGGATTCATAAATGATGAACTGACTTATAATAGAAACAATTGAAGGAATTTTTCTCCTCTCTTTTAAATTTAAGGATGAAATGAAAAGTGAAGAAGCCTATTACAAATGATTTCCTTGGTGTCAAAAAATTGCTAAATAGTTCTTTTCTCGACATTATGAAAATGAGTGACAGCTCTTTTATTAGATGGATGGATCCCATTCCCCATTAATGAATGATTTAAGTATTGACTTTTTGTTTTCTTCCTCAGAAGTAAACCAAATGAATATAAGGATGAGGGACACACTAGAGAGGAAAATGGTTTTTATAGTCATAGTAAAGTAATTAATATGATGATGTCTTCCGTAACAGATAAATGATATAGTTTTAACATAATCATCTTAATTGTAAAATCTTAGATAATTTTTAGACTACCTAGAGCTTGGAAATAGAGAAAACTGCACATTGAGTAATTTTGTATAGTCAGCTAAACACTTTAAAGCAATTTTTAAAATGAAATGAAAAATGACCCTTCTTAAAATAGACGTAGCAAAAACATTTCAACCATAAATAACAATTTCACTGACCTTGTATACTCAACCCTTTCATTTAAAGGCATGAATTAGAAGGACTTGAAAATTGCAGGTGTATTTGGGAAGAGGAAACTTCTCCTAGGCTTTCTGTTTTGAAATAAAAATCATGATTTAAAACTCAAGTATTTTCTGTAGCATGCATCTCATTCATAGTTTGAACATTCTAGATAGCAGAGTTATAATGTATTGATGGGAAGTTATGTTTTTGTAAAAATTGTATTTTTACTTCAACTCTGAAATCATTCTCTGATTTTTATATCTATAAATACTGGTTATAAATTTAGTTCTTGTAATTTAACATATTTTTTCCTGTGAACTACAAGTTATGTTGGTTTTATTATTAGACCCTAAATTCACTAGGTATTTTAAATGAATTTAAGGTATCACATTTCTAATTATTACCACATGTACAGATCAGAACGAGAAGAACGATGCAAACGGTTCTGAGATGCTCAGTGTCAGATGACAGGCTCAATCAAACAGCAGTGATTCACTATGAAGTGGTGACTGCGAATACAATATGAATTAGCTATTTCACAGAAAAAACTAAGACACTGACATGGATTCATAAATGATGAACTGACTTATAATAGAAACAATTGAAGGAATTTTTCTCCTCTCTTTTAAATTTAAGGATGAAATGAAAAGTGAAGAAGCCTATTACAAATGATTTCCTTGGTGTCAAAAAATTGCTAAATAGTTCTTTTCTTGACATTAGGAAAATGAGTGACAGCTCTTTATTTGTATTGTGCATGATGGATGGATCCCTTCATTGCCTTCTTCTCCTTCATCTTTCCTTTGTAAGTGGACGGAACGGAACATTCACCACCTCTACCTGGCTTTTTGCTCATCAGATACCATCATCTTCTAAAACTTAAGCCTCTCCTATGCTTGTTCCAAAGACCCAAGCATATCAATTATATCTTCCTTATAGATGGACCTCTTCCCAAATAAAATATTCAAAGATTCTTTTCTTGATATTCTGCCTTTTCTCGTCCTACATCTAAACGTTTTAAAATCACTCTGTCCTGGAAAGAAACTTAATATACTTGAACACTTTTCCCTGTTCTGTTCAACCCTCTCAGGTCAGGTGGTTCCCGTGATAAGGAACAAGGTTCAAAGAGTCTTTAATCTCTCATGTTTTGTACCCAAATTCTTCAATATAATTGTTCGTCTTCCCAGCTTCTCATAAGATATCACCGTGGGTCACTAAATAGTGGGATTCATCAATTAAGAGGCAGCCATTGAGAATCTCCCATTTATTCCTGCACAACTCTGCCATGGAGAGGGACTGAAATTCTGTGACTTGCCTCAATCTGTTCAGTGGCCTTTCCACAGCAACAATTTACGGTAAAATCTTCACATGTTTTGTTTAATTCTAACACACAATTCATCCATTCTTTCATATTTAGCCTAGAGTTAATTTCTTGAAAGATATCTGAAGATGTTTTTGAAATTGGTGGTTTTCAAGTGTACACAACGTATGCCTATCTTCTATTCGTATCAGTTCTCAACATTTTACAAAGTTATTATAGAAATGTATACTTATAATATTGAATGATAATCTCTCAGGGAAAAAGCAGTTGTGTTTTAAGAGACAAATGGAACTGAAAAGCCCCTTCTAGCTACCTTAGTGAGAAATGATAACTCCAATCAGATAGGACTTCCTACTTCAGAAATCGCCCTAGAGTATTTTTCAGTCTCTACATACTAACAACAGTCTTTACTAACCAAAAGACTTTAGGTGTTTCTCTAGAACTATTGAAACAAAACAGACTTAAGAAGAGACAGCTGTTGTTTCTAACTCTGACTGATCACTTATCATCTTTATGACATCAATAATAAGACCTTAATTTCCTCATTTGTAATAATTAGAAAAATAATACCTACATCAAAGAGTTGTTATGACAGTAAAAATATGAAAGCAGCACATTTCCTGAAGCACAGGTAGCATCATGCAGTTAGTATTCTTCTTTTTCATTCATTTAGTCATTATTTTATGGGAGTCCCATACTGGAAGAGGCAAGTGGGAGTCAAGAAAGGATGAATGTGTATCTATGAATGTCTATACCTGTATTTCTTACAGGTATCAGAATGGATCAGGTATTTTTATTCTACCATTGGACAGAAATGAAAATTTTCTTTTACAGGTACTTTAAAAAATAGTCATTGTAATCTTTTAAAATAATCTCTATATTTTATGTAAATCTTAAGAGATAAAAAAGATTAAAGGAGAAAGAAGAGTTTATTGATATTGCTGCTTTCTTATAAGATGCTCTTCAGTAGCCTTAGCTTTCTGGCAATCTTTTCTTTGATGCTTCAATTTCTAACCTTCATAGCATAAGGCTGGATTCAGAGATGAAAACTGATTTTTGGAGTATGCGTAAATAGTTCATTGGAACCATACATATTGTATGAATATAATTTTGAGGAATAGCAGAAGGAATTATTAAAGAAAAAATTAATATAGTTAACTTTTTCTAATATAGTTAACTTTTTCTAAGATGTATTAAAAGTTTGAGAAATTAAAATATTTGCCATAAATTATATCATTTTTATTTCCTAAAATATTATTTACATTCACTTCAGAATGTAATAACTATTTTCCATACTGGATTAGAAGCAAAATCATACTTTTAAATGTGTGTTTTTATTGGTAAATATAAATTCACATGCAATGAGGATCTTACTAAAGAAATGGTCAGTTTAAAAATGTATACTTATAATATTGAATGATAATCTCTCAGGGAAAAAGCAGTTGTGTTTTAAGAGACAAATGGAACTGAAAAGCCCCTTCTAGCTACCTTAGTGAGAAATGATAACTCCAATCAGATAGGACTTCCTACTTCAGAAATCGCCCTAGAGTATTTTTCAGTCTCTACATACTAACAACAGTCTTTACTAACCAAAAAGACTTTAGGTGTTTTCTCTAGAACTATTGAAACAAAACAGACTTAAGAAGAGACAGCTGTTGTTTCTAACTCTGACTGATCACTTATCATCTTTATGACATCAATAATAAGACCTTAATTTCCTCATTTGTAATAATTAGAAAAATAATACCTACATCAAAGAGTTGTTATGACAGTAAAAATATGAAAGCAGCACATTTCCTGAAGCACAGGTAGCATCATGCAGTTAGTATTCTTCTTTTTCATTCATTTAGTCATTATTTTATGGGAGTCCCATACTGGAAGAGGCAAGTGGGAGTCAAGAAAGGATGAATGTGTATCTATGAATGTCTATACCTGTATTTCTTACAGGTATCAGAATGGATCAGGTATTTTTATTCTACCATTGGACAGAAATGAAAATTTTCTTTTTTACAGGTACTTTAAAAAATAGTCATTGTAATCTTTTAAAATAATCTCTATATTTTATGTAAATCTTAAGAGATAAAAAAGATTAAAGGAGAAAGAAGAGTTTATTGATATTGCTGCTTTCTTATAAGATGCTCTTCAGTAGCCTTAGCTTTCTGGCAATCTTTTCTTTGATGCTTCAATTTCTAACCTTCATAGCATAAGGCTGGATTCAGAGATGAAAACTGATTTTTGGAGTATGCGTAAATAGTTCATTGGAACCATACATATTGTATGAATATAATTTTGAGGAATAGCAGAAGGAATTATTAAAGAAAAAATTAATATAGTTAACTTTTTCTAATATAGTTAACTTTTTCTAAGATGTATTAAAAGTTTGAGAAATTAAAATATTTGCCATAAATTATATCATTTTTATTTCCTAAAATATTATTTACATTCACTTCAGAATGTAATAACTATTTTCCATACTGGATTAGAAGCAAAATCATACTTTTAAATGTGTGTTTTTATTGGTAAATATAAATTCACATGCAATGAGGATCTTACTAAAGAAATGGTCAGTGAGATTTCTTAGTTCTTGGATTGTATTATTATTGTTATAACAGATTATATTTCATATTATTGTAAGGTTCTTAATGGATCTAGATCATTGTAAACAAAGATTACTTTCCTAGATACATCCTGGTATAATGATCTATATGTAAAAGCACTGCTTTTTCTAAAAAATATATAATCACATGTGTTAGATTCCTGATTCTAAATATTCATTATAGTAAGACAATTATAATATGCTAACAAACTAATTTAATGATTACCTACTATGTGTAGATCTCTATGTAGAAATAGTTATTTATAATCTATTTATAATACAAAGGAGAATGTGATAAATTTCAGGTCCCATGGAAACACAAATTAAGTTCAACTTGGATAAGGACCTGTTGATCTAAAATGTGGAATTTGCACTCCTCTTCACTCTATATATGTTCCTGGGTTTTATCAAGTTCTATCTGAAACAAACAGATCACTCATCAACATTTGGAAGGTTTGGCACACCCAAGATCATCATCACAAATGACACAGTGAAATCTGATCAGTACAGAGAAATGAACATATCTAATCTATGCTGAGGCAACACAGAGTAAGACAGACTCATAGCTAATGAAGATATAGGTAAGGGTTTTTCAGAAAGGTCAGATGTTATTTTAATCATTATAAAGAAGAAAAACCCATATTACAGATATTTAAGAGAATAAAAAGCTTATAGAGGGAGAAAGAGTGTAGGAATTCAGATTTTAGCTAGAATTTGAAAGCCATGTTGGAAATTTGGGTAACGAGAAAATAGAATATATACAAGTATATACCAGTTAATGTTCAGAGAACAAAGCTACAGAGAAGGATATGAAGGAAATTATTTTCATGTTTGCATACAGAATGAATTAGAGACAAAAGATCTAGACCAGAAGTACTGCCGGGCTGTGGACAAGGGTTGAGATTCAAAGGTAATTCTCTAATGTGACCACAAGGAGGTGCTTTTGAAGTAGATAATTTGATGAAAGAGATCACAGCATGGGCTTCCCTGTTGGTTGGTTCAGATAGTTAAGAATCTGCCTGCAATGTGGGAGACTTGGGTCCAATCCCTAGGTTGGGAAGATTCCCTGGGGAAGGGATAGGTTACCCACTCCAGTATTTTTACCTGGAGAATTCCATGGCTCATCCAATGGGGCCCTGGCATATCAGGAACATGTGGACACAGACCTGTATTTTACTTACATGGCAGACTCCGGTTGGTTTAATTTGAAAACTAAAAATATCGTTTTCAACATTTAGTTTTATAACATTATTGGAAGAGAATAAGCACATATAAAACCATTTTACAGATGGAAAAAGATACACTGGTTATTGTTATTAATCTGTATATTGTAAAGTTGAACGAGTAAGTGCAGGTATTAGGAAAATATTCCTAAGTGTCAGAATTGCAGCGTATTGTGTGTGCTGCATTTTCCCAGCATCTCTTAGAAGAAACTCTTAGAGGAAAACATAGGCAGAACACTCTCTGACATAAATCACAGCAAGATCTTCTATGACTCACCTCCCAGAGTAATGGAAATAAAAACAAAAATAAATAAATAGGACTTAATTCAACTTAAAAGCTTTTACACAATGAAGGAAACTATAAGATGAAAAGACAGCCTCCAGAATGGGAGAAAATAATAGACAACGAAACAACTGACAAATAATTAATCTCCAAAATACACAAGCAGCTCAAGAAGCCCAATACCAGAAAAATGAACACCCCAATCAAAAATACCTGAAGAGACATTTCTCCAAAGAAGACATACAGATGGCTAATAAACTCATGAAAAGATGTTCAACTTCACTCATTATTAGAGAAATGCAAATCAAAACTACAATGAGGTAATTCCTTACTGGTCAGAATGTCCATTACCAGTTAATGAAAAAGAACAAAGCTACAGAGAAGGATATGAAGGAAATTATTTTCATGTTTGCATACAGAATGAATTAGAGACAAAAGATCTAGACCAGAAGTACTGCCGGGCTGTGGACAAGGGTTGAGATTCAAAGGTAATTCTCTAATGTGACCACAAGGAGGTGCTTTTGAAGTAGATAATTTGATGAAAGAGATCACAGCATGGGCTTCCCTGTTGGTTGGTTCAGATAGTTAAGAATCTGCCTGCAATGTGGGAGACTTGGGTCCAATCCCTAGGTTGGGAAGATTCCCTGGGGAAGGGATAGGTTACCCACTCCAGTATTTTTACCTGGAGAATTCCATGGCTCATCCAATGGGGCCCTGGCATATCAGGAACATGTGGACACAGACCTGTATTTTACTTACATGGCAGTCTCCTGTTGGTTTAATTTGAAAACTAAAAATATCGTTTTCAACATTTAGTTTTATAACATTATTGGAAGAGAATAAGCACATATAAAACCATTTTACAGATGGAAAAAGATACACTGGTTATTGTTATTAATCTGTATATTGTAAAGTTGAACGAGTAAGTGCAGGTATTAGGAAAATATTCCTAAGTGTCAGAATTGCAGCGTATTGTGTGTGCTGCATTTTCCCAGCATCTCTTAGAAGAAACTCTTAGAGGAAAACATAGGCAGAACACTCTCTGACATAAATCACAGCAAGATCTTCTATGACTCACCTCCCAGAGTAATGGAAATAAAAACAAAAATAAATAAATAGGACTTAATTCAACTTAAAAGCTTTTACACAATGAAGGAAACTATAAGATGAAAAGACAGCCTCCAGAATGGGAGAAAATAATAGACAACGAAACAACTGACAAATAATTAATCTCCAAAATACACAAGCAGCTCAAGAAGCCCAATACCAGAAAAATGAACACCCCAATCAAAAAGACCTGAAGAGACATTTCTCCAAAGAAGACATACAGATGGCTAATAAACTCATGAAAAGATGTTCAACTTCACTCATTATTAGAGAAATGCAAAACCACAATGAGGTATCATCTCATACTGGTCAGAATGTCCATTATCAAAAAGTCTACAAACAATAAATGCTGGAGAGGGTGTGAAAAGGTAATCCTCTTACACTGCTGGTGGGAATGAAAACTGGTACAACCACTATGGAGGACATTTAAAACACCTGGGAATAGAACTGCCATACGACCCAGCAATCAGAATTGAAAGAGACACATGTACCCCAATGTTCTTTTCAGCACTACTAACAGCTAGGACATAGAAGCAACCTGGATGCCCATGAGCAGGTATTCACTCCAGATAAGGAAGTTGTGGCACATAATACACAATGGAACATTACTCAGCTATAAAAAGGGACAGATTTCAGTCATTTCTAATAAGGTGAATGAACTTGGAGTGTATTATATAAAGTGAAGTCAGAAACAGAAAGACAAATACTGTATATTAATATTAATATATATATATGTGTATATATATATATATATATATACACATACATATATATGGAATCTAGAAAGATGGTACTGACAATCCTACATGTGAGGCAGCAAAGGAGAAACAGATGTGAAGAACAGACTTTTGGACTCTGGGAGAAGGTGAGGGTGAGGGGATTTGAGAGAAGAGCACTGAAACATGTACATTACTACATGTAAAATAGATGACCAGTGCAAGTTTGATGCATGAAGCCAGGCACCCAAAACAAGTGTTCAGAGGGATAGGGTGGGGAGGAAGCTGAGAGGGGGCGTTCAGGATGGGAAGACACATGCATACCTGTGGCCAATCCATGTTGATGTATGCAAAACCCAGCACAATATTGTAATTATCCTCCAATCAATACAGATTGAAAAATAATTTTTTACTCTCTTAAGTCCTTTTTCCTTTTGAATTTATTCACCATTTATGACATCCTGAGCACATTATGTCATCTTCTCCAATAATCAAAGGAATTAAAACTAAAGTAACAACTAGATAGCATTTTATCAGTTTAGAGTAGGAGAAGTTTAAAAACTTGTCTATTTTGTAGTAGGAAAAGAGAAATAGTATATTTATCATATGTTAGTTTAGGTGATACTAGTGTCTGTAGCAAATAACCAAAAAAAAAAAAAGGAAATTGATGCGGCAGACACTGAACAAAGTCTGTCATGACCCTCGAGTCCTTCTTCTCTGACTTTCTCTTTCCATCTCTGTGCCCCTATCACCTACCTGGGTGTCTTGCATATGCCACATACAGCTTATTTTTGTTCATTCAATCAAAAGAAACACATATATTGTAGTTTGTGTTTCTCCACTTTGTCCTGATTTGAGTCAGAATAACAGTGACAATAGAGATTAACGTTATTCAGTTCTAATTTTGCACCAGGCACTGTTCTCAGTGCTTTACTGATATTTATTCATTTAACTTTTCCAACAAACCTATGAAGTAGGTATTATTACTATTCATGTGTTAAGATGAAAAGATGCAGAGAAATTACATGACTTGTCCAAAGTAATAGATTACATGGCAAAACCAGGCAGACAAGCTCAAGAATCTATGCTTTTAATTGCCAAGTTCTACTCCTTACTCATCTGTAGAGCAATGTATTTTATACAAGCTTGCATAAAAGGTTTCACCTTCTTTGGCAGGTGCTATTTGTCCAGGTGTATTGGCTAATACAACTATTCTAAGTGAAGGAGCTATTTTTATTATTATTATTCACCCTTTCTACAATATTTCTGTGCAAATAGAAATTATACCAGTAACACAGTTTATCCTTGCTGAACCTCTGCTAGCTCTATGATTACTGCTTTCTTTTCTAAATGGTATTTTCAACTAATTTTATAATAAACCCTAGATGTTTTTACATTTTAAAATAAAGCTTCCTGGTGTCTGGTTGCATTCCTTTTTGAAAGTTTAAACATTTAATTGTTACAAGCTTCTAGGCATAGTTTCTGTTGAGGATCGTACAGAGATGATAGCTACTGTAGTTCCAGGCTCACAGCTGGAAGTGTATTTTTATGCTAGGGGATGCCACTTTTGTGAGCTGAGAGACCTGAACCTGTCTTACAGAATACTGGCACTTTGCTGTCGCCTCATCCATCTGAGGTTTCAATTTCCTCAGCCATGTTTGTTCCCCCTTTCTCAGTTTAGAGGTAATTTTTTTCCATAGCAGATGAGAGTGAAGTTGGAGCACATTCATTTATTATCATTGGGTAAACTTGTATTGTCTGTTCGGTGAGGTGGCCCAATTATTTTTTGTCCTCCTTGTTCCGCACGTTTACAAAGACCATTCCTATCAATAGTATTACCATGGTATTACCACTATTGTTAGTAGTAGTATTAGTAACAGTAGCAGCAGCAGTAGAAGTAATCACGTTTTTTAAAGCCTCACTCCTTTTTGTTCTATAATTTCCTGAGACAATTCAGCTGCTTATTCAGCTTTTGGGAATGGATTTTTCCATCTTTTACAGTTACCATGTTAGAGTTCAAGTTTGTTCAGAGATAACCTTAACAAATAAGGCTGAAACTGCAAAGAGATGCCCCTTTGCTTCACAGCTCCCAAGTTCATAAAACACTGATTAATTAGGACAAATTATTTGTGTTATGTCAGTCTTAGTAGAGGATAAAGTGTTCGCATAGTAAAAAAAACCTATTGTTTGCTTCAAATGGTTGACTTCTCAGATGATACTTCATTATATTATTTATAGCTGAGAATTATTTGGGGAGGAATTTTAATTATCTAAAAATGTTTTCAAATTGGCCAAAGCTCTTCGGAATTTTCTCAGTGGTGTTTGGGTTCATTTCTCTTTTTTTTTTTTCCTTTATCATTCAGCTTATCATTTTAGCTTTTACTACAGAATACACTTCTATCTAAGAATCTACATATCACTGAAATTTCTTCAAGGAAAAAGTCTATTTTGATGAGGTTTCACTGTCTGGAATCTAACCTCTTTTATTTCCTGTAAAACAATTGTTTTTGGAAAACAAATTTTAGTATCTAAAATTTTGGTGGAAATTAAAAGCATTCTGTTATAGCAAATCATATGGTAATTAATTTAGTATTAGAACACAGAATCAGCTTTTATATTTTGATATAAATCCATTTTTCTAATATTGAGGTTATGATTACATAGTGAAATTTTCTTTAATGTAAAATGTTCTAGCATTATTGAATTATCTCCCATTTTAGACTCTGGCTATGAAACTGTTGCTATGTCTTCATCTGGACTGTCTGACTTTCTTTGGGATTCTTCCACATATTATGAACTTTAAGAAAACATGTCAATCTCCCAATGTTTCTACCATTTCTGCTTTTCCATATGATTCATAATGATTGAACAGTTTCCATTGATACCAATTAGGATACCAACTTCAACCAAGTTTTGATAATAAATAACTAAAATCTTAGCAAAAAGAGAGAGTTTTGAGTTTCATAACGAGAAAGAAGAGTGAAATTAGCAGCAGGCACTTTTAATTCTGGAATGTGATGTGACATCACCAAGAGTTTATTCTCTGTTTTCAAGTTTTGGCTTCATTTCTTCCTATTCAGGCTTCATTCTTAATCAGATTGTCTCTAGAAGGAGGAAGATGACTACTCATTTCCTTACAACTTAAAATCGGGGTGGAGAGGCAGAGAGAGAACATGAGACAGAGAGAGATACTCTTTCTGTCAGGGAAGAAACTAACTGGAGCTGCTTTGACAACATGCCTATTGGTGAATCAATCATTGTACTGTAGAGGGTGCAACATTCTTAATAGCCAGACGAAATCGTCTCTTCACCCAGACACAGAGCATGGAAATGTGTTGACTGCACAGTAAGACGAGTAGAGGGCCAGCATCAGAAAAACAAGAAAGAATGTGGTACATGCTAACAGATATCCCCTTTATTCTTTTATCTTTCTGATGCTTTATTCTTCTGGCCAAGAGGACAGCAAGGCAAGTTCAGGTTGCTTTATCAAAACAGGATTATCCAATAACTTAAGCTAATTTTCTAAGGTATCTATTATGTGGTAAGCACTGTGATAAAACAATGCAAGTGTCCTAAAAAGCACTGTGATAAAAATACAAGTTTCCATCACATCATTTCTAAACTGTTATAGTATTCTGATCTATGTTAAAAAATATATGTCATTATACTCTTGTCTGGCCAAATGGTTTTTATGATTGTCTCAGCTGTTTATTGCTCTGTAACAAACCTTCTTGAAACACAGTGGCTTAAAACAATAATTATTTTGTTCACCAGTCCCCAATTTATGTAAAGGTCTGTGAGGGCAACTCATCTCTGCTGTACTTGTCACCAGCCATGGGTTGGTGTTAGAATCACCTGAAGGTTTATTCCTCACTCACATGTCTTGACACTGGTTGTTGCTGGGAACTTACCTGGGGCTATTGCCAGGAACATTAACAGGTAACCTGTGTGGTCAGAGCTTCCTCATAACACAGTGGCTGGGCTCTAGTGATGAACAGCCTGAGTGATGACCCACATGAAGCCTATGTTACCTTTTATGACTTAGTCTTAGAAGTCACCCAGTATTGCATGCCTATTCTTTGAAATAGAAGAGTGTGTGAGAAAGATCACGTAAGACTGGACATATCTCTGTGGTCATTCTCAGAAAATACAGTCTGCCCTAATGAACAGCTAGGGATGCTGACAAAACTTGCCAGCTTCTTTGTCCTTTGTTAACATCTTCTAAAGACTCTCTGCTACAACCCTCTGCAACATGGATCTAATTTTCTACAATAAATGTGAAATATATATTTATTCTTATAAGATGCAAGAAGGGATACAAAGAAGAGAAAGACTGAATAACTCACTTCAGACTGAAAGTTTACTTATGCCTGACCTCTTACATTAGAGGAAGAGCTTTAGAATAAGGAATCCTTTCAAATCTGGTATCATCATTAGAGTGAATATCATATTTTTGCCTCATTAAAAAAATAGCAGCTTATATGTACTTATTAACTCTACTCTGTGCATTGAAGTGTAAATGCTTGAATATAAATGACCTGTTCTGATTTTTTCTCTAATATTTTACTTAGAAAAATACTTCTTCACTACCTTTTTCCTCTGTCACACCTATTAACTTTGGCATAGAATATTTATATTTTTATTTAAATTATTCTTTGAGTTGAGCATTTTCTAAACAATGTCATTTAATGCTTCTTAGTTTCTCCATCTATAAATATTTATATTTTTGCTCTAAAAATTCATCTCTTCCATAAATATATCTCCCACAGGAAACAACACATCTGTGTTTCTCCACATATCTTATTCATATTGTAATTAACCAGAAATTATTATTGATGCATAAATCAGATCTCTCTGTTCACTCCATATTGAGAATAGCAGAGGACTGAGTGACCAACGATCTTGACTCAGAAATAGTGATCATCACTTTACGGCAAGTGCCATAGTCTACCTAAGGGGAATACAATACCCTGATAATAACAAAAACATCAGATTTTTAAATACATACTGTGACAAGTCACTTTTTAACTATTTGGTTCATTTTATGGCACGCAGTGAGTTTTCTAGACAGCCTCTTTGCCAGATGTTTCTCCCACCTGTTACACTGCATCCTCAAAATCCTGCTGACTTATCGATTTTCCATTTCTCCCTTGAAGAGTCACAAAATTCACAGAAAGGTTGCTGAATACAGCTTCTTCCACAGCAGTCTACAATTTTACACATAATTTAGGAGATGATAAGGGTGACCACCAGCCCATTCAGCACTTTAAAGCTACCTCTCTGGACAGACTGAGACTTGCGAGGGATAAAGGCTTGGAGAAATGCGGGCAGACTGCCTCTTCAGCCTCTACTAGCCCTGCTCTCCCCAAGGGAAGCAGCCCTGTCTATTTTGGACAATCCCACCTTTGTACAATCCCACGAGAAACTAGAAGCTATGAAATATGCCATCCTGTAGGCAATGATGACTGTCAGCTTCTGTTCTGAAGAACATTCTTTGGGAACTCATTTCTATCTTTCTTTTCAAACCCTGAGTCAGCACAATCTGCAAAATTAACAGCTGAAGAATTTTTGGAACTAATAGTTTATTATGGGGGAAAAGGGTTTAATAGAAACAGACAGAAGGGAACCAGGATGGAGCCTCTGAATGTCAGAACTTGGTGAAGCCTTGGTGGTAAACCTGGCCCATTTGGAGGACATTTCAGATGAGTAAACTCAGACTTAGAGAGTCTAAAATTACAATTCAGTTTGTTCTTGAGGTAGAGCCCAGGCTCATATCCCTAAATACGTACTCTGTAATCCTTTAATACTGATTCAAACACCTTGGTTATAGTATTTTATAGTCTTAATTTGGATATTTTGAGGTCTAATTATCTACCCATGTGAAGTTATTTTTTGGAAGACTTTGAACTTAGTAAAGTGATCTTACTTATTTATTTGGCTGTGCTATACCACTTGTGGAATTTTATTTTCCCAGAGACCAAACCTTGGCCCTCAGCAGTGAACACACCAAATCCTAACCTCTGGACCTCTGAGAACTTTCAATTTTGATTTTATTATTTTTAAAATCACTGTTGTATATCCTGCAGAATTATTCTGTCTTCAATGAAATCTTAGGCAGACTTTGTAAATATCCCATCCAATCAGAATGCTCCTCTCTTCTATGCTGAGTCATGAGAGGATTGGAGTCTCACAGAGGGGTGGTTCTGTTTTGCTCCTTCTTTCTCCCCCAATCCATCACTCCTTTTCTCCTACAGAACTGGGGGCCAGGAGGAAGGAAAAGAGAATGACGTGGGGTTCTTTGTGTCACTGACCCTAGATCACTTTTGCGTAAGTTTCCTTTGTCTTACTTGCTCTGGCTCCTTCACATTTAGCTTATGGCTGATGTGATGTGTAATTTTTCAAGGTCCTGCTTAGCCTCTATCCAGCCCCTGTCTTCACTAAAAACTTCGTCAGAAAAAGGCAGCATTTCCTCTTGTTGGTTCCTGCCAACCATCCCATCCATCCTATCCACATCCTACCCAATAGCTCCTCTTCAACTTCCATACCCTGTCTCTCCTCCTAGAGCAAAGATGTCTTTCACCATTCTACACTGTATTACAATCCTTCTCCCCTGTGGCAAGCCTGTATCAGCAGATCTCCTGCTTTTAGAATCATCCAGATCAAGGCACATGTCACGTTCCTGGAATCTCTCTCCATGCTGAGCACCCTTCAGTGGAATGAATACTCAGAAAAAATGAATGTTCAGACAAAGATCAAAGCACTGTACCACCTTATAGAATTCTCTACGTCAGCTGGCCTCTGTGGGAAGTAGAGGCCCATTTGCAGAGGGGCTGGAAGGACAGGAAGGCTTCTCAGCTAAACTTCTCTCCACTGGCTCTCTACCTTGAGCCTGGCGCCTGCCTGGGCACTGGACAGAGGATTTGAGGGAGGGCTGTGGAGTATGACTGTGTCAGTGGGATGCTGCGTCTGCATCTTCTATGAGCTGTGAAGGAAGGCTCTGGCTCCAGCTCTCAGTAACTTAATGGTAATTTTAAAAATATACGTGACTTAAATTTTCTTCTATTCGGTTTTGGGGTTTTAACCACAATTCCATCAGAATAGAAAAAAATCATATTCAACATTGTATTAACACATAGAAACTGTAATTTCAAGTGGTTACTGCCTAAATTGGGTACTGCTACTTTCCTTAATAAATATTTTATATTTTAAAGGATATTTAAAAAAATCACTGAGGAGGGCTAGCTAAACGTGGTTACATTTGTGCATGCCCTTGTAAGCATCGTTACGTACATCTGTGAATCATAACAGCCCTGTGATGGGGATAAGGCTTCATTATCACCATTTTATTCATTGAACACTGAGGCTAAGAGTGGTAAGTGATTTTTCTAAAGTTGGATTCTACAGGGAAGCCCTGGAATCCTGGCTTCGTCTTTATGTACCCGTTTTAGGATGGTTTCCTAGGAGTAGAACCTGAGAATTGGAGTCAAGTGTAAGTGATTTCTCTGTTTTCACTCTCGGGAGAAATGTGTCTTGGAGTGAAAAAAAGCAAAGGGGAAGAAATTAAACAAGGAAGTGGTTTCAGGAGAAGTCCAGCCTTAGCCTGGCCCAAAAGGGAGCATTAGCTGCGTCACAGACTTTGCTCTTCTTTGATGTAAGAGCCTGAGTTTTCACATTCTCCACTGCTCAGTCATTCGCTATGGGTAGCACTGCAGGGAAGGGGGAGGATGAGGGAACTCAATCAAGCATTCACCAAGGTGCGGAGGCTCTAGCTACCCAAGTGTAGTTCCCCTGGAAGACTTCAGCAAGCCCTGCAGTGGTGACATCTGTCCTAGTGGAGGAATGGCCCTCTGAACCAGTTTTTCCTGAGGAAGGAATCGGCGGGGGCGGGCACCAAATGAGCCACATACAACAGTACTACCTCCCCTCTAACCATGTTAGTAGTTAATGGAGGTACAGGAGGCAGCTAACATGAGACCAGGTTAAAGGTCTTAGAATAAAACTTAAGATGGGGCTTCTCTGGTGGTCCAGAGGGTGGAGAGTCTGCCTTGCAGTGCAAGGGGCATCAGTTCGATCCCTGACCTGGGAAGATCCCACATGCCGTGGAGCGGCCAGACCAGTGTGTCCAGTTAGGAGCTAGCGCTCTGGAGCACAAGCACCCAGAGCTGGTGGTCTGCAGCGAGAGGCCACTGCAATGGGAGGCCCACACAGGCAGAAAAATAAAGATGAATGAAAAATAAAAATAAAAAATCAATAAAAGAGACCAAAATTAAAAAAAAAGTTAAGACATCAAGAGAAACAGAAATCGTGTTATGTTATTCTTTGGGTAAAGGCATTTATTCTAGCTATACCTGCTATTTTCAGTGCAGAAAGCTGAGCATTAAAATCTGTTGTTTCCTAGAAAGGTTTCTGGAAACCCAAGTCAAGCAGATTATAATAAATGTATTTCCTGAAGGGAAACATATGCTTTTATGCCTTTCTCTTCTAACTTAGGCAAAGAGGAGCACAAAGGTGAAGAGAGTTGTCATGTGATTCAAGCACTGTCTTTAATAAAAAGGCAATTTTGGTCCAATAGAGAGAAATTACATGGTGTGTGTGAACGATAATTCATTATGGTTAGCTTTAAAACACATCGTGAACACACAATTGAGACATTATTGCTAGGTATTCTTACCAGACTAAGAAAAAAGTTGATATGATCAACCTTAAGACACATTTACTTAAGGTATCTAAGCAAGTTCCTTATTTCAATTTGAATTCATGTTAAATAAACATAATTTTGATCATTTCAGATTACTTCAAACAACCATTACAGTATAATTATATCACAATAATAGCAATATTTAATGTCTACTGAGAGAAGGTCATGTACCATTTAATATTATAAAGCCTATATTTATCTAATTTATTAAGCCTTTACTACTTTAATAGAGGATAGGTACAACTGTCATTCCTCTTCTACATATGAAGAAACTAGGGCCAGAGTAGTTTAATAACTTTCTGTAAGTCATATAGTGAGTTGAGAAGTCAATATTTGAACTCAGGCAGTGAGGTTCCAGAGTCATAATCTAAGTATGAAAAATATCTGAATATGGGTTTTTAATAGCCATAAGTCTGGGTGTAAGTTTTTTGCCACAATATGAAAATTCAAGAAAATAACTTAGTTGACATCCACAAGAACTTAAGAGGATCAATAGAGAATAACTGGAAAAGGTACACAATGGATAAAAATGAGTCATTTCCTTAAGTAAGTATTCTAGATGTTATGTAATTCAAAATACATTGCTTTGTAATTTTGTTTTTATAATTGGCTACATCCTTGTATATGGGTTAAAAAAATTTGTCAGAGTACTAATTTTTAATAAAATACATCCACATGGCCTTTTGTGGTGGCTCAGTGGTGAAGAATTTGCCTGCCAATACAGGAGACATGGGTTCGATCCCTGATCCGGGAGGACCCCACATGCTGTGGAGTGACTAAGCTCATGAGCCACAGCTATTGAGCCTGTGCTCTACAGCCTAAGAGCTGCAACTATTGAACCCATATGCCACAACTATTGAAGCCCATGCGCCCTAGGGTCTGAGTTCCACCAGAGAAGTCACCACAACAAAAAGCCTGCTCACCTCAACTAGAGAGTAGACCCCACTCGCTACAACTAGAGAAGAGCCTACAGCAGCAGTGAAAAACCCAGGATAGCCAAAAATAAATAAATAAATAAAAATTCTGTAAAAAAAAAAAAAAAAAAGAAGAATAAAATATAGTCTCATTCTTTCCTATTTTTGCCAAATATTTTCAGGTCCTACATCTACTCTTTCTTAAATAATACGTATGTACATACACAGATGATTAAGTTTATGTGTGTAATCCAAGGAACTAATTAAAGCTTGGTGACATATCTAACAAGGACTGAGATGAAAAATGGTAAATTTACCCCATTCTGACCTCTCTCTAATTTATTAGATGTCCTTTGGCATTATCTTTTATGAACTATAACATTAATATCTCTTTGCTTTCTTTTTTCCCTTATTCCCTCCCTCCTCCCCTCTTTTTTCCTTCCTTCTTCACCACTTACTTTGCATGTACTTTATAAACACATATAAGGCCAAGACATATGAGCCATGTTCTAGGCCTTGAATGAATATACAGGCTAGCCTAAAAGACACTCAATAGTTTAATAACTTTCTGTAAGTCATATAGTGAGTTGAGAAGTCAATATTTGAACTCAGGCAGTGAGGTTCCAGAGTCATAATCTAAGTATGAAAAATATCTGAATATGGGTTTTTAATAGCCATAAGTCTGGGTGTAAGTTTTTTGCCACAATATGAAAATTCAAGAAAATAACTTAGTTGACATCCACAAGAACTTAAGAGGATCAATAGAGAATAACTGGAAAAGGTACACAATGGATAAAAATGAGTCATTTCCTTAAGTAAGTATTCTAGATGTTATGTAATTCAAAATACATTGCTTTGTAATTTTGTTTTTATAATTGGCTACATCCTTGTATATGGGTTAAAAAAATTTGTCAGAGTACTAATTTTTAATAAAATACATCCACATGGCCTTTTGTGGTGGCTCAGTGGTGAAGAATTTGCCTGCCAATACAGGAGACATGGGTTCGATCCCTGATCCGGGAGGACCCCACATGCTGTGGAGTGACTAAGCTCATGAGCCACAGCTATTGAGCCTGTGCTCTACAGCCTAAGAGCTGCAACTATTGAACCCATATGCCACAACTATTGAAGCCCATGCGCCCTAGGGTCTGAGTTCCACCAGAGAAGTCACCAAAAAAAAAAGCCTGCTCACCTCAACTAGAGAGTAGACCCCACTCGCTACAACTAGAGAAGAGCCTACAGCAGCAGTGAAAAACCCAGGATAGCCAAAAATAAATAAATAAATAAAAATTCTGTAAAAAAAAAAAAAAAAAAGAAGAATAAAATATAGTCTCATTCTTTCCTATTTTTGCCAAATATTTTCAGGTCCTACATCTACTCTTTCTTAAATAATACGTATGTACATACACAGATGATTAAGTTTATGTGTGTAATCCAAGGAACTAATTAAAGCTTGGTGACATATCTAACAAGGACTGAGATGAAAAATGGTAAATTTACCCCATTCTGACCTCTCTCTAATTTATTAGATGTCCTTTGGCATTATCTTTTATGAACTATAACATTAATATCTCTTTGCTTTCTTTTTTCCCTTATTCCCTCCCTCCTCCCCTCTTTTTTCCTTCCTTCTTCACCACTTACTTTGCATGTACTTTATAAACACATATAAGGCCAAGACATATGAGCCATGTTCTAGGCCTTGAATGAATATACAGGCTAGCAACTAGAAGAGTGTAGGCCTTTGGACCTCAAAGTCTTCTTAGCTGTAGTTTCTGTGAAATTACATAAATTGAGCAAAATAATTCCTTTTTCCTTTTTAGAAATGGAGGGAGTTTGATGGTCTCCAAAGTCCCTCTGAATTTTGAAAACAAAAACAACTAGTAAACAATTTCTCTTTTCACAGTCTGAGTCAGAATAGACAGCAAGAAACATCAGCAATGTAAGTATTTAGGTGTAAGGTATAATTAATGGCTAATAAAATATTTTTCTCATCAACGCAAATGATTAAGCCAAGGGTGGTAGGTGCTATCAGAAAGGCTGAAGGAAGAACAGTGGTGAAACTATAAAGGTAGACATGTTAAGAATGGACAATAGAGATGTGCCTGAAATATTACTTGAGCTGTATTACTGGACTGTTATAAATGCTGTTCTGATTTCTCACAGGTCTGGCTTCACATACAAGTCAGCCCTATTCTTTGTTCTTTTGTCATGTTATTCTAACATAAAAAGTGACAGACATTTATAGATTATTCACAGTAAAATGCCTCCCTAGTCATTTTCCAAATATCCTTGAATTACCTTAAACTATCATTGTAAATATTTTTCTAAATAGAAGCTAATTTAGAAAAATACTTCAGGATTTACACCGAAAGTAGAATTTATTGCTACTTTATTTCTGTGAAGTGCATTACTTAAAACACAGACACATGTCTTTGCACTACCAAATATGACTGATAAATGCAAGCTTTTTTCACAAGTGGCAGTGGTAGTCTATGTATTCATTCATAAGTGGAACTGCTATTCTACATATACATAATTTTAAAAAGTTAAGATGTCTTAATTATTTCATGATAAATAATCATTTTACAAGCTATGTTTTATGTTCAAGGAAGCATTCATATTGCATGTGCATGGAGTATTATTATTAATTTTGAAATAGCTTATATCTCCACAAAGTGTTCTAGGGTTTATACACAAATTGAATTTTAATGTCCTCACCAGAAATTTCATACATAGCTGAATCTCAAATCAGGGGGTTTTAAGGGATCAGGTGTATTTGCCTTTTTTTTTTTTTTGCCAAAGCAAATAATGCCAAGGACATGAATATTTATAAGTTTAACAATACTACTTTAAAAAAATCATGTTATATGGTATGACATGTATTTTATTTTTCATTTATTTGTTTACATTTTTTGGCCACTTCTATCGATCTTTCATTTATTTATCTTTGTTCTTTGGCCTGTGTGGGCCTCCCATTGCAGTGGCCTCTCTTATCGCAGAGCACCAGCTCTTGGCGCATGCGCTCCAGAGCTCCGGCTCGGTAGTTGGACACATGGGTCCAGTTGCTCCGCAGCACGTGGGATCTTCCCAGGCCAGGGATCGAACCAGCACCCCTTTCACAGCACAGTGGTGTCCCTACCCACTGCACCACCAGGGAAGTCCCATGTATTTTATTTTAAAGTGAAGTTAATTTTAGATTCTTCTCACAATCAGTATAGAAAGAACATTTGAAAGAGGAAAAAAGAGCCCCTACAGGGTTGCAGGCTCAGAGAGGTTCATCTATCTATAGAGAAGAGTCACTTCTCTGTTTGGGGTAATGATTGAGCTGCCTTTTTGCCAACATTAAAGAATTTCATATCAACTTTCAAAGAACCCAAGAACCTGGAAGCAGATATTGTGACCCCTTGATTTGAAAGAAAAGAATATTATTCTGCTTTGTCCAACATTTTGCATTCCTATCTCTGCGTCTTTGCAGGCATGGAGCTCTGTGCTGCGTTTCTGCATCCAGACCCCTTCCAGTCTATGGTAACTGGTGGGCTGCTTCTCAGACAAGAGAGACTCATATGTTACATGTACTGCTCCCTCACAAAACAAAAGGGGGTAATAATGAACCCAGAAAGGTGACACTCAGTAATGTGTAAGATTATCACGCTTCAAGCTACCCTCCAAAAAGAGGCTGTTCTTGCATTTTTAGACTGTCAAGTTAAGATGTTTTTTTTATTAAGAACCAAGATGGTTTGCAGAGAAGAACCAGAGAAACAAAATATTGAAAGATGGAAGGGTTTCACCCAGGGACTCTAATCCAATCCAAATTTTAGAGGGCAAACTCTGGGAATACGTGGGGCCTTTTATTTACTTTTGTTTTTTCGCACTTTAAAAATCATATTTCCTAGTGGATAATTCTCTGCCCAGTGATTTACTGTTTTGAGAGTTGAGTGTAATTTAAGCAGCATTCTCATAGCACTTTAGAAATAAGGAATAACTTAAAAATCCTTCAGAAATGAAACAAGCTTGTTGTATTTTGATCCCTCTAAAGAGGCATAAGGAGAGATTTATTAACATCCACTTTCCACTTTTGATGCCCTCTGTAGGAGGTGCTAGCAAAATTCAGATATGTTTCCAAGCTTCAATTTGAGGGTCTTGCTGAATGACTTACCCAGATGGAAACAACAGGACTATTCTTCCTCATCATGTGATAAATAAGCTTACTGAGGATTTTTGCTACATAGTCTTGCTTATGAAGAGAATGGTTTTTAAACGTGTTCTTAAGATTATGTGCTCATATATGACTCATACTACTGAGATTCCCTAACATTTCTGGTAAGGCAAAGAGTACATCTAATGGTTACTCAGAAAAGATACC
Organism: Tragulus kanchil; assembly: GCA_022376925.1. NCBI lineage: Eukaryota > Metazoa > Chordata > Mammalia > Artiodactyla > Tragulidae > Tragulus > Tragulus kanchil. Next base: position 62,253,355 of record JAIOJX010000002.1, read on the forward strand.
TCCATTCAGAGAGCCCTTTTTAATTTTTTAAATTTTTTCAAAAAGGCCTTTTCAAAGTGGTGAGTTATGCAGTTCCTTGCTACTGTTTTTAAGGTAAATGAGGTGCCTCCCTTTCCCTCTAAATCTTGAAATTACCATTGTTTTCAGACCAGATGGCATGGAACACATTTGTTCCACATCTATAATCAAACATACAATTAGGATTTTTTTCCTGAATAGATCACAATGTCCAATTTATTAAATGTAATATTACATTGATGATTAAGAACATTATATAATTCTCATCTGAGATAACATGTTACCATTAATAAATCTACAAATCACACAGCATCTATTCAGAGAGTATAATGTAGCAATTTATTGTATACTATGTGAATTTAGTCAACAGGGAATCCCCTGATGAAAAAATAGCATAATATTAATTACTAGCACCATCTGTGCAAAACAATAGGAAAACCAATATTTTAATACAATGACTTCATGCATGTCAGTTATCTTCCACATTAAATGCTGCAGTTTTGTTGATGCAGTTTACCTGTCTAATAATTTAAATAATGGATGTTCTTACAGTTTAAACCTATGAATAACTGAACTAAAATTAAATATTGTGAAATGTTTAAATAGGTATAACATGAAGCTGATTCATTCTCCAAGAATATATCCTGCATGCATGTATGTATACACAAATTACAGTACCATCTGCTAGTTTTTATAGGTTGAGCATGAATTTTCTTTTCACACATGAAAGGTATACTATAAATCGTTCGCAGTGAAAAGATTATTCAGCTGAAAAGGTTGAGACAGTTGATCTAACTATGCCCAGCAGTGGGCAGACTCAAAGAGTACCTTCAAAAAAAAGGGGCAGGGGTTATTATAAGAATGAACATATCCCATTTAAGTTTTTAACTCTCAAGCTCACATTTTGTTAATTATGACAATGGATGCTCTTCCAAGACCAAAGGACCCCCTTTCATCTGTCCTTTTAAACTACTGTAACCTGCCACCTGGCAAGTTCTTTTTATACATGCATTCTAGGTACTGGCTTCAATAAATATTTATTGAAAAAATTAATGAACTATATTCTGGACAAGGAGACGGTGAGGACAGAGGCTTTTCTTAGCTGCCAGTACAAATCATCTTTTTTGTTGGCTGTCTAGATAACTTAGCATCTCATTCTGCCAAAGTTCTTCTATAACCAAGCCACAGACTTCAGAGCCTCAACATACATACAGTAGGGATAGTAAGAACAATTGCTAAAAAATCTATAGGCAAGCAATAAATATTTGAGAGAAATCTTTTGTAATAGCCAATCAATATAAATCTTTCATTAAATAACACTGAGTAGTAATCATCAAATTTCTTTATTATATTCGTTGCAGCTAGAAAAAAGTTTGAGGTCCACTGTTTCACCTTCTAAGAAAATAAAATTCTCTATTGGAGAGGGAAGATCTTGAAATGTTATTACTAGTTAGCCCTAACTCAGAATTTCCACTTGTGTTTTAAAAGTCATATTGTGTTTGCTTTCTTAAACATAGTTTGGGGTGAGCTTTAAGGCTGGCTTAATATTCAAGGTTGTATTTTTAGAAAGGGGCAAAACAGACACTAGTCAATGATCTTCCACATTAAATGCTGCAGTTTTGTTGATGCAGTTTACCTGTCTAATAATTTAAATAATGGATGTTCTTACAGTTTAAACCTATGAATAACTGAACTAAAATTAAATATTGTGAAATGTTTAAATAGGTATAACATGAAGCTGATTCATTCTCCAAGAATATATCCTGCATGCATGTATGTATACACAAATTACAGTACCATCTGCTAGTTTTTATAGGTTGAGCATGAATTTTCTTTTCACACATGAAAGGTATACTATAAATCGTTCGCAGTGAAAAGATTATTCAGCTGAAAAGGTTGAGACAGTTGATCTAACTATGCCCAGCAGTGGGCAGACTCAAAGAGTACCTTCAAAAAAAAGGGGCAGGGGTTATTATAAGAATGAACATATCCCATTTAAGTTTTTAACTCTCAAGCTCACATTTTGTTAATTATGACAATGGATGCTCTTCCAAGACCAAAGGACCCCCTTTCATCTGTCCTTTTAAACTACTGTAACCTGCCACCTGGCAAGTTCTTTTTATACATGCATTCTAGGTACTGGCTTCAATAAATATTTATTGAAAAAATTAATGAACTATATTCTGGACAAGGAGACGGTGAGGACAGAGGCTTTTCTTAGCTGCCAGTACAAATCATCTTTTTTGTTGGCTGTCTAGATAACTTAGCATCTCATTCTGCCAAAGTTCTTCTATAACCAAGCCACAGACTTCAGAGCCTCAACATACATACAGTAGGGATAGTAAGAACAATTGCTAAAAAATCTATAGGCAAGCAATAAATATTTGAGAGAAATCTTTTGTAATAGCCAATCAATATAAATCTTTCATTAAATAACACTGAGTAGTAATCATCAAATTTCTTTATTATATTCGTTGCAGCTAGAAAAAAGTTTGAGGTCCACTGTTTCACCTTCTAAGAAAATAAAATTCTCTATTGGAGAGGGAAGATCTTGAAATGTTATTACTAGTTAGCCCTAACTCAGAATTTCCACTTGTGTTTTAAAAGTCATATTGTGTTTGCTTTCTTAAACATAGTTTGGGGTGAGCTTTAAGGCTGGCTTAATATTCAAGGTTGTATTTTTAGAGCATCAACACTAGCATCACAGTCTTGGGTCTGATTTCTGAATTTAATATCTTATGTGACTTTGAACATAATTGTCAAATCACTAAACTTTTATTTTTAGGATATAAAGTCATTCCTCTAAAATGGAAATTGTGTTGCTCATCTCTCACTAATTGTAGAATGAGGTAACAGCAGGATTATCGGTAATTATTATTTATTGTTTATCCACTGAAGGAAAGGAAGACAAGGTGTTAAAAAGGATGTTTGTCTTTCAGTGAAAATATAAACAGGCAGTCACAGACTAAAGAATCTCTCAAAAAACATTACTAGCAAGAAAAAGTAAAATTAGATAACACAGCACAGGGGACTTTTTCTGAAATTGTAATATACAGTATAGTCAGAAGTGCGGGGCAATAGGCACTCTCAGGCACAGTAGAGGGGGGAGGGTATAATATCACATCTCTAGGGAAAAGAAAATTTAACAGGAGCTCAATAATCTGAATGTGTGGTTTTTGACCCAGAAATTTTACATTTAGAAATCTAACCTAGGGTGATTCTTAGCCAAATGGTGAACAGGTGCAGCTGTCCCCCTTAATTCCTCCACCTTCCTCAAAAAGACATGAAATAAAAAGCATACTGATACCAAATATAAAATACTCAGTAATCAAGGTAAAAAAATAAAGACAGACACATATGTGAAGAAATCCTTAGTTTCCAGAAACAGGGAACTAAAAACCCAGCATGAAAAGCAGATAGTAAAAATCTATAGGCAAGCAATAAATATTTGAGAGAAATCTTTTGTAATAGCCAATCAATATAAATCTTTCATTAAATAACACTGAGTAGTAATCATCAAATTTCTTTATTATATTCGTTGCAGCTAGAAAAAAGTTTGAGGTCCACTGTTTCACCTTCTAAGAAAATAAAATTCTCTATTGGAGAGGGAAGATCTTGAAATGTTATTACTAGTTAGCCCTAACTCAGAATTTCCACTTGTGTTTTAAAAGTCATATTGTGTTTGCTTTCTTAAACATAGTTTGGGGTGAGCTTTAAGGCTGGCTTAATATTCAAGGTTGTATTTTTAGAGCATCAACACTAGCATCACAGTCTTGGGTCTGATTTCTGAATTTAATATCTTATGTGACTTTGAACATAATTGTCAAATCACTAAACTTTTATTTTTAGGATATAAAGTCATTCCTCTAAAATGGAAATTGTGTTGCTCATCTCTCACTAATTGTAGAATGAGGTAACAGCAGGATTATCGGTAATTATTATTTATTGTTTATCCACTGAAGGAAAGGAAGACAAGGTGTTAAAAAGGATGTTTGTCTTTCAGTGAAAATATAAACAGGCAGTCACAGACTAAAGAATCTCTCAAAAATCATTACTAGCAAGAAAAAGTAAAATTAGATAACACAGCACAGGGGACTTTTTCTGAAATTGTAATATACAGTATAGTCAGAAGTGCGGGGCAATAGGCACTCTCAGGCACAGTAGAGGGGGGAGGGTATAATATCACATCTCTAGGGAAAAGAAAATTTAACAGGAGCTCAATAATCTGAATGTGTGGTTTTTGACCCAGAAATTTTACATTTAGAAATCTAACCTAGGGTGATTCTTAGCCAAATGGTGAACAGGTGCAGCTGTCCCCCTTAATTCCTCCACCTTCCTCAAAAAGACATGAAATAAAAAGCATACTGATACCAAATATAAAATACTCAGTAATCAAGGTAAAAAAATAAAGACAGACACATATGTGAAGAAATCCTTAGTTTCCAGAAACAGGGAACTAAAAACCCAGCATGAAAAGCAGATAGTAACAACCTATGTGTATTTTGACCCCAAACTAAAATTTTCATGCTGAGATAAAGGGACAATATGTGGCTAAGTGAAACGAAGAGCTAAAATCAAGAATCTGATATAGAATTTCCTGATGAAAAGAGAGCTTTGGGGAAAAGGGTTCAAAAAAACTTGATTCATTGTCCTTCCGACGAACATTCTGCCTGTCCAACTATGGATAGAAACAAACTTCTGAAATCTACTGCAAGGGCTTAGAGATAAAATCTGTTAGTCATCTATATATATTTTTAAAAAAACTTTCGTTTATTTACTTACAATTATCTTTGGCTGCACTAGGTCTTTATTGTTGCCAGATGACTTAATTGCTCCAGGGCATGTGGGATCTTCCCCAACCAGGTATTGAACCTGGGTCCTCTGCATTGCAGGGCAGATGCTTAACCACTGGACCAGGAGGGAAGACCAGTCATCTATGTTTTAAGTTATAAAGGAAAAATTTGAAAGTCTTCAGGTTTGTGTTTGTGTGCTCAGTCACTTCAGTCATGTCCAACTGTGTGACATTATGGACCACAGTCAGCCAGGCTCCTCTGTCCATGGGATTCTCTAGGCAAAAACACTGGAATGGGTTGCCATCCCCTCCTTCAGGGGAATCTTCCCAATATAAGGACTGAACCCGTGTCTCTTACATCTTCTGCATTGTCAGGAGGGTTCTCACCACTAGCACCACCTGGGAAACCCAGTGAGTTCTGAATAAGGGAAACAGAGAGGTCCTCTTAATTGGTTTTCTTGACTGACTTAATAGGCTTACACCATTCTCTTTTCTTTAAATTTTAAGTAAAATGCTTACAGAAAAGCATAAAACTGAAAAAAATATATAAACAAGGACTTGAAAGATTCCAAAAGGAGTACAATCCTCACAATGAAATTCCACTGAACTGGTTCTTTCTTTTATTTATTTTTTTGGGGGGGGCAGGTTGGGGAGGAAGGGGGGCAGGCGGGCCACCTCTATTGGTCTTTCATTTATCTAGTTTCATCCTTCTTTGGCCTGTGTGGGCCTCCCATCGCGGCGGCTTCTGTTGTCACAGAGCACCTGCTCTGGGCACATGCGCTCCAGAGCTCTGGCTCGGTAATTGGACACATCGGTCCAGCGGCTCCGCGGCATGCAGGATCTTCCTAGGCAAGGGATCGAACTGGCGTCCCTTGCACTGCAAGGCGGTGTCCTTACCCAGTGAACCACCAGGGAAGCCCTGAACTGGTTCTTAATATAGAGAATCTTTAATATGTTTCAGGCACTCTTCAAAAGAACTTGATGAGTTTAAGGTTTTTTTTTTTTTTTTTTTCTTTTCCAAATATGAATACTTTTTATTATCTTCTGTCTTTTCTAGTCTAAAACTGTGTTCTCAAGCATATTGGTAAATAATTAAAATTAACATATTTATTTCCTTGAAACTCCACTTCTCTCAGGGCAGATGAAGTATAGTACTCAAGGCAGACATTATATGTAACCAAGCACAACTGTGTCTCGCAGGTAATCCAGTGATCCTATTCTGATGGTTGTGCCCTTTTACTATCCTTTCCAATCTTGAATGAAACCAATATACATGCATTCACGACAACAAAAGGGCTCCAAAATAGTACACAGATGTATCACACAATCAACTGTGTGACATTATGGACCACAGTCAGCCAGGCTCCTCTGTCCATGGGATTCTCTAGGCAAAAACACTGGAATGGGTTGCCATCCCCTCCTTCAGGGGAATCTTCCCAATATAAGGACTGAACCCGTGTCTCTTACATCTTCTGCATTGTCAGGAGGGTTCTCACCACTAGCACCACCTGGGAAACCCAGTGAGTTCTGAATAAGGGAAACAGAGAGGTCCTCTTAATTGGTTTTCTTGACTGACTTAATAGGCTTACACCATTCTCTTTTCTTTAAATTTTAAGTAAAATGCTTACAGAAAAGCATAAAACTGAAAAAAATATATAAACAAGGACTTGAAAGATTCCAAAAGGAGTACAATCCTCACAATGAAATTCCACTGAACTGGTTCTTTCTTTTATTTATTTTTTTGGGGGGGGCAGGTTGGGGGGGAGGGGGGGCGGGCGGGCCACCTCTATTGGTCTTTCATTTATCTAGTTTCATCCTTCTTTGGCCTGTGTGGGCCTCCCATCGCGGCGGCTTCTGTTGTCACAGAGCACCTGCTCTGGGCACATGCGCTCCAGAGCTCTGGCTCGGTAATTGGACACATCGGTCCAGCGGCTCCGCGGCATGCAGGATCTTCCTAGGCAAGGGATCGAACTGGCGTCCCTTGCACTGCAAGGCGGTGTCCTTACCCAGTGAACCACCAGGGAAGCCCTGAACTGGTTCTTAATATATTGAGGACTTTAATATGTTTCAGGCACTCTTCAAAAGAACTTGATGAGTTTAAGGTTTTTTTTTTTTTTTTTTCTTTTCCAAATATGAATACTTTTTATTATCTTCTGTCTTTTCTAGTCTAAAACTGTGTTCTCAAGCATATTGGTAAATAATTAAAATTAACATATTTATTTCCTTGAAACTCCACTTCTCTCAGGGCAGATGAAGTATAGTACTCAAGGCAGACATTATATGTAACCAAGCACAACTGTGTCTCGCAGGTAATCCAGTGATCCTATTCTGATGGTTGTGCCCTTTTACTATCCTTTCCAATCTTGAATGAAACCAATATACATGCATTCACGACAACAAAAGGGCTCCAAAATAGTACACAGATGTATCACACAATCACTGCCTCATTGTATTTATCACACTGTGAGAATCATTAAGAGAATTCTTAATTCATTAGTCTTTTTTTTTAAGGTTTCTGAGCTTTAATGATTTTTAAAAAATTTCTTCAGTGAGCTAATGGTTCTGATAAGATACTATTCTTTTAAAAAACTACATCTATGACCAACCTACAGAACATCAAAGTCATGAGAAAAACAAAAATAAAAAAGAGAGAGAGATGAGTGAGAGAAAAAAAATTATCTAGCAAGTAAAAAAAAATTGTATCAATAGCAGAGTTCAAATCAACAGATTTGAAGAATCTACTGTCAAATCCAGGGTCATGAGATTTCCCCCATGTTTTCTTCGAGCTTTATGTCCTTAACTCATATATACACATAGATTTGTTGTCCTACCACTATTTGTTGGAGAATACAGTTTCCCAACTGAATAGGCTTGAATTTCTTGACAAAAATCAATTGCCCCTGGATGTACCAATTGATTCTGAGACTCAGTTCTATTCCGTTGGTCTTGATTTCTATCTGTATGCCAGTACCACACTGTTTTGATTACTATAGCTCTGTAGTAGGTTTTGAAGTTTCACAACTGTGGTTAAATTTACTCCTAGCTATTTTATTCTTTCAGATGGTCTTGTAAATGTAATTCCATTCTTAGTTTTCTTTTTGTATTGACCACTGCTGGTAGATAGAAATACTACTGATTTTTGTGTGTTGATCTTATACTCAGTAACTATGCTGAATTTATTTAGTAGCTCTAGGATCTTTTTTTTTTCTTTTAAACTTTCATTTTACTTTTAACTTTTACAGAGCTTTGTTGTTTACAGATACGTACGTTCCCAGATGAATACTTTGGCATTTTCTACATGTAGGATCATGTCATCTGTAAATCTATAGTTTTACTTTTTAAATAGTTTCAATGTCTTTTGTTTCTTCTTCTTGTCTAAATGTTTTAGCTAAAAATTCCAGTACAATGTTGAATAGCAATAGTGAAATCAGGTATTTTGTTTTGGTTTTCATCATAAGGTGAAAATTTTCAGTTTTCTACCATTGAGTACAGTGTTAGCAATGGGTTTTTCATAAATGCCCTTTGTCATATTGATACATTGACTTTTAAAAGTAAGAAACTACTAGCCCAGAAGTAAACTCATGCTTATATGATCAATTAATCTACCACAAAAGAGGCAAGAATAAACAACCAGGAAAAGACAGTCTTTTCAATAAATGGTGTCAAGAAAACCAGACAGCCATATAAAAGCAATGAAACTGTACCACTTTTATCCACCAGGTATAAAAATAAACTCCAAATAGATTAAAGATATATACGTGATACCTGGAACCATAAAAATGCTAGAAGAAAACACAGACACTAAGCTCTTTGACCTTGTTCTTAGCAATATTGGGGGAAATCTATCTCCTTAGGCAAGGCAACAAAAACAAAAATAAAAGAAGAGGCTACATTCAACTAAAAACCTTTTGCACAGAGTGGGAAACAATTGATAAAACAAAAAGTAAACCTACTGAATGAGAGAAAACATTTGCAAACAACATATCCAGTAAGGTATGGATATCCCAAATATATAAGGAACTCATACAACTCAGTGTCAAAGAAAAAACTAAACAACACAATTAAAAATTGGACAGAGGAACCACATAGATTTTTTTTCCAAAGAAGACAAACAGATGGCCAACAAGCAATGAAAACATGTTCAACATCACTAACCATTTAGGAGGAAATGCACATCAAAACTACAATGAGATACAGCCTCACATCTGTCAGAATGGCTATTATCAAAAAGGCAAGAAATTCCATTCTTAGTTTTATTTTTGTATTGACCACTGCTGGTAGATAGAAATACTACTGATTTTTGTGTGTTGATCTTATATTCAGAAACTATGCTGAATTTATGTTGTAGCTCTAGGATCTTTTTTCTTTTAAACTTTCATTTTACTTTTAACTTTTACAGAGCTTTGTTGTTTACAGATACGACGTTCCCTGATGAATACTTTGGCATTTTCTACATGTAGGATCATGTCATCTGTAAATCTATAGTTTTACTTTTTAAATAGTTTCAATGTCTTTTGTTTCTTCTTCTTGTCTAAATGTTTTAGCTAAAAATTCCAGTACAATGTTGAATAGCAATAGTGAAATCAGGTATTTTGTTTTGGTTTTCATCATAAGGTGAAAATTTTCAGTTTTCTACCATTGAGTACAGTGTTAGCAATGGGTTTTTCATAAATGCCCTTTGTCATATTGATACATTGACTTTTAAAAGTAAGAAACTACTAGCCCAGAAGTAAACTCATGCTTATATGATCAATTAATCTACCACAAAAGAGGCAAGAATAAACAACCAGGAAAAGACAGTCTTTTCAATAAATGGTGTCAAGAAAACCAGACAGCCATATAAAAGCAATGAAACTGTACCACTTTTATCCACCAGGTATAAAAATAAACTCCAAATAGATTAAAGATATATACGTGATACCTGGAACCATAAAAATGCTAGAAGAAAACACAGACACTAAGCTCTTTGACCTTGTTCTTAGCAATATTGGGGGAAATCTATCTCCTTAGGCAAGGCAACAAAAACAAAAATAAAAGAAGAGGCTACATTCAACTAAAAACCTTTTGCACAGAGTGGGAAACAATTGATAAAACAAAAAGTAAACCTACTGAATGAGAGAAAACATTTGCAAACAACATATCCAGTAAGGTATGGATATCCCAAATATATAAGGAACTCATACAACTCAGTGTCAAAGAAAAAACTAAACAACACAATTAAAAATTGGACAGAGGAACCACATAGATTTTTTTTCCAAAGAAGACAAACAGATGGCCAACAAGCAATGAAAACATGTTCAACATCACTAACCATTTAGGAGGAAATGCACATCAAAACTACAATGAGATACAGCCTCACATCTGTCAGAATGGCTATTATCAAAAAGGCAAGAAATAACAAGTCCTGGCAAGGATATGGAGAAAAGGGAAACTTTGTGCACTACTGGGACTTTAAACTGGTATAGCCACTACTATAGAAAATAGTATGAAGTTTCCACAATAAATTAAGAAACAAAACTACCATACAATCCAGCAATTCTACTTCTGGGTATTTATTCAAAGAAAACAAAAACCCTTACCTGAATATATATTTGAACACAGAAGATGTGGTATATGTCCACAATGGAATGTTACCCAACCATAAAAAAATATTAAATCTCAGCTTTAGCAAAAACATGGATAGATCTAGAGGGTATAAAGTGAAATGTCAGACAGAGAAAGACAAATATCACATGATTTCAACTATATGTAGACTCTAAAATAATATGACTAAACATGATATAACAAAACTATAGAAACAGAGGCCAAACTAGTGGTTATCAGAAAAGAGAGGGATTGAGGGTGAAACACATTAAAGGAAATAAGTACAAACTTTCAGCTATGAAATAAATAACTCAGAGGTAAGTAATGCATAGCATAGGGAATAGAGTTAGTAGCACTGTAATAAATTTGTATGGTAACAAATGGGAACTACAGTTATCAGTGATTTTTTCCACAATGGATAAAAATATTAAATCACTATGTTGTCCACGTGAAACTAATATATTATATGTGTACTTATATATAAATTATACATACTAATGTAATATAAATTATGATTCAATAAAAATAAGATAATGAGGGTATTTTAAAACCAAGAGAAATAAAAGAATTTCTATTAAACTGATTTGATTCTAGGGTTCTATTAAGCAGTGTTGATTTTTAAAAATTCAGTAGCAAGTAATTCTGAACAGTTACCAATTATAAAGGACACCTCTGGAAATCATGAAAACTATAAAAAGATGGAGCTGTATTAGGAAAATAATCAAAAAAGCTGGTCAACAATTTTAACAACAGGAGCAGCAGAATTTACAGAATTCTAGCCTACATGCTATTGGAAAGCTATCAGAATCAGTGGGAGCAGGAAGAAGTTAGAAATTCCAGGAAACAAGGAAGCTCAGAAGGAAACCAGGAAGCAGGAAATGCTGCAGTGCCTTCGTGCAGGAGCAGCCTGGCCAGTGTGTTGCCACAGCTGGCCCTGCTGTCATCACCTCTGTTACTGCTACTGTGCGGGTTCTGACCCTCGAGGTTCCTTAATTCCTTGTTTCCCTCGCTGTTGAGAGTCCCAGGGATACACATCAAGCTGGTGGAGCTTGTGTCTCAAGCCATCTCTGGCTGTTAGAAGAGGCTTGTAGTGAAGGCTTGGATTCCATGGTGGAGGCAGACATTGGGATGGGATCCAGAGATGATCAACAGTGGAGGAGGGGGAAATCACAGAGAAGAGACTGGGGAGACTTTACACAAATTTTTAGCTGTCTGGAAAGATACACTTAGAAGCAATTACCAAAGTGGAAAGAAAGGAACAGACTAAACAGTGTTCTGAAAATTCTATATTGTTATGTACAGTTTAAAAACATGATATAACAAAACTATAGAAACAGAGGCCAAACTAGTGGTTATCAGAAAAGAGAGGGATTGAGGGTGAAACACATTAAAGGAAATAAGTACAAACTTTCAGCTATGAAATAAATAACTCAGAGGTAAGTAATGCATAGCATAGGGAATAGAGTTAGTAGCACTGTAATAAATTTGTATGGTAACAAATGGGAACTACAGTTATCAGTGATTTTTTCCACAATGGATAAAAATATTAAATCACTATGTTGTCCACGTGAAACTAATATATTATATGTGTACTTATATATAAATTATACATACTAATGTAATATAAATTATGATTCAATAAAAATAAGATAATGAGGGTATTTTAAAACCAAGAGAAATAAAAGAATTTCTATTAAACTGATTTGATTCTAGGGTTCTATTAAGCAGTGTTGATTTTTAAAAATTCAGTAGCAAGTAATTCTGAACAGTTACCAATTATAAAGGACACCTCTGGAAATCATGAAAACTATAAAAAGATGGAGCTGTATTAGGAAAATAATCAAAAAAGCTGGTCAACAATTTTAACAACAGGAGCAGCAGAATTTACAGAATTCTAGCCTACATGCTATTGGAAAGCTATCAGAATCAGTGGGAGCAGGAAGAAGTTAGAAATTCCAGGAAACAAGGAAGCTCAGAAGGAAACCAGGAAGCAGGAAATGCTGCAGTGCCTTCGTGCAGGAGCAGCCTGGCCAGTGTGTTGCCACAGCTGGCCCTGCTGTCATCACCTCTGTTACTGCTACTGTGCGGGTTCTGACCCTCGAGGTTCCTTAATTCCTTGTTTCCCTCGCTGTTGAGAGTCCCAGGGATACACATCAAGCTGGTGGAGCTTGTGTCTCAAGCCATCTCTGGCTGTTAGAAGAGGCTTGTAGTGAAGGCTTGGATTCCATGGTGGAGGCAGACATTGGGATGGGATCCAGAGATGATCAACAGTGGAGGAGGGGGAAATCACAGAGAAGAGACTGGGGAGACTTTACACAAATTTTTAGCTGTCTGGAAAGATACACTTAGAAGCAATTACCAAAGTGGAAAGAAAGGAACAGACTAAACAGTGTTCTGAAAATTCTATATTGTTATGTACAGTTTTGCAAATTTTTAACAATGAAATTGCATTCATGCATGGTTTATGTATTTTTTAAAATAGGTTTTAAAATTACACTTAAAAAAGAACTTTCACCTTCAAGAGTGAGAGTTATATACTCACAGCACTTTTAAACTTTCATGGGAATAATTGATGAAAACCCGCTTCAGCAAAATTCAAGTGAGGAGAAATCTCCCTGGGACTGCAGAGATTTCACCGTTGGCTAATCTACTTTTTTTTTTTTCCTTGAAATGCGTTGGCTTCATCTACCTTTAGAAGTTCCTTCTGTTGAAAACTCTGGATGATTTTTTCCTCTCTCTGAAGTCAGCCAGATACTTTGTAGTCAAATAAATTGTCAGAAAAATTGCTGTATCTAGAGATTTTGCTGTAGTAAAAATGTGGCCACAGCCTTCTCAGAGTAGCTCCTCATTTGAGATTATATTTTTAAAGCCCATCAAAATTCAAAGCTGCATTATATCATTTTTTGAATTAATCATGCTCTTAGGGAAATGTAGTTTAACATACATGTAGGAATGCTTTGTATATGGGTGCATGCATGTGTGTGTGTCTGTGTGCTCGTGATAGAGACAGAAAAGTAGAAATAGACAGTGAGACAAAGAAACAGAGATAGACAAAGGGACTCACTTCAACTCTGTAGGGCCAATGTTGATACTTATACACCAAGAGATGATGTGGACCATAAAACTGAAATTCAAATCTGTATTAATAATAGTCATATAACACTCTTACTGAAATTATGAAAAAGGTTGGGGCACTCTTAAATTTAACACTGAATTCTTAAGATTGAGAGGTCCCAGGGATACACATCAAGCTGGTGGAGCTGTCTCAAGCCATCTCTGGCTGTTAGAAGAGGCTTGTAGTGAAGGCTTGGATTCCATGGTGGAGGCAGACATTGGGATGGGATCCAGAGATGATCAACAGTGGAGGAGGGGGAAATCACAGAGAAGAGACTGGGGAGACTTTACACAAATTTTTAGCTGTCTGGAAAGATACACTTAGAAGCAATTACCAAAGTGGAAAGAAAGGAACAGACTAAACAGTGTTCTGAAAATTCTATATTGTTATGTACAGTTTTGCAAATTTTTAACAATGAAATTGCATTCATGCATGGTTTATGTATTTTTTAAAATAGGTTTTAAAATTACACTTAAAAAAGAACTTTCACCTTCAAGAGTGAGAGTTATATACTCACAGCACTTTTAAACTTTCATGGGAATAATTGATGAAAACCCCGCTTCAGCAAAATTCAAGTGAGGAGAAATCTCCCTGGGACTGCAGAGATTTCACCGTTGGCTAATCTACTTTTTTTTTTTTCCTTGAAATGCGTTGGCTTCATCTACCTTTAGAAGTTCCTTCTGTTGAAAACTCTGGATGATTTTTTCCTCTCTCTGAAGTCAGCCAGATACTTTGTAGTCAAATAAATTGTCAGAAAAATTGCTGTATCTAGAGATTTTGCTGTAGTAAAAATGTGGCCACAGCCTTCTCAGAGTAGCTCCTCATTTGAGATTATATTTTTAAAGCCCATCAAAATTCAAAGCTGCATTATATCATTTTTTGAATTAATCATGCTCTTAGGGAAATGTAGTTTAACATACATGTAGGAATGCTTTGTATATGGGTGCATGCATGTGTGTGTGTCTGTGTGCTCGTGATAGAGACAGAAAAGTAGAAATAGACAGTGAGACAAAGAAACAGAGATAGACAAAGGGACTCACTTCAACTCTGTAGGGCCAATGTTGATACTTATACACCAAGAGATGATGTGGACCATAAAACTGAAATTCAAATCTGTATTAATAATAGTCATATAACACTCTTACTGAAATTAGTTGTCTATAACCTAATCCAAGGGCACACTTTGGAGGTCACCTCTATAATACCTTTATGTTTTCATTCACCCACTGTTTGATTTTAACAAATCTCTAGTTAAGTGATTCTTCTGGGGCAGTTTTCATGCCAGATAATGAAAACAAAGAATGAATCAAACCCAGTATAGGGGAGAGACATATAACTAACCAGACAGTTAATACAAAATGGTGTGAACTGTGCTAGGATATCCCAGATGCTTTGTGAGCTCTAAAAGATACACATTTGAGACTGGAATGGAGACTGAGTAGAGGAGAGTGTTGGGGTGTATCAAGAAAGCAAACTTGAACTGAGTCAAAAGGGTGGGAAGTGTATGTAGAAAAAGTCAAGAGATTTCAAATGAATGATTAATTTTTTTTAAATTTTATTTATTTATCTTTTGGGAGGTGGGGTGGGGAGGGAGGGGGATGGGCGGGCCACTTCTATTGGTCTTTCATTTCTCTATTTTCATCTGTCTTTGTTCTTTGGCTCCTGTGGGCCTCCCATTGCGGTGGCCTCTGTCGCTGCAGAGCACAGGCTCTGAGTGCACGATCTCCAGAGCTCCGGCTTGGTAATTGCACACATCGGTCCAGCCGCTCCGTGGCACGTGGGATCTTCCCAGGCCAGGGATCGAACCGGAGCCCCTTGCACTGCAAGGAGGTGTCCTTACCCACTGGATAACCGGGGGAAGCCCTATGACTGATTAATTGACAAAGTACTATCTCTCAAAGAATTGGGATCCAAAGAAAACCAGAATATTTTAGAGATATCACTTTTGTTTGACCTCAGTTTTTAAAGCCCATCAAAATTCAAAGCTGCATTATCAAAATTTGCTCTTAGGGAAATGTAGTTTAACATACATGTAGGAATGCTTTGTATATGGGTGCATGCATGTGTGTGTGTCTGTGTGCTCGTGATAGAGACAGAAAAGTAGAAATAGACAGTGAGACAAAGAAACAGAGATAGACAAAGGGACTCACTTCAACTCTGTAGGGCCAATGTTGATACTTATACACCAAGAGATGATGTGGACCATAAAACTGAAATTCAAATCTGTATTAATAATAGTCATATAACACTCTTACTGAAATTAGTTGTCTATAACCTAATCCAAGGGCACACTTTGGAGGTCACCTCTATAATACCTTTATGTTTTCATTCACCCACTGTTTGATTTTAACAAATCTCTAGTTAAGTGATTCTTCTGGGGCAGTTTTCATGCCAGATAATGAAAACAAAGAATGAATCAAACCCAGTATAGGGGAGAGACATATAACTAACCAGACAGTTAATACAAAATGGTGTGAACTGTGCTAGGATATCCCAGATGCTTTGTGAGCTCTAAAAGATACACATTTGAGACTGGAATGGAGACTGAGTAGAGGAGAGTGTTGGGGTGTATCAAGAAAGCAAACTTGAACTGAGTCAAAAGGGTGGGAAGTGTATGTAGAAAAAGTCAAGAGATTTCAAATGAATGATTAATTTTTTTTAAATTTTATTTATTTATCTTTTGGGAGGGGGGGTGGAGAGGGAGGGGGATGGGCGGGCCACTTCTATTGGTCTTTCATTTCTCTATTTTCATCTGTCTTTGTTCTTTGGCTCCTGTGGGCCTCCCATTGCGGTGGCCTCTGTCGCTGCAGAGCACAGGCTCTGAGTGCACGATCTCCAGAGCTCCGGCTTGGTAATTGCACACATCGGTCCAGCCGCTCCGTGGCACGTGGGATCTTCCCAGGCCAGGGATCGAACCGGAGCCCCTTGCACTGCAAGGAGGTGTCCTTACCCACTGGATAACCGGGGGAAGCCCTATGACTGATTAATTGACAAAGTACTATCTCTCAAAGAATTGGGATCCAAAGAAAACCAGAATATTTTAGAGATATCACTGTTTGTAATGAGTAGGATAAGGTTTCTACATGAAGCATGTCTGATTGTGGATGGGTAAGAAGGGATCTACAGTGGACATCTGCTCTTTCTATTATCCAATTTTACATTCACATTTTTTTTCTGGAAATAATGTGAATTCCACTTGAGGAATTAATTCTTCCCCTGACATACACCCCGTGTACACACACACACAGAGCAATCTACATGTGGAACACAGAACCATGGACCTACCACACTAATTTAGCCACAGTAACTGGTCAAGACTCAATCATGTGACCAATCAGAACTAAAGTAAAACTTGCTTGGCAATTTCCAAGAAAGAGATGTTGACTCTTCTCTATTCAGCCTGAAACCTGAGGGAATGTTGGGGCTGGAGCGGCAGACAACCTCTTGCTACCATGTGAAGCTTGATGCTGAAGCCAATATGACAGAAGGCAGAGTAAAGAGATGGAGAGAAACCAACTCCTAATTATATTTTCTGGGCCCTGAATCCAGTCTTGTTGTTTTATGTGAGCCAATAAATTCCCTTTTTGCCTAAATGAGCTGGTCATATTTTTTGACTTGCCACTAAGAGTCCGAATTGATACTGGTCCCAAAGAGGAAGATGATGTGGGATGGAGATGAAAGAGAATAAGCTAATTCACAATATTCCAGGAAACCAAATGAGAGCATCTATCTCAACACAAAAGTCTGCCTGACTTTAAATCCTATTCATTTCACATATCTCTGTGCTACCACATTAAGGTTTAGTCTAGGTCAGCATTTCCTATACTACTGTTTAGGGAACACTAATGTTCAGTGGAATGTTAATAAATATTATATAAAGAACAAACTCTTAATATAAGAAACTCAATCTGTAAGAAAAATATTAAACTTACTATGTGTTTAGCTTATTTTATATTTCTTGTAGAAAAGGTTCAAAGAGTCTGATGAGAGATCACCCACAGCATAAATTAAGAATGCTTAAAAATTATGCACTTGTGCACAGGTGACATTGCGAACCTATACAATGTATTGATCTATAGTTTTCTATTTTACTGCCACATCTCCAGACGTTCACTGATCAACTTCTGTCATGGGGAGTTAGAAGTGTCTTGAGATGCTGACAACTTGGGGACTGTCCTCACAAGCTATTTTAAAAGGAGAAAATGGGCCAAATCATGACTGCTAAAAGATCAATGTGCAAGGAGTTGGTTGCTTCCTAAGGAAAGCTCTATCAGCACCAGTTTCATGAGTTTGTAACTTCTGCAGTCACACTCAAAGCCCTGCACAATTATGAAACAAGCAGCTAAGAGATATGTTTTAAGGAAAAAAATTAGAGGTGGAATGGAAGTTGAACATATGTGTGTGTGTGTAAGGATGGGGGTGTGGAATCTGAAATTTTAGACAGGTTGACCTTAAGTCCTCAATGAGGCTATGACATCCGAATAATGACCTGAGAATAGTGAAGAAATGAGCCATCCTAAGATATAGTGGGAAAATCTTCCAGACAAAGGAAGGATGTACCAGTATGGCCACAGACTTTCATGGCTGCCTCATTCCGTTGGCTAGTCATCAATTTTCTCTGCAAGTCTCTTTGGAAATCTGTTCTGCCATGTGCTGACCTAGGCACATAATCTATATTTCATCAAGCCCCAATGCTCAGTGCTATTTGAAGAGTACATGTACAATTTAAAATCCTCCATAGAGAAACTCTGATTTGCCTTACTTGGATCCAAAATTCAACTCCGATTCAGGAAGTTTTGGTCATTAGGATCAAGGTGAGCACAGTCTCCTGGATGGAGTGCGTAAAATATTTCGTTTGAGAAAAGGGTTTTGCCTGAGATAAATGCTGCTGTTCTTTAGTTAACTGTCCAATTATTTTATGCTTTGTATTATATAAAGTATAATACAAGAGATTTTAGAAAATATTCCACAATTTTGGTATTTATACAAGCTAGAATTATATATGTGTAGACAGTTCTGTTCTACTGAGTTGTGTTAAGGATTATTTCACTCTATCCCTCTATTTTGACCTTGGGATAAATAGCATTTATAAATCAAATCATCTGCTTTGGTGTCACATTCAGTAACATAAGCAATTATTCTTTTCTTCAATCATAAAAATTTAGAAGCAAAATTTGATAAACTAAGGATATTACATTATAATATAATTATACAGGGTTTTTTTTGGTGGAGACCAAACTTTTAAGTTGTTAGGTTTGACTGTTTAGTTACTAAATCCTATAAGAGATAAAATCAGATTACATTCTAATATTTATACATAATTTCTTTAATGTTTTCTTAGTATAAACTAAAAATAGGTTATCAAATGACTTCTGAATAGAAACTTAGATACTTATCTCAAATGTTTCTCATAAGCACTGAGTAAAAATCTCCTGAAAAATAACAAATAGCTCAGCTTCTTTCTGAACAATTTTTATCCCTTTTTATGAGTGTTAAATTTAATATTCTTAAATTATAGGCCACCACAATTTAACCTTGAACTATATACAAAGGATACTTAAGTTACTTTATTTCCAAGAGTATTTCCTGCATTTAGTTAATGCTTGTTTATACTTGCTAGAACATACACAAAACTCTGCCTACCATATTACAAGAGAGAAAAACAAAGTGAGAAAGCTGGTTAATTAGTAAACAGATACTTAGAATATACATTCTATTTAAAATTTTAATAATCTCTACATTTTATTTTTTTACATCTATAAATTTGGGAGTTCACTTTAGAGAAAGAAGAAGAGGCTCTTAAAGATTATTTATCTATGGTGTACTTTGTTTCAATATATTACATTTTTAAAATTTCATCACAATTACTAATGATTGCCAAAAGATCGAAGTTTTGGTCATTAGGATCAAGGTGAGAAATTGGAGGTCGTAAATATTTCGTTTGAGAAAAGGGTTTTGCCTGAGATAAATGCTGCTGTTCTTTAGTTAACTGTCCAATTATTTTATGCTTTGTATTATATAAAGTATAATACAAGAGATTTTAGAAAATATTCCACAATTTTGGTATTTATACAAGCTAGAATTATATATGTGTAGACAGTTCTGTTCTACTGAGTTGTGTTAAGGATTATTTCACTCTATCCCTCTATTTTGACCTTGGGATAAATAGCATTTATAAATCAAATCATCTGCTTTGGTGTCACATTCAGTAACATAAGCAATTATTCTTTTCTTCAATCATAAAAATTTAGAAGCAAAATTTGATAAACTAAGGATATTACATTATAATATAATTATACAGGGTTTTTTTTGGTGGAGACCAAACTTTTAAGTTGTTAGGTTTGACTGTTTAGTTACTAAATCCTATAAGAGATAAAATCAGATTACATTCTAATATTTATACATAATTTCTTTAATGTTTTCTTAGTATAAACTAAAAATAGGTTATCAAATGACTTCTGAATAGAAACTTAGATACTTATCTCAAATGTTTCTCATAAGCACTGAGTAAAAATCTCCTGAAAAATAACAAATAGCTCAGCTTCTTTCTGAACAATTTTATCCCTTTTATGAGTGTTAAATTTAATATTCTTAAATTATAGGCCACCACAATTTAACCTTGAACTATATACAAAGGATACTTAAGTTACTTTATTTCCAAGAGTATTTCCTGCATTTAGTTAATGCTTGTTTATACTTGCTAGAACATACACAAAACTCTGCCTACCATATTACAAGAGAGAAAAACAAAGTGAGAAAGCTGGTTAATTAGTAAACAGATACTTAGAATATACATTCTATTTAAAATTTTAATAATCTCTACATTTTATTTTTTTACATCTATAAATTTGGGAGTTCACTTTAGAGAAAGAAGAAGAGGCTCTTAAAGATTATTTATCTATGGTGTACTTTGTTTCAATATATTACATTTTTAAAATTTCATCACAATTACTAATGATATTAGATATCTATAGCTGTAAGACAAATTGGACCAAAACTAGGATGCATAAAGTATCAACAACTAATGTCTATTATCTCATATGTGGGTCTGAAATTCTTGTGCAGCTTAACTAGTTGCCCCTGACTCAGGGCCTCTCTCAGGCTGAAATCAAGGTGTCAGCTGGTTCTGCAGTCTCCTCTCAAGGCTTGACTGGACAAGGATCTGCTTCCAACTCAGTCATGCAGTTTGAAGGCCAACAGTCCTAGATTTAGTCTTTCTTGGGCTATTGGATGGAAGATTTCAATTCTTCATTGGCTGTTAGCCAGAGGCCTTTCTTAATTCTTTGCCATATGGGACTCTCCATAGGAAAGTTCACAACACAGCAACTTGCTTGTATCAGACAAAAGGCAGAAAAAGAGAAGACAGAAGCTAGAGGTTTTTTCCCTTTTTGTTTTTTTTGTAACCCAATTTCAATATTAACATATCATCTCTTTTACCATCCTATACACAATGGAAGCAATTCACTATATCCAGCCCAGACTCAGAGGGAATAACAGAAGAATAGCAAGCAAGGATCACGTGGAGCTATGTTAGGGGCTGTTTACAACATCAACAATTAGAAAATGGCTACTACTAGATACATTTTTTTAAAGTTTTGTTGAGCTTCAATTGAATCACAAATGATTAACAACCGACCTGAGATAGAACAGCTTTTCTGTGAAAGTTAGAAGCCAAGGGTTTTAAAGCTAGGTTTATTACCTTGAGTGTAGATGATTTGTGCTTTAAATTTTTCCTGAACCAAAATAAGGCATCAGGAGGTATACTAAGAAACACAGCTGAGTTGAGGAGTGAAGTGGAATAACCAAGAGCTAAATAGTGTGAGGCAGAGGGAATTCAAAAGACAATCTCTAAATAAAATGGTTAGAGCATTTACTTCCAACACTAAAGCCAGACAAAACACACCAAGCAAAGAAAAATATGAACCAGTATTTCTGATAAATATAGACAGAAAAATCAAAATACTAGTAAACAGAATGCAACATCACATTAAAAAGATCATAAACCATGACTAAGGATTTATTTCTGGGATGCAAGGATGGCTCAATTATCCAATGTGATAAACTACATTAACAGAATAAAGGACTAAAATGCATGTGGTCGTCTTAATATATTTAAAAATTTAATAAAATTCAACCTCCTTTCATGATAGAAAAAACACTAAAAAATAAAACTCCATAGGCAATATTATCTCAACAAAATCAGGGCCATATATGAAAAACTCACAGGTAACAGTACACTCAATGGTGAAAAACTGAAATATTTTCCCTAACAGCAAGAACAAGACAAGGATGCCCACTCCTGCCTCTTCTATTCACACACACAATGATAGAATTAATAAACAAATTTCACAAATTTTCACAATACTAATCAACATATAAAAATTAGTTGTGCTTCTTTACACTAATGACAAATGATCTGAAAACTGAAACTCAGAAAAAAATCCCATTTACAATTTCATCAAAAAGAATAAAATTAAAACAGTAAGGATAAAGTAGATTCTAAATGATTGGTAAATTGATAAAAGAGCTGTTTGATGTGACTGACATGGTGACTAAGATAAATTATTTACTCAACAACAACAAAAACCATAAAATAACAAGAAATCAGACATTCTGATGAAAACAATAAAAATGTATAGCAAATTGACGGTGCAAATGTTAAGTAAATCAAAGTAAAATCTATTTATAGTCAATGATATAATTATTTGTGGATTTTCAGCATATAGACTTATGGACATAACATAGAAGACAATGTCAAGGAGGAGAATGTAAAGTTTTCAGCTGACAACATGTTGGGAAATTGAATGGGAAAGTTGAAGTGGAGAGAATTGTAAAATCTCAATATCTCTAATATGGTATATAGTAAAGAGATATTGCTATATTAATGTGAATCTGATTATAGGACATGGTATAATTTGTGGCATGTACATTTGTTTTTCCTCTTCTCCTTCTCTTTATCCTCATTTCCTCCTCCTTTCTCTCCCTCTCCTCTTCCTTCTTCTGTAAATTGGACTTTCAGACAAACAAACCTTGTCCATGCTCTGAGGTTTTGAGGCCTTTGGTTTAAGTATAAGCACTGAAGTTTCGCTTAAACCTAAGGGAAAAAAAAAATATGAACCAGTATTTCTGATAAATATAGACAGAAATTTGAACAGAATGCAACATCACATTAAAGATCATAAACCATGACTAAGGATTTATTTCTGGGATGCAAGGATGGCTCAATTATCCAATGTGATAAACTACATTAACAGAATAAAGGACTAAAATGCATGTGGTCGTCTTAATATATTTAAAAATTTAATAAAATTCAACCTCCTTTCATGATAGAAAAAACACTAAAAAATAAAACTCCATAGGCAATATTATCTCAACAAAATCAGGGCCATATATGAAAAACTCACAGGTAACAGTACACTCAATGGTGAAAAACTGAAATATTTTCCCTAACAGCAAGAACAAGACAAGGATGCCCACTCCTGCCTCTTCTATTCACACACACAATGATAGAATTAATAAACAAATTTCACAAATTTTCACAATACTAATCAACATATAAAAATTAGTTGTGCTTCTTTACACTAATGACAAATGATCTGAAAACTGAAACTCAGAAAAAAATCCCATTTACAATTTCATCAAAAAGAATAAAATTAAAACAGTAAGGATAAAGTAGATTCTAAATGATTGGTAAATTGATAAAAGAGCTGTTTGATGTGACTGACATGGTGACTAAGATAAATTATTTACTCAACAACAACAAAAACCATAAAATAACAAGAAATCAGACATTCTGATGAAAACAATAAAAATGTATAGCAAATTGACGGTGCAAATGTTAAGTAAATCAAAGTAAAATCTATTTATAGTCAATGATATAATTATTTGTGGATTTTCAGCATATAGACTTATGGACATAACATAGAAGACAATGTCAAGGAGGAGAATGTAAAGTTTTCAGCTGACAACATGTTGGGAAATTGAATGGGAAAGTTGAAGTGGAGAGAATTGTAAAATCTCAATATCTCTAATATGGTATATAGTAAAGAGATATTGCTATATTAATGTGAATCTGATTATAGGACATGGTATAATTTGTGGCATGTACATTTGTTTTTCCTCTTCTCCTTCTCTTTATCCTCATTTCCTCCTCCTTTTCTCTCCCTCTCCTCTTCCTTCTTCTGTAAATTGGACTTTCAGACAAACAAACCTTGTCCATGCTCTGAGGTTTTGAGGCCTTTGGTTTAAGTATAAGCACTGAAGTGTTCATGTCAGTGTTGAATCTCTTTGCTTACCCAAAGAGGGGCAGGGATGACTGGCACTTTCTGTTCTACTTCTGCATAAACTTTCTCATGTTTATTTTAACATTTCCACCTGGGAGTTCCAAAGCCAGTTAATAGCTTTAGTTGTCTTAGTTATGAGAAAACTTGAAGCCAAGATTCACCTTCTTTGTTCTTTCCATGTTCTTGTGTATTTCTCTTACAAAATGAATACTCCAGAGGCAGTGAGTAACACTGGGTCAGAGAGAGAACTGGTGGTGGTAGGGCATCAAAGTACTTGAGGGAAATAACGAGATTGATAATATTTTAAAGTGTTATGTTACTAAATTTATTATTTAAAGATGAACAATAAAAAATAAAATCATATAATCCAGAAAAAATGAGATAAAAGTAAAAAAAAATTCTCTCTTTAAATTCTGGTCATCAGTTGTTAGTATATTAAATTATTAGCTAATTATTAACATTTAAGGTTAAGAAGATAATTATAAGATTTTTAAATTAAATCCTGATTATAGAAGATTTTGCTTCGTGGAAATGAGAATAAGGAGGAGGAGATGTGAATTAGGAAAATGGTGCTTTTCATTATAAGTTTCATCTTTAAGAATACTGGTGATTAATATCAATTTTTTTTATCTTTTTCATTATATTCATTCCCTATTTTGCAGCAGGTCTGTTACACAGGACAGCCATCTGTTGATGATGCTTAATGGCAAACAAAGGAGTCAGTATTCAATCTTAGTTTAGGGCAGCAAATGGAATAGTAGCTACCAATGTACTGTGTTATTCTGTGGTTTGCATTGTTCCAAGCAACTAGCTGCCACCTAACAGGCCCATGGTGGGAGTGGAGAGAGGCAGAATCAACCAACTGAAAACAATGAATGAAAACAAAATATAATGTTTTATACAAAACACTAAATAAAAGAAGTTCTTGAATTTCTATAGCTATACACTCAAGTTATACTTGTTTGCAGAATTAAAGTAAGGAACTAAATTATTTATAAGGCTATCACTTGGTCAGTTCCAGAAAACAGACACCAAAATAGACTTCCGTATATGACCTGATGTTCATAGTTTTTCTTATTTTGAGGCTCTCATTCATCTGTGGTTTCTCTAAAGTTTGCCACATGTACTTTCTACTCAGCCTTCCCTTTGGAAGTATCAGAATCTCAAGGTCTGTTTTCTTTTCTTGAATTTGGCCAGTTCACCTCAGCTGGGAGTTTGCTCCTGGCTTTGGTCTGCTTCTGTTCCTGAGTATTTTGGCTTGAATACATCTCTTTATTAATGTAATTGTCTCTCTTAGACTCAGTGCCCAGACATGAAATCCAATAGCCATTTAATGACAGGGGTACATTTTTCTTAATGTCAGTGATTTCTTCTCCTTTTATGCTGTTACTTAATATTTTTCCATTGATTTAACTGCTAAATTTTATCTTTAGGATACTGTTCCCATCTGACCGGGATGCAGTCTTTCTGTTCTAAATGTTGTATGTAGTCTATGTAAAATTAGATCTGTTACCAAGATAGCATGTGTTTTGAGGCATAATCTAGTAAAATAATGTAGTTGGCAACAGAGAATATACAGAAGTTTGATTTGATAATAAGAATAATTTTGGAGGAAAATAACTGAAAAAATGTTAAGTCAAAAAACTTTGATGTAAGTCATGGCTCCCTTTCTGATATAACACAGGATATTCAACAAAATTTTGTTTAATGACTTAATTTCTAATTTTGTGTGTTTGAAATGTTTTTATTTCACTGGGAAAATTCTTCCTTTTTAATATATTGCATATGTTTTATAAATGTAGTATATATTATATACATTGTATATATTACATATATATGAGGAATTTAAATGTATGCATTTTTCAGAACTTATTTAAATATATATTTGAAATATATTTATTTAATTGAATTAATAATTATGACTACTAATATCTCTGCAACTGATGGTCTCAGTAACGACATATGATTTTAAACCATGGCACATAACTCCTTATGTATGATCAGGGAAGCTATGCACATCACATACTACTCCTTGAATTTGATGCAGTTTAACATATATGTTGATTCCTAAATGAACTCCATATCACATTCTTCCTTCTAGCCTTTCTCTCTGAGATTTAGCAAAGGATAGTCTTATTGTAACACTTGACTATTCTTCATAAATTTGGACTTTAAGTCCAGGGAAGGATTCCAGTGAATTTAAGGAATATTAAGCATGCATGCTTTTCTCTGATTTCATCATCGCAAACCCACTAAAATGAGGTTTCAGCCTGCAAAGACCAAAGGGTAAAAACAGATAATGAGAGCACATGTTAAGCTGATGGCAAAATTCTAAGTGCTATAAAGCAGATGAATGAGTGATAACTGATGTAGTAAATCACAGAAAGATGGAAACTCAGAGTTTTGCCAAGGGGCCAGCTATTTCTCAAGGCAGAAATTCAGAAAATCTGGTGGAAACTGGAGGCAAGAGATTCTCTAAAGATAGATGGTGTGAGGTAGATCTGAAATTAAGGAAATAGACTGAAAATATTTATACCTGTCATCTCTCACAGTCTAACAGTGGCTTCTCACTCACCTAAGCAAAAGACCCCTGCTATGTACCAGACTGTAGACACAGAGGGAATAAAACAGAAAAAAATAGTCATTAAATAGCATAACATATATAATATTTTTAATGAACAAGCAGTTAACATGGGACAATGTAGAAAATGGAAAAATACGTGTTTCAAATTCTTAGAGAGATAAGATATTTATTTTGTAGGAATAGGATTCTATACTCAGTAAAAAAAACATTCACAGGAAAAAAGAAATAATGAAAATTAACAATGAAGCAACATGTATCTTTTAAAATAAATAGAAAAATTGGAGAATAAAGTTGAGGAAATCTCCGAGAAAGCAGAACTAAAGGCAGAAATATGGGATTAAAAAGACAAAGGAGAATAATATCAAAGAATCTGGTCAGGAAGACAAACATCAAAAGAATGAGTTTCACAAAGAAAGAACAGAGAAAATAGAAGAGTTGAAATTACCCGCCCCCTCTCCCCCCGCAACACACACACACACACTCTTTCTGGTTATTCATTCCTTTTTGTACAAAGATTCTCTTTCCTGGAAATATTTCATTCAGTCTAAATATTTTTTCTTTAGCATTTCTTATA
The DNA here is from genome assembly GCA_022376925.1 of Tragulus kanchil. Taxonomy (NCBI): domain Eukaryota; kingdom Metazoa; phylum Chordata; class Mammalia; order Artiodactyla; family Tragulidae; genus Tragulus; species Tragulus kanchil. The sequence goes on from JAIOJX010000002.1 coordinate 62,280,304, forward strand.
GTACAGGTCTGCTAGCATTTAATTCTCTCAGTATCCTGATTGATGTCTGCTGAGGTTTTTGTGTTTGTGGATTGATGTCTTTTATCTGAATTGGAAATTTGGGAATATGTTTCTTCAAACACTGCTTCTATTTCATTCTTTTTCTCTTATCTTGCTGGAAATAAATATACATGCATGATATGCCTTTTGCATAAGTTGTATCTCACTCTTACATTAGGTTGTAATGGTGTATGATTGTGTACGCATGTGTGGGTGTGTATTCTTTTAGGTCTCTGTGGCTTTGCTTGCATATTTTATGCTTCTCTGTCTTTGATTTTATTAATCCTGTTCTCCCCTCTGTCCATGATGCTTTTAAACATGAATGATCTCTTATATTGATTTTGCAATTCTAGAGTATCATTTGTTGCCTGCTAATTTCAATATCTGAATCATGTTTGCATCCACATTTATTCATTTTTTAATCTCTTGCTTATCATTGACTTCTTTCTACTCTGCTTTGTAATCTTTTACTGTGTGTTCAACATTACTACTGGTACATTTTAGAACTCTGAATTTAGTTATTTTCCACTAAAGAAGGTCGTGTTTTATTCTTGGAGGTGGTTCAGTCACTGGCAGATTACACTAATCTGTCAAAGTTTGGTTTCAGGATTTGATATCGTGGTTCCATTTCCTTTACTCATAGTGTACAGCCCTTAATAACAGGGAGAGGATTTTTTGGGACCTCACCTGAATAGCTATACTGTTCATCAAGATCTTTACTCTGACTGGCTTATCTCCAATGTCTCATCAGCCTTGTGTGACTTCTGAAATCTCTGTTCAGCTCTGAACTTTCTAACAAATACTTTTTTAGATATTTGGGGGGTCTTTTCTGGGCATATACAGCCAAGGATGAAAGGGGAAATTTTCTACAAGTGTTTTGTTCTTAGAATTCCACCTGTTTCACTAACTTCCAAGTCTAACACTTGTATCATCCACTTAGTGAAGCATCTCTCCATTGGGATTCTAGTTCTTTGATCACATTTTAAACAATGCCCTCAGGAAAACAGGTGAATGTGAAACTCCCTCTGTATGCTTTCCAGCTCCTAAGGATGCTTCTGAATATCTAAAGTGGTTTTATATATTTTATCTAGCTTTTTCTTAGCAGGAAATTGTCTGAAATCAGGTATACTATCATTACTTACTAATGGAATTCTCTCTTTTCTTCTAACAGCTTAATCAAGGTATGATTATCATACAACACACATTATATATTTAGACTACAATTAGATGGAACACAAGACTATTCTGAGACACAATCACCAAAATCATTATGGCGAACATTAACTATTATCCCCCAAAGATTCCTTATGATTCTTTATAATTATTCCTTCCTAGGACAATCACTGATCTGTTCTCTGTTAACTATAAACTAGTTTGCATTTTCTGGAATTTTATCTAAGTGAAACCAGACTATAAGTCCTCTTTTACTGATCTGCCTTCTTTCACTTAGCATAATTATTTTGGGATTCATTTATGTTGCTACATGTGTCAATATGTTTTCTATTACTAAGTACTATTCTATAATATGTAAATATCAAAATTTATAAAAGTTTTTTAAAATCACTTAATTTCAAGGTATATAGTTCACAGCACAAAAAAGACCACTTAGGGCCGTACCTAGTGACACTAAAGTTTAGGGGGATATTTCCTTTTGAAAAAACCTACAACTCACCATTTTGAGATAAAATTATCACTAGCCTACATTTATGGCATTTTTAATTAGATCAATCATTTTCAGTTCAATATTTTTGATGTACTTTGTCATGCCTTGAGAAATAATTAAATGGAAGGCAATATTAGTTACTTCTGCCCAAGACTAAATTTAAAGAATTGATGTGGGTAAAATACTATCCTTTAAAAATATTGAGACATTTAATTTTAACAGACAGGTTTCTTTTTTTCCTACAGAAAATCTATTGTGAAAACTAGGACTAAAAAATATTTTAAAAACAAAGTGAGTAAAACCTTCAAAATGTTTCTCAGCTGAGCAATACTATATTTAAAAGATTGAAGAAGGACTTTTGTTCTTAGAATTCCACCTGTTTCACTAACTTCCAAGTCTAACACTTGTATCATCCACTTAGTGAAGCATCTCTCCATTGGGATTCTAGTTCTTTGATCACATTTTAAACAATGCCCTCAGGAAAACAGGTGAATGTGAAACTCCCTCTGTATGCTTTCCAGCTCCTAAGGATGCTTCTGAATATCTAAAGTGGTTTTATATATTTTATCTAGTTTTTTCTTAGCAGGAAATTGTCTGAAATCAGGTATACTATCATTACTTACTAATGGAATTCTCTCTTTTCTTCTAACAGCTTAATCAAGGTATGATTATCATACAACACACATTATATATTTAGACTACAATTAGATGGAACACAAGACTATTCTGAGACACAATCACCAAAATCATTATGGCGAACATTAACTATTATCCCCCAAAGATTCCTTATGATTCTTTATAATTATTCCTTCCTAGGACAATCACTGATCTGTTCTCTGTTAACTATAAACTAGTTTGCATTTTCTGGAATTTTATCTAAGTGAAACCAGACTATAAGTCCTCTTTTACTGATCTGCCTTCTTTCACTTAGCATAATTATTTTGGGATTCATTTATGTTGCTACATGTGTCAATATGTTTTCTATTACTAAGTACTATTCTATAATATGTAAATATCAAAATTTATAAAAGTTTTTTAAAATCACTTAATTTCAAGGTATATAGTTCACAGCACAAAAAAGACCACTTAGGGCCGTACCTAGTGACACTAAAGTTTAGGGGGATATTTCCTTTTGAAAAAACCTACAACTCACCATTTTGAGATAAAATTATCACTAGCCTACATTTATGGCATTTTTAATTAGATCAATCATTTTCAGTTCAATATTTTTGATGTACTTTGTCATGCCTTGAGAAATAATTAAATGGAAGGCAATATTAGTTACTTCTGCCCAAGACTAAATTTAAAGAATTGATGTGGGTAAAATACTATCCTTTAAAAATATTGAGACATTTAATTTTAACAGACAGGTTTCTTTTTTTCCTACAGAAAATCTATTGTGAAAACTAGGACTAAAAAATATTTTAAAAACAAAGTGAGTAAAACCTTCAAAATGTTTCTCAGCGCATCTGAGCAATACTATATTTAAAAGATTGAAGAAGGATAAATTCAAAATGCAACAATGTTAATTAACAGATTATGTCTTAAATGCCAGGATGAACTAAAGTATATAAGATAATAAAAGCTGTGATGTGTTTGATAAACTACAGTATCAACTGTATTATCTACATTTAGGAAAATGTGGAGTTAAACCAATTATGTGGTTCATTGTAAATGAAACCACCCATTAAAAATCTGTAGCATCATCATAAGAAGTATTCATACTTTTTCTCTTTAAAAATGCTGCACTATTTTAATGTACTCAAAGGATGAAGTTCTGTGATGTAATGATCACTGGCTCTTATGACCATACCTATGTTAAAGATAAATCTCTCTTACTAACCTATATGGCTGCTAGATTCCATGAGAAATTACGCTATCATTGAAAATACAAGCAGGTATAAAACTTAGTTCATATTTACTATAAGCAAGAAAAACTGAGTATGATGATTTTTAAGCAAAACTGAATTTAGGAAAATATATGGGATATCTTAGCATTAAGAAGAAAACAGGTTGTGACCTACAGATGCTCTTAAAATACATGTGGTGCAAACAAATGCACAATGAAAGAAGTCCAAGAAATCTGGGGCTGTATATAGGATATCTTCTTGGAACAAGTGGTTAAAAAAGATCCATAGTTTATACTCTTTACTAGAAGAATGAGAACCAGCATTTTTCAATCAGCAAGGGTCCTACTCAAAATGGATAACTTGAGGAGAGTATAATAAAGTAACTACTCAAAAATTTGCAGACCATTTGAAAAGAATATTATTATCTTTGGCCTGAAGGGGCAACAAAAAGTAGCAGTCTTCAGAATCTGAGTGAGAAAATCTTCTAGAGATGCCTGGTGATGAACTGTGACTTCAACAAAGGATGCAACCCACCCATGTGACTTCAGAGAGAAAGGGTCAAAAACCTGACCTTACTGCTCTCCCTCACTCCAGGTTCCCACAGAAGCTTTGCTTCGGCTAAATCCAAATAGTAGCCAGTCTTAAGGGAGACCATTAGTAGAGTCAATAGAGGTCAACAGCTCGAGAGGAAATCAGAGCTAAGAAAGATGGAGAATGTCCTGGGTTGGGGGAAGCATTTAGCACATTTCTGAAGCTTGGAGAACTAGCTTTGATTATGCCTTACACACCACTCTCCTGTTGTCTAGGTAAATCTGTTCTATTCAGACACAAATTAGAGGAGAGAAATTTGGTCTGCCTCTATATAATGAAGCCATACAAAAGTAAGGGAAAATGCAGCACAAATCTCTTATGTGTGATAAAAATTCACCTGTAAAATGCTTTCAAAAATCAGGTAAAAAGGCAAGATTAAACACCCAATTTGAGCTAAGAAACAAAGCAAAAATATAAGGTAATCACTTCTACTCAGGAATATGAATGAAAAAGTACAGAAATTCAAGAGAAAAACATGATTGGACAACAAAGAATCTAAAAATGGAAATAACAGAATTCAGGAAAAAAAAGCAAGCAACAAGCAAAATTTTTCAGAAAATACATGCTACATTACAAGGAGCCCAAAGGAGGATAGACACTATGGAAACTTTAGTAGGTGTAAGAGAAACTAGTGTGAATCACGTTAAGGAAATAAAGCAGAAGTAAAAAGAAGAAATAGGTTTTTAAAGAGAAGGTGATACATATAAAAGGTAAACAAGAGAATGCAAAAACGATAAAACATACCTATAACTGGAGTCACCAAAGAACAAAAATAAAACCACAAGCCAATAAATTAAATAAAGTAGATATAAAAATAGGCAAGCATGTCTTTCTTCAAGGTTGTGATAATTGCTCCATCTTCCTTTCCCTTCATTCTTAGAGTTCACAGTGGTTTGCATTAATTAGTCCCCTAGATACTTTAGTATCACTTATAGTTCCCCAAACATTATCAACTTAATAGTGTTTCTAAAATAGTGTTTTTATTACACTCCTTTTAAATCTTCCTGATTGATACATCTCCCAAATTTGTATCATAACCTGTCTCACAAACTCCAGGTTTGTTTATAAAACATCCAATTGTTATTTCCTCTTGGAAATCATTTTCAAAACACTTCAAAATCAATATGCATGAAGCTGAACTTCTGCACTTCCCCCAAATATCACCTGTGCCAGAATCTTTCTCACGTATTTAATGTCAATTTCATCTTGGAGTTTATTTAGCCATTCATTATATCTATGGTCCAACAACAATTTTATTAGATGCACACCCCTGAGAAATTCTTGCACATGTACCCATGGAGACACACAAAAGCATATTTACAGCATATCTATAGTTCTTGCAAGGAAAGAACAATCCAAATCTCACTAAAAATTACACAGATTGAATAGTACACATCCCTGAAAAATGAGTGAACTACAGCACTGTGCAGAATCATGAATGGATGTCTCAAACCAAAGATTAGGAAAAACAAGACTCAATAAAATTCAAATTGTTTTAAAACAGGGAAAATTAAAAATATAGTATTTGAGATTTCAAATCTAGATGGTAAAATTACAAGGAAAAGCAAAGAAATTACTGTAACAAAAGTCAAAATACAGTTATCTCTGGTTAGAGATAAAGGAAAGCATTTAAGAATGGGGATTGAAGGTTTGGAAGGTAATGTCATTGTTCTGTTTCCTAAAGAATATATTTATGTTCTTTTTATTATTATATAAATGTGTCTGTATACTATCTTCTCCCTTTTAGATAAAAATATGCTCCATGATAAAACAGTTACACAGTACACTGTTGAAGATATCTATTTCTACAAGTGAATTCTATTTGTTAAAAATAAAACATATTTTATAAAGATTCTAAGTTTTACATATAAAAGGTAAACAAGAGAATGCAAAAACGATAAAACATACCTATAACTGGAGTCACCAAAGAACAAAAATAAAACCACAAGCCAATAAATTAAATAAAGTAGATATAAAAATAGGCAAGCATGTCTTTCTTCAAGGTTGTGATAATTGCTCCATCTTCCTTTCCCTTCATTCTTAGAGTTCACAGTGGTTTGCATTAATTAGTCCCCTAGATACTTTAGTATCACTTATAGTTCCCCAAACATTATCAACTTAATAGTGTTTCTAAAATAGTGTTTTTATTACACTCCTTTTAAATCTTCCTGATTGATACATCTCCCAAATTTGTATCATAACCTGTCTCACAAACTCCAGGTTTGTTTATAAAACATCCAATTGTTATTTCCTCTTGGAAATCATTTTCAAAACACTTCAAAATCAATATGCATGAAGCTGAACTTCTGCACTTCCCCCCAAATATCACCTGTGCCAGAATCTTTCTCACGTATTTAATGTCAATTTCATCTTGGAGTTTATTTAGCCATTCATTATATCTATGGTCCAACAACAATTTTATTAGATGCACACCCCTGAGAAATTCTTGCACATGTACCCATGGAGACACACAAAAGCATATTTACAGCATATCTATAGTTCTTGCAAGGAAAGAACAATCCAAATCTCACTAAAAATTACACAGATTGAATAGTACACATCCCTGAAAAATGAGTGAACTACAGCACTGTGCAGAATCATGAATGGATGTCTCAAACCAAAGATTAGGAAAAACAAGACTCAATAAAATTCAAATTGTTTTAAAACAGGGAAAATTAAAAATATAGTATTTGAGATTTCAAATCTAGATGGTAAAATTACAAGGAAAAGCAAAGAAATTACTGTAACAAAAGTCAAAATACAGTTATCTCTGGTTAGAGATAAAGGAAAGCATTTAAGAATGGGGATTGAAGGTTTGGAAGGTAATGTCATTGTTCTGTTTCCTAAAGAATATATTTATGTTCTTTTTATTATTATATAAATGTGTCTGTATACTATCTTCTCCCTTTTAGATAAAAATATGCTCCATGATAAAACAGTTACACAGTACACTGTTGAAGATATCTATTTCTACAAGTGAATTCTATTTGTTAAAAATAAAACATATTTTATAAAGATTCTAAGTTTTACTTGAGAGATGTAATTTGAGAAATTACAAAATACTGAAAAGAAACGTAAAATTAGAGGAAGTTAACCACTGTAAATTGTAATAGTTAAAAGAATACTAGTGCAGCCCTAGAATATGCAATTAAAAGCCACTGGAAAAGAACAGGAAGACAAATATTGAATAGATCTTTTGGTTCAAAAATCATTAACAACTGACGAAGAGGCAAGAGAAACTAATGGGAAATCTGAACTATGTAGAAAGGACAGATTCAAAACACAGTTAAAAAGTGTTTGTGTCATATACCAGAGAAAATTCTTGGTTCATATTTAAAATTAAATTGTGTTTTAAATGAAAGGAACTGGAAGATGAAACCGTAAGGAAAGCATGGACCTTTTATACATTGAGGTTATAAACATTATGAAAAGATTTTAATACATGAAAATATTTTAATGCTCAAATATTATAAGCTTCCCTTTGTGAAGTAATAGAAGTATAAATTAAAAAAATGGCCCGAGAAATTACTGGACAAATATTTTAATCTGCATGAAGAATATAGAAATTTTCTTCAGTATGTACATGTTTAATATCAAGAGATTTTCATGTGGGGGCTTCCCTGATGATCCAGTGGGTAGAGTCCGCCTTGCAGTACAAGGGGTACCAGTGTAATCTCTGGCCCGGGAAGATCCCACGTGCCACACAGAGGCTGGGCTGATGTGTCCAAATACAAGCCAGTGCTCTGGAGCACGTGCACCCAGAGCCGGTGTTCTGCAAGGAGAGAGGCCACTGCAGTGGGAGGCCCACATGTGCTAAAGAATAAAGATGGATGAAAAAGAAAAAAAAGCCAATGCAGGAGACTTTCATGTGGAATTCCAAGGATAAAAAACAGCACATGTGAATGTAGTCAACATAACAATGTTAGAACATAAGCAAAGGACATGTCAGATGCACAAAGAAACTAGAGATCAAGTACATGAAAAGAGATGTTCAGTCTTATTTCTTTAACTTCCTAAAGATATTTAAATTAGTATGCAAGAAAGTATAATGATAATAATCAGCATAACAAACGTATCATGAAACTGGCACACAAAGAGTACTGATGTTAGTACATTTTGGAGTTATTTAGCAATATTAAATAATATTAGTCATGTTTCTAACTAGTGACCAGATATCTGGGAATCTACCCTAAAGAAACAAGAATCTGAAGTGTAGGAAAAAATCTTCAAGGATAAAGATATTAATAGCTGAACTATTAGTAAAGGCATGATGTTGGAATTATCTGGATATCCAGTAGGGCAAGGTGAGGCACATTTTCTTGATGTGCCAGAAACAAAGTGATGGTTAAAACACTGTATAAAAGAAAACAACAACAACAACAACAACAACAGAAACAAGTGTTTGATATGATGCTAAGTGATTAAAGACCAGGTATGAAATTACATATATGCCAATAAAGATGCATCAGACAAATTACTGGAAGGAAATACACTAACCTGCTAACAACAATGCATGAAGATGGTGCTATTCTGAGCTTTTATATTTTTCAATAATTTCTCTACTAGAGATACATTGCTTTCATATTTAAGAAACTTCAATATTTAAGGTATCACTGGTACCTATAACAATTATCCAAATCTGGATATACTATGTGAATGTACCTGTGTGAGTAGCACTATGCATTGGACATTTTTTTGCAAATATAAGAAATACATTTCACTGAGGTATTTGCATTTTCTGAGTAACCTTGAACTGACAAATACAAGAATACTTAATAAAAGGAGAGTGCCTGATGATAACCTGTTTGAACATATCCTCTAAATCTTAGCATGTCAAGTAATCACAGCTTAATGATCATCAAAAAAGCATTTTCTAAGAGCCTGTGAGAAGCAGAATTCCACAATAAATGTCCCAGCAAGACGGTAATATAGCAGATAATATGAATGCCATAGAGATGGAAAAACAAAACAAAACAAAAAAACCTTCTTTGAGGAAGCCTTGAGAACTGAAGGAAATCTTTTTGAGTATGAATGGTCTCTTCAGGGAGAAAAGACTCTGGTCTTTGTCTCTGAAATGTTAACCTACAAATGATTTAAGTTTATGTCCACAAAGATGTGAGTAAGGAGGAGACAACAGGTAAAGTGAAGGACTTCTAAGCATTGTAATAGTGAATTACTAACAGGTGTTTGCCAGGCCAACTCCATGGCAGTAATTATAACATCACCCTTGATTTGTGACACTGACCAATCTACACCATTTACACTCCAGTAGACAGAAAGCTCACTCCAGAATATATCACTAGGGGGCTTCCCAGGTGGCTCAGTGGTAAAGAATCCCTGCAAAAATTTAGATAAGCTGAACTATTAGTAAAGGCATGATGTTGGAAATATCTGGATATCCAGTAGGGCAAGGTGAGGCACATTTTCTTGATGTGCCAGAAACAAAGTGATGGTTAAAACACTGTATAAAAGAAAACAACAACAACAACAACAACAGAAACAAGTGTTTGATATGATGCTAAGTGATTAAAGACCAGGTATGAAATTACATATATGCCAATAAAGATGCATCAGACAAATTACTGGAAGGAAATACACTAACCTGCTAACAACAATGCATGAAGATGGTGCTATTCTGAGCTTTTATATTTTTCAATAATTTCTCTACTAGAGATACATTGCTTTCATATTTAAGAAACTTCAATATTTAAGGTATCACTGGTACCTATAACAATTATCCAAATCTGGATATACTATGTGAATGTACCTGTGTGAGTAGCACTATGCATTGGACATTTTTTTGCAAATATAAGAAATACATTTCACTGAGGTATTTGCATTTTCTGAGTAACCTTGAACTGACAAATACAAGAATACTTAATAAAAGGAGAGTGCCTGATGATAACCTGTTTGAACATATCCTCTAAATCTTAGCATGTCAAGTAATCACAGCTTAATGATCATCAAAAAAGCATTTTCTAAGAGCCTGTGAGAAGCAGAATTCCACAATAAATGTCCCAGCAAGACGGTAATATAGCAGATAATATGAATGCCATAGAGATGGAAAAACAAAACAAAACAAAAAAACCTTCTTTGAGGAAGCCTTGAGAACTGAAGGAAATCTTTTTGAGTATGAATGGTCTCTTCAGGGAGAAAAGACTCTGGTCTTTGTCTCTGAAATGTTAACCTACAAATGATTTAAGTTTATGTCCACAAAGATGTGAGTAAGGAGGAGACAACAGGTAAAGTGAAGGACTTCTAAGCATTGTAATAGTGAATTACTAACAGGTGTTTGCCAGGCCAACTCCATGGCAGTAATTATAACATCACCCTTGATTTGTGACACTGACCAATCTACACCATTTACACTCCAGTAGACAGAAAGCTCACTCCAGAATATATCACTAGGGGGCTTCCCAGGTGGCTCAGTGGTAAAGAATCTACCTGCCAATGCAGGAGATAGAGGCACAGGTTCCATCCCTGGAATGGCAAGATCCTCTGGAGGAGGAAATGGCAACCCACATATCTTTGTACCATCATCTTTGGGAAGAAAAGATTTCAAGACTTTGGAGAGAATTTGAAACTCTAATTTACAGAAGTATTTTTTAACTACGTTATTTCTAAACTAAAATATCCTGTTAGCTGCATTAGGTATCTGTTTCAATTTTTTTTCTAGTAAGTTGAATTCAATACAAGTTAAGTTTATCCTGTATCTCGTATAATATTTTCTCATATATATATGTATATATATATATATATATATAACAAAAAACCTAAAATACGTGTAAAACAGGCATTATTGGGGAAATCCCTGAATTTTTCCTTTTTCTCTGATATTTAATAGGCATTTTCAAACTGTGTACAATACCGTTAACCATTTGTGCATTCTTAAAGGGATCCCAGCTCTCTGTAAGATCCAAACCTTGTTCATCTTTACCATAAAAATGAGAAAAATAATGTATTCATCAGAAAATAATTTATGAAATACCTACAGTATGCACAGGGGACATAGTAATGAATTAAACAAACTCTGTCTTCATAGAACTCACATTTTTGTGGAAGAGTATACTAAAAGCTATATAGGGCTTCCCTGGTGGTCCAGTGGGTAAGCGAGTGCAAGGCCAGCTTGATCCCTGGCCTGGGAAGATCCCACGTGCTGCAGAGTGGCTGGACAGATGTGTCCAATTACCGAGCTGGAGCTCTGGATGAGAACTGAAGGAAATCTTTTGAGTATGAATGGAAAACTCTGGTCTTTGTCTCTGAAATGTTAACCTACAAATCATTTAAGTTTATGTCCACAAAGATGTGAGTAAGGAGGAGACAACAGGTAAAGTGAAGGACTTCTAAGCATTGTAATAGTGAATTACTAACAGGTGTTTGCCAGGCCAACTCCATGGCAGTAATTATAACATCACCCTTGATTTGTGACACTGACCAATCTACACCATTTACACTCCAGTAGACAGAAAGCTCACTCCAGAATATATCACTAGGGGGCTTCCCAGGTGGCTCAGTGGTAAAGAATCTACCTGCCAATGCAGGAGATAGAGGCACAGGTTCCATCCCTGGAATGGCAAGATCCTCTGGAGGAGGAAATGGCAACCCACATATCTTTGTACCATCATCTTTGGGAAGAAAAGATTTCAAGACTTTGGAGAGAATTTGAAACTCTAATTTACAGAAGTATTTTTTAACTACGTTATTTCTAAACTAAAATATCCTGTTAGCTGCATTAGGTATCTGTTTCAATTTTTTTTCTAGTAAGTTGAATTCAATACAAGTTAAGTTTATCCTGTATCTCGTATAATATTTTCTCATATATATATGTATATATATATATATATATATAACAAAAAACCTAAAATACGTGTAAAACAGGCATTATTGGGGAAATCCCTGAATTTTTCCTTTTTCTCTGATATTTAATAGGCATTTTCAAACTGTGTACAATACCGTTAACCATTTGTGCATTCTTAAAGGGATCCCAGCTCTCTGTAAGATCCAAACCTTGTTCATCTTTACCATAAAAATGAGAAAAATAATGTATTCATCAGAAAATAATTTATGAAATACCTACAGTATGCACAGGGGACATAGTAATGAATTAAACAAACTCTGTCTTCATAGAACTCACATTTTTGTGGAAGAGTATACTAAAAGCTATATAGGGCTTCCCTGGTGGTCCAGTGGGTAAGGACACCGCTTTGCAGTGCAAGGGGCGCCAGCTTGATCCCTGGCCTGGGAAGATCCCACGTGCTGCAGAGTGGCTGGACAGATGTGTCCAATTACCGAGCTGGAGCTCTGGAGCGCATGCGCCCAGAGCCGGCGCTCTGCAGCAACAGACGCCACCGCGATGGGAGGCCCACAGGAGCCAAAGAACAAAGACAGATGAAAATAGAGAAATGAAAGACCAATAGAAGTGGCCCGCCGGCTCCCCTCCCTCCCCCACCCCAAAAGATAAATAAATAAATAAATCTTTAAAAGCTATATAAACACAGTGCAAGCAACAAATGCTATGAATAATAAACAGTGTCAAAGGTGGAGAAAGACAGACCAGTTGAGAAAACTCTGAATCTGTAACCTACCTTCCCAAGACGGTCACCAGCAAGGGTCCTACTGCCTGGTGTCATTTGAGCCAAAAGAATAAGCCACGTTCAGTTCAGAAGCAAAGGAAAGTTCTTTTTCTGTGGGCTTCCCTGGCAGTTCAAATGGTAAAAACTCTACCTATAATTCAGGAGACGCAGGAGACACAGATTTGATTCCTGGGTCGGGAAGATCCCCTGGAGAAGGAAATGGAAACCCACTTCAGAATTCTTGCCTGGAGAATTCGATGGACAGAGGAGCCTGGCGGGCTGCAGTCCAGGGGGTTGAAAAGAGCAGGAAACGACTGAGCGACTTTCACTCCTCCTCAGAGGAGGAGAGGTGGGAGCTGGCCTTCTAGAGTCTATGCTCTCCTGGAAAGGCCGAGAGGCAGCAGGACAGCTTCACAGAGCTCCTCTCCGGGGGGGGGGCGCCCGAGAAGCCGTGAATTTTTCCTTTTCTCTGATATTTAATAGGCATTTTCAAACTGTGTACAATACCGTTAACCATTTGTGCATTCTTAAAGGGATCCCAGCTCTCTGTAAGATCCAAACCTTGTTCATCTTTACCATAAAAATGAGAAAAATAATGTATTCATCAGAAAATAATTTATGAAATACCTACAGTATGCACAGGGGACATAGTAATGAATTAAACAAACTCTGTCTTCATAGAACTCACATTTTTGTGGAAGAGTATACTAAAAGCTATATAGGGCTTCCCTGGTGGTCCAGTGGGTAAGGACACCGCTTTGCAGTGCAAGGGGCGCCAGCTTGATCCCTGGCCTGGGAAGATCCCACGTGCTGCAGAGTGGCTGGACAGATGTGTCCAATTACCGAGCTGGAGCTCTGGAGCGCATGCGCCCAGAGCCGGCGCTCTGCAGCAACAGACGCCACCGCGATGGGAGGCCCACAGGAGCCAAAGAACAAAGACAGATGAAAATAGAGAAATGAAAGACCAATAGAAGTGGCCCGCCCGTCCCCCTCCCTCCCCCTTCACCCCCCAAAAGATAAATAAATAAATAAATCTTTAAAAGCTATATAAACACAGTGCAAGCAACAAATGCTATGAATAATAAACAGTGTCAAAGGTGGAGAAAGACAGACCAGTTGAGAAAACTCTGAATCTGTAACCTACCTTCCCAAGACGGTCACCAGCAAGGGTCCTACTGCCTGGTGTCATTTGAGCCAAAAGAATAAGCCACGTTCAGTTCAGAAGCAAAGGAAAGTTCTTTTTCTGTGGGCTTCCCTGGCAGTTCAAATGGTAAAAACTCTACCTATAATTCAGGAGACGCAGGAGACACAGATTTGATTCCTGGGTCGGGAAGATCCCCTGGAGAAGGAAATGGAAACCCACTTCAGAATTCTTGCCTGGAGAATTCGATGGACAGAGGAGCCTGGCGGGCTGCAGTCCAGGGGGTTGAAAAGAGCAGGAAACGACTGAGCGACTTTCACTCCTCCTCAGAGGAGGAGAGGTGGGAGCTGGCCTTCTAGAGTCTATGCTCTCCTGGAAAGGCCGAGAGGCAGCAGGACAGCTTCACAGAGCTCCTCTCCGCGGCGGGAAGAGAGCCGACGCCTGGCGGATCTGGTCCCTGCATGCAACTCGTCCCAGCTCCACGTCTCTGCACACGCCCCGCCACCGCCATCTTGAATCAGTGCCGGGCTCTGGGCTTCTGCACGCGGCCCGCCAAGCTGAAAAGTGGAGGCAGCGCCAGGTTCAAGCCTTTGGCACACCGGTACCCTATACACCAGTGACGACCAAGCACGAAGGTGAAGAAAGAAAAAGGTTAGACTGTTTTGCCCAGATTCTCTTTTTATTTCCCGGGAGTTGTTAATGGGCTTTGTGGGTTACAGACTGGTGATATTTCAGTAGAGCCCTGAATGATGTAATGGGAGGGAGGAATATTCCAGACAGAAGGAGTAGCAAACACAGGAGTAGAGACATGAGAAGCCGACCAGGTTATGTGTCCCCAAGCAATGGGAAGGAACGTCAGAAGAGGGAAAAACAGTGCGGCGCGGGGGGAGGGGGGTCGGCGGGGGTATCAAGATATCATCGTATTTAAATTTTTTCATATGTGCTCATTACTCAGTGAATTTAAAAAAACAACTAGCAAACAAAAACCCAGCTCTTGTGGAATTTTTTTTTTGGGGGGGGTGGAGGGAGAGGAGGAGGCAATTGCCATATAAATCATAGCTATTTCCTTCTCACCTGGCTCGGTCATCCACAAAAAAGGCTTAGGTGGTGTAGCTCTGTACACACGGTTTGCATGCACCAGATTGTAAAGTTTTGAGGGACAAGGAAGAAAAAAATATCAATGCCCCGTTGTGTCATCTGATAGTTTTGAAGTGAGGACATTTCCATAGCAGTTGGAGATACAAAAACACTGATGTTAGGAGTCAGACAGGTACTTCTAAATAAGTTAGAATTTATTTAACTGTTATTTTCATCAGAACCACAGCCAGCAGTTCACTGGAGATTTGAACTCTGCCAAACAAGCCCCTCCAGGCACTCTTGGAAAGGCTTGCATACTCTTTTCCATGCCTGGCGGGCTCAGGATGATGCGTAACCCTGGGAGCTGCCAGTATTTACACATTCAATTCAGTTCTTTTATCTAAAAGTGAGATGATTCAGGGAAAGCAAGGCAGATTTTTCACACTTTATTCTCTAATTTGGTAGGGGAAGGGGAGGAAGGAATGGCAGGTCTGCATCTGCTTCACTGACTTGTGGGTATACCAAATGTTAAATAGCTCCAAAAGCACAAAAAAAGAAAGAAAGAAAGAAAGAAAGAAAGATAAAAAGAAAGAAAAGAGAATATTTTTTGTTATTTTGGGGGTTTATAAAATATGTGTAATTTTTTTAGTGCTCTGGTTTATAAATCTGCTATAAACAGTGGTACATGGGGTATTGATTAGGGTGTAGTTATCTTGTATCAGTCTTTAAGAATAATATGTAGTTCTTTATCAGGATTTTGAAGAAACACTATTTTTAAGTTATGTAAAACTCCTTGAGATACAGCATAATAAATGTATCATAAAATATACTATGCAAACTTTCCATATTTCTCCATCGTGAACAAATAACATGTAATTCATGTTCAGACCAGCTCATTTGGCAAACCTAAAATTGAAAACCACCTTTGCCTTTTTATAGCCTTATATTAGTAGCCTTCAGAGCTACTACAACCTGCTGTGAAGCTTGGGACTTACTTTAAAAATTATGCCATAAGCCACATCAGTGATGTAGAAAATTTACTTCTGGATAGAAAATTTTATTAAAAATTAATATGAGGATAAATCAGAATATTGCATAAATTACATTTTTACACCAATATAATTTTGTCTGCAATAAAAAAATTTTGTTTCAAAGACCATACAATCCTTAATTTTGTACTCATTTACCTCACTTTCTGCTTATATGCTATTAACATTTGATAAACCAATTTATAACCAAAACAATTTCTTACTTAATTGCATACACATATGAAACATCTGTGAATTCAGGAGAAACCCTAACAGCCTACAACTGTGGCAAATTAGAAACTACTTCATGTTAAGTGTGAACTCTGAAGAGATAGGAATTATTATACTTCCTATTGTTTCCCTAATAAGCTTAAACCATCCTAAAACTTTATACATTTTATCCTCATAGATTCCTTGAGAAGGTCTGGGAAAAGGCATTATTATCTCTATTTGAGTAAGAAGGAATTTCAATGTGACATTTACTGGTATTTTATTTTAAATTTACCACTATTATTAGCAGAGGTTGAAATGAATTTGATATATTTCAAAATGAAAAGCATTACAATCCATGAAG
This sequence comes from Tragulus kanchil, assembly GCA_022376925.1. NCBI lineage: Eukaryota > Metazoa > Chordata > Mammalia > Artiodactyla > Tragulidae > Tragulus > Tragulus kanchil. Next base: position 62,296,840 of record JAIOJX010000002.1, read on the forward strand.
AATATTTTTACACTAGAGATAAAAATAAAACAAGGAGTTAAAATGTAAAAACTCAATGGAAAAAGCTACTTGAAAGAGGTGAGCTTATTAATTTTTTTCTTCCCATGTGCTTGGTCTATCTTATTCTGGCTTTTATTTAAAGTCAACCTGCTTTCTTGTCTTTTAAGAAAAGACCTTCAGGCTCCCTTCTTATAAAAGGTTTCAGAGAAGTTTTAAAGAGGAATTTGAGAGAGGAGATGATTTTGAATAATGGGCATGAAATAGGAGAGTGTTTTTAGAGTTAAGTACAGTGTGGAAAATTTCAATCTTAAAAGTGGGAAAAGGAAACTATATACTGTATGTTTGAATCCTTTCTAACAAGAATAATAGTTTTAAATTTTTAATGTGATTTTCTTCCATTCTGAGTACATGACCTCTCTTTTGGCCTAAGGCATCCATCTCTCTGGGTTCCTATGGAAGGAAAGTAGGGATAGAGAGGTGTATCCAGGTTTTTGAAAGCCAAAACAGAATTAAGCCATAAAACAGGCTGTTAGCTTGAAAGACAATTTTCCAGATTTGTTTATTTCCCACTTTATCTAACAACCAAGCCTGCATAACCCATGCTCATAGAATTCTTCCACAGTAGAAGAGATATTGCTAGTCACCACTAAGGCTTAGTTAAAGTATGAGAAAAGAAGGATAAGCAAAGAAAAGCCTGTCTTTTCCAATTTTGGGGATTAGCAGGAAGTAGGAAGAGGAAAGAAATAGGAATGTGAAGGGACATAATTAAGATACACTGATGTTTTTTTCACTGGGCTATATGAAAGTAAAAGTCATGTAGAAAGGAATCTGACACATTCACACTTCCACTTCTTGAGAGTCTGAGAGGAGGTCCCTTTGAAGACTATCTTAGAGCAATCAAAGGTCAGTTTAACTGATCAGCATGGTCAAAGAGAGGGAAATCTTTGTCAAAATAGCCATGAGTACTTTATCCTTTTTTCCTTTTTTTAAAGAAATTCCTTTTTTTTGAGAAGGTCTGGGAAAAGGCATTATTATCTCTATTTGAGTAAGAAGGAATTTCAATGTGACATTTACTGGTATTTTATTTTAAATTTACCACTATTATTAGCAGAGGTTGAAATGAGTTTGATATATTTCAAAATGAATAGCATTACAATCCATGAAGAATATTTTTACACTAGAGATAAAAATAAAACAAGGAGTTAAAATGTAAAACTCAAGGGAAAAAAGCTACTTGAAAGAGGTGAGCTTATTAATTTTTTTCTTCCCATGTGCTTGGTCTATCTTATTCTGGCTTTTATTTAAAGTCAACCTGCTTTCTTGTCTTTTAAGAAAAGACCTTCAGGCTCCCTTCTTATAAAAGGTTTCAGAGAAGTTTTAAAGAGGAATTTGAGAGAGGAGATGATTTTGAATAATGGGCATGAAATAGGAGAGTGTTTTTAGAGTTAAGTACAGTGTGGAAAATTTCAATCTTAAAAGTGGGAAAAGGAAACTATATACTGTATGTTTGAATCCTTTCTAACAAGAATAATAGTTTTAAATTTTTAATGTGATTTTCTTCCATTCTGAGTACATGACCTCTCTTTTGGCCTAAGGCATCCATCTCTCTGGGTTCCTATGGAAGGAAAGTAGGGATAGAGAGGTGTATCCAGGTTTTTGAAAGCCAAAACAGAATTAAGCCATAAAACAGGCTGTTAGCTTGAAAGACAATTTTCCAGATTTGTTTATTTCCCACTTTATCTAACAACCAAGCCTGCATAACCCATGCTCATAGAATTCTTCCACAGTAGAAGAGATATTGCTAGTCACCACTAAGGCTTAGTTAAAGTATGAGAAAAGAAGGATAAGCAAAGAAAAGCCTGTCTTTTCCAATTTTGGGGATTAGCAGGAAGTAGGAAGAGGAAAGAAATAGGAATGTGAAGGGACATAATTAAGATACACTGATGTTTTTTTCACTGGGCTATATGAAAGTAAAAGTCATGTAGAAAGGAATCTGACACATTCACACTTCCACTTCTTGAGAGTCTGAGAGGAGGTCCCTTTGAAGACTATCTTAGAGCAATCAAAGGTCAGTTTAACTGATCAGCATGGTCAAAGAGAGAATCTGAAATGTTGCCTTTCTGAGTCATCTTTGTGTCCAAAATTAGCCATGAGTCTGGTTGTGGGGCTTGCCAGAGGGGCCCATGGGAGTAACAGTAAGGGATCTTTATTCCCAGATTGAAGAACTGGAACCAGTGTGATCTCAAATTCTCAAGAGGTCCGTTGTGGTAACAAGAACTGGTAGAGTCCAAGTCAGCCAGTAGAGCTACTGAGCCCAAACAAGTACCAAGAGCAGGTCATAAGCTTCTAACAGCAGTACAAGTTGTCCTATCAACCAAGACATCGTCTCAGAGTGAGAAGCAGGCATAGAGGTGTTTCCCTGGGAGACTGGGTATTCTTATCCAAATGAAATGTTGAGTGTTATTTGAAAGGGCCATTCTAATTACTGATTAGATTTTTGGTTAATTTTCTTCTGCCTTAATCAGGAGAGAGGTGAGCCTTACAACAAAGACAAGATCAGTTGTAGAAAAATCAGAGTTGAGCTACCAGGCCAACTGGGCAGAGAGTGTGGGTCATTTTGTGGGATGAGACTCCAATGACAGATTGTCCCATAGTCCACTCCTTAGCCAATCAGGTTTGAGTATGTGTGTGCATACCCCAAGTGCCCTGAGGACAGGGGAGAGGGACTTCTGAGAGGGAGGGATAACCAGAAGGGGGCACCTGAGTGGAGAGCGAGTGGGGAAAGGGTGACACCTAGGGAAGGGGTAACAGCCAGAAGTGGAGGGCCTCAGAAAGTTGTTGACAGGACATCGGGTATCTTGGGCTCCAGGAAAGATGACCTCCTGACCTCTCCTTGGGGTAGGGTGGGGAAGAAGGTAAAGCTTGAAAAATGATCTGATCCAGGTGAGGAAGATTCCTGACTTCAACCTAACAGATGGTGTTTACACCCTTCCATATGCACACCTATTAGTTCATTCACCAGAGTGTCCTGCTTTTGTATCCTCCTTGACTCTCTACCTTAGGGGCTAGGGTGTGGGGGACCTTATGTAGAAAGGAATCTGACACATTCACACTTCCACTTCTTGAGAGTCTGAGAGGAGGTCCCTTTGAAGACTATCTTAGAGCAATCAAAGGTCAGTTTAACTGATCAGCATGGTCAAAGAGAGAATCTGAAATGTTGCCTTTCTGAGTCATCTTTGTGTCCAAAATTAGCCATGAGTCTGGTTGTGGGGCTTGCCAGAGGGCCCATGGGAGTAACAGTAAGGGATCTTTATTCCCAGATTGAAGAACTGGAACCAGTGTGATCTCAAATTCTCAAGAGGTCCGTTGTGGTAACAAGAACTGGTAGAGTCCAAGTCAGCCAGTAGAGCTACTGAGCCCAAACAAGTACCAAGAGCAGGTCATAAGCTTCTAACAGCAGTACAAGTTGTCCTATCAACCAAGACATCGTCTCAGAGTGAGAAGCAGGCATAGAGGTGTTTCCCTGGGAGACTGGGTATTCTTATCCAAATGAAATGTTGAGTGTTATTTGAAAGGGCCATTCTAATTACTGATTAGATTTTTGGTTAATTTTCTTCTGCCTTAATCAGGAGAGAGGTGAGCCTTACAACAAAGACAAGATCAGTTGTAGAAAAATCAGAGTTGAGCTACCAGGCCAACTGGGCAGAGAGTGTGGGTCATTTTGTGGGATGAGACTCCAATGACAGATTGTCCCATAGTCCACTCCTTAGCCAATCAGGTTTGAGTATGTGTGTGCATACCCCAAGTGCCCTGAGGACAGGGGAGAGGGACTTCTGAGAGGGAGGGATAACCAGAAGGGGGCACCTGAGTGGAGAGAGAGAGTGGGGAAAGGGTGACACCTAGGGAAGGGGTAACAGCCAGAAGTGGAGGGCCTCAGAAAGTTGTTGACAGGACATCGGGTATCTTGGGCTCCAGGAAAGATGACCTCCTGACCTCTCCTTGGGGTAGGGTGGGGAAGAAGGTAAAGCTTGAAAAATGATCTGATCCAGGTGAGGAAGATTCCTGACTTCAACCTAACAGATGGTGTTTACACCCTTCCATATGCACACCTATTAGTTCATTCACCAGAGTGTCCTGCTCTGTTCTCGATACTGCCAAGGTCCTGGAGGTTAAACAGGAAGCTCTAGGTGCAGCGTAGAGCCCAGTGTCAGACAAGAAAGTTCCTTGCTCTACCTCACTAGGTGTGTACCTGGGGCACTTGACCTTATAACATCTGCTAGTACAGAGTACTGTCATAGGTCAGGCACTGGGATACCTGTGAACATGGCAGGCAAGTTTTCTACCCTCATGGAATTAACATTCTAGTGAGCAGTTTCCTTACAGTAAGAACAGTAGTAGTGCTCTTGTGAAATATTGTGAAGATGAAGCAAGAGATGGATGGAAAGGACTTTCAGGGTGCTTGATACATGGTGAAAAATTCAAGTACATATTATTTCATATCATCTTGCAATAAGTTAAATTGCACAAGGCAAATAATTGTTCACTGTCATATGCCCCCCATCTATGAGCACAGTGTCTGACATGTGCCAGGTTATTTCAGTCTCATCAATAAGATTCCTGTTGTTAGGCTTCCCCAGTGGTCCAGTGGGTAAAGAGTCCACCTTGCAGTGCTAGGGGCACCAGTTCGATCCCTGGCCCAGGAAGATCCCACATGCCAAGGAACAGCTGGGCCGGTATGTCCAATTATGAGCCAGCGCTGGAGTGCATGTGCGCAGAGCTAGCACTCTGCAGCAAGAGAGGCCACTGCGATGGGAGGCCCACACATGCCAAAGAATAGTAAAGATGGATGAAAAATAAACGATGGCTTAGAGGCCAAAAAAAAAAAAAGATTCCTGTTGTTCATTCGCTAAGTTGTGTTCAACTCTTTATGACCCATGGTCTGCATCATGCCAGGCTTCTCTGTCCTTCACTATTTCCTGGAGCTTGCTCAAACTCATGTCCATTGAGTCAGTGATGCCATTCAACCAGCTTGCCCTCTGCCATCCTCTTCTCCTTCTGCCTTCTATTTTTCCCAGCATCGGGGTCTTTTTCAGTGAGTCATATCTTCACATCAGGTGGCCAAAGGATTGAAGCTTCAGCTTCAGCTTCAGCTTTAGTCCCTCCAATGAATATTTAGGGTTAATTTCCTTTAAGATTGACTGTTTTGATGTTTTTGCTGTCCAAAGGACTCTTAAGAGTCCTCTGTAGCACTCACAGCATGGACAATATGAAGGCCAAGATCATAATACCATTTTGAAGATTATGAGATTCTGACAGTAAGGAATTAAAGGCTTCAGGTGATGAAAGCCTATACTGGAAGCATCTAGAGACTGATAACCATGACATATGACATGCAATTTTATCCTTAATTATACAGGATATAGAAAATGAATCTTTGAATTGGGTATCCGAATGATGAAACCATGGCAGAAAGGGTCATGTGATTCCCTCTAGAACTAAGGAAGAAGTGAAAGTATACCATAGACTTCAAAGAATGCATTTCTTCTTCCTAATAAGATGATCAGATATAGCTAGCACCACTGTCTCCATTTTCTTCCACCCTTGAATATAGATGTGATACTGGAAACTGTTCTTTTTTGTGACCAGGAGACCATAAGTCAGCATAACATAGATAATGAGAAATAAAAAAGATCATGAGTATTAGATATTTCTGAGTGGCTTCACCACTGCCTACTGCCAGACTTCTTATATGAATAAAATATACCTACATATTATAGTCTCATTAATTCAGACTTCCTGTTACCTTTAGTGAAAAGTTTTCCTAAGTAGTACAAGAATAAGCAGAAGAGGATTATTACGATCCTGGTATGCTTTACGTATTAAGTAGCTTGGGTTTTATAATAAAGAAGAACATGATGATTTAAAGATTTAAAACAGAAAGTGACTTGGTTAGAGTTTAATTTTAGGAAAGTAGTACTAGAAACATTGTGAGGTATGAACATTAGAAAATGGTAAGATTAAGCTAAAGAAGAAAGAACTAAATTTTATGAGAGAAACAGTTTAAATTAAGAGAGTAATATTAGATATGAAGAGAGGAAAGTCCAAAATATATTAAGGAGCTTGTATCAACAGGATTTGATGGCAAGAGGGAAAGGAGTCTTATATCGTTACTAGGATGTTTGGAAAGAGTAGTGGCGTGAATAGTAGAATGATGGACATAAGAGTAAGAACAGTTTGGAAGTTGATAAATTCACTTTGGAGATTTTGAGTTTGAGATGCTTAAGTAACATCAAAATGGCATATGGGTTTATAGTTCAAGAGCCATCTGATCTAGAGAGAGAGATCTGCAGATCATCAGTAGCAGTGACAAACAAGCGGAATATGAAATATGGAGAGCAAGAAATGTGTATTATAATTCTGGTAAACACCAGTATTTAAGGGAAAAAAGACAAGAGATGCCTTTGAAGGAGACAAAGAAAGAATGGGCCAAAGAGGGCAGAGAAAAACCAGGAAGGATAGAGTTTTTGAATTGGGTATCCGAATGATGAAACCATGGCAGAAAGGGTCATGTGATTCCCTCTAGAACTAAGGAAGAAGTGAAAGTATACCATAGACTTCAAAGAATGCATTTCTTCTTCCTAATAAGATGATCAGATATAGCTAGCACCACTGTCTCCATTTTCTTCCACCCTTGAATATAGATGTGATACTGGAAACTGTTCTTTTTTGTGACCAGGAGACCATAAGTCAGCATAACATAGATAATGAGAAATAAAAAAGATCATGAGTATTAGATATTTCTGAGTGGCTTCACCACTGCCTACTGCCAGACTTCTTATATGAATAAAATATACCTACATATTATAGTCTCATTAATTCAGACTTCCTGTTACCTTTAGTGAAAAGTTTTCCTAAGTAGTACAAGAATAAGCAGAAGAGGATTATTACGATCCTGGTATGCTTTACGTATTAAGTAGCTTGGGTTTTATAATAAAGAAGAACATGATGATTTAAAGATTTAAAACAGAAAGTGACTTGGTTAGAGTTTAATTTTAGGAAAGTAGTACTAGAAACATTGTGAGGTATGAACATTAGAAAATGGTAAGATTAAGCTAAAGAAGAAAGAACTAAATTTTATGAGAGAAACAGTTTAAATTAAGAGAGTAATATTAGATATGAAGAGAGGAAAGTCCAAAATATATTAAGGAGCTTGTATCAACAGGATTTGATGGCAAGAGGGAAAGGAGTCTTATATCGTTACTAGGATGTTTGGAAAGAGTAGTGGCGTGAATAGTAGAATGATGGACATAAGAGTAAGAACAGTTTGGAAGTTGATAAATTCACTTTGGAGATTTTGAGTTTGAGATGCTTAAGTAACATCAAAATGGCATATGGGTTTATAGTTCAAGAGCCATCTGATCTAGAGAGAGAGATCTGCAGATCATCAGTAGCAGTGACAAACAAGCGGAATATGAAATATGGAGAGCAAGAAATGTGTATTATAATTCTGGTAAACACCAGTATTTAAGGGAAAAAAGACAAGAGATGCCTTTGAAGGAGACAAAGAAAGAATGGGCCAAAGAGGGCAGAGAAAAACCAGGAAGGATAGAGATCAAAAATGCCAAGGGAAAAGACACCATGGTCAATGGGTCAAATTCTGCTGTTAAGTAAGTGTTAAATGTTAAGTAAGATAAGAACGGAGAGTTGGATTTAGCAACTCTGAGATTACAGGTGACCTTGGTGGCAACCGTTTCAGTAAAGTGTTGGGAGGCAAAAAACAGGCTGTGGTGAGTTAAGGAGTTAATTTTAAGTGAGAAAAGTGCAACAGTGAAAGGAAAACATTCTCTTGCTGGGCTTGATAGGAAAGAAAAGAAGAAAGTATCTGACAGAGGGTACAGAATTTAGGGAGGGGTTTCAGCAAATGCATAGGTTGTAGGGCAAAATCTTGTTAGGGAGAAATTAAAAATAGCAGAGGCAGAGGATCATTGATAGAACAGAGCTTCTAAGAAGACAGGAAAGGGTAGAATCCAGCCTTGCTAGATTCTCTCAAGGAAGGGGGAGGCTTTCCTCTCCTGTTGTGTTGGTTGAGAAAATAAATGTGTATTATTTTTAGGATGTATATTATTTTTAGGTTGTGATATGACTTTATTTGAAGGGCTTTCACTGATGCTTAAATAAATATGAGTTGGTGAGGTTATGTGATGGAGAGGAGGCAGTTTCTCTTCATCTCAAAATGGAGATGTTGAAAGGCGAAACTATACAGTATAAACATATTTAACTTGTTCCCTTAATAGTAGTTCTCTGGGCACGTTTTTGCATTCTCACCAGTAGTAGATGTTTGATACGATTTCTTCATATTATTTCTGGCATTTATTTGGTAGTGTTCTTATATTTTATTTTAGTCATTCTTATGTGTATAGCAATATCTCACTGTGGTTTTAATTTGCATTTACCTAATTGCTGAGGATATTGACTCTTTTCTTGTGCTTATTTGCATCAGTCAAATGTCTGTTCATGTAGTTTGCCAATTTTCTAATTAGTTTTTTTTTAATACTGACTTTTTAGAATCCTTATGCATTTTAGATATAAAATTTTTGTTGCATATGAAATTTGCAAATATTTCCTCCAAGTCTTTTCATCCTCCTTTTAGCAGGGTCTTTGCAAGGCAAATTTTTAAAATTTAAAGAGGTTCAGTTTATGAAGTCTTCCATTTAGAGAGACTGTGCTTGAGACACCAAGTCAGTAAAGATTTACCTGCTGAGCCCTAGATCCCCAAATTTTTTCTATTTTTTTAAGTGTTTTATGGCTTTACAATAGGACCATGATCCATTTTGAATTAACTTTTATAAGGTATGATGCTTAAGTTAAGGCTGTTTTCCCCCCCTGTATGTACACCAAATTATTTCAGTACTATTTGTTATAAAGGCTGCCTTTCCTCCATTACATTTATTCTTTTGCCTCTTTTTCAACAATCATTTGGGTATGTTTGTGTACATATACTTTGGGTTGGGTGTTCTGTTCAGCTGCATAGATCAGTATATCTGTCCCTTTCTCAGCAGCACTTTGTCTTTATTACTGTTGCTTTAATACTGAATAAAATTAATCTCCTCACTTTATTTTCAAAGTTATTTTAGTTATTCTAGGATTGTGCCCTCTATATATTTTAGAATAAGCTAGCTGCTAAGGAATCTACTTGCAATGCAGGAGACCCCATTTTGGTTCCTGGCTTGGGAAGTTCTCTTGGAGAAGGGATAGGCTACCCACTTCAATATTCTTGGGCTTCCCTGGTAGCTCAGATGGTAAAGAATCTGCCTGCAATGCAGGATACCTGGGTTCAATCCCTGGGTTGGGAAGATCCCCAGGAGGAGGGATAGGCTACCTATTTCAATATTCTTGCCTGGAGAATTCCATGGACAGAGGTGCCTGGCAGGCTACAGTCCATGGGATTGCAGAGTCAGACATGACTGAATGACTTTCACTTTAATCTGTATCTACAAAATTTTAGTGGGTTTTGATAAGAATTCCATATATATTTGGGGAGAGTCACATCTTTACTATTTGAGTATATGTATCCCCTGTTTAGGTCTTCTTTGGGTTTTTTTCAGGACTTTTATAACTTTCAGCATACAAATTTTGTATAGATTTTGTTAATTTTATCCCTAAGTATTTAATTTTGGGAAAATTTCTATAAATGACACTGCTTTTAATTTTGCCTTTTACATGTACATTTTTAGTATGTAGAAATGTGATTGACTTTTGTCTGTTGTTCTTGCCTCTTGCAGCCTTTCTGAAGTCACTGATTCTATTTTTTCTGTGATTTTGTTTCTTTGGGATTTTCTAACACGACCTAGGTTTGTAAATATGTCATCCTCCAATAGAGCTGATTTTATTCCTTTCTTTCCAACTTGTATGCCATTTTTTTTCTTGCCTTATTGCAGTCACTAGAACTTAGTAGTTTATTGAATAAGAGTGGTGACAGTGGACAGCCTTGTCTTATTCAAGGTCTTAGAGATAAAGCACTCAGTTTTCCACTACTATGTATGTTATCTATGTTTTACATACATGCTTTTCATCATGTTGTAAAAGTTCCTTTCTATTCCTAGCTTGCTGAGAGATTTTCTTCATTAACAGATGTTGAATTTTTGCCAAAGGCTGTTTCTCTACAAATTGATATGATCATATGATTGATCTGAAAATGTTGAACTAGTCGTACGTATTTGGAATTAATCCCAGTCAGTTATGATGAATAATTCTTTTTATACATGACCAGATACAATTTGCTAATATCTCACTGGAGATTTCTCTGTCTAGATTTATTAGAGATATTGGACTATAGGGTATGTGTGTGTATGTTTGATACTGTCTTTGTCTTGTTTTGTTGTAATGCCCTTACTGGCCTCATAAAATGAGTTAAAAAGTGTTCTCTCTTCCATTTTCTGGAAATGATTGTATAAAATGGTGTTAATTTTCATTTAAATATTGAAAATCACCAGCGAAACTACCCAAGCCTGGAGATTTCCTTTTCAGGAGCTTTTACATTATAAATATTACTTCTTTTATAGTTATAGGTCTGTTCAAACTATTTACTACATCTAAGTAGAATTTTGGGAGTTTGTGGTTTCTGTGGAATTGGTTGTTTGTTCTAAACTGTCAAACATATGAAGTAAAGTTGTTTGTAGTATTCCATTGTTTTTCTAATGGCCTCAGGACTTGTACTAATAGCTCCTGTTTTGTTCCTGATATTAGTAATTTGGGTCTTCTCTCTTTTTAATCTTTGCTAGTCTTCCTAAAGGTTTATTCATTTTTAATGCATTTTATTTATTTATTTTTTTTTTTTAAAGCAGATTTAAAAAAAAATTTTCTGGCCCTGTTGCATGTGGGATTCTAATTCCCTGACTAGGGATCAACCCATACCCTATGCAGTGGAAGCATGGAGTCTTAACCTCTAGACCCCTAAGGAAGTCTTTTGACTTTCTAGACTCTTTCCCTGTTTCAGTTCTACTGATGTTTGTTCTTATCTTGTTTTTTAAAAATATTTATTTTTATTGAGGTAATATTGGTTTATAGCATTATATAAGTTTCACATGTAAAACAATATTTCTACTTCAGTATACACTACAGCCTGCTCACCATTAAAATTTTAGTTTCCATCTATCACCATGTGCTCAGTAGCTTCAGTCATGTCTGACTCTTTGCAACCCTATGGACTGTAGGTCCAGGTCTCTACCAGGTTCCTTTACCCATAGGATTTTCCAGGCAAGAATATTGGAGTGGGTTGCCATGCCCTGCTCCAGGTGATCTTCTTGACCCAGGGATCAAACCCTCATATCCTGCATCTCCTACATTGCAGATGGAATTGTTTCTTTTTTACTGCTGAGCCACTGGGGAAGCTCCAACCATGGCCATACTGTAGACATTTTGTACCAATTTTGCCTCCCTGTTGACATCCCTGTCCCTTCCCTCTGCTAACTACTACTCTGTTCTCTTTCACTTCCTTTGAGACTTCTTTTTTGAACCATAAATTATTTGGAGATCTATGACTAAATTTCTTAATATTTACAGGTTTCTTTGTAGTATTTTTGCCATTGATTTCTACTTTGATCCATATGGTCAAAGAACATACTGTATATGATTCTAATTCTGTTAAATTAGTTGAGGATTATCTTATAGCTTATAGCTTGGTTTATCTTGTTGAATGTTCTTGTGCATTTAAAAACAATTATTTATTCTACTGTTAGAAACACAGTGTTTCATATATACATATGAATCGTTGTTATTTATTGTGTTGTTCAGTTCTTTTATAGCCTTGCTGAGCTTTTCCATAGGTTCTCTATTTGTTTCTGAGTGAGGTATTGTAGTCTCCAACTATAATTGTGAATTTGTCTATTTATCCTTTCAGGTCTATCACTTTTTATTTCATATGTCTTGAGACTCTATTATTGGGCCATACCTATTATATCCTTTTGGTACATTGAACTACTTTAACTGTTAAAACCACTCTTGCTTTTTTCTCAGGTGCATTTTGCATACTATATTAATTTCAATTCTTTATTTTTAACCTGTTTATACAATTATATTTGAAGTGAGTTTCTTGTAGGCAGCATATTTCTGTATCATAGGTTAATCCACTGTGAAAATCCCTGTGTGTTTTAAAGTTTCAGGATTTAGATTATATACATATAATTATTGATATATTAGGACTTAAGTCTGTTTGTTATTCATTTTCTGTTTACTATTCCTTCTTTCTTATCTTATAATGGGTAATTTGAGTATATTTTAAAGATCTTACCTCTATAATGCTTTTGAATATATCACTTTGTATGATTTTATCAGTGGTTGTTTTAGATGTGGCGATATGGATGTATCCCAGTCTACTGGACTTGATGTCTTACCACTTTAAATGAAGTGTGATATCTTATCTTCATTTAGAATTTTTATTCTCCACACTTCTTAAACTTAAGTATTTCTTCTGTGTAGATTGAGTACCATATCTGATGGTAAAATTTTTGTATCAACCGTCAAACATGATTTTTAAAACTTACAAAAAGTTGGATAGATAAGATAATTTCCAAAATATATAAACAGCTGGTATATCCCAGTAATAACAAAACTAAAACAATTCAATCAGAAAATTGGCTCAAGACCTTAATAGACACTTCTCCAAAGACATACTGATGGCCACAGGAACATAAAAAGATGCTAAACATCACTGTTAATATTAGAGAAATGCAAATCAAAACTACAATTACACTATTCAATTTTTTGCTTAAGTTGGTTATCTTGTTGGAATGTTCTTGTGCATTTAAAAACAATTATTTATTCTACTGTTAGAAACACAGTGTTTCATATATACATATGAATCGTTGTTATTTATTGTGTTGTTCAGTTCTTTTATAGCCTTGCTGAGCTTTTCCATAGGTTCTCTATTTGTTTCTGAGTGAGGTATTGTAGTCTCCAACTATAATTGTGAATTTGTCTATTTATCCTTTCAGGTCTATCACTTTTTATTTCATATGTCTTGAGACTCTATTATTGGGCCATACCTATTATATCCTTTTGGTACATTGAACTACTTTAACTGTTAAAACCACTCTTGCTTTTTTCTCAGGTGCATTTTGCATACTATATTAATTTCAATTCTTTATTTTTAACCTGTTTATACAATTATATTTGAAGTGAGTTTCTTGTAGGCAGCATATTTCTGTATCATAGGTTAATCCACTGTGAAAATCCCTGTGTGTTTTAAAGTTTCAGGATTTAGATTATATACATATAATTATTGATATATTAGGACTTAAGTCTGTTTGTTATTCATTTTCTGTTTACTATTCCTTCTTTCTTATCTTATAATGGGTAATTTGAGTATATTTTAAAGATCTTACCTCTATAATGCTTTTGAATATATCACTTTGTATGATTTTATCAGTGGTTGTTTTAGATGTGGCGATATGGATGTATCCCAGTCTACTGGACTTGATGTCTTACCACTTTAAATGAAGTGTGATATCTTATCTTCATTTAGAATTTTTATTCTCCACACTTCTTAAACTTAAGTATTTCTTCTGTGTAGATTGAGTACCATATCTGATGGTAAAATTTTTGTATCAACCGTCAAACATGATTTTTAAAACTTACAAAAAGTTGGATAGATAAGATAATTTCCAAAATATATAAACAGCTGGTATATCCCAGTAATAACAAAACTAAAACAATTCAATCAGAAAATTGGCTCAAGACCTTAATAGACACTTCTCCAAAGACATACTGATGGCCACAGGAACATAAAAAGATGCTAAACATCACTGTTAATATTAGAGAAATGCAAATCAAAACTACAATTAACTACTATCTCACACTAGTCAGAACAGTCATCGTTAAAAAGTCTACAAATAAGAAATGCTAAAGAGGGTGTGGAGAAGATGGAACCCTTCTACATGGTAAATTGGTACAGCCACTATGGAGAACAGTATAGAGGTTCCTCAAAAAAATAAAGTTGCCATATGATCTGGTCCTATAACTTTATGGCAAATAAATGGGGAAAAAATGGAAACAGTGACAGACTTTATTTCTTAGGCTCCAAAATCACTGCAGACAGTGACTGCAGCCATGAAAAAAAAAAAAAAAAGACTCTTACTCCTTGGAGGAAAAGCTGTGACAAACCTAGGCAGCATATTTAACAGCAGGGACATCATTTGACCAACAAAGGTCTGTATAGAAAAAGCTATGGTGTTTCCAGTGGTCATTTATGGATATGAGAGTTGGACCATAAAGAAGGCTGAGTGCTGAAGAATTGATGCTTTTGAATTGTGGTGCTGGAGAAACTGTTGAGAATCCCTTGGACTGCAAGCAGATCAGTCCTAAAGGAAATCAACCCTGAATATTCCTTGGAAGGGCTGATGCTGAAGCTCCAATACTTTTGCCCCTGATCCGAAGAGCTGACTCATTGGAAAAGACCCTGGTGCTGTGAAAGATTGAGGGCAGGAGGAGAAGGAGGCAACCAAGATGAGATGGTGGGATGGCATCATCAACTCAATAAACATGAGTTAGAGCAAACTCTGGGAGATAGTGAAGAACAGGGAAGCGTGGCATGCTGCCGTCCACAGGGTCGCAGAGTCAGACATTACTGAGTGACTGAACAACAACAATAAACAGCCCTTGGCACATATCCAGATAAAACTGTAATTCAAAAAGATACACGTACACCCTATTTACAATAGCCAAGATATGGAAATGACCTAAATCTCCATTGAGAGATAAATGGATAGAAAATGTGTTGTGTTGTGTGTGTATATAATGGAATATTAGCTACAAAAAGACTGAAATAATGCTATTTGCACAACTGGACTTAGAAATTACCATACTAAAGATCCACAGATATAGAAAGACGACTTGTCATTGCAGAGGGGGAGGAGGAAATGGGAGGAGTTGGATTTGGAATTTGGCATTAGCAGATGCAAACTAGTATAAATAGAATGGATAAACAACAAGATCCTACTGTATAGCATGGGAACTATATTCAATATTCTGTAATGAACCACATGGAAAAGAAAACAAGTTGGATAAACAAGTCTATTTACCTCTATTTTTACTTATTCTGATGTTCTCCTTTTTGAAGTTCTAGGTATTTTTTATAATTCCATTTTTTGTTTAAAGATCTTCCTTTAGACATCCCTTAAGGATAGTTTTAAAAATTATATCAGTTTTCCTTAACTTTATTTCTCTTTCACTTCCAAAGAATTTTTTGCTACATACAGAATTTAGTGTTAGCAGTTCTTTTCCTCAGGTATTTCACAAATGTTGTGCAACTTACTTGGTTTTAGACGATCAGTGTTGTCCTGTAATTACTACATTGTTTCTTGTCGGCTGATTTCATAATTTTCTTTGTAGTATTCCCATTTCATTATGATGTGTATTGGCATGGATATTTTGTGCTGATCATATTTGGGGTTTGCTTAGGAACTTATACGTTTGTATCTTCCACCAAATTTGGGAGACTTTCAGCCATTATTTGTTTAAATTTTTTTCTATCCCATTCTGTTGCTTCCTTCTGGGATTATAATTATAAAAATGTTAGCTCTTTAGCTATTGGACCACAAGTACCTAAAACTCTATTCATTTCCAATGTATTTTCTGTTCTGCAGATTGGTTGATTTGTTCTGTCCTCAATTTCAGTGATTCTGTCCTGTGTCAACTCCTTTCTACTATTGAATGTAAACTAGTAAGCAATTGTTTACTGTTACTATATTTTTCTGTTCTATAATTTTAACTCAGTTCTTTTTATAAGGTGTGTTTATTGACTCAGATTATTTATTTTTTCACTTATTTGGAGATTTTAAAAGCAATTTTATTATAGCTGTTTTAAAATCCTTAGATAATTCCAATATCTGAATAATCTTGGTGTGGTCCTCTGTTCTTGGAGCTTTTCTTGTCTGGACTTGAATGAGGTTAAGATTGGGGCATACTGCAGCACCTTGTCCAGGATATATAAGAAGCAAATGGAAACCCAGGAAACTCCTCACCCTATCATTCCAAAACTTTGAACTCAAGACCCATAAGCAGCTTGTCTTCTTTCCTCCTTTCAGAGATTCTCATTCCTGTTTGTTGTCTTGTCTCTAGGGCTTTTCCATGAAACAGTGAACATAGGGAAAGAATGAGGCTATTCCATTTGGTGTAACTGTGAGTTCTCAAGTTACTTTTTTGTAAATATAAACACTTCTTGCTAATAAAAGGAAGAATTAGTGATGGAAAGGACTTCTAAAGTACTCATTTCAAGAAGGTTGATTAAAAGCACAGATAGGCAATTCAAAAACCAAAAATATAGTATTCTTACAGAATTTAGTGTTAGCAGTTCTTTTCCTCAGGTATTTCACAAATGTTGTGCAACTTACTTGGTTTTAGACGATCAGTGTTGTCCTGTAATTACTACATTGTTTCTTGTCGGCTGATTTCATAATTTTCTTTGTAGTATTCCCATTTCATTATGATGTGTATTGGCATGGATATTTTGTGCTGATCATATTTGGGGTTTGCTTAGGAACTTATACGTTTGTATCTTCCACCAAATTTGGGAGACTTTCAGCCATTATTTGTTTAAATTTTTTTCTATCCCATTCTGTTGCTTCCTTCTGGGATTATAATTATAAAAATGTTAGCTCTTTAGCTATTGGACCACAAGTACCTAAAACTCTATTCATTTCCAATGTATTTTCTGTTCTGCAGATTGGTTGATTTGTTCTGTCCTCAATTTCAGTGATTCTGTCCTGTGTCAACTCCTTTCTACTATTGAATGTAAACTAGTAAGCAATTGTTTACTGTTACTATATTTTTCTGTTCTATAATTTTAACTCAGTTCTTTTTTATAAGGTGTGTTTATTGACTCAGATTATTTATTTTTTCACTTATTTGGAGATTTTAAAAGCAATTTTATTATAGCTGTTTTAAAATCCTTAGATAATTCCAATATCTGAATAATCTTGGTGTGGTCCTCTGTTCTTGGAGCTTTTCTTGTCTGGACTTGAATGAGGTTAAGATTGGGGCATACTGCAGCACCTTGTCCAGGATATATAAGAAGCAAATGGAAACCCAGGAAACTCCTCACCCTATCATTCCAAAACTTTGAACTCAAGACCCATAAGCAGCTTGTCTTCTTTCCTCCTTTCAGAGATTCTCATTCCTGTTTGTTGTCTTGTCTCTAGGGCTTTTCCATGAAACAGTGAACATAGGGAAAGAATGAGGCTATTCCATTTGGTGTAACTGTGAGTTCTCAAGTTACTTTTTTGTAAATATAAACACTTCTTGCTAATAAAAGGAAGAATTAGTGATGGAAAGGACTTCTAAAGTACTCATTTCAAGAAGGTTGATTAAAAGCACAGATAGGCAATTCAAAGTATAGTATTCTAAATCCAGGAAATAAAGTAGCATAGTGGGAGAAAACACATGCTATAAGCTGTGATAGGTTGAGTTTGAACGTTGTTTATGTTACACTTCCTGTACACACAGTGTAAAGGAGTGCTCAACTTGACAGTAACTGTGAGGGTGAAATCTGTGCTAAGCGCTTGCCAAGAGCTCATCAATGGTTATTTCCCATACTCTTAGCAAAAATCTTAATTATGAATGTAGTTGTGTAATATGTAAAACTTGTGAGGTTGAATAGATTTTATTGATGTATTTCTTTTCTTCTTAAAAAAAAATAACAGCAAGGAAACTGAAGTATAGAGTATTTACAACATACTTGAGGCCATTTAGCTAACTAGCAGTGCAAGAATCCAGACCAGTGGTTATCAAGTTGTGGTTCATGAAGAGTCAGTATCATCACCTGTGAACTTGTTAAGAATACAAGTTTTCAAGATCCTTCTCTGACCACTGAAACAGAACCTCTCAGGGTCATTCCCAGAAATCTGGCTTAATAATCCTTCAGGTCAATGATTCCAATGCCTAATTTGATAACTACTGGCAAAGCACTGATCTGCCTCCTAGGATCCTTCTAATACACCTAATTCGGTGCTGCTTGTTTTAACCTAATGAATCCTTTCAGCTTATTTATGGTACTTATACTGATGTACTGAACCTCTATATCATAATGTGTTCATAACCCGTTGCAGAGTCTTATAATTTGGAATTCATATCTCTGCATTCTAGAGGGAAAAAAAAAGTTTCCTGGATTTCTTCTAAACTCCTTTTTTCCTGCCAATGTAGTCAATGTCATTATCTTGCAATAGTCTCATGGGGGCAACCCTAATTGTTACTACTGACCATATTCAGAACATGGTAACCTGCAGTTCAGCAACCAACCCCAGTTCATTATTTGCAGTATTCTATTTTAATAGCAACCCGTGAATGCCCTTGGAGAAAATCCTGAGAATTTCAGGCCAAAGGCCTTGTTTCTTTCTTTTTAAAATTTCCTTCAACCCATAGGATACTGTACCTCTCTCTCTTTCTCTCTCTCTCTCTGTTTTTAGTCCTGACTGAAAAAAAGTGACAAATTGCATGTGGGGATACAATTGACAGCTATAACAGGCTCAACTTGGGAGACATCTCAAATTTCTCATCCATCCCTCCTAGAGTAGACACTGTCCTCCTGAGATTTCCCAAATGACTATGAAAGGCTCCCTGGAGATAACATTGGTGACCTTGGAAAGGGACCTGAAGAGAAGCACATCTCTGTTGCTACACTTTATCATAAAAAGTTGCTTAGTCATGTCTGACTCTTTGGGACCCCGTGGATTCACATGGCCACCCAAGCTTTTCCTATATTATCTGTTCCGAGTGCATAGTAAATTGGTTATTGTCATTACACACGTCTAAAAACACTCCATATACCTAGTCCTCAAACCTATCAGTGCTTACCTATTTTAGGGCTGGGAGATTTATTTTGTGGATAGACTATTAATGTCACCTCTAGTCAGAATTTAGTTAGCATCAGATACCACTCTGTGCTCTCTCTCCTTGTTTTGACAGACTGCTGCCCCTAGGAAGCCAAAGATGGCAGTCTTGTGGATAAAGAAAAGCTAGAATCAGCCAGTGATTGGCAGGAGTTACATAACCCACCAAAGCTGCAACAGATTAAAGGTCCTCTCCCATATCTTCCCACACATCTCAAGAAGTTAAAGAGGATGAAGTTGGTGGAACATTGAATTACTATTATCTTCTGAACTTCCTCTACTTCATTTGCAGTGCCCAACTCCTAACCTAACACTGGTCACTGTGTGTCTTAGAAATCTCGGAATATCCCTTTATAAATATAAACTGCTTATAGCAACCATGTGTTCTCTAAAAAGTGTTCAGTATTTTATCACTATGGCACAAAGTGATGAAAGTAGAAATCCTTTCAGTGTTTGTCCTTGTTTGTTATGGGTACACTAGCCTGATATTTGCAGTCTTACAAAAATCAGCTTGTTTTTAGATAAATGAAGGCATTTCTTTTATGCATTCTTGGTAGCATAGATATTTGAGAGTTTCTACTTTTTTAAAGTCTGATCCTAAAACTTTTCATGCCCTAAGAATTAATCCCAGAAATATGAATTTGGTTTATAGAAAAACAATTTTCTGTGTGTTTGTGTGTGTGCATGTCTATATACAGATTTACTTTTGTCTGATTTCTGGAGAATTCTCTAGATAACTAGGATTTTGAAATTACACCATTTATTTGAAATTCTTTAGTGCCTTCTAAGAAAGCTCTGAATTGAGACAGTGGATCTTTTCTAGACCACTTTTTGAATATTTTTATTTAATTTATACTGTTCATCCTAAACATCACTCTCATTTATAGAGAAAAAAAAAGTGGGACCTCTAGTTGGAATTACCTTCTAATCCTCTTTATTTTTCTAATTTTAAAATCACCATTAAACTCCAAAGTTCTCAGCTCTCTGTCTCAGAGATCTCGATGGTGGAGCTTTAGGACAGTAGGTGAAAGGCAGGAGCTGTTGTCTGTATTAGGTCTCTTGATCCTGCAGCCATTAGCTCACAGAAAATAAATGGGGAGAACCTAAGTTCTCTGTGCTCTGCATTCTGCACTGGTGATGGAGCCAGGCCAGTAGTTTAAACATGTTGGGATTTATCCTCATCAGTGTCACAGTTTGTTTGCCTCCTCTTTCTGGCCATGCAGTTGTGTCAGTGTGTGCCTCCCCTAGGTACCACTACTACCTTTCTTGAAGAAACTCCAATTTAATAAGCACTTAACTAAAGTTAAGCTTCAATTCTGTATTTAAACTTCATTGAGCTTACCATCCAATCCAAGAAACCATGACAGATCAGATGTTTGTTGTTAAAAAATGTTCACACTGGGTTGGCTTGAGACCACTGAGTTCCTGACCCCCTTTATCTCTGTTTTCTCACATCTGTTATGGCCTGGATGTATGTATCCTGATGAAATTCATATATGTTGAAATCCTATCCTTTGCTGTGCTGGTGGTAAGAAGTGGAACCTTTCAGAGGTGATTGGGTTTAGATGAGGTTATGATGCTGGAACACTCATAAATGGGATTAACGCCTTTGTCGATCAAGAAAATGGTTGCTTCTTCTTTTCTGTGCTTTGCTTGGTGAGGATACAGTGAAAAACAGCAGTCTTCAAACTAGAAGAGGGCTCTCACCAGAACCCCACTATGCTAGCATCTTGACCTTGGACTGCAGCATTCAGAATTATAAGAATTTCCTGTTGTTTATAAGCCACTCAGTATATGGTAGTTTTGTTATTGTAGGCCAAGCTAAGACATCTTCCTGCAGAAATGAAAGCTAAAAAGATAACTTTCCATGCATCTACTTTGGAGGGGTCCAAAATGTCTTTACCTATTTTTTACAGAATCTCTATTAGTTAGGGGTGGTGTTTGACTGCATATGATGAAATAGCTAAACAAGAGTTGATTAAACAAGGTGGGAGTTTTGTTGTAGTTGCTGTTTTCCACACAACAGGAATTAAAAAAGTAAAGTGCCTAGTACTGGTATTGTCTCCTTGCTTAAGATGTCAGGGTCAAGACCTTCAACATTCTTTTGCCCTTTAATTCATTGGCATTTAGACGAGAGCTGCAGCCTTTCAGTTAGAAAGGAAGAATTACCAAAAGTTAAAAGAGTGCATATAAATTGATTTGGCCTCTCTTTTAAAGAGTTTTTCCAGACGTCCTACCAGGCATTTCATTGGCTAGAATGATGTCACATCTGGCTGCAAGGGAGGCTTCAAAATGTACTTTTGACTAGAAGCATGATCCAGCAATCCTATTCCTGGGCATATATTCAGACAAAACAATAATTCAAAAAGATACATGTACCCCAATATGTACAATAACACTGTTCATAATAGCAAAGACATGGAAACAACCTAAATGTTTCTTGACAGAGGAATATCATCAAATGTTTTGCTTATATTCTCCTGTAAGTTTTAGGGTTACTGTTCTTACATTTAGGTCTTTAATCCATTTTGAGTTTATCTTTGAGTATGGTGTTAGGGAATGTTCCAACTTCAATTTTTTTGAATGTAGCTGTCCCAATTTTTCCAGCACCATTTGTTGAAGAGGCTGTCTTTGTCCCATTTTATATTTTCACCTCCTTTGTCAAAATAAGGTACTCATATGTGCGTGGGTTTATCTCTGGGTTCTCTATCTTGTTCCATTGGTCTATATTTCTGTTTTTGTGCCAGTACCATACTATCCTGATGACTGTTGCTTTGTCGTATAGTCTGAAATTAGGGACGTTAATCTCTCCAGCTACATTCTTCTTTCTCACGATAGCTTTGGTTCTCTGGGGTCTTTTGTGTATCCATATGAACTGTGCTACTTTTTGGTCTAGTTTTGTGAAGGATGCCATTGGTATTTTGATAGGGATCACATTGAATCTGTAGATGTTATTTGGTAGCACGGTCATTTTCACGATGTTGATTCTTTCAAACTAGGAACATGGAATATCTCTCCATCTATTTATATCATCTTTGATTGTACATGTATATGATGGAATCCAATCCAGTCATTAAAAAAATGAAATAATTTCATTTTCAGCAACATGGATAGATTTAGAGATTATCATATTAAGTAAGCCAGAAAGAGAAAAAATAAATGCCATATGATATCACTTATATGTGGAATCTAAAATATGATCCAAGTGAAGTTATCTACAAAACATAAATAGACATACATAAAAAACAGACTTGTGGCTGCCAAGAGGGTGGTTGGTGCAGGAAGAATGGATTGGGAATTTGGAGTTGGCAGATAAAAGCTATTGTATATAGAATGAATAAATAACAAGTTCCTACTGTATAGCATAGAGAACTATATTTAGTGCCTTACATCTGGCATTTCATTGGCTAGAATGATGTCACATCTGGCTGCAAGGGAGGCTTCAAAATGTACTTTTGACTAGAAGCATGATCCAGCAATCCTATTCCTGGGCATATATTCAGACAAAACAATAATTCAAAAAGATACATGTACCCCAATATGTACAATAACACTGTTCATAATAGCAAAGACATGGAAACAACCTAAATGTTTCTTGACAGAGGAATATCATCAAATGTTTTGCTTATATTCTCCTGTAAGTTTTAGGGTTACTGTTCTTACATTTAGGTCTTTAATCCATTTTGAGTTTATCTTTGAGTATGGTGTTAGGGAATGTTCCAACTTCAATTTTTTTGAATGTAGCTGTCCCAATTTTTCCAGCACCATTTGTTGAAGAGGCTGTCTTTGTCCCATTTTATATTTTCACCTCCTTTGTCAAAATAAGGTACTCATATGTGCGTGGGTTTATCTCTGGGTTCTCTATCTTGTTCCATTGGTCTATATTTCTGTTTTTGTGCCAGTACCATACTATCCTGATGACTGTTGCTTTGTCGTATAGTCTGAAATTAGGGACGTTAATCTCTCCAGCTACATTCTTCTTTCTCACGATAGCTTTGGTTCTCTGGGGTCTTTTGTGTATCCATATGAACTGTGCTACTTTTTGGTCTAGTTTTGTGAAGGATGCCATTGGTATTTTGATAGGGATCACATTGAATCTGTAGATGTTATTTGGTAGCACGGTCATTTTCACGATGTTGATTCTTTCAAACTAGGAACATGGAATATCTCTCCATCTATTTATATCATCTTTGATTGTACATGTATATGATGGAATCCAATCCAGTCATTAAAAAAATGAAATAATTTCATTTTCAGCAACATGGATAGATTTAGAGATTATCATATTAAGTAAGCCAGAAAGAGAAAAAATAAATGCCATATGATATCACTTATATGTGGAATCTAAAATATGATCCAAGTGAAGTTATCTACAAAACATAAATAGACATACATAAAAAACAGACTTGTGGCTGCCAAGAGGGTGGTTGGTGCAGGAAGAATGGATTGGGAATTTGGAGTTGGCAGATAAAAGCTATTGTATATAGAATGAATAAATAACAAGTTCCTACTGTATAGCATAGAGAACTATATTTAGTGCCTTGTGATAAACCATAATGGAAAAAATATAAATATATATATATATAAATAATTGAATCACTGATATACAGCAGAAACTAACATAATACTATAAATCAACTGTACATCAATTAAAATTTTTTAATAAAAATTATTTTAAAAAAATCATTTTAGCAGAATACATTGCCATCTCTCCTTAGTCAAGTTTATGTTAGTAAGGAAGAAGAGAGAATGGATATGGGATAGAAAACTGTCAGACTCTATCAGAGGGAAAGTGCATAACACAGTGAATTATTATTCATTTATGTTTAAATTGTCTTTAGTTCTGTTATGAAAACATGTGATTAATCTTATTTTTACTTTATCTAAAATTGGTACTATGTATATATGATAAATTATTATAAAGTTTTCCATGAAAACTGAAAGCTACAAGTTTGAGAAGTACATTTTTATAGCCCAGCACTTGGAGGCCTTATGTGTCATTTTTTTTTTTTTAATATTGATGACTATCGAGGATGCCCAAGTACTCCTGGCAGCTATGTGGACAAGTAAAGGAGCAGAGATTCATAAAGGCAAGATCCCTTCCTGTCTACTCAAGTTTGTGCTAGAGGACACCTCCCAAAAATAGGTTTGGGCTCAGAAAGTATTAATCTGATATATTTGAAATATGCTATACAGAGACTCAGTTTTTTTTTTTCTAGAGAGTTTTCCCCCTTCTAGATCATGTTGATTCTTTCAAACTAGGAACATGGAATATCTCTCCATCTATTTATATCATCTTTGATTGTACATGTATATGATGGAATCCAATCCAGTCATTAAAAAAATGAAATAATTTCATTTTCAGCAACATGGATAGATTTAGAGATTATCATATTAAGTAAGCCAGAAAGAGAAAAAATAAATGCCATATGATATCACTTATATGTGGAATCTAAAATATGATCCAAGTGAAGTTATCTACAAAACATAAATAGACATACATAAAAAACAGACTTGTGGCTGCCAAGAGGGTGGTTGGTGCAGGAAGAATGGATTGGGAATTTGGAGTTGGCAGATAAAAGCTATTGTATATAGAATGAATAAATAACAAGTTCCTACTGTATAGCATAGAGAACTATATTTAGTGCCTTGTGATAAACCATAATGGAAAAAATATAAATATATATATATATAAATAATTGAATCACTGATATACAGCAGAAACTAACATAATACTATAAATCAACTGTACATCAATTAAAATTTTTTAATAAAAATTATTTTAAAAAAATCATTTTAGCAGAATACATTGCCATCTCTCCTTAGTCAAGTTTATGTTAGTAAGGAAGAAGAGAGAATGGATATGGGATAGAAAACTGTCAGACTCTATCAGAGGGAAAGTGCATAACACAGTGAATTATTATTCATTTATGTTTAAATTGTCTTTAGTTCTGTTATGAAAACATGTGATTAATCTTATTTTTACTTTATCTAAAATTGGTACTATGTATATATGATAAATTATTATAAAGTTTTCCATGAAAACTGAAAGCTACAAGTTTGAGAAGTACATTTTTATAGCCCAGCACTTGGAGGCCTTATGTGTCATTTTTTTTTTTTTAATATTGATGACTATCGAGGATGCCCAAGTACTCCTGGCAGCTATGTGGACAAGTAAAGGAGCAGAGATTCATAAAGGCAAGATCCCTTCCTGTCTACTCAAGTTTGTGCTAGAGAGGACACCTCCAAGAATAGGTTTGGGCTCAGAAAGTATTAATCTGATATATTTGAAATATGCTATACAGAGACTCAGTTTCTCTTCTTACTCATTACATTTTATAAATTAGAAAACCAATTACAGATTGTCAAGAATGACAGCAAGTCTTTAGTGGTCTTGCCTGGCATCTCTGAAGTTTTAGACTGAAAATGAAACCAGAAAGAATTCCTTTCACTGCTCTTCCAGATGCTAAATTTTTGAGTGTGGAACAGGAACAACATTTCTGGATATTCCTCACCTGGTAGACTGTTCAGTTGTGTCCAGCTCTTTGCAATCCCATGGACTGTAGCCCTCCAGGCTTCTCTGCCCATGGGATTCTCCAGGCAAGAACACTGGAGTGGATTGTCATGCCCTCTTCCAAGGGATTTGCCTGAGCCAGGGATCAAACTCACATCTCTTAGGTCTACCTGCATTGACAGACAGGTTCTATACCACTAATACCACATGGGAAGTCCCGTTGCTGTTAGCACTTCTTTGTTACTAAGACCCAGGGAAGGGAGCTGGGTGATGTTACCCCAAGAAGGAAGGGGTGACAGGACAGAGCTCAAGATTAAGCATGTCCCTTGCTAATAGCACACAGATCGGGAGCTCTGGTGAATATACAAACAGAATTTGAAGAGCAGTAGCATTTCAAGTTTGAAAAGGGCCTAAACTTTAAACTCCTTGAGTTGTTACCCAGTACAGATAATTTAAAGCTTTAAATTTCTGTCCAAACTGGAAAATACTAAGGTATCAGTTAGAAAGTTTATATTTCCTTCTCCTAGAAGCAGGAAGGGAGAGGTTAAAGAAGACAGACAAGTTATAAAGAAATTGATATAGTTTCTTTGCATATGTGAGTAGTAGTGTGAGTAAATCTGCAACCTTACTGCATGTCATTCTCAAAAGCTAAATGGTGGAATAGGTCAGTTTAGGTAATAGCAGCTAATTCCTGTTCCTTTATTTATTCAAGTAATACTAATTTTGGTCATACCACATTCTTTTATTGTATTAAGGCCTCAAAATAATTTCTTCTCTTGATATATTTGGATGGAGTTTTCAATATAACCAATAGTATAACAACTTCTTTCTTAAATTAAGGAAAAAAGAACTGTATGAGAAAAGGATCAAACTCTTAGGCAGGCAAGCACTAGAACATAAATCTAGGTGGGTCCAGACTTCCCTTTAATCTCTTTAAAGAGCTGTTTTGGCAGGTTTTAGGACTATTGAAGACCACAGAGGCTAGCACTATTTAAGACTCCAGAAGCTAGCACTTCCTAAAGAGGCCATTTTGTGAATCAAAAAGCATTATTGTTCTATAGTATTATGTAAATAAGGCAAAGATGGCCTCTGTCTATTGAAGTTGTAACTTCTTCACAGCAAGCTGACATTCATTAGCTCACACCAAACTCAAAATTTGTACATACAATTGTTTAAGACATAGGCATCAAATTCAACTTTTTATGCATACAATTGTTTTAAACAGAACAAATAAACATATTAAAGCTTACTTGTTTTGCATACCCCACAAACAACTACACCCAGCATCTGCCAGTAACAGATAAGACAAACTCCAGGGCTACTAAGTCCCTAAGCTGCCCTCTGTTGCCCAGGCACTCCCTGTTGTAATATGAGCAGTATCGCCCAGGCACCACCTAGACATGGAAGCTCCCTCTCAGATTGCCCCCTCCCCTGGAAATTCCTTTATTTTCCTCCACTTCTAGATGGTGGGTCTTCCATGGCCTCTGGACACTCTTATGCTGTGAAAGACTTGCCCCACATATAATCTTTAGTTAAAGTGTTGCCCAACCAGAGTAGGTCTGTTATTGTCACCTCATGGTTGTATATTTTCCTTGATTAATCCCCGAATATCTTAAACCCGAGGACATAGGTTCCCAAATAGTCCTCAGCCCATGTCCATTTATTCAAGTTAATTTTTAACAAAAAAAAAAGGGTTATAAAGAAATTGATATAGTTTCTTTGCATATGTGAGTAGTAGTGTGAGTAAATCTGCAACCTTACTGCATGTCATTCTCAAAAGCTAAATGGTGGAATAGGTCAGTTTAGGTAATAGCAGCTAATTCCTGTTCCTTTATTTATTCAAGTAATACTAATTTTGGTCATACCACATTCTTTTATTGTATTAAGGCCTCAAAATAATTTCTTCTCTTGATATATTTGGATGGAGTTTTCAATATAACCAATAGTATAACAACTTCTTTCTTAAATTAAGGAAAAAAGAACTGTATGAGAAAAGGATCAAACTCTTAGGCAGGCAAGCACTAGAACATAAATCTAGGTGGGTCCAGACTTCCCTTTAATCTCTTTAAAGAGCTGTTTTGGCAGGTTTTAGGACTATTGAAGACCACAGAGGCTAGCACTATTTAAGACTCCAGAAGCTAGCACTTCCTAAAGAGGCCATTTTGTGAATCAAAAAGCATTATTGTTCTATAGTATTATGTAAATAAGGCAAAGATGGCCTCTGTCTATTGAAGTTGTAACTTCTTCACAGCAAGCTGACATTCATTAGCTCACACCAAACTCAAAATTTGTACATACAATTGTTTAAGACATAGGCATCAAATTCAACTTTTTATGCATACAATTGTTTTAAACAGAACAAATAAACATATTAAAGCTTACTTGTTTTGCATACCCCACAAACAACTACACCCAGCATCTGCCAGTAACAGATAAGACAAACTCCAGGGCTACTAAGTCCCTAAGCTGCCCTCTGTTGCCCAGGCACTCCCTGTTGTAATATGAGCAGTATCGCCCAGGCACCACCTAGACATGGAAGCTCCCTCTCAGATTGCCCCCTCCCCTGGAAATTCCTTTATTTTCCTCCACTTCTAGATGGTGGGTCTTCCATGGCCTCTGGACACTCTTATGCTGTGAAAGACTTGCCCCACATATAATCTTTAGTTAAAGTGTTGCCCAACCAGAGTAGGTCTGTTATTGTCACCTCATGGTTGTATATTTTCCTTGATTAATCCCCGAATATCTTAAACCCGAGGACATAGGTTCCCAAATAGTCCTCAGCCCTTTATGTCTTAAAATGCATAGACCATTGTAGTATTGTGATCCTGGAAACCACAGCATGGTATTTCCTGTCATGGTATACCTAAATGCCCAAGGATGACTCTCTGTGCATAATGGGATTTGGGGAGATTGTAAAAGCTTTGCTACTTTTCCTTCTAGAATCAACCTGTCATTACATTGTTACCATGTGATATAGATTGTGTTCATGATCACTTTAAATGACAGAGTAAGGTAGTCTTCAGATAAAATTTGAGTATCTTCAACTTTAGAAATCATGATATTTTGTATCAAGTAATATGTTGAGACTTTATATGTGTGTGTATGTATGCTTAGTCATTTGCAACCCCATCGACTGTAGCCCACCAGACTTCTCTGTCCATGGGATTCTCCAGGCAAGAATATAGGAGTGTGTTGCCATTTCCACATCCAGGGAATCTTCCTGATCCAGAGATCGAACCCATGTCTCCTGAGCCTCCTGCATTGCAGGCAGATCCTTTACCACAGACCCATCTGGGAAGCCCTTTGAGGCTTTAAGCTACTTGAAATAATGAAAATGGATTTTGCTAGAATAATATAAACTTTTGATGAGATGTTTATATTTTTTACTTGTGCTCCACTTTGTACTTTTTTCAAAAAAAATCTTTTATTTACTTTTAACTTTTACAGAGTTTTGTTGTTTACAGATATGTACATTCTCAGATTAGTCCTTTTATCAGCAGCTTTTTCAATATGGAAAAACAATGCTTCTGTTACTGCGCTCATCAATGAACAATGGATTGACAAGATGGACATTTGTGACCATCTATTAATTATATTCATATTTTAAAATCAAGTTATTTCTTTTAACTGTGCATTTATGCAATGATATATTTTATTGGTTGCCAATTTAACCTTTGGATGAAGCAGTACTTTAGTTTGCATTCAGGTGCAAATACTTTATTCATATAGTATTACATTCCATTGTTATACATAGCTGCTGTTGCATCAATACTGATCAAAACACTATTTTTATCATTTATATACAGCTCACAGAAAATTAACAGAATGGCCTAGATTTTCAGCAAAAAAACAGAATTTAAGATTCCTCAACCCTAGCTCTCCCATGTACACACACTTTACTTACCAAGAGTAGATCATAACCTGCTGATTATAATCTGAAAATGGTTTAATCTAATTCTAAGTAATACAGAAGTACTGATCTTCCTTAATTTATGATGGGACTGTGTCTTGATAAATCTATCATAGATTAGAAGTAAGTCAAAATGCAAGTTTGTACATCTAACCTGAAAAAATAAGTGAGAGTGTTAGTTGCTCAGTTATGTCTGACTCTTTGTGACCTCATGATCACTTTAAATGACAGAGTAAGGTAGTCTTCAGATAAAATTTGAGTATCTTCAACTTTAGAAATCATGATATTTTGTATCAAGTAATATGTTGAGACTTTATATGTGTGTGTATGTATGCTTAGTCATTTGCAACCCCATCGACTGTAGCCCACCAGACTTCTCTGTCCATGGGATTCTCCAGGCAAGAATATAGGAGTGTGTTGCCATTTCCACATCCAGGGAATCTTCCTGATCCAGAGATCGAACCCATGTCTCCTGAGCCTCCTGCATTGCAGGCAGATCCTTTACCACAGACCCATCTGGGAAGCCCTTTGAGGCTTTAAGCTACTTGAAATAATGAAAATGGATTTTGCTAGAATAATATAAACTTTTGATGAGATGTTTATATTTTTTACTTGTGCTCCACTTTGTACTTTTTTCAAAAAAAAAAATCTTTTATTTACTTTTAACTTTTACAGAGTTTTGTTGTTTACAGATATGTACATTCTCAGATTAGTCCTTTTATCAGCAGCTTTTTCAATATGGAAAAACAATGCTTCTGTTACTGCGCTCATCAATGAACAATGGATTGACAAGATGGACATTTGTGACCATCTATTAATTATATTCATATTTTAAAATCAAGTTATTTCTTTTAACTGTGCATTTATGCAATGATATATTTTATTGGTTGCCAATTTAACCTTTGGATGAAGCAGTACTTTAGTTTGCATTCAGGTGCAAATACTTTATTCATATAGTATTACATTCCATTGTTATACATAGCTGCTGTTGCATCAATACTGATCAAAACACTATTTTTATCATTTATATACAGCTCACAGAAAATTAACAGAATGGCCTAGATTTTCAGCAAAAAAACAGAATTTAAGATTCCTCAACCCTAGCTCTCCCATGTACACACACTTTACTTACCAAGAGTAGATCATAACCTGCTGATTATAATCTGAAAATGGTTTAATCTAATTCTAAGTAATACAGAAGTACTGATCTTCCTTAATTTATGATGGGACTGTGTCTTGATAAATCTATCATAGATTAGAAGTAAGTCAAAATGCAAGTTTGTACATCTAACCTGAAAAAAAAAATAAGTGAGAGTGTTAGTTGCTCAGTTATGTCTGACTCTTTGTGACCTCATGGATTGTATCCCACCAGGCTCCAATGTCGATGGGATTCTTTAGGCAAGAATACTGGAGTGGGTAGCCATTCCCTTCTTCAGGGAATTTTCCCAACCGAGGGATAGAACCCTCATCTCCTGTATTGCAGGCAGATTCTTTTCCATCTGAACCACCAGGGAATCCCCAAATGAACATCATAATTTAGCCCATTGTTTTTCAGTTGCTAAGTCATGTCAAATTCTTCATGACCCCATGGACTGCAGCACACCAGACTTCTCTTCCTTCACCATCTCCCAGAGCTTGCTCAAATTCATGTCCATTGAGTCAGTGATACTATCTAACCATCTCATCCTCTGCCATCTCCTCCTGCATTATATTTTTTTTCCAGCATCAGCTTCTTTTCCAATGAGTCATTGGATCAGGTGGCCAAAGTATTGGAGCTTTAGCTTCAGCATCAGTCCTTCGAATAAGTATTCAGGATTGATTTCCTTTAGGATTGACTGGTTTGCTCTCCTTGCAGTCCAAGGGACTCTCAAGAGTCTTTTCCAGCACCACAATTTGAAAACATTAAACATGCTTAGAAAACTTACCTTAGCCTACAGACAAGTAGAGGAAATTTTATAATAAAATGTTGAATATCTCAGGTAATTCACTTAATACTGTGCTGGAATTAAAAAATAGAATGATTGTATGTGTACTGAGTGATTGTACATATATCATTTGTTTACTGCTGTGATTGTGGGGCTGACTTGTATAAAGCCAAAAAATTTTTTTTGAACACTTTTTTATTTTTTTAAATTTTGTCCTCTTTTATTGGTTCTTCATTTATTCACTTTCATTTATCTTTTCCTTTGGCCTGTGTGGGCCTCCCATTGTAGTGGCCTCTCTTGTAGCAGAGCACCAGCTCTGGGCGCATGCGCTCCAGAGTGCTGTCTCATAACTGGACACACCGGTCCAGCCACTCCATGGCATGTGGGATCCTCCCAGAGGTCAGGGATCAAACCGGCGCCCCCTGCACTGCAAGGCAGACTCTTTACCCACTGGACCACCAGGGAAGTGCCCCCTCCCCCAAATTTTTTGCAAGTGAAAACTTTTTAAGTTGAGGTTTGCCTGTATGGGGAAATTTTGTGATCAGATTTCTTGTAATGGACACTGAATGAGGATAATTGTATCTCATATGTATGCTCACTGTGGAGCACTTTACATATATCAGTTAGTCTTTCTCACTAATTACTGCAGTGATAACATAATGGGCCCATGAACAAAGAACCATGATCTCAGAAAGGATATCATTTTTGTGTCCCATAACGTGGGCATCCCCTCAACCAATGATTAGCTAACAATGACATTAAGTGTGATAATATTTTACCAATATCCAATATCAGCCAATGTTAAATCTCCAATAAGATATTATTCCCTAGGTAGACTATCTGGCCAGTGTTGGCCAATCAGTTGCTTGAGGTCCTATCTATCATAGAGTTTGCAGGAATTCTTCCTCATTACAGAATAGACCTTTGCTATAAAGACAGACTTGGCTTTTCTACAAACAAAATTGTTGCCAGCACCATCATCTGTGAACATGATGATAACCTTATCCATTAACATAGTATTCCACTCAACATAGTTTCTTATCAGGAAATTTATTTTTATAGCAAGAAAAAGAAAAAAAGTAAATCAGTGAGTTAATATCCATACGACTAACCACTTTACCATATATTCAAAACCCCAAAGCAACTGGCTTAATAAAATTTGGTGAGATTTATTGAAAAGCTCTTTATTAAAAAAAAATAGACAAAATTGGCAAATCTTTATATAAGATTTTATAAAGAGAATATTCACATAAATAAAACCAGAAATGAAAAAGGAACCCTTGTAAGAATCATAGAAATAAAGGACCCTAAAGCACTACTATGAACCAAAATTAGATAACCTAGAAGAAACAGATAAATTTCCTGCAAGCATACAGAGAGCAAGACTGACTCATGAGGAATATTTTGTTTTATAATGGAAGTATACTTGGTTTACAATGTTGTGTTAGTTTCAGGAGAATAATATAGTGATTCAGTATTTTTGTAGATTATATTCCTTTACAAGAATAATGAGGTCCAGCCACTCCATGGCATGTGGGATCCTCCCAGAGGTCAGGATCAAACCGCGCCCCTGCACTGCAAGGCAGACTCTTTACCCACTGGACCACCAGGAAGTGCCCTCCCCAAATTTTTGCAAGTGAAAACTTTTAAGTTGAGGTTTGCCTGTATGGGGAAATTTTGTGATCAGATTTCTTGTAATGGACACTGAATGAGGATAATTGTATCTCATATGTATGCTCACTGTGGAGCACTTTACATATATCAGTTAGTCTTTCTCACTAATTACTGCAGTGATAACATAATGGGCCCATGAACAAAGAACCATGATCTCAGAAAGGATATCATTTTTGTGTCCCATAACGTGGGCATCCCCTCAACCAATGATTAGCTAACAATGACATTAAGTGTGATAATATTTTACCAATATCCAATATCAGCCAATGTTAAATCTCCAATAAGATATTATTCCCTAGGTAGACTATCTGGCCAGTGTTGGCCAATCAGTTGCTTGAGGTCCTATCTATCATAGAGTTTGCAGGAATTCTTCCTCATTACAGAATAGACCTTTGCTATAAAGACAGACTTGGCTTTTCTACAAACAAAATTGTTGCCAGCACCATCATCTGTGAACATGATGATAACCTTATCCATTAACATAGTATTCCACTCAACATAGTTTCTTATCAGGAAATTTATTTTTATAGCAAGAAAAAGAAAAAAAGTAAATCAGTGAGTTAATATCCATACGACTAACCACTTTACCATATATTCAAAACCCCAAAGCAACTGGCTTAATAAAATTTGGTGAGATTTATTGAAAAGCTCTTTATTAAAAAAAAATAGACAAAATTGGCAAATCTTTATATAAGATTTTATAAAGAGAATATTCACATAAATAAAACCAGAAATGAAAAAGGAACCCTTGTAAGAATCATAGAAATAAAGGACCCTAAAGCACTACTATGAACCAAAATTAGATAACCTAGAAGAAACAGATAAATTTCCTGCAAGCATACAGAGAGCAAGACTGACTCATGAGGAATATTTTGTTTTATAATGGAAGTATACTTGGTTTACAATGTTGTGTTAGTTTCAGGAGAATAATATAGTGATTCAGTATTTTTGTAGATTATATTCCTTTACAAGTTATTACAAAATAATGAGTTTAATTCCCTGAGCTTTACATTATATCCTTGTTGTTTATTGATATAATATATGGTAGTTTGTTAATCCTATATATATAATTTGTCCCTCCTCCCTTCCCTTTCCTTTTTGTAACCACAGATTTGTTTTTTTTTTATATTTGTGAGTATGTTCTGTTTTGTATACACTTTAATTTGTATTATTAGATTCCATATAAAAGTGATGTCGCACAGTGTTTCTCTGACATATTTCACAGAACATAGTATTATCTAAGTCCATTCACATTGCTGCAAATGGCAGTACTTCATTCTTTTTTAGGACTGGGTAATATTCTATGATTGTTTTCATGTCTTAGCTATTATAAATAGTGTGGCTACGAGCATTGAGGGTACAGGTATCTTCTTGAATTAGACTTTTTTTTTCCAGATGTATACCAAGGAGTGAAAATACTGGATCATCAGTAGTTCTGTTTTCAGTTTTTTTTTTTTTTTGGCCACTTCTATTGATCTTTCATTTATTTATCTTTATTCTTTGGCCTGTGTGGCCCCTGTCTCTGCAGAGCACCGACTCTGGGCACATGCACTCCAGAGCTCTGGCTGGGTAGTTGGACGCATCGGTCCAGCTGCTCCTCAGCACGCAGGAACTTCCCAGGCCAGGGATCGAACTGGCGCCCCCTCCACTGCAAGGCAACGTCCTTACCCACTGGTCCACCAGGGAAGATCCTTGTTTTCAGTTTTTGAAGAAGCCTCCATACTGTTTTTCATAATGGCTGCACCAATCTGCATTCCTACCAACAGTGTACAAAATTGGCAGATTTAAAAAATTTCATAAATAAAACCAGAAATGAAAAGGAACCCTTGTAAGAATCATAGAAATAAAGGACCCTAAAGCACTACTATGAACCAAAATTAGATAACCTAGAAGAAACAGATAAATTTCCTGCAAGCATACAGAGAGCAAGACTGACTCATGAGGAATATTTTGTTTTATAATGGAAGTATACTTGGTTTACAATGTTGTGTTAGTTTCAGGAGAATAATATAGTGATTCAGTATTTTTGTAGATTATATTCCTTTACAAGTTATTACAAAATAATGAGTTTAATTCCCTGAGCTTTACATTATATCCTTGTTGTTTATTGATATAATATATGGTAGTTTGTTAATCCTATATATATAATTTGTCCCTCCTCCCTTCCCTTTCCTTTTTGTAACCACAGATTTGTTTTTTTTTTATATTTGTGAGTATGTTCTGTTTTGTATACACTTTAATTTGTATTATTAGATTCCATATAAAAGTGATGTCGCACAGTGTTTCTCTGACATATTTCACAGAACATAGTATTATCTAAGTCCATTCACATTGCTGCAAATGGCAGTACTTCATTCTTTTTTAGGACTGGGTAATATTCTATGATTGTTTTCATGTCTTAGCTATTATAAATAGTGTGGCTACGAGCATTGAGGGTACAGGTATCTTCTTGAATTAGACTTTTTTTTTCCAGATGTATACCAAGGAGTGAAAATACTGGATCATCAGTAGTTCTGTTTTCAGTTTTTTTTTTTTTTTGGCCACTTCTATTGATCTTTCATTTATTTATCTTTATTCTTTGGCCTGTGTGGCCCCTGTCTCTGCAGAGCACCGACTCTGGGCACATGCACTCCAGAGCTCTGGCTGGGTAGTTGGACGCATCGGTCCAGCTGCTCCTCAGCACGCAGGAACTTCCCAGGCCAGGGATCGAACTGGCGCCCCCTCCACTGCAAGGCAACGTCCTTACCCACTGGTCCACCAGGGAAGATCCTTGTTTTCAGTTTTTGAAGAAGCCTCCATACTGTTTTTCATAATGGCTGCACCAATCTGCATTCCTACCAACAGTGTACAAGGTTTTCCTTTCCTTCACGTCTCTCCAACATTTATTATTTCTAGTGTTTTTATCATAGCTTGTCTGAACAGTTCAATAATAAATAAGGCCAGCGCCCTCACACCCGCCTCTGGCGCGGCCGCCCGCCCTCGCCTCTCTGCGGCCCCCCACGGGCGCCCACCCTCGCCCGGTGCCGCCGGTTCGCTCGGCCCTCTGGGCCTCCTCTCTAGCCGGCGCCCCCACGATCCCCCAGAGCCAGGCAGGTTTCGGAAAGGCCCTACAGCAGCAGGCAAAGCGCAGGCTGGAGCTAGGAGAAAGCAGTCAGCAGTACCTCTCAGATGGTTTAAAAACTCCCAAGGGCCAAGGAAGAGCTGCACTCCGAAGTCCAGATAGTCCAAAAACTCCAAAATCTCCCTCATAAAAAACACGGTATGATACATCCCTTGGTCTGCTCACCAAGAAGTTCATTCAGCTACTGAGCCAGTCACCTGATGGGGTCTTGGATCTGAACAAGGCAGCAGAGGTGTTGAAGGTACAAAAGAGAAGGATTTATGACATCACCAGCATCCTGGAAGGCATCCACCTCATTAAGAAGAAGTCAAAAAACAACGTGCAGTGGATGGACTGCAGTCTGTCTGAGGATGGGGGCATGCTGGCCCAGTGTCAAGGCCTGTCCAAAGAAGTGACCGAGCTCAGTCAGGAAGAGAAGAAGTTAGATGAGCTGATCCAAAGCTGCACCCTGGACCTCAAACTGTTAACCGAGGATTCAGAGAATCAAAGGTTAGCTTATGTAACATATCAAGATACTCGAAAAATTAGTGGCCTTAAAGACCAGACTGTCATAGTCGTGAAAGCCCCTCCAGAAACAAGACTTGAAGTGCCTGACCCAGTAGAGGTAGACTTTGATAATACAGGCTTAGACTCTATGATGAAGAAATATAGCAGAAGAATACATGGAAAATCACAGGAGAATGAAATCTAGCCTACAAATACATTTGGCAAGTACCCAAGGACCCATTGAGGTTTATTTGTGTCTAGAAGAGACTGAAACACACAGTCCAATGAAAACAAACAAACAAGACCACAATGGGAATATCCCTAAACCCACTTCCAAAGACTTGGCTACAACCAACTCAGGACATAGTGATTGTTCGGTTTCCATGGCAAACCTTTCTCCTCTGGCCTCCCCAGCCAAACTTTTACAGCAGACTGAGGACCAAATTCCTTCCAACCTAGAAGGACCATTTGTGAACTTATTGCCTCCCCTGCTCCAAGAAGACTATCTCCTAAGCCTCGGGGAGGAGGAAGACATCAGCGATCTCATTGATGCTTATGATTTGGAAAAGCTCCCGCTGGTGGAAGACTTTATGTGTAGTTGATTATGCTTTGTGTGAACTCCCCTTATAAACCAATATTTTTTTATTATGGAACCAGAACATCTGTCATGTGGTGTTGTCCCTTCCTACCTTCCTCCAAGATAGTATCATGAAGTAAACTACGGACTTCAGAACAAAGCTGACATTTTAATGAATTTAAAAAACTGTCTATAAACGCACAGTTGCAGGCTCCCTTGGGAAAGCCCTGTCTTGCCCCAGGCTCCAAAATCTCCTGGATGCATCAGCAAGTGAGAAAATGTGCAATCAGGTGTCTCTCACCCGTCCTCCTCCTCCCTCCCTCCTTCCCTCCCTCCCATATTGGCTTGCTGCGCCTGACGGATGGGCTGTAGAATGGGGTCTGGCCACCTGGCCCACTCGAAAACAGCAATCTTCTTTAATAGCATTTCAAGCCGTGCCTTCTCCACAGAATGCAAGTCTTTGGGGTCTGCTAATTTGGAATCAGGAAGAGAAGAAGTTAGATGAGCTGATCCAAAGCTGCACCCTGGACCTCAAACTGTTAACCGAGGATTCAGAGAATCAAAGGTTAGCTTATGTAACATATCAAGATACTCGAAAAATTAGTGGCCTTAAAGACCAGACTGTCATAGTCGTGAAAGCCCTCCAGAAACAAGACTTGAAGTGCCTGACCCAGTAGAGGTAGACTTTGATAATACAGGCTTAGACTCTATGATGAAGAAATATAGCAG
Source organism: Tragulus kanchil (assembly GCA_022376925.1). Lineage (NCBI taxonomy): Eukaryota > Metazoa > Chordata > Mammalia > Artiodactyla > Tragulidae > Tragulus > Tragulus kanchil. The sequence goes on from JAIOJX010000002.1 coordinate 62,334,657, forward strand.
AAGAATACATGGAAAATCACAGGAGAATGAAATCTAGCCTACAAATACATTTGGCAAGTACCCAAGGACCCATTGAGGTTTATTTGTGTCTAGAAGAGACTGAAACACACAGTCCAATGAAAACAAACAAACAAGACCACAATGGGAATATCCCTAAACCCACTTCCAAAGACTTGGCTACAACCAACTCAGGACATAGTGATTGTTCGGTTTCCATGGCAAACCTTTCTCCTCTGGCCTCCCCAGCCAAACTTTTACAGCAGACTGAGGACCAAATTCCTTCCAACCTAGAAGGACCATTTGTGAACTTATTGCCTCCCCTGCTCCAAGAAGACTATCTCCTAAGCCTCGGGGAGGAGGAAGACATCAGCGATCTCATTGATGCTTATGATTTGGAAAAGCTCCCGCTGGTGGAAGACTTTATGTGTAGTTGATTATGCTTTGTGTGAACTCCCCTTATAAACCAATATTTTTTTATTATGGAACCAGAACATCTGTCATGTGGTGTTGTCCTTCCTACCTTCCTCCAAGATAGTATCATGAAGTAAACTACGGACTTCAGAACAAAGCTGACATTTTAATGAATTTAAAAAACTGTCTATAAACGCACAGTTGCAGGCTCCCTTGGGAAAGCCCTGTCTTGCCCCAGGCTCCAAAATCTCCTGGATGCATCAGCAAGTGAGAAAATGTGCAATCAGGTGTCTCTCACCCGTCCTCCTCCTCCCTCCCTCCTTCCCTCCCTCCCATATTGGCTTGCTGCGCCTGACGGATGGGCTGTAGAATGGGGTCTGGCCACCTGGCCCACTCGAAAACAGCAATCTTCTTTAATAGCATTTCAAGCCGTGCCTTCTCCACAGAATGCAAGTCTTTGGGGTCTGCTAATTTGGAATGGAACTGCAGGAACAGTAAACTTGAAGTCATGCAAAAGTATGAAATGGATTTCTTCAGCTCTTCTTAGGAATATTTAAATTACTGTCATAATTCAGTTTAAGCTATGGACCGTGTGTCCCACTAGGAGGCCAGGAGATCCTCCACAGCCTTTCGGATGAAGAAACTGTTCTCCAATATCCATCGCAGATACAGAAGAACAGTTGGGTTCTGCCCCTCTAAACTGCTGTGGACTTTCCTGTCTCCATAAACCACTCCCACTCACCTGCCCCCAGCGTGTTTGTAAGTTTGAAGTTGATTTGTAGCAAATGCCTACTTAGGAGTTCTTTGTGGATTGTTCTAGATTTGCTTTTCTTTTTTCTTTTTTTTAGCTGCCATTTAAGCATTCCTGTGGTACCCATCAACCATTTCAATTTAGTTGTGTACTTCGAAAAAAATAATAATAATAAATAAGGAGAATGAATCAGAAATAATTTGGGGAAAAAAATTTACCAAGAAAAAAAAGTGTCCAGAGCTAAATGGTTTCACCAATGAATTATACCAAACATTTCAGGGAAAATAATGCAATCCTTCTCAAATTATTAAAAAAAACTTGAAGAGACATTAGCACCCCCAAATTTTTACAAAATAAGCAGTGCCATGATACAAAAGCCATATAAGGGTACTACAAGAAAATTACAGACTAATATCCCTGATGAATATAGATGTAAAAACTGTCACAATATATTAGCAAATTGAATTGAACAGAAATATTAAAAGGATCATGTACCATGATCAAATTAGATTTATGTTTAACATGCAAATATGGTTTATCATAGAAAAAAATTAATACATTTGATATAGTATTTTAATAGAATAGGAGACAAAAATTATGATAATCTCAAAAGTTGCAGAAAAAACAATGGAAAGTCTTCAGTATCCATTTATGATAAAAATTCTCAAAAAAGTTGGTATAGAAATTATGTACTTCAACATAATAATAATCATATATCAGAAGCCCACAGTTAATATCATACTCAACAGTAAAGGATTTCGGCCACCTGGCCCACTCGAAAACAGCAATCTTCTTTAATAGCATTTCAAGCCGTGCCTTCTCCACAGAATGCAAGTCTTTGGGGTCTGCTAATTTGGAATGGAACTGCAGGAACAGTAAACTTGAAGTCATGCAAAAGTATGAAATGGATTTCTTCAGCTCTTCTTAGGAATATTTAAATTACTGTCATAATTCAGTTTAAGCTATGGACCGTGTGTCCCACTAGGAGGCCAGGAGATCCTCCACAGCCTTTCGGATGAAGAAACTGTTCTCCAATATCCATCGCAGATACAGAAGAACAGTTGGGTTCTGCCCCTCTAAACTGCTGTGGACTTTCCTGTCTCCATAAACCACTCCCACTCACCTGCCCCCAGCGTGTTTGTAAGTTTGAAGTTGATTTGTAGCAAATGCCTACTTAGGAGTTCTTTGTGGATTGTTCTAGATTTGCTTTTCTTTTTTCTTTTTTTTAGCTGCCATTTAAGCATTCCTGTGGTACCCATCAACCATTTCAATTTAGTTGTGTACTTCGAAAAAAATAATAATAATAAATAAGGAGAATGAATCAGAAAAAATTAGGGGAAAAAAACTTACCAAGAAAAAAAAGTGTCCAGAGCTAAATGGTTTCACCAATGAATTATACCAAACATTTCAGGGAAAATAATGCAATCCTTCTCAAATTATTAAAAAAAACTTGAAGAGACATTAGCACCCCCAAATTTTTACAAAATAAGCAGTGCCATGATACAAAAGCCATATAAGGGTACTACAAGAAAATTACAGACTAATATCCCTGATGAATATAGATGTAAAAACTGTCACAATATATTAGCAAATTGAATTGAACAGAAATATTAAAAGGATCATGTACCATGATCAAATTAGATTTATGTTTAACATGCAAATATGGTTTATCATAGAAAAAAATTAATACATTTGATATAGTATTTTAATAGAATAGGAGACAAAAATTATGATAATCTCAAAAGTTGCAGAAAAAACAATGGAAAGTCTTCAGTATCCATTTATGATAAAAATTCTCAAAAAAGTTGGTATAGAAATTATGTACTTCAACATAATAATAATCATATATCAGAAGCCCACAGTTAATATCATACTCAACAGTAAAAGGATGAAACCTTCTCTTTCATCAGTGAAAGATCAGAAACAAGTCGGGCATGTCCACTCTCACCACTCTTTTTCATTGTGGTACTGAAGTCCCAGGCAGAGCAATTAGCAGGAATAAAGATGGAAGTCATCCATATCAGAAAGGAAGAAGTAATATAACTCTGTATGTAGATAAGATTCCAACAATAACAGTTATAGCTAATCAATAAATTCAGAAACGTCCCAAGATACAAAAATCAGTAGAGTTGTATACAATACCAATTCTATGATAAAAATAAAACAATCTCATTTATAATAAAATCAGAAACAATAAATTACTAGGAGTAAATTTGACCAAGGAGGTGAAAAGACCTATACACTGGAAACTGTAAGACACTGATGAAAGATATTGAAGACACAAATAAATTGAAAAGGTATCCTGTGTTCATGAATTAGAAAAAAAAAAATGTCCATACTAACCAAAACCATGTCTAGATGCAATACAATCCCTATCAGGATTTTTTTTTTTTTTTACTGAAATAGAAAAATTAATTCTAAAATTCATGTGCAACCTCAAAAGACTCTGAATACCCGAAGCTATCTTGTGAGGGGAGAAAACAAAGCTGGAAGCATCTCAAGTACTGATTTTTAACTATTTTACCAAGCTAGGAAATCCCATGGACAGAGAAACCTGATAGGCTACAGTCCATAGAGCTGAAAAAGAGTCAGATATGACTTAAGCACAACAACATAGCAATCAAAACAGTATAATACAGGTATAAAAATAGATATATAGACCAATGGAACAGAATCACAAGCCCAGAAATAAACCCTCACACAGGGTTAACTAATGGCTTCCCCAATGGTTCCACAGGTAAATAATTCTCCTGCAACCTAGGAGATAAAGAAGCCATGGGTTTGATCCCTGGGTCAGGAAGATCCCCTGAAGAAGGAAATTGCAACCCTCTCCAGTATTCTTGCCTGAAAAGTCCTATGGACAGGGGAGCCAGGTGGGCTATACTCCATGGAGTCACAAAGAGTCAGACATGATTGAGCAACTAAGCACCACCACCAAAATAAAGGGTCAACTAATATTCCACAAGGAATCCAAGAATACTCTGTGGGGGGAAGATAGCCTATTCAGTAGTGTTCAGGAAACTGGGAAAGGACATGTATTTGGGCCCCTAAATCACACCATACATAATATTTAACTGAAAATGGATTAAAGACTTAAATTTAGACTGTAGAACTAGAAGAAAACATAGAACGAAACTGTAAGGTATGTGTTGGCAACAGTTTCTTGAACATAACTACAAAAGCATAAATAGCAAAGGCAAAACAAACAAATGGGACTCCATAAAACAAAAAAACTTCTGACCAGCAAAAGAAACGATAAGCAAAATGAAAAGACAACCTACAGAATGGAAACCTATAGAAAATAGTAGCATACCATCTATCTGATGAGGGGTAATATTGAAAATATATAACAAACTCATTTCAGCAGCAAGAAAAAAATCCAAATAAAAAAATGGGCAAAGAATTTGGATAAATATTCTTCCAAAGAAGATATACAAGTGGACAATAGGTACATGAAAAGATTCTTAATGTTACTAATCATCAAGAAACTGCAAATGAAAACCATAGTGAGCTATCACCTGTTACAGTGGTTATCATCAAAGACAAGTGATAACAAGAGTTGGTAAAGATGTGGAGAAAAGAGAATTCTTGTGCACAGTTGATGAGAATGTAAATTGGTGCAACCATTGTGGAAAATAGTTTGAAGTTACCTCAAAAAATTAAAAATAGAATATTTTTAGAATATTTTAGATAATATATTATTATCTAATAATTCCACTTCTGGGTGTAACTTCAAAGGAAATGAAATCACTATACTGAAGAGATCTGCAGCTTGTGTTCACTCTAGCTTTATTCACAATAGCCCGGATATGGAAATAACCTATGTATACATTAACAGATGAATGGATAAAGAAAATGCAGAATATTTATATACATAATTCAACCATAAACAGAAGGAAATCCTGCCTTTTGTGACAACATGGACCACAAGGGCATTATGCTAAATGAAATGTCAGACACAGAGAAACAGTGTATGTTTTCACTTATATGTAGAATCTAAAACCACTAAACTCATAGAAATTGAGAGTAGAATGTTAGTTGCCAGGGGCTGGGGGAAAAGGGAGATGTTGATCAAATGGTACAAACTTCTCACGATAAAATGAGTAAGTTCTGGATATCTCATGTACAGCATGGTGATTATAATTAACATATGTAGTAAAATTAATACCTCAATAAGACTAGGTAAAAATAGAGACGTGTTTAGTAACAAGGATGCACAGAATTTGTGAGACCCAGGAAGTAGTGAGTTTATGAGACAAAGAATAAATTTTAGTGCTTATGTATTTTCTTATACATTTACTAAGAGACATGCTAATGGACCAGATCGAATACAATAGCACTTCAAGAGGATCCTTTTTGTCCAGTAAGAAGGAAAAATAAGAGTACAAAAAGGAAGAAAATACCTCTGTTGACACAGGCTTAGATTATGCTTTTCTTTATGGAAAACCACAAAGATTTAATGAAACAGAAGATTTAACAAGGTGACAATTTTCCTCTTCCATCAGAATTCCACAGGGGCTGATTTCTGAGAAAAGGAGGATAAGCATTCAGAGGACAGATACATAATGCCTTGTGTGTGGGTTTTCACAAGGGAGGGGTCATACAGTCATGTTTTTGAAATGCATATGTGAGCGTGGGGAATTGGTAACAGGAGGACAGCTTTCAGATGTGGAACATGAGCCTGGACAACAGAAAAGAGAATTCTTGTGCACAGTTGATGAGAATGTAAATTGGTGCAACCATTGTGGAAAATAGTTTGAAGTTACCTCAAAAAATTAAAAATAGAATATTTTTAGAATATTTTAGATAATATATTATTATCTAATAATTCCACTTCTGGGTGTAACTTCAAAGGAAATGAAATCACTATACTGAAGAGATCTGCAGCTTGTGTTCACTCTAGCTTTATTCACAATAGCCCGGATATGGAAATAACCTATGTATACATTAACAGATGAATGGATAAAGAAAATGCAGAATATTTATATACATAATTCAACCATAAACAGAAGGAAATCCTGCCTTTTGTGACAACATGGACCACAAGGGCATTATGCTAAATGAAATGTCAGACACAGAGAAACAGTGTATGTTTTCACTTATATGTAGAATCTAAAACCACTAAACTCATAGAAATTGAGAGTAGAATGTTAGTTGCCAGGGGCTGGGGGAAAAGGGAGATGTTGATCAAATGGTACAAACTTCTCACGATAAAATGAGTAAGTTCTGGATATCTCATGTACAGCATGGTGATTATAATTAACATATGTAGTAAAATTAATACCTCAATAAGACTAGGTAAAAATAGAGACGTGTTTAGTAACAAGGATGCACAGAATTTGTGAGACCCAGGAAGTAGTGAGTTTATGAGACAAAGAATAAATTTTAGTGCTTATGTATTTTCTTATACATTTACTAAGAGACATGCTAATGGACCAGATCGAATACAATAGCACTTCAAGAGGATCCTTTTTGTCCAGTAAGAAGGAAAAATAAGAGTACAAAAAGGAAGAAAATACCTCTGTTGACACAGGCTTAGATTATGCTTTTCTTTATGGAAAACCACAAAGATTTAATGAAACAGAAGATTTAACAAGGTGACAATTTTCCTCTTCCATCAGAATTCCACAGGGGCTGATTTCTGAGAAAAGGAGGGATAAGCATTCAGAGGGACAGATACATAATGCCTTGTGTGTGGGGTTTTCACAAGGGAGGGAGTCATACAGTCATGTTTTTGAAATGCATATGTGAGCGTGGGGAATTGGTAACAGGAGGACAGCTTTCAGATGTGGAACATGAGCCTGGACAACTAGCTGGCAGTGAGGGGGCAACTGGAAAAGGAAGAATTATTTAGAAAGGCATAGACTTCTAAAGAGAATTTTAAGAAGCTTTTTACATAATTCACTGCAGGAGACCTTTACCTCTCCGAATTAGTCAGAATTCAATAAATAAAATGAAAACCACATCGTTTTTTTTTTTTTTAATCAGAGATAATTTTAAGAAATTGGTTAATCGATTAATACCTCTATACCCTGTACTCTTATTAGAGGTTAAGTATTGGTTAGTAGCTCATGGACAGAGGAGCCTGGTGGGCTACAGTCCACATGGTTGCGAAGAGTCAGACATGACTGAAGTGACTCAGCATGCACACATGCATATTGGTTAGTACTGGAAGACTGGCAGTACAGAATGGAAACACAAAGCAACACAAAAGTCGTAACTATGGGAAGCAGCTACTAACCCCAACTTTGCCCATTTTACCAAGAGAGGTTGTTGTGATTGTCCGGACCTATATGTCTAAAGGAGGAGCCCCAGAAATCCAACTATAGCTAAAACTCCAACCTCTAAGGGATGAGTGCTACTCAGCTTGTGTTTACACCTTAGAGTCAATGAGGTTGATTTTGAGAATGGCAGAAGAATCTGAAAACTGGAACAAACTGTTTCTAAAATAGGAGAAGAGCCATTGGTAGGGTGACTCTGATAGGATTAGAAAGCAAATAAGATGACTCAAATTCTTGCTTCTCTCTATATATTTTAGCTTCCCCCTAGAGCCCAACTATCGCCCAAACTTAATAGGGAGACAGATGGCAAAGGAGAAACGTAATTTGCAGAGTATCATCTCCAGAATCACAGAGCCAACTAGAGAAGGTGGGTTGAAGCTGGGAGAAAATTGTTTAATCACTAACCCTCTGCCATTCAGGGAGCTGTGGTAATGATTTTTTTTCCAGAGCTTTCTGAATTCAGACTTGTAATTCTAAGTTTTTGAGAAAGGATAAGCATTCAGAGGACAGATACATAATGCCTTGTGTGTGGGGTTTTCACAAGGGAGGAGTCATACAGTCATGTTTTGAAATGCATATGTGAGCGTGGGGAATTGGTAACAGGAGGACAGCTTTCAGATGTGGAACATGAGCCTGGACAACTAGCTGGCAGTGAGGGGGCAACTGGAAAAGGAAGAATTATTTAGAAAGGCATAGACTTCTAAAGAGAATTTTAAGAAGCTTTTTACATAATTCACTGCAGGAGACCTTTACCTCTCCGAATTAGTCAGAATTCAATAAATAAAATGAAAACCACATCGTTTTTTTTTTTTTTAATCAGAGATAATTTTAAGAAATTGGTTAATCGATTAATACCTCTATACCCTGTACTCTTATTAGAGGTTAAGTATTGGTTAGTAGCTCATGGACAGAGGAGCCTGGTGGGCTACAGTCCACATGGTTGCGAAGAGTCAGACATGACTGAAGTGACTCAGCATGCACACATGCATATTGGTTAGTACTGGAAGACTGGCAGTACAGAATGGAAACACAAAGCAACACAAAAGTCGTAACTATGGGAAGCAGCTACTAACCCCAACTTTGCCCATTTTACCAAGAGAGGTTGTTGTGATTGTCCGGACCTATATGTCTAAAGGAGGAGCCCCAGAAATCCAACTATAGCTAAAACTCCAACCTCTAAGGGATGAGTGCTACTCAGCTTGTGTTTACACCTTAGAGTCAATGAGGTTGATTTTGAGAATGGCAGAAGAATCTGAAAACTGGAACAAACTGTTTCTAAAATAGGAGAAGAGCCATTGGTAGGGTGACTCTGATAGGATTAGAAAGCAAATAAGATGACTCAAATTCTTGCTTCTCTCTATATATTTTAGCTTCCCCCTAGAGCCCAACTATCGCCCAAACTTAATAGGGAGACAGATGGCAAAGGAGAAACGTAATTTGCAGAGTATCATCTCCAGAATCACAGAGCCAACTAGAGAAGGTGGGTTGAAGCTGGGAGAAAATTGTTTAATCACTAACCCTCTGCCATTCAGGGAGCTGTGGTAATGATTTTTTTTCCAGAGCTTTCTGAATTCAGACTTGTAATTCTAAGTTGTGTTTAAAAGATGTGCTCTCAAGATGGCCTAGCTCTTAAAGTTTCAAGCACAGGTTAACACCTCTATACCCTGTACCCTTTACCTGGTCAAGATATTAAAAAAAAAAACAAAACTGAATACAGTATATTTAATACTGTATGATTAAATGCCATTATTCCCTCTCAGTGGTGTTATTTAATTACTTACCTGGAAAACCACAAAATCAAAAGCAGTGTGGGTTTCTCCTCCTAACAGTAGCCTTCTTTCTTCTCACAATGTTTGTGCTTCCCTGTATACCAACTAGAAAAAATGCAAGAGGACATGAGTGTGAGGGTTTATAGCTGGTCCTCTTTCCCATAAATCCTCCCAGATTTCATATCCAAATGTGTAAGAAAGCTACACATTCACCCAGAGAAAATTTTATATATCAGGGTTTCCTGGAGTGCAATATAAGACAAACCACTGGTTTTTGATAAGAATATTTTAGTTAATGCCAAGATGATACTTCAGCTTTTTTCATCAGATACTGACTGGAACCTCAGCATTCACAATCCAGTGTAAGAAGGCCTGTGTCGTGTACCTTATTTGACTCTACTGTCCTGTCTGTTCCCTCTCCCTGGTATGCTTTAGGGACTATGGCATACCCTCTTGCAGTCATCTCTTGGCTGTTTATCATCCCTCAACTCTCATTTTACCAATCTCGCCATAACTTTCTTTCTTTAATTCTCTCAGTTTCTCAACTTGGGCCTCAGCTACTTATTTATACCCCCAGTAAGTCTCTATTTTTCCAGAGAACTACCTTGCCTACATTTTAGTTCCTAGGGTCTCATTTCTGCAGCCCCCCACTATTCCTGTATCAATCCACACAGCTTCAAATTCCTCTCAGTTCAGAATTCCTTCTTCAGTATCTGTGATAATATGTCTGTGAAACTGCTGGTACTGTGGCTTCAGTATCTCTCTACTGATTTCAGATTCATTCCCCTCCAATTTCCCCTCTTCTTGTTCTTTATTCAGTTTTTCCTTCCAGCATCTCCAGATGTTTATTGCACAGATGAGGTCCAGCTGTTTCCTTCTCTGGGCTCTTACCATCTTCCTCTTTCTTTGTGTTCAGTCTTGGAACCTTGGACAGCCAGCCTCAGGCCACTTCTTGGGTTCTATTTTGACATCTCAAGCCTCACTTTTTAAACAAACAGGTCTTTCATCTAGGGCTGTGATCCTTCCTACTTTCACACCTACATTTTTAGTTTTAACCAAATTCATTGAAGAATAAAAGGATCCTTGGAGAAAGAAATAGCAACCCATTCCAGAATTTTTGCCTGGGAAATTCCATGGACAGAGGAGGCTGGTGGGCTACAGTCCATGGGGTTGCAGAGTCCACTATGACTGAGCAACTAAATGACCACCATCACAGTAATTCTACTTAAGGAATATTACTAAATAGGTTAGAAGTGATGGTGTACAAAAGGGCTTATGCTTGGGGACTATTCTCCTGAAGCTATTCAGATGATTAAAAGAATGAGTGGGTGAACTTCTTGTTCTCCTAGACTTCTCTAATGAGAAACACGTTGTTTTCAAGGTTCTAAGTAAGATTTCATTTGAGAAAGTAATCTGTCATGGAAAACATGACCTTCAGTGCTTAGCATAAATGGAGAAAAATGGTGAGGTAAATGGAATAATGGTAGCTTACAGTACTGGGATTCATCGAATACTGGGCATAAAATGATTCCTCAGTGACTTCCTGAAAAATAACCGAAACGCTCAGCTGTTTCATAGTATTACAAAGGAAGTGTCAGGCCCCCCCTTTTTTTTACAGCCTCTTGCAGTCATCTCTTGGCTGTTTATCATCCTCAACTCTCATTTTACCAATCTCGCCATAACTTTCTTTCTTTAATTCTCTCAGTTTCTCAACTTGGGCCTCAGCTACTTATTTATACCCCCAGTAAGTCTCTATTTTTCCAGAGAACTACCTTGCCTACATTTTAGTTCCTAGGGTCTCATTTCTGCAGCCCCCCACTATTCCTGTATCAATCCACACAGCTTCAAATTCCTCTCAGTTCAGAATTCCTTCTTCAGTATCTGTGATAATATGTCTGTGAAACTGCTGGTACTGTGGCTTCAGTATCTCTCTACTGATTTCAGATTCATTCCCCTCCAATTTCCCCTCTTCTTGTTCTTTATTCAGTTTTTCCTTCCAGCATCTCCAGATGTTTATTGCACAGATGAGGTCCAGCTGTTTCCTTCTCTGGGCTCTTACCATCTTCCTCTTTCTTTGTGTTCAGTCTTGGAACCTTGGACAGCCAGCCTCAGGCCACTTCTTGGGTTCTATTTTGACATCTCAAGCCTCACTTTTTAAACAAACAGGTCTTTCATCTAGGGCTGTGATCCTTCCTACTTTCACACCTACATTTTTAGTTTTAACCAAATTCATTGAAGAATAAAAGGATCCTTGGAGAAAGAAATAGCAACCCATTCCAGAATTTTTGCCTGGGAAATTCCATGGACAGAGGAGGCTGGTGGGCTACAGTCCATGGGGTTGCAGAGTCCACTATGACTGAGCAACTAAATGACCACCATCACAGTAATTCTACTTAAGGAATATTACTAAATAGGTTAGAAGTGATGGTGTACAAAAGGGCTTATGCTTGGGGACTATTCTCCTGAAGCTATTCAGATGATTAAAAGAATGAGTGGGTGAACTTCTTGTTCTCCTAGACTTCTCTAATGAGAAACACGTTGTTTTCAAGGTTCTAAGTAAGATTTCATTTGAGAAAGTAATCTGTCATGGAAAACATGACCTTCAGTGCTTAGCATAAATGGAGAAAAATGGTGAGGTAAATGGAATAATGGTAGCTTACAGTACTGGGATTCATCGAATACTGGGCATAAAATGATTCCTCAGTGACTTCCTGAAAAATAACCGAAACGCTCAGCTGTTTCATAGTATTACAAAGGAAGTGTCATGGATTCAACACTTGTCAACCGAGCTCTTGTAAAATTTCACTTCCTTTTCCCTTTTCCTCTTCTATCCCCATCCTTACCCAAAATGAGAATGCTGGATATTTTGACTTTTTCCTTCTATGTTCACCCCTGCATCAAGATTTTATTTCAGAGAATATAATGTTTTAGGTTATTATCAAAACATTCCTTTTGAGTATGGAGCTACCAATCCATGTTAACAATTCCTAGACATTTAGAGTAATCATGTATTTATAACTAAGTTTATTGACCACCATATTTCTTCTCATTTTCTTCTTAAGTTTTGGTGTTTTATTGTTTGTTTCTTTCAGGTCCTTTCATCATTATTTTCTCCAAAAAACATACCTAGCAACATATTTAGATCTCTGCATTTTTACACATTATCTTTCCTTCACTATCACAGTTAGTATTTCGGTTCGGTTCAGTCATTTCTTTTAGTACTAGGGGATATTATTCCACTGTCTCCTAACTCCAAATGCTGCAGAAGAGAAGCCTAATGCTTTTTATTTATAGATCATTTGCTATTGCAGGATTTTTATTCATTTCTTAGATTTCAACATTATTTCCAGGATATATATGTGTTTTTATTTTTCATATAATAGCCCTAAAAAACAGTAGATAATCCCCTTTTATCTTGTCCTTTTACAAAAATCTTCCTTTTGAGGTGCCAGATCATTAATTTGGCAATCAACAGTGTTTTGTTGTCATCCAGTTGTTAAGTCACGTCTGTCTCTTCGTGACCCCTACTGGTGTCCTTTACTCATTATGCTTGGGGACTATTCTCCTGAAGCTATTCAGATGATTAAAAGAATGAGTGGGTGAACTTCTTGTTCTCCTAGACTTCTCTAATGAGAAACACGTTGTTTTCAAGGTTCTAAGTAAGATTTCATTTGAGAAAGTAATCTGTCATGGAAAACATGACCTTCAGTGCTTAGCATAAATGGAGAAAAATGGTGAGGTAAATGGAATAATGGTAGCTTACAGTACTGGGATTCATCGAATACTGGGCATAAAATGATTCCTCAGTGACTTCCTGAAAAATAACCGAAACGCTCAGCTGTTTCATAGTATTACAAAGGAAGTGTCATGGATTCAACACTTGTCAACCGAGCTCTTGTAAAATTTCACTTCCTTTTCCCTTTTCCTCTTCTATCCCCATCCTTACCCAAAATGAGAATGCTGGATATTTTGACTTTTTCCTTCTATGTTCACCCCTGCATCAAGATTTTATTTCAGAGAATATAATGTTTTAGGTTATTATCAAAACATTCCTTTTGAGTATGGAGCTACCAATCCATGTTAACAATTCCTAGACATTTAGAGTAATCATGTATTTATAACTAAGTTTATTGACCACCATATTTCTTCTCATTTTCTTCTTAAGTTTTGGTGTTTTATTGTTTGTTTCTTTCAGGTCCTTTCATCATTATTTTCTCCAAAAAACATACCTAGCAACATATTTAGATCTCTGCATTTTTACACATTATCTTTCCTTCACTATCACAGTTAGTATTTCGGTTCGGTTCAGTCATTTCTTTTAGTACTAGGGGATATTATTCCACTGTCTCCTAACTCCAAATGCTGCAGAAGAGAAGCCTAATGCTTTTTATTTATAGATCATTTGCTATTGCAGGATTTTTATTCATTTCTTAGATTTCAACATTATTTCCAGGATATATATGTGTTTTTATTTTTCATATAATAGCCCTAAAAAACAGTAGATAATCCCCTTTTATCTTGTCCTTTTACAAAAATCTTCCTTTTGAGGTGCCAGATCATTAATTTGGCAATCAACAGTGTTTCCTTTGTTGTCATCCAGTTGTTAAGTCACGTCTGTCTCTTCGTGACCCCATGGACTCAGCACGCCAGGCATCCCTGTCCTTCATTATCTCCCAGAGTTTGCTCAAGCTCATGCCCACTGAGTCGATGATGCCAACAAACCATCTCATCCTCTGGCACCCCCTTCTCCTGCCCTCAATCTTTCCCAGTATCAGGGTCTTTCCAATGAGTCTTTTCTTAAATTTACATGATTTATACTAGGAAATTAAGAATTAATAAAAAAAATACAGACCTTCCTACCTCTCTGGGCTTAAATTAATACAGTAAATTCTCAACATTGTTAGAGCAATTTTTCTTATATCTTTAAATTTTAAAAATTGATTTTGTCTTTTTCTTACTCAGATTCCTTAGGTGGCTTCTCAGTACTTTTAAAACAATATCCAAACTCCTTAACACAGCTCACAAAGCTATGCATGATTTAATCTTTTCAAGCTGGCCTTTCTCTGATCACCCAATCCCTATGCTCCAATCATAGTACATGTCCTTCCTTCATTTCCCTGACTTTATCAGTTTATCACATCATCACCTTCAGACCATTGTATATGCTACTCTTCTTGCCTTAGATGCTTTCCTTTTGCCATAAAACTTTCATTGATATTTCATGTCACATTATGGACTTAGGCTTTGAGGAACTCTTCCTGGCCCAGTAAGTCTAATGTGAGTTCATCTTTATGTATAGCTCTAACCTCTCAAAGTTCCCTTGTCATATAGTTAACTCTGCGTGTGAAGGGAGTATTTTCTGCAATGTATTAATTTTTTCTAATATTTTTATTGATGTAGTAGCCTCTTCTACTAGACTGTAAATTCTGAGAGAGAAGGACTCAGTTTTATTTCTCTTTCAACTATTAACCTGTTTGCAAGTAACAAATACTCTCAGGCTAACATAACCCAAAAAAGTATCAAAATGACATGGATTAACCCTCAACATCAGAAGAAAAACTAAGGAATCATTAAAAATACAAGGGTGGGGGGTGGGGTGAGGTAGCAGAGTAATTACTGTGAGCATGAAAGCAGAATGAATGACTGAGACCATACAATGAGGAAAAATTAGTGCTAGTTTCTCTCCTTGTATCACTCTGCTTAAGATTCAGATTTTCATGGTAGAATCCTATTAAACTAGTTTGGACACGTCTACGGCTTATGGTGGGAAATATGTAGTTTCCCAGACAAAATAGGAATGTTGCTATCAATAAAAAGAATGAATGCAGAATGAGCAAAAACAACAGAGGTCTGCTATAAACGTATTCACTTGCAGCAATAAATATTTGTAGAATGAATAGACATCTGAAGTAGACTAAACTTAGTGGAGTTTACTGCTCTAGTGGCCATAAGAGAATACTTGGAATTATTCACTCCACCTTATTGAAGTATGACTGAAATGTAAAAAGTAGTATATATTTATTGTATAAAGTATGAATTTAGAGTATTCACATACTCCCAAATCTGTGCAATCATCACCACTGTCAAGAACAGAGATACATCTTTTGTGTATTAAGCATTTTCTTTGAAGATAATGGTCATAACTGTTATACAGATGTTTACATTAATGCACATTTTTCAAGCTTTTCTTGTACTTGAAATAGAAACCTTGTCAAACAGAATCTGACTTGGTACCCCTATATATTTTATTGAAAAAATGGAATATGGGACTCTGATTGAAGCCAGACTGCAAAAAACAAGGACCTTTGGTTCTCAGGTTCCTCTTTGCTCAAGTCCCCCTGCCCCCTACTCTCATCCTATTAGCATTTGAATAGTGCTAGGTAGACAACTGGGCTTCCCAGGCAGTGCTAGTGGTGAAGAACCCACCTGTTAATGCAAGAGACATGAGAGACCTGGGTTCGATCCCTGGGTCTGGAAGATCCCTCTTAACTCTGCGTGTGAAGGGAGTATTTTCTGCAATGTATTAATTTTTTCTAATATTTTTATTGATGTAGTAGCCTCTTCTACTAGACTGTAAATTCTGAGAGAGAAGGACTCAGTTTTATTTCTCTTTCAACTATTAACCTGTTTGCAAGTAACAAATACTCTCAGGCTAACATAACCCAAAAAAGTATCAAAATGACATGGATTAACCCTCAACATCAGAAGAAAAACTAAGGAATCATTAAAAATACAAGGGTGGGGGGTGGGGTGAGGTAGCAGAGTAATTACTGTGAGCATGAAAGCAGAATGAATGACTGAGACCATACAATGAGGAAAAATTAGTGCTAGTTTCTCTCCTTGTATCACTCTGCTTAAGATTCAGATTTTCATGGTAGAATCCTATTAAACTAGTTTGGACACGTCTACGGCTTATGGTGGGAAATATGTAGTTTCCCAGACAAAATAGGAATGTTGCTATCAATAAAAAGAATGAATGCAGAATGAGCAAAAACAACAGAGGTCTGCTATAAACGTATTCACTTGCAGCAATAAATATTTGTAGAATGAATAGACATCTGAAGTAGACTAAACTTAGTGGAGTTTACTGCTCTAGTGGCCATAAGAGAATACTTGGAATTATTCACTCCACCTTATTGAAGTATGACTGAAATGTAAAAAGTAGTATATATTTATTGTATAAAGTATGAATTTAGAGTATTCACATACTCCCAAATCTGTGCAATCATCACCACTGTCAAGAACAGAGATACATCTTTTGTGTATTAAGCATTTTCTTTGAAGATAATGGTCATAACTGTTATACAGATGTTTACATTAATGCACATTTTTCAAGCTTTTCTTGTACTTGAAATAGAAACCTTGTCAAACAGAATCTGACTTGGTACCCCTATATATTTTATTGGAAAAATGGAATATGGGCCTCGGCTGGAAGCCGGACTGCAAAAAACAAGGACCTTTGGTTCTCAGGTTCCTCTTTGCTCAAGTCCCCCTGCCCCCTACTCTCATCCTATTAGCATTTGAATAGTGCTAGGTAGACAACTGGGCTTCCCAGGCAGTGCTAGTGGTGAAGAACCCACCTGTTAATGCAAGAGACATGAGAGACCTGGGTTCGATCCCTGGGTCTGGAAGATCCCCTAGAGGAGGGCATGACAACCCACTCCAGTATACTTGCCTAGAGAATCCCATCGACAGAGGAGTCTGGTAGGTTACAGTCCATAGGGTGGCAAAGAGTTGAACAGATAATTGTGTGCTTCGCTGAACAACGGTCTTACTACAGAGAGTACTGGACTAAAACTGCTGACCTAGATTAGAAGGACTCTATCTAGACAGGGATACCACTGTATGAAAATGGGAAAATATTAAGACTTAATTTTATTATCTGTGAACTGAGAAGAGGTTACCACAAAATGTTGGGAAATACAAATGTTTTTAAATTGTATTTTAGGTTTCCAAATAATGCTTGATTGTTTTCTTAAATTGCCAGATTTTTTCCTTAATTTTGACTTCTTTTATTGGTTTTTATTTATTTATTTTCATCTATCATCACTCATTGGCCTGTGTGAGCCTCCTATTTCAGTGGCCTCTCTCGTTGCAGAGCACTGGCTCTGGGCGCATGTACTCCAGAGCTCTGGCTTACTATTGGACATGAGAGGTGCAGCCGATCTGCACCACATGGAATCCTCTAAGACCAGGGATCAAACTGGTGCCCCTTGCACTGCAAGGCAGACTCCCCACCCACTGGACCACCAGGGAAGCCCAAACTGCCAGATTTTTTAAAGCTATGGATTCAATTATTTATTAATAATACTAAGTTTATCTTATGAATGGTTGCACTGTGAATACCCTATGTAATTAACTATAGGATCAATTTTTTTATTAATAATACTAAGTTTATCTTATGAATGGTTGCACTGTGAATACCCTATACAGATGCTTGAAATTTAAAACCTTGTCAAACAGAATCTGACTTGGTACCCCTATATATTTTATTGAAAAATGGAATATGGGACTCTGATTGAAGCCAGACTGCAAAAAACAAGGACCTTTGGTTCTCAGGTTCCTCTTTGCTCAAGTCCCCCTGCCCCCTACTCTCATCCTATTAGCATTTGAATAGTGCTAGGTAGACAACTGGGCTTCCCAGGCAGTGCTAGTGGTGAAGAACCCACCTGTTAATGCAAGAGACATGAGAGACCTGGGTTCGATCCCTGGGTCTGGAAGATCCCCTAGAGGAGGGCATGACAACCCACTCCAGTATACTTGCCTAGAGAATCCCATCGACAGAGGAGTCTGGTAGGTTACAGTCCATAGGGTGGCAAAGAGTTGAACAGATAATTGTGTGCTTCGCTGAACAACGGTCTTACTACAGAGAGTACTGGACTAAAACTGCTGACCTAGATTAGAAGGACTCTATCTAGACAGGGATACCACTGTATGAAAATGGGAAAATATTAAGACTTAATTTTATTATCTGTGAACTGAGAAGAGGTTACCACAAAATGTTGGGAAATACAAATGTTTTTAAATTGTATTTTAGGTTTCCAAATAATGCTTGATTGTTTTCTTAAATTGCCAGATTTTTTCCTTAATTTTGACTTCTTTTATTGGTTTTTATTTATTTATTTTCATCTATCATCACTCATTGGCCTGTGTGAGCCTCCTATTTCAGTGGCCTCTCTCGTTGCAGAGCACTGGCTCTGGGCGCATGTACTCCAGAGCTCTGGCTTACTATTGGACATGAGAGGTGCAGCCGATCTGCACCACATGGAATCCTCTAAGACCAGGGATCAAACTGGTGCCCCTTGCACTGCAAGGCAGACTCCCCACCCACTGGACCACCAGGGAAGCCCAAACTGCCAGATTTTTTAAAGCTATGGATTCAATTATTTATTAATAATACTAAGTTTATCTTATGAATGGTTGCACTGTGAATACCCTATGTATAACATCTAACTATAGGATCTGGAGATATAGGTTATATTAATGTCAACAATATTTCACAGTGTTTTTAAAATCAGTGGATCTTCTGAAACTTTCAATATTTGTGTAGTGTATTGCCTTGTGATTTTTTTCAACCATTTTTTTAATTGAAAAAAAATAATAAACAGAAACCTCAACTAAATAGAGTCAGGAGACTAGAAAGCGGCACTCTCATGCCATATGACAATAGCAGAACCCAACCGGAAGAGGAAAGACTCATCTTCTTTCCTGGCAAGGACCCAGCCAATGAAAAATCACAGATTCTGTAGTTACTCTAGGTCTTCCAACTTCCTTTCTACCCCCTATAACAGAGTTCTCCCTCCCTTGCTGTGCAGGAACTTACATATGATTAAGCCAGGGTTGTAGACCCCAAACTGCAATTTTCTGCTGATTCTGGATAAACCCATATTTGCAGGAGAAATATCTGGTAGTCCACATTTGTTTCAGGACAACATTTTTGTGGTCCATAGTGGGGCTAGAGTAGACCCTCAAAAGGCTCTGGGGCTAATTAACAAACAGGTGCAGAACCCACAGTTGAACTAATTATCGCTCAGTGCTCTTGTCACCAAGGCTGGAGTTTGAAGGTCTTTCTCCTGGATCCAAGTTCATGCCCTCTTTGTGTTTGAAGCTCTCCAAGCTTTATTCAGGATCTATTCTAAACTTTCATCTTTCTGGTTAAGGCCTTGTTCTTTATGCAAATATTCATTTAGCCCTTTAGTCTGATTCTGAAATCAAACTGTTTCAAGCACTGTTAGCTGAGAAGCTATCAGTCCATTCGTTTGGGAAAGGGGAATGTTTTAGTGAAACTGTGTAGTTTTGGCTATTAGCCGTTTCCTTTGGAATAAGGGTTGTTCTCTGGAAACTGGCCCTTTGACTGGTTTCTCTGGGACTAAGCTGCTTCCTTAGAACTGGCTGGTATTAGCTTGCAAACTGTTTGAATTGAGCTGTTTGAGCTGAAAGCTGTTTGAACTAATTGAAATTATTCTTTTACACTAGATAAAAACCTCTGAGAAGTGGGATTTCAGTTATCTAAATATTTTGAAGTTGTCTCCCCTAAAGGGACTCTGGCCGATTTCATGTTAAAAGCCACTGTCTTTCTCACGTGCAATTTCCCTATAGGTTATATTAATGTCAACAATATTTCACAGTGTTTTTAAAATCAGTGGATCTTCTGAAACTTTCAATATTTGTGTAGTGTATTGCCTTGTGATTTTTTTCAACCATTTTTTTAATTGAAAAAAAATAATAAACAGAAACCTCAACTAAATAGAGTCAGGAGACTAGAAAGCGGCACTCTCATGCCATATGACAATAGCAGAACCCAACCGGAAGAGGAAAGACTCATCTTCTTTCCTGGCAAGGACCCAGCCAATGAAAAATCACAGATTCTGTAGTTACTCTAGGTCTTCCAACTTCCTTTCTACCCCCTATAACAGAGTTCTCCCTCCCTTGCTGTGCAGGAACTTACATATGATTAAGCCAGGGTTGTAGACCCCAAACTGCAATTTTCTGCTGATTCTGGATAAACCCATATTTGCAGGAGAAATATCTGGTAGTCCACATTTGTTTCAGGACAACATTTTTGTGGTCCATAGTGGGGCTAGAGTAGACCCTCAAAAGGCTCTGGGGCTAATTAACAAACAGGTGCAGAACCCACAGTTGAACTAATTATCGCTCAGTGCTCTTGTCACCAAGGCTGGAGTTTGAAGGTCTTTCTCCTGGATCCAAGTTCATGCCCTCTTTGTGTTTGAAGCTCTCCAAGCTTTATTCAGGATCTATTCTAAACTTTCATCTTTCGGGTTTAAAGGGCCCCTGTTCTTTATGCAAATATTCATTTAGCCCTTTAGTCTGATTCTGAAATCAAACTGTTTCAAGCACTGTTAGCTGAGAAGCTATCAGTCCATTCGTTTGGGAAAGGGGAATGTTTTAGTGAAACTGTGTAGTTTTGGCTATTAGCCGTTTCCTTTGGAATAAGGGTTGTTCTCTGGAAACTGGCCCTTTGACTGGTTTCTCTGGGACTAAGCTGCTTCCTTAGAACTGGCTGGTATTAGCTTGCAAACTGTTTGAATTGAGCTGTTTGAGCTGAAAGCTGTTTGAACTAATTGAAATTATTCTTTTACACTAGATAAAAACCTCTGAGAAGTGGGATTTCAGTTATCTAAATATTTTGAAGTTGTCTCCCCTAAAGGGACTCTGGCCGATTTCATGTTAAAAGCCACTGTCTTTCTCACGTGCATTTCTAACTAAGTGAGCTGACCAGAGCAAAGGCAATTTAGAATATCAGTGGCCATTGTGGAGAATTTTAGAAATCCCTGAAGTTAATTTTCTTAAAAGTAATTATATTGCAATAGCTCAAACATTTCCAGAACTGAATAGAATGCATATTCCAACTATTTTGAGGCTTTCTAGCATTATCAGGAGTCTAAAATTGCCTCTCTGCAAAACAAGATTTCAAGATTAAATGAGGCAAAGAAAGAAAGATAAAATGGCTCCTGAAGCCTTGGCTCCTTCTTCCTTGGCTTCTTTGTCTCAGTCTCCCCTTCTGGCAACATCTTGTCTCTCTTCCTCAGCTCCTTATAGCCAGACTCTGCCTCCAATGTCATCTTCCTCTTTCCCTTCTGAGCCCTATGCTTCTTCTATACCCTCAGCACACCCATATTAATTCTTTCTCCAAACCTTTTCTCTGAAATTCTCCTCACTTGCTTTTCTCTGAACTTGTCAGAACCTTTCCCTTTAAAATGAAATCTTGTGAGATGCAGAAGCTAGACACTTAATTTCTTTTATTCCCTGGACTAAGGCTCAACTGCAAGTCATATTCACATACTTTTCCCAAATAAAAATTCTCACAGATTTGTTGAGGAATTTAACAGTCATTAAAACGTATCAACCTGGTTTCTCTGTCTTATATCAGCTAGTTCATATGCTTGTCAGTGAGAGCCAGGGCCAGCTCTGGATGACAACCTGTCATAGGGAAAATCCTGAAAGGTCTCTAAAATTACAGTGAGGAGACCAGCTCAGTAACTTTTTATATGATCAGACTCTGGCAATCGCCATGTGACTTCATCAAGCAATTATTTTCCAAAACCCATTGAACAGAGCAAAATTCAGGCTTGTGAACAAAAATTCTGATGTATTTGAATTTTTCATGTTCAATACAAGCAACTGCAGATTATTTGTAAAGAAAGTTTTGGTCTTCCTCCAGATTCTGATTCCACTCAGGGAAGTTTTTTTTGTTTTTTTTTTTTAATTATTTATTTACCTATTTGGCTGTACCAGGTCTTAGCTGCAGTATGTGGGATCTAATTCCCTGACCAGGGATTGAACCTGGGTCATCTGCATTGGGAGGTCAGAGTCTTAACCACTGGCCCACCAGGGAAGTTCCCAGGGAAGTTTTTAAATCTATTATATGAAGGAGCTGAATGAGGTCATTTTCCTTCTAGTATAAAGGACCAGGACAGAATAGGAAGCTGTGTCCATCCAGAACTGAATAGAATGCATATTCCAACTATTTTGAGGCTTTCTAGCATTATCAGGAGTCTAAAATTGCCTCTCTGCAAAACAAGATTTCAAGATTAAATGAGGCAAAGAAAGAAAGATAAAATGGCTCCTGAAGCCTTGGCTCCTTCTTCCTTGGCTTCTTTGTCTCAGTCTCCCCTTCTGGCAACATCTTGTCTCTCTTCCTCAGCTCCTTATAGCCAGACTCTGCCTCCAATGTCATCTTCCTCTTTCCCTTCTGAGCCCTATGCTTCTTCTATACCCTCAGCACACCCATATTAATTCTTTCTCCAAACCTTTTCTCTGAAATTCTCCTCACTTGCTTTTCTCTGAACTTGTCAGAACCTTTCCCTTTAAAATGAAATCTTGTGAGATGCAGAAGCTAGACACTTAATTTCTTTTATTCCCTGGACTAAGGCTCAACTGCAAGTCATATTCACATACTTTTCCCAAATAAAAATTCTCACAGATTTGTTGAGGAATTTAACAGTCATTAAAACGTATCAACCTGGTTTCTCTGTCTTATATCAGCTAGTTCATATGCTTGTCAGTGAGAGCCAGGGCCAGCTCTGGATGACAACCTGTCATAGGGAAAATCCTGAAAGGTCTCTAAAATTACAGTGAGGAGACCAGCTCAGTAACTTTTTATATGATCAGACTCTGGCAATCGCCATGTGACTTCATCAAGCAATTATTTTCCAAAACCCATTGAACAGAGCAAAATTCAGGCTTGTGAACAAAAATTCTGATGTATTTGAATTTTTCATGTTCAATACAAGCAACTGCAGATTATTTGTAAAGAAAGTTTTGGTCTTCCTCCAGATTCTGATTCCACTCAGGGAAGTTTTTTTTGTTTTTTTTTTTTAATTATTTATTTACCTATTTGGCTGTACCAGGTCTTAGCTGCAGTATGTGGGATCTAATTCCCTGACCAGGGATTGAACCTGGGTCATCTGCATTGGGAGGTCAGAGTCTTAACCACTGGCCCACCAGGGAAGTTCCCAGGGAAGTTTTTAAATCTATTATATGAAGGAGCTGAATGAGGTCATTTTCCTTCTAGTATAAAGGACCAGGACAGAATAGGAAGCTGTGTCCATCCAGATTTAGTTAATCCAACAAACCAGCTGTCTTGCACTTGAGATAAATAACTTAAAGGGAAGATTGCCAGAATTCTTAATCTTCAACTCCAACAAGTGAAGGCTCCTAAATGAACTAAAACGCTGCCAGTTTCTGCTATTGCCACACAGAACCAATAAACTGGAAAAGAGATTGTTATAAAATTAAGCACTTTAAACACCATTGACCCTCTAACCAACCTTCCAACAACTGCTTCTCAATGATGGGGCTTCAAAGAATGACAGGTGCTCTTCCCAATCCCTGCTCTGAATTGACTTGGAGAAACATTTCTCCAGACTGAAGATGAATCTCTCCCAGTCCTAGCTGATGCCGGAGCCACACTTTTCGTGCTCAACGCCACTATAGCTATGCAGCCACTGCATCAGAGCATTAAATGAGTAAAATAATGGGGTTCTTAATGAACCTCAAGACATTCCTGTCTCTGAACATATTCCTTTTAGTTTAAGCTTTTTTTATTTATAAGGTCAGGACTTTAGCGACTAACCACAAGACTTCTTAGAGAAGTATACTGTTAGTATGTCTTTTCTCCCAAAAGAGAGTAATAATTCTAGTATTTGACAGTAACTGTCAAAGTAACAGGTGAGTTAAATGACATCCTTTGTTCATCACACCTCTGATGGTACTAGAGCAAATTCTGGAAACATTGATCATTTGTCTCTAGCTGAATCAGCTACCACTTTCCTTATAGGCAGAATCTCCCACTGCTATTATTAATAGCAAAGTTCATGATGGACCTGCCGTCACAATTCACATAAATCCCTCAAAATCTCTCACCAGAATGAATCAATACCTTATAGGTGAAGAAGTCCTTTAAGGCATAAAGTTCATAATATAAGATTACAAGGCTCAGGCTTCACTATCCTTTTACCAGAGAATATTGGTCTTCCTCCAGATTCTGATTCCACTCAGGGAAGTTTTTTTTGTTTTTTTTTTTTAATTATTTATTTACCTATTTGGCTGTACCAGGTCTTAGCTGCAGTATGTGGGATCTAATTCCCTGACCAGGGATTGAACCTGGGTCATCTGCATTGGGAGGTCAGAGTCTTAACCACTGGCCCACCAGGGAAGTTCCCAGGGAAGTTTTTAAATCTATTATATGAAGGAGCTGAATGAGGTCATTTTCCTTCTAGTATAAAGGACCAGGACAGAATAGGAAGCTGTGTCCATCCAGATTTAGTTAATCCAACAAACCAGCTGTCTTGCACTTGAGATAAATAACTTAAAGGGAAGATTGCCAGAATTCTTAATCTTCAACTCCAACAAGTGAAGGCTCCTAAATGAACTAAAACGCTGCCAGTTTCTGCTATTGCCACACAGAACCAATAAACTGGAAAAGAGATTGTTATAAAATTAAGCACTTTAAACACCATTGACCCTCTAACCAACCTTCCAACAACTGCTTCTCAATGATGGGGCTTCAAAGAATGACAGGTGCTCTTCCCAATCCCTGCTCTGAATTGACTTGGAGAAACATTTCTCCAGACTGAAGATGAATCTCTCCCAGTCCTAGCTGATGCCGGAGCCACACTTTTCGTGCTCAACGCCACTATAGCTATGCAGCCACTGCATCAGAGCATTAAATGAGTAAAATAATGGGGTTCTTAATGAACCTCAAGACATTCCTGTCTCTGAACATATTCCTTTTAGTTTAAGCTTTTTTTATTTATAAGGTCAGGACTTTAGCGACTAACCACAAGACTTCTTAGAGAAGTATACTGTTAGTATGTCTTTTCTCCCAAAAGAGAGTAATAATTCTAGTATTTGACAGTAACTGTCAAAGTAACAGGTGAGTTAAATGACATCCTTTGTTCATCACACCTCTGATGGTACTAGAGCAAATTCTGGAAACATTGATCATTTGTCTCTAGCTGAATCAGCTACCACTTTCCTTATAGGCAGAATCTCCCACTGCTATTATTAATAGCAAAGTTCATGATGGACCTGCCGTCACAATTCACATAAATCCCTCAAAATCTCTCACCAGAATGAATCAATACCTTATAGGTGAAGAAGTCCTTTAAGGCATAAAGTTCATAATATAAGATTACAAGGCTCAGGCTTCACTATCCTTTTTACCAGATGCTGTAACATTTCAATTTTATCAGCAAGAAAACCTAAAAGCTAAGGGTGGAGGTTTGTCCATACCTCCAAACAATAAACAACATTGTTATCCCTTGACACCTTGTGGTTCTTAATCCTTATATGGCACTAACATCCAATCCTACTGGAAGGAAATTCTTTCCTGTAATTGATTTATGCAGTGCATTCTTTAGTGTTCTAGTTGAAACTAACCAATACTTTTTTCCCTTCACTTGGGAAGAGATACAATTTACCTGGACAATACTGTATCAGAGTCCTTCTCACAAATCCTGAAGCTTGATCTGAATGATAAAAAGTTCCTTAGGGGTTCTACTTTGTTGTAACATGTGAACGATTTGCTTATTTTTTTCTCCTTCACAAGTCTCCTTGCTTAAGCTCTTAAAAGCTTTAGTGGAATATAAGGTCACCAAAGAAAAACTGCAACTTGACCAGACTCAGGTGTGATACTTATGGCATCTGACATTGGAATAAGGGCTACACCTAGATCAAATAGATTTCATGTTCGCCAAGACCCCAAACTAAGCATCAGCTGTGAGGTTTTTTGGGCACGTTGGTTATTTCCAAAACTGGATCCAAATTTCTCTCGCATATCCAAGCCTCTGTATGTTTTACTCAATAGAATCACTGTGGGAGTCCCCTCTATCAGCAATGAAGTCCCTCAGGACTCTGAGGAAGATCCTCTGTGTAATGCTGACTTCTCATGGTTCACTGGTTATTCTTATTTAAATGATGACAATGGCAAATATGGGGCTGGGTATGCAATTGCAACTCCTTTAGGTTTTGGTGATGCAGTGTCTGTAATTACAGTCACTTTAGCTCAACAGGATGAATTATGTACTCTTACACTAATTTGTACTTTAGCCAAGGACAAGGTTCTCAATATTTATACTGATGGTTAGGTGTGCTTTCAGAGAAATAGCTCATGATTTTGGAAAGTTGTGGAAACAACATGTCTTCCTTACTTTCAGACGAATAAGAAAAATGTAAATGGCCCCATGTTGAGGAATTATTGTATGTAATACTTCTGCCTATCACTTTAGCTATTATTAAGCTTTTTAAACATAACTCTCTGAAAGGTAAAGGAAATCACCTTGCTGATACTTCTATAAGGAGTTCTGTACTTAAAGGGACCAGTATCAGCCAAATCTCTGTCATGGTCCCAAGGGATAGTTTCCCAAATGATATTTAGACAAATTGGCTTGAGAAGCCCAACATTTGGCTCCAGGAAAGGAAAAGCAAGGTTTGATACCAAAGACTGTTGTTTGATACCAAAAATTGTTTATTTGGACCAAAGAATAGCCCACTCCTAACAGAGACTCTAATATGCCCACTGCTCACCACTTTATATCCATTAAACTATTGGTATACTGACAAAATGATAGCATTCAGGAATCAGTGTTAGTGGGAAAATGTTGACAAGGCCGCAAAAAGTATCTACTTAACTTGTTCCACTGGTATGAAGTACAATCTAAAGAAAGCCTATTCCTACTGTTCCCCAACATTTTAAAGAACCTATCACCAATGCAGGAGATGTAAGAGATGCAGGTTTGATCCCTGGGTCAGGAAAATCCTTTGGGGATTTTCTCTCCAGTATTCTCACCTGGAGAGTCTGAGGGACAGAGGAGCTTGGTGGGCTACAGTTCATGGGGTAGCAAAAAGTCAGACATGAATCAAGCTGCCTAGTACCCAATGCACCATTTGAAATCTGGCAATTTCATATGATTTCCTTCATCTTATGAATGTATGTATAAGTCATTGTATGTTTTCAGAGTGTACTTTGAAGCCTTCACTTACAGACTACTGTCTCTTCTGTAACTAACATTCATATGGAAATATTATACCTATCTAGGAAATCCTCGCAAATTTTATGGCTATCACGAGTTTATTTTACTGCTCAGATAAATAAACAAGTTAGCATTGTTTGCTGGTTTTACAAGATTTTCAATATGTTTACCACTCTTAATCCTCTGGTTTAGATGTATGCTCTATTAAGACTCAAATGTCATTATTAAAACTCATTTGACAAAATTTGTGGAAACCTTCCAACCATATATTTTGGACAGACTATAGCCATTGGTCCTTATAAATCTTAGATCCATGCCTTTTGGAATTCATAAACTGTCACCATTTGAGACTTATAAGAAGTTTGTTTTCAAGAATTTGGTGATGAAAGAATGCTTCAGATGATCTCTAATGTCTAAGATATTAATAACATATGGACATTAGATAAAAAGTACCTGAGATTTTCTTCTCCTTGTTAGTGGTATATAACCTCCATAGGTTAACCAACCTTCTCCCCATTGTGAGACACTACACTCAGATTCTTCCTAGCATCAAGGGCCAAAAGCTATTGAAACTAGAAAACCTGTCTCTTGATCAGCAAAGCTTTCAGAGAAAGATCTTGATCAAAAGAGGGGAAACATAAAAAGTTAATAAACAGGAAAATCAATTAAACAGAGCTGGGAGACCAGAAGGACGAGTTGTCACACCCTGTGTGACAGACACACAGGACACAACAGAAAGACAATTTCCTCTTACTTCCTAGGAAAAGTCAGCCAATGAAAAGCCATGGAATCTTTGGGTACTATAACCTGCCCAACTTCTTTTTCACCTTTATAAAAGCTATTTTCTTCCTTTGCCATGTGGGGATTTGTATATGACTTGCCATGGTTGCAGACCCCAGACTGATTCTCTTCTGATCCCCAATAACGTCATCTTTGCTGGAGAAATATATGGTACCTGTTTGTTTTAGATCAGCAACACCTAGGATGTCCTGCCATATTTAAGATCAGTTAGACATTAACCTACATTTTCCTCAGGTTATTAAAAATATTGTTTATCTATTACATTGAATTATTTTTGTTAATTAAATTTTTTTTTTAAATTGGAGAATAATTGCTTTATAATACTGTGTTAGTTTCTGCCATACATCAGCATGAATCAGATTTCATATGTCCCAAATTCTTATGGCTATCACGAGTTTATTTTACTGCTCAGATAAATAAACAAGTTAGCATTGTTTGCTGGTTTTACAAGATTTTCAATATGTTTACCACTCTTAATCCTCTGGTTTAGATGTATGCTCTATTAAGACTCAAATGTCATTATTAAAACTCATTTGACAAAATTTGTGGAAACCTTCCAACCATATATTTTGGACAGACTATAGCCATTGGTCCTTATAAATCTTAGATCCATGCCTTTTGGAATTCATAAACTGTCACCATTTGAGACTTATAAGAAGTTTGTTTTCAAGAATTTGGTGATGAAAGAATGCTTCAGATGATCTCTAATGTCTAAGATATTAATAACATATGGACATTAGATAAAAAGTACCTGAGATTTTCTTCTCCTTGTTAGTGGTATATAACCTCCATAGGTTAACCAACCTTCTCCCCATTGTGAGACACTACACTCAGATTCTTCCTAGCATCAAGGGCCAAAAGCTATTGAAACTAGAAAACCTGTCTCTTGATCAGCAAAGCTTTCAGAGAAAGATCTTGATCAAAAGAGGGGAAACATAAAAAGTTAATAAACAGGAAAATCAATTAAACAGAGCTGGGAGACCAGAAGGACGAGTTGTCACACCCTGTGTGACAGACACACAGGACACAACAGAAAGACAATTTCCTCTTACTTCCTAGGAAAAGTCAGCCAATGAAAAGCCATGGAATCTTTGGGTACTATAACCTGCCCAACTTCTTTTTCACCTTTATAAAAGCTATTTTCTTCCTTTGCCATGTGGGGATTTGTATATGACTTGCCATGGTTGCAGACCCCAGACTGATTCTCTTCTGATCCCCAATAACGTCATCTTTGCTGGAGAAATATATGGTACCTGTTTGTTTTAGATCAGCAACACCTAGGATGTCCTGCCATATTTAAGATCAGTTAGACATTAACCTACATTTTCCTCAGGTTATTAAAAATATTGTTTATCTATTACATTGAATTATTTTTGTTAATTAAATTTTTTTTTTAAATTGGAGAATAATTGCTTTATAATACTGTGTTAGTTTCTGCCATACATCAGCATGAATCAGTCCTAGGTTTACATATGTCCCCTCCCTCCTGGACCTCTCTCCCCACCATCCCACCCCTGTAGGTTGTCACAGAGCACCAGGTCTGGGCATCCTATATCTACAGCTAATTCCCACTTTCATATATGGTAATGTATATATTTCAGTGTTACTCTTTAAATTCATCCCTCCCTTTCCTTGCCCCACTGTGTCCACAAATCTGTTCTCTATGTCTGCATCTCCACTAATGCCCTGCAAATATACTTGAATTCTTTATTTAAAATTTATTTTCCAATGTGATCTGAAGCAAGGATCAAAACTTTTTGTTTTCCACATTTTCCCAAGACCATTTAAAAAATAATCCATCCCATTTTCATTGACTTGTGAAGGTACATTTATCATTTTAAGTTCCATAAATCTTTATCCCATTTCTTTTAATAAACATTTTTTAGAAAAGTATAAAAAAAGAAAATGAAAATTTTTTATACACACTAAAATTTTAGAAAATTTTCTTCCAATCATATGTATATATTTACAAAGGATGCTATAATTTTCATGAAGCAATATCCCAAAAGACAAACTCAAGTAAGCAAAGGTGGTTGCTGAGTAAGCAAAGATGGTTGGCTTATAAGGCTAAGTGGACAAACCACAGATATAAATTTAGGTGCAAGTATATAGAAATAGAGCCTGATGAAGTATATAAGAGAAGAGATGGAAATTTATAAATCTGTGAATATGAGAAAACAGGGAAAACCAAACCAAAAACTCCTATACAGTGTGCTCTAAAAGTGCTAGGAGAACAAAAATGTCTAGTAAAATGTTTTTAAATTATTTAATGAGCTATGTCTCCCATAATATCTTCAATAAAATCCACATTATTAACTAAACTTTTTATTTAACAGGATTCTTTAGGTTGTGGTCCTTGAGTACTGGTTCATATATTCTAAAACAAAATTTGAAAGACCATGAGAACATTTTTAGGTTCACATCAAACATTTTAATCATGTATAAATAGTCTCAAAACATAGTTTCTCACAAATAGCAAGTACTGAAATAGTAAAAAAAAAAAAAAACTACAGCATAACTAATAGAATCTAAATATAAAAGAGGTTTGATACCTAACACCATTCGCTAAAAGCGAAACAAGAAAATGGTGACGATCTTCTTTAACAGTGAAGGCAGTGGTAGGAAAACAGTCCAAGATTTATCTCAGCCTATTTTCAGACAGACTTAAAAATTATGAGCGAGAATACATATTCAGGTGAGTGAAGGTGTAGAAGTGAGTTCACTCAAGAAGGCCCTGTTGGAGCAGGATTCAAAGAAGGCAGCTAACACCTGGGATACAGGCTCAAATCCCACGTCTTCCTTCTTTCCATTCTTTTCTTTTTTTTTCTTGTAAAAGTGAGGACACACTCTATACACTGTTTTGAATCTTAGAATTTTCACATGGCATTATTTTCTGTTAAGTAATCTTCACAGATATGTTAATTATTTTGTATTATTTTATCGTTATTGTACACTGTCATTTGTTCATTTATCAGTTTTGAAATATTAATTTAGGAGTCAGGCATGGATATCAACAGAATTCAGATTTGGAGTATATAATTTCCAGGTTTTGTATGGCTCTGAACTCTATTATCTACCACTTCTAGCTGTTTAGGTTGTGATTTCTCACCATGTGACCTGGGGGAACTGTGGAGCTTCCTTAGACCAGAAAGCCACAGAGTTGGAGTTCTTGCCCATTGTAATGTAAAAATGTAAATTCTTGCCTATTAGAGTGTAAATAGTTCTCAAGATTTTGCCTACCATTAGAATTTTCTGGTGATTATTTTCAGTATTTTTTTCCATGTTTTATACAGGTTTGTTTGTTTGTTTGTTTATTTATGTGTTTATTTATTGGCTGTGCTGGGTTATCCTTGCTGCCTTGGGCTTTTTCTAGCTGCAGTGCGATGGCTTCTAGTTGCCATGGTTCCTCTCTTTCTGGCACACAGGCTCTAGGGGTGGTGGCTCAGTACTTGTGGTCCAGGGGCCTAGTTGTCTCAAGGCCTGTGGGATCTCCCTTGACCAGGGTTTGAAACCCAGGTGCCCTGCATTGGCAGGTGGATTCTTAACCCCTGGACCACCAGGGAAGTCTCCAATACATGTTTAAATGTGGAGGAGTCTCTTGACCTTTTTCTGTCACTATTACAAAAAACCTGCACAAGTCAATATTATTAGGTGATTAAAAGCCTTTGCTAATTTGATAAGGTGAAACTTAACTGATTATTTAATGTTGTATTTCAAACTTTTACTGTCGTTGAGCATTTTATGTGTATTTATTGGCTATTTCTATTTTACTATTTATAAATTACCTGCTCCTTTCCTTTGCCTATATTGAAATTTTCAAGTCTTTATTTTTTTCTTATTGATTCACAGATTTTCTTACTATAAAAATATTATTAAGACAAAAATTTCAAAAATATACTTACTTCCTGGTTAGTAATATACCTTTAAGTTTTGTTTATTATATGGTTAACATGTAAATTGTTTTTTAAAGGAATAACATCTCCACAAATTTGAATCTTATTTAGAGGCCCCACTTACCTTTCTATTTATTTGAATTGGTATATATCTCTCCTGGTAATAGAGTGAATGTTAATATTGGTCTCATTTATTGCATATTTAATGTTTTCCTTTATTGATATTGCTAAATATTTTCATTATATATTTTAACTATGACTTCTGATTATTGTCATTTAACAGAAAATCTATACCCACCTCACTAATTTTTAATCATCTTACTAAAGTTATATTATTGCCTCATTTAATTCTCAAAACAATACTATTTGTTAGTAATATTTGCTATTATTATCCTCATTTTAAAAAAATTTTTGGCCTCTTTTGTTTGTTTTTTATTTATTTTCATCCATCTTTATTCTTTGGCTTGTGTGGACCTCCCATTGCAGTGGCCTCCCTCATTGCAGAGCACTGGGGCTCTGGGCACATGTGCTCTAGAGTGCTGGCATGTAATTGGACACACCGGCCCAGCCGCTCTGCAGCACGTGGGATCTTCCCGGGCCAGGGATTGAACTGGTATCCCTTACACTGCAAGGCGGACTCTACCCACTGGACCACCAGGGAAGCCCTTTATCCTCGTTTTTATATGTAATATTGGGTTGGTCAAAAAGTTATTTTGAATTTTTCCATAACATCTTATAGAAAAAACCAAAGGAACTTTTTGGCCAACCCAGTATTTTGGTTATATATAGATTTAAAATGTATTGATTATAATATAATGAACGTCCATGTACTTATTGTGTACTTAAGAAACAGAATGTTAAACCGTGAATATACCTCCTGATACCATTTGCCTCACTCTTCACAGTTAACTCATTTTAATTTAGTATATATTAGTCTCATCCAAGTTTATCTCAATTTATGACATGGTCCATAGAGATATATAATACTGCTTTTTCATCTTCAAATTCATATGTAAATGGTATCATACATGTATACACAAACATCTTTTAAATATAATATTGCATTTATACATTTTTCCATGGTGAAACATATATCTCTGTTTTATTCATTTGAGTACTTTATAATATTCTTTTGTATAAATATACTGCATTTTACCTGTAGTTTCAGGTTTATGAGTTTTTTGGCTATAATAAATCTATGCTATTGCAAATATTTATGTACATTTTTGTGTCTCTTTGTGCACAAGTGCTGAGATTTTACTGCAACTTTATTACTATCCAATAGTGACTAATTTAAACTCCTACTAACAGTGTGTTATAGTTTTCATTTCTCTACATGTTTGCCAGTCTTTGGTACTCTCAAATTCCTGTGATGTTTGTTGTACTTATTGTCCAATGTTTATTATATATTTTCTCATCTTTTAAAAAATCTATTAAATGTCATTATACAGACCTATATAGAATATTAAATATGTTGCAAACACTTCTCACATCTGTATTAAAAAAAAAAAAATTCCTTGTCCTGAGGATACAAAATACAACAACAAAGTAGATAAATAAAGTATATGAGTTCTGTTCCGGTGTAGCTGAACACATTTCTATCCATTACGCCTTCCCAAAGACAACTATAAACTTTGGACAACAACTGAACTAAATTACCTAAAGGCTCTGAAGAGACAAGGAAAGAATGCAGATTCTGAAGGAGATTCAGAACATAAAATATGGACTGACACAGGATGAGTTTCCTGTTTTTATATCCTTTATCTTGAGGACAAACAGACAGGCTGCTGGTGATTCCACAAGAGGCAGGAAAAACACTGATAGAAAACTTGGAGTGATTCTAGCTTGATGAACTAGGAGACAGAGCTTGGGGCATCCATGGTTGCCTGAAGAGTAGAGGGGAGAACACTGAAAGGCAAAGATCTAGAGAGAGAAGGCTCAAGGTTGTGGACAACTCTGCCCCAATCTCTCTCTGGCCTCCGAATTATGTAAGGATGGGGCAGATTGCAACCAGCCCAGAAAAAGGGAAAAAATAACTGAATCAAGACTTGATTTGTTGATTAAGTCTATGTTTATAGTTTAACTATATTATCTACTAAAACAGAAATATAAACATTGTTCAGAGGAATATAATGAAATAGAGAGCCTTCACAAAGTATAGTTCACAAATTATATACTATAATTTAAAGTCACTCAGCATATGAGGAACATGTTTTCTCAATAGAAAATACAGCCAGTGGGGTTCAGCTCAGAAATTTTCCAAACATTTGAATTAGCAGACAATAACTTTAAAGCAACTATTATAATTATGCTTAATAAGGTAAAATAAAGTTAGCTTGTAGAGAAAAACTAAAAAGTTTCACTAGGGAAAGCATTTAAATCTATAAAAAAGACTAATAGGGGTCCTAGATGAAATATCTAATATCTGAGGAAAAATGAACTAGATGGTTGTGAGTGCATAATAAGGATAACAGAAGAATGAGTCTTTAAACTTGAAGATATGTCAAAAGAAGTCATGCAGTCTAATAATAGAGAGAAAAAAGATGCAAAAACTGAAGGAGAGCATCTATGAAACAATATCAAAAGTTAAAGCATATATGCAATTGGAATCTAAGAGTGTAGGGAGAAAAAGAAGAGGGCAGATGAAATATTTGAGTGAATAATGACCAAAAACTTCCCCAGTTTTACGAAACCCATATATTTGTAGGTTCAAGAAGTTCAAAGCAGTATCAAATTAAACAAAACAAACAAAAACAAGCCAACAACAGAGAAAGTCTTGAAAGCAACAAAAAAAGCAATGACATTTGACACAGAAGAAACAATTTGAGTGATCTCTGACTTCTCATTAGAAATATAAAGATTAAAATTCAATATATTTAAATTTTTAAACACAAAAAACATTATAAACCTAGAATTCTATATCCAATGGATGCAACATTTTCCAGAATGAAAAAGAAGTAAAAACACTTTCAAATAAAAGAAAACTATAGAATGTTTTCTGCATTATAAGAAGTGATAAAGGAAGTTGTTCAGTAAAAAAGGAAGTTTTCAAGAAGGAATGAGAATGGCAAAATGGTACCTAACTGGATAAAAACAAAAGGACTTCTATTTTCCATTTAGTATCTTTAAAGTTGATAAGACTGATTAAACCAAAAATTACATCATATCCTTCTGGGGATTATAATGTATATTGATATAATATATATGTTAATTATAAAAGATTTAGATGGCTGATTGACCTATATGATTTCAATATGTATCCCTATATATATTTTATGCAAAGTAGTACAGTATAAATTCTGAGTAAGCTATGAAGAGATAAGAATGTATATTTTAACCCCTAGAGTAAATACCTGAAATATGCAAAGATGCATAACTAAAATGCAACTGACCACTTAAAATAAAATTCTCAAAAATATTCCTGTAATCCAAAGGGAGTCAGAAATCAGTAACATGAGAACAAAAAACAGAGGAAACAAAGTGAAAAGAAATAATAAAATATGTAGTAGATCCAAATCCAACCACAGCAATAACTGCAATAAATTTTAATGGCATACACTTTCCACTAAAAAGCAGAACTTGTCAGCACGAACCAAAAGTATGCTCCAATTATATCCTATCTATCAGTCCTTTAAATATAAAGACACAGAGTCTACAAAAATATGGGAAAAAGGTATGGCATAAAAAGAATAAGCACAAAAATCTGGATTGGATACATTATTAAATAATTATGTACTATGTTATAAGTACAATAGGAATTTGTAAACGAAGAGCAAAGTAGATCTTGAGAAGACAGAGGCTATAATTTCAGATGGGTTAGTCAAGGTAGATATTGAAACGTGGCATTTAAACAATAGAAGAAACTCTGCATGATTAATAAGAAGCAGTCAGTCACATAACCTAGTTAGAGTGCTAATGCTACAGCTGCTGTTGATAGTTAAGACAGCTGACCTCCAGGTATTTCCTCAGTCATGGCATAACTAATTCTGTTCTTTTTGTCATTCACTCTGTAACTTGTATAATTCACATGCCATTCCCTGACTGTTCCAAAAAGTAAAGAGAAGAAACTGGGTCCATTACCTCAAGTTGTAGGAGAGAGGGACCTAGAATTACCAAAAGACTCTAAAATTAATGAAGAGGTAATTCATACAAAAGAAAATCAATTCAGATAGGGTAAACGGAATATTATGCTGCTATGTAAAAAATAAATAAATAAAAGGCCAGGTGTTACTAGAGATTTTTTTCCAGTTTAAATTCGAGACACAGTTTTTGAACACTTACTCTAGGGCATGAACATTTCAATGACAAACAAGTAGCTGTGATGTTTTGTGATAGATGTTATTATGAAAGCTAGTTTGACGTACATGAGGACAAAATGAAATATCTGGGAAAACAAAAGAAAACTAGCAATTAGAGAGGTCATGAAGGACGCACAGGTATATGTCAGGCAGACAAAGAAGGAAAAGTGGATTGAAAGCAAATATGTGGAGGTGTGAAAGGATCCAGTATGTTTGGTATATAGTGAGAAGCCCCAAATAGATGTAACACAAAGTTTACAGTGCAAGGCAAGGATACACAGTTAAAGATCCATGAAAGAAAAATGTTAAAATATGAAGGAATTGGCTCTGTGGAGACATATAATGCTTTTATGTAGGGAGGTGCCACGATCAGATCTGTGTTTAAATTTTACCTCTGGAAACTGTCTAAAGGATGAATGGGTAAAAGTGAAGATATTGAAGAAAGAGAAAACACTACAGAGGCTTTTGTCACAGTTAAGATAAGAGGCGCAGCTCCCCTGGTGGCTCAGTGGCATAGAATCCACCTGCCAATGCAGGAAATGCAGGTGTGATGCCTGGGTCAGGGAGACTCCCTAGAGAAGGAAATGGCAACCCACTCCATTATTCTTGCCTGGGAAATCCCATGGATAAAGAAGCTACACAAAGGGCTACCATCCATGGGGTCACAAAAAGATAGATGCGACTTAGCAACTAAACAAAAGCAACAAATATGAGACAAGTCCCTGATTAATGGATGAGGCTAGAATGTGTATTGGAGATTTTTTTTTTTCATGAGCATTAATGTGAAAATTACGAAAAGGGAGGTTCAAAAAAGACTTTATTTGTGAATCAGAATGCATGAATCTGAATTTCCCATTTGGAACAATAGGAGGGGCAGTGTTGCTTTTGAGTGAGTTCAGAAATGCAAAAAGGAAAACAGGGTTAGGCTGAGGAGGAGGGGTTTACACGAATGATGAGCTTCCATTTTGGATATGTGGCATTTGAGATGAACAGAGAATAAAGAAAGAGACACACATACTAGGTGATTGTTCTGGCATTCCAGAGAGAATGTCACTAGAGATTACTCTTAGACAAGGAGATATAATTTTGGGGTCCTTTTCAAATGAATATTATTTGAAAGCATGCAAGTAGATGAGAACATCTTAGAGGATCATAAAAAATGAGAAGGAAAGTTGACCAAGGACAAAATACTGGGAATACCAACACCTAAGGGACATGAAGAAACATCAGCAAAATAAAGAAGTACATCAGTAAGAGGAAAATCAGAGAAAATTATTTCTACAAGAAAATATATTTTTAAATAAAGAAGGATGAAAAGTATAGAGACTGATTATTAGAAGTACAAATGAGGATTTAACATAGAAATAAGAAATTAACAGAGAAAAAGAGAAACTATATTATTCAAAATATATTATCACAACTACCACTTAGCCATTTGGAAAAAGTGGAATTCCATCTGATGTTTTACCCCAAAATTAAGTCCAGATGGATCAAAGATTCAAATCAATAAAAACTGAAGAAATGTAATCTTGGAGTGGATAGGGCCTTTCATACAAAAACACAAAAATCAAAAACAGAAGGTTAAAAAAGAAAATGAGCAAATGAGAAAAATAGCAATACATATGAAAAGACTTCCGTTTCATCATACATAGAGTTTCATGATTCAGTTTTGAAAAATAAAGGCAAAGATTTTAAAGGAAAAATGACCAAATGATGTCTCTGGTCTAGAGACTGGAGGGCAAGGATAGTTGTGAGAGTGACCTATTTGCCAAATGCTAGACCTGTCACCAGCTCTACATATGGGAGACAAGTCCCTGATTAATGGATGAGGCTAGAATGTGTATTGGAGATTTTTTTTCATGAGCATTAATGTGAAAATTACGAAAAGGGAGGTTCAAAAAAGACTTTATTTGTGAATCAGAATGCATGAATCTGAATTTCCCATTTGGAACAATAGGAGGGGCAGTGTTGCTTTTGAGTGAGTTCAGAAATGCAAAAAGGAAAACAGGGTTAGGCTGAGGAGGAGGGGTTTACACGAATGATGAGCTTCCATTTTGGATATGTGGCATTTGAGATGAACAGAGAATAAAGAAAGAGACACACATACTAGGTGATTGTTCTGGCATTCCAGAGAGAATGTCACTAGAGATTACTCTTAGACAAGGAGATATAATTTTGGGGTCCTTTTCAAATGAATATTATTTGAAAGCATGCAAGTAGATGAGAACATCTTAGAGGATCATAAAAAATGAGAAGGAAAGTTGACCAAGGACAAAATACTGGGAATACCAACACCTAAGGGACATGAAGAAACATCAGCAAAATAAAGAAGTACATCAGTAAGAGGAAAATCAGAGAAAATTATTTCTACAAGAAAATATATTTTTAAATAAAGAAGGATGAAAAGTATAGAGACTGATTATTAGAAGTACAAATGAGGATTTAACATAGAAATAAGAAATTAACAGAGAAAAAGAGAAACTATATTATTCAAAATATATTATCACAACTACCACTTAGCCATTTGGAAAAAGTGGAATTCCATCTGATGTTTTACCCCAAAATTAAGTCCAGATGGATCAAAGATTCAAATCAATAAAAACTGAAGAAATGTAATCTTGGAGTGGATAGGGCCTTTCATACAAAAACACAAAAATCAAAAACAGAAGGTTAAAAAAGAAAATGAGCAAATGAGAAAAATAGCAATACATATGAAAAGACTTCCGTTTCATCATACATAGAGTTTCATGATTCAGTTTTGAAAAATAAAGGCAAAGATTTTAAAGGAAAAATGACCAAATGATGTCTCTGGTCTAGAGACTGGAGGGCAAGGATAGTTGTGAGAGTGACCTATTTGCCAAATGCTAGACCTGTCACCAGCTCTACCTTTGGCATTGTTTTTAACTCCTTTTTCCCCCTCTTTCATGTGTTACAGAAAATGCCATGGGAAAGTAAGGAATAGGGGTCATCAAAGAGGAGAAAGAGTTAATGGTTTCTTTTAGCTGCATATCTTTTTTTAAATTACATATCCAAATCTCCATTGCAGAATCTGGGAAGAAAGACGAAGCAGTTAAGCTGATCCCTATTGCTGGAAATGGAGAGAAAACCCTTGGAAACAGAAAAGAATGAGACACATCAAATGGATCTAGGTGTACAATATAAAACTCTACTGTTCACACTATTAAATATCTTTTAAAATATACTAGTATTTTTAAAGAAAGTATAGCCTTCTTTCTGTCTATTCCTTGAAGAAAGGTTAACTTTAGTGAACAGAGAAACTTCAGACTGAAATAATTATTCATCAGGGTAATTTGGAAAATGATGCTCTGCTTGGATTTTCAAATTATGGCACAAAGTCTAGCTATACGTTGAATTAAACTGCCATAGTCTCTCTCCATGTCTGCAAACTGTTGAATAGAAATTGGCCTGGCATGGGCTGCAATGTCCCTAAGCTTTCTGTTTCAGGGAAGATATACTTGGCTATGGTAGAGTAACAAATATACTTCAGGATCTCTGTTTATTTTTTCATTCAAGTAACAGTCCAATGCAAGTCAGGCAGCTCTTCTGACACTCCCCTTTTAATGGTGACTCATGGACCAAGATGCTCCTATATTTAGGTACATCTGAAAAAATGTACCAAAAATGTACTAAAGAGGAATACAAACATAAAGAATTTATTTATATTGTTCAGAATTCTCATTTAGACTCATCAACAAGGGAAAAATAACCTGTGTTCCCAGGAAAGAAAATGATGTGTTGAATGCATAACACAGTCAGAGCCACAGTCCAAATTCTGGTCAACAAAATCTGTTTCATTTTTCCTCTCATAAATCAAACTCACATCTGCCTCCTACCCAAAGAAAATAGTATAATGCTCCTCCATTAAGTATTCTGAATTGGGATGGGGAAGAATAGAAGACATACAGTCAGTGTTTTTTAATACCACTGCAAAGATATTTTGAAAATCTCACACCTGAGGTGGGGTACGGTAGAGAGGAAGAAGTTGTTGGACTAGACCTTGATTCTACTTCCTGGAAGAATTATCTTATCATTTCTTCTCTGTGGCCTCTGCTTATAAACCCTTGGGGCCTCTTCCTGGTCGTTATTTTCCTGGCCACATCTGAAAAGACTTTGCAATTAGAGGAGGCTTGGGAGTACAAAAATTAATGTTATTGCTTGAATTTAAAAATACTTGTTTCAAGAGTGTACTTTTAGTTTCCTCGACAATACAATGTCTCAAAAACTGTAGATTTCTGATCTATTTGTTCCAGCCAGTTTCGTGTTAGTCAGTAATCACAGTCAGAGTTATTTCCTAAAAATAATATTCAAATTTATTTTACGTGGCCCCTTCCTCTATCCTCATACCTTTTGTTCCACTCACCTTAATGATGATTGTCATTGAATTCTTTGACCAATTGGAATTAAGCCAAATTCTACTTTGATCTTTGCCCTGAGACATTAAAAAAAAATTTTTTTTTAAATGGTTTCTTTTTAGGGGGGGGGGGGGGGGGACGGGGAGGAAGGGTTAGGTAGGGAGGAGGGCAGGCGGGCCACTTCTATTGGTCTTTCATTTATCTATTTTCCATCCATCTTTGTTCCTTGGCCCGTGTGGGCCTCCCATCGCAGTGGCCTCTGTTGTCACAGAGCACTGGCTCTGGGCGCATGCACTCCAGAGCTCTGGCTTGGTAATTGGACACATCGGTCCAGTCGCTCTGCGGCACGTGAGAGCTTCCCAGGCCAGGGACTGAACTGGCGCACCTTGCACTGCAAGGCAGTGTCCTTACCCACCACCAGGGAAGCCCTGCCCTGAGACATTTTATTCAATGGATAACTTTTTTGTGGTTAACTGTATATTGTCACTCAAAAGTCTTTTTAGTGCAACCTCTACAAGTGGTTGGGTTTTCCAGACCTGAAGGATCTTGAATTTATGAACTCTCATTTCTGCTTGCAAGTTGACTTATTCTTGCCTGGGCTCATCACTTTTTTGAAATTCTTTGTGAACTACAGTTAATAATAGACAACACACACTACAACTGTGAAGCATTTCAACATCTAATTAGAAATCATTACTAGACATACAATCTTCCAAGTTACAATAGGAGGCAATGGTTTTATAACAAAGATTTTGCCAAATTCCCTGACATAAGTATGAGGTTCCCCATCACGCATGCATGCTCAGTCATGTCCGATTCTTTGTGACCCCACGGTATGTAGCCCACCAGGTTCCTCTATCCATGGAATATACCAGACAAGAATATAGGAGTGAGTTGCCATTTCCTATTGCAGAGGATCTTCCTGACTCAGGGATCAAACCCACATTTCTTGCATCTCCTGCACTGGCATTCTTTACCACTGTGTCACCTAGGAAGTCCTCTTCTATTCTAAGACTTTATATTTTCATATTTTTTTTTGGAGTAGTACCTCACTTCAAGGTGACAACTCCCATATCAGTATATTATAAGCTCTTTTAATTCAATCCCAAATCCCTCAGTGGTTTAATAAAATAATAATGCTTAATAGAGTAATAAAATTACTTTTTCAACATGAAGAAAATCTCTTTTTTTCACTGTACATTCATCTCATTGAGTCAGAAATGATCAAACAGAGCTTGTGATATGGTAAGTGCTCAGACAATAGCCATTAATAGTGATAGTTAACAAAAAACAAACAAAGGCCATTTTTTCAACAATAAACACAGCCATGGGGGGTAGTATTTTGAAGACTGTGTTAGATGAGAGGTAGAGTTTTTAGTTTGCTCCAACTGCCACAATGAAGTACCATAAACTGTGTGGCTTAAACAATGACCATTTGCCTAACAGTCTGATGGCTATACATTAAGATCAAGGTGTCAGGGAGCTGGTTCCTTCTGAGAGCTGTGAGGAAGAGTCTGTTCCATGCCCTTCTGTTCCATGCTTCTCGGCCAGTTCCTGGTATTTTTCTGGAATTCTTTGGTGCCAGTTTGATTTATATAAGCATCACTCCAATCTCTGCCTTCATCTTCACATGGCGTCCTCTCCCTGCATGTGTATCCATCTCCAAAGATTTCCCCTTTTTAAAAGGACACCAGTCATATTGGATTGGTGCCAATCCTAATGACCTCATTTTAACTTGATTACCTCTGTGAAGATTCTATCTCCAAATAAGGTCACATTACGAACTACTGGAGGCTAGGAGTTTTTAAAAAAAATTTTTGGCCTCTTTTATTGTATTTTTTTTTTTCATCTGTCTTTATTCTTTGGCCTGTGTGGACCTCGCATTGCAGTGGCCTCTTTTGTTGCAGAGCACCAGCTCTGGACACATGTGCTCCAGAGCACCAGCTCATAATTGGACAGCTGCTCTGCTGCACACGGGATCTTCCCGGGCCAGGGACTGAACCGGTGCCCCTTGCATTGCAAGGCAAACTCTTTACCCACTAAAGGAGTCACAGTTCAACCAATAACACATAATAACACACTAATATTTGCACTGAAGTATTTCTTACATATGTTGTCTATTTACATAGTGGTTAATAATTCTCTTCATGAATAAGATCTGAATCTAAATCAAATGTTCATTCTTTAACTCTTTGCTGAGTATATTTATGCATAAGTTACTGTACAGCAAACTGCTGAACTGCGGTGGTCTTGAAATCTTTTTGTTGCTGCCTATTTCCCAGAGTTCAAGATACTCTCTGTCTTCTGTATATCATAATAACTGATTAAATAACTATGAGAGAACAAGGAAAACCAGGGGAACAGAATATATCTTTTAAAAGACTGACTTAAAAGAGGGCTTCTTTTCACGTGATAGCAATGTAAAAACTGTGGCAACATCTAAAGTCTTCTGCTGAAAAACCAGTTCACATTATTAAAAAAGAAACCTTCGTAGGCTTAAATAAATATGAAAAGAATAAGACTGAGGAAAAATCACTGAGGCATTCATTTAATTAAAATCAGTAAATTTATCATTTTCTGTGCTTATTGATATTTTATACTGTTACCTCCTTGAGTAAGGTGAACCTTCCATATCATTTACAACATGGTGAACCATAATCCGGAAGCTACATTAAAGAAAAATTAATGCATGTTTTAGGTCACAGAGATTGCTGAATAACCTGTCATTGCAATCATATTGCTTTATTGAAATTATAGAAGTCCTCACATACAGGAATAAGAGTTGTTAGTAAAAAGTTGAAAGGTATTTTTGGCCTCTTTTATTGTATTTTTTTTTTTCATCTGTCTTTATTCTTTGGCCTGTGTGGACCTCGCATTGCAGTGGCCTCTTTTGTTGCAGAGCACCAGCTCTGGACACATGTGCTCCAGAGCACCAGCTCATAATTGGACAGCTGCTCTGCTGCACACGGGATCTTCCCGGGCCAGGGACTGAACCGGTGCCCCTTGCATTGCAAGGCAAACTCTTTACCCACTAAAGGAGTCACAGTTCAACCAATAACACATAATAACACACTAATATTTGCACTGAAGTATTTCTTACATATGTTGTCTATTTACATAGTGGTTAATAATTCTCTTCATGAATAAGATCTGAATCTAAATCAAATGTTCATTCTTTAACTCTTTGCTGAGTATATTTATGCATAAGTTACTGTACGTCAAACTGCTGAACTGACGTGGTCTTGAAATCTTTTTGTTGCTGCCTATTTCCCAGAGTTCAAGATACTCTCTGTCTTCTGTATATCATAATAACTGATTAAATAACTATGAGAGAACAAGGAAAACCAGGGGAACAGAATATATCTTTTAAAAGACTGACTTAAAAGAGGGCTTCTTTTCACGTGATAGCAATGTAAAAACTGTGGCAACATCTAAAGTCTTCTGCTGAAAAA
Organism: Tragulus kanchil; assembly: GCA_022376925.1. Taxonomy (NCBI): domain Eukaryota; kingdom Metazoa; phylum Chordata; class Mammalia; order Artiodactyla; family Tragulidae; genus Tragulus; species Tragulus kanchil. The sequence continues at coordinate 62,378,682 of JAIOJX010000002.1, forward strand.
CCAGTTCACATTATTAAAAAAGAAACCTTCGTAGGCTTAAATAAATATGAAAAGAATAAGACTGAGGAAAAATCACTGAGGCATTCATTTAATTAAAATCAGTAAATTTATCATTTTCTGTGCTTATTGATATTTTATACTGTTACCTCCTTGAGTAAGGTGAACCTTCCATATCATTTACAACATGGTGAACCATAATCCGGAAGCTACATTAAAGAAAAATTAATGCATGTTTTAGGTCACAGAGATTGCTGAATAACCTGTCATTGCAATCATATTGCTTTATTGAAATTATAGAAGTCCTCACATACAGGAATAAGAGTTGTTAGTAAAAAGTTGAAAGGTATTGGTTGGTTTGTTTTTGCTCTAATTTACACACTTGCTTTTGTTTATTCTTGCCAGTGTCACCCTGAAGGAAAGCAGGGCTGGCCTGGGGACCAATATGTGAGTAGTCAACATTTAATAGAGGCTCCCATTTGCTCAGCTTTCTTCTGCTCATCTTAGGTTCATCTCTCTATCCCCAGAACACAGTTAATAAATATTGTCATCCTATTTCTGGAAGCAACCTGTCTTTCTATATCCAGCCTTTAGAAGAGTGGGTGACACAAGACAAATGCTGAGGAAGCATATATAATTAAGTACACGAATGAACGAATGGATTGCAGTCCAGAATCCTGCTTTTTAGCCCAACCAGTACTACTTTCTTAATGTTGAAGATCTAAAATTAATTTTTCTGCCCTTATTTTTTACTTCTAGTGTTTCCAGTTCATTTAGTTATAAAAATATAAAATTATGATTATAATAATTAACATTAGACTATAAATGATAAACCCTCACAAAGTCATTTGCTTCTAATTTCAGTGAAACTCTGTTTTTGTAGCATTTCAGCCATTGTATTCAGAAAAAACTAGATTGCGACCAAGTCTATATTTTGACTAGTTTTCCTATTAGCAAAGCTAGTCCTGAGAAGGATAGCTACGTATTATACATTGCAGATATACAATATAAATTGATTTACTGATTGATGAGAGAAGATGAAAATTCAAACACCAGAATATCTTAAATATGAAAGTTTAGGTTTTGCTATAAATCATTGGAAGAAAGATTTTTATCTCATTACTACAAAAAGTTAGGAACTATTCAATTTCCTGAAAATTTTGTCTAAGTAGTTCATGTAGATAAAGTTGAGTTTTGATCAAAGAAGATGATCAGAGAGAAACATTTCCCCATTCCAGATGTCAATAGTGGATAATTACCTGCCAGGGATCTTAATTAAAATCGTGCTTATAAACTGTTACCTCCTTGAGTAAGGTGAACCTTCCATATCATTTACAACATGGTGAACCATAATCCGGAAGCTACATTAAAGAAAAATTAATGCATGTTTTAGGTCACAGAGATTGCTGAATAACCTGTCATTGCAATCATATTGCTTTATTGAAATTATAGAAGTCCTCACATACAGGAATAAGAGTTGTTAGTAAAAAGTTGAAAGGTATTGGTTGGTTTGTTTTTGCTCTAATTTACACACTTGCTTTTGTTTATTCTTGCCAGTGTCACCCTGAAGGAAAGCAGGGCTGGCCTGGGGACCAATATGTGAGTAGTCAACATTTAATAGAGGCTCCCATTTGCTCAGCTTTCTTCTGCTCATCTTAGGTTCATCTCTCTATCCCCAGAACACAGTTAATAAATATTGTCATCCTATTTCTGGAAGCAACCTGTCTTTCTATATCCAGCCTTTAGAAGAGTGGGTGACACAAGACAAATGCTGAGGAAGCATATATAATTAAGTACACGAATGAACGAATGGATTGCAGTCCAGAATCCTGCTTTTTAGCCCAACCAGTACTACTTTCTTAATGTTGAAGATCTAAAATTAATTTTTCTGCCCTTATTTTTTACTTCTAGTGTTTCCAGTTCATTTAGTTATAAAAATATAAAATTATGATTATAATAATTAACATTAGACTATAAATGATAAACCCTCACAAAGTCATTTGCTTCTAATTTCAGTGAAACTCTGTTTTTGTAGCATTTCAGCCATTGTATTCAGAAAAAACTAGATTGCGACCAAGTCTATATTTTGACTAGTTTTCCTATTAGCAAAGCTAGTCCTGAGAAGGATAGCTACGTATTATACATTGCAGATATACAATATAAATTGATTTACTGATTGATGAGAGAAGATGAAAATTCAAACACCAGAATATCTTAAATATGAAAGTTTAGGTTTTGCTATAAATCATTGGAAGAAAGATTTTTATCTCATTACTACAAAAAGTTAGGAACTATTCAATTTCCTGAAAATTTTGTCTAAGTAGTTCATGTAGATAAAGTTGAGTTTTGATCAAAGAAGATGATCAGAGAGAAACATTTCCCCATTCCAGATGTCAATAGTGGATAATTACCTGCCAGCCTGGGACAATAGGGTAATAGGATGTTGTGTGACAATGTGACCTAGCAGACATTTTTTGTTTTGGAAGAAAAGGTGTCTTAAAAGTTAAGTCAAAACTCTTTTAGAATATACATAGAAGAAACATAAACTATTATTCCTAGCATTGATTTTAGTCTTTTGAAATTCAAATTTTATATTACCAAAGGAATATGTAAATGAATGATATAGTCATATGTACAAAAGCCCTTAGTCTGAAGTCATGACTTTCCTAGTGATACTAAGTATTTCAAAACTTCCTTCTGCCAAATGTTCTAATAAGCATCAATTTTGTGAAAGACCTAATGTATCATATTCTCTGTACTAAACTATTTCCCACAACTGCCAACAACATGATAAAAGTTCATGTTTTCTTTATTAAGACATCTAGATTGAGACTTCTAAATTGAACTAGTTCCAAAGATGATTTTTTAGAGCCCTTCCAGTATGGAATTACTCACCGTATAGAGATGAAAAGATAAGGAAAATTCATTTAAAATTTGACAAATTGGGCTTCCCTGGTGGTCCAGTGGGTAAGGACACCACCTTGCAGTGCAAGGGGCACCGGTTCAATCCCTGACCTGGGAAGATCCAACGTGCTGTGGAGCAGCTGGATTGATGTGTCCAATTACCTAGCCAGAGCTCTGGAGAGCATGCGCCCACAGCCGGCGCTCTGTGACCACAGAGGCCACTGCGATGGGAGGCCCACATGGGCCAAAGAACAAAGATGGATAAAAACAGACAAATGAAAGACCAATAGAAGTGGCCTGCCTGCCCCTCTACCTCCCTACCCTGCCAAAATAAATAAAAAAAATTGACAAATTGTCAACATTATCAAGAACATTTTCAGGGCCTCTTTAGAGGTGTGTAAGTACTACATAAATCAAATGTTTAGACAAGGTTCCTATTATTTAGAAATACTCAGACTGAGGTATAGCTCTTAAAACAAACATTAAATTATAGATGCCTAGAATTTGAAACCTGGAAAGATTTTAATGGTTTCCAATATGAACACTGAGACTAAGTGATCAACAAAATTCTCCAAGTTGATGAGTCTAAATGAGAATCCTGGTTTTCTGATTATCAGTCCAGTCTGCTGTCTATTTGTTTAAAAGTCCAGAAGTTTTAACTGTCTCCTATTAAAGGAACTTGAATGACATAAAGAAAACTCCATCAGTTTTCAAACTAAGTAGTGCATGAATAGAATTCCAGCTTTTCCAGTTACTGTGTGAGCTGATGAAGTACCCTTTTCAGTCTAAACCTCAGTTTCCTTGCCGGCAAAACTTTTATCTGTACAGGTGTTGAGTACTTAGGACAAAAGAACCAACCAATCAACAGGACAACCACAGGTACTATGAGTAGACTGCCACCACGGTTCACTCATCTCTGTGGGAAATTAGGAGCAGCAGGCCTGGTCTCTCATTAATGCCATTCAGGTCAGTCTTATAGGAAGGTAGGATACACACTATTCTCTGTACTAAACTATTCCCACAACTGCCAACCTTTTCATGTTTTCTTTAGTAAGACATCTAGATTGAGACTTCTAAATTGAACTAGTTCCAAAGATGATTTTTTAGAGCCCTTCCAGTATGGAATTACTCACCGTATAGAGATGAAAAGATAAGGAAAATTCATTTAAAATTTGACAAATTGGGCTTCCCTGGTGGTCCAGTGGGTAAGGACACCACCTTGCAGTGCAAGGGGCACCGGTTCAATCCCTGACCTGGGAAGATCCAACGTGCTGTGGAGCAGCTGGATTGATGTGTCCAATTACCTAGCCAGAGCTCTGGAGAGCATGCGCCCACAGCCGGCGCTCTGTGACCACAGAGGCCACTGCGATGGGAGGCCCACATGGGCCAAAGAACAAAGATGGATAAAAACAGACAAATGAAAGACCAATAGAAGTGGCCTGCCTGCCCCCCTACCTCCCCACCCCCCCAAAAAAAAAATTAAAAAAAAATTGACAAATTGTCAACATTATCAAGAACATTTTCAGGGCCTCTTTAGAGGTGTGTAAGTACTACATAAATCAAATGTTTAGACAAGGTTCCTATTATTTAGAAATACTCAGACTGAGGTATAGCTCTTAAAACAAACATTAAATTATAGATGCCTAGAATTTGAAACCTGGAAAGATTTTAATGGTTTCCAATATGAACACTGAGACTAAGTGATCAACAAAATTCTCCAAGTTGATGAGTCTAAATGAGAATCCTGGTTTTCTGATTATCAGTCCAGTCTGCTGTCTATTTGTTTAAAAGTCCAGAAGTTTTAACTGTCTCCTATTAAAGGAACTTGAATGACATAAAGAAAACTCCATCAGTTTTCAAACTAAGTAGTGCATGAATAGAATTCCAGCTTTTCCAGTTACTGTGTGAGCTGATGAAGTACCCTTTTCAGTCTAAACCTCAGTTTCCTTGCCGGCAAAACTTTTATCTGTACAGGTGTTGAGTACTTAGGACAAAAGAACCAACCAATCAACAGGACAACCACAGGTACTATGAGTAGACTGCCACCACGGTTCACTCATCTCTGTGGGAAATTAGGAGCAGCGCAGGCCTGGTCTCTCATTAATGCCATTCAGGTCAGTCTTATAGGAAGGTAGGATACACACTGGTGGTTTATGTGTATACACTGGGTATCATTAGTAACAAGTCCTTTCTTAAGAGTTTTTAAAAGGCTCAAAGCCCTTACTATAATTTAGTTCCTCAACACATATATATGAAGCCAGGGAGGAGAAAAAAACTGAGAACAGATGGGGATGAGAAGGCACATTTTGTTATCTTATATTTTTGCCTAGTTTTCTTCCAAAGCCATAGCAACCCTTGTAGAGAGAAGATTTGTTTGTTTGTTGTGGCTATTCAGTGTAATATTAGAATTATTGCATTATCTTCTGTAGCAGCCAAAATTCACAAAGGGGAAAAACTGTTTAGAAAAAAAAAGTGAAAGTATTTTAGTTAAATACAATTTCATTTTAAAAAGTCGTAATTATGTATTGTTTTGTTGTTACTAATGTTGGTGTTTAAGTGAAAAATGTGCACTGCAGTTTAGTAAGTATGAGCGTTCTTTCCCATTTATATATGTCTTTAAATTAGATTCAGAGTTTATAGAACTGCCATCTCTAGCTACATTGGACCTACAGGTACATATTTTTTGAATGATACAATATTGAGTTAATTGTATTTATTCACACATTTTCCATGTCTCCATAGTCCTCACCAATCCCTGTGTTTTATATCAGGATACTTCATTTTTTATGTTGTCCATGGCTCCTAAAAGCATTAAAGTTCATAGTCTCCAGGTTAAGTATTCTTGTTATTTTTCTAAACATAAGGGTAGACAAGGAGTAAACCTTAAAGGTAAGGAGGATGGGAAGAAGTTATTGAAATTATTTGTCGATAACTTAACTATATATAAAACGTGAAAAGAGGATGGGAATCAATTGAAATATAAAGCAGAATAAGAAAATAACTTCCCTAAAACCAAAGATTTCAAAAAGACTGGAAAAGCATACCACCCTGCCTAGAAGATCCTATGAGTAGCAGTTCCAATTGCCTTTGGCTGTATGTAACAGAAACCCCAGTTCAGTGCTTAACAAAACAGGTATTTTCCTCCTCATAGAGTAAGAATTCTTTGGTACTTCAAGGTTGATATGCTGCTAAGGGAAGTCATAAGCATTGGCTCTTCACCTTTCTGTCTATATTCCAAAGTGTGTGTATTTTGTTCCTGTGATGGCACAATGACTTACATATCCAAGCACTGTGTCCCATTCCAGATACAAACAAAGGGGGCAAGGCAGGAAGAAAAGATACATTCTGGCTGTTAAGCAAAAACACTTCAGTAGGTTCTTTCAGAGACTCATCCAGTAGTTTTTTGCTTGCATTTTACTGGTCTGAATTGCATTACACAGCCAAATCTAGCTAGAAAGTAATCTCAGAAAATGAGTACTTCTAACTGAACATCTTGAACGAGATTAGGCTACTGTTGCTAAAATGGAGTAATTTGGTAGTAGCTAACAATTAAACAGCAGTTTCTACATGCTAACTTCTTTACATATATTAACTCATTTAGTACAACTATCCTTTCTACAGTAGATACCATTATATTTCCATGTTAAATATGAGTAATCTAAAAAAAATGAGTACATTAAAGAAAGACATTTAATAACATGCAATTATTACCTCAATAAGAAGTGGCAGAACTCTGTATTCTGTCTCTAGACCCTATGACATATTATGCTGTATATGACACGTCGGGAGGCCCCAGGTTTATAAATGTCAGGAGCAGAGTGGAAACGATGCTGTTGGCTAAACTGAAAGTCTGACTGTTAAACTACACCACAGGAGATAATCCTATTCCCCATCCTTATATCCCACTCCTCAGTCCATGTGACTCAAGAATAAAAGATGGCATGCTTTTCTACAACTTACTTAAGACACTTTCAGCTTTGAGTGATGAAAAACCAGTAGAAATGGTCTTAAACAATAAGAAACCTTATGGACTCCTATAACAGGGCATCTAAAAGCAAAGCAGATACCAAGTCTAGTATGATCAGGCTTCAGCTTTATTTGAATGCTATTCTCCTCTGTGGGTTAGCTTTGTTTTAGAGATAGCTTCCTCATTGTCATAAATGAATGACAGAAGCTAACAGAAGCAAGTGATGCTATATTCTTCCTTGTCTCTTTCCAAAAGGAGAGAAACAGACTCCCAATACTCTCTCTTAAGAGCAATAAAAGACTCCCAAAAGCCTCCAGCAACTCTTCCCTTTTCCATAACTGGGTCCCTTGCCTGTTCCTAAAACAATCACTAACAAGGGGGATGAGATCATATTACAAGATTAGAATTAATTAAAGATCATTCACAGAGTAGAAATGAAGCAAGTTTAATTGAATCACAAGGGCTGTGTGGAGGAGGAGTTATCTCAGTGAAACCAGGTTTCTGTTAGGGATGTCAGAGGAAGGATTACTGCTGAATTGAAATTCATAATGTTCAGTAAGTACGTAAGTGTTAAATTCCAGAACAGTAAGTTAATGGGAAAAAAAATAAAAGCATCAACAAATAAGGAATAGATAACATACAAAGTTTTCTGACTAGTATCACATTTCCAATCAACAAAACAGAATACTTGAAGACAATAAGTGATGCCTTCTTAAATATATCAGGAGAAAAACATGAGTTTTAAACCTAAAATTGTATTCCCAGCTAAACTATCAACTGAGGATGGGAGGAAAAGAAATACATCTTCACATAACAGATGCAGAAGTTTTATTTCATATGTATACATTATGAGGAGGTTATTTAAGGAGATACTTCAGAAAAGTGAGAATGAAAAAAAGAGAAAAATTATGGGATACAAAAAAAGGTATCCCTGAAAGGGAGATGCAGGTGCAATTGGAAATATAAGGATTGGTGCAAAATCTGTGTAAGAATCCATGATACCTGTAAATTCCCTCCCATAGTTCACTGCCAGGTGTCAACCTCACTACGCCTTACTGAAAGCTGAGACTTACTTACTAGAGGGTAAGCACTGAGAGATTTTGTATTCAGTGATATTAACCGAAGGTGGAATACTATACTCAAAGAAGAGATTAAATAAAAGTCTACATGCTGAACTGTGAGATATTAAAGCTCTTCTTTCACTAAGGATTGAATAATTTTTCTCTGGGGATTTTCTGTGTTGAACTCAAGAGAAATATACTTAGACATATAGACAGGAACCTTCATCTTCAAGGTCCCTGCTCTATCACCCAAAGCCAACCACATGACAAGCACTACCCAAACTCTATTCTATCATTAGACACAAACTTCTAATAAAGGTTTTAGTGTGTAAGAAATGTTAGAAACAGAAAACTAAGACTAACCAAACACATATATGGGAAAATTCTAATATGAAAGAAGAAAAGCTAAAGAAACATAAAATTTTCAGGGATCTAAACAAATCTTCAGAAAAGAAAACCTATAATTATTGCATCAGAAAGAAAAAGAAGAAGCAAGAACAGGATGCTGAAAAAGACTCTTCAGAAGACAAAAAAGAAGCTTAAAATCAAAATATAATTACATAAATAATAACTGCAGTGAAGATTCAGAAGACAAAGCTAAAGAAGTTTTCCAGAAAAAAAAAAAATAGTGGCCAAAGAAAGAAGAAAAGGATAACAGTAGTATTCATTCATGGGAACCCAAGATGACAATAATTCCAAAGAAAGAGATCATACAAGGAAACTTATCAGAATCGATGGAAAACCACAAGTTTCTAGACTACAATAGCTCAAAAGTGCCCAGTTCAGTTCTTGGAAACACGGGACAACATATTTTCATATTATTAGATTTCATAAGACTGAGGGTAAAGAGAAGATCCTGAAAGCATCTAGGGTGTGACTGGGGTTAGGAAGCAGACTACACTCAGTGAATAGGAAATCAGAATAGCATTAGACTTCTCAGAACAACTATACATTATGAGGAGGTTATTTAAGGAGATACCCAAAAAGGTATCCCTGAAAGGGAGATGCAGGTGCAATTGGAAATATAAGGATTGGTGCAAAATCTGTGTAAGAATCCATGATACCTGTAAATTCCCTCCCATAGTTCACTGCCAGGTGTCAACCTCACTACGCCTTACTGAAAGCTGAGACTTACTTACTAGAGGGTAAGCACTGAGAGATTTTGTATTCAGTGATATTAACCGAAGGTGGAATACTATACTCAAAGAAGAGATTAAATAAAAGTCTACATGCTGAACTGTGAGATATTAAAGCTCTTCTTTCACTAAGGATTGAATAATTTTTCTCTGGGGATTTTCTGTGTTGAACTCAAGAGAAATATACTTAGACATATAGACAGGAACCTTCATCTTCAAGGTCCCTGCTCTATCACCCAAAGCCAACCACATGACAAGCACTACCCAAACTCTATTCTATCATTAGACACAAACTTCTAATAAAGGTTTTAGTGTGTAAGAAATGTTAGAAACAGAAAACTAAGACTAACCAAACACATATATGGGAAAATTCTAATATGAAAGAAGAAAAGCTAAAGAAACATAAAATTTTCAGGGATCTAAACAAATCTTCAGAAAAGAAAACCTATAATTATTGCATCAGAAAGAAAAAGAAGAAGCAAGAACAGGATGCTGAAAAAGACTCTTCAGAAGACAAAAAAGAAGCTTAAAAATCAAAATATAATTACATAAATAATAACTGCAGTGAAGATTCAGAAGACAAAGCTAAAGAAGTTTTCCAGAAAAAAAAAAAATAGTGGCCAAAGAAAGAAGAAAAGGATAACAGTAGTATTCATTCATGGGAACCCAAGATGACAATAATTCCAAAGAAAGAGATCATACAAGGAAACTTATCAGAATCGATGGAAAACCACAAGTTTCTAGACTACAATAGCTCAAAAGTGCCCAGTTCAGTTCTTGGAAACACGGGACAACATATTTTCATATTATTAGATTTCATAAGACTGAGGGTAAAGAGAAGATCCTGAAAGCATCTAGGGTGTGACTGGGGTTAGGAAGCAGACTACACTCAGTGAATAGGAAATCAGAATAGCATTAGACTTCTCAGAACAACATTGGGAATAGAACTCAATGAAGCATTGTGTTCAAAAATTGAAGGAGGTGAGTGGTGTTAGTAAGAAAATTGAATAAGATATCCTTTATGGGATACACCTGTCAACCACCATTTAGCATCTAACACAGGAAAACTGCCCTTGTGGAAGCTATGGGATCCAACATGACCATGCCAAGGTGCCTAGGAAGAGTCTTGTTCACTCATGCATAGGGTAGTAGCAAACAGAGTTTGGTTCTGGTTGTGGTTTCTGAAGTGGCCCATCAACCTCTTGCCCATGGACCAGGAGCCCAGGAGAATACTGGTTTAGACAACTACCCATGGATTAAAGAACTTCTGTGGAAGTCTAGGAGTCCAATAGACAAGTCCAAACCCATTGTTGGAACAAAAAGTCCTGAGATTGGACAAGTTGAAGGAGGTGAGAGGCACAGCTTGAGTTTACCATGTCTTGTCCCCTCCCCATTATTAGGTGGCACAATTCAGTTCCAAAAAAGTGCTTTTCAGTCTGTTATTTCTCCTAAGGAGGAAAATGAGAACATAAATGAGTATCCAGTATCCAGAGCTGTGTGGAATGCTGCCAGAGGCTGATTCCTCTCCCACTCCATCCAGAGTACTGAATTATAAGTTTTAAGACTGGGAGATGGTAGACAGAAGAATAGCAGCCAGGGTTCAACATGCACTGGAGGAACACGGATCCTACTAAACTGCATCATGGACTCGATCAACAGGTCCATTTCGTACTTGTTGGGGTGCCTTACCCATGGATGCCTACCTGGCACAAGGGCATGCACAGCTTACTATGCACCACACCCATAGGCTTCTACCCCATGACCAACTCCCTGCACAGGTCCTGATGGTAACTAGAACAAGCTTTGGCAGACAGCTAGTGAGCACGTACAGAAAGCTGAACAGAACCTGTGGGTGAGGAGGTGACCACAGACTTGAACATTTAACCTTGCCTTTGAGTAAACGAAAAGAAGACTGTCAGTAATTGGCTGGATGTGCAGGAGGATGGAGAGAAAGCATGCAAGGTTGATCGTTTGTCACAAATATTAGTTCTTGGAAACACGGGACAACATATTTTCATATTATTAGATTTCATAAGACTGAGGGTAAAGAGAAGATCCTGAAAGCATCTAGGGTGTGACTGGGGTTAGGAAGCAGACTACACTCAGTGAATAGGAAATCAGAATAGCATTAGACTTCTCAGAACAACATTGGGAATAGAACTCAATGAAGCATTGTGTTCAAAAATTGAAGGAGGTGAGTGGTGTTAGTAAGAAAATTGAATAAGATATCCTTTATGGGATACACCTGTCAACCACCATTTAGCATCTAACACAGGAAAACTGCCCTTGTGGAAGCTATGGGATCCAACATGACCATGCCAAGGTGCCTAGGAAGAGTCTTGTTCACTCATGCATAGGGTAGTAGCAAACAGAGTTTGGTTCTGGTTGTGGTTTCTGAAGTGGCCCATCAACCTCTTGCCCATGGACCAGGAGCCCAGGAGAATACTGGTTTAGACAACTACCCATGGATTAAAGAACTTCTGTGGAAGTCTAGGAGTCCAATAGACAAGTCCAAACCCATTGTTGGAACAAAAAGTCCTGAGATTGGACAAGTTGAAGGAGGTGAGAGGCACAGCTTGAGTTTACCATGTCTTGTCCCCTCCCCATTATTAGGTGGCACAATTCAGTTCCAAAAAAGTGCTTTTCAGTCTGTTATTTCTCCTAAGGAGGAAAATGAGAACATAAATGAGTATCCAGTATCCAGAGCTGTGTGGAATGCTGCCAGAGGCTGATTCCTCTCCCACTCCATCCAGAGTACTGAATTATAAGTTTTAAGACTGGGAGATGGTAGACAGAAGAATAGCAGCCAGGGTTCAACATGCACTGGAGGAACACGGATCCTACTAAACTGCATCATGGACTCGATCAACAGGTCCATTTCGTACTTGTTGGGGTGCCTTACCCATGGATGCCTACCTGGCACAAGGGCATGCACAGCTTACTATGCACCACACCCATAGGCTTCTACCCCATGACCAACTCCCTGCACAGGTCCTGATGGTAACTAGAACAAGCTTTGGCAGACAGCTAGTGAGCACGTACAGAAAGCTGAACAGAACCTGTGGGTGAGGAGGTGACCACAGACTTGAACATTTAACCTTGCCTTTGAGTAAACGAAAAGAAGACTGTCAGTAATTGGCTGGATGTGCAGGAGGATGGAGAGAAAGCATGCAAGGTTGATCGTTTTGTCACAAGAGGGAGCGAAAGTGTGGAGCAGCCTATCTAAAGAATGTCTGAGAAAACCTCAGAATCCCTAGTAGGCCTAAAAGAAGGTAATTCATTTCCCAAAGTCAGCTAGTAAAGACCGGAGGAGGTGACCACTACTTAAAATGTGAAGTCAACAATGTAAGACTTCAACGACTATGAAAAATCAAGGAAACATGACAGCACAAACATACTACAAATAATCCAGTAATAGACCTAAAAGACATGGATATCTGCAAATTGCGTAATAAAGGATTCAGAATAACTGTTTTAAGGAGGCTCACTGAAATATAACAAAATAGAGGAATACAATTCAATAAAACCAAGAAAACAATTTATAGCAAAATGACAGGTTTAACAGAGATAGAAATCATTCAAAAGAGTATTCTTGATTGGAAGTGTTTTTCTTTTTTTTTTCTTTCAGTACATTGCCTATATCATCCCACAAGAGACTCGGCTTTATGGACACACACAGACTCAAACTGAAAGGATGGGGAAAGATATTCCCTGCAAGAGAAAACCTAAAGAGAGCAAGAGAAGATATATAAGACAAAGTAGACTTTAAGTACAAAAACCTGTAATAAGAGACAAAGGGAGCTTACTATATAATGATAAAGAGGTCAATGTATCAGGAGTCTATAACAATCATAAATACATATGCACCCATATAAGAAGATCTAAAGATATTAAACAAATGCAGACATCTGAAGGGAGAAGCAGACAATAAAAAATAATAGTAAAGTATAAAGGGACATCAATACCCCACTTTCCACAATGGATAGATCATTCAGACAGAAAATCAATACAAAAATGTTGCATTTGAATTACATTTTGTATGAAATGGACCTAACAGACATACAGAATATTGCATCTAACATATGCAGAATATACATTCTCAAGTACATGCAAAATTCTCCAGTACATGCAAAATTCTCAAGAATAGATTACATTTTAAATCACAAAACAAGTCTTAGCAAATTTAAGAAGATAGAAATTATACCGTGTCTCTTCTGATCACAATAGAATGAAGCTAGAATCAATAAAAACAGAAAAAGTGGAAAATTCACCACTATGTGAAAATAACACTTCTAAACAACCCACAGATAAAGAAAGAAATCTAAGGTGAAGTGAAACATATCTGAAAACAAACAAAAGTGAAAACGCATGCCAAAACTTGTGAGATGCAGCAAAAGCAGTTAGTACACAGTGGTGCACTCCTATATTATACCCCAAAAAGATCTCAAATAAAAACCTTAACCTTACATACTAAGGAATAAGAAAATAATAAACCAACCCCAAAGTTAGCAGCAGAAAGGTAATAATAAGGACTAGTTAAAAAAGAGAGAGAGAGAGAGAGAAAAAAAACAAATTAAATCAGAGACGAAAAGGACACATTACAAATGATACCACAGAAATGCAAAAGATCGTAAGAGCCTACTTGTGAATAATCATATACCAATTAGTTGGTTAGTCTAAAAGAAAAGAATAAATTCCTAGACACATAAAACATAGTAAGACTGAATCATAAAGATATTGAAAATATGAACAGACCAATTACTAGTCAGGAGATCAAGTAATCAAAAACTTACCAACCAACAAACAAACCAAAAAAGCCCAAGACGATATAGTTTCACTGTTGATTTCTGTCAGCATTTAAAGAACTATCACCAGTCCTTCTGAACTCTTCTGAAAAATTAAAGAAGAGGCTAGATTTTCCAAACTCATTTTACAAGACCAGATTATTCTGACACAAAGACATACAAAGACAATACAAGAAAACTATAGGCCAATATTCAAGATGAATATAGATGTAAAAATTCACAACAGGGGCTTTCTTGGTAGCTCAGTGATAAAGAATTCATTTGTCAATGCAGAGACACGGGTTCAATCCCAGGGGATCCCACATGTTGTGGAGCAGCTAAGCCTGTGTGCCACAACTATCAAGCCTGTGCTCTAGCGCCTTGGAGCCACAACTATTGAGCCCATGTGCTGCAACTATTGAGGCCCATGTGCCCTAGAGCCTGAGTTCCACAAGAGAAGTCACTGCAACAAGAAGCCTGCTCAGCACCTCACTGCAACTGGAGAAGAGCCTGCAGCAACACTGAATACCCAGAATAGCCAAAAACAAACAAATAAATAAATAAAATGCATTTCTTTAAAAAAAAAATTGCAACAACATATTACCAAACCAAATTGAACAACACACTAAAAGCAATACAGTGTAAGCGAATGCAATTATCCCTAGGATTCAAGGGTGGTTCAATATATACAAAATAACAAGTGTCATTCACTATACTGATAGAAAGCAAGACAAAAATTATATGAACACCTCAATAGATGAAGAAAAAGCATTTGACAAAATTCATTATCCTTTCGTGATAAACAATTGAATATGGAAGGAACACATCTCAACATAATAAAGATCACATATGACAAGGCTACAAATAACATCATACTCAATGTTGAAAAGTTAAGAGCTTTTCCTCTACAATCAAGAACAAGACAAGGATGTGTTACCACTCCTATTCAAATACTGAAAGTCCTAGCCAGAACAATTAAGGAAGAAGAGAAAATAAAGACATCCAAATCAGTGAGGAAGAGAAGTAAAATTGCCTCTATTTGCAGGAGATTTGATCTTTTATTTAGAAAAATACCAAAGGGTCCACCAAAAACTCTTAGACCCAACTGTAAAGTTGTAGTACATATAAGTAATATATACAAAAGTTAGTGTTTTGTGTTTCTAAACACTAACAATGAACCATACAAAAAAGAACATAAGAAAACAATGCCATTTATAATAACATCCAAAAAAAACTGCTTAAGAATAAATTTAACCAAGACAAAGTCAAGAACGCCAATATTCAAGATGAATATAGATGTAAATTCACAACAGGGGCTTTCTTGGTAGCTCAGTGATAAAGAATTCATTTGTCAATGCAGAGACACGGGTTCAATCCCAGGGATCCCACATGTTGTGGAGCAGCTAAGCCTGTGTGCCACAACTATCAAGCCTGTGCTCTAGCGCCTTGGAGCCACAACTATTGAGCCCATGTGCTGCAACTATTGAGGCCCATGTGCCCTAGAGCCTGAGTTCCACAAGAGAAGTCACTGCAACAAGAAGCCTGCTCAGCACCTCACTGCAACTGGAGAAGAGCCTGCAGCAACACTGAATACCCAGAATAGCCAAAAACAAACAAATAAATAAATAAAATGCATTTCTTTAAAAAAAAAATTGCAACAACATATTACCAAACCAAATTGAACAACACACTAAAAGCAATACAGTGTAAGCGAATGCAATTATCCCTAGGATTCAAGGGTGGTTCAATATATACAAAATAACAAGTGTCATTCACTATACTGATAGAAAGCAAGACAAAAATTATATGAACACCTCAATAGATGAAGAAAAAGCATTTGACAAAATTCATTATCCTTTCGTGATAAACAATTGAATATGGAAGGAACACATCTCAACATAATAAAGATCACATATGACAAGGCTACAAATAACATCATACTCAATGTTGAAAAGTTAAGAGCTTTTCCTCTACAATCAAGAACAAGACAAGGATGTGTTACCACTCCTATTCAAATACTGAAAGTCCTAGCCAGAACAATTAAGGAAGAAGAGAAAATAAAGACATCCAAATCAGTGAGGAAGAGAAGTAAAATTGCCTCTATTTGCAGGAGATTTGATCTTTTATTTAGAAAAATACCAAAGGGTCCACCAAAAACTCTTAGACCCAACTGTAAAGTTGTAGTACATATAAGTAATATATACAAAAGTTAGTGTTTTGTGTTTCTAAACACTAACAATGAACCATACAAAAAAGAACATAAGAAAACAATGCCATTTATAATAACATCCAAAAAAAACTGCTTAAGAATAAATTTAACCAAGGAAGTGAAATATCTGCACGCTAATATTCATAAGACATTGATGCAAGAAATTACAAACCAAAAAAATGGAATCCCATAATTATGAAATGGAGGAATTAATATTTTTAAAACGTCCATACTATTCAAAGTCTAATAGGTTCAGTGCAATACATATCAAAACTCCAATGGCATTTTTAACTAAAAGGAAAATTCTAAAATTCATATGGAAGCACAGAGACCCCAGAGATCCAAAGCATTTCTGTGAAAGCAGAACAGAGCTGAAAGTTCACACTTCCTGATTTTAAACCATATTACAAAGCTATCATAATCAAAATGATATGGTACTGGTATAAAAATAGACACATGGACCAATAGAAGAGAATCTAGAGCCCAGAAATTAATTCTCACATTAAGATTCAACTAATATTTGACAAAGGATACTCAATGGAGAAAAGACAGTCATAAATGGTACTGGGAAGTGTACAATCACATCCAAAAAAATGAAACTGGACCTCTTTTATACACCACATGAAAAGAATCAATTTGAAATAAATTACAGACTTAAACATAAGATCAGAAACAGTGAAACTATTAGGAACAGGGGGAAAGCTCCTTGATGTCGATTTTGGCCACAATCATTTGGATATGACACCAAATGCACAAGTAACAAAAGTAAACATGAATAAACTGGACTACATAAAACTAAAAAGCTTTTGTACAGCAAATGAAATGATCAATAAATGAAATGTGACTTACAAAATGGGAGAAAATATTTGCAAAACATCTATCTGATAAGAGATTAAAGAATATAAGGAACTCTTAAAATTCAGTGGCATAAAAGGAAACAATCCAATAAAAAGTGGACAGAGGACCTGAGTAGACATTTTTTCAAAGAAGACTTACTGATGGCCAACCAGTACTTGTAAAGATTCTTAACATCATGAATTATCAGGGAAATGCAAATCAAAACCACAATGAGATACCATTTACCTGTTAGAATGGCTGTATAAAAAACACAAGAGACTGAAAAGTGTTGGTAAAGATGTGGAGAAAAGGGAATACTGGTATATTACAGATGAAAATGTAAATTGGTACATCTACTATGGAAAACAGTATGGAAGTTCCACAAAAAAATTAAAAATAGAACTACCATTTAAAGGGAGCACAGAAGTATATATACTTCTGTGTATATATCCAAAGGAAATAAAATAAGGATCTTGAAGAAATATTCACATTTCCATGTTCATTACATATCAAAACTCCAATGGCATTTTTAACTAAAAGGAAAATTCTAAAATTCATATGGAAGCACAGAGACCCCAGAGATCCAAAGCATTTCTGTGAAAGCAGAACAGAGCTGAAAGTTCACACTTCCTGATTTTAAACCATATTACAAAGCTATCATAATCAAAATGATATGGTACTGGTATAAAAATAGACACATGGACCAATAGAAGAGAATCTAGAGCCCAGAAATTAATTCTCACATTAAGATTCAACTAATATTTGACAAAGGATACTCAATGGAGAAAAGACAGTCATAAATGGTACTGGGAAGTGTACAATCACATCCAAAAAAATGAAACTGGACCTCTTTTATACACCACATGAAAAGAATCAATTTGAAATAAATTACAGACTTAAACATAAGATCAGAAACAGTGAAACTATTAGGAACAGGGGGAAAGCTCCTTGATGTCGATTTTGGCCACAATCATTTGGATATGACACCAAATGCACAAGTAACAAAAGTAAACATGAATAAACTGGACTACATAAAACTAAAAAGCTTTTGTACAGCAAATGAAATGATCAATAAATGAAATGTGACTTACAAAATGGGAGAAAATATTTGCAAAACATCTATCTGATAAGAGATTAAAGAATATAAGGAACTCTTAAAATTCAGTGGCATAAAAGGAAACAATCCAATAAAAAGTGGACAGAGGACCTGAGTAGACATTTTTTCAAAGAAGACTTACTGATGGCCAACCAGTACTTGTAAAGATTCTTAACATCATGAATTATCAGGGAAATGCAAATCAAAACCACAATGAGATACCATTTACCTGTTAGAATGGCTGTATAAAAAACACAAGAGACTGAAAAGTGTTGGTAAAGATGTGGAGAAAAGGGAATACTGGTATATTACAGATGAAAATGTAAATTGGTACATCTACTATGGAAAACAGTATGGAAGTTCCACAAAAAAATTAAAAATAGAACTACCATGTAAGGCAGCACAGAAGTATATATACTTCTGTGTATATATCCAAAGGAAATAAAATAAGGATCTTGAAGAAATATTCACATTTCCATGTTCATTACCACACTATTCCCAATAGCCAAGATGTAAAAACAGTGTGTCTGTCTACAGATGAGTGAATAAGTAATGAATATTCAGTTATGAATATTATTCAACTTGAGAAAGAAGGAAATCCTTCCAGTTGAGACATGCATGAAACTCGGGGGCATTATGCTAAATGAAGTAAGTCAGAAAAATGCAAATACTGTATGATATTACTTACATGTGGAACTTTAAAATGCTCATAGGGTAGAATGGTGCACGACATGAGTTGGGGAGTGGAGAAAATCAGATGTTGGGTCACAGATACAAACTTCCAATCACACAATAAATCCTGAGGATTGAATGTACAGCATGGTAACTATAGTTAGCAGTACTCTATAGAATATTTGAAAGTTGCTGAAAGTAAATCTTAAAATGCTCTCATTACATACACACACCCCTCCAAGGTAATTATGTGAGGTAATGGAGGTGTTAACTAACTCTGTTGTGGTAATCATGTAACAATATATAAGTGTATCACATTATCATGCTATATTTCTAAAATTATATAATGTGATCTATAAATTATAATCCAATAAAACTGGAAAAAAGAAAAAAATCATGGAAAATAATTTGCACCCTAGGATTCTACATGCTTTCAAACTATACGTTATGTATGAGGGCAGGATGAAATAATTTTTAGTCTTGCCAAATCTTGAAAAAAAATATATAAATTTTCTCGGGAAGCTACCTGAAATTTTACTCAAAAATAAAAAA
Organism: Tragulus kanchil; assembly: GCA_022376925.1. Taxonomy (NCBI): domain Eukaryota; kingdom Metazoa; phylum Chordata; class Mammalia; order Artiodactyla; family Tragulidae; genus Tragulus; species Tragulus kanchil. The sequence goes on from JAIOJX010000002.1 coordinate 62,397,897, forward strand.
AAGAGCAGGAAGGAAGAACGGAAGGAAGGAAGGGGGAGGGAGGAGAAGAGGGAGATAGGGCAAAAGAGAAAAAGAAAAAAAGAGTAACAAATCATGAAAGAGAAATACACAGTATTCAGAAATTCTAGAATATAATGTAATACATGACAAAATTAAGAGAATTCTCAGGGGATGATGAAAAGGAAGTGTCAGTCACAGAGAGCAAGTAGTCTAGACTTGAGGAAAAGGATGTAAGTTTCCAAGAAAGACACCTGCACAGGGGAAAGAAAATGGCCTGCTAATTTATCTGTGTTTGAATGTACTGATGTAATAATGTACTTGACAGTATCACACTGGCCAATAACGTGTGGATAAAATAATGATAGGACATGGAAAACTCACAAATGAAAACAAAGAAAGTGACTATTAACTTCAGGCAAAACAAAGAGATCAAAAGAACATGAATCATCATAGCCTAATTAGATTAACTGAATAAACTATAAACTTTTGGATTACTTCAGATTTTGAATAGTGTGTGTATGAGGGGTGTGCAAAGGTATCATATCTTCATATTTTTAGACAGTGATATGATTGATTATCTCTAAACTAGTAATTGTTTTAAAGTAGTACAGCATGCTATTTAGAAATAGGAGATGAGTGTCAGGAGAATTAGCTAAAAGGATCTGACAGTGATTATACCTCTGAGAGTAGGAATTGTCACTGGGCTGTTAAACAGGACAAGCAACTGCTAATTTTTATTATAAGCTTGAAAATCTATTTGACCCTTAAAGCTATATACATCTATTTGTTTAATCAAAATAAAAATAGTTTTCAAAGGAGTATATTAGTCATGGAGCTTAAGTTTTATTATATGATACATTTTAAAAGTGATATAATGATCCTTTTCAGCTTCTTTTAGGTATTTCATTATCAGTATGCCCTAGCACAGTTATTCATAATCCCACATCTTCAGTTCACCCTAAACCCATTCCTAATGCATTATTTTAATACACTTTGACAAGTAGATAAAAACAAAGATAAATGATTTGATTAAGTCTATACACATAGCAAGTGTTCTCAAGAAGCTGTTTAATTTCTTCTTTTGCATTTAGGAATTTATGGCAAAAGTTATAGGTTGGAAAATAAAGTCTGCCACAGAAATATAAACATTACTTATGCAAATTATAGCAACAATCATACAATTTATGTGCAAGGTAATCTGTTAGATGGTTATTCAAATGTGGGAAAGTACAGTTGAAAATAAAACCAGACATCTGGGGACAGAACACGTGTACTCAGGAAGCTTACAGATGCACATGTCAACCAGTCATCGTGCCCTTGAGGAACTCCAAATTTGAAAATACTACCTTTTCTCCCAGACTTACCCCTGACTGAAGTGAATGCCCCAAATCAGTAATTGATAATATGCTGATTTATCTATGTGAAAATTATAGGTTTTCTACTTTAACATTCCTAAGAATGTTCTTTGCTATTTCAAAGTTGTTCTGGGAGAAAATATCATCAAAAGTGCTCATGATGACTAATTGTTTGTGCCAACTTGACTGAGCTACTGATTGCCAGGAGATTTGGTAAAACATTCTGGATGTGTCTTTGAGGGTGTTTTCAGATATGATTAACATTTGAATTGGCACACTGAGTCAAGCAGACTGCTCTCCTTAATGTGGGTGGGCCCTGTCTAATCCATTGATGAACTGATTAGAACAAAAAGCAGAGTAAGTGAGAATTCCCTTTCTGGATGATTGCTTTACAGCTGGGACAGTGGTCTCCTCCTGCTTTTCAGACCCAAACTCTGATGGAACTTACACCATCAGCTTGCCTGGTTCTCAGGTCTTCAAATTCAGACTCTTCCTGTTCAACTGAAGATTCAAGAACTTGTTGGTCTCTATTAACTGTGGGTCAATTTCCTATCATCTCTCTCTGTGTATGTAATATACATTATTGATAGATAATTGATAATATTGATAGTTATGTATATAACTATACATCTGGTTCTCTGAAGAACCCAGACTAATACAATGACTTCATGTGACTTTTCTGTAGGAAAACAGAAAATTCAGTTAAACTGATATTTCTAAATACAGTGGTCTTCCCTTATCTGTGGGGGATATATTCCAAGACCCCACTGAAAACCTGAAACTGCAGATATTACTGAACTCTATACATACTGCTTTTTCCTATACATGTGTATGTTAGTCGGTCAATCGTGTTTGACTCTTTGTGACCATATGGACTGTAGCATGTCAGGCTCCTCTGCTCATGGAATTCTCCACATAAGAAAACTGGAATGGGCTGCCATTCCCTTCTCTAAGGGACCTTCCTGACCCAGGGATTGAACCCAGATCTCCTTCATTGCATGCAGATTCTTTAGCACCTGAGCCACCAGTGAAGCCTGTTCCTATACATACATAGCTACAATAAAATTTAATTTATAAATCAGGCACAACAAGAGATTAACAACAATAATAATGACATAGACAATTATAATATACTATAATAAAAGCTATGTGAATGTGGTCTCTCATCTTCCTCGAAATATCTTAGCATACAAATATAATGCCTTTTCTGTCATAACTAAGTACTCATACTACACTGTGGTCATGACATTTGCAGTTTGAGGTGCAAGAGAAAAACCTGCACGTGTTTCTTTTTCCTTCTTCACAATTCAGGATTAGAGGATTCCTTCTTTTGGCCAGTTTGAGGTGCAGAATGCACGTGATTTTTTTCATTGATTAACATTGAATTAGAACAAAAGTGGGTGGGCCCTGTCTAATCCATTGATGAACTGATTAGAACAAAAAGCAGAGTAAGTGAGAATTCCCTTTCTGGATGATTGCTTTACAGCTGGGACAGTGGTCTCCTCCTGCTTTTCAGACCCAAACTCTGATGGAACTTACACCATCAGCTTGCCTGGTTCTCAGGTCTTCAAATTCAGACTCTTCCTGTTCAACTGAAGATTCAAGAACTTGTTGGTCTCTATTAACTGTGGGTCAATTTCCTATCATCTCTCTCTGTGTATGTAATATACATTATTGATAGATAATTGATAATATTGATAGTTATGTATATAACTATACATCTGGTTCTCTGAAGAACCCAGACTAATACAATGACTTCATGTGACTTTTCTGTAGGAAAACAGAAAATTCAGTTAAACTGATATTTCTAAATACAGTGGTCTTCCCTTATCTGTGGGGGATATATTCCAAGACCCCACTGAAAACCTGAAACTGCAGATATTACTGAACTCTATACATACTGCTTTTTCCTATACATGTGTATGTTAGTCGGTCAATCGTGTTTGACTCTTTGTGACCATATGGACTGTAGCATGTCAGGCTCCTCTGCTCATGGAATTCTCCACATAAGAAAACTGGAATGGGCTGCCATTCCCTTCTCTAAGGGACCTTCCTGACCCAGGGATTGAACCCAGATCTCCTTCATTGCATGCAGATTCTTTAGCACCTGAGCCACCAGTGAAGCCTGTTCCTATACATACATAGCTACAATAAAATTTAATTTATAAATCAGGCACAACAAGAGATTAACAACAATAATAATGACATAGACAATTATAATATACTATAATAAAAGCTATGTGAATGTGGTCTCTCATCTTCCTCGAAATATCTTAGCATACAAATATAATGCCTTTTCTGTCATAACTAAGTACTCATACTACACTGTGGTCATGACATTTGCAGTTTGAGGTGCAAGAGAAAAACCTGCACGTGTTTCTTTTTCCTTCTTCACAATTCAGGATTAGAGGATTCCTTCTTTTTGGAGATCTTAACAGTTTCAGCATACAATTTTTTTTTTCTTCATTAAATTGAGAACTTTCACTGTTTCACCTAAAGGAAGCTCTTTAAAACTTCTCTTTAGTGCATCTGAATTCGAGTATCACTCACTATTCTTGTGCTTTGGAGCCAGTGCAAACTAATATAAGGCTGACTTGAACACAAGCGCTGTGATACGGCAACATTTGGTTTGATAACTAAAATGATTACTAAGTGACTAAAATGTGGGATTTGCTGAACAAAAGGATGATCATGTGACGAGGGTTGGGAGAGGAATGTTGTAAGGGTGTTGTAAGATTTCACCATGCTACTCAGAATGGCATGCCATTTAAAACTTACAAATTCCCTTTTTTAACTAGAATTTTTCATGTAATAGTTCAGGTCCATGGTTGGCCACTGGTAACAAACCACAAGAGAGTAAAACTGTGGATAAAGAGGGCTATTGAATAGGTATGCTAACTGAAGTCATGAATTGCTAATTTTGTCTTTTGGCTTGAATGAAATAGAAATCAACTAATTTAGGCCAAAACTAATTTTAAAAATAAAGGTGGGGAGGAATTTATTTTAAGGAGACATAAGTGTCTCAGTGATGTCAAGGGCAGAAGCACATGAAGGGACTAGAACAGGACATAGAAATACCATATTGTATTCCCAGCTCTCTTATTTTGGGACAGTTTTCTTTTTTTCTCTGTTGGAAACTATCACTATTACTCTATTCACATCGTGGTAACCATGCCATAATTCCAGAGGTTCTATTCTTCACTCACTTAAGAGACTAGTCCATGTAAAGAGGAAACTGTTAATACTAACTCTAGATCCCTGAGGCAGGAATTTGATTGGTCATGTTTGAGAGACTTCCCCTGGTTCAAGTATCTGACATCAGGGGCATGGAAGCATTTTGCACAAATAGGGCTGCCACTTCTTGCATCTGTGCCTGTGTGGATGAGGACTGGGGATGGGAAAGGTCTGCAGATAAAACAGGGTAATTCTGATTGTACTTTTTCTTTGAATTTTCTGTGTGTCCAGCACTGGGGATGCAGTTCTAAAAACGATAGACACATTTCTTGCCATCACAAACTGTCTAGCTAGGTGTATTAGGGCACGGAGGGGGCTGGTGGGGCTTTAATTTATGTATAATTAAATTGCCAATATAATACAATGCAATAAGTGATAATCAAAAAGGTTTATGGAACTGAGAAGAGGTATCTCACTTAGACTTGGGAGGTCAGTGATGTCTTCCTATGAAAAAATGACATCCATACTAAGACTACAGTAGTGTATCGAGGTTAACCTAGTCAAACAGATGTATATACGATATAATGGAAATGAGCAACACTTTAATGTCTGTATATACGCATAAGTAATATTGATGAGACCAGAAAAAAAGTGACATTGCAATGTTGATTCAATGCCTTGGCTTGAATTTCCTGAAAATCAGATCCTGAGACAGGACAAGATAGAATGAGTTCTCTAAAATATTCTTCTGCCAAGGATGGCCAACAGCAATATTATGTTTGCATTCTTCCAGTGTCCCTAGTGATTTCCCAGGCAGGAATACTGGAATGGGTTGCCATTTCCTTCTCCAGGGGATCTTCCTGACCCAGGGATTGAACATGTCTCCTCCATGGCAGATGGATTCTTTACCACTGAGCCATGGTACCTGGCAGGCTACAGTCCATAGCGCCATAGAAGAGATGGACATGACATAGTAACTAAACAACAATAACATTCTTCCAGCGGAGCAATCCCAGTAGAATAATAGCACCCTTTCCTCCCTGGTTTTAGGATAAAGTTCCAGAGCTGACTCTTAGAAACAATTTGAATCATTGAGCTAATTACTACAGATAAACACATGAAGTATTCTGACTGGTCAGTGGTTGGGGGATTGGGAAAGGCTGCACTTACGTTACATGACAAAAGAGAAGGTATGGAGGAGTTCTTCAAAAGATGTCACAACAATGTTACCAGAAGAAGAGGGAATGGATACTAGGCAGGCAAAATCAACAGATGGTTACTAAGATTTGGGGCATTACTCTTTCAATGATTATTTTGTAATTGGAGTTGTATCATGCATTATACAGTCTGAGCAACTAATACTTTTTTTGTAATAGAGTTCATCCTATGACTTTCCTCTATCAGAATAGTAATTTGGACATAAAGGATGATTGCAATGAGATCATACATATCTATAAACAACGAAACTCTGTGAAAGTAAAAAGTAAAATAAGAATTAAACAAACACACAAAAAAGGATGACTGCAAAGAATAAAAAACTTAATCATCCAGATTTTGGTTTTCAATACATCATAAAAATTTACACATGAATAGTCATTCTTAACCCATACTAGTTCAGAGATTTTTTCACAGATTTTTTTTTTTGAAAATTCAATAAATTCATTAATTAAATAGACCTGTCCTTTGGTAAATTTTTTGGACATACATACTTCTATCAAGGGAATTGACCATATCTACATGAAGACCAAATTAAGCCTCAGATCTAGATTGACTGAATGTTTTCAAAGCTCTTGGCTCCTTTGCAAGTAAACAGACAGTCCTTTTTGTAGTTATAACACAGGAATGCCATTTAGATGAATTTGTTGATTTTTATTTCTAAACTGCTGAAATTATAAAGACACACAAACACTACACACTATTTTCATACTGCATTCTTGTTCAATTCAGTGTCACAATCTTAAATCAAGGCAGATAAACTGTATTCAACTTCTGGTGAGGACGCAAGGGCAAAAAATTAAGTCTTTCTGAAGCTTTTGAATATTGTTTATTCCTATAATAAAGAAAGCAGCTTGCTGCCAAATAAGATGTGGCCTGGGAGGTTGCTTTATCAATTTGTTGATCCCTCAGAGGAAAAAAACACATTTAAAAAACAAATCCAAGAGTGAGACAGACATGAATGCAATCCATTTACAGTGACAGCACATTTCGGTACTGTGCCAAATAAAGAATTTTTGTATAGAAATTTATTCCTTCTGCCTTGCCTTCCCTAAATAATATGAGTTAAGAATTAAGTATATCTATGTCTTTTAGGAGACACTGCTATTATAACAATATTATAAATAACCATAAATTTGTGAAAATGCTAAACTTGTAATTCTGCCAGATAAAATACAGGATGTCTACTTAAATTTGATTTTCAGATAAGCAGGGATTATTTAGGATAAGTATGTACCAAACATTGAATGGAACATACTTATCCTAAAGTATCTATTGTTGCTTATTTGAAATTAAAATTTAACTGGGCATCCTCTATTTTAATTTGCTAAATCTCGAAACTCTATAAGCTCATACTCTTTTATTCACTTGTAAATAAACATCTGGTTTGCATATTAAAGTAGTTTTGGTATCAGCAACTGTTACTGTCGGGTGTATATTTTCTAGCTAAAACAATGATTTAAGAATATATAATTATGTTCCCATTGAAGACGTAATAGAATACTTGAAGCTCTTTTTTTCTTTCTATAAACAATTTCCACTCTATCCCTTTTTGCTCCTAAAGAATTTTCTGAAGAAAGCTAGACTGAAGTAGATGTTTATTTCAGACTGGTTTCAGATCAATCCTTTCAACATGTGAGGAAATGTTATTAAAAGTTCCATATTTTCTGCTCTTAAAGTAACTACCTATGTGATTTAAAATGATTTGTCCTTGAAAAAAGAAACTTTTCAAAATGAAACATTATGTAGATACAAAATCAGCGAGTCTAGAAAATGAATAATTCATTTTTAAGTAAATGAGAAATTATTTTGTGCTGTTACTTATACATTTTCACATTTATAGTTAAAGAGTAATTTGTGATACATAAGGTATTAGTTGTGAATTGTGGTTTTCAATATCGCAGACACATTTGTTGCTGTGGTTTTGCAATATCATTCCCTGATGATTTTCTCAATTGTGGTTTTCATAATCATTGTTTGATAGTCATGTAGCTGTGGTCTGGAGCTGCTATATCCATTTGGACAGAGATAATTGCTTATAGGTTTTGCTGTCTTTTTATTTTATAACCTTTAGTGAATTAAATGAGAAAAAGAAAAATTAAACTTTAAATATCATTAACATTCTCATTAAAATGATGAGAAAACACAAAATGTAATGGTATTCCTTAGTTTAATTCATTCATGTTGACTATAATAATGTATCTATTTATAAATTTAGATGAGCTATATTTATTTCTAATACTGTTATCAGGTTATCTTATCAATCTTGCCTTGAATTCTCTGACTTTTGCTCCTTTCTGCTTTTAAACTGAATATTTAGCTGAGATTTATCCGTTTCTCTTTTGCTTTGCGTATTTAACCATTTCAAACGCCAAGAGAAACACTAACTGTTATGGTATTTTATTCCAGTGGGTATTCCTTTTAGGTGATATAAAAAAGTGAGCCAATTTTGTAAAAAAATTTAGAAACCATAATATATAATAATTCAGTTTTAAGTATACCAATTTTATTGTAATGAATTGGAAATTAAGGAGGCAAAAATCTGTAGTTCTGTCTGCTTATTCATTCCACAACACAAACACAAATAACCCTTATTTTCATGGTACTTACGGCTTTAATTTGTTGGTTCTTCAGGGGAGGGACTTTGTCACTTTGTGCATTGTCCACTGCAAAGAACCATGTATTCTTACAGCATCTATGGTAATAGTACTAATGGTAATGTAATAAAATTCACAATTGGTCTTCAGCTCTGTATTAAGATTCTCTCAGTCATACCTTTCACAGGGCAACTCTTTACACCTTCCAGAAGATGTCCTGATGGGGTTATAAATGACACTGATTACAGTGCCTTCTGCACGCTGAGCAGCCTGCATTATGCTCAATCAGCCCAGGCTCTCTGCTGACCTCCAGACCCTTTTAGCGTGTGGAGTTTGGCGGGGCTCACACGGATGTTAGTCAACCAAACAAAGGGGCACGATTTCAGATCGGAATGGATGATCTCACAACCTGGGGAGAAAGTCGGCTCTGTCTGGTGGATACATGTTAACTGCAGTGGAGTTTATTAGCAAATACTGATTACATAAAGCAGCCAGTTAGTTCCACTGTCTCTTAGATAGACGCTCCTTCAAGTCAACCTGAGAGAATATACTTCAAACTCAGTGTATATGCAACTATGAGAAACTAAGCTAGCCTCATGCAGCTTAACTTGACCCAAATAATAACTATGCAGATCACTTCAAAATGTGTGCTTTTGGCTTGCAGTTTCCGACATACTACACACACAATAATTGAATAATAATGAAACAAAACTTTAAAAGCTAAAGAACCATGAAATAGTTATTGGGTCTTACCTGCTTGGGAAATTATGGCAAAATCAAGTCTTTTATTAGTCGCTGGCTGCTTCCCTGTGGCAGAAGAACTAAAAGAATGAAAGATTATGGGGCTAGGTTGGGACTTCTGAACTTCCCCAGACTTCCTCAAAAAGTTAGTATCCTGATTAGAAACGGTTCGTTTCCCACAAGGGTTAATTACCTAGCTAATGGTCCTCCTTTCTGATGTGAGAAAAATATCTGCCTGTCTCCAAATTCGGAATTTTCACCCCGGAAAACTCGGTAATTTTAACCCAATTTTATTGTAATGAATTGGAAATTAAGGAGGCAAATCTGTAGTTCTGTCTGCTTATTCATTCCACAACACAAACACAAATAACCCTTATTTTCATGGTACTTACGGCTTTAATTTGTTGGTTCTTCAGGGGAGGGACTTTGTCACTTTGTGCATTGTCCACTGCAAAGAACCATGTATTCTTACAGCATCTATGGTAATAGTACTAATGGTAATGTAATAAAATTCACAATTGGTCTTCAGCTCTGTATTAAGATTCTCTCAGTCATACCTTTCACAGGGCAACTCTTTACACCTTCCAGAAGATGTCCTGATGGGGTTATAAATGACACTGATTACAGTGCCTTCTGCACGCTGAGCAGCCTGCATTATGCTCAATCAGCCCAGGCTCTCTGCTGACCTCCAGACCCTTTTAGCGTGTGGAGTTTGGCGGGGCTCACACGGATGTTAGTCAACCAAACAAAGGGGGGCACGATTTCAGATCGGAATGGATGATCTCACAACCTGGGGGAGAAAGTCGGCTCTGTCTGGTGGATACATGTTAACTGCAGTGGAGTTTATTAGCAAATACTGATTACATAAAGCAGCCAGTTAGTTCCACTGTCTCTTAGATAGACGCTCCTTCAAGTCAACCTGAGAGAATATACTTCAAACTCAGTGTATATGCAACTATGAGAAACTAAGCTAGCCTCATGCAGCTTAACTTGACCCAAATAATAACTATGCAGATCACTTCAAAATGTGTGCTTTTGGCTTGCAGTTTCCGACATACTACACACACAATAATTGAATAATAATGAAACAAAACTTTAAAAGCTAAAGAACCATGAAATAGTTATTGGGTCTTACCTGCTTGGGAAATTATGGCAAAATCAAGTCTTTTATTAGTCGCTGGCTGCTTCCCTGTGGCAGAAGAACTAAAAGAATGAAAGATTATGGGGCTAGGTTGGGACTTCTGAACTTCCCCAGACTTCCTCAAAAAGTTAGTATCCTGATTAGAAACGGTTCGTTTCCCACAAGGGTTAATTACCTAGCTAATGGTCCTCCTTTCTGATGTGAGAAAAATATCTGCCTGTCTCCAAATTCGGAATTTTTACAACCCCAAAGGAAAACTCGAGGTGAGAAAGAACACTTTTAAGACGCGGTTCAGCATCTCGTCCTTGCGGGCCAAGTGGGGGATGGTCCGTGTCCGCAGCGGTCTCCGGGGAACCTTGAGAGCAATGAAACGGTCTCCGGAGAGCCTGGCAGATGAGAGGACTTAACTGGCCCCAAGACACACAGTTGGCAATTGTGATCAGCTGGCTCTCGCAGAGGATTTTGCCAGTGGCCTAACCTTCCTGCCAAAAAGCTGCAAGGGCGGGGTGGAGACTAGGGGAGGGGGCGGCCTAACTGGAAGCACAAAGTTTATGGAGACACTGAGATTTCTTTGTGCCCAGCTGGAATAGGCGAGGCGTGAGAGAGGAGAGTTGGGGGTCCACCCGAGGCGGGGCGGGGGCGGCGGTTGAACGAAGTTGCCAGGAAGAGGAGGAGGGGCGCTCTGGCCAAAGCCCAGAGCTGACGCGGTGACAACTGCATAAGGTGGCCCCCCTCCAAGCCCTCCCCGCGCCGCTCTCTGCCCCCACCCCGCCGCGCTCCCCTGCACCCCACGCGACCAGGCCAGGGCCCTAGTTTGCATCCGGACTGGCTTTGGATGCAGCCAATCCTCCGTTTGCTGATGGAATAGTCCCCTCCCCACAGCCCCGGCGCGCCCCTCCCTCCCTCCCGCGCCTCGCCACCTCCCGCGGCAGAGCGAGGGCTGCGCGGCCCGGAGCGGCGGCGGCGGCGGCGGCGGCGCTCGAGTATCTGCCCCGCGAGCCGCCGAGAGGGGAGAGCGAGCGCGCTCCTCCTCCCGCGTCTTCCGCCCCCTCGCTTCCCCTCTCCGCTGCGCTCGCACTCCCTTCCCTCCCTCCCTCTCGTGCTTCTTTCAGTGCCCCCCTTCCCCTTTTCTCTCTCCCACCCAGTTCCTACGTTTGAAAATTCCCAATCCCCCCACCCCCCACCCCTTCGCTCTCCCACTCTCCCCCGTCCCCTCCCCACTGTCACACTCTCTTTGCCCCCCTCTCTCGCCTCATTTGCCTGCTCATCTCCAAACGTGGATCCGCGGTTCCCGAAGGAGCCCAGCGTCCGGAATCCCGCGTGCCCGGAGCACCTGGAGTCCGGCCGGCGGCGGCCCGAGCCTGGCCGGCGGCGGCCGCGGGAGCCGAGGGAGCGGCAGCTCCGACCGCGGGCACCGCGGGAGCCCCAGTGGCAGCGGCCGCCGCCGAAATGTCCCGGCGAAAGCAGAGCAAACCCCGGCAGATCAAACGTAAGTTTGCACGCCGGGCCGAGAGTTGGTGGGATTATTTCTGGGGAGGGGGGCGCGCGGGGTGGGAAAGGGAGGGAGACTCGGGGAAATCCGCTCCCGCTGCCCGGGATTTGTCAAACTTTGCCTGAGCAGCTGGAGGGACAACTCGTCGTGCACAGACAGACAGACAGACGGCCCGACCGCCGAGCGAGAAAGGCTGCGAGGAACTACCCACTTCTGCTCCGCGCAGCCTTCGCCCTCGGGGTCCTTTTCATGTCGACCCCCCGCGCGCAGTTAGCGCTGCTTTCGCCTGGAGCCTGGCTGGGTAGCTCCTCTCCTTTAAGACGTTGTTAGTAGTGGGGCGGTTGTCCTTGTAGCTGCGTTTGACGGGGTGCTACTCTTAAGGACCACTTTTTAGCAACCCGAGTGAGAACTTAGTTCCCCGAACAACTGGTCGAGACTTCGGGGTGAGGGAGGCAACGTCCCCAGGCGGTGGAAAAATCAGTGTCTGGGTCCTGATCCTGGGCGGTGCCAGAGCCACGCCAAAGCCGAAGCGAAACAAAAAGTAGGTGTAAAAGTTCGCGCCTCGGCAGCAGGCAGCCGTGCGCCCCAGCCCTGCGGGCGCGGGGCCGGCGCGGGCCGGTCTGGCGGAAGGCTCCGGGCCCGGGCCGCTGGCGGCTCCCAGACGCTCCGCGGGGAGGACGCGCGGGTTACCTCCGGTCCTGCAGGCGCTCCGGGTCCTCGCGGGGAGGGGCCGCGGTCGCTTCCCAGCTAATGAAGCCGGGGGTCCAAGGCAGACTGGGCGCCACAGAGAGCTTGACTTGAAGCCCCCGAACCCCCTGGGGCCAGGGTGGTACTGGGAGGACCCAGTTGGGCGAGAGGCACCTGCCCGAAACGCACACATCTGCAGAGCTCAACTCGGCCAACTTTTCGCATCTTGGGGAAAAGCTCTTCCATAATGTTTTGTCGCCCTTCGACATGTCTTCAACGCTTTGGCCGAAAAGGAGAAACAACCTTATTTTTATTTTTTATTTTTGCCACCCATGTGGTGTGTCCATTTCTTCATGTTATTTAAAGTCTGGCAACTAGTGTAAAACTGATTATCGGGTAATTTTAGGAAAAGGGTTTAATGATACTCTCTTTTGATTACTAACCAACTCACCCCTCTTCGTGTTGAAAATTTCATTTAATGTAGTTTTAAAATGAATCCAATAAATCAACTTACCCAGTATCAAATGGGGTCTAGGTTATAAGCAGTTTGCTACATTAAATATTTAGATCCATGCCTCTCAAACCTGACTTGCTACCTTTTATTTAGTGGATTTCTTTCCTTATACTTCAGTTCCCATTTTTTGCAACTTGGGTTAAGCAAGAACTGGACTTAACTTTTGGCTCAAAGCAGTTTTAATTGAGTAGAGATACTCTTCTTGAAGACTTACTTTTTCAGAGTGATTATTCATGGTTTCAGCTAATTGCTTTTTACCTTTTTGAACTAAATTGATACGGTCCCTGTGTATAAATGCTGAATTTTGTAGTACACAATTGTGCTTATTATAAGATATGATTATAAACATTATTAAAAGCAAAATGCTTTTTAGTTCCTGGCTGTCATCTAGATTGTTAATAAATAATTAATATTAATTGATTGTATGGCACAAAGACCATCTGATTCTACTTGGGAATACTTTGTTATCTTCTCAATTAGCAACATTAAATTTTTTTTTTCTATCCTTCTATGTCCACCTCATATAATTGAAGATTAAAGGGCTGGAACTAATTGCTGATGCTACACTTGTGTTTTAGGTCATAAAACATTTTAGTGGCTTATTTGAATGCTGTGATTTATTAACTATCAAAAATACTTAAAAGTTCTATCATTTGAAAGTGAACAAGTGTTATATTTATTCCTAGTGATCATTGCCTGCTGATATAGGCATTCATATGCATTTATTAATATACATGCAGTTTAGACTTTTATTGGATTCAATTTAGGGTCACAGTGATTATCTATGCAAATGTGGACACCCTTCTCCCCTTGCACTGTTAAGGAAAATGAAAATTAGAGGTCTTTGAATTGTTATATATAGAGCATTGCTATCTACTAACTGTTTTGGGGGGGTTGAAGTGGGAATACTTAAATGTAGTTTGACCAACTGTAAAGTCACTTTGGTTGTAACCTATTGACATCTGTCTCCTTTTGCTTCTTCAGGAGTAGGAAGCAGTTTTGCAGATGGAGAAGTTTGTCTTGATACTCAAAGTCATTACCATGACAGGTTTTTTTTTCTTTTTCTTCGTGTTGAAATTTCAAATGTAGAAAGATCATTGAAAAGGGATAAGCATTCTACTTTTTCCATGCCTCTCAAACCTGACTTGCTACCTTTTATTTAGTGGATTTCTTTCCTTATACTTCAGTTCCCATTTTTTGCAACTTGGGTTAAGCAAGAACTGGACTTAACTTTTGGCTCAAAGCAGTTTTAATTGAGTAGAGATACTCTTCTTGAAGACTTACTTTTTCAGAGTGATTATTCATGGTTTCAGCTAATTGCTTTTTACCTTTTTGAACTAAATTGATACGGTCCCTGTGTATAAATGCTGAATTTTGTAGTACACAATTGTGCTTATTATAAGATATGATTATAAACATTATTAAAAGCAAAATGCTTTTTAGTTCCTGGCTGTCATCTAGATTGTTAATAAATAATTAATATTAATTGATTGTATGGCACAAAGACCATCTGATTCTACTTGGGAATACTTTGTTATCTTCTCAATTAGCAACATTAAATTTTTTTTTTCTATCCTTCTATGTCCACCTCATATAATTGAAGATTAAAGGGCTGGAACTAATTGCTGATGCTACACTTGTGTTTTAGGTCATAAAACATTTTAGTGGCTTATTTGAATGCTGTGATTTATTAACTATCAAAAATACTTAAAAGTTCTATCATTTGAAAGTGAACAAGTGTTATATTTATTCCTAGTGATCATTGCCTGCTGATATAGGCATTCATATGCATTTATTAATATACATGCAGTTTAGACTTTTATTGGATTCAATTTAGGGTCACAGTGATTATCTATGCAAATGTGGACACCCTTCTCCCCTTGCACTGTTAAGGAAAATGAAAATTAGAGGTCTTTGAATTGTTATATATAGAGCATTGCTATCTACTAACTGTTTTGGGGGGGTTGAAGTGGGAATACTTAAATGTAGTTTGACCAACTGTAAAGTCACTTTGGTTGTAACCTATTGACATCTGTCTCCTTTTGCTTCTTCAGGAGTAGGAAGCAGTTTTGCAGATGGAGAAGTTTGTCTTGATACTCAAAGTCATTACCATGATAGGTCTCTTCCTCCAGTTTTAGTAGTGTATAAGAAGTGAAGCTTTTTAAAAAAATTACAAAAACAGTGTTGC